>OY728127.1:493623958-496123518 GCA_963277665.1 Viscum album
AACAAGAAGATGTTTTTTTAGAAAATATTTTAAAAGGTGTAATCGATATAACTCTACATCTTCAATAAATTATTTATCATTATAATTTAAATTAAAATCCACTTAATTATGACCCCTTAACTTGTTAACCCCCTAACCCTACGAGAATTAACCTTACCACAAAGATGAAGTTAATTAAACCCTAGGTTATCTTCGGAACATGTAATCGCAACACCCTACTTTGATTGATGTTCTAAGGATAGCTTATGGTCAGTGGTAAATTAAGGTACATATCCATTCTGGAAATGAGGATGAATTGTGTTTAGGAATTATATTTTAACTCTGCAAATTTATCCCATATGGTCTTGTATTACCGATTAAGATTGCGCTCTCACAATTTACACAAAATCCCGACCTTGCGTGTTTTTGTGTTAATTGTTCAATTGCTTACTTAGTTTCTTAAAATTTAAAAACACAATTAATGGATCATATTAAGTGAATTAAATTAGCTCAATTATTCAAAATAATTAAATGAAGAGGGTAGAACATAGATCAATTACTAAAAGACTACTCTTCCATGGGTGGCGTAATAATCGTAGAAGCGTTTTGCATTGCAAAGGTTTATAATAGGTATAACCCAATAACGCTTCTACTCAAGAATTCCATCCCAAAGAGGAATATTAAGAGAAGAATAAATTTAAACAAAACAGAAGAAAATACGAGTAATAAAAGAAGATCAAATAAGTTTATTACACAAATGAAAATATTACAACATGAAGAAGAGAAGGAGGCTTCGATGAGGGGATCTTTGCTTCAAGAGCTACCCCTATTACAATGGTTGGAGAATTTGGTTGAAACCAATTATACTCTTCCTCCAATCTCCTTATTCACGTCCCAAACCCACAAAATGAGAAAAACACAAATTTATAGAGTGGTGGGGAGGCTAGGTTCAAAGTGGTTTCAAGTGTGAATGGGGAATCTCGACCAAATATTTTTTTCCAACTTTCAACGCCCATTTGACCACAAAAACGCGTGAATTGGCCGGCCTCCCAGAAGGATCATATGTGCGTATATTGGTCCCCTATCTCCTCTAAAAATTTGGGCTCAATACAATCCCAGATTAAGAAGTTATGGTCTAAATAGAGAAGATTCTCCATTCTGGCGTGTCCATCCCACCTTTGACTTTATGGAGAAATTACTCCATCCAAATGCATTCTTTTTATCTAGTGTCCTGAATAAAAGTTGTATAAAATTAAGTTAGTAACACTACTACAAAATTTTAAATTAAAATAATAAATATAAAAATATTTATCTTCGAAATACTACAGTTCACTATAAAGGGTAAAACTTGAATTTTAACTAAATTTTCAAATGAATGATCAAATCCCAAATATTTTATAAATAAACATATTTAACACAATGTGAGGAAATTATGTCATTTATTATTAATAAAATATTCAACAAAATAGTTTTTTATCATTTATACAGACCATAAAATCCTTAAACATATGCTTAGTCAACGGATTAGTGGATCAACAATTTTGGCAGGCTAAGCTATTGGGTTATGGCTTTGAAGTAATTTATGAACTTGGAAATACAAACAATGAAACAGATACTTTGGAAAGTGTTCTTGAAGAAGTGGGAACACAACAGATGGATGTTGCAGAAAAATGTTGGGTTGGAATTCAATTGGTTAAATTAAACAGAATTAATGAATTAATGGAAATAGTATCATCATTTCATAAGAATTTATCTGCTAAAGAAAGAAATTATTTCTGCAATAACCTTCTATTTTACAAGAATATGTTGGTTTTACTTAAAAAATCAGCTATAATACCTAAATTTTTTCAATATTATCATTCTTCTCCAAACACTGGGGATTTTTAAAGACATATAAAAGGTTAGAAAATGATGCTTATTGGACAAGGATGAATCAAGAAGTACAAGTATATGAGAGTGTGAGGTGTTCTATAAAACCAAATATGAATCATTAAGTCTAGCTAGGTTTAACTGACATAGAAGATGGTATCTATGGATTTTATATCGGGAATTCCAAAATTGAATGGATGTGATGTTGAATTTGTAGTAGTGGATTGGCTCAGTAAATATGCCCTTTATATTCCACTTAACAAATGAAATAAGTTTTCAAGTTACATGAAAATTCCTAAAGCAATAGTTAGTGATAAGGATATGATGTTTACTGGTCTATTTTGGCAAGAGATTTTTAAGTTGCAGGAACAGTTTCAAAAATGAGTTATTCATATCACCCACAAAGTGATGGATAGATTGAAGTCATGAATAGATGGTTGGAATCATATCCAAGATGTTCTTCTTCACACCATTCTAAGAATTGAGTAATGTGATTTTCTTGGGGTGAATTTAGTTACAAGACTTCCTGATAGGGTCTGAATCAGAAAGTCAGGTAAATTCTATTAGGTAGCATAAAATCTATGCAGAAACTGCCAATCACACTCCTCTTTCCTCTGGTATGTTTTTAACGTCGGTGGCCTATCAATTTTGCTCCCATGAAAAACCACCTTTTCCTCAAGGTGGAAATTTGGAAACTAACTTTTGATATTATCGGCTGCCTCCCAAGTTGCTTCTTCTTTTGTACACTCGTTCAAATATATTAGCCACATCAGATTTCACTCGAGTATTCTCTGCAACAATTGCAATGGGATATTATTTCTCATCAATGCTGCTTTCAACTGAGAAACCTGAATTACTGGGTGTATTCTACTGTTAACTGGTAGTTTCAAACGATAAGGAACAAGTCCCACACTTTCTACCACATTAAATGGGCCATAATACCAAGCTGTGAGCTTGGGATTTATTTTATTAGGTCATAGATTAACCCAAACCAAATATCCAGTTGTAAAAATCACCTATATGCAATGTTGGTTTGCATATTTCTCCATGATTTTCTAGGATCGATGCAAATTCATCCATAGCTGCTTCAAAGCCTCATCCCTATCCTTTAGTGCTGTAGGAACCGCGTCAACAGATGCTCCCCCCTTTATATAATGTAAGAGAGTTGGAAGAATACAACCATACACAACTTCAAATGTTGTACGTCCAATCAAAGTATGATAAGCCGCGTTGTAGTGATATTCTTCCCAAGGTAACCAATGAGCCCAGTGTCTTGGGTGATTCGAAGAAAAACATCATGGATAGACTTCCAAACATCGGTTGACCACCTGGTACGAAGAACTCATTTTCAACATTGTTCCCTGTAACTTGAATAGTTTTCAGGACTACATCACATCCCTGATACTTTGGAAGTACAGAAATGAAGTCCATTGAAACTTCTTCCCACACCAAATTAGGCAGTGATAGCAGTTGTAAAAAGCCTGAAGGACACATTGCCACATATTTACGTCGCTAACACACATAGTTTCGCACATGCTGTTTTATTACTCTATTATTGGCCAAAATATGCCATTAGTGAGCCGTTTTTATGTCTTAAAATACCCTAAATGTCCTCCAATTAGGGAGGAATGGTGATGCTGTAATAATTTGGGAATCAATTCTGGATGCTTTGAAAATACTAGTAGGTTCTTGTAATACAAAATGTCTCCCCTTAGAGTATAGTTATGCCCGATATTTTTCCCTTCCTTTACAACCCATACTATCACTTGAAATTGTGAATCATGTTGTAACTCACTTTTCAAAATCTAAAAATCCAGCCAGGAGGACCTTGTAATATCCATTAACTACAACTCTTTCTATTCATATATTCTAGATAGTGCATATATCGCACTGTTTTATTTACCCGGCTTATAATGTACTTCAAAATCGAAACCCAAAAGTTTTTCATGCCAACATTGTTGATCCATCTATATCACCAGCTGACTAAGTAGATATTTAAGATAGTGATTTGCTAAAATAAGCAAGTGGGTACCCCTGAAGACAACTCCAACCCCAGCTCCATAGGCATTGCTTTCAACAAAAAATTGTTTAGAAGAGTCGAGCATACAAAGGAGTGTTGTAGTAATCATACACCGCTTTAGTTTTTCAAAAGCCACCATAGTTCCAGGAGTCCACATAAACCCATCTTTTTTGGTCAGTTGTGTTAAAGGTAGGGCTATCTTCCTACATTCCCAAATAAACTTTTTGTAATACCCTATCAAACCCAAAAAACCAGCGTACTTCTCTCACACTTCAAGGTCGTGGCCATGTCTTTATCGCCTGAAGCTTTTTAGGGTCCATATACACTCCATCTCCTGAAATTATACGTCCCAAATACTCCATTGTCTTTTATTGAAGAGGTAATATCCATATCTCAAGGTGAGGCAGATGCCTTCTTTTATATATTGAAAATACGGAATACATAAAGGGGTATTTCGATATGGGATGCTGGAAGAATAAAATTTTACTAGAATAGAAATTTGATGATATTTTATATCTACAAAAGAGAGAAACAGATATGTATAAGAATAATGAAGAACTATTGATGAGATTATGAGAATATATCATTTTAATTCATATAAAAACAAGAAATGATGTGAGATTAATATTATTAAAAATTTATTGAAATATCATAATGTATAAATAATATATTGGTGGTTGAATTTTTATGATTATTATATACATAATTAAATCATCATACAATCATCTAGAATGAGGAAAAAGATATTTTTTCTGAGATTTATTATTTATAATATATTTTATTGATGTTGAATGATCTTTCAAAGTATGTATTTTTAGAATTAAAATGATTTAATAGGGTGTTTTTGTATAACTATGTAGATTTATCCTCTTTCACATCTCATGTTGAAAAAAATGAAAAGACCCTAAAAATGGAATAATATACATTGATCAACATAGACTATCTTAAAAATTAGTAATAAACCATGTAAATCATAGTTTTAATGCTATTTATTATTATTTTTTATTTTGGGTATATCATTATGAAATAGATTCATTTAATAATATTAAATTAGATTAATTTTGATTGAAAAGTGACTAAAAAATTTACCAGCTATCTAACATTGATTCACCAATAGTTGTATTTAAATATATTTATAGTCATCTCAAATACTCTAAGAACATTTTTTTTCTCTTAAAAATCAATCAAATATTTTTCTAGGTTCTACCTATTGTGAACAATTGGACAACAACTCTTAGTTTTAGATATATTCAGTATTCATTGTACTTTTCGGAATAATTCATTCAGAAATTAAAATATGATTTATTTTGTGACATTATTAGAATTACATTCCATTGAATTAAATTCATCATGTTGTACAAAAATAATTTTATTTTTAACGTAATCAACATATTACTTACAAATCACATTAGAGTTTTATTGTGTATTTAATTTATATGATTTTTATATTGAATTTTTAATTTACCTAATGATCCTTTTTAAAATTGTTTATGAGTTATCCAAAATTTCATTAAAAATGTTCCAATTAGAAATATATATGCTATTTATATTAACACATTCAAAAATAGGAGAAATAATGGTGAAAATTAGATTAATAGTTTACTATCATTTGGAATGAATGAAGATATAATGCTTATAGGTATGAACCAATTCTATATTTTCATCGGGGTATCTAAATCAGAATTATTGGATCAAAACAATAATTAGAATAATTTAGGTAGAAAATTTTCATAATTTTCAAGAGTAATAGTTTATTAAGATGTCATATACAAAATTCCCCCAAGGAGAAACATTATTGATTCATGATTATAATATCTATTTAGATGTCTATAACAATTCAACCATTAGTTTGAAGACATACATATTGGTTGAAAAAAATAAAAACCCTCTTGAGACATGAAATTTTGAAATCAAAATATCAAAATAAAATGGATAATAGGGAAGTAAAAAATATATTTTTTGGGTATAGGCTGAACAATTATTTTTTTCATAAAAATAAAAATAAAAAAAATATATTTTTTGTATATAAGAACATAAAATGTGCGATAGAGTAGTGGAAAAGTCGCTAGACTGTAAGGGGAAGGTGTTGGGATCAAATCCCAGTGGGTATTTTTTTTAATAAATGACCTATACCCATGGTTTGGAAAACCGTGGGTATAGGTATGTACATACAAATAGCCTATACCAAGGGTTTAAAAACCATGGGTATAGGTCTATAACGAAAGCTTGGTTCCTGATGGTTCATAGAATCATGGGTATAGGTAAAAATTCTAGTAGTTATAGTATTCTTTTTAAAATTATGAGGCCCGTTTTTCACTTTGAGAATGTTTTAAGAAAGTGGGAAACCTTGCTTGAGGCATGCCCCTTGATTTAGAAATTTGATGTATGTGTTAAATGTGTGATTTTTGATATGTGGCTAGTGAATTGGCTTATTTATTGTTGTGATCATATGGAAAGGATTCACTCTTGATGTTGATATTGGAATAGATCACATGGGAACCTAGGTACCTAGATGGGTAGACTAGGTCTAGTACACTAGGTGGTCCGACATGACTGAGGCCCGGTTCCCCTAGTTGGATTGATGCCACAACACTAACTAAACATATGATGATGATCAAATACCACTAGTCCTTGGGATGTGATTCCCCTCTAGTGGCATTTTCATGAGGTCACTGTAGGTTTTGGTATATGATTCGATACCACTAGACCTTTTGATATGATTCCCCTCTAGTGGCTTATGCATGAGGATGCTGTGTGTTTTGGTATGTATTCATCATTGAGGTACGATGATCCTAGGAACCCACTAAACATAACTACTTAGATATTTACCATGGTTATTGCTATCATTTACCCCTAATTTCCTTTTTTTGGTACTATTTTAGAACATGTTTAAAATAATAAAAAACAAATTTCCTTTCCTCTTTTTTGCATCACCTGATTTTTTTTCTTGTTGTGACTCTTATTTTATTAACTTTCTCCCTCCCATGAATGATTTAATGGAAATATATCATAATTTGGGACCTAATATCAAAATGTAATGGAAATTAGTTTTTATTAAAAATGGAATCCTGTTACTTATTTCTGAAAGGAATGGAGAAACCCTATTTTTATGTCATATTTTCAAAATGGCATGACCTGGTTTTATTTTTAAAGGTAATACACATGGAATAGTTTATTTACACGTGACTACTGAGTTTTAATACTCATGCCTGTAGATTTATCTTTTTTTAGATTATGGTGCTGCTTCCAGCTTGAATTCGGTCACTGTGGTGCGACGTTGGTTTAATGGTCATTGGTGACCCGTAGGGTCACATGGAGGTATGTGCAGTTTTTTTTCTTTCCGCTGTTTGCACTAATTTTTATTATTCAGTTTATATTCATTTATTTTTATGTTTTTTTCTGAGATAAATCATTCCTAATGGTTTTATTTGATGCCCAACACTAGTTTCCAGCTGGGAGGATCGAGAATGCCTCTCGGGCCTGGCCGCAGGCTGGCTTAGGTGACCAATTCGAGGTTGAACTGGGTTGGTTTGAGACAAAATGGTATCAGAGTAGACCCTTTGTTATTTGGGATGTTAGGTAGATCAAATCTAATATTTTCAGGGCTCAAGAGGTAGGTCAAGGTTCAGTTCCTGATCACCACCACTCGTGATGAGTCCTGAGTCACTAGGGGTAGTTGGGTTTTGAGTCTTTATTTTTGGTTTTGGGTTTTGTTATTAGCGTTTGTTTAGTTTGATGATATTTTTTATATTGGGGGATGATAGTGGAAGTGAACTGGCATTACACGGTGAGCTTACATGGTGTAGTGAACCATGTGGAGCCCGCGTGTATGGTTTAATATTCTCTGAGTGGTTGGTGCATTCTCAGTGCATGGTTTTCTAAACCATGTTGTCGTGGTATGAATGACCTATAGTTCCCTATTTCAGTCATTTTGGTATGGGTGATTCTTTGGTTTGATTTTTGTTGGTGTGAGTGGATTTTGAAAGGAAAAATGATTTTTGGAAAATATTTTTTGGAGTGAAAAAATGGGTTTAAAAAGGTAAAAGGCTCATTTTTAATGGAATTTTGATTTTAAAAGGATAGGTGGAAGTAGTTTTTTTGGTTTTAAAGTGGATGTATTAAAATTGGATTTGTTGTTTAGGGTGGCTTTGGTAGTGGAAAATGGTTTTGATTTTGAAAGGGGTGATTGGATTTGAAAATTTATGAACTTGGAAATGGTGTTTTTAAAAGAGTGTTCTTGGATTGTTTTGTGATGTTGTTGTGGTTTCATTTTGGTTGAGATCTGATTTTGTTTTGATTTGGTTTTGTGATGTGTTGGTTTGTGAGCTTGGTTTCTAGTTTGAAATGTTAATTGGATGAGTTTTGGTTCGATGTTTATTTGGTTTTGTGTTTTATGTTGTTTAGAGTATGTTGCCCAGAAAGACCCAGAAGGTTACCAAGGATCCTCTTCCAGTCATTGTCCCTTCCCAGGCTCCTAGTGGAGTGGTTGAGCTAAGCTCTTCTCAATAATTTTTTTGTCTGCAGTCATCGAAGTACGCTATATGTTGTGGAGTGTCTTAAGGAAGTTGGTGGTGTCTTTAAATTTTTGGGGACTCTAGATTCCTTAGAAGTGCGAGTTGTCTTGGGTATACTTGAGGGACCACGACTGAACTAATGGAAGGTGATCGCTCTATCCTCATTGCAAGTTGAGATGTATCAGGTGATCTTAAAGACCGGTTTAATTCAGTGATTTATTCTTGAGAAAGTTAAGGGGAGGAAAGTGCTAGAGATCATGGACACTCGATAAGGTTAACTGATGGTGAAGGGGAAAGTTGACTATTTCAATGATCTAGTTTCCTTTTCTCCAGAGATAGTGTCAAGAGATCAGCTAGAATCTCTTCTTTTCATGTGGGGTATCTATCTAGGGAGAAAGGGTTGCGTTCTTTCATTTGGTAAAGTCTCATAGGTAATCTTGTGGTAGTTGATGGTCCAATTTATTTTGGGTTTTCTTGGAGGTTCCTCATCTAGTGAGGAGTGTGAACCAGAGGAACCTGTCCCAGACAAATCTCTTTGTCATTTAGAGCTGCTGTTATCGAAGGGGACTTGCACGTGTATGCATAGGTATACACACACACACACATATATATAAGTTCACGCTTTATATATATTCACCCGTGGAATTATGAATATATGTATTGGGGCTAGGTGTTCTTATGTATATATATGAAAAATGCATACATGTGTAAGTGTAAAGGGGTATATGCATGTATAAGCATATATATAAGGACCCCATTTTACATATTCATTGCCATGAAAATATGTACATAGGGTTTATGTGTCCTTATATATATGTGAATGTGCATATGCGTGTAAGTGGATAAAGGGGAGATTTAGGTTTCCATTGTCAAAGATTCTTGAGTTTGAGGTCGGATCCCTATGCCCAGACCTTTAATTTGAATTCCATAGCTGATTGATTGTTTTTAAAAATGTTTTTTTATTATTATATGAAATTTCTATGTTATTAAAGTGGATTTAATCCTTGGAAATATATTTTCACTCGCTATCCATGATTTCTCTAAGCTTTGAACGTGGGATTCCTTTGTTCAAGCATGTTTTCAAGCCTATTTCTAAATGTGTGGTGCCTTAATTTTTCAACTATTCTTCTATTTGGTTTTGGAACTCAAAAGTTTTTGGGAATTAGTGTTTTCTAAAGTGAGTGTATTCTTTTTAAAATGACAAGTCTTGTTTGGAACTTTGAGAATGTTTTATAAAAGTGGGAAACCCCTCTTGAGGCATGCCCATTGATTTAGAAATTTGACGTATGTGTTAAATGTGTGATTTTTAATATGTGCCTAGTGAATAGGATTATTTATTGTTGTGATCGTATGGAAAAGGTTTACTATTGATGTTGAGATTGGAATAGAGCACATGGGAACCCAAGTACCTCGGTGAGCAGACTAGGTCTAGTACGCTAGGCGGTGTCCGACAGGGCCAAGGCCTGGTTCCCCTAGCAGGGTTAATGCTACAACACTAACTAAACATATGATGATGATCAGATACCACTAGACCTTGGTATGCGATTCCCTTACAGTGGCTCATGCACGAGGATGTTGTGGGTTTTGGTATATGATTAGAGACCAATAGACCTTGGGATGTGATTACCCTATAGTGGCTCGTGCATGAGGACACTGTGGGTTTTTGTATGTATTCATCTACGAGGTACAAGGATCCTAGGACCCCACTAACCCTAGCTACCTAGGGATTTACCATGGTGTTTTCTATCATTTACCCCTATTCTTCTTTCTATGGTACTGTTTTAGAACATGTTTAAAATAATAAAAAGTGCATTTTCCTTCCTCTATTTTGTGGCACCTATTGTTTTTGTTTTCTTGTTGCGACTCTTATTTTATTATCTTGATCCCTCCCGTGAATGATTTATTGGAAATATCTCATGCTTTGAAAACTAATTAGGAAATTTGATGGAAAGTGTTTTTTATTAAAAATTGAAGTTTGTTACTTGTTTATTAAAAGAATGGAGAAACCCTATTTTTATATGTCTTATTTTGAAACTGACATGAATTGGTTTTCTTTTTAAAGGTAAGACATATGTAATAGTTTATTTGGGAAAACCTATTGAGTTTTAATACACATTCCCATAACTATATATTTGGTTTTAGCTTTTGGTGTTGGTTCTAGCTCAGATTTGGTCACTGTGGTGTGACATTGGTTTAGTGGTCGGTGGTGACCCACAGTGTCACATAGAGGTATGTGCGGTTTTATTTTCTTCCTGATGCTAGTGTTTATTTTTATTGTTTAGTTTATATTCATTTATTTGTCTGATTTTTTTTCCGGGATTAATCATTCCCAATGATTTTATCTTGATACCCGACACTAGCATATAATATGGTGGAACTCCAAGATATATCTCAATCACTCAAAACTCTTCATTCATTTGGCTCTCCATCATCACCCAAATCATATTAAATTTTTCTCTTTAATGATATATTGAAAACAAATACAACAAGAATCTCTCTTAAAACTCAATCCAATTAGGAACTCTAGATATAAATAATGCATACATGAAAGAGAGTTATAAAAGGAATAAGGAACTTACAGAATCATGAATAAGTTTGGAAGAAAGTCTCATACCAACATCCGAAGATATGAACTAAACATTGATCAACCAAAGGAGGATAAAGAGGCTTATAAATCCCCAAAAACAATAAGAAAATGGTGTAATAAACATTCAAAGGGTGAGGTATGGAAGGAGTAAATAATATATAAAATATAGGAATATTACATAAAAAATAAACAAGATATATAAGAGTTCTCCTTACAAACTTTATAAGAAATGGATTAAGAATAAAAAATTGGGAGGATAATACATATAAGTATATCCCAAAAAATAAGGAAAGATAAAATAGAAAATATTAAAAGTAGATATATCGAAAACATATAAGAATTTAGATATAAAATATGAAACACAAACAATATGAGAAGATAGTGAGATAGAGAAATAGACCCCTTACCTCAAGTCCCCAATCACATTAACTTTCTATATAATCAAATTTTATTTATTAATTTCTTATTAAAAAACCTTATTCATGTTTATTTCATTTATTATTATTATTTTGTTAATTTTTCATTCATTTATTAGATACATGTTAAAGCGAACTTAAGTGTTCACTTAAATATAAAAGAAAATTTTATATATGCACATATATATGACAAAACTTTTGTTATATGTTCACATACATCACAGGATAATCCCTTTTTTTAACTGAGTGAAGAGAGAACCCTTAAATGGCTCAAAAGCCCAGTGGAACAAGGTCATACATGGATTATAGGCTCAACGAAACAAAGGCCTAGTACATGATCGATAGGCCTAATGTCCAAGACCCCATACTCAAACAACCCCATGTATCCTACATCTGTCACTCCAGCTTGAGTCCTAACATCAAGTTTGTGGTTAGTCAGCATTGTCTCACCTACCCGGGGTCTTGAACCGGTGTGTGTTAGACGCTCCATGAATGAAACTCCACATCTAATTGATCATCTGGAACCACCTTTACATATTTTGTTCTTCATCAGTCAGTTGCTGCTCTAGCATGAAGTCTTTGGCCCACCATTAATGGTTTGAAATCCCAAACATTGTGGCCCAAAAGCTCAGGGGCCTAAAGCCCAACACGTGGCCCGAATACCCAAACCAGGTGAATAATATCACCACTACAGTACCTGCTGCAATTCCCACACTCTTACCGTGCTATAGTGCTGCTATAGTGTCATAAAAATTCATCCATAGCTAGATTTAAACCCGAGTCATTAATGCAGTATCACAGGGTGTTTACCACCCGAGCACCACCCTAACTACTTCACATAAATCACAAAATATTTGATTTTTTCACATATATATCATAGAATGTTTTATATATATACATACGCATATGTTATGTGTTTCATATATTATGTTGTGTTTGTAAACATTTATAAATGTTAACATATACTTGTTTATAAAATAAATTTGTTCACATATATATTCTATGTTTACATATATGTTATATGTTTAGAATATATATTCATATAAAATTATAATATTTTTTACATATTTGGATTATATATATATGTGAGTGTGTGTGATATGCCTATATTATGGATTATATAAATTCTCACAAGCCATTTATATATGATCATACATGTGTGCATATATATAAACATTTATATGTGAATTATATATAATTCACATCACATTCAAAATGACATATAAGTTTGCAGAATATTTTTTTGTACATGTGAATTATATACATATATGTGAACATGTATATAATCCATATATATGTTATATAGACATATACACACAAAATTAGATATGACAATGAATACCCATTAACCAGGTACTTGAAACTATCCAGACTGATTGAACAATAGGGTAGTGATTTGTCAAGTTTTTGAGTTCAGTTTATATTGGATTTATAAGTATATTCTAAATATCAATCTTATTAAATAAATTATTATTAATTCATTATAAATATATTTTAAAATGATAATAAAATTACAAATGGTATTTATTTACTTTTATGTCGAGTTATTTTAAATTTAAAAATTAATTTTGAAAATTTGAAATTATAAATGAGCATTTGAACGAGTTATGATAGTTAAATGAGTTTCAAAATATAATAGAACATGAATAAACTAAAACTTGTTCAATTTTTATTGGATGAGATAATTTCAACTCATCCTCATCCTATCTTCAAATTATATTATTTTAGAGTAATTTTCTTCATGAAAATTAATTTATATTAATTTAATACTTGTAAGTAATTACAAGAGTGTCTCTCCTCTTACTTATAAAATGGCACCTCCTATCCTCTTATCTTCACACTTCAAGAACCATTTAGTTCAGCCAAGCCCTGCTCAAATCACTTCCTAACATCCCTTCCCACGTTCTAGAGGTCTTAGTTTGGGCAGTGTCACACCCCAACCATGGTTTTTCTTTTCTTTTATTCTTTTATTGGCGTTGGATCTTTTTGTGGAAGTTAGGGTCGAGTTCTTGGTTAAGATTTTTGGGTTTTGGAGTTTTTGGGTAGCCTTTTGGTCTGTGAACAATTTGGGGGTTAATCGTGTGGCATGTTGATGTTGAGGTCCTTTCCAATTGTTTTCCTTCATGCACAGTTTTCTTGGCACGATTTGAGCATGGTTTGGGCCAAACTGTGTGAGGCCAAAGAGAGATCGTGCAACTCCTTTTAGTGTTAGGGACAAGGTGCACAACTTGCACATGGTTAAGGGAAACCATGTGGAAAGCATGTGGGGAGGCTCTGCAATTTTACAGATTCATTTTTCATGGTTGACACACAGTTTCTCAAACAATGCGGCCAAATGGTGTGAGGCGTCACTCTTCTCCAGTAGGGTGCACACAGTTGGCGCATAGTTTGTCAAACCATGTGACTTCCCCAGATCATTAATAATGTGAAATTATGATTTTCTCCTCCTTTTTTTTAACCCCAGACCCATATTTTCCATTCCCTCTAGTTCATGTATCCCTAGGGGAGCCTTGGGAGGTTTCCCTCTTCCTCTCTCCTTGGATCTAGGGTGCTTATCCTTCAATTTCATGGTGGATTCCTGCTTGGGTAAGTCTTTTTCTCCTCTTCCTTCCTTCTTCTAGTTTCATGGGTCTTTCTTGGTGGGTTCCATTTTGTCCAAATCCTAGGGTGAGGGTTGGCTTATGTGGTTCTATTTTTTTGATGTTAGGGTGTGCAAATTGTTCCTTGGGCTTAATTCTTCTTTCCCTGATGGTTTTGTTGTGTTCACATGTCGTTGAAGTAGGTGTTTCCATTATTTTCCTTTGTCACACATTCCACTGATGCTTGAGATTTTCTAATTGCTTTATAAACGTGCTAGCCTTATTTGAGATGTGTTAGTATAAATTTTTTTGGTATTTGTTTGGTGGAAATTTAATGTAAATGGTTTTCAAAGGGATTTTCATGGTTTTGCTTATATATTTATACATGTAAAGTGTTTGAAAAAATGTACATTGGATTTTAAAAGTGAAATTGGACATATTTGGTTAGTGTTTGGACTTGGGTGGGTTTTGGTAAATGGTGTAATGTTGGAATGAACTTGGTGTGTGGGTTTTGGTATTTAAAATGGATTGATGTTTATGTGTAAATTGGTTTTCAAAGCTCTTTTCGTTCATGTGTACGACGTACTACCACCACATGAACCAATGAAATTTGTTTTTTATCATCACCTCTCATGACTATTTATAATTATGTATTTAATGTATATACATGATACTCATTACGTAATTATCATTCTGAAAATATAAGATATCACATATTTTCTTAAATTTCCATCTATTGAAAAATGATAATATCATTCGTGTGTACGAGTTGATAACTACATCACATGGATGCTATATATTGTGTATTTAAAATAAATAATATTATATTTATGATATAATCATAATTCTGGAAAGATGAACTAATATTTACTTTATTTCCATCATGATCTTTGAAAAATGAAAACGTTGCTCTTGCGTATTTATGAGCTATCATCTCCATGATTGTAACGTAGTTCATTTTTCATAATCATCTTTCATGGTTGGTTTTAAAGTATAATTGATGTATAAAAATGATAATTATATCATGATTATTATTCTAGATATGATGGAATAATAACCTCATTGACCATAGTCAACCTACCGAATTCATTTCAGATATATGATCCGAATATCATCAAAACATCCGACGTGAACTTAATTGATTAAGTAATTGTATATAACATGATAAAAAATAAAATAAAATGAATAATAAACTTGAAAAATATTTTTATGCAAGTAAAAAATTAACATGAATTTATTATTCAGAAAGAAAAAAGAACGTACGTGACGAGTCAGACTCAGGGTATGAGACACTTTAATTTAAAAACTTATTTTTAAATGTTTTAAAGATTTATTTTCTAAATATTTTTCCTCCATGACAATATTCTAAAAAAAATATAGATGTATTTATATAGACATAAAATAATTTTAAAGGATAGTTTATGTATCTTTTGACTTTCTTTAAAAGGTTTTTAAAAGGAATCTTTTTACATATTTTATATGAAATGTTTTTATTTTTTTTTGCAAAAGACAAAATGAATATTCTATTTTAAAGTATACAAATTCAATGGTTTTACTGCTACCACAACGGTTATTTGATGTTTTTCTTCATTTACAAGCTTCCACATTCCCTTTAAAGAAAAACCATCTTTCTCTTTGTTCTGGGTAATCTAGTTTTGAAAATGATTTTTTGAAAGGAAAAAATATTTTGATATCAAAAAGTGTTTTACATATGGATTCAAAGGAGTTTTTCTTAAGGGTTTTATGATGAAAATATGAAAACATATAATTTTTTATTCATGATATGATACTTGAACATTATATATTGTGACAGGTGTGTTGGAGTTGGTGGTCTAGAACCAACTAATTTATATTTTATTCATTAAATAAAAGCCTTATCACATATTGATTGTTCTTCTGCGTGACATGTCATGTGATAATGTCCTAAGGACAACTGTTGCATTAAAGGGTCGTAGCGGATCCCTGCTATGATGAGAACCCAGAAGTGCCATAACACTGTTCTTGACTGTATGTTCTATGGTCGGATGATATTATTTGAGGGACACAAATAATACAGGTCATTAGGGGAGAGGACTCATAAAACTTTGAGGCACCTTCTCATGGTGTGCACCCTTGGTAATATCCAGGAGGATATTATGAGAACGAGACCTGCCAGTAGGAAATCCACATTTCATAGTGTCATTGGATGTTCCTATCTGCGGACGTGTGTATTGGTCCTTAGACTTTAAGATTATTATTAATGGGTATTACAACTCGCGCACTTAGATGTATTGACGAAAACTGTGACGGCACACTGTTTGCAGTGAGGTAGGATACGTTGGGTGCGTCACGAGTAATACTGCATTAATAGATAATGCGAGAAAGGATTTGTCCCTTCTGTTCCATGACGGAAGTAGATTTCTCAGGCCCTTTGATGGAATTGATATAGCCTAAATAAATCCATGCCCATGGTAAGGTATGGGAAAGTTCAATTCCGGGAAGTCAAAGAAAGAATAATCAAGCACATGGGTTGATGACACTAGCATGCAACCCGCTTGATTGGAGATATCGAGAAAAATGGATTATATTACACGGTAAGCGTTCGTAGGAGGTGACACGTCATTGCGGCGTTAACTTCTTTCTCTATGGGTGCCTTGGCGTGTTTCTAGACACTAACCTTGGAATTTAGGCAGGCTCAGCCTAATGCCACTGAGAAAGAGGCCTAGAGGGTCACACACTAAGTGTGTCCATGTATCTCAGTTAAATATTAATTTAACAAGTTGAATAAATATTATTCCCGACTATGGTTTAATAATTATTCAAGGATGTATGATCATATTTATTTCGACACTAGTTATTCGAGAGAATATATTGTGGGCGAAATAATATATATTTATTAGCGAGTAATGTAGTTACATTTATTTAAGAAATAAATAGCCATTACTCAAGGTCTAATAAATATAGTGGAGGAAAATAAATAAAACTGAAAAATAAAAGTACACGCCGTGTATATTTATATATACACTCTGTGTAGTTTATTTTTCCGGGATTCGTGAGAAAATATTGTTTATTTAATTAAATGATATTAAATGTAATATGTTGGATGCATGTGAAGTAATAATGATGGTCAACTGTCATTATTAAGACATGGGGTATTACTAAGAATTAAATGAAATTATTAAATGCTTATGAGAAATTAATTTATTTTATTATTCTAGGTATTATAAATCCTAATTACATTATTCTCAAAGGGATTAGCCATTTTTGGTTGTGCACAACGGATTGGAAATACTCTCAAATCAAGAGAGAATTCCCTTTCCACCAAGAACGCTTTCAAGTTACGAAAGCAAGATCCTCCACCGGATCAAGGCGATCGAAGACGGACATCGCAAGCGAAGGATCTTCCGCGCTAGCACCCGAAGTTCCCTTCGGCGATGTCCAGAGATACGTAGCACACGTGTGGATCACCGCTAGAGGAATCCTACACTTGGATTCTCCAATGCAACAACGGATCACAGGATCGTGACCGGAGACACCAATGAAGAAAGAATTCCATCGAGGTAATTCTTATGAATTAATTAAATTAATTATAACCAACATATGAAGATCCTATCTCAAGGGTTATGAGACTCTTCTTTTCTTTTTCGTTCTTAGTTCTATTCTGAATATCTGGCGTTTTATATCGTGACGGATCTCGGATTTAATGTCGTTTAACGCTAAAATTAAAGTTGGGAAAACCCTCCAACGCACTTCCGCTGCGCCTGGAACCTACAAGTGGTATCATAGGGGTCATATCATTGATTATAATTATTTAGTTTTTCGTTGGTAATTTACGCATTTAATAATTTAGTTATTTCAATTCAAGTTTAATCGTTATGGAAATATGAATATCGAGATCTATTCCTCCTCCCTCGTTTCTCGTTCACCTCACAGAAACGATTTTTTCTTTTAATTTTGATTAAAATAAAATAGAGGAACTCATCCGGAGGATCCAAACGTTTCTGGCCGTATAACACCAGAATACACGACGTGTATTTGGAAGTACACACTGTGTAGTCTAGGTTCAATGCATTGACTGATCCGCCAAATCAGGCTGTGTATTGGATTCTTTCTAAGAATTTAATACACCATGTGTTGACCATAAACAGGTGGCACACAGTTTCCAGAATACACGTCGTGTGGTCCAATGAACACGGCGTATAGTCCCTTCGGGTTAGGGTTGGGTCGTGTACTCCGTACACGGCCTGCCCGATTGGAAACTGTGTAACGCGGAAACTACATGGCGTGTGTCCCACTGTACATGCTGTGTACTCCGAAAATTTCCGAAGTACATTAACACGCCCTATCCCCGGGCATGTGCTTCAGATAGATGGTGAAGGAAAGTACACGCCGTGTAGTTGAAACTACACACCGTGTACTCACCCAAATTACACAGATTTATTAAAATTTAATTATTATATTATACAAACCCTTGAGACGTATACCATGGTGCAGGCATAAAGATGAGGCACAACAAGTGATAGGTGTTTTATATATATGTGTTTAATTTAACATCTGCGTAATAAATGGGAATTCACCGGGTTTCCTCCAAGGTACAAGTTACGTACAAGGATAATTTTAAATGAATTTATTTGTTTAAAATTGTGATGGATGAGAATCTCAAGGAAATTCAGAAAAGGGATTTAAGATAAAAGGATTGATTAATTAAAGAAAATTAATTGATTCGAGCGTGATTTATCTTAAACAAGAATGATTAAAGAATTGAATGCTAGTTTTATTTATGCGTAAATATTTTTGCATGTATGGATGATCATGATCTAGACTGAGACCTTTGTATGTGAATGGTTTCTTTTAATTTATTTATTTAAATTAAATTTGTTGGCCTGCAATCCATATCCTCATTAATATGTAGGGCCTGCGCGCCCAAGGATTCTTTTATGTAAAAACCCCTTTTACCCCTCACATGCATGTGAGATAAATGCATATGTAATGGATGAAGCTCCCAAGCTAGTGGAGGCAGCTCAAGTCAGGAGCCATGGTGAAACCAATCCAAGGAGATACAAAGGTGGACAGGTGGAAAGCTGTAAACACGAACCCAAAAGGTTCAAGGTGTTTCTCCCCTAGGTCTTGGGTTAGTTTATCAACCGCTAGATAAACTAACCAATAGAAAATCTCATGATCATACCATTTATTTTATTTCTGTCAGTTGCATGGTTTATTTATTGTGGGTGTGTTGTCACGATCACACAATTAATGAATTAAACGAGCATGCAAGATGGAACTAAAATAAAACCGGCTTATACGTAAATATTATCTTAGACATGGTTAATCACTTAAGTATATCCCACTTAATATTAACAAGCATATAATCAAAGATAATAAAATGACAATTTACGTATAAGGATAAAATCCCTCAAAATAAATATTAAGTCGGCATAGCCTTCCATAATATTGGTTAGAATCGAACCATAGTTCAAAGTGATTGACCAACCCTAGTTGGGGTGCTTTCAATTATCGGGGAATTCTAATTCAAGGTTTTGGGTTGACTTGATTTGGTTCGCATAAAGGGTTGACTGCCACAACAGGACTTGGTGTGACCAAGAGGCAAAGGTTGAGGAAATCCAAAAAAGGATTTCAGGATTGGGGAGTCCACTCAGCAGATCAAGGAGCTACGAGTTAATGAAGTTGGCATTTGGAATGACTACCTAAAACCCTTCAAGTTTCTTGACCAACCCTAGTTGGGGTAATGCGAAGGGCAATATGGATCCTTGCCACTAGAATATTCACGCAACAGAATATTCCGAAGTCAATGGTGAGGGCTATTGGATTTCGATAAAATAGTGGGAGACTAATAAGTATTAATTTATTTATTTGTCTCAATTTTTGTAATAAAGTACTAAACCTTTTATCATCTTAATTTGTAGAAACGGAAAGAAAATGACTACAAACATATCATTGCGCACCATACTCGAGAAGGAAAACCTTCTCACCAGCACCAATTTCCAAGAGTGGCAGAGGCGTTTACGCATCGTCCTTCACCATGAAAGGAAATTATATGTGCTAGAAGAGCCTATTCCAGTTGCGCCTGGGAAAGAGGCTAGTGATGAGGAATTATCTCTCTACATGAAACACATGGATGATGCCACAGATGTCCAGTGTTTCATGCTATCAGCCATGTCTAATGAGCTCTTGAAGCAACATGAAAACATGGACAAGTATAGCATGATGTCTCACCTTAAAGATCTCTACCAAGAGAAGGCGAGATAGGAGAGGTATGAGATCTCCAATTCTTTTTTTACCATGAAGCTTGGAGAGTCTGCGCCAGCTGGGCCTCATTTAGTCAAGCTTATTGGCTACATTGAACGCCTGGACATCTTAGGGATTAAATTCCTGGATGAGTTGCGTACAGATCTCATCCTATCATCACTGCCCAAGACCTTCTCTAGCTTCATTGTCAACTATAACATGAGCGGAAATGAGAAGATTCTATCGGATCTTCTGACCTTGATTCTCCAGGTAGATAAGGACATGGGGCGTGACAAACCCGCGGTCCTTATGGTGAACAAGAAAAGGAAGGAAAAGGCAAAGGGTCCAAAGACTTATAAACGGTCTGAAGTCCCCGAGCACCGTCCCTCCAAGAAGGGGAAGATCCAGAGACAGGGCAAGGAACGGGAGGCAGTGTGTTTTGCATGTGGCAAGCAGGGCCACTAGAAGAGGAACTGCACCCAGAAGCGTGGGGACACTAAAGGTGCGTTTGTTATCGAGTGAAATCTTTCTATTTCTACACATTGGATATTAGATATAGCTTGTGGGGATCACATCTGTATTCAAATGCAGGAACCAAGTAGATTTAGAAAGATTTCCAGAGGAGAGTTGGATCTTTGAACTGCCAATGGCGCAAGGCTATCTGCATTGGCTATTGGCGACTACCACCTCTCATTGCCGACTGGGATGATTTTGGTTTTACATAACTGTTATTATGTGTCTAGTGTTACCAAGAACATAATTTCTGTATCTTGTTTGGATATGGATGGATTTGTTTTCAAATTTTGAAATAAGGGTTTTCTATTTTATAAGAACAACGTATGTTATGGTATGGAACATTTAAATAATGGTTTGTATGTATTGAAATATGAAAACCAAGTGTTGGAAATCGATAACGAAACAAACTCACATGACTCATACATCACCCAGTTATGGCATCACCGCCTTGGTCATGTGAACGAGAAGCGTTTGACAAAGCTCTGCCAAGATGGCTATTTAGACTCTACTGAGCTAAAACCACTTGATAGATGTCATGCTTGTTTACAAGGAAAAATGACCAAGCCGCCTTTTGGTGGACAAGGTGAAAGAGCCACAGAGCTTCTAGGATTGGTACACATGGATGTGTGTGGACCATTTCCAGTAGAAGCTAGAGGTGGATATTCTTACTTCATTACTTTTACTGATGATTTGAGTAGATATGGCTATGTCTGATTAATGAGGTATAAGTCAGAGTCCTTAGAGAAATTTAAGGAATTCAAGAATGAAGTAGAGAATCATCTTGGTAAGAATATAAAGAAGCTTCGATCGGATCGAGGTAGAGAATATCTGAACCAAGAGTTCATCGATCTTCTCCAGGAGTCTGGGATTCTATCTCAGCTCACTCCTCCTTATACACCACAGTGGAATGGTGTTAGTGAAAGGAGGAACCACACCTTGTTGGACATGGTGAGATCGATGATGAGTCATGCAGATCTTCCATTATCCTTTTGGGGATATGCATTACAAACTGCAGCATACACATTAAACCGAGTACCAACTAAGGCGGCAAATGGAATTCCATCCGAGTTATGGAATGGAAGGAAAAACAATTTGTCGCACACACGTGTATGGGGATGCGAGGCGTTTGTTAAGGCCTTCTCAGGCAACAAACTAGCACCCCGGGGCACGAAGTGTATCTTTATAGGATATCCCAAGGAAACGAAAGGATATTACCTATATAACCCTCAAGACAAGAAAGTGATTGTCGCTATACAAGCCGTCTTTCTTGAGAGGGAGAACATCCTCAAGAAGGATAGTGGGAGCAAGATTGACTTCGATGAAGTTGATGCTCAAGATACACAGAGTTGGTACAGGAACAAGTTCCACAGGTCCCCGTGGAAGAGGTTCTAGAAACACAAGTACTGCGTAGGAGCTCAAGAGAGGTAAGGGAACCAGAGAGATATGGTTTCTTAGTCACCAAGGATGGTGAATCATTATTGTTGGACAATGATGAACCTCTCTCCTACAAGGAAGAAGTAGAAATCTCAGAAGCTACAAGATGGCTAGAAGCTATGAATTCTGAGATGGATTCCATGTATCAGAACCAAGTTTGGGTTCTGGTCGATGAGCCAGTTGATGTAAAGCCTGTTGGATGCAAATGGATATTCAAAAGAAAGCTGGACATGGAAGGTCAAGTTAGCACCTATAAAGCAAGGCTAGTGGCTAAAGGATTTAGACAGCGTCAAGTAATTGACTATGATGAAACCTTCTCTCTAGTTTCCATGTTTAAATCCATAAGAATCATACTTGCCATAGAAGCTTACCATGAATATGAGATTTGGTAGATGGATGTCAAAACAACATTCCTTAACGGGAACCTTCGGGAATATGTCTATATGACACAACCAGAAGGGTTTGTGACACCAGGTGAAGCCAAACGGGTTTGCAAGTTGCAAAAATCCATTTATGGATTGAAAAAATCATCCAGGTCATGGAACATTCGATTTGATGAAGCCATAAAGGAATTTGGTTTCATTAAGAATGAATGTGAGCCATGTGTTTATAAGAGGTTTAATGGGAATGCGGTCATTATCCTAGTGGTATATGTTGATGACATATTGCTTATTGGAAACGACGTACCAGCCTTACAGTCAGTTAAGGACTGGTTGAACAAGTGTTTCTCCATGAAGGACTTAGGAGAAGCAGCCTATATTCTAGGGATCAATATCATTCATGATAGATCCAAGAGGCTGCTTGGACTAAGTCAGGGTACATACATTGACCAGATACTAAAGAGATTTAGTATGGAAAAATCCAAGAGGGGATTGGTTCCAGTGTCACATGGCTTACATCTTTCTAAGAAAATGTGTCCCCAGACACAACAGGAGAAAGATAAGATGAGTAAGATCCCATACACTTAGGCTATAAGATCCATCATGTATGCCATGTTATGTACCAGGCTTGATGTTGCCTATGCACTGAGCATGGTAGGCAGATATCAAGAAGATCCAGGATAACAACATTGGACTGCTGTTAAGACTATCCTTAAGTATCTGAGAAGAACTAAGGATATGTTCCTAGTGTATGGAGGAGACGAGGAGCTTGTCATCAGAGGGTATGCTGATGCTGGTTTTCAAACAGATCAGAATGATCTGAAGTCGCAATATGGATATGTTTTCTGTCTCAATGGAGGAGCTGTGAGCTGGAAGAGTTCAAAGTATCCAGTTGTCACCGATTCTACAGCGGAGTCCGAGTATATAGCGGCTTCTGATGCAGCCAAGGAATCCGTATGGATTCGGAACTTTGTCTAGGAGCTTGATGTGGTGCCTAGAAGTAAAGATCCCATTACATTATATTGTGATAATACTGCAGCGGTGTCTCTTGCAAAATAACCAAGGTCACATAAACGGACAAAGCACATACTCCGGAAGTATCACCTCTTGAGAGATTTCTATCAAAGGGGTGAAGTTGCAGTGAGCAGAGTGTCCACGGAAGAGAAGGTAGCGGACCCCATGACTAAAGGCCTATCTCAGCAGAATCATGAATATCATGTGAGAGCTAGCGGGTTAAAGGTTGTTAGCAGTTGGCTCTAGTCCAAGTGGGAGTTTGTTGGAGTTGGTGGTCTAGAACCAACTACTTTGTATTTTATTCATTAAATAAAAGCCTTATCACATCTTGATTGTTCTTCTGTGTGACATGTCATGTGATAATGTCCTAAGGACAGCTGTTTCATTAAAGGGTCGTAGCGGATCCCTGCTATGATGAGAACCCGGAAGTGCCATAACACTGTTCTTGACTATATGTTCTATGGCCGGATGATATTATTTGAGGGACACAAATAATACAGGTCATTAGGGGTGAGGACTCATAAAACTTTGAGGCACCTTCTCATGGTGTGCACCCTTGGTAATATCCAGGAGGATATTATGAGAACGAGACCTGCCAATAGGAAATCCACATTTCATAGTGTCATTGGATGTTCCTATCTGCGGACGTGTGTATTGGTCCTTAGACTTTAAGATTATTATTAATGGGTATTACAACTCGCGCACTTAGATGTATTGATGAAAACTGTGATGACACACTATTCGCAGTGAGGTAGGATACGTTGGGTGCGTCACGAGTAATACCACATTAATAGATAATGCGAGAAAGGATTTGTCCCTTCCGTTCCATGACAGAAGTAGATTTCTCAGGACCTTTTATGGAATTGATATAGCCTAAATAAAACCATGGCCATGGTAAGGTATGGGCAAGTTCAATTCCGGGAAGTCAAAGAAAGAATAATCAAGCACATGGGTTGATGGAACTAGCATGCAACCCTCTTGATTGGAGATATCGAGACAAAGGGATTATATTACACGGTAAGAGTTCGTAGGAGGTGACACGTTATTGCGGCGTTAACTTCTTTCTCTATGGGTGCCTTGGCGTGTTGCTAGACTCTAACCTTGGACTTTAGGCAGGCTCAGCCTAATACCACTGAGAAAGAGGCCTAGAGGGTCACACACTAAGTGTGTCCATGTATCTCAGTTAAATATTAATTTAACAAGTTGAATAAATATTATTCCCGACTGTGGTTTAATAATTATTCAAGGATGTATGATCGCATTTATTTCGACACTAGTTATTTGAGAGAATATATTATGGGTGAAATAATATATATTTATTAGCGAGTAATGCAGTTACATTTATTTAAGAAATAAATAGCCATTACTCAAGGTCTAATAAATATGGTGGAGGAAAATAAATAAAACTGAAAAATAAAAGTACATTCCATGTATATTTATATATACACGCCGTGTAGTTTATTTTTCCGGGATTCTTGAGAAAATATTGTTTATTTAATTAAATGATATTAAATGTAATACATTGGACGCATGGCAAGTAATAATGATGGTCAACTATCATTATTAAGACATGAGGTATTGCTAAGAATTAAATGAAATGATTAAATGCTTATGAGAAATTAATTTATTTTATTATTCTAGGTATTATAAATCCTAATTACATTATTCTCAAAGGGGTTAGCCATTTTTGGTTGTGCACAATGGATTGGAAATACTCTCAAGTCAAGAGAGAATTCCCTTTCCACCAAGAACGCTTTCAAGTTACGAAAGCAAGATCCTCCACCAGATCAAGGCGATCGAAGACGAACATCGCAAGCGAAGGATCTTCCGTGATAGCACCCGGAGTTCCCTTCGGCGACATCCAGAGATACGTAGCACACGTGTGGATCACCGCTAGAGGAATCCTACACTTGGATTCTCTGACGCAACAACGGATCACAGGATCGTGACCCGAGACACCAACGAAGAAAGAATTCCATCGAGGTAATTCTTATGAATTAATTAAATTAATTATAACCAACATATGAAGATCCTATCTCAAGGGTTTCGGGACTCTTCTTTTCTTTTTCGTTATTCATTCTATTCTAAAGATCCGGATTTTTATATCGTGACGGATCTCGGATTGAACGTCGTTTAATGCTAAAATTAAAGTTGGGAAAACCCTTCAACGCGCTTTCATTGCACCCGGAACCTACAGGGTGAGCCCAATACAACTTATATAAATGGGTGAGACCGATACAACTTTATATGAATGAATGAGCCTGATATAACTCTCCAATGTATTAGGTAATGTTCATTGTCTTCAAAAGCAATGGAGTTAACTAGAGTTATTTCTCATATCAATTATATAAATACATGGTAGGTCCGGGGGTGTGGGTACAAAGGAAATAAACATACATGTGAACATATATATAAACATTTATATGTGAATTTCATATAATTCACATCAAGTTCAAAAATACATATATGATTACAAAATATTTTTTATACATGTGAATTATATTCATATATATGTTTTATGGACATATATAACAAATTAAATATGACAATGGATTCTCATCAAGAAAATATGTACTACCTATATTAATTAAATAGTTTAGTTATCAAGTTTTTGAGTTCAGTTTATATTGGATTTATAAGTGGCCCCAAGACTTAGGCTAGTAGAAAAGGGACCTATGGGGTGTCAATGAGGTCTCGAGTTTGAGTCTTCCTAACTTTCTTCATGTGTGTGTTTTTGTGTTTTCTTTATAGTTTTATAGTTTCCCTTCCCAAACCGTTTGCAATATATTGGATTTAGAAGTATATTCTAAATCTCAATTTGATTAAGTAAATTATTATTAATTCATTAGATGTATATTTTAAAATTATAATAAAATTATAAATGGTATTTATTATCTAATTGATATTTTTTACAAAATAGTTCCTAAAATTTGTTTTTTTAACTTCTAAATCTTACTTTATTAGTTTTGAATTGATATGAAAACATAAACTACATAAAAAAGATTTGTGTTTTTTTTTCACGTTAAACTTCATGTAAATACTTATATTTCATTACAAATACAAATAATGATTTCCAATTCTAATAATACTTATACTTTATATCTTTCAAGTCAAACTAATTTCAAAATCATGTAATTTTGGAAAGTTGTTCCCTGTCAGATATTTGAGTGGAAGTGTTTTTTCAAAAAACAGAGCAAATTTCAATTATTTTTTTAAAATGCTTGTCACATTAATTAAGGGAAGTGATTAAAATTATATGGACATAATGAATTCATCAGAAATTATAATGTATTCTCAAAAATATATTTTACTTAACATTTAAATCATATGCTCTGTCATAATCAAGGAAGAATGCTTTGTGGGAAAATAAAATTAAATATACTATTTTCCAAATATTTTGGATCATAAAAACACCTCGCCCCATTTTTTCCTTATAAGATGGACCTGAGATATTTGTACTAGAACCTTTTAAAAAGTGTTGTCAAGCTGATAGGGATCACATACCACGAGAAGGAAACTTTCAGAATAGAGCAAACTAGAATTTATGCGGAGGTAGAAGAATGAGGAGAAATGAAGGATAAGGGAGAAATCAGGAGGCACCCTACACTCCCGCCCAATCCACAATGGTTTATTTCCAACCCTACGACCGAACTAACAAACCGTATTCTCTCCCCCTACTCTAGATCCTCAACCCCCTTTATTTAAAAACCTCCCTGAAAATATGTGTCCCTGACATATTCCTTTTTATTCCCCAATATATCCCCCTAACCACCACAATTGGCCCTCATATTCTCTTTGACCCAAGTACCTAACACTGTCGCACCCTTGAAAAATCACCTTGTCCTCAAGGTGAGACATAGGGTGAAGATATGTTGTAGGTATTATGGTTACTAGGCCCCTAAATTGTTTGCCTGGTGGTGCATAGGGTGGCCCACTCGGTTTCCTAACTCTCATTGGCTCATGTCTGCTACACAGGGCGTGGTTGTCTGCTTTGGCCTACCCTTGTTCGACACATACATTCCATGAAATCATCCAGATTGCTCTTGAAACTTTAGATGTTGGCATGTCCATCATGTAATGAGTCAGTTCTTTCATCAATCCAGAGTTTGGTTGCCATGTTTGGATGAAATGGTACTCACAGAGAAGGTATTGGAGGTCCCTAGGAGGTGAGTCTGATTCCTTGGTAACCATGGGTGTCAAACCATCTCCCTGTAACACCTTCTTCCTTTGGCGCATCTCCTCAGCTGATGCGGTCTCTTAATACCAATTTTTTGTGAGGATTTCTCACACCACGAGCTTCAAGTTGGTCTATAAGTTTTATTTATATGATGTGAGAAGGTCCTGTGGATTCTTATCGATGAACACAGGGTGCTCGATCCATGGGGAGTATAGACTCATGCTGCGCCCACGAGTTTTCGAAGCTCCAGTCGAAGCGGGATGCATGTCACACCCCGACCCGACACTTTTCCGTTATTTTATTTATTTTTGAGCTTATACTTAATTTTATTCATTTCTAGGTGTTTTTCCCCTGAATTAAGAGTTTTTGGGCATGCAATTCATGTCGCACGATTTTCCAAACCATGCAGCTAGCCAGTGCAGGGTGTTCCAGGAGTCCAGTAGAGGGAGCACAGTTTTCCAAACCATGCAACCCAAACCACGCAACACAAACTATGCGTCGTAGAGTATTTTTAAAAAAAAAATTAAATTAATTAAATTAAAACTAAACTAAAATTAAAATAAATAAAAAACCTTAATTCAAACCCTCTCCCCCTACTCGCTCCACACAGACCCTCCATCCTCAAGTCGCGCGTGTTCCCCCCTTTTGGCGAGCCTCCCATCTCCGCGATTCCACCCGCTTTCTCTGAATTTTCCACTCGATTCATCTAGGTATGTCCTCTTCCTCACTCTCCTATGTTTTTCTAGTAATTTTCCCTCATTCCATCACATATCTTGCATTGGATGAACCCTAGGTTACGGGTTGAGGTAGGTTCCCATTGCATTTCCTTTAAATTTAAGAATACATTGATTTATTATATTTCAGACCTTTATTTAATACCATTTAGTGACATATGATTTTTAGAATAAATGTCTAATATAAAATAAAGTAAATTCCTCTTTGTGTTTGATGAAATTAAATTATTTAATTGAATGTGCATACTAAGTGTTTGATGAAATGCCCCTTTGGCCTTATGAATGTGTTTCAGATTTAAAATGGTGATTTGGGTTTCTTAAATGGGTTTACAAGCATGTTTCTGGTTTTCAAAGTGGTGTATGTGTGTTTCTTTAAGAAATGGTTCAGAATTTGAAAATCATGTTAGACCCTTTTGTAAAACTGGTTATCTCAAAAACTCTCCTTTGATGGTCCTCTTACCTTGGTTATGTTGTATGTTGTGGGAGGTCTGCCATGTAGGATTCCCTTGTGATCAAATGATTGAAAGGAAAGGTACATGTTCCTTGGGGTGACTAGGGGAGACTTTGTTGTGTGCGATGAATGTGCTTGTGACTGGATGCTTGTTTGATATTGTAGGCTCACCCCTCTTTTTAGTTTGAACATGAGAACCAACCATAGCGAGCGAATTTTCGGTGAACGATTGTTGCACTAGTTTATATTACTCACTGGCTAGTGACCCTTAGTATGAACTATCTGCTTTGGGATTAAGCCCCTCGATCAAGCCAAATAGGGTGAGATCGTGCATTTGGGAATTATGATATCATCAGGTAAGGCATGCCTTCAGGATGAGTCACATTTATAGTATGTTATAGATTACTCACAAGCTTCTAGGTTCTCCCATTTATTTCGGCACTTAGTCATCTGTGGCAGATGATTGAGGTGCATTGTTCGGTTGACAATGGAATGTGATTTTCTTTTAAGGGAAAATGTATGAAAAACTTTTTTATATATATTATAGTTAAAACCTGAAATTGATGATACTTTTGTTTAAAGGAAATGCCTTCAGGAATAGATTTATTGGGAACATCTACTGAGTTTTAATAATCACGCCTACTTCATTCTTATTTTTAGTCTCAGGTGTAGGTTTTAGCTTGATCTCAGTCACCGTGGGCGATGTTGAGTCTTGGGATCGGAGAGTGACCCATGGGGTCACGTTGAGTTTTAGTGGTTATTAGTTTTGGTTAATTTATTTTTTAGTTCTTAGTCATTTAGTTTGAATTATTTATTTTGGGATGATCTTTTATTATTCCACCACTTTTGTTTATTTATATTGGGATAAATCATTCTCATTGTCACTCTGTTGATGCCCTTGGCGCTTGTCGTCAGCCAAGGATGATTTGGAATGCCTCTCAGGCCTTGTCGCGGGTCGGCTCGGGTGAGCGGTTCGGGGTCGACCTGTGTTGGTTCATAATAAAATGGCATGAGAGGATATGTTATTTAGAGAACCTAGATTTTAGAGAGTCCTTTTTTATTTGGGATTTCAAGGTAGATGAAGTAGGACTATCAGAGCTTAGGGTGTAAATCCGCGGGAATGTCTGGCCAACACTTTTTGGACTGAATCTTGAGTTGCTATGGGAAGTTCATTTTCTATTGGTTTATTTTGTTCTTTTTGGTTGCTTGGTATTTGGGGAAATGAAATGATAGTAAGGACAATTGTCTTAGTGAGCTTGCAGGGCCTGGCAATCTAGGTGGAGCTGGGGGCATAGTCCTGAAAGACTTTGTGATGGTGGTTTGATTGGAATATGACTACCAACCATATGGTCAAGTCACACATCAACACTAGTTTCCCCTAATGAGTTGTTTTGAGTCCTATTGAGATTTTTGAATTTTTGACCCGTTTAATGGTAGGTTGCTTTCGTTTGTACCTAAGGTTGGATGGGATGGTTTTGGTGTGTTCTTATTTAGATTTTAAAATGATGTTTGGTTTGACAAAAGGGTGTTTGGTTTATCAAAAATGAGACTTCCAAAACCCAAACTTTGAATATTTTTGAGAGTGAAATGGGTTGTTTTGGGGGGTTTTGAAAGGTTTTGTGAAATTTGAAATTGAAAAATAAATGTGGAATTTAAAAATGTTTTTGTTTGGCGATAAGGTAGTTTTAAAATTGGTCGGGGTATTTTTAAAGTGGTTTTGAAAGTGATAATGTTTCTTTTATCCAACTCTTGGTATTCTTATGAGGGCTCACATATATGTATATGGATGCATATATGGGGTATTTGGATGGGTGGTTGAGCTAGAACGAGAATGTATATATGTGAGGCTAAATGGAATAGCAATGACAGGTGTTTGGATCGTAAGGCTTGTTATGTTTTCTGAAAATATACTCCAAAAGGAGTATTTCAATGTTTTAAAAAGTGAAAGTGCGTGATACTACCTTTTTTGTGTTTGGAGTTTTTTTGGGATTTGGTTTGATGTGTTGGATGTGTGATTGAAATGGTGTTTTGAGTTTGGGTTGATGATTTTAAAATGAGATGTGGCATTTTGATTGATGATTTGTCTTGATTTGGTTTCATGCTCCTTGTTTTCAGATTACGTCCCCACTGAGTTCTAGGGGATTTTGAGAAGCATCTTCCAGGGTGGTGTCATGAAGTGACATCAAGCCAGATCCACTCCCTTGGAGAACCTTCCAACTTAGTGGGATGAACGTAGCACTAGTGAAAGCTCAATAAGAAATGATTTGGCATGTCTGTATTAGTAGCTAAAAATGGAATTTTATTTTAAAAATTGTATGTTTGAGATTTTAATTATTATTTTTGTTGTCTTCTTATGTTTTCGTTACAACGCGCTACTGGTCCTTTTGTTTTATGGTCTTTCTTCCGATGCTATATATATATATATACCATTATTATATTCACCACCATAGGGTATAGTCTCTCCGCTATCACCTTTCCACACACTCACAGCTAGTCGGAAGCCTTTGGAATACGGGGAGGTGTGCCTAATGCGCGGTGTCACATCAGCTCAGAGCATGGTTTCAAGTGGCTCCAAGTCGGGGTGCTACAAATAGTATCAGAGCCGTTCATGACTGAGAATTAGTAGCAGCGTTCGGGTGGCTACTAATGGTATCAATTATTTTCCTTTCAGTTGGTATTTTTATTTGGTTTATGATAGACCGGAGATTAAGATGTTGTTGGAACTGGTTTTAGAACTCGTGTTTGGGTGCCTGTAGCCCCATGCATAGGGAACAGACCAAGTTGCCAGGGGTGAGAAATTATTTTTCTTCTTTTCCCTTTGAAAATTGATTTGATTTCCACAACGAGTGGTACACATGGGCGTGATGGTTATTTATTATAAATGTGAATTCCCCTTAACTCAAGGTGAGGTTGATACATTCTTTTAAAGATGGATAAAAATTATTACAAGTTGGAATAATGTGATGTGGAACTTGGAAATACCCTTTACTCGGAAATACAATAAATCGCGTTCAACACTCCCCCTCAAGCTAGTAAATGATAGCTTGGACCAAGAGTCCCAAAAAAATAAAGAATACTCCAAAAGAATCCATACACACGCCCCCTCAAGCTGAGTCGATGATTTTGTGGATCCCCAGATTGGTACTGAGAGAGTCCAGTCAAGCTCCCGGGAGGCCTTTGGTGAGGATGTCGGCAAGATTATTTGTCATCGGTATGTGGCTGAAACTGACATGGTGATGCTCGAGGTGATGATGAAGAAAGTGTCAGTCCACCTTGATATTCTTAGTGCATTCATGGAAGATGAGATTTGAAGTAATCTTTGTGGCTGCCTAATAATCACACCAAATATGAGCAGATGTCTACGGCGAGAAACCAATCTCATGAAGGAGATGACGAAGCCACAAGATCACAGTAGTGATTGTGACCATCGCACGGTACTTAGACTCAACATCGGATTTGGCAGTGGGGTCAGTGAGGTTAGTGGCCGGTAGCTGGTGCTGCTCCATAGGGATTCCAAGCCTCAGGTAGTTGGGCTTCAGGCCAGGTGCATGCAGTGGACCTGCCAGGTGCATAGCAGGCCGTGGAGCTAACTACGGTTAGATGTACGACATGGCTGTGACCAGAGTGATTTTTATTTGGGCATGGCCTTTTTGTATGGCATGTTAGGTTTTGGATGCACAAGGTGTAATTTTGGACTAACCAGACCCTGGTTAGTAGGTGGGCATCGACTCAAATGCCAGATATATATATATATATATATATATATATATATATGAGGTGCGTGGAACCAGAATTTATTATGAGCATCATTGGATGTGTGGTTTGTATGAGATGCATAGGAATTAGGGCATTGAAATGATGCGGGTTTTATGTGAGTGTGAGGCATCGAGACTAATTTGGAGCATCTGAGGAAATATGAGATCTCATACGTTCCATGTACGACATGGGCACGAGGCGGACATCGAATGAGATGCAGGACTTTGATGGGTTTCATGTGTGACACGAGCATGATTTTAACACCTAATGAGATGCAGGAGTAACGACATATCAGGGGAGGACTTTTGAGTACGGGGATGTTCGGTAGACCATTGGATTATATGAGTTTTGGGTCGAAAAGCGATCGGGGTAGGTAACTCCTAAGGTGGGGAGCGCCTTGAGAGACTTGACCTGGGACTTTATGACCAGGGTGGATGGGGTTATTTTTAAAAGATATGGGTATGTTCAATGTCATCTCAAGTAAGGTTTTATAGCTCTAGGATGAGCTATGTCAAGGTGGGGAGACTGTAACGTCTCGGGTTTTTTTAGTGGGTAAAAATCCTCAACCCGTTTGAATTTTTGAGTTTAGTGAGTGTGTAATATTTCTTTTTGATCTTTGGAACCTAATTCTGAGAGTTTATTTGACCCAAGGCCTTTTTTATATGGATTTTAATGTTTAACAAGTGACTCAGGGTTTCGAGTGGGTTTCAGGTGTGTCGGAGGAAGAAAACCTAGTTTCGGGAAAACACAGACATAGGTGCAGAGTTTTGACAAACTGTGTGGTCTCAGAGGAGTAACCATGAGACCCCCCAGTGTCACCAGACATGGTTTAACAAACTGTATAGGAGGGGTCACACGGTTGGGCGGGAGCTCTGCAATTTTTGACAGAGGGCTCACGCACAGGCAGCGCAGGGTTTGGGAAAACGTGCACCTTGGTCATGCGAGTGGGGTGTTCTGGTAGTGGGCACCACACAATTTTCATATTGTTTTCCAAACTATGTGGCCTCTTTAAAGTGATAAATTACCATTTTAGCCTTATTTTCTTTAAGAGGGTCTCCCCTCTTTTCTTCCACTCACACGAGCCCCACCACCAGTGCCAAGGAGCTCCTCTCCTCTTCTTAGGCTTTGGCCTCATCTCTTCGTTTGAGCTCTATTTCGATCGTCGTCTGTATCATTGGAATCACATCAATAATCCCTTCAATATGGTAGTCAATTTTTTTCTTTTCTCTTGCCATAAGGTGCGCTAAATCCGTTCGAGCTATTTTACCCTATTTTCAGGGTGTTCATCCAAAGCATCAATTTCTTCCAAATCGGTCTGAGTTAGAGGCTGATATCGGACGAGAAAACGTTTACTAGTATGAGGTTGGTGGTGCCTATCTTTCTCTTTAATTTTGGTTGTTATTTGAGGGTGTGCTCTGTAACACCCGAGATTTTTTTATTAGTAATATTTTTTTCAAAGGAATCCTTCACTACACACTTGCTTGGCTTACTTTACACGCAATCGCGACCTTCCTCGATAGCTTGCGTCATACGCAATACCGAGTTTCACTAAACAACGATATGCTATTAAAATATTATTAAAACTAGCCGTTATGAATAGTAATAACCACTTTTTGAAATTTTATAAATTTTATTTTTCAAAATGGACTTCATTTTTGGATTCGGAATACCGAAATTAGCATAGGGTGAAATTTTGGTATTTTTCTGAAAACTTTCAATTTTTGATGAATAGTGAAACCACTAAGTGGTAGGTTAAAAACTGAATTTTGCATAAAACTTAATTTTACCGCTTCTGTGAATGGAATTTTGAAAATCCGACAGACACGGTTGATATCAGTAAGTAAAATGTGGTTCAATGAGATAAAAATAATTTCTTGGTGAATAGTAATTTTTTACTTTTTTTTACCGCGGTTAATAGTAAATAGGGTAACTAAGGGTAAATATGATATTACTATTACCCTAACACATGTCCTAATTCTATTGGATAAGTTTAATTTGACCAAAAACAACCTTATGAATAAAATATGACCATTTAGGCCCACTTGAGTTAGATTAGGACATTTATTATTAATTTATTTAAAGAAGGGTTAAAATAGTTAAAATCAAAGTTTAATAAGTAAATCATTTTTAATATGGGGTTATACATAAGATAAATTCGACAATAAATATTAATTAGAAATATAAAAATATTTCCTACATAATGGTATTTTATTTATAATTTTTAGACATTAAATAATTTAGTTTAATTATGACACAACGATGATGCAGTAATTATCTTATTTATGAAATATTGACATAATTGATGTTATAAACACCAAAATAAATGTAATTTGAGACTTTTTATGAATTAAACTAATTTTCTCGGTTAATATGATATATTATTGTTGATTTAATCAACTTGGATCGAACATATAATTCTGTTATGACTTTCACAAAAATCATATATCAAATAGTGTCAAAATTGACACAAAATAGTTTTTAAATAAAATATTATATTATTAATTGTTATTTTATTCCTAAAAATCTAAGGTTCGGCCATATGACTTAGATAAGGATATATATATTAATAATAAACAATTTGGGGTTCGTTTGGCATGTTATAGTAAGTGTATTAACCATATAGTGAAAGAAAAAAAAAGACATGGTAAAAGTTAAATTATTTAACTTAGAGTTAAATCTAATTGATAAGGTTAAAATAATACCCTAAACTTGTCTAAATCCTATTGGTTGATAGGATTTCGACCCATACCCACTTTAGCTTCGAAATAAGACCCTTTGGAACCATTATAAACCGATTTTGACTTTAATATAAAATAATATTTTGAGATATTCCTAAGGTGCCCCTCTCCTCCCTTATAAAAGGGCACCTCCTCCCCCTCCTCCTCACACCAATTTGAGCACTCAAGCTCGGCCAAACCCTGCCATTTTCTCCTCTCCACTTCCCTAGAATAATCCTAGAGGTCCTGGTCTTCTTCAAAGACCAATCTTAGTTCCCTAAGTGGAGGATTCAAAGAAGCGTTCCAAAGAAGAGGTAATATCCATTACCGATCTTTTCAATTTCTTTCTTCTTCAACTTCTTCTTCTTTAGTTGTTTCATGATAAAGTAATAACATCAGTATTAATTACATACTGATATGTTATTATAAATATGAAACAACCCTAATTCACCTTCTATCCATCCTACGGAAAAATGAAATCACCGCGCGTGCGTACGTACGGAATACCGTCTCCACGCCGTGGTGTAATCTATTTTCCACCATCACCTTAAAAGGATGGATATAATGGTGTAATGAGTAACTATTTATGATTATTATAAATTAATATTGATACTTAAATAATATATATATACTCCAATACAATTCCACGATCATAGGAACGATATCATCACTCGTGCGTACGTACGGAATACCGTCTCCACGATGTGAAGCGACTCGTTCTACATGATCATCATTACATAGTAATTATATAAATGAATTGAATGAATAAATATGATATATGTTACACTAATACCATTATGGATATAAGTTATCTATAAACTTAAAATAAGAATAAGAATTTATTCGGCAAAACACGCATAAGAACAAAAGGCAATAAAGACCCGAGTAACAAGTAACAATGAAATATTACTAACAAGAAGCTAAGAATATGACCATATATGATATCATATCAATATGTATGATTCTGGAATAAGTCAATAACATTATTTAAACCATTATACAGGAGATTCAGACACTTAGAAAGCAAATCGGACCTAAGGTAAGGGAAATATCACAATCTCATTTTTATCCGAGATTGTTTATTCGTAAGTATTTACTGGGGTGTATTTTATCATCCACATCCATGTTTCATCAATATGTAATATTATTTCCATCCACCTACAATTGTTTAAATCCATTTTTACCCTTCGGTGAGTTTTTAGTAATATGTATGAAATGAATCTTTTGTCGTTTTTCATACGAGGTACTTTTTGACTTTTCTGATAAAAGTACGAAGAATGTTTTTTTAACTTATACGGAATGAATGGATTTTTAAAACATTATTTCCAAGAAGCTTCCTTTACAAGTTTTCAAGTTTATTTTTAATCAACTTATTTTATTTTAAATTCGTATGACATGTTATGAAAGGAAAAATGTTTTTGAAGAAGAAAGGATATTTTCCTCAAGAATGGAGTTCAAGTGTTTTATCAAAATTATTTTCCATCTAAGATAATAAAGGGTTCTGTTTTTATCCCTATTATTACATTGATTTGATCATTTTGTGATGGAAATATTTTTATGAATTCCTTTATCTTATTGTTTTATGATGTCATGTTGTTTAAGAATCCCATTTTTATTACATGGGTTATGCTATGATGTATGGTTTATGATTTTGTGGCACACATAAGAATGGTTTCATTATGAGATGGGTGGGACCTATATCTCCCTCCAATGCATTGGGTAAAGATTTTATATCTCATGAGATAGACATGGCTAGAATGGTAGGTTATACCGGTTCAGTGAAATAGGACTAGAACGAGGGTGACTCGGTTCAGAAAGGGACTTTGTCCACTAAGATAGTCTTGGCAATGAGTCATGACTAACAAGAAATGATTTTCCATGATTATGTGTGCATGCCAAAAAGTTTCAAGTTTCATGTTATGATTATGGGGATCTCATTTTCACTTCTATGATTTATTCCATGTTAAGATATTATGATCTCTTTTGCAGGTTATGATTTTCAAAAAGATATGATATGATTTTTATTTACTTTATTTTCCCTTGCTGAGAATTTGAGCTCACACTTTTATGTTTTCTTTTCCCCAGGTCAGGAATATGGATATTAAGTAGAATATGATAAAAGGGACCCTAGATATGATGAAATAAATGGGAGACACTGTAGAAGATTTATGAACCAGTTGTTTATGTTTCCCAGTTTCTAAAGACACTATACCTATACGATCCTTTGTGGTTTTGTCATATGTTGTAATAAGTGTGCTTCCATTTTGAAGTATTAACAATGTATGTAAAGTATGGGTCATTATAGTTGGTATCAGAGGAAAGGTATAGTCAACCTTTGGAAACTAGGATGTGAAAGTCTTAGTAAGAACCCTAAGGATAAGTCTAAGCATAGAACACAATCTTAGTGTTTTAGAAATGGCCATGAATACCCTAGGATAAGACCTTAAGTGTGAAATTTTATCCTTGATTATGTGGTTTTCCTATTATAATTAGTGTTGCTCACACTATTCTTCTTGGTTTTAGTCAATGGCTGGAACCCGAAGGAACCGTGTTAATGCGGAATGCGATGGGAAATGCAATGATTGTCCCCCTGAGCAACCAAACGATATGGGAGCTGGAATGCAAAATCTTGTAGCCATGCTCACATAACTTTCTCAAGCTATGAATCATGAAGGACTTCCAAACGAGCAAAGGAAGGAGCAAGATTCTGTTGAATCCTTCATGAGGCAGCATCCACCTTCTTTCAGCGGGTCTACTGATCCATTAGTTGCTGAACAATGGATTAGTACTACTAAAAATATATTTTCAGTTCTTCAATGTTCTGAACATGATAAAGTCATCCTAGCGGTGTATTGTTTGGAAGGAGATGCTGATCAATGGTGGAATCTTATTAAGAATACGAGGCAAAGGGATGAAATTGAGTCTATGGAATGGGACGAGTTCAAGAACTTATTTTTCAATAAGTACTTCCCTCGTATTCTCCGAACAAAGATGGAGAAAGAGTTTCTTGAACTGAAGAAAAGGGATGATGAATCTGTTGGTACCTATGAAGCAAATTTTACAAGACTTGCAAGGTATGCTTCTGGTATTATTATCCAACCTGAGAGTAAGATCGATTGATTCTTTAGTGGCTTAAAACCAAGTCTTCGAAGGGCGTTAGCCATAGGGACTTCAATAGCTACGAGGAAATCGTTCGATGTGCTCTCAAAGTAGAGATGGAGATTGGAGTAACCCATCAGTCACATGGGTTTGATAAGAAGAGGAAGATGGAATTCAAAGAAAAATCTAAAGAGCACACTGAAAAGAAGATGAGCTTTCCCTTATGCTCAAAGTGTGGAAAGAAACATGGAGGGAGTTGTCTTAAAGGGACAAGTAAATGTTTCAAATGTGGAAAGTAAGTTCATCGGGCATTTGAATGCCGTGATAATGGGAAGAAGATTTCTAATTATGCAAACAAAGGAAGGGATACACAGAATGAACCTACTACACTTCAATGTTTCAAGTGCAAGGAGATGGGGCATTATGCCAATCAATGCCCAAATCCAAGGGTTGATGATGATGGTCTACGTCAACAAAATCTTAAGGCTAAAGACAAAGGAAAGTCACATGCAATTTCTATCAGCGATGTGGAGTACGATAACGAAGTGGTGAAAGGTATACTTACCATCCACTCTAAAGTAGAAAATGTTTTATTTGATTATGGATCCACCCACTCTTTTATTTCTAAAGAATTTTCTAAGGGTATCACTGTATTACCTCAACAATTAGATGTTGAGTTAGCTGTGACAACACCTAATGGCACAACAGTCACATCAAAAGTTTATAATTCTTCTCCGATCGAAGTTTGTGGGAAAGTGCTTCCTGCAAATCTTGTGATCCTTCCTTTAGTGGAATTTGATGTGATTCTTGGCATGGATTGGCTTTCTCTACATGGATCTCATATCAATTGCCAAAGAAGGGAAGTCGCATTTCATATTCCAGATCAATCTACGATCGTCTATCGATGCAAGGATGAATATAACCTTCCAGTGGAAATTCCTTCCATCTTATGGGTCTTGATTCCACTAAATGAAGGTTATTTATCTCAAATGGTTGGTGAGAAACTTATGATTAAGAATATACCCATCGTACGGGAGTTTGATGATGTCTTTCCAGAGGAATTACCGGGTCTTCCACCAAATCGTGAAGTTGAGTTTTCAATAGAACTCGTACCGGGTGCTTTGCCTATTTCAAAGACACCTTATAGAATGGCCCCAATTGAGTTGCAGGAATTGAAGAAGAAACTCCAAGAGAATCTTGATAAGGGATCCATACGCCCTAGTGCGTCACCTTGGGGAGCACCTGTTCTATTTGTTAAGAAGAAAGATGGATCAATGAGACTCTGCATTGATTATCGAGAACTTAACAAGATCACTATCAAGAACAAATATCCTCTCCCACGCATTGATGACTTATTTGACCAACTACGCGGAGCTCAATACTTTTCCAAGATTGATCTTCATTCAGGGTATCATCAATTAAGGGTCAAAAGGGAGGATATACCAAAGACGTCTTTCCGTACAAGGTATGGACACTATGAATTTATAGTGATGCCATTTGGTCTTACTAATGCCCCTGCTATCTTCATGGATATAATGAATAGAGTCTTTAGAGACTATCTTGATCAATTTGTGGTAGTCTTTATAGACGATATTCTTGTCTATTCAAAGAGCAAGGAAGAGCATGAAGATCACTTGAGAATTATATTGAAGACCCTGAGAAAGGAGAAGCTTTATTCCAAATTTACCAAGTGTGAATTTTGGCTTCAAAAAGTTTCATTTTTGGGTCACATAATCTCAAAATAGGGGATATCTGTGGATCCAGCAAAAACAGAGGTTATCGAAAGATGGTCAAGACCAACAACAGTAACTGAGATCCGAAGTTTTCTTGGTTTGGATGGATATTATCGACGTTTTGTAAAGGATTTTTCACGATTATCTAATCCACTCACCAAGTTGACTCGGAAAGGAGTTAAGTTTGTTTGGACAGAGGAATGTGAAGAGAATTTCAAGGAGTTGAAAAGAAGGTTATCCAGTGCACCTGTGCTCACACTGCCTTGTAGTGGAGAAAGGTTTGTGATCTACAGTGATGCATCCAATAAGGGATTGTGGTGTGTTCTTATGCAAAATGATATGGTGATAGCTTATGCCTCACGACAGTTGAAAATCCATGAGCAAAATTACCCAACACATGATTTGGAGTTGGCTGCGGTAATCTTTGCATTAAAGATTTGGAGGCATTACCTTTATGGTGAAAGGTGTGATATTTATACTGATCATAAAAGTTTAAAGTATATTTTCACACAAAAGGAGCTGAATATGCGTCAAAGAAGATGGTTGGAGCTGATTAAGGATTATGACTGCTCAATCCATTACCACCCTGGGAAAGCAAACAAGGTGGAAGATGCATTAAGTCGACAAGACCATGCTAGTTTATCCATGATGAGGATCACAAAAGATCCAATATTTATGGATTTACAAAGGATGGATCTTGGAATTATAATGGAAGGGGAAAAATCTTATCTTTCTCAAATGAATGTTCAACCATCTATACATGTGAAGATTAAAGAGGCACAGAAAGAAGATGTAGAGTTACAAAAGAAGGTGAGAAATGTTCCTGAATTCAACCTTGATTGTGATGGGATAATAAAGTTCAGGAATCGGGTTTGTGTTCCTCCCATCCCCGAATTAAAGGAGGAGCTACTGGATGAGGCTCATAGTTCATCATTCTCTATTCATCCTGGAAGCACGAAGATGTATAGGGACCTTAAAGAGTACTTCTGGTGGGATGGAATGAAAAGAGATGTTGCTGAATATGTCTCTCGATGCTTGGTTTGTCAACAAGTTAAAGTTGAGAGACAGAAGTCTAAGGGGATGTTACAACCATTACCCATACCCGAATGGAAATGGGAAAACATCACTATGGACTTTGTCACAGGACTTCCTAAAACATCCAAAGGCAATAATGCTATTTGGGTCATAGTTGATCGTCTTACAAAGTCTGTACACTTCATTGCTATTAGAGAGGATTTCTCTCTAGATCAGCTTTCCAGGATATATGTAAAGGAAGTGGTAAGATTGCATGGAGTACCACTTTCTATTATATCTGATCGGGATCCGAGATTTACCTTGAAGTTCTGGAGAAGTCTTCAGCATACTCTGGATACAGAGTTGAGTTTCAGCACTGCTTATCATCCCCAGACAGACGGTCAGTCTGAGAGAACAATTCAAACCCTAGAAGATATGTTGAGAGCTTACTCTATGGATTTCAAAGGAGGTTGGGATCAACACCTACCTTTGGTGGAATTTTCTTATAATAATAGCTTTCACTCCAGTATTCAGATGGCTCCTTATGAAGCTCTCTATGGAAAGAAATGCAGGACTCCAACTTACTGGGATGAAGTTGGGGAAAGAAAGCTATTAGGACCTGATCTCTTTGATGAAATGGCAGAAAAGGTCAGATCTATTCAACAACACATAAGAGCAGCTCAGAGTCGACAGAAAAGTTATGCCAACAACCGAAGAAAAGACCTAGAGTTTGAAGTGGGTGATAAAGTGTTCTTACGAATATCTCCCTAGAAGAGGGTTATGAGATTTGGAAAGAAGGGGAAGTTGAGCCCTAGATATATCGGTCCTTTCGAAATACTGGATCGTGTTGTAAAGGTAGCTTACCGATTGGAGATTCCACCGAATCTCTCTTAAGTTCACGATGTGTTCCATGTATCTCTCCTGAGAAAGTACATACCTGATCCTTCACATGTACTCAGCTCAGAAGTTGTACCGCTGGAGCAAGATCTTTCTTATGAAGAACAGCCGATAGAGATTCTAGATCGTAGTGAAAAATTCCTACGAAACAAGACCACTCGATTGGTGAAAGTTTTATGGAGGAACCACCAATTAGAAGAAGCTACATGGGAGCTTGAGGATATTATGAGGGAGAAGTATCCTCATCTGTTTGTTACAAAGTGACGAATTTTGAGGGAGAAATTCTTTTTAAGGGGGGTAGAATGTAACACCCGAGATTTTTTTATGAGTAATATTTTGTTCAAAGGAATATTTCACTACACACTTGCTCGGCTTACTTTACACGCAATCGCGACCTTCCTCGATAGCTTGTGTCGTACGCAATACCGAGTTTCACTAAACAACGATATGCTATTAAAATATTATTAAAACTAGCCGTTATGAATAGTAATAACCACTTTTTGAAATTTTATAAATTTTATTTTTCAAAATGGACTTCATTTTTGGATTCGGAATACCGAAATTAGCCTAGGGTGAAATTTTGGTATTTTTCTGAAAACTTTCAATTTTTGATGAATAGTGAAACCACTAAGTGGTAGGTTAAAAACTGAATTTTGCATAAAACTTAATTTTACCGCTTCTGTGAATGGAATTTCGAAAATCCGACAGACACGGTTGATATCAGTAAGTAAAATGTGGTTCAATGAGATAAAAATAATTTTTTGGTGAATAGTAACTTTTTACTTTTTTTACCGTGGTTAATAGTAAATAGGGTAACTAAAGGTAAATATGATATTACTATTACCCTAACACATGTCCTAATTCTATTGGATAAGTGTAATTCGACCAAAAACAACCTTATGAATAAAATATGACCATTTAGGCCCACTTGAGTTAGATTAGGACATTTATTATTAATTTATTTAAAGAAGGGTTAAAATAGTTAAAATCAAAGTTTAATAAGTAAATCATTTTTAATATGGGGTTATACATAAGATAAATTCGACAATAAATATTCATTAGAAAGCTAAAAAGATTTCCTACATAATGGTATTTTATTTATAATTTTTAGACATTAAATAATTTAATTTAATTATGACACAACGATGATGCAGTAATTATCTTATTTATGAAATATTGAAATAATTGATGTTATAAACACCAAAATAAATGTAATTTGAGACTTTTTATGAATTAAACTAATTTTCTAGGTTAATATGATATATTAGTGTTGATTTAATCAACTTGGTTCGAACATATAATTCTGTTATGACTTTCACAAAAATCATATATCAAATAGTGTCAAAATTGACACAAATTAGTTTTTAAATAAAATATTATATTATTAATTGTTATTTTATTCCTAAAAATCTAAGGTTCGGCCAAATGACTTAGATAAGGATATATATATTAATAATAAACAATTTGGGGTTCGTTTGGCATGTTATAGTAAGTGTATTAACCATATAGTGAAAGAAAACAAAAAGACATGGTAAAAGTTAAATTATTTAACATAGAGTTAAATCTAATTGATAAGGTTAAAATAATACCCTAAACTTGTCTAAATCCTATTGGTTGATAGGATTTAGACCCATCCCCACTTTAGCTTCGAAATAAGACCCTTTGAAACCATTATAAACCGATTTTTACTTTAATATAAAATAATATTTTGAGATATTCCTAAGGTGCCCCTCTCCTCCCTTATAAAAGGGAACCTCCTCCCCCTCCTCCTCACACCAATTTGAGCACTCAAGCTCGGACAACACCTGCCATTTTCTCCTCTCCACTTCCCTATAATAATCCTAGAGGTCCTGGTCTTCTTCAAAGACCAATCTTAGTTCCCTAAGTGGAGGATTCAAAGAAGCGTTCCAAAGAAGAGGTAATATCCATTACCGATCTTTTCAATTTCTTTCTTCTTCAACTTCTTCTTCTTTAGTTGTTTCATGATAAAGTAATAACATCAGTATTACTTACATACTTATATGTTATTATAAATATGAAATAACCCTAATTCACCTTCTATCCATCCTACGGAAAAATGAAATCACCGCGCGTGCGTACGTACGGAATACCGTCTCCACGCCGTGGTGTAATCTATTTTCCACCATCACCTTACAAGGATGGATATAATGGTGTAATGAGTAACTATTTATGATTATTATAAAGTAATATTGATACTGAAATAATATATATATACTCCAATACAATTCCACGATCATAGGAACAATATCATCACTCGTGCGTACGTACGGAATACCGTCTCCACGATGTGAAGCGACTCGTTCTACATGATCATCATTACATAGTAATTATATAAATTAATTGAATGAATAAATATGATATATGTTACACTAATACCATTATGGATATAAGGTATCTATAACCTTAAAATAATAATAAGAATTTATTCGGCAAAACACGCATAAGAACAAAAGGCAATAAAGACCCGAGTAACAAGTAACAATGAAATATTACTAACAAGAAGCTAAGAATATGACCATATATGATATCATATCAATATGTATGATTATGTAATAAGTCAATAACATTATTTAAACCATTATAAAGGATCTTCGGACATGTAGAAAGCAAATCAGACCTAAGGTAAGGGAAATATCACAATCTCATTTTTATCCGAGATTGTTTATTCGTAAGTATTTACTAGGGTGTATTTTATCATCCACATACATGTTTCATCAATATGTAATATTATTTCCATCCACCTACAATTGTTTAAATCCATTTTTACCCTTCGGTGAGTTTTTAGTAATATGTATGAAATGAATCTTTTGTCGTTTTTCGTACGAGGTACTTTTTGACTTTTCCGACAAAAGTACGAAGAATGTTTTTTTTAAACTTATACGGAATGAATGGATTTTTAAAACATTATTTCCAAGAAGATTCCTTTACAAGTTTTCAAGTTTATTTTTAATCAACTTCTTTTATTTTAAAGTCATATGACATGTTATGAAAGGAAAAATGATTTTGAAGAAGAAAGGATATTTTCCTCAAGAATGGAGTTCAAGTGTTTTATCAAAATTATTTTCCATCTAAGATAATAAAGGGTTATGTTTTTATCCCTATTATTACATTGATTTGATCATGTTGTGATGGAAATATTTTTATGAATTCCTTTATCTTATTGTTTTATGATGTCATGTTGTTTAAGAATCCCATTTTTATTACATGGGTTATGCTATGATGTATGGTTTATGATTTTGTGGCACACATAAGAATGGTTTCATTATGAGATGGGTGGGACCTATATCTCCCTCCAATGCATTGGGTAAAGATTTTATATCTCATGAGATAGACATGGCTGGAACGGTAGGTTATACCGGTTCAGTGAAACAGGACTGGAACGAGGGTGACTCGGTTTAGAAAGGGACTTTGTCCACTAAGATAGTCTTGGCAATGAGTCATGACTAACAAGAAATGATTTTCCATGATTATGTGTGCATGCCACAAAGTTTCAAGTTTCATGTTATGATTATGGGGATCTCATTTTCACTTATATGATTTATTCCATGTTAAGATATTATGATCTCTTTTACAGGTTATGATTTTCAAAAAGATATGATATGATTTTTATTTCCTTTATTTGACCTTGCTGAGCATTTGAGCTCACCCTTTTATGTTTTCTTTTCCCCAGGTTAGGAAGATGGATATTAAGTAGAATATGTTAAAAGGGACCCTAGATATGATGAAATAAATGGGAGACACTGTAGAAGATTTATGAACCAGTTGTTTATGTTTCCCAGTTTCTAAAGACACTATACCTATACGGTCCTTTGTGGTTTTGTCATATGTTGTAATAAGTGTGCTTCCATTTTGAAGTATTAACAATGTATGTAAAGTATGGGTCGTTATATTCTCTATATGTGTCGTGTGGGTTGACCGAGTGGGACACTAAATAATTAAATGATTGTCTTTTAAATGAATTTATTGATCATATGAGATGCTTGTGGGCATGCTCTTGCCTACACATGGTCAATCCGGGTAAGGGGATTGGACCAGCTTGAGCAGTTTAGGTTGGGCGTTTGTTATAATTTAATTTAATTGTTATATTTATTGTTTGGTTCTATGAATGTATATGTGTTGGATATCTTGCAGAATACTGGCTTGTCCCAGACAACTTCTGTTGACACTCCTCTTGAACCAGGGTAATGGTCCCCCATGCTTCCACTGATCCATATTATCATCCGGATAAGTATCTTCATCTTGTGAGAAAACTAAATTATCTTACCATGACTCATCCGGATATTGTATGTGTTGTCTACAAGATCAGTCAAATCATGGAACATCTGAGGAAATCCTAATGGGACGCTGCCCTTCGCATTGTCAAATACATTAAGACCTTGCTTGTGGTCTTCAGTATTCACATCAAGATCATCTAGATATTAAGGTATTCTGTGATTCCAACTACGTTGGCTACTTATCTACCAGAAAGACTACTTTTGGGTTGGTGGTTATTCTGACCGGTAACTTAATCCCCTGGCATAGCAAGAAACAAACTGTAATCTTCAGATCTAGTGCTGAATCAAAATACCATGCAATGGCCATGATCGCTAATGAAAATCTATGGCTTCGTCACCTTTTTCATGAAATTGGTTTCCTTTTATAAACTTTTTCCCGCATCTGGTTTGATAATCAAGCGACCATGAAGATCGATTTTAATCTAGTTTTCTATGAATGCACGAAACATATTGAGATTGACTATCACTTTCTCCACCATTACCTTGAGAGAGAAAACAACTCATCATATTGCCGACATTTTCATAAAAATCTTGTCAGGAGCTTGACTCGATTATCTATGCACCAATCTAGGTATCCACATCATCAACAACCCAGCTTGATGTGGAGTGTGCAGTCTTCTTTTTTGGTTTCTTTTATCTTTCTTTTTTATGGGAGTCTTCTTCCAAGCTATACATGTTGTAGCTTGATAGGAGTGTTAGTCCCAATTTAAGTGTATTTCCAAGTCCCACATCGTTTTACCTCTATCTATAAATGAAGGTCGCCACCTCTCTTTGAGGAAGTATACCAATATACATCCTGATCTCTTTCTTTTTCGCTTTCATTTTTATTTTCTTTTTCACTTTTCCATGTTTTAAATCTCAAGAAGACTCTCTATTCTCAATGCTATCAATACAAATTACAGTTTTTTCCTTCTAAACACTACAATGCGACCATTGTTAGGAAAGATTCCTAAAAATTTGGTGATTTTATTGAGTTCTTGGACATTGTGTACTTCTTGTATCTTTTCCTATGCCTTCTTGGACGTTGAGTTTTGTTGAAGACCCTTCTGGGGAGGAAATAAAGAAAAATATTCTTGATTTTTGGAATTTGTTCAATGATATTCTATTGTTGGGGAGATGATCGAACTAATGTTCGATTGGCAGGTGCATTGGGGAAGGACATGTTGCGAGAGTACGTGTGCACTCTGTGGATGGACGATGCAGGCTGGACTTAGAAGGGAAGTCGCAAATTCATTGCGACTGCCGAGTTGAAAAGCATCACACGTCGCAGTTCAAACACTAGGAGGAAGACATACACAACTAGTTGTAAGACATCGACCAACTGTCCTTTGCTGCTGTCGGTGTTCACCATTGGGGAAGAAACCACTGGAGGTACTGTTGGGTGCCTTCCTAGTTGGCGCACCGGGTAACGCCTCCTCAAATGGTGCCCACGTGGTTTCTGTTTTAATGTGGTGTTTTAATGCGGGTCAAGACCGCATGAATTAATTCATGCAGTGACACTCTTTTAACACGGTGGCATTATTTGACGCTGATTCTTTTTCTATATAAGGAGGCAGAGGCAAGGTATTTCAAAATCACCAGTATCAACAACACTGAGATCAAATCCCATTTGGTGATCACCTTTCTTCGACGATCATCTTTCTTTCTCTCCACCTTTTGATCCACACTTTTGTTCTTAAGTATTACTTTTGAGATACCTTCCATTTTGGGGAGTCTCTACCGTGTACTTCTTGATTTTAGTGGATCCATCTTTATGGACTAGGTCCCGTGGTTTTTCCCTTTTGGGTTTTCCACGTAAAAATTTCCAGTGTTAACTTTATTTTCTACACATTTAATTTTGTCGCTGCACATCCGCTTCTATTTGGGGGGGGGAAGAATTTATTTCCACTACGCGTTCGCTTTTTCTATTGTTTTTGCGTTCATCGCTTTCCCATATTTTCCAACATCTGGTATCAGAGGGAGGTTCTTTTTTCATATTTATTATGGAGGCCAATTACAGTCGGATGATTTTTATGAATGGTACCAACTACCATATGTGGCGACTTAAAATGAAGGATCTTCTTTTTGTCAAGAGAATGCATCTTCTAGTGTTTAGTACCCAGAAGCCAGAGAGGATGTTAGAAGAAGAATGGGAATTTGAGAATGAGATGGTTTGCAGCTTCATTCTCCAATGGGTTTAAGACAACGTGATAAACCACATTGTCAACATCTCTCATGCCAGAAATTTGTGGGAGAATCTTGAGACGACCTACGCTTCGATGATGGGAAATAATAAACTGTTTCTTCTTAAGAAAATAATGAACCTGAGGTACAGAGAAGGTATGTATATTTCTGATTATTTAAGTGAATATCAAGGATGTTTTCATCAGTTGTCTGGCATGGGTATCAATTTTGAAGATGAGGTTTTAGCTCTTTTGCTGCTTAACACTTTACCCGATTCATGGGAAAATTTACGTGTTACTCTAACCAGTTCTGCTCCTAATGGTGCTGTGACATTTATTTTTATCAAGTCTGCTATTTTAAATGAAGAGGTTAGGAGACGCACTCAGGATAAATCTTCTTCCTAGATTTTAGTCACAGAGAACACGGGGAGAAGCCAGAACCAGGGGCAGAGTAGTCGAGATAAGAGCAGATGCAGAAGCAAATCCAAACCGAAGTAGAGAGATTTTGAATGTCATCATTGTGGTAATAAGGGGCATGTTAAGAAATTTTTTTATCAGATGAAAAGAGAGAACAGATTGAAGGAAAATCCACAGAAGATAAATGGCGATGGAGATGATCATGTCGTCACCGCTACAAGGGGTGATCTTGTTATTGTTTATGATTCCATTAACATTGATTCTGATGATTCTTGTTGGGTTGTTGACAGTGGTGCCTGTTTTCACGTGACATCAAAGAAGTATTTCTTTACATCTTAGAGCCCAGGTAATTTTGGGATTTTGAAGATGGGAAATGATGGTCATACTGAAGTTTTAGGCATCAGGACTATTTGTTTAAAGACCAGTACAAGAAGTAAGCTGGTTTTGAAGAATGTCCGACATGCACCCAAGGTTCGTTTGAACTTATCTCTACCAGCGTTCTTGATGATGAAGGGTTTATTATCACTTTTGGTGATTTCCAATGGAAGATTTCCAAGGTCACTTTGATTGTGGCTCGAGGGAAGAAGCAATCAGGTTTGTACTGGACTAGAGCCTCTATTTCTTATGATACTGCTTGCGTTGTTGAGTTTAGTGCTTCATCCAAGTTGTGGAATAAGAGGCTCAGTCACATTAGTGAGAAAGGTATTGGTTGTTTGGCCAAGATAAATCTTCTTCCAGATTTGAAGAGTGTCAATTTCGACACATGTGATCATTACATGGATGGAAAACAGAGTAGAGTGAGTTTCAGCAGTCATCCTCCACACAGGAAGTCACAGGTACTTGAATTGGTACATTCTAACGTTTGTGGTCCTTTAAAATAGAAGACCTTTATTGGTGGTCTTTATTTTGTTATATTTATTGATTAATACTCACGAAATGGCTGGGTTTATGTTTTTAAAGCCAAAAGTCAGGTGCTCAGTTTTTTTAAGCAATTTCATGTTTCTGTTGAGAGAGAATCGGGCAAGAAATTGAAATGTATTCGCAATGACAATGGGGGAGAGTATTGTGGTCCATTTTATCAGTATTGAAAGTATGAAGGTATTTGACATCAGAAGATGCCACCCAAGACACCTCAACTGAATGGTGTAGCTGAGAGGATGAACAAGACTTTGCTGGAAAGAGTTCGTTGTTTGCTTTCAGAAGCAAAGTTACCTGGACATTTTTGGGGTGAGTCTTTACTTACTATAGCTTATATTATCAATTTATCACCTGTGGTTTCTTTGCAGACAGACATTCCTGACAAGTTTTGGTATGGAAAAGAGATCAGGTATGATCACTTGCGTGTTTTTGGTTGCAAGGCTTTTGTTCATGTGCCTAGAGATGAGAGATCCAAGCTAGATGGTAAGACACGCCAGTGTATTTTTATTGGATATGGACACGATGAGTTTGGGTACAGGTTCTATGATCCTGTTTTGAAGAAACTTTTCAGAAGCTGCGATGCAGTGTTTAAGGAGGATCAGACTATTTCAAACATTGATAAGGGAGAAAAAGATGCTTCTCCAACTTCTGATGGTTTTGTCAGTCTTGAGCCAGGTTATGATTCACATTTACCTCATATTGTTAATTATGATGATCATATTGATGTACAGAATGATTCTCAAGGTGAACAGGTTGGAGTTGAAGTTTCCGATGCACCTTTTGTTTCTGATGATCCGGTTCCAGGGGTTATTAATGAACCCGCAGTTCCACTCCGGAGGTCATCTTGACATCGCACCGCTTCTACTCGATATTCACCAGATGAGTATGTGCTCCTCACTGAAGGGGGAGAACCAGAATCATTTGATGAGGCAATGGAGAGTGAACAAAGGACAGATGGGTTGCGGCAATGGATGACGAGATGAAATCATTGCACGAAAAACACACTTTTGAGCTGGTGAAGTTACCGACAGGGAAGAGAGCTTTGCAGAATCGATGGATTTATCGGATTAAGAATGAAGAATAAAGTTCTGTTCTATGATACAAGGCAATGTTAGTTGTCAAAGGATTATGTTAGAAGAAAGGTATTGATTTTGATGATATTTTCTCACGTGTTGTCAAAATGTCTTCCATTTGGGTTGTTCTTGGTTTGGCTGCCAGTTTAGATCTGCAGATTGAGCAGATGGATGTGAAGAGAGCTTTCCTCCATGGAGATTTAGAGGAGGAGATTTATAGGGATCAACCATAGGTTTTTTTTGAAACAGGTAAAGAAAATCATGTCTGCAAGTTGAAGAAGAGCTTTTATGGTTTAAAGCAAGCTCCGAGGCAGTGGTATAAGAAGTTTGAATCTGTCATTTCTCATTAGGGTTTGAGGAAGACATCTTCTGATCATTGTGTTTTTGTTCAGAGATTTAATGATGATGATTTTATTATACTGTTGCTTTATGTTGATGATATTCTCATTGTTGGCCATGACACTTCTAGAATTGACAGATTGAAGAAGGATCTTTGTCAGTCTTTTGCGATGAAAGACTTGGGGCCAGCACGAAAGATTCTTGGCATGATGATCTCCCATGAGAGGAAGGCCAAGAAGTTGTGGTTATCTTAGGAGAGATACCTTGAGAATGTTCTTCGGATATTTTCTATGGATAGAGCGAAAGTGGTTAGTACTCCTCTTTCTTTATATTTTAAGCTCAGCACCAATCAGTCACCTTCTAATGATGAAGAGATAGAGGAGATGTAGCACATACCTTATTCATCTGTCGTTGGCTATTTGATGTATGCAATGGTATGTACTAGACCTGATATAGCTCATGCAGTTGGTTTGGTCAGTCATTTTCTATCAAATCTAGGTAGAGAGCATTGGAGAGCAGTGAAGTACATTTTTTGTTTTCTTCGTGGTACTTCTGATATGATATTGTGTTTTGGCAAAGGGGAACCTATGCTTTGTGGCTTTATAGATTCAGATATAGCAGGAGATATCGACTCGAGGAAGTCTACTTCAGGCTATTTGATCACTTTTTCAAGGGGAGCCGTATCTTGGAAGTATAGATTGTAGAGATGTGTTGATTTATCTACCACATAGTCAGAGTTTATTGCAGCTACTGAGGCGTGCAAAGAATTATTGTGGATGAAAACTTTTATTCGAGAGCTTAGTTTAAATCAGGATAGGTATGTTTTATTTTGTGATAGTCAGAGTGCTATTTGTTTGGGAAATAATTCCACTTTTCATGGAAGGTCAAAGAATATCGATGTTCGATATCATTGGATCCACAACGTCCTTTATTAGAGACATTTAGAGCTTGAGAAGATCCACACTGATGAAAATGGGTCAGACATGTTGACCAAGAGTTTACCCAGATGAAAATTTGAGACTTGCCGACAGATTACAGGGTTGGCGGTGATCCCCACTTGAGTTGGAGGGGGAGTTTGTTGGGCGTCTTCCTAGTTGGCACATTGGGTAATGCCTCCTCAAATGGTGCCCACACAGTTTCTATTTTAATGTGGTGTTTTAATGCGGGCCAAGACCACGTGAATTAATTCACACGGTGACACTCTTTTGACGCGACGACATTATTTGACACTGATTCTTTTACTATATAAGGAGGTAGAAGCAAAGCATTTCAACATCACCGGTAGAAAAAACACCGAGAGCAAATCCCATTTGGTGATCATCTTTCTTCGAAGATCATCTTTCTTTCTCTCCACCTTTTGATCCACACTTTTATTCTTGAGTATTACTTTTGAGATCCCTTACATTTTGGGGAGTCTCTACCGTGTACTTATTGATTTTAGTGGATCCCTTTTTCTGGACTAGGTCCCATGGTTTTTCCCTTTTGGGGAGTCACTACCATGTAATTCACACGGTGCCTTGTCTCTGCCTCCTTATATAGTAAAAAGAATCAGCGTCAAATAATGTCACCGCGTCAAAAGAGTGTCACCACGTGAATTAATTCACATGGTCTTGGCTTGCATTAAAAACACCACATTAAAGGAGAAAACCGCGTGATGCTCTAATTGAGGAGGCGTTATGCAGTGCGCCAACCAGGAAGGTGCCTAACAAATCTTGGAGTCAAGGTGTAATTATATTTGTTCATTGGATGAAATGCTTCGGTGAAACATGGGATGTCGGTGGCCGTAAGGGGAACAAAGAGGTCCAAGAACCATCACACAGAAAGGAGTTTCATGGTGTCAAGGTTTCGAGACGTGATTTTGAGGTCCACCTTGGAAACAAGGTGGTTTTTTAGCACAGAGGAAATTATTAGGAATGTGTATTAGTTGGCTGGGGTAGTTTGGCCTTTTCCCTATTAGTTAGTGGTTGGGGTTGGTATTGTTAAGGGTAATAAATATGAGACGATTTGTATGGGGGAGGGTATGATTCATTCTTGGGTATTTCGATAGGGCTGCTGGGAGTTGGAACCTTGGGAGGTTTGTTTGGTCCTCAACAAGGTTATCAAAGGCGCGCGCGACGTAATAAGGAGAAAAAGGTTGAAGGGAGATAGTGCATCAAGTCGCAGAAAGAGTATGACATCCTTGGGGTGATCTTGTAGTTACTACGGGGTGGAGACGAAGGGGTCATCCCATGGTTTCTTTCCTTTGACCACATTTTGTTGAAAGGGTTGAAGTGAGATAATGCATCAAGCTTTACGCAAGGGCCCACTTGATCCTCTTCCCCAAGGATCCCATTAGCCCTAGGGTCCTAATCTAATCCTTAGCTAAATCTTAGAAATCTTAATGCCATAAATTTTGAATTCTCCTACATTTATTCCTTCTATAAGAAGAGTTAAATTATCCTATTGAAATAATTCTTACTAAGAAGAATGCCCAAATTATCAACACAAATCTCAAAAATCACCTCAATCTTCACAAATTTTAAACACAACAATAGTTGCATTATGACTTTTTAAACAATAAAATATTTGTTTTATCAAAAGCACAAAAACATATATATGGCCAAGTGTGTTTTTTATGTCAAAACCCGTGTTACATTTTTTATAAAAATAGAAAACCTTGTTTTTTGTTTTTGAAAAAATAGAATATCGTGTATTCTTAATACTGTTTAAATGAAAATGTTGGAGTCTTCATCCCACATTGGACTTGTGGTCCGATACGGTCTTTATTATTCATTATAAAAGAACCTCAAAACCTCCTTTAGAGAGCACCTTGGGGATTGGGTCTTCACCTCTTTTTATCATTTACATGGTATCATAGGAGGTTTAATCCAACCCGAGCCCTCCCTCCTATTATTTTTTCTTCCGATATAGGTTTCCAATGTTTTTTTCCTCAGGGGGGAGGCTACCTCCATGGCTAGCGAGCCATAGGCTATTGTGTAATTGTCTTATTGATTATGGTTTTTTAAGATTTATGTTTAACTTTTAGACATCATGTTTTTATATTTGTTTCTGATAATGATGTTTTTTATAATTAAGTCTATCATGATGACTCTAAGAGTGACAATGAGAGAATCTCTAGTCCTTTTTCTTATGTTTTTTTTTCATTAGAACTTTATGAGTTACATGGGTAACATTATTTGTGATTGACCTATGAAGTACAGTTTTATATTTTTGTATTTTATGTTATCCATTTTATTATTTAGTATTTTTGTTATACTTATATGTCATTTGTACATCATTAATAAAAATTGTGACATGTCGTGCGCTTTGTAATGTGCTTCAGCACTTAGTTCCCCTATTGCCATTATGCTTCATGCATGGTGGGAAACTGTAATCATGAGGCATGAGCCTAGCTAAACACATAAATGGCCAAGTGTTTCAGTGTCACTCATCTCGAATTGAGGATGTAAATGTGTAAAGATCCTCAAACAGGAGGTCTTGGTCAAATACATGTGAAAATGAAAAAAAGTGAGGAGACTAAATATTGAAGATCTGAGTACACTGTGTGGGTGAGAAGAGAAGTGAAGAGAAGGTAGAGCTGAGAAGTGAAGACACAGATTTAAGATGCACACTTTGTGGATGATGATGATTGAGATTACCCAATGAGGAGGTAGCCCAAGAAAGAGCTACAGAGGAGCACCGTATGAGGATAACATTGTTATACCACTAGCTTTACTTAACAGTAGTATTAGTGTGTGTGGTAGTGTGTTTCACATTTTAAGTGGAAGTGTGCGATGAACAAGTTGTGGTAGTGGGCCACATAACCAAAGGTAATGAGCCTTGGATGGAGTGTTCATCCAACCCTTATAACAAGATCAATGAGGTACAACACTATTAATGTGGAATTGTCATCCACTTCTCATCCTTATGGATAACAATTCATGTCGTGTCGTGTTGGGATGTTTAATATCCATACCGAGAAGCCCAAACTCAAACCTGATCCATTTATTAAACAGTTTACGGTGTCGTGTAAGCATATAATATATTATTTATATATTTAAATAATTATGTAATTGATTTATACATATTTATTAAATTCTATAGATTTATATTAATTAAAATTATTCCTAGAATACAAATAATTACAAATCATACAATATATTTTTCTATATATATTAATTTACTAGAAATAAAATATTATTTTATTAATAGATGTATAATTTTTTTTTAAAATCATGTCATTTATCATGGTAATCGTATCATACACCCTAAACCCAAACCCGACCCATTTATTTAATCGTGTATCCAATTTGTGCCATGCTTACATGTCATGTCACCAATTTCCCCCTATACTTAGATTAGTCCATGTTAAGTCATCCATTATTCATTTTTCACGTCTGTCATGATCTCTTTCCCTTCACAATCTTGATTGAGGCAGGGCTTGTATATTCCCTCAAAACCGCCACAACTCCCACTTGCTCCTCCTGGTGTTTAGTGGGTTTAGATTTGGTAGAATTTACACCTGATGTCCAACGATGCCCATTCCATACAAGCCTGATGTTATTCCTGCATGAGATGACTCATTAATTCTAGATCCACTACCAGATGATTCGTTTATTACACTTCAAAAAGGTACACACTCTTGTCAACAACATCCAATTTATTCTCATCCTTATAATGGATTATTGATGACTACATATGTTTATAGGCACCCTAGCTAAGACTTTAACATTGCGTACTTATATCGAGGTTAAATCTCATCCAAGTGAGTTACAGGTTATGCAAGATGAGTTACAAGCGTCAGAGGTTAAGCATACATGGGATCTTGTCCCTCATCAGTTAAGCAGATTTTTGGATGCAAATGAATCTATATTAATCACGCTAATGCACGCTTGACTTGTTGCCAAAATATATGCATAGATTTATGGTGTCAATAATTTGGATGCCTTTTCATTTGTGGCCATGTAAATATATGTCCCTTTATTATATCTCTTGTCACCACTAATCATTTACCTATCCATCAGTTGAATGTGAAAAATGTGCATTCCTTCATGATTTTCTCAACAAGGAGGTATATATGAAGCAACCTTCATGTTTTAATCTTTGATCACTGTATAGACTCAAGCAGTCGTTAGGGGATTGGTTGGGACATTTTATCATGATTGTGACCGGCTTTGGGATGTGTCAAAGAAAAAAATAATCTTTGTTTTTTATTAGAAAATTATTGCAAATAACATTCTTCTTATAGTGTATGTTGATGATATCGCCATTACAGGCAGTGATGGTGTTGGGAACCGACTCAAATCCTTTTATCAAAATTTTTAAATGAATGATTTGAATCCACTGTAATATTTCTTATAGATTGAGTGATTCTCCCATATGTGTTAGGATTGTGTTTGTCCAAGTGTGGCGATGTCTGAGAGCATGTCATGGGAATATTACTTTGAGGGGTATATTTGTATTTTCCATTTTTTTGTTAGTTTTGTTTGTCAGTTGTAGCTGGTAGGGGATATCATTAGGTAAGGGGTGTATTAAATGGAGTTCTTGGGTGTTGGTAAGGGACCACGATACATTTTGGGATTTTTTAGAGCAGGCTATTATGGGGGCTGGTATATCGGGACGTCCATCTGGGAGGTCGGAGAAGTGGCCCTCCTAGTTACTCTCAATCTCTTTCCTTCACCTTCCTCTATTCCTTCCTCTCTTCACCCTACTATATTTCTTACCTGTTCTGAATAATAGTGGAATTTGTTGTTACTTTTATCTCTCTCTCACTATCAAAATTTACATAACAATTGGTGACTCCGATGGGGAATCACGTTCGCTGGAGAGAGACGACGGCGCAGGGGAAGCTTTCTGGGGAGACGTGTTAGCTGGAGAGAGATTCCAGTGCAATGGAATCTCACTGGAGGAGAGGCACAAATGTTTAGAAAACACATACGCAACAGGAGACACATACGATTCAAGTACGATCACCAAAAGCAGTTGAGTGAGCAGATAGAGGTGGACGATCGTGACAGGAAGTTTGTCTTAACTGTGGAATGTGTCTGACGTTGGTGTTGTAGACAGAATAGCTAATATACTTCAACACAATAGTGAGGTGTGCGTTGTTGGGGAAGTGATGCATGCTAGAGGCTACGATCGTCAAGCGTCGTTGTAGAGGATTTCCATCGAAGCTTATAAAAACACATTCAAATGGTATCTTGTGCAGGATGGATGATGCATGGACGATCGGACGAGGCGCAAGGATAAACATCATTTTTGGAAGAATTCACTAGGAGACAAGTGAAGATCGAGAAGATATTTAGTGAGCTAAAATTCCACATAGAGGAACAAAAGGTGGTTTTTGTTGTTCATGCAGGGTGTCTGATTATTTCAGAACAGTTGAGGTGTGGGCCTTTCAAGTAGGAGCAAGAATAATTGCGCATGAATGAGGAGAAAACTACTCAAAGGATTCTATATTTGTAGTCGTGGGTGGATTGATGCTCCATGTCTAGGAAAATGAACTATTCAGATGCAACATGCTCCCTTGGGAGCGACATTGGAGCTGTGAAGTTCAGAAGGAAACAGGAGGTGGGACCTATGCTTGTTGGATTGACATATGTCGATGCAATGAATAGTATTTCAACAAGAGTTGAGTTGACTAATTTTTCAGGTAAGGAACCACTTGGTTCGATCAAAAAAGAAGAGGCGTATTTCTTGGAAAATCATACATCAAAGGACGTGAAGCTATACTATGCGTAGTTAATTTTAGAGTATACAGTTTTGATTTGGTTTTTGTCTTGGCTAAACAAAAATCCTGAATCAGAATGGGAGCAATAGAACTCGGCGTTGTTAGAGAAGTACGGGTCTGACAAGGTGAAGGAGGAATTTTCTTGATGATAGTGTGAAAAGCAGTAGTCCACACAGGCATAGGAAAACATTAAGGAGGTCGTGTCGGCTGTTTAGTGCTTAGGACAAGAGAAAATTGATTTAATTCAGATTCACTAAAGTCTGAACTGGTTCTGTTTTGGGTAAAAAAGATAAAGAGGAAGTCGATCACTTGGCAAAGGAAGAACTAGCAACATGTTTGGGGGAATTCCAAACTAAATAGGAAGGGGGAATTTGTAGTAAGCTAGTGGAAAAATTGTCACTAGTATGACTTGGTCGAAAGGGGAAAATTTAGAAGTGGTGTCAAGTGTAGTTTCTTCCGTTGGTTTCATATGGGGTTGAAGTCCCAACACCACCATTCTGGATGGAGATATTTCATTTACCATATATTATAGAAAATGAGAGAGTTCAAGCTGCCTAGTTGACTCATCCTTTCAGAGATAAGTACGATTTTGGGGTCTTTGAAGTACGAATTCCTAATTTGGAGAAGACACACACATCCCTCTTGCTACTATGGTATGTTTTGGTGGATAGTGGAATCATATGTTACTCCTCTCTCACTCTCACCATCAAAATTTACGTAACAATATGTGCTTGAGGTATATTGCTTTCTCATAAGTATTTCATTGATATAATATGAGATACTAACATGACAAGGAAAGATTTTGTGGACTCACTGCTAGAAGTTAGAGAGAAGTCACTTCACACTGATAGTGAGACGTTATCCTCACTAGAAGGGTATCAATAACTTATTGAAAAGTTGAACCACTTAACAATGACTCGCCCGACATTGCATGTGCGGTGATCAAGGTGAGTTGATTCATGGAATTCTCAATAAAACTACATTGGGAGGTTGTCCTTCACATTATCAGGTATGTGAATAAGAAACACATATTGGGATTACCATATTATATTCATAGATACATGGATATTAAGGATTTATATAACATAAACTATGCAGGGTTTCTCTCATGTTAAAGATCCACATCCATCTTTGTTGCATTCATCGAAGCCAATTTGGATTCTTGAAAAAAAAGGCATACAATTATCTCCTGATCCGATGTAGAGTCAAAGTATCATATTATGGATCATGTCATTGCAGGTATTATTCAGGTGCAACAGACCCCTTCAGGAATCCTGCACACATCTGGTGTGACAATCTAAGGTGTAATCAAGATTGTCACAAGCCTAATATTACAATAGCATATAAAGAATATTAAAGTTGGTTGTCACTTCATCCGTAAGAATTATTATAAGAGGAGGATCACTCTTGGACACATTCAACTTGAAAATATCTCTACAAAGGGGATTCATGGAGCCGCTGTTCAATTTTTATGTATTAAGTTAGGTGCAATAAATATATGTCTCAACTTGAGGAGGGTATTAGAAATATTATGTGTGAGAGTAGGATTATCTTATCCTGAGTGTGTGAGTATTCTATCCCCGACTGTTTTCTTGATTTTTTTATTTCCCATTTATCACTTTTATTGGGATCACTAAACTGACCTCACTTGAAAAACACGAATTCTGATACCTACTCTGTTAGTTTAGAAACCTAACAGCAGGTTTCACATCAAATTTTAGGTAGTAAGAAAGGATCTCACAACGTTTATTATTAATTCCAAAAGAAGAATAAATGAAGTTATAATAGAAGCGGGAAGAGGAAGGGATCTCTTAGAGAAGACTCCTGAAGCTCAAGTCCTATCCTCCCAAGGACCAGCTCTCCAGCAGCTACCAAGTAGCAATACTAAGAAATAAATTATTGCCCCCTTACAAACTACTTCCTAACTACCCTACCAGCATAGGTAAAGGAGGAAAATAATGTCAAATGAATATCCTCCCCTCTCACACAGTTGTCCCCCTTATTTCATAACCCCTCTGCCAAACCTCAACACACAACAACCCCAACCTAACAACTACCAAGGATAAAAGGACCTCACTTCCCCTTAGAAATTACATGACCAGCCCACATTCCTAAAAAAATTTACCCTCCCTAAAAAATAGCTTATCCGTAGGGTGGACCTCCAAAACTCAACCAACCCCTTTTTCCGCAATCATGCGCCTTCCTGTTCATTGGTTCTTGAACCTCCAAGTCCCCTTTATGCTCTCTGGAATCCCACAATTCATCAAGGTGAAATATGTGCACAACTACACTTAGAGACTTGTGTACCAAACTTCCTCTGCATGAGTTTCAAGATCTGCTCCCTGTTGTCACCTCTTTACAAACTCCAAGAAGTCAACAAACCAAATCACCCCCTACAATATTCATCACAACTCAAGCCAGAAATGGTATAATGATCTTCCACTACTCCAAAAATTGAATTCAATTCCAGAACAAGTAAAAACTCTCATGTCAATTGCATAGGTAAAAGCTCCATCAAGAGATTAAATTCCAACGTGTAGAAGGCCTTTGAAACTAATGTTGCACCTATCACTCACCAAACTTGACGAGCAGTATACAACGTCCTCCCAGCATTCGGTCTAGCTGTGTATGTCTTCAAAACTCATTTTTCTTACTCTGTGTGTCAATAATATAGACACTTCTCATAATTCTCGACTCCAGAGGTGATCGTGTCCCCCTCTAGCAAAGTGACTCTTAGCTACGATCTTGTTTTCCCAGGATCGATTGTCTTTCCCAGTGCGATAGGTTTTTCACCAGTAGTAGATCAAGATTTCTCTTAGCAGGAATTCATCCAAGGTGCAGCGTCAGTTCTCTGAGATTCACCGTCTTGAGATCAACTCACAACAATGCAGAAGAAAAGAAGAAACAGGCAGATCCCGACGTCCAATAATGTAAACAATAAGAATGTTCTCTCTAGAAATCGTAATCCCAATTATCCAAATTCAATGAAATCCACCAAGACAAAGAGATCTACGTGTCTTCTCAAACAACGTTTCTTGAATTTTCCTCTCTCAAGATTCTTCCCCTAGCGTATGTTACTTTCTCCTGCGCTCGTCCCGAACAACAACAATCATGGAACCTTCTTCTATTTCTCCAGTAGTATAAAAAAAACCTCAATGAAAACATCGATTGTTAGGTTAGAAACCTAAAAGCAGGTCGCACAGATGATTATAGGTAGTAGGAATGGATCTAAAAAACGTGGAAAGAAGAAGAAATGTTACACTATAAGGGAGAAGATGGAGAGATGCTCTTAAAGAAGACCCCTCTCCTGAAACTCAAGTAGTATCCTCCCAAGGACCATATCTCTAGCATCTACCAAGTAGAAGTTCCATGAAATCAATCATTGGCCCCTTAAAATTGATAACTTAACCTATTTATGAACCCATGACCAAATACTAATTACTTCCTAATTACCTTTCCAACACAGAAAAAGGAGGACAATACTACCAAATGAATACTCTCGCCTCTCACACATGAGTCCCCCTTCTTTAACAACCCGCTTACCAAACCTCAACCTAAAAACTACCAAGAATAAAAGTACATCATTTTCAGTTACATGGAATGCCCACATTACCAACATACTCTACAATTTTGAACCATGAAAGCATCCATGTTTTCATTTATATTGTGAATTAAAGGTCGTAGTTCCTAGACATGTAAAGAAACATAAAAGAATTTTAAAATTTGGAACCTTTTGATTTGTCGAATCCAGATTGAGAAAATGAGGATTTTCATGTTGTTTTTTAAGTTAGATCATTTGATTAACTCATTCATGAAATCATAATTCCATTAAAACTTCTTCATAAAAGCGAAAAAATGAGAAATAAATGGGGCCAAAGTCAGATGGAGATACCAGAGATAGATTGAAATGCCAATTGATTAGTGTTTCAAAAAGAACATGTCACTTAAATAAAACTATTTGTATCAATGGAAAGCATGTAGTACTTTGGTGAAATGGATCTACAGGAGGGGAGGAATTTTAAAGGGAAAAAACTAAGGTATTTCAAATGGAGAAGGAAAGGAAATGGAAGGGGTGGATCGATGGAAGGAAAGGGATGTGAGGGTGAATAAAATTTCTTCCTTATATTGTAAAGGAATGGTGGAGGTTATAAAATATTCATTACTTATCTGAACTACAAGGAGAGGGCAATGAAAATGATATTAAATTTAATTAACTTTCTCACTCTTCCAAATTGCCCTGATTTTGGAGGAAAATTAAAAGATCTGAGGAGGGTTTAACCTCCAAAAGTTTGAACCAAAAAAGTGTTTTAAATGATAGAATCTCCCCAGACTTCCATTTTTTTAAACCAAATGATGTATTTTGATAAAAAAAATCTTTCACGCATTCCATTTCTCTTAATTTACCAACACAAACTGGATGAATCATTGGTAAAAAACTTTTAATAGAGAAGTGAAAATGATTTTGTCCATTTTATTCATTGGAGCATGTAACTATTATATAAAAACATAAAATAAATTCACTTACTATGAACATGAAATAAAATACAATCCAACAATGCACAGTAGTTGTCTCATCCAACCACACGAAACATATGACTTCTGCTACCATCTAAAATCATTTCTCATTTTTTTTACCACAGATTGTGGTGCATCTCGGAACAATATTTCCAGTATACTGCTTTTAGATTTAAGCCAAGAAAAAAAAATGTAGATAGTAATAAAAATATTTTTTTTAAATCAAAAGTCACTTTCTCAATCTCATAGAAGTGATTTCAATGAAAATTGGGAAAGTACCTTCTAGGAATCCAGATTCCTCCTCCAGCTTCTCAATATTTTGATACTTTTCAACCTCTTAGTTATTTTCAATTTTAGATCCTTTTGAACCTACCCCACTCAAATGTGGTATGAATTTCTTCATCACTTAGGATCAACTTGAGTGGTGTAGGTGAAAAAGGATCTAAAATTGAAAATAATGAAGATGTTGCAAATTAGCAAGAGATTGAGATGCCAGAGGAGGAATCCAGATGCCTAGAAGTTATTTTCCTAATTTTCATTGAAATAATTTATATGAAATTGAGAAACTAAATTTTGATTTACAAAACTATACTTATTTTTTTCTGAGTTTTTTTTTCTTTTCTTAAATCTAAAAGCAGTAGACTGCGCATATTTTTCTAAGACACACCACAATTTGTGGTAAAAAAACACGATAAATGATATAAGATGGTAGTAAAAGTCATCTATTTCCGCACTTGGATGAGATAGCTGATGTGCATTATTGGATTGTATTTGATTTCATGTTCATAGTAAGAGACTTTATTTTCTGTGTTTATATGCCGGTTACATTCTCCAATCAATAAAAGGGCCAAAAGCATTTTTACTTCTCTATCAGAAGTTCTTTTCCAATGATTCATCCATATATCTATTTTTCATTGTTTCTTGGAGCAAGAACTATTTGTTATAATAGAGATTTCACTTGATTAGTGTATGTTTCATGGTAAATTGGGAGACCTGGAATGAGGGGAATGTTTTTTTATCGAAATACATCATTTGGTTTAAAAAGGGGTGGGCTGGGGAGGTGCTATCATTTAAACCACTTTATTGGTTCAAAATTTTGGATGGTAACCCCCCAAGCTTTTATTTTTCCTCCAAAATTAGGGCAATTTGGAAGAGTGAGAAAGTTAACTAAATTTAATATCATTTGCATTCCCCTCTACTTGTAGTTCAAATAATTAATGAATATTTTCTATCCTCCACCCTTCCCTTACAATCTAAGGAAGAAATTTTATTCACCCTCGCATCCCTTTCCCTCCATCGAGTCACCACTTCCATTTCCCTTCCCTCTCTGTTTAAAATCCCTTAGTTTTTCCTCTTTAAAATTCCTACTCTCCAGTAGATCCATTGCACCCAATTACTATCTGCTTTCCATTGATACAAACAATGTTACTTCTATGGTGTGCTCTTTTTGAAACACTGATCAATTGGCATTGCAATGTGTCTCCAGTATCTCCTTCTCACTTCGGACCCATTTATTTCTCATTTTTATGATTATATGAAGAAATTTTAATGGAATTAAAATTTCAAGAATATGATTCAATAAAATGGTCTAACTTAAAAAACAACACAACAATCCTCATTTTCTCAATCTGTATTTTACAAATCAAAAGGGGCCAACTTTCAAAATTATTTTATGTTTCTTTGCATGTCTAGGAACTACTACCTTCAATCCACAATATAAAGGAAAACATGGATGTTTTCATGGTTCAAAATTGTATAACTTATGTTGGTAATGTTGGAATTCTATGTAACTAATAGTGATGTACTTTTATTATTGGTAGTTGTTAGGTTGGGGTAGTTGTGTGTTGAGGTTTGGTAGGTGGGCTGTTAAAGAAGGGGGCTAACTGTGTGAAGGGAGGGTATTCATTTGGTAGTATTTTACTCCTTTAGCTGTGTTGGAGGGGAAGTTAAGAAGTAGTTAGTATTTGTCCAGGGGTTCATAAATAGGGGGTTATCAATTGTAAGGGGGAAACGAGTGATTTCATGGTGATGCTACTTGGTAGCTTCTAGAGAGATGGTCCTTGGGAGGATACGACTAGATCTTCAGGAGAGTGGTATTCTTCAGAAGCATCTCTTACACTTATCCCTTCTATTGAAACTCAATTTCTTCTTCTTCTTTCCACTGTTTTTATATCCCTTCCCACTTCCTATAATTTATTGTGCAACCTGATGTAAGGTTTCTAACCTAACAATCAATGTTTTCATTGAGGTTTTCTTTATACTATTGGAGAAACAGAATAAGGGGCCATGATTTCTGTTGGCTCATGTTTCCTGTAGTCCTTTTAATCTTCTCTCAATTAGTAAGCTCAAAAAAGACTTACTTAAATTGTGTTGATATTTTTAAATCTTCTATTGTTGTTTTTTAGGAGTGGTCGATGAATCAGGAGTTTGGTATAGGTCGTCTTAGTGATGGGGTGTGCATGTTCGATACCCCACCATCCCTACCTTGCCCATCCACCTCTCGTCGTGCCCTCAAACTACATTTTTTCCATGGTCATCCACCGACTTCAGTCTTACATAAGGTTTTCCCCCATTTTAGTTCACATCTTTCCTTCAATTGTAAATATCGTAAGTTTGCTAAACATCACCAGGCGTCTTATGTTCCTCGTTTGGTGATTTGTGTGGCTAACCCTTTTGACTTAGTTCATTCCGTTGTATGGGGTCCCTAAACGGTCGCCAATCATTTAGGGTACCACTATTATGTATCCTTTATTGATGACTTCTCTCAAATGACATGACTATATCTTTTTAGTGATCATTCAAAGGTGTAACATCTCAGGTTTTAAGGAGCAGATCCAAATCCTCAACCCGTTTAAATTTTTGAGTTTGGTGAGTGGGCCATCATTCTTTTTTGGTCATTGGAACCTGATTTTGAGAGTTTCTTTGACTCAAGACCTCATTTTTAGATGGGTATTAATTCTTGTAAAGTGCCTCTGAGTTTCAAGTGGGTTTTGAGTGTGTTAGAGGCCGAAAACCTATTTTCAAGAAAATGCAGATAGAGGCACACAGTTTGAACAAACCGTGCAGCCTCCCAGGAGTAACTGTGCGGCCCACCAGTGTCACTGGACACAGTTTAACAAAATATCCCAGAGGGGGTGAAAAATCATGCGGGAACTCTCTAATTTTTTAAATAGGGCTCACACACATCCCACACATAGTTTGGGAAACTGTGCAAGTGGGTGTTCAGACAGTGGGCATTGTACGGTTTTACAAATAGTATGATAACTATGCAGCCTCTTTAAAAGGGACAAATTACCATTTTGCCCTTATTTTCTTTAAGAGGTTCACCCCTCTTTTCTTCCCCTTGTGTAAGCTCCACTTCTTGCAGCTAGGGAGCTCATCTCCTCCAAGGCCTTAGCCTAATCTCTCCATCCGAGATCAGTTTTGATCGTTGTAGATCTCGTTGGAACCGCATCGGTGATCCCTTTAATCTGTTAGTCTATTTTCTTCTTTGTTGTCACCATATAGTGCGCTAAATCTGTGCTAGCCATTTTACCCTATTTTTAGGGCATTCTTCTAAAATGTTGATTTCTTCCAAATTGTTTCGAGTTACAGATTGGTATTGGACTAGAAAATGTCTACCAGTATGAGGTAGGTGGTGCCTAACATTCTATTTGATTTTTCTAGAGTTTCAAGAGTGTGCTCTATATTCTCCACTGGTTTACTGAAGCACAAGAAGCCTTTGATAGACTTGAGGAGAGAGTATGACCACAACTCCAGATCTTGGTATGCCAGATTTTTCAAAAGGGTTTTCCCTAGAGTGTGACACTAGAGGTAATGGGTATATGAGTTGTACTCATGCAGGAGGAATGACCTCTAGAGTATTTTAGTAAATCATTATCTAATTCTACTCTATCTAAATCCATATATGAAAAGGGGTTAATGGATTTAGTTCGGTCAATCCAACACCAGAGACAATACTTCATAAGAAGACGATTTAAGGTATATACTGATCAATGAAGTCTCAAACATCTTCTTCGTCAAAGATTTTTATCAACATACCAACAATGTTGGCAAGCTAAGCTTATAAGGTATGATTTTGAAGTTATTTCCAAGCAGGGGAAATTGAACACTACAACAGATGCGTTGTCACGGGTAGTTCTGTAAAGAGAGTACTTGATCATGGCCATTTAGAACTGTAAAGGGAAGAACTATATATATTACGGGCTGAGACACAGTATGATCCACATTCAAAAGTTATCATAGAAGACTTGCATCATGATGAACTCATGAAAATGAGTTACTCTTATCGAAATGGATTGTTGTTCTTTACGAACATATTGGTTTTACCAACAAAATCAGTTTTACTTTCTAGAATGATGCAACATTATCACTCTTCTCCAAAAAGGGGACATTTGGGACGTTCGAAAACATATAAGTGTCTCACCTAAGGAGTGTACTGGGCTAAAATGTCTCGAGAAATATAGAAGATTGTTCATAAATCTGAGTTATGCTAGAGAAGAATATGAAGCTTTGAGTCCAATAGGTTTGTTACATCCGATGTCAATTCCAAAGTTGATCTGGGAATAAGGGAACTTAAGTATGCGCATTTTACTCCCCTTAATCATTTTTACATAGTGAAAACAGTCACATATGTGTTTCAGAAGGAGGTATTGTGGTCACATGGATTACCTAGGGCCATTGTTGTGACAAACACCCACTATTTATGAGTTTTTTTGGGCATGAATTATTCAAGCTACAAGCAACTACTTTAAAAATTAGTTCTTCCTATCATCCACAGAGTGGTGCCAAATAGAGGTGGTTAATAGGTGTCTTGAGATTTATTTGAGGTGTGTTTCTTCAGATCATCTGATACGTTTGATGTCATGGCTGTCATGGGCAGAATACACCTATAACACTTCTTATCACACTTCTACTTGCAAAACACCACATATTCTTCACTATGCTCGAGGATAAGTTGTCGTCGAGCTCCTTGTCAATGACTTAGTGGATGGAGATGAATCACTACATCAATTTTAGGAAAATCTTCAATGGACCCAACAACTGATGACCAAGTTTGTTAATCGATGACGCTAGGAGGTGGATTATAAGCAAGGAGACTTGGTTTGGGTTAAGTTGCAACCTAGCAGGCCGAGAGTTCTATTAAAATCAACCCCAAATTGACATCTCGGAATTATATATTGTTTCTAGTGGTTGAACCGGTTGGCACAGTTTCCTACAAGCTTGGACTACCTTAAAATAGTAGTGTACACCCTGTGTTCCAAGTTTCTCAATTAAAGGTTGCGACATGCCATCACCCAGTTGAAGAAGATTTTCCAAATGACTCGGTAGAGGAAGGAAAGTATCTCGTAACCATGCCGGCTATTAAATTACAAGGTTATACTCCAATGTGGTCGATACAGTGGCATGGTCGGACAACTGAGGATGCAGCCCGGGAAGATACAGAAGGGTTGAAGGCCCAATTTCCAACTACCCACCTTGAGGACAAGATGGAAATTCAATGAGGCAGTATTGATATGTATGTAGGGGGGGTCTGATAGGCCTCCCATTCTCTTTACTTACCAACATAGGGGTCATGAAGGGGTTAGTTCATTTGAGAGTATTTGGGGGGTGTTGCCTAACTGTCAGGGGAAGTGATGTAATTGGGGTATTTAGTTTGTTGGCTGAGGGAGGGAAATAAAGTGGTGGACGAATATATTGGGAGGGGACCACAGAGAATCGGGGAGTAAGGAGGTTAGCCTTGGCCTATGAAGGAGTGTACTCCCAAGACCATGAGTCGAGTTAGTTCCTACGGTAATTCAGAGGTGCTCTAGTATTGTGTCACTTATATCATTTTAAATTTCAGAAAATTCTTTAATTATGTAATAATATTAGTATGTTTTATTATTTTTACATGATAGATTGATGTATAAAATATATGTCAGAACCTAAAGTATACTATTACGATCCTGGTTGGATCCAACACATTACAAACCTACCCACCCATTACAATCCTAGGATAGAATCTCAATTCGAACAACCTTGAGTACCGATACTCATAATGGTGGATCATGGGAAAGCCATAAATTCATTTCAAAACAATTGATTAATCACCTCAAGGTGAATGTTTTCAAGACTAAACCATACATTATTAAATTAAGATATGGGTAGAGGAAATGTGAAACTTTATAGGTAGAATGAGGAAAGTTGAGTTTGAGATTGAAACTTCCCTATTTGATATTCTGGGGCCAGATTTGGTGCTTCACATATTTTGGATAAAAACATGGGATATGTAACTACTCATTGAAATAATATGACGATGAATGTTCATTAGAAGGGAAAAAGGATTTCATAGTAGGGGTTATATCAGTTTCAAAATTTCCCATAGCTCTACAAGAATTTCTTGGTGTGGATAAAGTTTGGGGGTAGGGCATTTAGTGGGAAACAGTGCAAGAAGAGACAAAGGGAGTGGCTAACTAAATATTAAGTAGAAAAACAAATTACTAGATGTTCTGGGAAAGTTCGTAATAGTTTTTAAGGAAACCACAAGCTTACGACCAAAAATAGACTAATCATTCAATAAAATTGAAGTAATGGATAGATTTAGGGAATATAAGACCCTATAAGCATGCTTATCACTTGAAAAATGAAATAGAAAGTCAGATAAAGAGGCTGATAAATCAAGGATTAATTTGATACAATAGTAGTACTTATTCAATTCCAATAACCTTGGTAATAAGAAAGAATGGGGATGGAGAATGTGAGTCCATTATAGAGCTCTTAATAAATTAATTGTGCTAGATAGATATTCCATTATTGAAATAGAATAATTGATGGATGAGTTTTATGGAGAAAAATTCTTCACTAAGATAGGCTTGAAATTTAGATTTCATCAAGTTAGGATGAAGGAGGATGTTATCAAGACTTCTTTTAAGACATTGAGGAACATTATGAGTATCTTGTTATGCCTCTTGGTATAATTAATGCTTCAACAACTTTTCAATCCACATTTAATGAAGTTTTCAGGACAAAGATAAGTGTGCATTGTTGTTCCATGATAACATTCTCATATATAGAAGAAGATGGAAGGTACACTTGAAGCGTTTGTGGAGAGTTTTACAAACCATGAGCAACAATGTTCTTTATGACGATTAGAATAAGCACTCTTTTGGAAACAAATCAGTTAAGTGATTGGGACATGTAAGACAGGGTTATCATGAATCCAAAGAAAATAGAATGAGTGAAGAGATGGCCAGAACTAAGGAATATTAAATAGTTTTCTAACATGACTAATAGTGTTCTTTGTGTTAGTCGAATTAAGTGCTCTTTTGGAAACCAATCAGTTGAGCACTTGGGACATGTAATTTCAGCTGAAGGGGTTGTGAGGGATCCAAAGAAAATAGGAGTGAAGATATGGCCAAAACCAATGAATATTAAAGAGGTCAGGGATTATTAGGGTATTACTGATTATTATAGGAAGTTTATTAAAGATTATGGAAAAATAGAAAATCCTGTAACAGCCCTTACCAAAATAAAATGGATTTGAATGGACCCTTGAAACCCAAGATGCTTTTGAGAATTTGAAATATAACATAACTCTAGCCCCTGTTTTGTGCATGCCTGATTTCTCAAGGGTATGGTATTTCAGGTTCAGGACCAAGAGAAGTTTTGATGCAGGAGGGGAACCCTTAGACTTATTTCATCAAGGCACTTTAGAATTATAACCTGGCCAAACCTGCTTATGTAAGGGAGTTAATGACTATATTATCATCAGTCCAACATTGTAAGAAATAATCAATGGTAAGTAATTTCAAGGTTCATTGAAAGATCATTGTCGTGGGTGCCCTCAAACAATTAATGTGATTTTGGGGTACTTAGGTGCAGTAGAGTGGCTGACCAAGGTCGTCTCTCAAAGGAGGAAGTGAATTAAAACAACTTTTTAGAGGTATTATAGAAATAAAATAAAAGATAATAAAAACACTATTTGAAAGGATGGGGTTGGTTGTTTATAGTTTATAAAACTTGAAGAAGTTTGCTATAAGAAGATTTCATTTTTTAAAAAAAATTTGAAATGAAGTTTGATTAAAAAGACACAACAAGAAGATGTTTTTTTAGAAAATATTTTAAAAGTCGTAATCGATATAACTATACCTATTCAATAAATTATTCATCATTATCATTTAAATTAACATCCACTTAATTATGACCCCTTAACTTGTTAACCCCCAAACCCTACGAGAATTAACCATACCACAAAGATGAAGTTAATTAAACCCTAGGTTATCTTCGGAACATTTAATCACAGCACCCTACTTTGATTTATGTTCTAAGGATATCTTATGGTCAGTGGTAAATTAAGGAAAATATCCATTCTAGAAATGAGGATGAATTGTGTTTAGGGATTATATTTTAACTCTACAAATTTATCCCGTATGGTCTTGTATTACCGATTAAGATCGCGCTCTCACAATTTACACAAAATCTTGACCTCGCGTGTTTTTATGTTAATTGTTCAATTGCTTGCTTAGTTTCTTACAATTTAAAAACACAATTAATGGATCATATTAAGTAAATTACAGTATCTCAATTATTAAAAATAATTAAATGAAGAGGGTAGAAGATAGATCAATTACTAAAAGACTACTCTTCCATTGGTGGCGTAATCATCGTAGAAGCGTTTTGCATTGCAAAGGTTTATAATAGGTATAACCCAATAATGCTTCTACTCAAGAATTCCAGCCCAAAGAGGAAGATTAAGAGAAGAATAAATTTAAACAAAACAAAATAAAAGACGATGAATAAAAGAATATCAAAGAAGTTTATTACACAAATAAAAATATTACAACATGAAGAAGAGAAGGAGGCTTCGATGAGGGGATCCTTACTTCAAGAGCTACCCCTCTTAAAATGGTTGGAGAATTTGGGTGAAACCAATTCTCCTATGCCTCAAATCTCCTTATTCACATACCAACCCCACCAAATGAGAAAAATACCAGTTTATAGAGTGGTGGGGAGGCTAGGTTCAAAGTGGTTTCATGTTTGAATGGGGAATCTCGGACAAATATTTTATGCCAACTCTCACCGCCCATTTGACCACAAAAACGCGTGAATTGTCCGGCCTTCAAGAAGGATAATATGTGCGTATATTGGTCCCCTATCGCATCTCAAAATTTGGGCTCAATAAAATCCCATATGAAGGAGTTATGGCCGAAATAGAGAAGCTTCTTCATTCTGGCGTGTCCAGCCCACCTTTGACTTTATGGCCCAATTACTCCATCCAAATGCATTCTTTTTATCTAGTGTTCTGAATAAAAGTTGTATAAAATTAAGTTAATAATACTAATAAAAAATTCCAAATTCAAATAATAAATATAAAAATATTTATCTTCTAAATACTACAGTTCACTATAAAGGGTAAAACTTGAATTTTCACTAAATTTTCAAATGAATGATCAAATCCCAAATATTTTATAAATAAACATATTTAACACAATGTGAGGAAATTATATCATTTATTATCAATAAAATATTCAACAAAATAGTTTTTTATCATTCATACAGACCATAAAATCCTTAAACATATGCTTAGTCAACGGATTAGTGGATCTACAATTTTGGCAGGCTAAGCTATTGGGTTATGGCTTTGAATTAATTTATGAACTTGTAAAGACAAAAAAAGCAACAAATACTTTGGAAAGTGTGCTTGAAGAAGTGGGAACACAACAGATGGATGTTGCAAAAAAATATTGGGTTGAAATTCAATTGGTTAAATTAAACATAATTAATGAATTAATGGAAATAGTATCATCATTTCATAAGAATTTATCTGCTAAAGCAGGAAATTATTTCTGCAATGACCTTCTATTTTACAAGAATATGTTGGTTTAACTTAAAAAATCAGCTATAATACCTAAAAATTTGCAATATTATCATTCTTCTCCACACACTGGGGATTTTTAAAGACATATAAGAGGTTAGAAAATGATGCTTATTGGACAAGGATGAATCAAGAAGTACAAGTATATGAGAGTGTGAGGTGTGATAGAAAACCAAATATGAAGCATTAAGTATAGTTGGGTTTAACTGACATGGAAGATGGTATCTGTGGATATTATATCGGGACTTCCAAAATTGAATGGATGTGATGTTGCATTTGTAGTAGTGGATTGGCTCAGTAAATATGCCCTTTATATTCCACTTAACAAATAAAAGAAGTTTTCAAGTTACATGAAAATTACTAAAGCAATAGTTAGTGACAAGGATATGATGTTTACTGGTCTATTTTGGCAAGAGATTTTTCCGTTGCAGGAATAGTTTCAAAAATGAGTTATTCATATCACCCACAAAGTGATGGATAGATTGAAGTCATGAATAGATGGTTGGAATCAAATCCAATATGTTCTTCTTCACACCATTCTAAGAATTGAGTAATGTGATTTTCTTGGGGTGAATTTAGTTACAAGACTTCCTGATAGGGTCTGAATCAGAAAGTTAGGGAAATTCTATTAGGTAGCAGAAAATCTATGCAGCAACTACCAATCACACTCCTCTTTCCTCTGGTATGTTTTTAACGTCGGTGGCCTATCAATTTTTCTCCCATGAAAAACCACCTTGTCCTCAAGGTGGTAATTTGGAAACTAACTTTTGATATTATCGGCTGCCTCCCAAGTTTCTTCTTCTTTTGTATGCCCATTCAACTATATTAGCCACATCATATTTTACTCGAGTCTTCTATGAAACAATTGCAATGGGATATTCTTTCTCATCATTGCTGCTTTCAACTGAGAAACCTGAATTACTGGGTGTATTCTACTGTTAACTGGTAGTTTCAAACGATAAGCAACAGGTCCCACACTTTCTACCACAGTAAATGGGCCATAATACCAAGCTGTGAGCTTGGGATTTATTTTATTAGGTTGTAGATTAACCCAAACCAAATCTCCAGTTGTAAAAATCACCTATATGCAATGTTGGTTTGCATATTTCTCCATGATTTTCTAGGCTCGATGCAAATTCATCCATAGCTGCTTCAAAGACTCATCCCTATCCTTTAGTGTTGCAGCAACTGTGTCAACAGATGCTCCCCCCTTTATATAATGTAAGAGAGTTGGAAGCATACAACCATACACAACTTCAAATGTTGTACGTCCAATCGAAGTATGATAAGCCACGTTGTAGTGATATTCTTCCCAAGGTAACCAATGAGCCCAGTGTCTTGGGTGATTCGAAGAAAAACATCATAGATAGACTTCTAAACATCGGTTGACCACCTGGTACGAAGAACTCATTTTCAACATTGTTCCCTGTAACTTGAATAGTTTTCAGGACTACATCATATCCCTGAGACTTTGGAAGTCCAGAAATGAAGTCCATCGAAACTTCTTCCCACACCAAATTAGGCAGCGATAACAGTTGTAAAAAGAATGAAGGACACATTGCCTCATATTTACGTCACTAACACACATAGTTTCGCACATGATGTTTTATTACTCTATTACTGGCCAAAATATGCCATTAGTGAGCCGTTTTTATGTCTTAAAATACCCTAAATGTCCTCCAATTGGGGAGGAATGGTGATGCTGTAATAATTTGGGAATCAATTCTGAATGCTTTGACAATACTAGTCGTTTCTTGTAATAAAACATGCCTCCCCTTATAGTATAGTTATGCCCAACATTTTTCCCTTCCTGTATAACCCATACTATCACTTGCAATTGTGAATCATGTTGTAACTCACTTTTCACAATCTAAAAATCCAGCCCGGAGGAGCCTGTAATAGCCATTAACTACAACTCTTTCTATTCATATATTCTAGATAATGCCTATATCGCACTATTTTATTTCCCCGGCTTATAATGTACTTCAAAATCGAAACCCAAAAGTTTTTCATGCCAACATTGTTGATCCATCGATATCACCAGCTGACTAAGTAGATATTTAAGACAGTGCTTTGCTAAAATAAGCAAGTGGGTACCCCTGAAGACAACTCCAACCCCAGCTACAGAGGCATCTCTTTCAACGAAAAATTGTTTAGAAGAGTCGAGCATACAAAGGAGTGTTGTAGTAATCATACACCGCTTTAGTTTTTCAAAATCCACCATAGTTCCAGGAGTCCACATAAACCCATCTTTTTTGGTCAGTTGTGTCAAAGGTAGGGATATCTTCCTATAGTCCCTAATAAACTTTTTGTAATACCCTATCAAACCCAAAAAACCAGCGTACTTCTCTCACATTTCAAGGTTATGGCCATGTCTTTATCGCCTGAAGCTTTTTAGGGTCCATAGACACTCCATCTCTTGAAATTATACATCCCAAATACTCCATTGTCTTTTATTGAAGAGGTAATATCCATATATCAAGGTGAGGCAGAGGCCTTCTTTTATAGATTGAAAATACGGAATACATAAAGGGGTATTTCGATATGGGATGCTGGAAGAATAAAATTTTACTAGAATAGAAATTTGATGATATTTTATTTCTACAAAAGAGAGATACATATATGTATAAGAATAATGAAGAACTATTGATGAGATAATGAGAATATATCATTTTAATTCATATAAAAACAAGAAATTATGTGAGATTAATATTATTAAAAATTTATTGAAATATCATAATGTATAAATAATATATTGGTGGTTGAATTTTTATGATTATTATATACATAATTAAATCATCATACAATCATCTAGAATGAGGAAAAAGATATTTTTTCTGAGATTTATTATTTATAATATATTTTATTGATGTTAAATGATCTTTCAAAGTATGTATTTTTAGAATTAAAATGATTTAATAGGGTGTTTTTGTATAAATATGTAGATTTATCTTCTTTCGCATCTCATGTTGAAAAAAATGAAAGGACCCTAAAAATGGAATAATATACATTGATCAACATAGTCTATCTTAAAAATTAGTAATAAACCATGTAAATCATAGTTTTAATGCTATTTATTATTATTTTTTATTTTGGGTATATCATTATGAAATAGATTCATTTAATAATATTAAATTAGATTAATTTTGATTGAAAAGTGACTAAAACATTTACCATCCATCTAACATTGATTCACCAATAGTTGGATTTAAATATATTTATAGTCATCTCAAATACTCTAAGAACATATTTTTTCTCTTAAAAATCAATCAAATATTTTTCTAGGTTCTACCTATTGTGAACAATTGGACAACAACTATTTGTTTTAGATATATTCAGTATTCATTGTACTTTTTGGAATAATTCATTCAGAAATTAAAATATGATTTATTTTGTGACAATATTAGAATTACATTCCATTGAATTAAATTCATCATGTTGTACAAAAATAATTTTATTTTTAACTTAATCAACATATTACTTACAAATCACATTAGAGTTTTATTGTGTATTGAATTTATATGATTTTTATATTGACCTTTTAATTTACCTAATGATCCCTTTTAAAATTGTTTATGAGTTATCCAAAATTTCATTAAAAATGTTTCAATTAGAAATATATATGCTATGTATATCAACACATTCAAAAATAGGAGAAATAATGGTAAAAATTAGATTAATAGTTTACTATCATTTGGAATGAATGAAGATATAATGCTTATAGGTATGAACCAATTCTATATTTTCATCGGGGTATCTAAATCAGAATTATTGGATCAAAACAATAATTATAATAATTTAGGTAGAAAATTTTCATAATTTTCAAGAGTAAATGTTTATTAAGATGTCATATAAAAAATTCCTCCAAGGAGAAACATTATTGATTCATGATTATAATATCTATTTGTATGTCTATAACAACTCAACTACTAGTTTTAAGACATTTATAGTGGTTGAAAAAAATAAAAACCCTCTTGAGACATGAAATTTTGAAATCAAAATATCAAAATAAAATTGATAATAGGGAAGTAAAAAATATATTTTTTGCGTATAGGCTGAAAATTTATTTTTTTCATAAAAATAAAAATAAAAAATATTTTTTTTTGTATATAAGAACATAAAATGTGAAATAGAGTAGTTTAAAAGTCTTTTAACTGTAAGGGGAAGGTGTTGGGATCAAATCCCAGCGGGTATTTTTTTTAATAAATGACCAATACCCATGGTTTGGAAAACCAAGGGTATAGGTATGTACATACAAATAGCCTATACCAGGGGTTTAAAAACCATGGGTATAGGTCTATACCAAAATATTGGTTCCCGATGGTTCATAGAATCATGGGTATATGTAAAAATTCTAGTAGTGATAGTATTCTTTTTAAAATTATAAGGCCCGTTTTTCACTTTGAGAATGTTTTAAGAAAGTGGAAAACCTTGCTTGAGGCATGCCCCTTGATTTAGAAATTTGATGTATGTGTTAAATGTGTGATTTTTGATATGTGCCTAGTGAATTGGATTGTTTATTGTTGTGATCATATGGAAATGATTTACTCTTGTGTTGAGATTGGAATAAATCACATGGGAACCTAGGTACCTAGATGGGTAGACTAGGTTTAGTACACTAGGTGCTCTGACATGACTGAGGCCCGGTTCCCCTAGTCGGGTTGATGCTACAACACTAACTAAACATATGATGATGATCAAAGACCACTAGTCCTTGGTATGTGATTCCCCTCTAGTGACATGTTCATGAGGACACTGTAGGTTTTGGTATATGATTGGATACCACTAGACCTTTTGATATGATTCCCCTCTAGTGGCTCATGCATGAGGATGCTGTGCGTTTTGTTATGTATTCATCATTGAGGTACGATGATCCTAGGAACCCACTAACCATAACTACTTAGATATTTACCATGGTTATTTCTATCATTTACCCCTAATTTCCTTTTTGTGGTACTATTTTAGAACATGTTTAAAATAATAAAAAACACATTTCCTTTCCTCTTTTTTGCGTCACCTGATTTTTTTTCTTGTTGTGAATCTTATTTTATTAACTTTCTCCCTCCCATGAATGATTTAATGGAAATATATCATAATTTGGGAACTAATATCGAAATTTAATGGAAATTAGTTTTTATTAAAAATGGAATCCTGTTACTTATTTCTGAAAGGAATGGAGAAACCCTATTTTTATGTCATATTTTCAAAATGGAATGAACTGGTTTTATTTTTAAAGGTAATACATAGGGAATATTTTATTTACATGTGACTACTGAGTTTTAATACTCATGCCTGTAGATTTTTTTTTTTAGATTCTGGTGCTGCTTCCAGCTTGAATTCAGTCGCTGTGGTGCGACGTTGGTTTAATGGTCATTGGTGACCCGTAGGGTCACATGGTGGTATGTGCAGTTTTATTTTCTTTCCGCTTCTTGCACTAATTTTTATTATTCGGTTTATATTCATTTATTTTTCTGTTTTTTTTGAGATAAATCATTCATAATGGTTTTATTTGATGCCCAACACTAGTTTCCAGCCGGGAGGATCGAGAACGCCTCTCAGGCCTGGCCACAGGCTGGCTTAGGTGACCAATTCGAGGTTAAACTGGGTTGGTTTGCGACAAAATGGTATCAGATTAGACCCTTTGTTATTTGGTATGTTAGGTAGATCAGATCTAATATTTTCTGGGCTCAAGAGGTAGGTCAAGGTTCAGTTCCTGATCACCACCACTCGTGACGAGTCCTGAGTCACTAGGGGTAGTTGGGTTTTGAGTATTTATTTTTGGTTTTGGGTTATGTTGTTAGTGTTTGTATAGTTTGATGAGATTTTTTATATTGGGGGATGATAGTGGAAGTGAACTAGCATTACACGATGATCTTACATGGTGTAGTGAACCATGTGGAGCCCGTGTGCATGGTTCAATATTATCTGAGTGGTCGGGGTATGAATGACCTATAGTTCCCTATTTCAGTCATTTTGGTATGGGTGATGCTTTGGTTTGATTTTGGTTGGTGTGAGTGGATTTTTAAAGGAAAAATGGTTTTTTGAAAATATTTTTTGGAGTGAAAAAATGGGTTTAAAAAGGTAAAAGGCTCATTTTTAATGGAATTTTTATTTTAAAAGGATAGGTGGAAGTAGTTTTTTTGGTTTTAAAGTGGATGTCTTAAAATTGGATTTGTTGTTTAGGGTGGCTTTGGTAGTGGAAAATGGTTTTGATTTTGAAAGGGGGGATTGGATTTGAAAATTTATGAACTTTGAAATGGTGTTTTTAAAAGAGTGTTCTTGGATTGTTTTGTAATGTTGTTGTGGTTTCATTTTGGTTGAGATATGATTTGGTTTTGATTTGGTTTTGTGATGTGTCGGTTTGTGATCTTGGTTTCTAGTTTGAAATGTTAATTGGATGAGTTTTGGTTCTATGTTTATTTGGTTTTGTGTTTTATGTTGTTTAGAGTATGATACCCAGAAAGACCCAGAAGTTTACCAAGGATCCTCTTCCAGTCGTTGGCCCTTCCTAGGTTCCTAGTGGAGTGGTTGAGCTGATCTCTTCTCAATAATTTTTTGTTGTCTACAGTCATCGAAGTCCGCTAGATGTTGTGGAGTGTCTTGAGAAAGTTGGTGGTGTCTTCAAATTTTTGGGGACTCTAGATTCCTTAGAAGTGCGAGTTGTCTTGGGTATACTTGAGGGACCAGGACTGAACTAATGGAAGGTGATCGCTCTATCCTCATTGCAAGTTGAAATGTATCAGGTGATCTTAAAGACCGCTTTCATTCAGTGATTTATTCTTGAGCAAGTTAAGGGTAGGAAAGTTCCAGAGATCATGGACACTCGATAAGGTTAACTGATGGTGAAGGGGAAAGTTGACTATTTCAATGATCTAGTTTCCTTTTCTCCAGAGATAGTGTCTAGAGATCAGTTAGAAGCTCTTTTTTTCATGTGGGGTATCCATCTAGGGAGAAAGGGTTTTGTTCTTTCATTTGGGAAAGTCTCATAGGGAATCTTGTGGTAGTTGATGGTCCAATTTATTTTGGGATTTCATGGAGGTTCCTCATCTAGTGAGGAGTGTGAACCAGAGGAACCTGTCCCAGATAAATCTCTTTGTCATTTAGAGCTGCTGTTATCGAAGGGGAATTGCATGTGTATGCATAGGTAGACATGTATATATATATATATATATATATATATATATATGTAAGTTCACGCTTTATATATATTCACCCGTGGAATTATGAATATATGTATTGGGGCTAGGTGTGCTTATGTATATATATGAAAAATGCATACATGTGTAAGTGTAAAGGGGTATATGCATGTATAAGCATATATATAAGGACCCCCTTGTACATATTCATGGCCATGAAAATATATACATAGGGTTTATGTGTCCTTATATATATGTGAATGTTCATATGCGTGTAAGCGGATAAAGGGGAGATTCAGGTTGTCGTTGTCAAAGATTCTTGAGTTTGAGGTGGGATCCCTATGCCCAGACCTTTAATTTGAATTCCATAGCTACTTGATTGTTTTTAAAAAGGTGTTTTTATTATTATATGAAATTTCTATGTTATTAAAGTGGATTTAATCCTTGGAAATATATTTTCACTCGCTGTCCATGATTTCTCTAAACTTTCAACATGGGATTCCTTTGTTCGAGCATGTTTTCAAGCCTATTTCTAAATGTGTGGTGCCTTAATTGTTCAACTGTTCTTATCTTTGGTTTTGGATCTCAAAAGTTTTTGGGAATTATTGTTTTCTAAAGTGAGTGTATTCTTTTTAAAATGAAGAGTCTTGTTTGGAACTTTGAGAATGTTTTATAAAAGTGGGAAACCCCTCTTGAGGCATTCCCATTGATTTAGAAATTTGACGTATGTGTTAAATGTGTGATTTTTAATATGTGCCTAGTGAATAGGATTGTTTATTGTTGTGATCGTATGGAAAAGGTTTACTCTTGATGTTGAGATTGTAATAGAGCACATGGGAACCCAAGTACCTGGGATCATGCACGAGGATGTTGTGGGTTTTTATATATGATTAGAGACCAATAGACATTGGGATGTGATTCCCCTCTAGTGGCTCATGCATGAGGACGCTATGGGTTTTTGTATGTATTCATCTACGAGGTACAAGGATCCTATGACCCCACTAACCCTAGCTACCTAGGGATTTATCATGGTGTTTTCTATCATTTACCCCTATTCTTCTTTCTATGGTACTGTTTTAGAACATGTTTAAAATAATAAAAAGTTCATTTTCCTACCTCTATTTTGTGGCACCTATAGTTTTTGTTTTATTTTTGCGACTCTTATTTTATTAGCTTGATCCCTCCCGTGAATGATTTATTGGAAATATCTCATGATTTGAAAACTAATTAGGAAATTTAATGGAAAGTGTTTTTATTAAAAATGGAAGTTTGTTACTTGTTTATTAAAAGAATGGAGAAACCCTATTTTTATATGTCTTATTTTGAAACTGACATGACTTGGTTTTATTTTTAAAGGTAAGGCATATGTAATAGTTTATTTGGGCAAACCTATTGAGTTTTAATACACATGCCATAACTATATATTTGGTTTTAGCTTTTGGTGTTGGTTCTAGCTCAGATTTGGTCATTGTGGTGTGACATTGGTTTAGTGGTCGGTGGTGACCTGTAGTGTCACATAGAGGTATGTGCGGTTTTATTTTCTTCCTGATGCTAGTGTTTATTTTTATTGTTTAGTTTATATTCATTTATTTGTCTGCTTTTTTTTCAGGATTAATCATTCCCAGTGATTTTATCTTGATGCCCGACACTAGCATATAATATGGTGGAACTCCAAGCTATATCTCAATCACTCCAAACTCTTCATTCATTGGGCTCTCCATCATCACCCAACTCATATTAACTTTTTCTCTTTAATGATATATTGACAACAAATACAACAAGATGATCTCTTAAAACACAATCCAATTAGGAACTCCAGATATAAATAATGCATACATGAAAGAGAGTTATAAAAGGAATAAGGAACTTAAATAATCATGAATAAGTTTGGAAGAAAGTATCATACCAACATCTGAAGATATGAACTAAACATTGATCAACCAAAGGAGGATAAAGAGGCTTATAAATCCCCAAAAACAATAAGAAAATGGTGTAACAAACATTCAAAGGGTGAGGTATAGAAGGAGTAAATAATATATAAAATATAGTAATATTACATAAAAAATAAACAAGATATATAAGAGTTCTATTTACAAACTTTATAAGAAATGGATTAAGAATAAAACATTGGAAGGATAATACATATAAGTATATCCCAAAAAATAAGGAAAGATAAAATAGAAAATATTAAAAGTAGATATATCGAAAACATATAAGAATTTAGATATGAAAGATGAAACACAAACAATATGAGAAAATAGTGAGATAGAGAAATAGACCCCTTACCTCAAGTCCCCAATCACATTAACTTTCTATATAATCAAATTTTGTTTATTAATTTCTTATTAAAAAACCTTATTCATGTTTATTTCATTTATTATTATTTTTTTGTTAATTTTTCATTCATTTATTAGATACATGTTAAAGCGAACTTAAGTGTTCACTTAAATATCAAAGAAAATTTTATATATGCACATATATATGACAAAACTTTTGTTATATGTTCACATACATCACAGGATAATCCCTTTTTTTAACTGGGTGAAGAGAGAACCCTTACATGGCTCAAAATCCCAGTGGAACAAGGTCATACATGGCTTATAGGCTCAACGACACAAAGGCCTAGTACATGATCGGTAGGCCCAATGTCCAAGACCCCATACTCAAACAACCCCATGTATCCTACATCTATCACTCCATCTTGAGTCCTAACATCAAGTTTGTGGTTAGTCAGCATTGTCTCACCTACCCGGGGTCTTGAACTGGTGTGTGTTAGACGCTCCATGAATGAAACTCCACATCTAATTGATCATCTGGACCCACCTTTACATCTTTTGTTCTTAATTAGTCAGTTTCTACTCTAGCATGAATTCTTTGTCCCACCATTAATGGTTTGAAATCCCAAACATTGATGGCCCAAAAGCTCAGGGGCCTAAAGCCCAACACGTGGCCCGAATACCCAAACCAGGTGAATAGTATCACCACTACAGTACCTGCTGCAATGCCCACACTCCTACCGTGCTATAGTGCTGCTATAGTGTCATAAAAATTCATCCATACCTAGATTTAAACCCGAGTCATTCATGCAGTATCACAGGGTGTTTACCACCCGAGCACCACCCTAACTACTTCACATAAATCACAAAATATTTGATTTTTGCACATATATATCACAAAATGTTTGATATATATACATATCCATATGTTATGTGTTTCATATATTATGTTGTGTTTGTAAACATTTATAAATGTTAACATATAAATTTTTATAAAATATATTTTTTCACATATATGTTCTATGTTTACATATATGTTATATGTTTAGAATATATATTCATATAAAATTCTAATATTTTGTACATATTTGGATTGTATATATGTGTGTGTGTGTGTGTGTTATGCCTATATTATGGATTATATAAATTCTCACAAGCCATTTATATATGATCATACATGTGATCATATATATAAACATTTATATGTGAATTATATATAATTCACATCACATTCAAAATGAAATATAAGTTTTCAGAATATTTTTTTATACATGTGAATTATATACATATATGTGAACATGTATATAATCCATATATATGTTATATAGACATATACACACAAAATTAGAGGTGAAAATGAATACCCATTAACCAGGTACTTGGAACTATCGAGACTGATTGAACAATAGGGTAGTGATTTGTCAAGTTTTTGAGTTCAGTTTATATTGGATTTATAAGTATATTCTAAATCTCAATCTGATTAAATAAATTATTATTAATTCATTATAAATATATTTTAAAATGATAATAAAATTATAAATGGTATTTATTTACTTTGATGTTGATTTATTTTAAATTTAAAAATTAATTTTGAAAATTTGAAATTATAAATGAGCATTCGAACGAGTTATGATAGTAAAATGACTTTCAAAATATAATAGAACATGAATAAACTAAAACTTGTTCAATTTTTATTGGATGAGAGGATTTCGACTCATCCTCATCCTATCTTCGAATTATATTATTTTAGAGTAATTTTCTTCATGAAAATTAATTTATATTAATTTAATACTTGTAAGTAATTCCAAGAGTGTCTCTCCTCTTACTTATAAAATGGAACCTCCTATCCTCTTATTTTCACACTTCAGGAACCATTTAGTTCAGCCAAGCCCTGCTCAAATCACTTCCTAACATCCCTTCACACGTTCTAGAGGTCTTAGTTTGGGCATTGTCACACCCCAACCATGGTTTTTCTTTTCTTTTATTCTTTTATTGGTGTTGGATCTTTTTGTGGACGTTAGGGTCGAGTTCTTGGTTAAGATTTTTGGGTTTTGGAGTTTTTGGGTAGCTTTTTGGTCTGTGAACGATTTGGGGGTTAATTGTGTGGCCTATTGATGCTGAGGTCCTTTCCAGTTGTTTTCCTTCATGCACGGTTTTCTTAGCACGATTTGAGCATGGTTTGGGCCAAACTGTGTGAGGCCAAAGAGAGACCGTGCAACTCCTTTTGGTGTTAGGGACAAGGTGCACAACTTGCGCATGGTTAAGGGAAACCATGTGGAAAGCATGTGGGGAGGCTCTGCAATTTGACAGATTCATTTTTCATGATTGACACACAGTTTCTCAAACAATGCGGCCAAATGGTGTGAGGCGTCACTCTTCTCCAGTAGGGTGCGCATAGTTGGCGCACAGTTTGTTAAACCGTGCGACTTTCCCAGATCATTAAAAATGTGAAATTATGCTCTCCTCCTCCTTTTTTTTAACCCCAAACCCATATTTTCCATTCCCTCTAGTTCATGTGTCCCTAGGGGAGCCTTGGTAGGTTTCCCTCTTCCTCTCTCCTTGGATCTAGGGTGCTTCTCCTTCAATTTCATGGTGGATTCGTGCTTGGGTAAGTATTTTTCTCCTCTTCCTTCCTTCTTCTAGTTTCTTGGGTCTTTCTTGGTGGGTTCCATTTTGGCCAAATCCTAGGGTGAGGGTTGGCTTATGTGGTTTTATTTCTTTGATGTTAGGGTGTGCAAATCGTTCCTTGGGCTTAATTCTTCTTTCCCCGATGGTTTTGTTGCGTTCACGTGTCGTTGAAGTAGGTGTTTCCATTATTTTCCTTTGTCACACATTCCACTGATGCTTGAGATTTTCTAATTGCTTTATAAACGTGCTGGCATTATTTGAGATGTGTTAGTATAATTTTTTTTGGTGTTTGTTTGGTGGAAATTTAATGTAAATGGTTTTCAAAGGGAATTTTATGGTTTTGCTTATATATCTATGCATGTAAAGTGTTTGATAAAATGTACATTGGATTTTAAAAGTGAAATTGGATGTGTTTGGTTAGTGTTTGGACCTGGGTGGGTTTTGTTAAATGGTGTAATGTTGGAATGAACTTGGTGTGTGGGTTTTGGTATTTAAAATGGATTGATGTTTATGTGTAAATTGGTTTTCAAAGCTCTTTTCGTTCGTGTGTACGACGTACTACCACCACATGAACCAATGAAATTTGTTTTTTATCATCACCTCTCATGACTATTTATAATTATGTATTTAATTTATATACATGATACTCATTACGTAATTATCATTATGAAAATATAAGATATCACATATTTTCTTAAATTTCCATCTATTGAAAAATGATAATATCATTCGTGCGTACGAGTTGATAACTACATCACATGGATGATATATATAGTGTATTTAAAATAAATGATATGATATTTATGATATAATCATAATTATGGAAAGATTAAATAATATTTACTTTATTTCCATCATGATCTTTGAAAAATGAAAACGTTGCTCTTGCGTATTTATGAGCTATCGTCTCCATGATTGTAACATAGTTCATTTTTCATAATCATCTTTCATGGTTGGTTTTAAAGTATAATTTATGTATAAAAATGATAATTATATCATGATTATTATTCTAGATATGATGGAATAATAACCTCATTGACCATAGTCAACCTACCGAATTCATTTCAGATATATGATCCGAATATCATCAAAACATACGACGTGAACTTAATTGATTAAGTAATTGTATATAACATGATAAAAAATAAAATAAAATGAATAATAAACTTGAAAAATCTTTTTAATCAAGTAAAAAATTAACATGAATTTATTATTCAGAAAGAAAAAGAACGTATGTGACGAGTGAGACTCAGGGTATGGGACACTTTAATTTAAAAACTTGTTTTTAAATGTTTTAAAGAATTATTTTATAAATATTTTTCTTCCATGAAAATATTCTAAAAAAAATATAGATGTATTTATATGGACATAAAATAATTTTAAAGGATATTTTATGTATATTTTGACTTTCTTTAAAAGGTTTTTAAAAGGAATCTTCTTACATATTTTATATGAAACGTTTTGATTTTTTTTGCAAAAGACAAAATGAATATTCTATTTTAAAGTATAAAAATTCAATGGTTTTACTGCTACCACAACTGTTATTTGATGTTTTTCTTCATTTACAAGCTTACACGTTCCCTTTAAAGAAAAACCATCTTTCTCTTTGTTATGGGTAATCTAGTTTTGAAAATGATTTTTTGAAAGGAAAAAATATTTTGATATCCAAAAGTGTTTTACATATGGATTTAAAGGAGTTTTTCTTAAGGGTTTTATGATGAAAATATGAAAACATATAATTTTTTATTCATGATATAATACTTGAGCATTATAGATGGTGACGGGTGAGCCCAATACAACTTATATAAATGGGTGAGACCGATACAACTTTATATGAATGAATGAGCCTCATATAACCCTCCAATGTATTAGGTAATGTTCATTGTCTTCTAAAGAAATGGAGTTAACTAGAGTTATTTCTCATATCAATTATATAAATACATGGTAGGTCCGGGGGTGTGGGTACACAGGAAATAAACATACATGTGAACATATATATAAACATTTATATGTGAATTGCATATAATTCACATCACGTTCAAAAATACATATATGCTTACAAAATATTTTTTTATACATGTGAATTATATTCATATATATGTTTTATGGACATATATAACAAATTAAAGATGACAATGGATGCTCATCAAGAAAATATGTACTACCTAGATTAATTAAATAGTTTAGTTATCAAGTTTTTGAGTTCAGTTTATATTGGATTTATAAGTGGCCCCAAGACTTAGGCTAGTAGAAAAGGGACCTATGGGGTGTCAAGGAGGTCTCGAGTTTGAGTCTTCATAACTTTCTGCATGTGTGTGTTTGTGTGTTTTCTTTATAGTTTTATAGTTTCCCTTCCCAAACCGTTTGCAATATATTGGATTTAGAAGTATATTCTAAATCTCAATTTGATTAAGTAAATTATTATTAATTCATTAGATGTATATTTTAAAATGATAATAAAATTATAAATGGTATTTATGATCTAATTTATATTTTTTACAAAATAGTGCCTAAAAATTGTTTTTTTAACTTATAAATCTTACTTTATTAGTTTTGAATTTATATGAAAACATGAACTACATAAAAAAGATTTGTGTTTCTTTTCACGTTAAACTTCATGTAAATACTTATATTTCATTACAAATACAAATAATTATTTCCAATTATAATAATACTTATACTTTATATCTTTCAAGTCAAACTAATTTCAAAATCATGTCATTTTGGAAAGTTGTTTTCTGTCAGATATTTGAGTGGAAGTGTTTTTTCAAAAAACAGAGCAAATTTCAATTATTTTTTTAAAATTATTGTCACATTAATTAAGGGAAGTGATTAAAATTAGATGTACATAATGAATTCATCAGAAATTATAATGTATTCTCAAAAATATATTTTATTTAACATTTAAATCGCATGCTCTGTCATAATTAAGGAAGAATTCTTTGTGGGAAAATAAAATTAAATATACTATTTTCCAAATATTTTGGATCATAAAAACACCTCACCCCATTTTTTTCTTAAAAGATGGACCTGAGATATTACTACTAGAACCTTTTAAAAAGTGTTGTCAAGCTGATAGGGATCACGTACCACGAGAAGGCTACTTTCGGAACAGGGCAAACCAGAATTTAAGTGGAGGTAGAATAATGAGGAGAAATGAAGGATAAGGGAGAAATCAGGAGGCACCCTACACTCCCGCCCAAGCCACAATGGTTTATTTCCAAGCCTACGACCAAACTAACAAACCATATTCTCTCCCCCTACTCTAGCTCCTCAACCCCCTTTATTTAACAACCTCCCTGAAAATATGTTTCCCTGACATATTCCTTTTTATTCCCCAATATATCCCCCCTAACCACCAAAATTCGCCCTCATATTCTCTTTGACCCAAGTACCTAACACTGTCGCACCCTTGAAAAATCACCTTGTCCTCAAGGTGATACATAGGGTGAAGATCTGTTGTAGGTATTATGGTTACCAGGACCCTAAATTGTTTGCCTGGTAGTGCATAGGGTGGCCCACTCGGTTTCCTAACTCTCATTGGCTCATGTCCGCTACACAGGGCGTGGGTGTCAGCTTGGGCCTACCCTTGTTCGACACACACATTCCATGAAATCATCCAGATTTCTCTTGAAACTTTAGATGTTGGCATGTCCATCATGTAACGAGTCAGTTATTTCAACAATCCTGAGTTTGGTGGCCGTGTTTGGATGAAGTGGTACTCACAGAGAAGGTATTGCAGGTCCCTAGGAGTTGAGTCTGATTCCTTGGTAACCATGGGTGTCAAACCATCTCCCTGCAACACCTTCTTCCTTTGGCGCATCTCCTCAGCTGATGCAGTCTCTTAATACCAATTTTGTGTGAGGATTTCTCACACCCCAAGCTTCAAGTTGGTCTATAAGTTTTATTTATATGATGTGAGAAGGTCCTGTGGATTCTTATCGATGAACACAGGGTGCTCGATCCATGGGGAGTATAGACTCATGCTGCACACGTGAGTTTTCGAAGCTCCAGTCGAAGCGGGATTCATGTCACACCCCGACCCGACACTTTTCCATTATTTTATTTATTTTTGAGCTCATACTTAATTTTATTAATTTCTAGGTGTTTTTCCCCTCAATTGAGAGTTTTTGGGCATGCAATTCATGTCACACAATTTTCCAAACCATGCGGCTAGCCAGTGTAGATTGTTCCAAGAGTCCAGTAGAGGGAGCACAGTTTTCCAAACCATGAAACCCAAACCATGCAACAAAAACTGTGTGTCATAAAGTCTTTTTAAAAAAAATTAAATTAATTAAATTAAAACTAAACTAAAATTAAAATAAATAAAAAACCTTAATTCAAACCCTCTCCCCCTACTCGCTCCACAAAAACCCTCCATCCTCAAGTCGCGCGTGTTCCCCCCTTTTGGCGAGCCTCCCCTCTCCGCGATTCCACCCGCTTTCTCTGGATTTTCCACTCAATTCATCTAGTTATGTCCCCTTCCTTCCTCTCCTATGTTTTTTTGGTGATTTTCCCTCATTCCATCACCTCTCTTGCATTTGACGAACCCTAGGTTACGGGTTGAGGTAGGTTCCCATTGCATTTCTTTTAAATTTAAGAATACATTGATTGATTGTATTTCAGACCTTTATTTAATACCATTTACTGACATATGAGTTTTAGAATAAATGTCTATTGTAAAATAAAGTAAATTCCTCTTTGTGTTTAATGACATTAAATTATTTAATTGAATGTGCATACTAAGTGTTTGATGAAATGCCCCTTTGGCCTTATGAATGTGTTTCGGATTTAAAATGGTGATTTGGTTTTCTTAAATGGGTTTACAAGAATGTTTCTGGTTTTCAAAGTGGTGTATGTGTGTTTCTTTAAGAAATGGTTCAGAATGTGAAAATCATGTTAGACCCTTTTGTAAAACTGGTTATCTCAAAAACTCTCCTTTGATGGTCCTCTTGCCTTGGTTATGTTGTATATTGTGGGAGGTCTGCCGTGTAGGATTCCCTTGTGATCAAATGATTAAAAGGAAAGGGACATGTTCCTTGGGGTGACTAGGGGTGACTTTGTTGTGTGCGATGAATGTGCTTGTGACTGGATGCTTGTCTGATATTGAGGGCTCACCCCACTTTTTAGTTTGAACATGAGAACCTACCATAGCGAGTGAATTTTCAGTGAACGATTGTTGCACTAGTTTATATTACGCACTAGCTAGTGACCCTTAGTATGAACTATCTGCTTTGGGATTAGGCCCCTCGATCAAGCCAAATAGGGTGCGATTGTGTGTTTGGGAATTATGATATCATCAGGTAAGGCATGTGTTCGGGATGAGTCACATTTATAGTATGTTCTAGATTACTCAGAAGCTTCTAGGTTCTCCCATTTATTTCGGAACTTCGTCATATGTGGCATATGATTGAGGTGCATTGTTCGGTTGACAATGGAATGTGATTTTATTTTAAGGGAAAATGTATGAAAAACTTTTTTTTATAAATTATAGTTCAAACATGAAATTGATGATACTTTTGTTTAAAGTAAATGCATTCAGGAATAGATTTCTTGGGCACGTCTACCGAGTTTTAATAATCACACCTACTTCATTCTTATTTTTAGTCTTAGGTGTAGTTTTTAGCTTGATCTCAATCATCATGGGCGATGTTGAGTCTTGGGATCAGAGAGTGACCCATGGGGTCATGTTGAGTTTTAGTGGTTATTAGTTTTGGTTAATTTATTTTTTAGTTCTTAGTTGTTCAGTTTTAATTATTTATTTTGGGATGCTCTTTTATTATTCCACCACTTTTGTTTATTTATATTTGGAGAAATCATTTTCATTGTCACTCTGTTGATGCCCTTGGAGCTTGTCGTCAGCTGAGGATGATTTGGAATGCCTCTCGGGCCTTGTCGCGGGTCGGCTCGGGTGAGCAGTTCGGGGTCGACCTGTGTTGGTTCGTAATAAAATGGCATGAGAGGATAGGTTATTTAGAGAACATAGCTTTCAGAGAATCCTTTTTTATTTGGGATTTCAAGGTAGATGAAGTAGGACTATAGGAGCTTAGGGGGTAAATCCGGGGGCGTGTCTGGCCAACACATTCTGGACTGAATCTTGAGTTGCCATGGGAAGTTCATTTTCTCTTGGATTATTTTGTTCTTTTTTGTTGCTTGGTATTTGGGGAAATGAAATGATAGTAAGGACAATTGTCTCAGTGAGCTTGCAGGGCTTGGCAAGCCAGGTGGAGCTGGGGGCTTAGTCCTGAAAGACTTTGTGACGGTGGTTTGATTGGAATATAGATGCCAACCATATGGTCAAGTCACACATTGACACTAGTTTCCCCTAATGAGTTGTTTTGAGTCCTATTGAGATTTTGGAATTTTTGACTCGTTTAATGGTAGGTTGCTTTCATTTGTACCTAAGGTTGGATGGGATGGTTTTGGTGTGTTCTTATTTAGATTTTAAAATGATGTTTGGTTTGACAAAATGGTAAATGGTTTATCAAAAATGAGACTTCCAAAACCCAAACTTTGAATCTTTTTGAGAGTTAAATGGGTTGTTTTGAAAATGGGAGTCATTTTGAAAAATGTTTTGGGGGGTTTTGAAAGGTTTTGTGAAATGTGAAATTGAAAAATGAATGTGGAATTTAAAAATGTTTTTGTTTGACGATAATGTGGTTTTAAAATTGGTTGGGGTATTTTTAAAGTGGTTTTGAAAGTGATAATGTTTCTTTTATCCAACTCTTGGTATTCTTATGAGGGCTCACATATATGTATATGGATGCATATATGTGGTAGTTTGATGGGTGGTTGAGCTAGAACAAGAATGTATATATGTGAGGCTAAATGGAATACCAATGACAGGTTTTTGGTTCATAAGGCTCGTTAGGTTTTCTGAAAATGTTCTCCAAAAGGGGTATTTCAATGTTTTAAAAAGTGAAAGTGCGTGATACTAAATTTTTTGTGTTTGGAGTTTTTTTGGGATTTGGTTTGATGTGTTGGAGGTGTGATTGAAATGGTGTTTTGAGTTTGGGTTGTTGATTTGAAAATGAGATGTGGCATTTTGATTGATGATCTGTCTTGATTCGGTTTCATGCTCCTTGTTTTCAGATTACGTCCCCACTGAGTTCTTGGGGATTTTGAGAAGCATCTTCCAGGGTGGTGTCATGAAGTGACATCAAGCCAGATCCACTCCCTTGGAGAACCTTCCAGCTTAGTGGGATGAACGTAGCACTAGTGCAAGCTCAATAAGAAATGATTTGGAATGTTTGTCTTAGTAGCTAAAAATGGAATTTTATTTTACAAATTGTATGTTTTAGCTTTTAATTATTATTTTTGTTGTCTTCTTATGCTTCCGTTACAGCGCGCTACTGGTCCTTTTATTTTATGGTCTTTCTTCCAATGCTATATATATACATATATTGTTATTATATTCACCACCATAGGGTATAGTCTCTCCGCTATCACCTTTCCACACACTCACAGATAGCCGGAATCCTTTGGCATATGGGGAGGTGTGCCTAATGCGCGGTGTCACATCATCTTGGAGCATGGTTTCAAGTGGATCCAAGTCGGGGCGCTACAAATAGTATCAGAGTCGTTCATGACTGAGAATTAGTAGCAGCGTTCGGGTGGCTACTAATGGTATCAATGATTTTCCTTTCAGTTGGTCTTTTTATTTGGTTTATGATAGACTGGAGATTAATATGTTGTTGGAACTGGTTTTAGAACTCATGTTTGGGTGCCTGTAGCCCCATGCATGGGGAATAGACCAAGTTTCCAGGGGTGAGAAATTATTTTTCTTCTTTTCCCTTTGAAAATTGATTTGATTTCCACAACGAGTGGCACACTTGGGCGTGATGGTTATTTATTATAAATGTTAATTCCCCTTAACTCAAGGGGAGGTTGATACATTCTTTTAAAGATGGATAAAAATTATTACAAGGTGGAATAATGTGATGTGGAACTTGGAAATACCCTTTACCCGGAAATAAAATAAATCGCGTTCAACACTCCCACTCAAGCTAATAAATGATATCTTGGACCAAGAGTCCCAAAAAAAGAAAGAATAATCCAAAAAAATCCATACACACGCCCCCTCAGTCTGAGTCGATGATTTTTTGGATCCCCAGCTTGGTACTGAGAGAGTCCAGTCAAGCTCCTAGGAGGCCTTTGGTGAGGATGTCGGCAAGCTGATTTGTCATCGGTATGTGGCTGAAACTGACATGGTGATGCTCGAGGTGATGATGAAGAAAGTGTCAGTCCACCTTTATATTCTTAGTTCATTCATGGAAGATGATATTTGAAGTAATCTTTGTGGCTGCCTAATAATCACACCAAATATGAGCAGATTTCTATGACGGGAAACCAATCTCATGAAGGAGATGACGAAGCCACAAGATCACAGTAGTGATCGTGACCATCACATGGTACTTAGACTCAGCATCGGATTCGGCAGTAGGGTCAGTGATGTTAGTGGCCGGTAGATGGTGCTGCTCCATAGGGATTCCAGGCCTCAGGTAGTTGGGCTTCAGGCCAGGTGCATGCAGTGGACCTGTCAGGTGCATAGCAGGCTGAGGAGCTGACTACGGTTAGATGTACGACATGGTCGTGACCAGACTGATTTTTATTTGGGCATGGTCTTTTTGTATGGCATGTTAGGTTTTGGATGCACAAGGTGTAATTTTGGACTAACTAGACCCTGGTTAGTAGGTGGGAATCGACTCAAATGCCATATATATATATATATATATATATGAGGTGCATGGAACCAGAATTTATTATGAGAATCATTGTATGTGTGGTTTGTATGAGGTGCGTAGGAATGAGGGCATTGAAATGATGCGGGTTTTATGTGAGTGTGAGGCATCGAGACTGATTTGGAGCATCTGAGGAAATATGGGATCTCATACGTTCCATGTGCGACATGGGCACGAGGCGTGCATCGACTGAGATGCAGGACTTTGATGGGTGTCATGTGTGACACGAGCATGATTTGAACACCTAATGAGATGTATGAGTAACGACATATCAGGGGAGGACTCTTGAGTACGGGGATGTTTGGCAGACCATTGGATTATACGAGTTTTGGGTCGAAAAGCAATCGGGGTAGGTAACTCCTAAGGTGGGGAGCGCCTTGAGAGACTTGACCTGGGACTTTATGACCAGGGTGGATGGGGTTATTCTTAAAAGATATGGGTATGTTCAATGTCATCTCAATTAAGGTTTTATAGCTCTAGGATGAGCTATGTCAAGGTGGGGAGACTGTAACGTCTCAGGTTTTTTGAGTGGGTAAAAATCCTCAACCCGTTTGAATTTTTGAGTTTAGTGAGTGGGTCATATTTCTTTTTCATCTTTGGAACCTAATTCCGAGAGTTTATTTGACACAAGGCCTTTTTTAGACGGATTTTATTCTTTGACAAGTGACTCAGGGTTTCGAGTGGGTTTCGGGTGTGTCGGAGGAGGAAAACTTAGTTTTGGGAAAACACAGACATAGGTGTAGAGTTTTTACAAACTGTGTGGTCTCTGAGGAGTAACCATGTGACCCCCCAGTGTCACCGAACATAGTTTAACAAACTGTATAGAAGGGGTCACACGATCATGTGGGATCTCTACAATTTTTGACAGAGGTCTCACGCACAGGCAGTGTAGGGTTTGGGAAAACGTGCACCTTGGTCATGCAAGTGGGGTGTTCTAGTAGTGGGCACCGCACAGTTTGCATATGGTCTTCCACTCACGCGAGCCCCACCACCAGCTCCAAGGAGCTCCTCTCCTCTTCTTAGTATTTGGCCTCATCTCTCCATTTGAGCTCTATTCCGATCTTCGTCTGTATCATTGGAATCGCATCGATAATCCCTTCAATATGGTAGTCAATTTTCTTCTTTTCTATCGTCATAAGGTGCGCTAAATCTGTGCGAGCCATTTTACCCTATTTCCAGGGTGTTCGTCCAAAGCATCAATTTCTTCCAAATTGATCCGAGTTAGAGGTTGATATCGGACGAGCAAACGTTTACTGGTACGAGGTTGGTGGTTCCTAGCTTTCTCTTTGATTTTTCTTGTGATTTGAGGGTGCGCTCTATATGTGTCGTGTGGGTTGACCAAGTGGGACACTAAATAATTAAATGATTGTCTTTTAAATGAATTTATTGATCATATGAGATGCTTGTGGGCATGCTCTTTCCTACACATGGTCAATCTGGGTAAGGGGCTTGGACCAGCTTGAGTAGTTTAGGTTGGGCGTTTGTTATAATTTAATTTAATTGTTATATTGATTGTTTGGTTTTGTGAAAATATATGTGTTGTATATCTTGCAGAATACTGGCTTGTCCCAGACAACTTCTGTTGACACTCCTCTTGAACCAGGTTAATGGTCCCCCATGCTTCCACTGATCCATATTGTCATCAGGATAAGTATATTCATCTTGTGAGAAAACTCAATTATCTTACCATGACTCATCCAGATATTTTCTGTGTTGTCTGCAAGATTAGTCAAAGCATGGAACATCCGATGAAATCCTAATGGGACACTGCCCTTCACATTGTCAAATACATGAAGACCTTGCTCGTGGTCTTTAGTATTCACATCAAGATCATCTAGATATTGAGGTCTTCTATGATGCCAACTACGTTGTCTACTTATCTACCAGAAAGTCTACTTTTGGGTTGGTGGTTATTCTGATCGGTAACTTAATCCCATGGCATAGAAAGAAACAAACTGTAATCCTCATATCTAGTGTTGAATCAAAACACCATGCAATGGCCATGATCGCTAATGAAATTCTATGGCTTCATCACCTTTTTCATGAAATTGGTTTCCTGCTATAAACTTCTGCCCGCATCTGGTTTGATAATCAAGTGACCATGAAGATCGCTCTTAATCCAGTTTTCCATGAATACACGAAGCATATTGAGATTGAATATCACTTTCTCCTCCATTACCTTGAGAGATAAAACAACTCATCATCTTGCCAACATTTTCATCAAAATCTTGTCGGGAGCTTGACTCGATTATCTACGCACCAATCTAGGTATCCACATCATCAACAACCCAGCTTGACGTGGAGTGTGCGGTCTTCTTTTTTGGTGTCTTTTATCTTTATTTTTTATGGGCCTATTCTTCCAAGCTATACATGTTCTAGCTTGAGAGGAGTGTTAGTCCCAATTTAATTGTATTTCCAAGTCCCACATCGTTTTCCCTCTATCTATAAACGAATTTTTCTACCTATCTTTGAGTAAGTATACCAATCTACATCCTGATCTCTTTCTTTTTCACTTTCGTTTTTATTTTCTTTTTCACTTTTCCATGTTGTAAATCTCAAGAAGCCTCTATATTCTCAACGCTATCAATACAAATTACAGTTTGTTCCTTATAAACACTACAATGCGACCATTGTTAGGCAAGATTCCTAACAATTTGGTGCTTTTATTGAGTTCTTGGACATTGCGTTCTGCTTGTATCTTTTCCTCTGCCTTCTTGGACGTTGAGTTTTGTTGAAGACCCTTCTGGGGAGGAAATCAAGAAAAGGATTCTTGATTTTTGGAATTTGTTCAATGATATTCTATTTTTGAGGAGACGATCTAACTAATGTTCGATTGACATGTTCATTGGGGAAGCACATGTTGCGAGAGTACGTGTGCACTCTGTGGATGGACGATGCAGGCTGAACTTAGAAGGGAAGTCGCAAATTCATTATGGCTGCCAAGTTGAAAAGCATCACACGCCGCAGTTCAAACACTAGGAGGAAGACATAAGCAACTAGTTGTAAGACATCGACCAACTGTCCTTTGCTACTGTCAGTGTGCACCATTGGGGAAGCAACCACTAGAGGTACTATTGGGCGCCTTCCTGGTTGGCGCACCGGGTAACGCCTCCTCAAATGGTGCCCACGCGGTTTCTGTTTTAATGTGTTGTTTTAATGCGGGCCAAGACCGCATGAATTAATTCACATAGTGACAATATTTTAACGCGGCGACATTATTTGACGTTGATTATTTTCCTATATAAGGAGGAAGAGGCAAGGAATTTCAAAATCACCAGCATCAACAACACCGAGATCAAATCCCATTTGGTGATCGCCTTTCTTCGACGATCATCTTTCTTGCTCTCCACCTTTTGATCCACACTTTTATTCTTGAGTATTACTTTTGAGATACCTTCCATTTTGGGGAGTCTCTATCATGTACTTCTTGATTTTAGTGGATCTATCTTTCTGGACTAGGTCCCGTGGTATTTCCCTTTCGGGTTTTCCATGTAAAAATTTCTGGTGTCAACTTTATTTTCTACACATTTAATTTTGTCGCTGCTCATCCTCTTCTATTTGGGGGGGAAAGAATTTATTTCCGCTGGGCATTCGCTTTTTCTATTGTTTTTTCGTTAGTCGCTTTCCCGTCTTTCCCAACATCTGGTATCAGAGGGAGGTTCTTTTTTCATATTTATTATGGAGGCCAATTACATTCGGATGATTTTTCTGAATGGTACCAACTACCATATGTGGCGACTTAAAATGAAGTATCTACTTTTTGTCAAGCGAATGCATCTTCCAGTGTTTGGTACCCAGAAGCCAGAGAGGATGTCAGACGAAGAATGGGCGTTCGAGCATGAGATGGTTTGCAGCTTCATTCGCCAATGGTTTTAATACAACGTGATGAACCACATTGTCAACATCTCTCATTCCAGAACTTTTTGGGAGAAGCTTGAGACGACCTACGCTTCGAAGACAGGAAAAAATAAATTGTTTCTTCTTAAGAAAATGATGAAATTGAGGTATAGAGAAGGTATGTCTATTTCTGATTATTTAAGTGAATATCAAGGATGCTTTGATCAGTTGTCTGGCATGGGTATCAATTTTGAAGATGAGGTTTTAGCTCTTTTGCTGCTTAACACTTTACTCGATTCATGGGAAAATTTACGTGTTACTCTAACTAGTTCTGATCCTAATGGTGCTGTGACATTTAGTTTTTTCAAGTCTGCTATTTTAAATCAAGAGGTCAGGAGACGCACTGAGGAGAAATCTTCTTCCGAGCTTTTAGTCACAGAGAATAGGGGGAGAAGCCAGAACCAGGGGCAGAGCAGTCGAGATAAGAGCAGAGCCAGAAGCAAATCCAGATCGAAGTAGAGAGATTTTGAATTTCATCATTGTGGTAAGAAGGGGCATGTTAAGAAATTTTGTTATCAGCTGAAAAGAGAGAACAAATTGAAGGAAAATCCACAGAAGATAAATGGAGATGGAGATGATCATGTCATCACCACTACAGGGGGTGATCTTGTTATTGTTTATGATTCCATTAACATTTATTCTGATGATTCTTGCTGGGTTGTTGATAGTGGTGCCTGTTTTCACATGACATCGAAGAAGGAGTTCTTTACATCTTACAGCCCAGGTAATTTTGGGATTTTGAAGATGGGAAATGATGGTCATTCTGATGTTTTAGGCATCGGGAATGTTTGTTTAAAGACCAGTATATGAAGTAAGCTGATTTTAAATAATGTCCGACATGCACACGAGGTTTATTTGAATCTTATCTCTACCAGTGTTCTTGATGATGAAGGGTTTATCAGCACTTTTAGTGATTTCCAATGGAAGCTTTCCAAGGTCACTTTGATTGTGGCTATAGGGAAAAATCAATCAAGTTTGTACTGTACTAGAGCCTCTATTTCTTGTGATACTTCTTGCGTTGTTGAGTGCAGTGCTTTGTCCAAGTTGTGGAATAAAAGGATCAGTCACATCAGTGAGAAAGGTCTTGGTTGTTTGGCCAAGAGAAATATTCTTCTAGATTTTAAGAGTGTCAATTTGGACACTTGTGATCATTGCATGGCTGGAAAATAGAGCAGAGTGAGTTTCAGCAGTCATCCTCCACACAGGAAGTCATAGGTACTTGAATTGGTACATTCTGACATTTGTGGTCCTTTGAAATCAAAGACCTTTAGTGGAAGTCTTTATTTTGTTATATTTATTGATGACTACTCACGAAAGATCTGGGTTTATGTTTTGAAAGCCAAAAGTCAGGTGCTCAGTGTTTTTAAGCAATTTCATGTTTTTGTTGAGAGAGAATTGGTCAAGAAATTGAATTGTATTCGCAATGAAAATGGGGGAGAGTATTGTGGTCCATTTGATCAGTATTGCAGACAGGAAGGTATTCGACATCAGAAGATGCCGCCCAAGACACCTCAACTGAATGGTGTAGCTGAGAGGATAAACAAGACTTTGCTGAAAAGAGTTCGTTGTTTGCTTTCAGAAGAAAAGTTACCTGGACATTTTTGGGGTGAGTCTTTACTTACTGCAGCTTATATTATCAATTTATCACCTGTGGTTTCTTTGCAGACAGACACTCCCGACAATTTTTGGTATGGAAAAGAGATCAGGTATGATCACTTGTGTGTTTTTGATTGCAATGCTTTTGTTCATGTGCCTAGAGATGAGAGATCCAAGCTAGATGGTAAGACACGCCAGTGTATTTTTATTGGATATGGACACAATGAGTTTGGGTACAGGTTCTATGATCCTGTTTTGAAGAAACTTGTCAGAAGTCACGATGCAGTGTTTAAGGAGGATCAGACTATTACAGACATTGATAAGGGAGAAAAATATGCTTCTCCAAATTCTGATGGTTTTGTTAGTCTTGATCCAGGTTCTGATTTACATTTACCTCATATTGTTAATTCTGATGATCATATTGATGTACAGAATGATTCTCAAGGTGAACAGGTTGGAGTTGAAGTTTTTGATGCACCTTTTGTTTCTGATGATCCGGTTCCAGGGGTTATTAATGAACCCGCAGTTCCACTCCGGAGGTCATCTCGACATCACACTGATTCTACTCGATATTCACCAGATGAGTATGTGCTCCTCACTGAAGGGGTAGAACCAAAATCGTTTGATGAGGAAATGGAGAGTGAACAGAAGGACAGATGGGTTGCAGCAATGGATGAAAGATGAAATCTTTGCACGACAAACACACTTTTGAGCTGGTGAAGTTACCGACAGGGAAGAGAGATTTGCAGAATCAGTGGATTTATCGAATTAAGAATGAAGAATTCAGTTCTGTTCCATGATACAAGGCAAGGTTAGTTGTCAAAGGCTTCCTTTAGAAGAAAGGTATTGATTTTGATGAGATTTTCTCACCTTTTGTCAAAATGTCTTCTATTCGGGTTGTTCTTGGTTTGGCTGCCAGTTTAGATCTGCAGATTGAGCAGATGGATGTGAAGAGAGCTTTCCTCCATGGAGATTTAGAGGAGGAGATTTATATGGATCAACCAGAGGGTTTTGTTGAAACGGGTAAAGAAAATCATGTCTGCAAGTTGAAGAAGAGCTTGTATGGTTTGAAGCAAGCTCCGAGGCAGTGGTTTAAGAAGTTTGAATCTTTCATTTCTCATTAGGGTTTCAGGAAGACATCTTTTGATCATTGTGTTTTTGTTCAGATATTTACTGATGATGATTTTATTATACTGTTTCTTTATGTTGATGATATGCTCATTGTTGGCCATGACACTTCTAGAATTGACCGATTGAAGAAGGATCTTTGTCAGTCTTTTGCGATGAAAGACTTGGGGACAGCACGATAGATTCATGGCATAATGATCTCTCGTGACAGGAAGGCCAAGAATTTGTGGTTATCTCAGGAGAGATACATTGAGAAGGTTCTTCAAATATTTTCTATGGATAGAGTGAAAGTGGTTAGTACTCCTCTTGTTTTACATTTTAAGCTTAGCACCAGTCAGTCACCTTCTAACAATGAAGAGAGAGAGGAGATGCAGTACATACCTTATTCATCTGTCATTGGCTGTTTGATGTATACAATGGTATGTACTAGACCTGATATAGCTCATGCAGTTTGTGTGGTCAGTAGTTTTCTATCAAATCCAGGTATAGAGCATTGGAGAGCAGTGAAGTACATTTTTCTTTATCTTCGTGGTACTTATGATCTGATATTGTGTTTTGGAAAAGAGGAACCTATGCTTTGTGGCTTTATAGATTCAGATATAACAGGAGATATCGACTCAAGGAAGTCTACTTCAGGATATTTGATCACTTTTGTAGGGGTAGCCATATCTTGGAAGTCTATATTGCAGAGATTTGTTGATTTATCAACCACAGAGTTGGAGTTTATTGCAGCTACTAAGGCATGCAAAGAATTATTGTGGATGAAAACTTTTATTTGAGAGCTCAGTTTAAATCAGGACAGGTATGTTTTATTTTGGGATAGTCAGAGTTCTATTTTTTGGGAAAAAATTCCACTTTTCATGGCAGGTCAAAGCATATCAATGTTCGATATCATTGGATCCACAACATCCTTGATTCGAGACAGTTAGAGCTTGAGAAGATCCACACTGATGATAATGGGTCAGACATGTTGACCAAGAGTTTACCCAGATGAAAATTTGAGACTTGCCGACAGATTTCAGGGTTGGCGGTGATCCCCACTTGAGTCGGAGGGGTAGTTTGTTGGGCGCCTTACTGGTTGGCGCACCAGGTAACACCTCCTCAAATGGTGCCCACGCGGTTTCTATTTTAATGTGGTGTTTTAATTCAGGCCAAGACCGCATGAATTAATTCACACGGTGACACTATTTTGATGCGGCGACATTATTTGACGCTGATTCTTTTCCTATATAAGGAGGCAGAGGCAAGGCATTTCAACATCACCGGCAGCAACAACACCGATAGAAAATCCCATTTGGTGATCACATTTCTTCGACTATCAACTTTCTTTCTCTCCACCTTTTGATCCACACTTTTATTCTTGAGTATTACTTTTGAGATCCCTTCCATTTTGGGGAGTCTCTACAGTGTACTTATTGATTTTAGTGGATCCCTCTTTCTAGACTAGGTCCCATGGTTTTTCCCTTTTGGGAAGTCTCTACCATGTAATTCACACGGTGCCTTGTCTCTGCCTCCTTATATAGTAAAAAGAATCAGCGTCAAATAATGTTGTCGCGTCAAAAGAGTGTCACCACGTGAATTAATTCACCTGGTCTTGGCCTGCATTAAAAACCCCACATTAAAGGATAAAACCACGTGATTCTCTAATTGAGGAGGCGTTATGCAGTGCGCCAACCAGGAAGGCGCCCAACAAATCTTGGAGTCAAGGTGTAATTATATTTGTTCGTTGGCTGAAATTCTTCGGTGAAACATGGGATGTCGGTGGCCGTAAGGGGAACAAAGAGGTCCAAGAACCACCACACAGAAAGGAGTTTCATGGTGTCAAGGGTTCAAGACGTGATTTGGAGGTCCACCTTAGAAACAAGGTGGTTTTTTAGCACAAAGGAAATTATTAGGAATGTGTATTAGTTGGATGGGGTAGTTTGGCCTTTTCTCTATTAGTTAGTGGTTAGGGTTGGTATAGTTAAGGGTAATAAATATGAGACGAGTTGTATGGGGGAGGGTATGATTCATTCTTGGGTATTTTGATAGGGCTGCTGGGAGTTGGAACCTTGGGAGGTTTGTTTGGTCCTCAATAAGGTTATCAAAGGCGCGTGCGACGCAATAAGGAGCAAAAGGTTGAAGGGAGATAGTGCATCAAGTCGCACAAAGAGTATGACATCCTTGGGGTGATCTTGTAGTTACTACGGGGTAGAGACGAAGGGGTCAGCCCATGGTTTCTTTCCTTTGACCACATTTTTTTGAAAGGGTTGAAGTGAGATAGTGCATTAAGCTTTTCGCAAGGGCCCACTTTATCCTCTTCCCCAAGGATCCCATTAGCCCTAGGGTCCTGAGCTAATCCTTAGCTAAATCTTGGAAATCTTAATGCCATAAATTTTGAATTAACCTACATTTAATCCTTCTATAAGAAGAGTTAAATTATCCTACTGAAATAATTATTACTAATAAGAATGCCCAAATTATCAACACAAATTGCAAAAATCACCTCAATCTTGACAAATTTTAAACACAACAATAGTTGCATTATGACTTTTTAAATAATAAAATATTTGTTTTATCAAAAGAACAAAAACATATATATGGCCAAGTGTGTTTTTTATGTCAAAACTTGTGTTACAAGTTTTATAAAAATAGAAAACCTTGTTTTTTGTTTTTGAAAAAATAGAATATCGTGTATTCTTAATACTGTTTAAATGAAAATGTTGGAGTCTTCATCCCACATCGGACTTGTGGTCCGATACGGTCTTTATTATTCATTATAAAAGAACCTCAAAACCTCCTTTAGAGAGCACCTTGGGGATTGGGTCTTCACCTATTTTTATCATTTACATGGTATCATAGGAGGTTTAATCCAACCCGAGCCCTCCCTCCTATTATTTTTTCCTCCCATCTAGGTTTCTAATGTTTTTTTCCTGTGGGGTGGAGGCTACCTCCATGGCTAGCGAGCCATAGGTTTTTTGTAGTCACCCCTCCCTCCACCTCCTGCATGGTTCCTATGCTAAGCACAATGGTTCTCTCTCCCTGAAGGCCTAACGGTAGTTCTCTGTGCAGCCACCAACAGTGCCGCCTCTGCGATCCCACGCGCGATGGCCCCTGAAGCGGCTGAATCCATCTCGTTTCCCTCCTGGCGTCTCCCTCCCAAGTGACCTCTGCTCCAAACGGTGCCCTCCTCCCATAGTGAGTGCGAACTCTACCACATTGATGACATTTCCACTACAAATCTTCCCGCTAGCCCCTCCCATCGGCCCTGCCTCTTCTCATGACAGATCCATTCTCCCACGAATGTATCCATTCATCTAGCCGTCCCTTCTGACAGATCCATCCTCTTCACACGAAGGTTCTCCCTGCGGCCTTCCTCTGCGAGTGCGCCCCCTCCTTCCTGGTGGTGTTATGGACCCCCCACTCCCTCAGTCTTCCAGCAGTCACATCCCCCTTTACCGCATTTGTTTTCCATGTGCGGTAGTGTCGCTCACCAGGTCTCCTACCGGCTTCCCCAGATCTGGCGACCCGCGATCACATCCTGTTGGCTTCCATGTCACACAGTCGGTCGTCCTCATCTCCCTCCACCTACCTGCACGAGCCGCGACCTCCTCCTCTGCGTGCGATGGACCAGGAGGTGACGTCCCCTATTCCAAATCTGGCCTAATCCTGCCTGATCCTGTCATCAACCTCTCCTCCTTATGATGACTCCTCTGCCTATCTTACCTGCTGGGCAACCCCCATCACGAGCAACTACTTCACGTCACCCTCTATCCCTCTAGTCCAATGACCCCTGCCAGACGCCTCGAATGCTGCTCCCTCCATGATGGCCTCCTCCTGTGGAAACCCTGCCTCCAAGTCTTCCTCCTCCCATGGATTTCCTGACCCTCCGATGACCGGCCTGCCAGTGCGGATTTCCCGACGCTCCAACGACCGGCCCGCCCGTGCATATTTCTCAGCGCTCCGAGGATCGGCTCGCCAGTGCGGATTTCCCAGCACTCTAAAAACCGGCCCACCAGTGTAGATTTTCTAGCAGTCCACAACCGACCCATCCTTTTCACCAGCTTCTTACATCATGCATGTCTTGAGGGGGAACATCAGTCATTACGGTTTATCTTTTCTTTGTTTTGTCGTGTTTTTTTAATGAAGCTGAGTATGTCCATCTTGAGGGGGAGTGTTTTCATCATCTATTGATTTCTTTGTTTTTCTTTATGTGTTCAAGCTAGGTACACCTAGTTGGAGAGGGGGTGTTGGAGTCAGCATCCCACATCAGACCGGTGGTACGATGTGGTCTTTATTATTCATTATAAAAGAATCTCAAAACCTCCTTCAAAGAGCACATTGGGGATGGGGTCATCACCTCTTTTTATCATTTACATAAATATATACCTAGAAGTTGGATAAAATAAGGAATAAGAGTAAAATTTTAATTGAGAATTTATTTTGACAATATTTATGATGATTGTTCTTCATTTTCTTTATATTTTTTTTACATTACTTCAAATTTCGTCGTCAAGCTTAAAATTTTGGAAAGTTTTAATTTTTAAGAATCATAAAATAAAATAATGGAAACAAATACATGAAAGAAAGATGGAATTTTTTACACACTACACAGACACTAAAGGTTGCTTGGACCTAGTCAATCGTACATATAGTGACACGGTATTGAAAAATACAAGTTGGAACAATTCAAAAGAGAATTGTTACCAATGTCACATTGCATATTATATCCAAGATTACATGTCTGAGACATGGGAAGAGATTAACGTGGTGAGTTTAATTCCATACCCTTTAGCAATGGATTAATCACGTATGTTATGATATGTAGAAGAATTGATATTTCCAGGATAATAGGAAAATATCAGTTATATCCAGGAGCACTGTAAGTGAAGCAGTCAGAACTATCTATTTGTACTTCGGCAAGTATAAAAAATATGTACCTAGAAAGTGGAGAAAAATGATACTAGTTTTATCAGGGGACACAAAATAGTATTCCATAGATCCATGTGATCTAATATCATAGTTAGGCTAAGGTGATGAGCAAGACAAGCTCATATAATCCAGTGGTGGACATACCTACAAATACCGAGTACGTTGTAGCGTCTGAGACAACTAAGAAGCATGTGAATGAAATGATTTGTTCTAGTTCTTGGGATTTCACCTGGTAAGAAAAGTATTATCATAATCTAGATTATGATATTCTTAGTAGCCAATATGACAAGTTATGTCAGTGGACAAAAGAGATTTAATTGGGGATACCATCTCTTGAGAAGTTTTACTCAAGGAGATGAGGTCCCATATAGCAGATATGTCATGCAACGTAATCGTGGTAGGCCCAGCAGCTAAACCCTTGACTCAGCAGAGGCACAATTTTTTATCATGTGAATACCTAACTAGTTTGGTTAGCAAGTTGGCACTAGTTCAAGTGAGAGTGTTGAAATAGTGGGTGCCCTAGACCCAACTATTTGGTGTTTTTTATTTCCATGTCGTGTATATAGTTAGCTATACATGATGTTTGCTTACCATTATAGTGTAGACTATTCTGTTCCCACTATTGAAATGGTAATGTCCACAAATTGACGCATCGAAAGGTTATAGCAGATCCTAGAATATAATGAGAACCTCAAGAAACTACGAAATTAATCTTAAACCAAGGTCCTATGGTCTGAATACATCTTACTGAGTAGACACAATAGATGTATAACTATCAGGTGTTGGGGGCTCATAAGTATTTAAATTTCTTCTCATGTAGTTCACACTTGGTGATCTTAACTTGTGAGATCATGAGTATAGACTTGTCAATAGGAACATTGCATGTTTTGGGTGTCATTGGATGTTCCTATCTACGATCATGTGTAATGGTCTCCTGAATTGAGATTATTGTCAATGTATGTCATTTGATCACATAATTTGATGCAATATGAAAATCATGATGTTGAAATTATGGTGAGATGGTTTGTGTTGGGAGCATCATTGGTGGCATGACTTTGGTTGAATGGTCAAGAAATGATTAGTCGCTTCCGGGTTCATGAAGTAATATATCTTGAGTCATGTTGATAATAATGGAGTTACCTTCATAAGAACATGGCCATGGAAGTCAAGGGTAAGTCCGTCCAATTGGATCAACAAATAATAAAGCAAGTAAAGGGCGATGACACTGGTGTGCATCCTGCTTTATGAGATATTAAAGACAAAGAGATTATATTACACAGTACGTGTTCTTATGTTGGATGTCACTATTATGACAATACTTATCTCTTTAGGGGTTATAATAGGTTGATATATCCCGCTCTTTGTCTGTGAATATTATTCACTACTATCGAGATAAGGGTCTAGAGGGTCAAACACAATAGCGTATTCGAGAATCTGCCCTATTCAGTAGAATAAGAGTTTAGGACATGGTGGGCCCCATTACTGGGGTCCGGGATTTTTCCAAGGTTAAACGATCACCAATGTAATAAATAAATTCATATTACCCATGTTAAGAATAATGATCATTGAATTTATTTATTAGTTGTATTTGTAAGTACTAAAGTAAATATATAAACATATTAATTGAACGAATATTAGTTTAATATATTCAAGGTTCAATTAATATTTCTGGGAACAACGAGTTGAGTTAATGAATCATTTATTATCACGTAATATATTTCACATATTATAAGAAAGTGATAATAATATTTATGACTCAGATTAGTAGTCACAACATGTCGTTTATTGTGCATTAAGTATCCAGGGACCGAAGGGGAAATTCTGGGAATTTTATTAACACACTATATATAGAAGAGGAGAGCCTACCACCAAATACTATTCATGGAATTTCTCTCTCCTCTCATCTCTCCCATGTTATAGAGAGAGAGGCTCTGGATCTAAGGATCTCGAATCGATTTCTCTCTCAGGCATCGCAAGCTTAGCGATGCGGTGATCGTCGAAGGGTTGAAGCAGGCGTCAGATCTCCGCACTAGCACCCATATTTTGATGATCTATGCTCCTGTAAATTTTTTAGGAACTTGTGGGAGATCTAGAGGAATTCGTCTTCGGATTCTTCAAACAGTGATTTCCAACGACGAGCTGATGTCGAGCGCGGTTTCAGATCTAAACCAGGTTTTTATGGTTTTAATTTTGTGCTTAAAACTCTTCATGCAAGATCCTTGGCTTGAACCGGGTAGGGAATAATTTATGTCAACAATTTTATGTCGAACGTTAGTGAAAATTTTTAAAAACACATTTTTGGGGCTTTCGTTGCGTGCCTGGTTCCTTCATCAAGGAGGTGGCAGGGTTGCTGGTTGTGCTTGGTCATGACACCTGATCGATGTGTCGCACGAAATAGAGGGAATGAGGGGTGTCACCTTGCGGAAAGATATTTTAATAAATTATTTCAATAAGGTTTGGGTTTCTTGGTTGATAAAAGGTGAAACAGAAACACAAAATAAATTAATATGACACAATAGCACGTACAATGCCACACTGCACCATAGAAAAACATAACACACGTCAAGGAATTCCATCCCAACCAGGTTGTTGTGTAATTATCTTATTGATTATGGTTTTTTAAGTTTTATGTTTAACTTTTAGACATCATGTTTTTATATTTGTTTCTGATAATGATTTTTTTATAATTAAGTCTATCATGATGACTCTAAGAGTGACAATGAGAGAATCTCTAGTCCTTATATTTCTTATGTTTTTTTTTCATTAGAACTTTATGAGTTACATGGGTAATATTATTTGTGATTGACCTACGAAGTACAGTTTTATATTTTTTTATTTTGTGTTATCCATTTTATTATTTAGTATTGTTGTTATACTTATATGTCATTTGTACATCATCAATCAAAATTGTGACGTGTCGTGCACTTTGTAATGTGATTTGGCACTTAGTTCCCCTATCGCCATTATGCTTCATGCATGGTTGGAAACTGTAATCATGAGGCATGAGCCTAGCTAAACACATAAATGGCCAAGTGTTTCAGTTTCACTCATCTCGAACTGAGGATGTAAATGTGTAAAGATCCTAAAATAGGAGGTCTTGGTCAAAAACATGTGAAAATGAAAAAAAAGCGAGGAGACTAAATATTGAAGATCTGAGTACACTGTGTGGGTGAGAAGAGAAGTGAAGAGAAGGTAGAGCTGAGAAGTGAAGAAACAGAGTTAAGATGCACACTTTGTGGATGATGGTGATCGATCTTACCTAATGAGGAGGCAGCCCAAGAAAGAGCTAGAGAGGAGCACCGTATGAGGATAACATTGTTCTACCACTAGATTTACTTAACAGTATTATTAGTGTGTGTGGTAGTGTGTTTCACATTTTAAGTGGAAGTGTGTGACGAACAAGTTGTGGTAGTGGGCCACATAACCAAAGGTAATGAGCCTTGGATGGAGTGTTCATCCAACCCTTATAACAAGATCAATGAGGTACAACACTATTAATGTGGAATTGTCATCCACTTCTCATCCTTATGGATAACAATTCATGTCGGGTCGTGTCGTGTTGGGATGTTTAAAATCCATACCGAGAAGCCCAAACTCAAACCTGATCCATTTATTAAACATTTTACGGTGTCATGTAAGCATATAATATATTATTTATATATTTAAATAATTATGTAATTTATTTATACATATTTATTAAATTCTATAGATTTATATTAATTAAAATTATTCCTAGAATACAAATAATTACAAATCATACAATATATTTTTCTATATATATTAATTTACTAGAAATAAAATATTATTTTATTAACAGATGTATAATTTTTTTTAAATCATGTCATTTATCATGGTAATCATATCATACACCCTAAACCCAAACCCAACCCATTTATTTAATCGTGTATCCAATTTGTGCCATGCTTACATGTCATGTCACCAATTTCCCCCTATACTTAGATTAGTCCATGTTAAGTCATCCATTTTTCATTTTTCATGTCTGTCACAATCTCTTTCCCTTCACAATCTTGATTGAGGCATGGCTTGTATATTCCCTCAAAATCGCCACAAATCCCACTTGCTCCTCCTGGTGCTTAGTGGGTTTAGCTTTGGTAGAATTTACACCTGATTTCCAACGATGCCCATTCCATACAATCCTGATGTTATTCCTACATGAGATGACTCATTAATTCTAGATCCACTGCCAGATGATTCGTTTATTACACTTCAAAAAGGTACACACTCTTTTCAACAACATCCAATTTATTCTCATCCTTATAATGGATTATTGACGGCTGCATATGTTTATAGGCACCCTAGATAAGACTTTGACATTGCGTACTTATATTGAGGTTAAATCTCATCCAAGTGAGTTACAGGTTATGCAAGATGAGTTACAAGCTTCAGAGGTTAAACATACATGGGATCTTGTCCCTCATCAGTTAAGCGGATTTTTGGATGCAAATGAATCTATATTGATCACACTAATGCACGATTGACTTGTTGCCAAAATATATGCATAGATTTATGGTGTCGATAATTTGGATGCCTTTTCATTTGTGGACAAGTAAATATATGCCCCTTTATTATATCTCTTGTCACCACTAATCATTTACCTATCCATCAGTTGAATGTGAAAAATGTGCATTCCTTCATGATTTTTTTCAACAAGGAGGTATATATGAAGAAACCTTCATGTTGTCATATTTGATCACTGTATAGACTCAATCAGTCGTCAGGGGATTGGTTTGGAAATTTTATCATGACTGTGACCAGCTTTGGGATGTGTCAAAGAAAAAAAGAATCTGTGTTTTTTATTAGAAAATTATTTCAAATAACATTCTTCTTATAGTGTTTGTTGATGATATCGCCATTACAGGCAGTGATGGTGTTGGGAACCGACTCAAATTCTTTTATCAAAATTTTTAAATGAATTATTTGAATCCACTACAATATTTCTTATAGATTGAGTGAGTCTCCCATATGTGTTAGGATTGTGTTTGTCCAAGTGTGGCGATGTCTGAGAGCATGGCATGGGAATATTACTTCGAGGGGTATATTTGTATTTTCCCTTTTTTTGTTAGTTTTGTTTGTTAGTTGTAGCTTCTAGGGGCTGTCATTGGGTAAGGGGTGTATTAAATGGAGTTCTTGGGTGTTGGGAAGGGACCACGATACATTTTGGGATTTTTTAGAGCAGGCTATTATGGGGGATGGTATATCGGGACGTCCAACTGGGAGCTCGGAGAAGTGGCCCTCCTAGTTACTCTCAATCTCTTTCCTTCACCTTACTCTATTACTTCCTCTCTTCACTCTACTGTATTTCTTACCTGTTCTGAATAATAGTGGAATTGGCTGTTACTTTTATCTCACTCTCACTATCAAAATTTACATAACAATTGGTGACTCCGATGGGGAATCACGTTCGTTGGAGAGAGACAATGGTGCAAGGGAAGCTTGCTGGGGAGACGTGTTAGCTGGAGAGAGATTCCAGTGTAATGGAAGCTCACTGGAGGAGAGGAAAAAATGCTGAGGAAACACATATGCAACAGGAGACACATACGAGTCAAGTACGATCACCAAAAGCAGTTGAGTGAGCAGATAGAGGTGGACGATCGTGACAGGAAGTTTGTCTTAACTGTGGAATGTGTCTGACGTTGGCGCTGTAGACACGCGAGCTAATATAGTTCAACACAATAGTGAGGTGTGCGTTGTGGGGTAAGTGATGCATGCTAGAGGCTACGATCGTCAAGAGTCGTTGTAGAGGATTTCCATCGAAGCTAAGAAAAACACGTTCAAATGGTTTCTTGTGCAGACAGGACGATGCATGGACGATCGACCGAGGCGCAGGGATAAACATCATTTTTGGAAGAATTCACTAGGAGACAAGTGAAGATCGAGAAGATATTTAGTGAGCTACAATTCCACATATAGGAACAAAAGGTGGTTTCTGTTGTTCATGCAGGGTGTTTGATTATTTCAGAACAGTTGAGGTGTGGGCCTTGCAAGTAGGAGCAAGAATAATTGCGCATGAATGAGGAGAAAACTACTCAAAGGATACTATATTTTCAGTCATGGGTGGAGTGATGCTCTATGTCCAGGAAAAAGAACTATTCAGATGCAACATGCTCCCTTGGGAGCGACATTGGAGTTGTGAAGTTCAGAAGGAAACAGGAGGTGGGACCTATGCTTGTTGGATTGACATATGTCGATGCAATGAACAGTATTGCAACAAGAGTTGAGTTGACTAATTTTTCAGGTAAGGAACCACTTGGTTAGATCACAAAATAAGAGGTGTATTTCTTGTAAAGTCATACATCAAAGGACGTGAAGATACACTATGCGTAGTTAATTTTAGAGTATATCGTTTTTCTTTGGTTCTTGTCTTGGCTAAACAAAAATCCCGAATCAGAATGGGAGCAATAGAACCCGGCGTTGTTAGATAAGTACGCGTCCGACAAGGTGAAGGAGGAATTTTCCTGATGATAGTGTGAAAATCAGTAGTCCACACAGGCACAGGAAGACATTAAGGAGGTCATGTCGGCTGTTTAGTGCTTAGGATAAGAGAAAATTGATTTAATTCTGATTCACCAAAGCCTGAACTGGTTCTATTTTGGGTACAAAAGATAAAGAGGAAGTCGATCACTTGGCAAAGGAAGAACTAGCAACAGGTTTGGGGGAATTCCAAACTAAACAGAAAGGGGGCATTTGTAGTAAGCTAGTGGAGAAATTGTCACTAGTATGACTTAGTCGAAAGGGGAAAATTTAGAAGTGGTGTCAAGTGCAGTTTCATCCGTTGGTGTCATATGGGGTTGAAGTCTCAACACCACCATTTTGGATGGAGCTATTTCATTTACCATATATTATAGAAAATGAGAGAGTTCAAGCTGCCTAGTTGACTCATCCTGTCAGAGATAAGTATGATTTGGGGTCATCGAAGTACGAATTTTTAATTTGGAGAAGACACACTCATCCCTCTTGCTACTATGGTAGGTTTTGGTGGATAGTGGAATCATATGTTACTCCTCTCTCACTCTCACCATCAAAATTTACATAACAATATGTGCTTGAGGTATATTGCTTTATCATAAGTATTTCATTGATCTAATATGAGAGACTGACATGACGAGGAAAGATTTTGTGGACTCACCGCTAGAAGTTAGATAGAAGTCACTTCACACTGATAGTGAGACATTATCCTCACCAGACGGGTATCAATAACTTATTGACAAGTTGAACCACTTAACAATGACTCGCCCGACATTGCATGTGCGGTGAGCAAGGTGAGTTGATTCATGGAATTCTCAATAAAACAACATTGGGAGGTTGTCCTTCACATTATCAGGTATGTGAAGAAGAAACACATATTGGGATTACCATGTTATAGTCATAGATACATGGATATTAACTATTTCTATAACACAAACTATGCAGGGTTTCTCTCATGTTAAAGATCCACATCCATCTTTGTTGCATTCATCGAAGCCAATTTGGATTCTTGAAAAAAAGGCATACAATTATCTCCTGATCCGATGTAGAGTCAAAGTATCGTATTATGGATCATGTAATTGCAGATATTATTCAGGCGCAACAAACCCCTTCAGGAATCCTGCACACATCCGGTGTGACAATCTAAGGTGTAATCAAGATTGTCACAATCCTAATCTTACAATAGCATATAAAGAATATTAAAGTTGGTTGTCACTTCATCCGTAAGAATTATTATAAGAGGAGGATCACTCTTGGACACATTCAACTTGAAAATATCTTTACAAAGGGGATTCATGGAGCCACTGTTCAATTTTTATGTATTATTTTAGGTGCGATAAATATATGTCTCAACTTGAGGAGAGTATTAGAAATATTATGTGTGAGAGTAGGCTTATATTATCTTGAGTGTGTGAGTATCCTATCCCCGAAAGTTTTCTTGATTTTTTTATTTCCCATTTATCACTTTTATTAGGATCACTAAACTGACCTCACTTGAAAAACACTGATTCTGATACCTAATCTGTTAGTTTAGAAACCTAATAGCAGGTTTCACATCAGATTTTAGGCAGTAGGAAAGGATCTCACAACGTTTATTATTAATTCCAAAAGAAGAATAAATGAAGTTATAATAGAAGCTGGAAGAGGAAGGGATCTCTTAGAGAAGACTCCTGAAGCTCAAGTTGTATCCTCCCAAGGACCAGCTCTCCAGCAGCTACCAAGTAGCAATACTAAGAAATCAATTATTTCCCCCTTACAAACTACTTCCTAACTACCTTAACAGCATAGGTAAAGTAGGACAATACTTTCAAATGAATATCCTCCCCTCTCACACAGTTGGCCCCCTTATTTAATAACCCCTCTTCCAAACCTCGACACACAAAAACCCCAACCTAAAAACTACCAAGGATAAAAGGACATCACTGCCCCTTAGAAATTACACGACCATCCCACATTCCTAATAAAATTACCCTCCCTAAAAAATAGCTTATCCCCAGGGTGGACCTACAAAACTCAACCCACCCCTTTTTGTCGCAATCACGCGCCTTCCTGTTCATTGGTTCTTGAACCTCCAATTCCCCTTTATGCTCTCTGGAATCCCACAATTCATCAAGGTGAAATATGTGCACAACTACACTTAGAGACTTGTGTACCAACCTTCCTCTGCACGAGTTTCAAGATCTGCTCCCTGTTGTCGCCTCTTTACAAACTCCAAGAAGTCAACAAACCAAATCACCCCCCTACAATATTCCTCACAACTCAAGCCAGAAATGGTACAATGATCTTCCACTACTCCAAAAAGGTAATTCAATTCCATAACAAGAAAAAACTCTCACTTCACTTGCATAGGTAAAAGCTCCATCAAGAGATAACATTCCAATGTGTAGAAGGCCTTTGAAACTAATGTTGCACCTATCGCTCACCAAACTTGACGAGCAGTATACGACGTCCTCCCAGCATTCGGGCTAGCTGTGTATGTCTTCCAAACTCATTTTTCTTACTCAGTGTGTCAATACTATAGACACTTCTCAGAATTCTCGACTTCATAGGCGATCGTGTCCCCCTCTGGAAATGTGACTCTCAGCTACAATCTTGTTTTCCCAGGATCGATTGTCTTTCCCAGTGCGATAGGTTTTTCACCAGTAGTAGATCAAGATTTCTCTTAGCAGTAATTCATCCAAGGTGCAGCGTCAGTTCTCTAAGATTCACCGTCTTGAGATCAACTCACAACAGTGCATAAGAAAAGAAGAAACAGGCAGATCCCGACGTCCAATAATATAAACAACAAGAATGTTCTCTCTAGAAATTGTAATCCCAATCATCCATATTCAATGCAGTCCACCAACACAAAGCGATCTATGTGTCTTCTCGAACAACTTTTATTGAATTTTCCTCTCTCAAGATTCTTCCCCTAGCGGATGCTACTTTCTCCTACGCTTGTCCCGAACAACAACAATTGTGGAACCTTCTTCTATTTCTATAGTAGTATAAAGCAAACCTCAATGAAAACATTGATTGTTAGGTTAGAAACCTAACAGCAGGTCACATAGAGGATTATAGGTAGTAGGAAGGGATCTAAAAAATTTGGAAAGAAGAAAAAATGTTACACTAGAAGGGAGAAGATGGAGAGATGCTCTTAAAGAAGACCCCTCTCCTGAAAATCAAGTAGTATCCTCCCAAGGACCAGCTCTCTAGCATCTACCAATTAGAAGTTCCATGAAATTAATCATTGGCCCCTTAAAATTGATAACTTAACCTATTTATGAACCCATGAACAAATACTAATTACTTCCTAATTTCCTTTCCAACACATAAAAAGGAGGACAATACTACCAAATAAATACTCTCGCCTCTCACACATGAGGCCCCCTTCTTTAAAAACCCGCTTACCAAACCTCAACCTAACAACTAACAAGAATAAAAGTACATCATTGTCAGTTACATGGAATTCCCACATTCCCAACATACTCTACAATTTTGAACCATGAAAGCATCCATGTTTTCATTTATATTGTGAATTGAAGGTCGTAGTTCCTAGACATGTAAAGAAACATAAAAGAATTTTGAAAGTTGGAACCTTTTGATTTGTAGAATCCAGATTGAGAAAATGAGGATTGTCATGTTGTTTTTTAAGTTAGATCATTTGATTAACTCATTCATGAAATCATAATTCCATTAAAAATTATTCATAAAAGTGAAAAAATGAGAAATAAATGGGGCCGAAGTTAGATGAAGATACCGGAGATAGATTGCAATGCCAATTGATTAGTGTTTCAAAAAGAACATGTCAATTAAATAAAACTATTTGTATCAATGGAAATCATGTAGTACTTTGGTTAAATGGAGCTACAAGAGGGGAGGAATTTTAAAGGGAAAAAACTAAGGGATTTCAAATGGAGAAGGAAAGGAAATGGAAGGGGTGGATCGATGGAAGGAAAGGGATGTGAGGGTGAATAAAATTTCTTCCCTAGATTGTAAAGGAATGTTGGAGGTTATAAAATATTCATTACTTATCTAAACTACATGGAGAGGGAAATGAAAATGATATTAAATTTAATTAACTTTCTCACTCTTCCAACTTGCCCTGATTTTAGAGGAAAAGTAAAAGCTCTGAGGAGGGGTTACCCTCCAAAAGTTTGAACCAAAAAAGTGTTTTAAATAATAATATGTCCCCAGAACACCCTTTTTTAAACCAAATGGTGTATTTTGATAAAAAAAACTTTCACGCATTCCAGGTCTCTTAATTTTCCAACACAAACTGGATGAATCATTGGTAAAAAACTTTTAATAGAGAAGTGAAAATGATTTTGTCCATTTTATTCATTGGAGCATGTAACTATTATATAAACACATAAAATAAAGTCACTTACTATGAACATGAAATAAAATACAATCCAACAATGCACAGTAGTTGTCTCATCCAACCACACAAAATATATGACTTCTGCTACCATCTAAAATCATTTCTCATTTTTTTTACCAGAGATTGTGGTGAATCTCGGAACAATATGTCCAGTCTACTGCTTTTAGATTTAATCCAAGAAAAAAACGTAGATAGAAATAAAGATATTTTTTTAAATCAAAAGTCACTTTCTCAATTTCATAGAAGTGATTTCAATGAAAATTGGGAAAGTACCTTCTAGGAATCTAGATTCCTCCTCCAGCTTCTCAATCTTTTGCTACTTTGCAACCTATTAGTTATTTTCAATTTTAGATCCTTTTGAACCTACCCCACTCAAATGTGGTACGACTTTCTTCATCACCTAGGATCAACTTGAGTGGTGTAGGTGAAAAAGGATCTAAAATTGAAAATAATGAAGATGTTCCAAATTAGCGAGAGATTGAGAAGCCGGAGGAGGAATCCAGATGCCTAGAAGGTATTTTCATAATTTTCATTGAAATCACTTCTATGAAATTGAGAAACTAAATTTTTATTTACAAAACTATATTTATTGTTTTCTGAGTTTTTTTTTATTTTCTTAAATCTAAAAGCAGTAGACTGCGCATATTGTTCTAAGACGCACCACAATCTGTGGTAAAAAAACATGATAAATTATATAAGATGGTAGTAAAAGTCATATATTTCATGCACTTGGATGAGATAGATGATGTGCATTATTGGATTGTATTTGATTTCATGTTCATAGTAAGAGACTTTATTTTCTATGTTTATATGCCGGTTAAATTCTCCAATGAATAAAAGGGCCAAAAGCATTTTCACTTCTCTATCAGAAGTTCTTTTCCAATGATTCATCCATATATCTATTTTTCATTGCTTCTTGGAGCAAGAACTATTTTTTATAATACAGATTTCACTTGATTAGTGTTTGTTTCATGGTAAATTGGGAGACCTGGAATGAGGGGAAGGTTTTTTTATCGAAATACATCATTTGGTTTAAAAAGGGGTGGGATGGGGAGGTGCTATCATTTAAACCACTTGCTTGGTTCAAAATTTTGGATGGTAACCCCCCCAAGATTTTATTTTTCTTCCAAAATCAGGGCTATTTGGAAGAGTGAGAAAGTTAATTAAATTTAATATCATTTTCATTCCCCTTTACTTGTAGTTAAAATAATTAATGAATATTTTCTATCCTCCACCCTTCCCTTACAATCTAAGGAAGAAATTTTATTCACCCTCACATCACTTTCCATCCATCGAGTCACCACTTCCATTTCCATTCCCTCTCTCTTTAAAATCCCTTAGTTTTGCCCCTTTAAAATTCCTACTCTCCAGTAGATCCATTACACCCAATTACTATCTGCTTTCCATTGATACAAACAATGTTACTTCTGTGGTGTGCTCTTTTCGAAACACTGATCAATTGGCATTGAAATGTGTCTCCAGTATCTCCCTCTCACTTTAGCCCCATTTATTTCGCATTTTTATGATTTTATGAAGAAATTTTAATGGAATTACAATTTCAAGAATATGAGTCAATAAAATGGTCTAACTTAAAAAACAACACAACAATCCTCATTTTCTAAATCTGGATTCTACAAATCAAAAGGGGCCAACTTTCAAAATTATTTTATGTTTCTTTGCATGTCTAGGAACTACTACCTTCAATCCACAATATAAAGGAAAACATGGATGTTTTCATGGTTCAAAATTGTATAACTTATGTTGGTAATGTTGGAATTCTATGTAACTAATAGTGATGTACTTTTATTATTAGTAGTTTTTAGGTTGGGGTAGTTGTGGGTTGAGGTTTGGTAGGTGGGCTGTTAAAGAAGGGGGCCAACTGTGTGAAGGGAGGGTATTCATTTGGCAGTATTTTCCTCCTTTAGCTGTGTTGGTGGGGCAGTTAATAAGTAGTTAGTATTTGGTCAGGGGTTCATAAATAGGGGGTTATCAATTGTAAGGGGGAAATGAGTGATTTCATGGTGATGCTACTTGGTAGCTTCTAGAGAGATGGTCCTTGGGAGGATACGACTAGATCTTCAGGAGATTGGTCTTCTTCAGAAGCATCTCTTCCAATTATCACTTCTATTGTAACTCGATTTCTTCTTCTTCTTGCCACTGTTGTTATATCTCTTCCCACTTCCTATAATTTATTGTGTGACCTGATGTCAGGTTTCTAACCTAACAATCAATGTTTTCATTGAGGTTTTCTTTATACTATTGGAGAAATAGAATAAGGCACCATGATTTCTATTGGCTCATGTTTCCCGCAGTCCTTTTAATCTTCTCTCCATTAGTAAGCTCAAAAAAGACTTACTTAAATTGTGTTGATATTTTTACATATTCTATTGTTGTTTTTTAGGATTAGTCGATGAATCAGGAGTTTGGTATAGGTCATCTTTGTGATGGGGTGTGCATGTTCGATACCCCACCATCCCTACCTTTCCCATCCACCTCTCTTCGTGCCCTCAAACTACATTTTTTCCATGGTCATCCACCGACTTCAGTCTTACATAAGTTTTTCCCCCATTTTAGTCCACATATTTCCTTCAATTGTAAATATCGTAAGTTTTCTAAACATCACCAGGCGTCTTATGTTCCTCGTTTGGTGATTTGTGTGGCTAACCCTTTTGACTTAGTTCATTCTGTTGTATGGGGTCCCTGTACGGTCGCCAATCATTTATGGTACCACTATTATGTATCCTTTATTGATGACTTCTCTCAAATGACATGACTACATCTTTTTAGTGATCATTCAAAGGTGTAACATCTCAGGTTTTAAGAAGCGGGTCCAAATCCTCAACCCGTTTGAATTTTTGAGTTTGGTGAGTGGGTTATCATTCTTTTTTGATCATTGGAACCTGATTTTGAGAGTTTCTTTGACTCAAGACCTCGTTTTTAGATGGGTATTAATGCTTGGAAAGTGACTCTGAGTTTCAAGTGGGTTTTGAGTGTGTCAGAGGCCGAAAACCTAGTTTCAGGAAAATGCAGATAGAGGTGCACGGTTTGAACAAACTGTGCAACCTACCAGGAGTTACTGTGCGGCCCTCCAGTGTCACTGGACACGGTTTAACAAACTATCCCAGAGGGGATGAAAAATCATGCAGGAGCTCTCTAATTTTTTAAGGAGGGCTCACGCACATCCTACGCACAGTTTGGGAAACTGTGCAAGTGGGGTGTTCAGATAGTGGGCACTGTACGATTTTCCAAATAGTACGATAACTGTACAACCTCTTTAAAAGGGACAAATTACCATTTTTACCTTATTTTATTTAAGAGGTTCACCCCTCTTTTCTTCCCCTTGTGTAAGCTCCACTTCTTGCAGCCAGGAAGCTCATATCCTCCTAGGCCTTAGCCTGATCTCTCCATCCGAGATTAGTTTTGATCATTGTAGATCTCGTTGGAACCGCATTGGTGGTCCCTTTAATCTGTTAGTCTCTTTTCTTCTTTGCTGTTACCATACAGTGTGCTAAATCTGTGCAATCCATTTTACCCTATTTTCAGGGCATTCATCTAAAATGTTGATTTCTTCCAAATTGTTTCGAGTTACAGATTGGTATCGGACAAGCAAATGTCTACCAGTATGAGGTAGGTGGTGCCTAACTTTCTCTTTGATTTTTTTAGAGTTTTAGGAGTGCGCTCTATATGCTCCACTGGTTTACTAAAGCACAATAATCCTTCGATATACTTAAGGAGAGAGTATGACCACAACTCCAGAGCTTGGTATTCCAGATTTTTCAAAAGGGTTTTCCCTAGAGTGTGACACTAGTGGTAATGGGTATAGGAGTTGTACTCATGCAGGAGGAATGACCTATAGCGTATTGCAGTAAATCATTATCTAATTCTACTCTGGCTAAATCCATATATGAAAAGGGGTTAATGGATTTAGTTCAGTCGATCCAACACCAGAGACAATACTTCATAAGAAGAAGATTTAAGGTATATACTAATCAATGAAGTCTCAAACATCTTCTTCATTAAAGATTTTTATCAACAGACCAACAATGTTGGCAATCTAAGCTTCTAAGGTATGATTTTGAAGTTTTTTCCAAGCAGGGGAAACTGAACACTGCAACAGATGCGTTGTCACGGGTAGTTCTGTAAAGAGAGTACTTGATCATGGCCATTTAGAACTACAATGGGAGGAACTATAGATATTATGGGTTGAGACACAGTAGGATCCACATTCAAAAGTTATCATAGAATCCTTGCAGCATGATGAACTCATGAAAATGAGTTGCTCTTATCGAAATGGATTGTTTTTCTTTACGAACATATTGGTTTTACCAACAAAATCGGTTTTTCTTCCTAGAATGCTGCAACATTATCACTCTTCTCCAAAAAGGGGACATTTGGGATGTTCGAAAACATATAAGTGGCTCACCTAAGGAGTGTACTGGGCTAAAATGTCTCGAGAAATATAGAAGATTGTTCATAAATCTGAGGTATGCTAGAGAAGAATATGAAGCTTTGAGTCCAATAGGTTTGTTACATCCGATGTCAATTCCAAAGTTGATCTGGGAATAAGGGCACTTAAGTATGTGCATTTTACTCCCCTTAATCATTTTTACACAGTGAAAACAGTCACAGATGTGTTTCAGAAGGAGGTATTATGGTCACATGGATTACCTAGGGCCATTGTTGTGACAAACACCCACTCTTTATGAGTTTTTTTGGGCATGAATTATTCAAGCTACAAGAAACTACTTTAAAAATGAGTTCTTCCTATCATCCACGGAGTGATACCAAATAGAGGTGGTTAATAGGTGTCTTGAGATTTATTTGAGGTGTGTTTCTTCAGATCATACGAGACATTGGATGTCATGGCTGTCATCGGCAGAATACACCTATAACACTTCTTATCACACTTCTACTTTCAAAACACCACATATTCTTCACTATGCTCGAGGATAAGTTGTCGTCGTGCTCGTTGTCAATGCCTTAGTGGATGGAGATGAATCACTACATCAATTTTAGGAAAATCTCCAATGGACCCAACAACTGATGACCAAGTTTGTTAATCGACGATGCTGGGAGGTGGCTTATAAGCAAGGAGACTTGGTTTGGGTTAAGTTGCAACCTAGCAGGACGAGAGTGCTATTAAAATCAACCCCAAATTGACAGCTCAGAATTATTTATTGTTTATAGTGGTTGAATGGGTTGGCATAGTTGCCTACAAACTTAGCCTACCTAAAAACAGTAGGGTACACCCTGTGTTCCATGTTTCTCAATTAAAGGTTGCGACAGGCCATCACACAGTTGTAGAAGATTTCCCAAATTACTCGGTAGAGAAAGGAAAGTATCTCGTAACCATGTCAACTATTAAATTTCAAGGTTATACTCCAATGTGGTCGGTACAGTGGCATGGGTGGACAAATAAGGATGCGGCCCGAGAAGATGAAAAAGGGTTGAAGGCCCAATTTCCAACTACCCACCTTGAGGACAAGATGGAAATTCAATGAGGCAGTAGTGATATAGATGTGGGGGGGGGGGGTCTGATAGGCCTCCCATTCTCTTTACTTACCAACATAGTGGGAATGGAGGGGTTATTTCATTTGAGATTGTTTGGGGGGTGTCGCCTAATTGTCAGGGGTAGTGATATAATTGGGGTCTTTAGATTGTTGGCTGAGGGAGGGAAATAAAGTGGTGGATGAATATATTGGGAGGGGACCACAAAGAATCGGGGAGTAATGCGGTTAGCCTTGGCCTATGAAGGAGTGTACTCCCAAGAGCATGAGTCGAGTCAGTTCCTACGGTAATTCAGAGGTGCTCTAGTATTGTGTGACTTATATCATTTTAAATTTCAGACAATTCTTTAATTATGTAATAATATTAGTATGTTTTATTATTTTTACATGATAGAATGATGTATAAAATATATGTCAGAACCTAAAGTATACTCTTACGATCCTAGTTGGATCCAACATGTTACAAACCTACCCACCCATTACAATCCTAGGATAGAATCTCAATTCGGACAACCTTGAGTACCGATACTCATAATGGTGGATCATGGGAAAGCCATAAATTCATTTCAAAACAATTGATTAATCACCTCAAGGTGATGGTTTTCAAGAATAAACCATACATTATTAAATTGAGAGATGGGTAGAGGAAATGTGAAACTTTACAGGTAGAATGAGGAAAGTTGAGTTTGAGATTGAAACTTCCCTATTTGATATTCTGGGGCCAGATTTGGTGCTTCACATATTTTGGCTAAAAACATGGGATATGTAACTACTCATTGAAATAATATGACGATGAATGTTAATTAGAAGGGAAAAAGGATTGCATAGTAGGGGTTAAATCAGTTTCAAAATTTTCCCATAGCTCTGCAAGAATTTCTTGGTGGGGATAAAGTTTGGGGGTAGGGCATTTAGTGGGAAAAAGTGCAAGAAGAGACAAAGGGAGTGGCTAACTAAATATTAAGCAGAAAAACAAATTACTAGAGGTTATGGGAAAGTTCGTAATAGTTTTTAAGGAAACCACAAGCTTACGACCAAAAAGAGACTAATCATTCAATAAAATTGAAGGAATGGATAGATTTAGGGAATATCAGACCCTATAAGCATGCTTATCACTTGAAAAATGAAATAGAAATTCAGATACATAGGCTGATAAATCAAGGATTAATTTGATACAATAGTAGTCCTTATTCAATTCCAATTACCTTGGTAAGAAGAAAGAATGGGGATGGAGAATGTGAGTCGATTATAGAGCTCTGAATAAATTAATTGTTCTAGATAGATATTCCATTATTGAAATAGAATAATTGATGGATGAGTTGTATGGAGAAAAATTCTTCACTAAGATAGGCTTGAAATTTAGATTTCATCAAGTTAGGATGGAGGAGGAGGTTATCAAGACTGCTTTTAAGACATTGAGGAACATTATGAGTATCTTGTTATGCCTCTTGGTATAATGAATGCTTGATCAACTTTTCACTCCACAGTTAATTTAGTTTTCAGGACAAAGATAAGTGTGCATTGTTGTTCCATGATAAAATTCTCGTATATAGAATAAGATGGAAGGTACACTTGAAGCGTTTGTGGAGAGTTTTACAAACCACGAGCAACAATGTTCTTTATGACAATTAGAATAAGCGCTCTTTTGGAAACAAATCAGTTAAGTGCTTGGGACATGTAAGACGGGGTTATCATGAATCCAAAGAAAATAGAATGAGTGAAGAGATGGCCAGAACTAAGGAATATTAAATATTTTTCAAACATGACTAATAGTGTTCTTTGTGTTAGTCGAATTAAGTGCTCTTTTGGAAACAAATCAGTTGAGCACTTGGGACATGTAATTTCAGCTGAAGGGGTTGTGAGGGATCCAAAGAATATAGGAGTGAAGATGTGGCCAGAACCAATGAATATTAAAGAGGTCAGGGATTATTAGGGGCTTACTGATTATTATATGAAGTTTATTAAAGATTATTGAAAAATAGAAAATCCTGTAACAGCCCTTACCAAAATAAGAATGGATTTGAATGGACCCTTGAAACCCAAGATGCTTTTGAGAAGTTGAAATATAACCTAACTCTAGCCCCTGTTTTGTGCATGCCTGATTTCTCAAGGGTATGGTGTTTCAGGTTCAGGACCAAGGGAAGTTTTGATGCAGGAGGGGAACCCTTAGACTTATTTCATCAAGGCACTTTAGGATTATAACCTAGCCAAACCAGCTTATGTAAGGGATTTAATGAATCTATTATCATCAGTCCAACATTGGAAGCAATACTCAATGGGAAGGCATTTCAAGTTTCATTGAAAGAGCACTGTCGTGGGCGCCCTCAAATGATTAATGTGATTTTTGAGTACTTAGGTGCAGCAGAGTGGCTGACCAAGGTCGTCTCTCAAAGGAGGAAGTGAATTAAAACAACCTTTTAGAGGTATTATAGAAATAAAATAAAAGAGAATAAAAACACTACTTGAAAGTATGTGGGTGGTTGTTTATAGTTTATAAAACATGAAGAAGTTTTCTATAAGAAGATTGCATTTTTTTTGTTTTTAATTTTGAAATGAAGTTTGATTAAAAAGACACAACAAGAAGATGTTTTTTTAGAAAATATTTTAAAAGGCGTAATCGATCTAACTCTACCTATTCAATAAATTATTTATCATTATCATGTAAATTAACATCCACTTAATTATGACCCCTTAACTTGTTAACCCTCTAACCCTATGAGAATTAACCTTACCAAAAAGATGAAGTTAATTAAACCCTAGGTTATCTTTGGAACATGTAATCGCGGCACTCTACTTTGATTGATGTTCTAAGGATAGCTTATGGTCAGTGGTAAATTAAGGCACATATTTATTCTGGAAATGAGGATGAATTGTGTTTAGGGATTATATTTGAACTCTACAAATTTATCTCGTATGGTCTTGTATTACCGATTAAGATCGTGCTCTCACAATTTACACAAAATCCCGACCTCGCGTGTTTTTGTATTAATTGTTCAATTGCTTGCTTAGTTTCTTACAATTTAAAAACACAATTCATGGATCATATTAAGTGAATTACAGTATCTCAATGATTCAAAATAATTAAATTAAGAGGGTAGAAGATAGATCGATTACTAAAATACTACTCTTCCATGGGTGTTGTAATCATCGTAGAAGTGTTTTGCATGTGCAAAGGTTTATAATGGGTATAACCCAATAACGCTTCTACTCAATAATTTCAGCCCAAAGAGGAATATTAAGAGAAGAATAAATTTAAACAAAACAAAAGAAAAGAGGAGGAATAAAAGAAGATCAAATAAGTTTATTACACAAATGAAAATATTACAACATGAAGAAGAGAAGGAGGCTTCGATGAGGGGATCCTTGCTTCAAGAGCTACCCCTATTACAATGGTTGGAGAATTTGGGTGAAACCAATTATCCTCTACCTTAAATCTCCTGATGCATGTCCCAACCCTACCAAATGATAAAAACACCAATTTATCGAGTGGTGGGGAGGCTAGGTTCAAAGTGGTTTCAAGTGTGAATGGGGAATCTCGGCCAAATATTTTATTCCAACTTGCATCACCCATTTTACAACCAAAACTCGTGAATTGGCTGGCCTTACAGAAGGATCATATCTGGGGATATTGTTCCCCTATCTCCTTTAAAATTTTGGGCTCAATCCAAGCCCATATGAAGGAGTTATGGCCGAAATACAGAAGCTTCTCCATTCTGGCGTGTCCAGCCCACCTTTGACTTTATGGACCAATTACTCCATCCAAATGCATTCTTTTTATCTAATGTCCTAAATAAAAGTTGTATACAATTAAGTTAGTAAAACCTCTACAAAATTTAAAATTAAAATAATAAATATAAAAATATTTATCTTCGAAACACTACAGTGCACTATAAAGGGTAAAACTGGAATTTTCACTAAATTTTCAAATGAATGATCAAATCCCAAATATTTTATAAATAAACATATTTAACACAATGTGAGGAAATTATGTGATTTATTATCAATAAAATATTCAAAAAAATAGTGTTTTATCAACTCCCCCACACTTACCCTTTTGCACTCCTGAGCAAAACCTCATATCAAGTAAACATTAATATCAAATCAAAACAAATTTTAAAACACATGTCATTGAGATCCATCAATTCCACACCTAGAATCAAAAGATATCATGCCTCATAAAAAATCATTATTTCAAGTTCTCCATTTATATAATTCAATATATTTCCACTTCATTTATCATCCCATGCACAAAACACTTACCTCGCTTGAATTTTCTCTCATCACTCAATTTTTTTTGTAATGTCTTTCTCATCCAAACTCATACAAGGGTCGTCATAGGCTTGATAAATTCCTACATCGCCACCCTATGTGAGTCAAAGACATATGTTTATCATGAGGACTTTTTGGGGTTGTTCTGTGGCTTTAGGTTGGTAGGATTAAGGTGTGAAAAATTCTGAGGCTGAATGAGGAGGGTTTGACTCTTTTTGAAGAAAAATTGCATTAATCTAATTTTCACGTAAATATGGTCTTCTCCTAAATCCCCATAGTATCAATTCAGCTCCATAATCATGGAAAGTCATGGAAAGTTTACACCATTCATCATTTCAGCATCAAAAATGTCAATCTTCTCAAACATGATTTTCATGAAAGCTCCAGATAGGCACAACTTTCCCCCTCTATTAGAAGCTCCAGAAAGGCACAACTTCTTTTATCATGAAAGATCCAGAAAGTCACAGCTTTCAATATAATGTTTTTCTTTAGCATCAAACACATCTCTTAATAATTTTATTTTTCATCCGAAGTATCATAAAATGTGGTAGCACAACACAAGACAACTTCCCCCACACTTAAGCTCAACTAGATTATGCAATTTCACTTCAAGAGTTGATTGGATAGGGAAAATTGGATTGTAATGTGGCTAACCTAACAGGATATGCATGGATCATAAGGTCTACACAGATTAAATGTTCAAGGTAGGCCATTATAAAAAAGGATTCTTTGAAATAGAGGCTTTAATACCAAACAAATGCCTCAATCATTTAAACATAAGTACCTCAAACCCTCAAGTTTTGACAGGAATAAATCAAATTCTGGTTAAATCAAGCATGGTTTGGTTCTCTCAAGAAGTGAGTTGAATGTAAAGAATATGAAAATAATGGTTTAGAATCCTCACAGGAAAGTGGTTTCAAATATAAAGACAATGAGATGTGGCATGGGATTCAAAATTCAATGTACTTTTCATGAAATTACTAAATATTTGAACTTGAAATAAAGTCATTTTCAGCATTCATTTAAGCTCAGTTTCATGGGATAAATTGTTTCATTCATTGATATGCAATTCAAAATTGTGATGAGAATCATTTCAGCTCAAAAATTTCAAAAACACAAAGAAAATTGAAAAATAAAAACAAAAAATTTAAAAAACACACAATTTTTGTTTGTTTGTTTTTTTTAATTAGGAAAACAATTGAAATTACTAAAATAAAAGGTTCCCTCCTTCCAGTGTCCTCTTGTGTGATCTCCACTACACCATAAGAAAAAACATTAGATACAATATAAGGAACTAACCATCTGGAACGCAACTTACCAGGCATCAGCTTCAGTCGTGAACTGTAGAGAAGGAATTTCTCTCTAACATGAAACTCCCTTTGTTGGATCATTATATCATGAGCTTCTTTTGATCTTTCCTTGTATAGACTTGAGTTCTCATATGAAGACAATCTAATCTCCTCAAGCTCTTGAATTTGCAGCTTCCTTTGGATTCCAGCTTGGTCCAAATCCATGTTGCATTTCTTTATAGCCCAATAAGCCTGATGTTCAACTTCTACAGGGAGATTACACACTTTCCAAAAAACAATATGAAATGGGGACATACCAATGGGTGTCTTGTATGTTGTCCTATAATCCCACAATGCATCATCCAAGCACTTTCTCCAATATTTCTTATTTGGCTGCACAACTTTCTCCAATATTTGTTTCAACTCACGATTTGAAACCTCATCCTGTCCATTTGTTTGGGGGTGATATGTTGTTGATGTTTTGTGTGTCACCCCATACTTTCGAAGGAGGGAAGAAAAATTACTATTGCAAAAGTGTGTCCCTTGGTCACTGATGATGGCCTTTGGTACTCCAAACCTGCAGAAAATTTGAGCCTTGACAAAATCCACTACAACATGAGAATCGTCAGTCCTGGTGGCCTTGGCCTGCACCCATTTACTCACATAATCAACAGAAACCAAAATATACAAAAATCCAAATGAACTAGGAAAAGGACCCATAAAATCAATTCCCCATACATAAAAAATCTCACAGAATAGTATGGGTTGTTGGGGCATCTCATGTCTCCTAGAAATATTCCCAGTGTGTTGGTAACGAGAGCATGACTTACAAAACACATGGGCATCATGGAATAAGTTAGGCCAATATAATCCAGAGTCCAAAACTTTCCTAGATGTCCGTTGGGGTCCAAACTATCCACCACAAGCAAGTGTATGATAGAAATTCAAAATAGACTCAAACTCATGATCGGGAACACACCTCCTAATGACTTGGTCACTACACATGCGCCAGAGGTAAGGATCATCCCACACATAAAACCTAGACTCACTTTTTAATTTTTGGACTTGATGCTTCTTCAAATTTTCTGGGATTTCAGAGGAAACAATGTAATTAACTAAATCAGCATACCAAGGATGCGTACCTGAGATGGTATAGAGATGCTCATTGGGGAAAGTGTCCCGAAGTGGTACCTGGTCCAAGGTGTCACCCTCTGGTGTGTGAGTAAGCCTACTCATATGGTCTTCCACCAAATTCTCTGACCTCATCTTGTCCTTTATCTCGATGTCAAACTATTGAAGAAGGAGCATCCAACGGATAAGTCGTGGCTTTGCATATGGCTTCTTTAAGAGGTACCTCAAAGCTGCATGGTCAGAAAAAACAACTACTTTAGATCCCAACAAATATGAACGAAATTTATCTAAAGAAAATATAACAGCAAGAAACTCCTTTTCTGTTGTGGTGTAGTTTGATTGGGTAGAATCCAACGTCCTCTATGCATACGAAATAACATGTGAACGTCCCTCCACCCTCTGAGATAAGACAGCTCCAACCGTGAAGTTGGACACATCACACATAAGCTCAAATGGAAGGTCCCACCGTGGGGGCTGTATGATCAGTGGAGTGGTCAGACACTTCTTTAGCTCATCAAATGATACCCTGCATGAATCATCAAAATTGAAGTCAATATCTTTTTGAAGAAATCGAGATAAGGGTAGAGAGATCTTACTAAAATCTCTGATGAAGCGTCGATAAAATCCAGCATGTCCAAGGAATGATCGAACATCACGCACACATTTAGGATATGGCAGGGATGAAATAATGTCTACCTTAGATTTATCAACTTCAATGCCATGTTGTGAGACTATATGACCTAAGACAATTCCCTTTTCGACCATGAAATGACATTTTTTAAAATTTAAGACCAGATTCTTCTCAATACAACGATGCAACACATCACCCAAACTAGAGAGACATTCATCAAATGAGGATCCATAAACTGTAAAATCATCCATAAATACCTCCATGAAGGTCTCAGTGAAATTTGAGAAAATACTCACCATGCATCTCTGGAAGGTACCTGGGGCATTGCAAAGTCCAAATGGCATCCTTCGGTAAGTAAAGGTACCGAATGGGCAGGTGAATGTTGTCTTATCCTAGTCCTCTACTGCAATGGGAACCTGAAAATAGCCAGAGAAACCATCCAAGAAGCAATAATGTGTCCTACCTGCAAGTCTCTCAAGCATCTGGTCAATGAATGGAAGTGGGAAATGGTCCTTACGAGTGGATTGATTTATTTTCCTATAATCAATACACACTCGCCAACTGTTTTGTACTCTCATAGGAACTAACTCATCATTTTCATTTTTTATAACAGTGAAACCAGTTTTCTTTTATACAACCTGGACAGGGATAACCCATTGTGAGTTAGAAATAGGGTAAATGATACCCACCTCAAGTAATTTTTCAACTTCTTTCTTAAAAACTTCCAAAAGTGTTGGATTAAGTCTTCTTTGTGGCTGCCTAATCAGTTTATCCCCATCCTCCAAGAGAATCCTATGCATGAAAATGGATGGGCTAATACCTGATATGTCTACCAATGTCCAGCCAATTGCCCTAATGTTATCTCTCAAAAGATTCAAAAGTTTTTCTTCATGTTCAAAAGATAGATTGTTAGCAATGATAACAGGTAATCTATCACCACTCAGTAGGTATGAATATTTAAGATTTGGGGGCAATGCCTTGAGTTCCAATGTAGGGGGGTGATGTATGGATGGAGAAATTGATGCAACAGACATATCTGCACAATGAACATCAGTATCATAATAAAAATCATCAAAATTAGAAACTAATGCATCAAATACATCAGCATACTCAACAGTCATGTCATAATTAGAGTTGACATGATCAAAATCAGAATATGATTCCATTTCAAAATCAAACCTTCGAGAGTATTGTTCCTTAGAAACAGGTGTGGAATTACTCTTAGACATCAAACTAGAACCAATACTCATAATCTCCCTAAGAATATGAAAATCCAATTCCATTGTGTTTTTACTTGGTGGTTCAAAATGGGAGATAACAAATGCAGAATGATCCTCTGAGGGGTACTTCATGGAATCCATAACATTAAAAATTACAACTTCATCTCCAAACTCCATGGAAAGTGTACCCTCATGAACATTTATGATAGTTTTTGCAGTTTTGAGGAAGGGTCTACCTAAGATAATGTGAGCACGAGAACTTACCTGATCATCCTCCATTTGGAGCACATAGAAGTCTGTTGGAAAGATCATGTCTCTTACCCGAACAAGTACATCATCAAGAACTCCCACTGGATATATCGTAGCTCTATTCTCCAACTGCACCACTACTCTCGTCGTCTTCAACTCACCAACCTCTAAAGAAGATAATACAAAGTGAGGCATCACATTTATTGAAGCTCCTAAATCACAAAGAGCATCAGAGAAGTGAAACTCCCCTATGGTACATGGGATGGTGAATATCCTGGGATCCTTGCGCTTTGTTTGCATTTCTAGAGTTGGTGTAATGAGTGTTGAGACATTCCTTCCAAGGTTGATCCTCTCATTTCCCTTGAGCACTCTTCGATTGGTACAAAGTTCTTTTAAGAATTTCACATACCTTGGAATTTGTTTAATGGATTCAAGTAGAGGAATGTTGATCTCCACACGCTTGAATGTGTCTAAAACCTCCTTCTGCATTGCTTCTTTAGCCATCTTCTTGGTTTGAACAACCCTGTTTGGAAAAGGAAGGGGTTTAAGAGGAACATCATTAATCTTTTTCTTACCTTTATCTTTCTCCTTGGGTTGCTCGTCAGTTGATGTGGAATTGGGATTTTTTGGAGTTGAGGTGAATTCAGGTGGAATTGTTGGTGGAGAAGCATCAGTTGTTTGATCCCCGCTTCTCAATGTAATGGCACTGACATTCCCCTTTGGATTGGGAGTAGGTTGGGAAGGAATATTTCACGAATTCTTACTTACAAGTTCATGGAGGGCGGTGGCAATCTGGCTCATTTGAGTCTTCAAATCCCTCAACTCCGAACCTTGACTCTTCAACTCATTCTGTTGATTAAGAAAAATTTATTTCAAAAGGTCGTCAGTGTTAGAATCTACCTTGGGTGGGGGATTCCCTTGTTGTTGGCTTGTTGATGCTTGATATTCAAATCTCCTTTGGGGTTGTTAGAAACCCTGCTGGTAAGGTGGAGGCTACTATAAGTTTTGTTGAAAAGAGGGTCTTTGTTGTTGTCCAGAGCCATACCTCATGTCTGATTGATCCTTCCACCCTTGGTTGAATGTTGGTGCAAAGGAGTCATACTTCTTTTGGGGATGTGGTTGTTGTTGTTGATATGGTCTCCCAGGGAATACTACTGCACAATCTTCTGTTTCTTGGAGTTTTGGGCAACAGTCAGTTGGGTGGCTTGTCTCAGTGCAAATACCACAAGGCCTTGAAGGAGGGGGTAGGGATGCCTTTTGTTCCAAAGCAATCTGTCTCACCATAGTTGTAAATTCTTCCAACTTGGTATCAATTAAATGACTTTCAAGAGAATATGGACTTACCTGATGTACTCCCCTGACATGTGGTGTACCTTGATCGCCAAATTGTTGGGAGTTTTGGGCCATCTTGTTGATCAACGCACGTGTAACTACTGGTGTCTTGTCCACCAATGCTCCTCCAGCTGCATCATCTATCATTCTTCTCTCCATAGGTGTGAGTCCTTCATAAAAGTATTGGATGAGGAGTTTCTCACTGATTTGGTGATGTGGGAAGCTTGCACACAACTTATTGAATCGCTCCTAATACTCATACATTGACTCCCCTTGTGCTTTCTTGATCCCCAAGATCTCCTTAAGAATAGAAGTGGTCCTCGATACTGGAAAAAATCTCTGCAAGAAAAGACGTTTCAAATCATTCCAACAAGTTACATCTTCGGGTTGTAAATAATACATCCAGTCTTTTGCAGCTCCATCAAGTGAAAATGGGAATGCTCTTAATTTAATTTGATCTTCAGAGACATTTCTAGGTTTTATGGTTGAGTAAAACACATTAAATTCTTTCAGATGTTTGTTTGGATCTTAACCAGATAATCCATGAAACTTTGGAAGAAGATGAATTAACCCAAATTTCAGTTCAAAGTCTGATTCAAGATCCGGGCATGCAATACAATTTGGTTGATAGTTAATATCAGGTGCAGCCAATTCTTGAATGGTTCTATTAAGTTCATTTCCATTATTGTCAGCCATTGGTTCTTTTTTTATGTTTGAATTTGAATTGCTTCCAATTTCAATGTTCTGATATTGGAGTAATTCTCCAACTGTTTGAATGTTGAAACTTCCCATAGACTGAGAATGTCTGATTCGAGCCCTAAGGCTACGTTCAATCTCAGGGTCAAGATCTAAGAGATCCTCAAGATTAGTTCATGTCATAAATAAATGAAAGATGAAAAGAAGGAAAGTGGACCATAGTAAAATAAAAATTAGAAGTTTGAGTTGATGGTCCAAAAAGAAGTATAAGAAAATAAAAGAAAAAGAAAAAAAAAGAAATTGGATTGGGTAAAGAAGGAAGAAAGAAGATAGGAAGATAATAAAATGTAAAATAAAATAAATACCTCTAATTGGTCAAAATAATTACTTGCCTCTCCGGAAATGGTTCCAATTTGAAAGAGTGCTGTCGTGGGAGCCCTCAAATGATTAATGTGATTTTGGGGTACTTAGGTGCAGCAAAGTGGCTGACCAAGGTCATCTCTTAAAGGAGGAAGTGAATTAAAACAACTTTTTAGAGGTATTATAGAAATAAAATAAAAGAGAATAAAAGCAATACTTGAAAGGATTGGGGTGGTTGTTTATAGTTTATAAAACTTGAAGAAGTTTGCTGGAAGAAGATTGCATTTTTTTTGTTTTTAATTTTGAAATGAAGTTTGATTAAAAAGACACAACAAGAAGATGTTTTTTTAGAAAATATTTTAATAGGCGTAATCGATCTAACTCTACCTCTTCAATAAATTATTTATCATTATAATTTAAATTAACATCCACTTAATTATGACCCCTTAACTTGTTAACCCCCGAACCCTATGAGAATTAACCTTACCACAAAGATGAAGTTAATTAAACCCTAGGTTATCTTCAGAACATATAATCGCAGCACCCTACTTTGATTGATGTTCTAAGGATAGCTTATGGTCAGTGGTAAATTAAGGAACATATCCATTCTAGAAATGAGGATGAATTGTGTTTAGGGATTATATTTTAACTCTACAAGTTTATCCCGTATGGTCTTGTATTACCGATTAAGATCACGCTCTCACAATTTACACAAAATCCCGACCTCGCGTGTTTTTGTGTTAATTATTCAATTGCTTGCTTAGTTTCTTAAAATTTAAAAACACAATTCATGGATCATATTAAGTAAATTACAGTAGATCAATGATTCAAAATAATTAAATGAAGAGGGTAGAAGATAGACCGATTAATAAAATACTACTCTTCCATGGGTGGCGTAATCATCGTAGAAGCGTTTTGAATGTGAAAAGGTTTATAATGGGTATAACCCAATAAAGCTTCTACTCAAGAATTCCAGCCCAAAGAGGAAGATTAAGAGAAGAATAAATTTAAACAAAACAGAAGAAAAGACGAGGAATAAAAGAAGATCAAAGAAGTTTATTACACAAATGAAAATATTACAACATGAAGAAGAGAAGGAGGCTTCGATGAGGGGATCCTTGCTTCAAGAGCTACCCCCTCTTACAATGGTTGGAGAATTTGGGTGAAACCAATTCTATTCTGCCTCCAATCTCTTGATTCACGTCCCAACCACACCAAATGAGAAAAACACCAATTTATAGAGTGGTGGGGAGGCTAGGTTTAAAGTTGTTTCAAGTGTGAATGGGGAATCTTGGCCAAATATTTTATGCCACCTTTCACCTCCCATTTGACCACCAAAACGCATGAATTGTCTGGCCTTCCAACAGGATCATATGTGCGAATATTGGTTCCCTATCACCTCTCAAAATTTGGGCTCAATCAAATACCATATGAAGGAGTTATGACCGAAATACAGAAGCTTCTCCATTCTGGCGTGTCCAGCCCACCTTTGACTTTATGGCCCAATTACTCTATCCAAATTCATTCTTTTTATATAGTGTCATGAATAAAAGTTTCAGACAATTAAGTTAGTAACACTACTACAAAATTTCAAATTCAAATAATAAATAGAAAAATATTTATCTTCGAAATACTACAGTGCACACTATAAAGGGTAAAACTTGAATTTTCACTAAATTTTCAAATGAATGATCAAATCCCAAATATTTTATAAATAAACATATTTAACACAATGTGAGGAAATTATGTCATTTATTATCAATAAAATATTCAACAAAATAGTTTTTTATCATTCATACAGACCATAAAATCCTTAAACGTATTCTTAGTCAACGGATTAGTGGATCAACAATTTTGGCAGACTAAGCTATTGGGTTATGTCTTTGAAATAATTTATGAACTTGGAAAGACAAACAAAGCAACAAATACTTTGGAACATGTGCTTGAAGAAGTGGGAACACAGCAGATGGATGTTGTAGAAAAATATTGGGTTGAAATTCAATTGTTTAAATTAAACAGAATTAATGAATTAATGGAAATAGTATCATCATTTCATAAGAATTTATCTGCTAAAGAAGGAAATTCTTTCTGTAATAACCTTTTATTTTACAAGAATATGTTTCTTTTACTTAAAAAAATCAGCTATAATACCTAAAAATTTGCAATATTATCATTCTTATCCAAACACTGGGGATTTTTAAAGACATATAAAAGGTTAGAAAATGATGCTTATTGGACAAGGATGAATCAAGAAGTACAAGTATATGAGAGTGTGAGGTGTGCTAGAAAACCAAATATGAAGCATTAAGTTCAGTTGGGTTTAACCGACATGGAAGATGGTATCTGTGGATTTTATATCGGGACTTCCAAAATTGAATGGATGTGATGTTGCATTTGTATTAGTGGATTGGCTCAGTAAATATGCCCTTTATATTCCACTTAACAAATGAAAGAAGTTTTCAAGTTACATGAAAATTCCTAAAGCAATAGTTAGTGAAAAGGATATGATGTTTACTAGTCTATTTTGGCAAGAGAATTTTGCGTTGCAGGAACAGTTTCAAAAATGAGTTATTCATATCACCCACAAAGTGATGGATAGATTGAAATCATGAATATATGGTTGGAATCATATCCAAGAAGTTCTTATTCACACCATTCTAATAATTGAGTAATGTGATTTTCTTGGGGTGAATTTAGTTACAAGACTTCCTGATAGGGTCTGAATCAGAAAGTTAGGGAAATTCTATTAGGTAGCAAAAAATCTATGCAGCAACTGCCAATCACACTCCTCTTTCCTCTGGTATGTTTTTAACATCGGTGTCCTATCAATTTTTCTCCCATGAAAAACCACCTTGTCCTCAAGGTGGAAATTTGGAAACTAACTTTTGATATTATCGGTTGCCTCCCAAGTTGCTCCTTCTTTTGTACGCCCATTCAACTATATTAGCCACATCAGATTTCACTCGAGTCTTCTCTGCAACAATTGAAATGGGATATTCTTGCTCATTAATGCTGCTTTCAACTGAGAAACCTGAATTACTGGGTGTATTCTGCTATTAACTGGTAGTTTCAAATGATAAGCAACAGGTCCCACACTTTCTACCACAGTAAATGGGCCATAATACCAAGCTGTGAGCTTGGGATTTATTTTATTAGGTCGTAGATTAACCCAAACACAATCTCCAGTTGTAAAAATCACCTATCTGCAATGTTTGTTTACATATTTCTCCACGATTTTCTAGGCTCGATGCAAATTCATCCATAGCTGCTTCAAAGCCTCATCCCTATCCTTTAGTGCTGCAGCAACTGCGTCAAAAGATGCTCCCCCCTTTATATAATGTAAGAGAGTTGGAAGCATACAACCATACACAACTTCAAATGTTGTACGTCCAATCGAAGTATGATAAGTCGTGTTGTAGTGATATTCTTCCCAAGGTAACCAATGAGCCCAGTGTCTTGGGTGATTCAAAGAAAAACATCATAGATAGACTTCCAAACATCAGTTGACCACCTGGTACGAAGAACTCATTTTCAACATTGTTCCCTGTAACTTGAATAGTTTTCAGGACTACATCACATCCCTGAGACTTTGGAAGTCCAGAAATGAAGTCCATCGAAACTTCTTCCCGCACCAAATTAGGCAGTGATAGTAGTTGTAAAAATCCTGAAGGACACATTGCCTCATATTTAAGTCACTAACACACATAGTTTCGCACATGCTGTTTTATTACTCTATTACTGGCCAAAATATGCCATTAGTGAGCCATTTTTATGTCTTAAAATACCCTAAATGTCCTCCAATTGGGGAGGAATGGTGATGCTGTAATAATTTGGGAATCAATTCTGAATGCTTTGACAATACTAGTCGGTTCTTGTAATACAACATGCCTCCCCTTAGAGTATAGTTATGCCCGACATTTTTCCCTTCCTGTACAACCCATACTATCACTTGAAATTGTGAATCATGTTGTAACTCACTTTTCACAATCTGAAAATCCAGCCAGGAGGACCCTATAATAGCCATTAACTACAACTCTTTCTATTCATATATTCTATATAATGCATATATCGCACTGTTTTATTTCCCCGGCTTATAATGTACTTCAAAATAAAAACCCAAAAGTTTTTCATGCCAACATTGTTGATCCATCGATATCACCAGCTGACTAAGTAGATATTTAAGAAAGTTCTTTTCTAAAATAAGCAAGTGGGTACCCCTGAAGACAACTCCAACCCTAGCTCCAGAGGCATCGCTTTTAACGAAAAATTGTTTAGAAGGGTCGAGCATACAAAGGAGTGTTGTAGTAATCATACACCGCTTTAGTTTTTCAAAAGCCACCATAGTTCCAGGAGTCTACATATACCCATCTTTTTTGGTCAGTTGTGTCAAAGGTAGGGCTATCTTTCTATAGTCCCTAATAAACTTTTTGTAATACCCTGTCAAACCCAAAAAACCAGCATACTTCTCTCACATTTCAAGGCTGTGGCCATGTCTTTATCACCTGAAGCTTTTTAGGGTCCATAGACACTCTATCTCCTAAAATTATTTTTTCCAAATACTCTATTGTCTTTTATTGAAGAGGTAATATCCATATCTCAAGGTGAGGCAGAGGCCTTCTTTTATAGATTGTAAATACGGAATACATAAAGGGGTATTTCGATGTGGGACTCAGAAGTACCCAGAATAATAAAAATAGGGTTCAACACTCCCCCTTAAGTTGGACATGCCCAACTTAGAACACGAGTCCCACAAAAGAAAGATAATATGGAAAGACCAGACACACTCCCCCTCAAGTTGGATCACAGATGCTATGGATACCCAGCTTGGAACTAAGCATGGTGAGGCAAGCTCCTAGGAGGCCTTTGGTGAAGATGTTAGCAAGATGTTCCGCCATCAGGATGTGGCTAAAGCTGACATGATCGTGCTCCAGGTGGTGGTGAAGAAAGTGGCAGTCCACCTCAATATGCTTCATGCATTCATGGAAAATGGGATTCGAAAAATATTGGTGGAGGTCTGATTGTCACACCAGATGTGAGAAGATCTCTATGGAGGAAAGACAATATCCTGGAGGAGATGGCAAAGCCAAATGATCTCTGTAGTGACAGTGGCCATGGCTCGGTACTCGAACTCTGCACTGGAGTGAGAGACGACATTCTGTTTCTTGCTGTGCCAGGAGATGAGGTTGTCTGCCAAGAACATGACAAACCCAGAAGAGATTTCTAGGTAGCAAGACAACTAGCATAATCAGCATCACAAAAAGCCTCAATATTTATATGAACATGCTGGAAGTAGTGAAGAACACGGGCAGGATCTCGTTTGATATATTTGGCGATATGGAGGACAACATCCCATTGAGAGGTGGTCGGATGCTCCATGAATTAGATCACTTTTCCAACAATTCAAGCAATGTCGGGACGAGTCATGGTGAGATAATTGAGTTTACCCACCATTCGACGGTACCGCTCTGGGTGTGAATACGATTCCGAGGAGTCATAGAGAGACCGTTCCCTGGGCTCCAGAGGAGTGTCCACAACAGTGGTCTGTGTCAGCTCAGCATCCTACAGAATATTCAATGCATATTTCCTTTGGTAGAGGAAGATGGTGTCCAGAGAATAGGAGACCTCGATGCCTAGGAAGTATGTGAGAGGGCCTAGATCCTTAGTGTGGAAGTGCTAGTGAAGATTCCCTTTGAGGTGGGTGATTCCAACAGAGTCGCTGCCGGTGATGATGATATCATCCACATAAATGACCAATAGGATGCAACCAGTAGATGTCATCCTGTAGAACACTGTGTGGTCCTTCATGCTGTGGGAGAGCCCAAAATCAGTGATGATAGTGCTAAATTGGCTAAACCAAGCACGAGAAGACTGCTTGAGGCCGTAAAGAGAGCGGCGAAGTTGACAAACGTGAGACTCGGCGCCGAAGGCACAAAATCTGGGGGGCTACTGCAGATAAACCTCTTCCTTAAGAAATCCATGGAGGAATGAATTATTGACATCCAATTGATGAAGAGGCCAATGATGATGGGCATCCAGATATATGAATAATCAAACGGAGGCCATATTCACAACTGGAGAGAAAGTATCAAAGTAGTCAATACCATAAGTCTGCGTGAAACCCTTTTCCACAAGGCGAGATTTGAGTTGATGGAGAGTTCCATCGGGATTCAGCCTGGCTGTGTAAATCCATTTGCTACCAACTTCCTTTTTTCCTACTAGAAGGGGGACAAGATCCCAAGTATGGATTTCTTCTAGAGCCTGCAATTCATCCCGCATTACTACTAGCCACCCTGGGTGAGATTTTGCATCACCAACTGTGCGAGGAATATATACTATCTCCAGAGCTGACAGACCACTATATGAAGAGACAAATAGAGGAGTACGCTGGTAAGATTGAGTACCTTTCCGTAGTGCAATGGGAAAGTCATCTGGTGTTGGGGCAGGATCATCGGACGAAGCGGGGATGATGGTGTCCTCTATCGAGATAGGGGGTACAGTCGATGGGTGATGAGAGTAGACCGTACCAAAATGGCGGTCAACAGCAGGGGGATACACCAGTGGAGGGTGGATAATGAGAGGAAGACAATCATCAATGTCCATGTCTAGATGGGAAGAGGGATGTAAAAAGGGAGAGCTCTCAACAAACGAGACGTCAGCAGAGATGATGTACCACCGTAGGTCCAGATAGAAGCATTGATATCCAGGCTGATTGTGAGAATAACGAAGGAATATGCAGCATATATATTTAGTACAGAGCTTGGAGAGATCAGGCAGAGTGTCATGGACATAACAGAGACATCCAAAGACACGCAATGGAAGTGAGTGAGTAGGGAGAGAGGAGAACAGAATTCGAAAAAGAGTCTCCCCTTGAAGGATATAAGAAGGGAGAAAATTAATGAGGTATGTAGCAGTTAGGATAGCATCGCACCAAAATTTTAGAGGACCATTCATGTAGAATAGGAGGGCACGGGTAGTCTCCAGAATATGGTGATGTTTTCGCTCGGCCACTTCATTCTGCTGAGGTGTATCGGGGCAAGAAGTCTGGTGAATAATGTCTTTATCCTTGAGAAACTGCTAAAGGGGAGTGGATAAATATTCCCATCCATTGTTGGAGCGCAGACATTTCAGGGAGGTGGAGAATTGAGTATGAATCTCATTGTAGAAGTTCTAAAAGGTAGAAAATACTTCAGACCTATCATGAAGAAGGTAGATCCAGGTCATACGGGAGTAATCATCGATAAAGGTAATATAATACTGGAACCTGGGCTGACTAGGAACCCTGTAAGGACCCCAGACATCAGAATGAACAAGGTTGAAAGGATTCACTGCACGCGGGTCCAATCAAGGAACATATGTCACCCGATGATGTTTTGCAAACTTTTAGGGTTCACAATGCAAGGAAAGGTTAGGAAAAAATTGAGGGACAAACTTATGTAGGATGGAAGTGGGTGGATGACCAAGGCGAGAATGAAGTTCAAGGGCATGAGATGAGGTGGATGAGCAAGCAAGAGGTTGTGTGAGATCAAGTATGTACACCCCAGCCCGCAGATGACCTTGACTAAGTCCCCGATTCATCATCCTCTCCTGAAAAACAACATCTGAGGATGTAAAAATAGTAGCACAATTTAAATCTTTGGTGAGTTTGCTGATGGAGAGAAGATTAAACTGGATGTGAGGAACGTGAGTAACTGAAGGCAGGCTAATAGATGGGGTTACATGGCATGTGACAAATCCCACAATGGGAATTTTTGATCCATTGGCAATAGTGATTGGAGAAGCACTAGGTGATGGATGGTAGGTAGTGAACATAGCAAAATCCCTGGTGAGATGTTCGGACGCACCAGTGTCGAGCATCCAGGTTGGTGCTCGATGAGATGAGGATGGGTGCTCAGACAGGGGTCGGAAGACCGCGGGAGGCGGGCCGAGAGACCGGTGAGGAGGGCGGGGGTCGGGAGACTGCATCAGATCCAGTAGTCAGGAGGACGTTGGGATGTCTTCAGGAAGGGAGAGCAGGTCGACGGGGGTTGTGCCTAGACGGAGTCAGGAGGCCAGGTCGGTGGGGTGGAGAGCACCTGCTGGTAAGGGAAGGAAATGACTAGAAAGGGATGGAGTTGGGAGGCCGTGACGTTGAACCTGGGGAATCCCGTCTGGAGATGGGTGGGGGACGTCGAGAGAACCAGGGGCGCTGAGGAGTGGGCTATCGGGCGAAGTCACCAGGGAGAAGGCGGGTGCGGGAGCCGGAAACAGCGGCAGGTAGGGAGGAAGCCACTGGAGACGAGTCGGGAGACGCGACGGGGCTTATCATGTTGGGACGGGGAGGCTGAGGGTGGTCTGTCATCACTGGGACGACCATAGGAGAGCACCGTAGGGGCGGCGTGCGCAGGGGCGGGGCTAGGTGTTGTCGGGAGGCTGTAGGAGAGATGGTCGGGGCGTGGGGTGATGAAGGGTCATCATCGGAGGGAGCCTCAAAGGAGGGGGGAGGGCTCAGGGAGGCATCGCGATGGAGGGGTGACACTGGAGGGAACCGTAGGAGGGAGCCACCGGGGATGAGAGCCGCTGGGGAAGGGAGCCACTGGGGAAGGGAGGTGTCGTGGTGGGAGATCGCATAGGGCAGAGACGAAGGGGAGGGGGGGTGGCCATGTAGGGCAGAAGCAAGAGGGAGAAGAAGAAAAATCTAGAGGGAGGGATCGGGATTATATTCCCTCTCATACCACATTGAAGAGGTAATCTTCATACCTCAAGGTGAGGTGGAAACCTTCTTTTATAGATTGAAAATACGGAATACATAAAAGGGGTATTCCGATGTGGGACTCGGAAATACCCATAATAATAAAAACAGGGTTCAACATCTTTCTTCCAAACATAAATTCCTTTTGATTAACAACTAAAGAACTTTCTTTGATTGTTTGTAAAACTCATTGCAATGTAGCCAAATGTTCCTCCCAACTCCTATTGCATACGAGTATATCATCAAAGAACACCGGTAGTATCCTTCGCAAATGGGCCGAAAAATAGAATTTATGGTTTCCTGAAAAGTCACAGGTACATTCATAAATCTAAATGGTCGTAGGTTCATTCATCAATATGAATGGAATTATGAGGTATTCATAATTCCCATCATGAGCTCTAAATGTCGCTTTCTCAACATCCTTTTCTCACACCTGCACCTGATGGAACCATGATTTCAAGTCAATTTTGGTGAAGTATATTGCACCACCCAATTCATCCATTAGCTCTTCTATGACAGATATAGAATATCGGTCTAGAATTTTCATTCGATTCAACCCTAGATAGTTTACACACATTCACCAACCCCCATCTTTCTTCTTCACCAACAATATAGAATCAGAATATTAGGCTTGAGTTGTGCCGGATAAACCCCTATTCTAGAATCTCTCATACCTATTTCTCTACCTCATTCTTTAGGTGGTACGCATGCTTGTAAGGTCGGATGTTCACTGGCTCCATCCCACTCTTCAGTTTGATGGAATCATCAGTCTTTCATTATGGTGGTGAATACTTGGGAGTTTCAAACATTGTCCTGTACTTTCCCAACATCTCCTGTAGCTTCCCCAGTTAGCTCGGTGTTAACTCGATTTCATTCACAACTCCTCCCACTTCCACTACCCATTGAAGACCCTATTCCTGGAGCTTAATACCCCCTAAATATGACTACAGAACCATGGGTACAAACTATGTCTATTTTTTCCCTTGTGGAGTCACAGTTTTCTCCTTCCAAAAAAATGTCATTGTCATTTCCCTCCAATGGGTGGTTACATACCCAAGAGTCTTCAGCCATGAAATTCTAAGCACCAAAGAGGATCCTATAGTATCATATTTGTATGCATCCACAACAAATTCCACTTCCCCAAGCCAAACCTTCAAGGATTTTCACAACCCTCTTGATTCAACTCGGTGTCCATCACCCAAACGATTACTGAATGGATTGGTATCAATGACCTGTTCTGGAATTAGAGTCAGAAACTGTTTAGAGAGGAAATTGTGACTAGAGCCGCCATTAATTAAGAGCAATATTGGTATGCCATCAATTTTTCCTTCCATCAAATTTTGATCCCTTCGTTTGCTCCTCATTTAGACTAATCATAGTTCCCTGCATTTCCATCTCCCAGAGTTCCTTGCTGAGTACACTCACCTCTCTATTATTTTCAAAACACTAATTTTGATGTGTTCTTATTCATTGTGTGGGTGCACACACACTCAAAATTTGAATCCTTTTTCCGAACACTTGTGTCCTGGTTGGAATCACTACCCACAAGTATAATAATGTCCCTTAAATCTTATTTCCTAGTATTTCACCCTAGATAGATTTCTAATACCTTTCCACCTTGGAGACAACTCGCCAACTATATCTATGTCTCGCCCAACCACCGGTGGAACCAGCCTCAAGTAACTTGGTACATAGTTTCATCCTTTTCCAGTAGTGACGCCTCCCTTTCCTAGGTTTTCAGGAACCTTGATATTTCCTTTAACAATTAACTCATGCTCCACATGTTGCGCCAACATCAACAGTTGTGCCTTAGTTCGTAGGCAGTAAAGGCTCTCAATGAAAGCACCAATTTGATAAGGTTTGAATCAGAAAGTCATAGAAAATCTATTAGGTAGTAGGAAATCTATATAGCAGTTGTGAATCACGCAGCTCAGAAGGTCCCTCGCTCATGGGAATCCACACTCCACAGGCCACTAGCACGCCAATTCTCTACCCGAAACTCCTGATGACCCTCCCCTTGAATGTGAGTTCATATGCATTAGACGTGACCCTGAATAAAGGACATGTGCCACTGTGGCATTAGGATATTGGTCACCTTGTGACAACTTGGTGGATCAGCAATTAACCGCTCATGAGTATGGAACTACCACCTCACATGCATGTGTGTGTTAGAGAGATAAGCATGGAATGTGTATGCTAGGTGGAAAATAAGGAAGAGAAAAGTGATTTAGTTCAAATGTTTTTCTCAACTGTTCCCTTATGGATAAATTTTTCTACTTTCAATTTAAACTATATTAAATTGAATAACTTTTTTGACCACTTTGATGTGTTTGCAGATGTTGTGCACTGAGATACATGTAAAGGCAAGGTGTTGTACTTCTCTAGTGATGCATCATGATGTAGTGGGCATTGGACTTGGACTTTTAACTTGGAGCTTGGAGCTTGGAGCTTGGATATTTGAGCTTGGTTAGGGATGGTGTTGGGGTTTATGCCACTTTGGTATCATTGAGTTCTGTTTTCCACATTGTTTTAATGTTGTACTTTGTTCTGTCTTCTACTCTGATATTACATTCTGGTTTAAGATTGTTTTGTATTATTTTACATGTATCATATAGCATTGTTTGTCTTTGTTTCTTCTTTTGAAGGTTTTTGTCTCAGGGAAAATCGTCCTCCAACAATCTTATATGCCCTTGGCACTAGTTTTCACCTTTTGGTGTCCTGGGGACATCACCGAAGGTCAATAACTCCTCTGCCTCTTCCCAAGCCAATGGGTGAGGGTAGGGATGAGGGGAGTGAATTATGAAGTGGGAAATATGGTTTTTGTTTAGTTGAGGCTAAATAAGTCGGAATCTATAACTATAATAAAGCCAAAATCAATTACCTGATACTACGGAACTTTTGTAATTGAAGAAATATCAGAACAGTTTCTTCCAAGCTCAAATTACCTAGTAGAGTAAATCTTGTGTTTCATGTTTCGCAATTGAGAACTGCTATTAGGGATCATCCTAAGGAAGAGGTTTTCCTGAATACTTTGATATGGGTGTTGAAGATATGTGTAGAAAAAGAGATGCTAGGTTTACCTAAATTGGATAGATAATAAAAGGAAACAAATTCATTTCCCTCCTAATACCCCCAAGATAAAAATGTTGAACTTGATATACTAATTAAAAATAATAAAAATATAAAGACACAGTGTCTCATAGGCATGACAAATATTTGGACAGCATCTAAGAGGCTTGATGGAGGTCTAGGCAGCCCAATAGTGATCCAAGTAGCAGCTAAGAGGCCCGAAAAAGGTATAAGCAGCCCGACGATGATTCAGGTAGCAGTAAAGAGGCCCGACAATGATACAGGAAAAATGGAAATAATCAGAGCAGTGACAAAGAAATCCTGACGAAGGCCAGGGAAGCCCTCCAATGATCCAGGCAGTGAAGATGAAACTCGGGGGAGGTCCAGGTAGTCCGACGGAGATCCAGGAAGTCCAAAAAAGATTCGAGAAGGAGGTTTGTTATTTGCTGGTCACATGGTCTGCCATGAGGCAGGCTTGGAAATCACACTCAGAAGAAGAGGGGGCATGCCTGGCTAGGAAAGAGACACATGCTTGGTTGGCACTGTATGGCAAGGGAACACACGGAGGAGGCAACCGCCTAGGTCGTGCAACGACGACACTATAGGGAGGGCAGTGCGGAATCGGTGTGGTAGCAAGATGTAGAGGTGGAAGGGGTGGCACAACTGTAATGACGGCCTTCATCCTAGGGGTCACTGCCCCCCCCCCCCCTAAGGATCTAGGGTTGGGAAACACACTCTGATACCATGTAGAAAGAGAGGGACCAGAATCTGTAACTCATAAGTGAGGTCAGATTGTTCTATTTATAGAAGAAGATAAAAGACGTAAGTTTGAGATAGCAGGAGATAATAAATTCAAAATACATGAGATAAGATCAACCAAGTCAAAACCTGTATCCTAAATATCAAAATACACTAATAACAAGGTTTCTCTAGAAACAATAATAGCAACTAAGATAGGCGGCACAATTAGTGTTGCAAATGACTCCCGTGTTCAAATTACCAGTTATGGGAGATGCCTAGTTACGTCCACTCTGACGCTTCCTGTCACGACCCGACCCTACTCGGGCTCGAGCCGCAACTACCCCAAGCCCGCCTCCATAGGCCAGGGGCTGGCGACCAGCGCCGAAGGCACAACAACTCGGGGAGGCCTTTGCCTAATCACATGTACACACGCACACGCAACAAACTCAATGAAAAAGTGCAGAGTAAAAAAGAAAAGCAAAGGGAAACTGCTATATATATACCACAAGGTGCATCGACCTCTACAAGTACAAAGAAAGATGAAAGTACACTGAAAAGAAAAGGGGCAAAACACGCGCCCAACCAACAAGTGCCACAACCCGGCAATAGGTAAACAAAAAGGAACAGCTGACGGGTCTCCCACCTAGATCCCGGCCACGACCACCGCACGCGGTCTAAGCTCCCAAGCTCTTACGCTCCACCGAAGTCACGCTCCACCTGTCCATCGTCTGCAAGGGCACACCAAGTGCGGGCAAAGCCCAAGCAGGGGTGAGTATAAAAATACTCAGTAGGATACCCCGAAGGCTCGAGGGAGCAACAAAGGAGGTACCGAAGGGTGAGCAGTACAGCGAACAGAAAAATAGAGGAGTACAACAGAGAGTGCAGTAAAGAGTCCAACTCAACCCAACAAGAGAAAGGAAGTAGACTTATCCAGACACAAGGAGCTGGAAACGATGAGAAGATGAACTTCCCGTCGAGTCTTCGCTACCTATAGTAGAAGAGTAGACTCGTCCAACCATGAGAAGCTAGACACGGAAAGCACGTGGCATACCCTGTGCATCTTCGCCTCTCCTGGAAGGAGAGTAGCCAAACCCAAGAAATGGGTGCCGGAAACAAGGTATATACATATGTATGCTCTGTCAAGAATCCCGAACAAACTCGTAAAGGGATCTTCGTCCCGTAGTTCAGCCCAAGAAAGAGTAGCCAATAGTCCCAGAAGTAACACTATCGATGCCCAGCATCCCACACGTCTGCCCCGAACCGCAAGACAAGGGCTCAATCACCACACCTCGACACTGTCCGCTTTGGGCGGCACTGACTCGCCCGCACGGTTTTAGGTCGCGTCACAAGGACGCATCTCGGTGGGGGAAAGCGCTCCCCATTCTTGAGAGTTTTGGGGGAACGTCAACCGCAACTCGTCACTGTCCCGCGGTCGAGAGGTCTGCTCAAAGTCGACAGGCAACCCCCTGCCCAGCCCCGCTGGAGGATCCCTGGAAGTCAACGGGTTCCCACTACAGGGAGACCCGGAAAGTCGACGGGTGCCACACTGCCCAGTCCCGTAACAGGGTAATCCACTGGAGGGAGACCCGGCTAAAATCGGCGATGGGACCACTGCCCAGCCCAGCTGGAGGTAACCCAGCATCGGGGACCACTGCCCAGCCCAGCTGGAGGTAAGCCCGACATCGGGGACCACTGCCCAGCCCAGCTGGAGGTAAGCCCGGTATCGGGGACCACTGCCCAGCCCAGTTGGAGGTAAGCCCGACATCGGGGACCACTGCCCAGCCCCGCTGGAGGTAAGCCCGGAACTGCTCTGGCCATCCCTGCTGGATGGTACTGCTCGGTAAACACCACTGTTACTTGCCATCCCTGCTGGATGGTAACCCACTGGCGAGCCCCCGCTCGAAACAACCTCAGCTCTGCTGGAACAAACCTCAGCCCTGCTGGAACAACCTCAGCCCTGTTGGAAACAACCTCAGCCCTGCTGGAACAACCTCAGCCCTGCTGGAACAACCTCCTGGGTTAGAGGATCGGTGCCCGCGTAAAGTGTTGGTCACACCGAAACCACAAGCTCTACCAGGGAACACGGAGCAACGGGGGAAACTCCCCAGGCCTCACAAGGCGATCCCGCTCCAATCCGCTGAGTCACTGTCGAAGAGGACCGAGACATCTCATCCTAAAAAGTGGGGAAAACACCCACGCTGCACTGACACCCGTAGTCGCAGACGATGTCACAGTCCGGTGAAAGAGCACAGTACTGAAACCCCTCACAGCCAAAGAAGCAGAGGAACCAAACCATCTCTGCCGGCCAAACCATCGAGCACAAGATCAGGGGGAGACCGCTCAACCTTGCTGGTCAGAAAAAAGAGCACCAGGCCAGGGGAAACTCTGCCCTGCTGGTCAAACAGACGAGCACAAAGCCAGGGGAAAACTCCACCCTGCTGGTCAAACAAATGAGCGCAGAGGGACCCTCTACATCGCGAGAGGTCAAAGTACGTAAAGTAGATAGCGGCATGCACGTGGGTCCCACGCGACGTGTGGCCCCAAGTCAACCCCAACTGAGCGCACAAACATCCTCAGGTACAAACAACCACACGTACCTCCAAGCGCTCCCGTATACTCCCGGAGTATACCTCATTCCAGCCCAAAGGCTATCGTGCACACGGAACCCAGCGTCAACGCGAAGTCATGATGTAAAAACTCCACCTCAAAGGCCCAGGCATGGCCAGCCACATCTCGTGAACCATTTGTATCACTCTCCCAAGAGTGCGCGATCACACACCAAGGGTCCGCTACAACAAGGTAGGGGGAACCACCACTAGAGCACCTTCCATTCTCCACGTTTAACAAGATCGCGCAAGAGGCTCCGCACAACCAAACGGATTGCACCGTTGTAATCCTCGTGGAAAAACACGCGAGATCGACTACTTACTCGCCTCCAACGGATATCTGACGAAAAAGTCACCAACACCGCCTCACGCCCGAACGGCGTCCCGTGATCCTGAGCCTCGGCCCCGAAAACAGTCAGGTGCATCGCACCATTGCGATCCCACTCGGGAAAACACGTCAAAAGCACTACTCACTTGAGTGCCACAGATATCCGGAGAAAAAGTGCATCCCGGCGCACCGCACCCGAGCGGTGCCACGTGGGACCCGCATCCCGGTCCCGAAACTCAACGAACGGATCGCACTGTTGTGATCCTCTCAAAAAAGTACACGGAATGGACTACGTACTTGTCCAAAACGGTCGCCCGGTGATAGAGATGGAAAAATCACCGTCGGCGCCCAAACGGCCCTCATGGGCCCCGCACCATCGTGCGGAATTACAGCGGGCAGACTGCGCCAACGCGTTGCCCTCGGAAAAACACCCAACATCGACTGCTCGCACGCCCCGAACGGATGTCCGAGGAACAAGTCGCTACTAGCTGCTCGCAGCACAAAAGACGGGTCGTGGGGCCCACGCCTCAACTTCGGCCTCAATTCCTGAAACCACCCTGGAAACCTCCGCCTCGATGCTAGGGTCCCAACGCCACTGACGACGCTCAAAACGGACGTCGGACGCGTCCGCGCCGTCCAAAACAAGAATCTCGGGGATTACGCTCGTCCACTTAAGGACACGTCGCGCCTCAACGGACCCTCGTTTCGGGAATTAAAAATTCTCAAAACCATCTCAAAAAGACCCTCTCGTCGATACGGTCCCACTTCCGCAGACGGCATGTAAATCGGACACCCGTAGTGTAAGATATGGGTGTCTGAACACAAAGGGGACCACCCCCACGGGCTAAACCGGCCTGGACCGGCCAGTCCGCCCGACCTGGCCCGGCCCGCTGCTCAGCCGCGCGGCCCGACGCCAGTTTGCGGCCTGCCTACAGACCGGCCACGAGGGCCGGTCTCCTCTCCGTGTGAAGACCCGCGCGGCGCGGGTCTTTGTCGCCGCATAGGGGTCGCGCGACGCGACCCCGCGATCGCTGCTCCCTGGCAACCGCCGCCTCGCCGGGAGCTCCGCCAGACGCCCCCACCGACGCCCGAGCGCCCTGCTGCCGCGCCCAGCGCCTCCCCCGGACACCCGCGCCGACGCCGTGGACACCCCACTGTCGCGCCCAGCGCCTCCACCGGACACCCGCGGACACCCGCTGTCGCGCCGTCCGACCTCACCGCGCCGCCGCTCGAACCCGCCGGAAACCGAAAACCCGCCAACTTCGGCGGATGATTGCGAATGCCTCCGAACTCCGATTTCAAATCCGAAACAAGCGTCGGAAAGATAATATTGTATAGTACACGTTCATGGGATTCGTTCGAAAATCCAACAACGAATCGACAGTATTAAACATGCTCGAAGTAGGTACGGGAATAGAAAATGCAAACGCAACATCCTACCTCGTGGGGCTTCGCCCGAAGCTTCGCGACGATCCGCCGGCACCACCGCACCTCGCCGGAGTCGCCTCTCCGGACTCTCGCCGGAGATGGAGGAGGAGGAGCGGGAGAAGAGGGGCTGCCAGGGGGAAGGGGAAGGAGAGGAGGGAGGAGGGTGTGTTAAGCGTTTAAATAGAAAACGCTTAACCACCCGCCCGTCGGCCCGGACCCGAACTCTCAGCAGGGTCGAGGTTAAGCCTCCCCTAGGGTAAACACCACCTCCCGAGCACAAAGGCGGTCTCGGAATTTTAATCTGAGATCCCGTTCAAAAGTTATTAAACGTAGCGCCCGAGGCCTTCAAATTACGAAAACGCCCCTATGGCCATTTTTCACAGACGGCCCGCGCCCGCAAAACTTACACCCCTACTAGGGTAAACGGCAGGCTCTGAACTCAACGGTTCCCTCGGTTTTCCAATACGAGCCACTGTTTAATAGACACCTGTGTTTCTCCATTAAACGAATTAATTAATTTATTTAATTCGTTTAACGTTCCAGAAGCGGGCGAGGGGTCCAAACGTCCCGCGCCGACAAGTTTTATGTCATTCCTAGGGTAAAAACCCTATTCCGGACCCATCCGTACACTCTTATCTCTGATCTGGAACTCCGTTTAGGAGTTATCCCATTTATTTAGCATTTCCAGTGTGAACGCACTGAAAATTTAATTCCGACCACTCCGGGGCTCGGAATCGCACGCCGTCTAAAGGCGCTGCTCTGGAATATCATCGAGAATATTCCAAAGTCTTTCACAGCAAAAACCAGGTTCTTACACTTCCCCCTAGTGGCTCTTATTCCATGTTGTATATTAAATTTTGTAGAATGGTACACTTCCTCAAAGAGAGGTGGATACTTTCATTTATAGATAGAGGAAAATAATACATGTAGGAAGAAAATGATGTGGGACTTGGAAATACAATTAAACGGGTCTAACACTCCCCCTCAAGCTAAAACAGGTATAGCTTAGAAGAATAGTCCCACCAAAAGAAAGACAGAAGACCCCAAAAAAGAAGACTGCACGCACTCCCCCTCAAGTTGAGTCGTTGATGGTGTGGATGCTCAGCTTTGTGCATAGAGAATCCAATTGATCTCCCAACAAGCCTTTGGTGAAGATGTCGACAAGCTTATGAGTTGTTGGAATGTTGAAAAAATGATATGTTTCTGCTCACGGTGAGGGCAAAAAAAGTGACAGTCAAACTCAATATGCTTCGTGCGTTTATAGAAAATTAGATTAGAATTAATCTTTGTGGATCTCTGATTAGCACAAAAAATATGAGCATAAGTCTGTGGCGAAAAACCAATTTCATGAAGGATGTGACGAAACCAAAGAATCTTAGTAGTGATCGTGGTCATCACATAGTATTTAGATTTAGCACTGGATCTGGAGATGACAGTTTGTTTCTTGATTTGTCAAGAGATTAAGTTACCCTCCAAAAAAACCACAAACCCAAAAGTAGATTTTCAGGTTAAAAAAGTAGCCAGAATAGTTGGCATCAAAAACTGTCTCAGTGTCCAAATGATCGTGATGTGAATAATAAAGACCACTAGCAGAAATAATTGGGTCAATAGTATCAAGGTGTGCAGGAACAACACGCAGCGGGACACAAATCGAATGTCTGGATGGAACACCCAAAGTGCATCAATAGTGATGTGAGATAATGGTGGGGGCATGCAGGAATAGGCGTCACGTTAGGAGAGGGGTCAGAGGAAGGGGCGGCTGGAGGTGCTTCCTGGGGGCACTTTCTGTAGTCAACACATAGGTGCGCGCAGTGGGACTGCAGATCATAAGAGTCATCATGTGATAGGATCGCACAAGAAGAAAGCGCGACAGGAGAGGGTGGCGGTCGTTAGGGGACGTGCACAAGAAGGGTCGTCATCAACAGGGGTGTCAGGGTGTGCCTAGGAATTCTGACACCATCATGGGTGGTGGGGTGCGATGAGGTCACAGTCGAGAATAAGGGGAAGTCATAAGTAGCGGAAGGGAGAGGCCACAGGGGTGGCGTGTCGCACTTGGGAGGTGTAACGAGGTCACGCTAATGGTGGGAAGCCACAAGGTTCGATACGCAGTGAAAGTGTGTAGAAAAGGAGATTGGCGTCGTTGGTAGGGCACGGCAGGAGCCGGCTAAGGGAGGCGGGGCTTTGGTGCGTAGTGAAGGGGAAAAAAATCGAAGCGAGGAGGCACAATGGAGGGAAAGGGGAAAAAATATCGGAGCAGGGTTATTGCTCTGATTCCAAGTATAATGGTACACTTCCTACCTCAAAGAGAGGTGAAGCCTTTCATTTATAGATAGAGAAAAATAAATACATGTAGGAGGAAAATGATGTGGGACTTGGAAATACGCTTAAACGGGTCTAAAAAATTTATTGTCAATTGGTAAGTTCACTGCTAATTTAAAGTGTCGGGTCATATTCTCACCAAATACAACTTTCTTTTAGGAGATTTTGACGACTCATATGTTTGGTATTGAATAGATTCATGATGTGTGAATGTGCTTGACTCAGGCTTTTCGCTCACTTGTTCCATGATCCCCACTTGAGTGATATATATGTGTGTGTGTGTGTGTGAGGTGTCTGGCACTGAGATTTATTATGAGTATCGTTGGATGTGTGGCTTGTATGAGGTGTGTAGGAATCAGGGACACTAAAAGTTACTTGAACCTAGTCAATCGTACATACAGTGACACAGTATTGAAAAATAAAAGTTGGAACAATTCAAAAGAGAATTGTTACCAATGTCACATTGCATAATCTCTCTAGGATCCAAGACATGGGAAAAGATTAATGTGGTGAGTTTAATTCCATATACTTTAGCAATATATTAATCATGTATGCTATGATATGTACAAGAATTGATATTTCCAGGATAGTGGGAAAATATCAATTATATCCCGGAGCACTGCAAGTTAAGAAATAAGAACAATCTATTTGTACTTTGGAAAGTACAAAAGATATGTACTTGGAAAGTGGAGAAGAAAGGATGCTAGTTTTATCAGGGGACACAAACTAGTCTTCCATGTATCCATGTGATCCAAATCATATTTAGGCTAAGGTGATGAGTGAGAAAAGCTCATATAAACCAATGGTAGTCATACCTACAAATACCGAGTACGCTGTAGCTTCTGAGACAACTAAGAAGCAGGTGAATGCAACGATTTGTTCCAGTTCTTGGAATCGCACCTAGTAAGAAAAGTATTATCATAATTTAGATTATGATATTCTTACAAGCCAAGATGACAATTTATATCAGTGGACAGAAGAGATTTACTCAGTTATACCATCTCTTGAGAAGTTATACTCAAGGAGATGAGGTTGCATATAGCAGATATGCCATGCAGCATAATCGTGGTAGGCCCAAAAACTAAAACCTTGACTTAGCAGAAGCATGATTTTTTTATCATGTGAATAGATAACTAGTTGCACATGAGCCTTAGCCTGGTTGGTAAGGACTCTGTAAGTGCATCCGAGAGACCCGGGATCAAATCCAGGCAGAGACATTATTTCCAGGGACTGTAGTAGTACTGTAGCAGGTACTGTAACAGGTACTGTAGCAGGAACTGTGAAAATACTGTAGTGGGAACTGTAGCAGGTACTGTTTGGCACTGTAGTATTTGGGAATATTCCTCTGTTTGGGCCTTCGGGCCACCGATTTGGTCCCCGAGTCCTTTAAGGCCTTCGGGCCACCCAGGCCTTCGGGTCAGTAAGGCCTTCGGGCCACCTTAAGTGCAGATGCAAACTAGATGACCTACAAAAGAACAAGCTCTACAAGGAGGATGAGCAAAGAGATTTCACCATCGTAGAAGCTAAATGGATTGCAAGAATGAGAGGGTATGACACCTGCCATCGGGACAAGCCTGTGCATGCACGGGAATGCCTAGTCGAATAGCCATGCAAAGGTGGAGAGTTGATTTCATGATGAAGATGCCAGGGAGGAGCAGTTCCAAGTAGTTAGTCTGGGTTGTATGTAATGTTTGAAGTCTACGGGAAAATGAATTCCTCTAAGGCCTACGGGCCATGTAATACTTATGCCTACGGGCCTTGTAAGGGTTCCACCTCACACCTTGAAAGGTGGATTATCAAAATCAATAAAAAAATGAAGGCCTTCGGGCCATTGGATGGAATAGCTAACTAGTTTGGTTAGGAAGTTGACACTAGTGCAAGTTGGAGTGTTGAAATAGTGGGTTCCCTAGACCCAACTATTCGGTGATTTTGATTAGCATATCGTGTATATAGTTATCTATACATGATGTTTTCTTAACATTATAGTGTAGACTATTCTACGCCCACTATTAAAATGGTAATGTCCATAGATTTTCATATTGAAAGGTTATAACAGATCCCGAGCTATAATGAGAACCTCGAGATACTATGACATTAATCTTAAACCAAGGTCTCATGGTCAAAATACATCTTACTGACTAGACACAATAGATGTCTAACTATCAGGGGTTTGGGGCTCATAAGTATTGAGACTTCTTCTCATGAAGTTCACACTTGGTGATCTCGAGTAATGAGATCATGAGGATAGCCCGCCAATAGGAACACCACATGTTTTGGGTGGCATTGGATGTTCCTATCTACGATCATGTGTAATGGTCTCTTGACTTGAGATTATTTTCAATGTATGTCATTTGATCGCGTACTTTGATGCAACATGAAAATCATGATGTTGAAATCATGGAAAGATAGTTTGTGTTGGGTGTGTCATTGATGGCATGCCATTGGTTGAATGATGAAGAAAAGATTTGTCGCTTCCGGGTTAAAGAAGTAATATTTCTCAGGCCATGTTGATAAGGATGGTAGTACCTTCATAAGACCATGGTCATGACAGCGCGTAATCGTGGCAGGCCCAACATCTAAAACCTTGACTCAGCAGAAGCATGATTTTTTATCATGTGAGTAGCTAACTCGTTTGGTTAGCAAGTTGGATCTAGTGCAAGTGGGAGTGTTGAGATAGTGGGTTCCCTAGACCCAACTATTCAGTGCTTTTGATTAGCATATCATGTATATAGTTAGATATACATGATGTTTGCTTACCATTATAGTGTAGACTGTTCTCTGCCCACTATTGAAATGGTAATGTCCATAGATTGTCATATCGAAAGGTTATAGCAGATCTCATGCTATAATGAGAACCTCGATATACTATGAAATTAATCTTAAACCGATGTCTTATGGTCTAAATATATCTTACTGACTATACATAGTAGATTTATGACTATCAAGTGTTGGGGGCTCATAAGTATTGAGATTTCTTCTCATGAAGTTCGCACTTGGTGATCCTGAGTAGTGAGATCATGAGGATAGACCTGCCAATAGGAACACCGCATATTTTGGTTGTCATTGGATGTTCCTATGTACGATCATGTGTAATGGTCTCCTGACTTGAGATTATTGTCAATGTATGTTAGTTGATCGTATACTTTGATGCAACACAAAAATCATGATGTTGAAATCGCGATGAGATAGTTTGTGTTGGGTGTGTCATTGATGGAATGGCATTGGTTGAATGGTGAAGAAAGAATTTGTCCCTTCCGGGTTTATGAAGTAATATATCTCAATACATGTTGATAAGGATGGTAGTACCTTCATAAGACCATGGTCATGACAATCGAGGGTAAATTCATCCAGTTGGATCAACAAACAATAAAGCAAGTAAAGGGCGATGACACTAGTGTGCGTCTTGCTTTATGAGATATTAAAGACAAAGAGATTATATTACACAGTATGTGTTCGTAGGATGTTTGTCGCTGTTATGAAAATCCTTCTCTTTAGGGGTCACAATAGGTTGCTAGATTCCTATCTTGGTCAGTGAATACTATTCACTACTATTGAGATAAGGTCTTAGAGAGTCACACACAATAGCGTATTCGAGAATTGACCCTATTCAGTTGAATATGAGTTTTGGACATGGTGGGCCCCAATAATGGGTTCTGGGATTTGTTCAAAGTTAAACTATCACCAATTCAATAAATAAATTCATATTATTCAAGTTATGAATAACAAGCATTCAATTTATTTATTAATTGTATTTTCAAGTATTAAAGTAAATACATAAACATATTAATTGAACGAATATTAGTTTGATATATTTGAGGTTCAATTAATATTTGTGGGAGCGGCGATTTGAGTTAATGACTCATTTATTATCACATAATATATTTAATATATTAGAAGAAAGTGATAATAATATTTATGACTCAGATTAGTAGTCATAACATGTCGTTTATAGTGCGTTAAGTATTCTGAGGCTGGAGAGGCAATTCCGGGTATTTTATTAACACACTATATATAGAAGAGGAGAGCTTCCCACCAAAGACTATTCATGGGATTTATCTCTCCTCTCATTTCTCCCAAGTTCTAGTGAGAGAGAGACTCCAGATCTAAGGAGCTCAGATCGACCTCTCGGGCATCGCAAGCTTAACGATGTGGTGATTGTCGAAGCGTCGAAGGAGTCATCGGATCTCCACACTAGCACCCGGATTTCAATGATCGATGCTCGTGCAGAGTTTTGAAGCTCATGTGGACGATCTAGAGGAATTCGGGTTCAGATTCTTCAAGTAGTGATCGCCAACGACGCGCAGACGTCGAGAGAAACTTCAGATCTAAACCAGGGTTTTATGGTTTTAATTTTGTGCTTAAAACTATTAATGCGAGATCTTTGACTTAAACCAGGAAACAATTTTCCAACGTCGACAAGTTCATGTCGAACCTCAGTGAAAATTTTTAAAAACCCATTTTTGGGGCTTCCGTTGTGTGCATGGTTCCTTCATCAAGGAGGTGGCAGGGTTACTGGTGGTGCTTGGGCGTGACACCCGATCGATGTGTCGCACAAAATAGGGGGAAAGAGGGGTGTCACCTTGCAACAAGATGTTTTAATAAATTATTTTAATAAGGTTTGGGTTTCTTGGTTGATAAAAGGTGCAACAAAAACACAAAAAAAAGATACAATAGAACACACAACACCACACTACACCATGGAGAAACATAGCGCACGTCAAGGCGTGCCATCCCAACTGGGTTATTGTGTAATTATCTTATTGATTGTGGTTTTTTTAAGATTTATGATTAACTTTTAGACATCATGTTTTTATCTTTGTTTCTGATAATTATGATTATGATAATGAAGACTATCATGATGATTCCAAGAGTGACAGTGAGAGTATCTCTAGTCCTTATATGTCTTATGTTTTTTTCATTAGCACTTTATGAGTTCCATTGGTGAAATTATTTGTGATTTACCTACAAAGTACGGTTTAATACTTATTTATTTTGTGTTATCCATTTTATTATTTAGTATTGTTGTTATAATTATATGTCCTTTGTACATAATTAATCAAAATTGTGATGTGTCATTTGTTGCGTAATCTTCTTTGTCACTTAGTGCCCTTATCGCCATTATGCTTCAGGCCTGATCGACAACTATAATCATGAGGGCAAATCGTCCTCCAACAATCTTATATGCCCTTGGCACAAGTTGTCAGCTTTTGGTGTCCCGGGGACATCACCGAAGGTCGATAGCACTTCTGCCTCTTCTCAAGCCAATGGGTGAGGGGCGAGACGGGGGAGTGAATTATGAAATGGGAAATATGGTTTTTGTTTAGTTTAGGCTAAATGAGTCGGAAGATATAACTAAAATAAAGCCAAAAATCGATTACCTGGTACTACGGACCTTTTGTAATTGAAGAAAGATCGGAACAGTTGCTTCCAAGCTCAAATTACCTAGTAGAGTACATCATGTGTTTCATGTTTCGCAATTGAGAACTGCTATTGAGGATCATCCCAAGGAAGAGATTTTCCGGAAGACTTTGATATGGGTGTTGAATATATGTGTAGAAAAAGAGACGTTGGGTTTAACTAAATTGGATAGATAATAAAAGAATTCAAAGTCATTGCCCTCCTAATACGCCCCCCCCCAAAGCTGAACATGCCAAACATGCTATACTAATTCAAAATACTAAAAATATAAAGACACAGTGGCTAAGAGGCATGAAAGATATTTGGACAGCAGCTAAGAGGCCTGATGGAGGTCCGGGCACACCGCCTGCACTCTGCATGCCTGCACCCCGCACACCCGACCACACCCTAGCATGCCTCTACCGCACACACTCATTGGCGTTGGAATGTGTCATTCCAGACAGCAGGCAGAAGCTTTTGATTCCTGCATTTCCAGCACCACATTCCCAATGATTGTGCATCTTCGACGCACTGTGATGTTTCATAATTGTGCACATTCAACACATTGATTCTTGACATTGTGAATACCCGACACTCTGCAATACTAAGATTTTGGCTTGAATTGCGTTGTCATTGATTTATCCAGGTGGCTTTGTTTTCTTCAGCTGCTGTTCAGTTTTTTGCATTAGCTTCATCATTGTCCACTCTTTCAGACAAGATAACCACTTCCACCTGACTGGTGGACAAGCATCTCGACACCGCCAATTTCATTATGTGGAAGAAGGCGGTAATCAAGCACTCAAAGGGATGGGGCATTATGGTAATCTTGTTGCATCTTCACCAGATCCCAAGGATGACACATTCGGGCAATGGAAACAACAAGACAACAAGATTTTTTCGAATGTTGCTTAATTTGATAGATCAATCAATCAAAAATGTAGCAAAGAATGCCAATTCATGCAAGGAATGGTGAAATTTCATATTATAGATATTCTCTGAGACTAACAATCTTCTGCATATCGCAAATTTGTTTAAGCAGCTCTTTGCACTACAGCATGGTTCTCACCTCATTCCATCATTTTACAATGAGAGAAAGTCTGTTGATGAGATCAACAATTTATGGTTGATTCCACAGGATACAAAGGAGGCCTGGACTCAACATGGCCACTTATTTTTATTCTCTTTAGTCCACAAGCTTGGTACGGAGTCCATGACCATTGTTATAAAGATAATGGCGATAGTTATTAATGGCACGCACATTGTGCCATGGCTAGCGCCAGGCAGTGGGCGCCACGCCATGGAACGTCAGATGGCGCGAGTCACTGCGCCTTTTTTTTGCATTTTTTTAACCTACAAACTCTTACGCCCCACTTGAAAATATCACTTTTGAGGTCAAACGATGACCTCCCCTTCCAACCGTGTACAACACTCTACTCTTCTCGCGAGCTCAACGACACGGACGGTGTCGGACCACATCAACCGACGCATCCCAGCCGAGCTCCCTCAGCCACCATGACCCAGCCGACCATGACCCAACCAAACTCCCTCAACAACAGCGACACAAATACGCCGTGTCATCTTGGGCAGGTGCACCTTTCGTGGGAACCAGTAGCATTTTTTTGTATTTTTTTCAATTTTATTTATGTTGTCCGCCCCTTGTTTTTTTTTCGAGTTACCCTCTTGTTATTTTTACTACTATGTGTTTTTATGTTTTGTTTTTTTATTTTTTTGTTTATTGTTTTTTTGAGATATATGATTTTTAATATTTAATTGTTTGTTTCATATATTTCAGGAATTGTGATTTATTTCAAAATGTCTAATGCCAAGAACTAGCTTGGTTTTTTGAGATATATGGTTTTTAATATATTTCAGGAACAGAGATATATGATTTTTAATATTTAATTGTTTGTGTCATTGTTGAAGTCAAATCCGCCAATCAATGTCGAGATCTGGCCAGTTTGAGTCTCGGTTCAGGTTTGATTTGAAGATTTGCGGAAGCTTCTATGAGTTTCTGAGGTTGAGAATCGGCATTCAGTAAAGAACATCTGAGCGATTCGATCTGAATCCAAGAGCATACCTACAAGGCTTCATCACAAGCTTTGCCTGTACGAGCTCAAGCTGGGACCGTTGCAGCAAATCCAATCGAGGTCGATGAACTCGATCTTGGAGAAGACCCTACGAAATCACAACAAACCCGATTTCTTGAGCGGCCACTGAGATTCCGCCGGCATTGGAGATGGCTTCTATTGATGTCTAGTGGCGCTGCACCTAGATTTAGACCTCAGTTGATGTTGTCACTACCGCAGAATTCTAATACCTGCATTCCGAAGCATCGTGAAGAAGCTAGGATTCGAGCGAAGCCGACCATCAGAACCGACTCACCGTCGGGTTGAAGGTTTGATTTGAAGTTTAGCTTTGCATTGAAGAATTTCCGAGACCGTGAAGGTACTGTTACCGCAAATCCGACCCTATCCTGAAATCAATTGTCTTCTTATGCTGCACCAACTGAAGAACTAAGGTTTTATTTTTTTTCCAATCTCGGATGGGTTGGTGTGTATGACTCTATCCTGAAATCAATCGTTCCTATGTGTTGTTTATCGCTTCTTGAATTTTCTCTATTCCTTATATTTTTTTGTTTATTTTTGATAAAAATCCGATTTTACGGTCAATAATAATAATTGATGCTTAATCTTATGTGAATGTTAAGACCTATCAATCAATGGCTCTCCAATCCTAGGTTATTATTGTTCAGCACAAGCTGCTCTACCTGACTTAGTGGCGTCACATTGCATCCGACATAAAGTTGATATCTCTGACGATCAGTATCAGCTGCTCCAATCTCAACGCACTTCTAAACCCTTCGATCGTGGCTCATAGCGATAAACCCGCCACCTAAGAAGGCAAGTACTCTTCCATCTTATCGGTCTACTTCAATCGGCGACACAATCACTGTTGCAAATGACTCCCATGTTCAAATTACCGGTTAGGGGAGATGCCTAGTTATGTCCACACTAACGCTTCCCCCCAATGGCTCTTGTTCCATGTTGTCTATTAAATTTTGTAGAATGGTACACTTCCTACCTCAAAGAGGGGTGGAGACCTTCATTTATAGATAGAGGAAAATAATACACGTGGGAAGAAAATGATGTGGGACTTGGAAATACAATTAAACGGGTCTAACACTCCCCCTCAAGCTAAAATGGGTATAGCTTAGAAGAAGAGTCCCACAAAAAAAAGATAGACGACCCCAAAAAAGAAGACCGCACACACCCCCTCAAGTTGAGTCATTGATGGTGTATGCCCAGCTTTGTGCATAGAGAATCCAGTTGATCTCCCGGCAAGCCTTTGGTGAAGATGTCGGCAAGATGATGAGTTGTTGGAATATTGCAAAAAATGATATGTTTTTGCTCAAGGTGATGGCGAAAAAAGTAACAGTCAATCTCAATATACTTCGGGTGTTAATGGAAAAACTGGATTAGAAGCAATCTTCTTGGTCATCTGATTAACACACCAAATATAAGCATAAGTCTGGCGGGAAACCAATTTCATGAAGAATGTGACCAAACCAAAAATTCTCAGTAGTGATCGTGGTCATCGCACGGTATTCAGATTCAGCACTGGATCTAGAGATGACAGTTTGTTTCTTGGTTCGTCAAGAGATTAAGTTACCCGTCAAAAAACCACAAACCTAAAAGTAGATTTTTGGGTTAAATAAGCAGCCAACATAGTCGACATCACAAATTGTCTCAATGTCCAAATGATCGTGATGTGAATACTGAAGACCACAGACAGAAATAGTAGGGTCAATTGTATCAAGGCGTGCTCGAACAACACGCAGTGGGACACTAATCGAATGTCTAGCTGGAACACCCGAAGTGCATCAATAGTGTTGCGAGACAATGGGCGTCGCGTTAGGAGACGAGTCGGAGGAAGGGGCGGCTGGAGGTGCTGCCTAGGGGCGATGGTCGCAGTCGGTGCATAGGTGTACGCAGTGGGACCACAGAGCGGAAGAGTCATTGCGTGACACGATCACGCAAGAAGACGGCGCGACAGGAGAGGGTGGTGGTCGTCAAGGGACGTGCGCAAGAAGGTTCATCATCGGCAGGGGCGTCAAGGTGCGCCTGGGAATTCCGACACCATCAGGGGTGGCAGGGCGCAATGAGGTCGCAGTAAGAGCGGGAAGAAGGGGAAGTCGTAAGCAGCGGAAGGGAGAGGCCACAAGGTTGGCGTGTCGCGCCTGGAATGTGCGACAAGGTCGCGCTGACAGTGGGAATCCGCAAGGTTCGGTGCGCAGCGACGGTGCGTAGCAGAGGAGAGCGGCATCGCTGGTAGGGCGCAACAGGAGCCGACTAAGAGAGGCGGGGCTTTGGTGCGCAGCAAAGGGGAAAAAATCGAAGCGGGGAGGCGCAATGAAGGGAAAGGGGAAAAAATCGAAGCGGGGTTATTGCTCTGATGCCAAGTAAAATGGTACACTTCCTACCTCAAAGAGAGGCGGAGACCTTCATTTATAAATAGACCAAAATAAATACATGTAGGAGGAAAACAATGTGGGACTTGGAAATACGCTTAAACGGGTCTAACAAATTTATTGTCAATTGGTAAGTTTAATGCTATTTTAAAGTGTCGGGTCATATTCTCACCAAATGCAATTTTCTTTTAGGAGCTTTTGACGACTCAGATGTTTGGTATTGAATAGCTTCACGGTGTGTGAACGTGCTTGACTCGGGCTTTTCACTCACTTGTTCCATGATCCCCGCTTGCGTCATGAAACTACATTGTCGGTTGAGCCATCCTCCAATGTTGATTCTTCAACAAATTTGATTTGAATCGGATCCATAATTATTTAAGGCGCATGGCGCACAACAGCGACGAGGGATCAAGGCACAAAAACGCATTACGCAGCGCATGACGCATGACAATATTAACTTGTGGCGCACAAAGTACATATAATCACATAATAATAACAACAAATAATAAGTTGGATAACAAAATTAACAATAATAACCAAAAATATAAAATAATAAAAAGTATTTGCAAATTTTAGTGAAAATTTATTTTGAAAAATCTATTGTTAATAGTCTTAAGTCATTCAGATAACAAATCATTGCAATTCGATCGTGGGAAGAGTGTCAAGGAGGTGGCAGGGTTGCTAGTTGTGTTTGGTCGTGACACCCAATCGATGTGTCGCACGAAATAGGGGGAAGGAGGGGTGTCGCATGCCTTGCAACAAGATGTTTTAATAAAGTATTTTAATAAGGTTTGGATTGGTTGGTTGATAAAAGGTGCAACAAAAACACAAAAACACAAAAACGAAAAAAAATAAGATGACACAATGGCACGCACAACGCCACATTGCACCATGGCGAAACATAGCGCACGTCAAGGCGCGCCATCCCAACTAGGCTATTGAGTAGGCGTTGCGTGGCGCAATGGTCTCTCACGCTAGTAATTGCGTAATGGCATGCCATGGCGCGCGCCATTAAGAACTATGGTTGGGTCTTGTCTCTCCTTTTGGTTGTGAGTCATGTCATTACGCAAAGCATTAGTGAGCCACCTATGTTCCCAAGTGGCCACGCTTATCGCGAAACCTTTTCATGTAGTTCATTCTAATGTATGGGGATCCAACCCCATTCCATGCAAACTAGATCGTCGTTACTTTGCCTCTTCCATTGATGATTTTTCTTATCTGACCGGAAACTGGGTTTATTTATTAAAAAATCGCTCCGAAATCTTTACGGCTTTTCACTCATTTTATAAAGAAATCAAAACCCATTTTCAGGTCATGCTAAAATATTTATGTTTCGATAATGCCATTGTTACTTCTATAGATTTTTTCAATTTGTTCTTGATGAACACTTGCATGATAGTTATTGCCCCAACATACCACAACAAAATGGCGTTGACAGATGCAAGAACTTTCCAACTATTGGAAAGTGCTTGCGCGCTTTTGTCTGAGATGAAGATTCTTACCATGTTTTGGAGCGACGCAATTTTGACTACCGCATCTCATTGGCAGGCTTTTATAGTTAGTCCTTCATGGGAGACACCTTTTCATGCTTTATGCCATCAGGAACGCCGCATCCATTGTCCCTCGGTATCTTTGGATTAGATTGTTAATGATATTTGTCCCTTCGTTGCCAAGTTATGCACATGCCCTTCAGTGAATCTTCCTTGGTTACTGTCGAACCCAGTGAGAGTATAGGCGTTTCTCCCCAACCTGTGTCGCTATGTGGAATTTGTTGATGTTTCTTTTTGTTGCACCCCATGGATTGGTTATAGTTGGATTTGTTGTCAACCAATATTGATGGAGTTAATCAATTACTAGATGTTGAAGATGACTGAAGATGGAGAGAGGAAGCGGAGATAGAATGCTATGATATTGAAGTTGTGTGACTTTGACATGAAGGGGTTGGATTTGTTACATATGAAAGTCTCGGGATCAGGGGAAGGTTGGATGAGTGTTTGGGACATGTGACGACAATGAAAGTGTCCCACGCATGCAATGATGATTAGAGTTGATGTTTTAGTGATGAAGAAGTGATATAAAGAAGTCACACACAGACCATAGATGGTTGGATGAAAGTTTGTGACAAACTATGGGTATCCATGGAAATGAATGTGCATTGTGATATATATTAATCGTCAAGGTGGAGCTATATTGAAGGAATGTAATGATCGACTGTGTTAAGGTTGCATAGAGGAATGGGTGACAGTGGTGTGTCAAAATGTTTTGGGAGTGTTTTTTAAGAATGTTTTATGTGGAGCTGTTGGGAATGATGAATATGCATTACAAATATATCAATTGTAAAAGGAAGCAAAGCATATGGTTGAGAAGGCAATCCAAGAGTTGGATTAATGTAAAGATTGTTGAGAGCATGAAGATACAATGAATTTATGTTGTAATTTTGGAAGCATGTTGAAGTAGCCCGGAGTATATAAGGTAAAAGATGGTGCATGGGATTGGGAAGTGTTTTGATAAATGGAGATGGCCGAATGAATTTATTGAAAAATAAAATTGATATTACAGAAGAAGACAAATCTTCAAAGAGGGATGGAAGCTCCGATAAATGGGCTTCATAGGATACGGTCCTACCGATTGAGACCATCGCTTCTTCTGTCCGTGTTAATTAGACTTTATCGTATCCCTTAATATATACTAATCTTCGCGGTCACTATAGAACAACTATATTATTAACGGTTATGATGTTTAACAGACTCTTAAGTCCGATGGGCTAATTATAGCTATATTTTATAACGATCCAAAATAACAAATTGATATTAGAGAAAAAGACAAATTTTTAAAAACGGAAACTTGTGGTTATCGCTAGACATGACATAGCAAATTGAAGGAGATCAATATGTTGCACTTTGTGACATGTGTCTATCGTTAGGAGTGAAACAGTGCACTAAAGGAGGACTTCGCAAGTGGCGACATCGATATATTGCAAAGTGTGATACATCAAACTGAAGGAAAACAGGGATATCATAAACGGTGACAGAAGCCACTGATAGTCACAACACAATTGTTGATTATGATAAAAGGATGTAGCAACCAAGCCATGATGCCTTGTTTTGGGTGCACAGTGCAAAAACATCTCTTAAAGGGCAGTATCGTGTATCGCAAATGACGACTTGAGGCACATCAACTATCACAAGAGACAAGAAAGATGCTGAAAAAAAAAAACAAAAATGTGGCACACTGCAACAAATGATATCATCAAAGGCGATTGAGTCGCAAGTGGCAAATTCCATTTCGCTAAGACGACACGACATAAGGGCACATATGCATAAGTAGATGAGACTTGTCGTAGACAGCGAATGGGTGATATTGCCACATGCAACACAATCACCAGAGGCAACATTGGCAATCGACAACAATGATAGGGCAAAAACAAAGGGAATTCCACATATCACCAAAAATGATGTAGGATATTGCCAGAGGAGTTGAAGCTTCCTCGGTGACCTAGAATGTTAGAGCCATGAAGATATGTGGAAGCTTCCTCCATTGATGAAGAAGCTTCCTCGGTGATCTAGAATCATCCAATGAGTAATGAAGATAATGTAGAGAAGATCAAGACATTAAAGGAGAACATGGGGCATGTATTCCACAAGCATATAAGGGAGAAAAGCAAAAAAAGGGAGGGAATCTCCATATGGGTTGATTAGCAAAAGGAGGAAACGACTCAAGTGCATGGACAAATGTCAAACATGTAGAGAGGGGGGGTCAAGTTAGCTCAAGGTGTTTGTGGAGAATACACTAATTGTCTAAAGAATATGCAGGTTGGAGAAAGGTGATGAGTTTCACATTATCTGTGGCATAAATGCAAGAAAAAAGAGAAGACGGAGAAGGTGGTAGTCACCTAAAAGAATTCAAGAGCATCGAGTATCATGGAAGATGATGGTATGATGATCATAAGCATAGTTATTAATGTCACACTATTGTGCTCGCCATGCAACCATGGTTAGCACCAGCTTCCATCAAAAAGCAATGGATGTGCAATAGCCCTGCCGAGATTGCCCAGCGTGGCTTGCGCCATGGCACAATGTTGTGTTGCACGCGCCACAGTGCCATCTACAAGTTCCTTAAACTGTCGAAGACTTCTTAACTTGTCTAACCCAAACAACTTTTACCTTTTTTTAATAAAACCTATACCCACCCTATCGACCTAACGAGCAACAACCTCTTTCCTGACAACCTGGGACCCAGAAGGTCTGTGTGTGCATGCCATGTAGCCTCTTTCCTTCCTGAAACCGTGCAAGTGCAACTTGCTCTCATCTTCTTCAACCATGTGGTTTTTCTCAAACTAGAAGGCTCCTCAAGTGTTTTCATGTGAGCTGTAACGTCCCGGTTCCAGAAGTCGCCTCGAGGCGCCCCGTACCCGATTAGTCACATGGCCTCAAGTGCATTTCCCCTAATGTCAGAGGTTGTCGACTAGCCGCACTGGCAGATAGTGCACGCTGACTGAGCGCGTTGCACGAGTTCCAGCGGCAAAGGCCTCCGAGGTTTCGAGGCGAGACAGATTCTCAAGCAGCTGAGGACTGGTTGGAGGCAGTGGCTAGAGTTTTCCGCCTAGTTGAGACACCACTAGAGCAGATGGTGATCTTAGCTGCTAATCTTTTCCAGTGTGTGACCATGAGGATGGTCCGCAGGATGAAGAAGCTTCGGTACATGGATCGTTGCCTGAGATGGTACCTTCGGGTAGTGTGCCAGCTATATCACTGCCTGTTGGTCAGCAGTTACAACCGGCGGTATCGGTGGACACATGTAGGCTTAGTGCCATACACGTGTTTCAGCGTCAAATACCTCTCAGGTTTCAAGACGAGCCCGACTCACAGGAGGCTAAGGACTGGCTTGAGAAGGTGGTTGAGAGTTCCCTAGAGCTTCTACAGCTTCGGCGGGACGACAACTAAGTATTCATCGAGGCGTACCGACCATTTCTGGTACTCGATGAATACGATACAATCAGTGCTTCAGAGCTCGGACTTCCGAGCGAGGTATGTTTAAGGACATCCGACCCAGCACTATTCCTCTATGCATTCCTACTTATGTTAGGGTGCTGGAGAGAACCTTTGTGGTTGAATGTTCTTTGACTGAGCGGATACAACCAATGAATGATAGTAGTTGAAAAGCAGGAAACTAGCGCCAGTCTCAGAGACTTGGGCGTGTAAAATGTTTCGGGAAGAGGATGTGATAGGGACAGACGAATCTGCAGGGCTGCAGACGTGGAATCAGAGCTAGGATAACAACATGAGGTGGTGTACATTCCGACATGGTACAACCACCACCTCAATGTGGTCCCCACCAGGCTCAAGGAGCTGGAGGACAGGGGAAGGGAGTAGCTGCATGCGGTCAAGGAGTGTGACTCAATGACTCTAGGAATGATTCAAGGTACGGTCTGTGTCTACTACTAGTTGTCGTATTAATAGACATAGGTATCAATCATTCCTTCCTTCCACGAATCTTGTCCAAGACCTAGAGTTTCCAGTTAAGTCGTTGACTTGATCCTCCCGTTTGGAGATACCTTTGGGAGGAGACTCGATAATCACACTTACACCGATGGTGTAATATGACCCTTGAGGCGAGAGTTTCGGTTGGGACCTCTTGGTGGCAGCGTCGAGACCTTACGACGTTAGTTTGGGTATGGACTGGACATCCACAGTTCATACTCAAATTGACTGCATTAGGTAAACAGGTTGTGGTTTATCTACAACGTTGGTATGGGGTTTTCCTTGGTCGGCGAAAAGGGAAACTCAACCAGCACAGGATAAACTCGTGCATAGGAGAGTGCAGCCGATCACTCTTGAGTCGGCCAGCCTTACCCTCGTGGCAGCATGAGTTTTGAGTTTTCATCCTTACCCTCGTGACATCTTTTCAAAATGTGTTTCCAGGATTACCTCCCCAAAGGGAGAGGGACTTCTGATTTGGCTGGGTACTACCGGAGTTTTGAACCTGACTTCTCCAAGGTAGTGGCACCCTTGTCAGCTTTGATGAAGAAGGGGGAGCCTTTCTTGTGAACGGAGAAGTGTCAGCAGAGATTTTAAGAGCTGAGATAGCGACGATGGCTAAAGTTCCTCCAAGATTATGACTTTGAGATAGTCTATACTCCTGGGTAGTGGAACGTGGTAGCAGACACACTCAACAGGAGGTCTGGTTTACAGTTGCTGGGTGAGGCGTCAGAGCAGCTAGTCGCGCTGCGGATATCCTTCCTGGATAAAGATAGAGCAGCTTACCTCCAGTCTATAACTGTTACTCCCCCAATTCTTCAGCGAATTCGGAAGGCACAGCTTGAAACGTTGACTGCGAGGCCTGACATGCTCAGATATACCCCGGACGGTCTCCTGAAGGATTTTATGAAGGTAGGGAGCACGTCATCCTCTTCATAAGACGCATCATGGTACCAATGACGCTTCAAGAGGAGGTGTTGAAGGAGATTCATACATCCCCTTTAGCGGCACATCCTGGTGTGGGGAAGGTGTACCAGGACTTCCGACGTCAGTACTGGTGGTCAGGGATGAAGAAAGCAGTGGCAGAAGTCTTATGTCGACAAGAGGCAGAAATCCTTGGAGTTCGAGGAGGTAGACCATGTCTTACTACAGGTCTCACCCCGACGAGGATTGCAGAGGTTTGGTCGGGGCGACAAACTATCTCCGAGGTTCATCGGACTTTTCTAGATTCTCAACAGAATGAGCGAGGTGGAGTACTGCCTATCTCTTCCCCCACAGATACACCGGGTGCATAATGTTTTTCCATGTGTCGCAGCTGAGGAGATACGTTAATGATCCATCGCACGTTATCGACTGGGGCGACCTTTACGGAGGTTCCAGTGGGGATAGAGGATCGACAGGAACGAGTCCTTCGGGGATGGTTGATCCCTCTGGTGCGAGTTTGGTGACAGCACGGGGACCTCCAGGAGAGCACATGGGAGCGGGAGGCTCAGATTCATACTCAGTACCCTCTTTTGTTTGTTTTGTCTTTGTTTTGGCTTTCGGGAATTTAAATCCATAAGGTGGGGAGAATGTAATGTCCCGGAATTTCCCTATAATTTTTTTTATTATATGGAATTATTTCGCGACCGCGAAATCAGACGGCGCACGATTCCAAGTCCCGGAGTGCCCGAAAGGATCAGTCAAGGTTTTGTTAAGCTTTGTGGAGCGCGCATAATCAGTTTTCTTTAAAAAGTTGAATAACTCTTAAATAGTTGCCCGGATCAGAAATCTGAGGGCACAGTTGCGTTCAGGATGACAGGTTTACCTTAGGCGTGACTTAAGTTCAGTCAGTGCATGCCCCTTGTGAGAAAACCCGAAAATGACATAACAGTAAATAAAATAATTAAATAAAGTTATTTTATTTTTTTAAAATTCTTATAACTCACGAACGGTAACTCGAATTGAAAATGCAAGACCACCGCTGAACTCGTGAGTGTATGCTTTCTTTAGAAAGATACTAACTTTCGCAGGCGCGAGCCACCAGAAAAATTAGTTTTTTACCGTAAATAAAATAATTAAGTGACAATTATTTTATTGTAAAATCCATAACTTCTAAACAGCAACTCGGATTAAAAATCCGAGAGTACCGTTGGGTTCGTTGGGACGTGTTTCTCTTAGGCAGAGCCTAACCTCGATCGGCGCTGGTCGAGGGTGACTGTTAATAATTTATTGAACTTTTTTTCGGGTACGTTCAGTAAACGTGTGAGCGGCGTTTTCTAACTTTTGAACCGATGCTCGAATTAAAAATCTGAGGGCATAGTTGAATTTGCAGCGCAGAGATTCGCTTAAGGGAGACTTTACTTTGACCGCAATAGGTCTGGAGAAAAAGTTAAGTTTTGTGACTTTTTAATAGAAATGAAATAAAATAATTTTATTTTTTTATTTTTTTTCTTCTCCACCAGACAAGCGGAGTGTCAGAACCGCGATGTGTCAAGCCAATAAATGGCTTGACCTGTCAATCTTAATTAATGACGTCGTTGGGGAATTAGGAAGGTTTCTAATTAATGAGCCCCCATTAATTCTCCACGTTGTTACTTACCACGTCGTTACTTACCCCCCTCTCCTATTTATATGGAGCTTGGGGAGGGATATCAGCACAGCTTTGCCAAGCATTGCTTAAGGAGTGTTGTGACATTGAACCCTTAGAGGACGAAGCGGATCCCAGCGGGAGGTGACGGGTGGCACCGAACCACGAACCGAAGGACGATGTACGAGTGGCGTCGTTGGGAACCGATTGCGGGAACGAAGAACATGATCCACCTTCAAGAGCAGGCGTTTTCTCCGACGATTCGAGGTAGGGGGTTTTTCGTTTATGTTTTTTAAATGATTTTCCTCTTCCCCGTTCTTGAATAATACGAAGAACGCGGGTCAACCGACTAACGGGTTGATGGGGGCGCGGCGCGCTATCGCGCGCCGCCGATGAAACCGACTCAAATTCTTTATCAAAATTTTCAAACAAATGATTTGGTTCCACTGCAATATTTCTTAGAGATTCAGGCTCCATGTGTTCGGATTGTGGTTGTCCGAGTGTGGGGTTGTCCGACAGCAGGGCATGGGAATATTACTTCTAGGGATATATTTGTATTTTCCCTTTTTTTGTTAGTTGTGTCTGCCGGTTGTAGCTGGTAGGGGCTATTGTTGGGCAGGGGGTTTATTAAATAGGGCTCTTGGGTGTTGGGAAGGGACCACGATACATTTTGGGATTCTTTACAGCAGGCTGTTGTGGGGACTGGTACGTCAGGACGTATGGCTAGGAGCTCGGAGAAGTGGTCCTCCTGATTCCTCTCTCACTTTCTTTCATTCTCCTTCCTCTACTCCTTCCTCTCTTCACCCTACTCTATTTCTTCCTCGTGCTGAATAATATAGTGGAATACGTTGTTACTTCACTCTCACTCTCACTATCAAAATTTACATAACAATTGGCGACTTCACTGGAGAATCACGTTCATTGGAGAGAGACGCTGGCGCAGGGGAAGCTCGTTGGGAAGACGCGTAGCTCGTTGGATGAGAGGCGTCGTTGGATGAGAGGCGCGAATGCTAGGGAAACGCGTTCGCAACAGGAACATGTATGAATTGGGTACGATCACCAGAAGCGGTTGAGTGAGCAGATAGGGATGGACGATCACGACAGGGAGTTTGTCTTGACTGTGGAATGCGTCTGACGTTGGCGTTGTAAACGGACGAGCCAATATACTTCAACGCAGTAGTGAGGCGTGCGTCGTGGGGGGAGTGACGCATGTTGGAGACTACGATCGTCAAGAGGAGAAAAACATGTTCACACGATTTCTTGTGCAGACTGGACAATGCATGGAAGATCGGGTGAGGCACAAGGACAAACATCATTTTTGGAAGAATTTGCTAGGAGACAAGTGAAGATCGAGAATGTAACAATACAAACTTAACGTACATAGACATTACATTTCTTTTGTGGAATACTTAATACATGACACAAAAAGACGCCCAAAGTGTTGGATTGGTGTCGCCCGATCCGGTTGGGCTGAATGCTTGTAGCATCTCTGACCACTGTAGCAGAGCTGATTGACCGACACTACTAGCCACTGTAGCAGTGCGGACTTCGAAGTCAACTATATTGTAGCCTTTTAGACTTCAAGCCGGCAGCCACTGTAGCACTTTTGACTTTGACAGCCGCATTTTCACTGTAGCGACACAGACTTCTTGTGCAGTTGGTGGAACAATGGTCATCTTCCTCTCCATTTGTAGCCCATTTTTGGGCTAGGGTTTGTTACTGAAAAAAAACTTTGTAATTGTGCTCCTAAATTATAGTGGATATTATGTCTCTCTGTGGACGTAAAGATTATTCTCAAACCACGTAAATCTTTGTGTCCTTGTTCTTTTTTTTTATTTTTTACTCTTCTGTTTTTTCGTCATTTCTGTCGGTGCAATTCCCGGTGTTTCCGCAACACAAAAACCGTATTAGTTTAGTGTCTTTGGAAACTTGGAACATAATCTTCTAACTTGGTGAAAGATCTTTAACATCTCTCATAAAGATTTTTCCTTTTAGTTCTCCTACCTAAAACATTTCTTTATATTATAGGGAAAAGAAAACATAAAAAGGGTGAGCTTGAATGCTCAGTAAGGGTAAACATGAAGAACATCAAACAAAATATAAACATAAGAATGTGAAAACATGAACATAAATTTTGAATATCAAAAACGTGAGTCGTGAAATAAATTTTGGCAGTACGTAAGACATAGATCATAAAAGAACATTAACCGTGATAAAATAGCATTGGCATAAAACATGAAATTGTGACAATCAAATAAGCACATAATATGATTTTCATTGTAGCCAAGGCATTGCTGCCAAGACCATCATATTGGACAAAGTTCATTACTGAACCGAGTTTACTTGTCGTTCTAGCCATGCATTAATGAACCAAATTTACTTATTGTTTCAACCTTGTATTACTGAACCGGATTTACTTGTCGTTTCAGTCATGTTTATCTCATGAGATATAAATATTTACCTAATGCATTGGTAGGAGATATAGGTCTAACTCATCTCATAATGAAATCATTCTCACAAAAACATAAATCATTCAACATAGCATAACCCATGAAATAAAATGGATTTCTTAAGTATCATTCCATCATAACATAATCTATATAAAATATCATTTCATCATTAACACAATCAAATCATAGTAACAATAGGGATAGAAACATAACCCTATTTAAAAGTGTCATCTTAGATGGAAAATAATTTTTGATAAAACACTTTATCTTAATTTTTGAGAAAAATATCTTTTCTTTTTCAAAAACGTTTTCTTTTCTCAAAATGCCATGCAATTTTAAAAGAAAAAAATAATTAAAAATAAACTTGAAATAGTGTAGAGAAAGTTTCATAGAAATAAAACGTCATGAAACCGTAAAAAAAATCATTAATGCCGTATAAATTAAAAAAACATTATCCTCGTACTTTTGATGAAAAAGTCAAAAAGTACCTTGTATGTTAAACAAAAGAAAGATTCCTTCCATACCATGTAATAAAAGTCAAAAATGGGTAAAAACGACTTTAAACATACATAGAAGAATAGTAAATATTTTATGAAAACATTTTTAGAAAACATGAAGATGGATGATAAATATATCCTCAGTAAATACTTACGTATAAACAATCTCAGATAAAAATAAGATTGCAAAATTATCCATTACCTTAGGTCCGATTTCTTCCGTATGTATCTAAAACTCATATATAGTGGATTTAAACATATTATTAACTTGTAACAGAACCATAATAATATTTATGACCTCACATATGATTCACTTATGACTTTATATTAACCGTTCATTTATCAGTTCCATGTTAAAGCAACGTTTTGAGTCATAAACGTTTTATTTATCGTGCGTGTTTTGACTTGTTATTCTTGATATTATTACTTAGATTGTGATTTACTTACTTCCAGAATGTAAAACATGATTTATATATCATATATATTCAGTATATAAATATATATAATAGATAGATAAATGAAATAAAATACACCGTTCATGGAGACGGTAGGTCGTACGTACGCATGAATGTTGTTTCCGTTCCTTTTTTTTTGCCGAAACCTCATTTTATTATTAAAGCAAAGACCTCTTTTTGTCTGGGTAGAAGGAGACTCATTACATAACCCGAAGGCCCAAGGCCAAGTGGCCTGAATACACCGTTTTCTTATTGAATTGAATGGAAGCAAGTAAATGACATATATATATACACACATAAATCCATTAGCATTATTATGTCATATATTTCATGCTTATTTATTATATATACTTTATAATCATTCTTGAATGATTAATGTGGGGAATGAATCTCATCGCGTCGTGGAAACGGTAAGTCGTACCTACGCACGAGCGACGATATCATTCTCTTGATGGTTAAATGGTATGAAATTGGATGATATATGAATTGTACAAAATAATTATTATGTTATATTCATTATTTAGATCCATTATACTCATCAATATACCCATCCAAAATAAGTATTGTTGAATAACAATCACACCACAGAATGGAGACGGTAAGTCGTACATACGCACGAACGACGATAGCATTCCCTTAATGGTTAAATGGTATGAAATTGGATGGTATATGAATTGTACAGAATAATTATTATGTTATATTCATTATTTATATCCATTATACTCATCAATATACTCATCCGAAATAAGTATTGTTGAATAACAATTACACCACGGCGTGGAAACGGTAAATTGTACGTACGCACGCATGGTGATATTGTTATTCGTAGGATGGATAAAATGAGGTATAAGGTTGCCCCATAATTATAATAACATCTCAACATATAGAAGACACTGGAGTTATTATTTTAGTATGGAAACAACATAAGAAGAGAAAGTAGAAAAGAAAAGAATTTTAAAAGAGGTGATAAAACAATTGCCTCTTTTTCGGGTATCTCATTTTGGTATGCACGAGAGAACACTTTAAGATGACTTTCTGCCCAAAGGGTGCCCTCTAGGATGAAGTGAGGGAAGTTGGTAAGAGATTTGGGTAGGGGTTGGCCGAGCCAAAGAGCTTTGGAGGTGTGATTAAAAGAGAAGAGGTGCCCTTTTATAAAAGATGGGAGGGGCACCTTTGGAAAATTTTGAAATATTAATTTATTATAAATTCATTTTCAGTTTATAATGCTCCCAAACTCATTTATTTTGAAGATAAGATGAGTATGGGTCGAAATCCTCTAAACCAATAAAATTTAGACATATTTTGATTTTATTTTAAAGCTTATCATTTTGATTTATCCTTATTTAATCTATTTAATTTTATTTGTGGTAATAATATTCTAAATATTAAATGGTTATAGATATTTACTTGTGTGTTATCAACTGTCCATAATTGGATACTTTATGACATTGTCGACCATATAATTTTCACTTTGTAATTTTTAAATATTTTTGTGATTTTTAAATAATTTAATAATATATTATTTTTATAAAACATTAAGTGTCGATTTTGACCCTATTCATTAATTTGACTTCAAATAAAATCCACAGAAGATATATTCGAGCCAAAATATTTAACACACTCCTAACATGTCATAGTCATCTAGAAAATTCGTTGAAAACATCAATTAGTTCATATGATATTTATTTTAATATTTTTAAAACCATTTATTTGATATTTCTATCAATAAAATAATTTCTACATCACTATTGTGTCATCATTAATGATAATTATTTAATCTCTAAAAATTATAAATAAATTCACATGATGTAGATAATTTTATTAGCTTTATGAAGACTATTTATGTTGAAAGTTTTATCATGTTTATCACTATATTAAAATTATTATACTTACAAGATATATGAGTGACATATTATCACTTTCTTTTGTTTTAATTATAATTACATCACTTTCATAAACAAAATTCAATTAAATGAATCAATCTGACCCTTAGGTGATATTGGTCGAATTTAATTCATCCAATATGATTTTGACAGGTGTTTGGGTGATTTTATTATTTTTATCATATTGTTAGTTATCCTAATTTACTCGATTTACCTTTAACTGTGGTAAATAAAATTACCGTAGTTACTATTCATAATATCTAAAAAAATTAATAAAAGTAATCTATTAACATAATTTGAACCCACTGATTCCAAATATAGAATCCATTTTTCATAATTCAGAACACAGAATTGACCGAAATTAATTTAAAATTAATTCTTGTTAAAACCAAAAAGCGAGATTCTAATAAGTAAAAACTTATCAAAATATTGTCTTGTGTTTATGTCCAATTTAAATGTAAAATTAATTCCAATGACCAACATTGAATTAAATGATAAAAACATAATCCAATTACACTTAACAACCAATTAAAAACATAATCTAACTATATAAATAAATTAGACGAAAAGGCAGTTTTGAATTAAAATGCAGTATTTTTCACTATTCATCAAAATATGAATTTCATCAGAAAAATATCAAAATTTCAACCAAGATAAATTTTGATTTCCCACTACCAAAGAAGACGTTTATTTTGTCAAATAGAATATATAAGTGTTAAAAACTAAATTTTAATGTTATTTAAAATTCAAAATGCGGTTAATACTATTCAGAATGTCTAGTTTATATAATATTTTAATAATATATCGTTGTTTAGTGAAACTCGGTATTGTGCACAACGCAAGCTATCAAGCAAGGTCGTTTTTGCGTGCAACACAAACCAAGTATAGTGTTGTGTATACTGCAAGTTAATATGGTGTTGGGTATAGCGCAAGCTACTCTTGGTGTAGAGTACAACAAGAGACATCAAAGAAATTAAAAAAAAAATCTATCTCATAAAATCTCAAGTGTTACAGAGAAGCTATTTAGTGAGCAAGAATTCGACCTGGAGGAACAAAAGGTGGTTCTCGTTGTTCATGCAAGGTGTCCGATTGTTTCTGAACAGTTGAGGCGTGGGTCGTGCGAGCAGGAGCAAGAACAGTTGCGGACGAATGAGGAGAAAACTACTCAAAGGATTCGATATTTGCAGTCGTGGGTGGAGCAATGCTCCATGTCCAGGAAACGGAACCAGTCAGCTGCAACATGCCCCCTTTGGAGCGACATCGGAGCTGTGAAGTTCGAAAAGAAACAGGAGGTTGGGCCATGCTTGTTGTGTTGACACATGTCGATGGAATGAACAGTATTGCAACAAGAGTTGAGCTGCCTTATTTTTCAGGTAAGGAACCACTTGGTTGGATCACAAAAGAAAAGGCGTGTTTCTTGGAAAATACATGAAGCTACACTATGCACAGTTAGGTTTAGAGTATACGAGTTTCTTTTGGTTTTTGTCTTGGCTGAACAAAAATCTCGGATCAAAATGGGAGCAGCTGAAACCGACGCTATTAGAGAAGGGTCCGACAAAGTGAAGGAGAAATTTTCCCGACGACAGTGTAACAAGCAGCAGTCCACACAGGCACAGGAAGACATTAAGATGGAGGACGTGCCAGCTATTCAGTGCTTAGGACAAGAAAATTGATTTAATTCAGATTCACGAAAGCATGGACTAGTCGGGTTTTGGTACAAAAGATAAAGTGAAAGTCGATCACTTCGCAAAGGAAGAACTACCAGCAGATTTGGGGGAATTACAGACTGGACAGGAAGGGGACAACTGTAGTAAGCTAGTGGAGAAAATTGTCTCCAATACAACTTGGTCAGAAGGGGGAAATTTAGAAGTGGTGTCAAGTGTAGTTTTGTCTGTTTTGTCTATTGGCGTCACAAGGGTTGAAGTCCCAACACCACCATTCCAGGTGGAGCTATTTCATTTATCAGATATTATAGCAAATGAGCGAGTTCAAGCTGCCTGGGTGATTCATCCCGTTAGAGAATGATTTTGGGGTCTCGAAGTATGGATTCCTAATTTGGAGAAGACACACACTCATCCCTCTTTCTACTATGGCGGGTTTTGGTAGGAGGAATTTTCTTATAGAGATGAAACAACCTGTCAGCGGAGCAATAGTGGCAGAGTCATATGAACTTGTTGGTGGTGCCATTATTACGTTTGAGAATTGTGTTGAAGTTCTGAAGGGGGGATGGACAAGCAGGAGCCGAGTATGGTGTTGGTTGACATACGTGCAGGTTTGTAGGGATATAAATCACTACCAGACACATTGGTTGCATTGAGGAGGCCTCTTAAATTGGTTGTCACAACCAAACACATTGGTTGCATTGGGGAGGCCTGTTAAATAGGTTGTTTCAAGCAAGAAACAAACTCCAGTTGGCAAACCAAGAGCATTCTCGGCATAAAGAAATGGAAATGCACCTTAGGGACAAAGTGATGATGGCATGGAAAAGATGTCATATCAGGCTAATAGAGCGGGAGATGTGCTACTCTCAATGGAAGCTTTTAGTCATGGAAATGTTAGAGAGTTGGTTTTGGGAGGACGGGCAGCTTTGGAATTCCATTGATACTCTCCTTGAGCTTTTAATGTGGGAGTGGTTTAAGAGTGAAGAAAAGTTCGGCACCTATTCAAAATGGAAGTATGGGTGTGCCAATGACTTGAGCATAGATGGAGCAATTCACATGTTTGGTCTACTTTATGGTTTGTCCATGAATGCCACAAGTGGGTTTGCACAGCACTGGTTGAGTATCTCTCAACAATTCATAGAGGAGGTGAAGGCTGAGGTAATTATTGGTGAGGCGTCTCTTGAACTTCCTTTGGGTGTGACTTCGTTCTTTGCGGCCCTAAGACGTTCGGGATAGCATTGGCAGAAAAGGGCATGATTCTACCTTAGTAATGGAATGTCAGGTTGTGGTTGTGCGAGCGGAGCTGGAGCCGAATTCTTTCGATGGCTGTGTTCTGATCTCATATTGGGTCATAATCAGTTCTCGCCTGCTGGAGATAGGGGTTTTCGGGCAGCACACTACCTGTTTGGAGTACAACTGTTTGAAACAGGGAGTCTTGGTTGGCTATGGAGTAGGCTTGGGATTAAGGTTTTACCCAGATTTTATGAGGTGTTCCCTTCCGTGGAGCCACCACAATGGTTTTTGTTTTCTGTAATCACTGAGGGGACTCATAATGGAAGTGCAATCCACCTCGAAAGAAATTTCAATCGGGTCCACCTTTGGGGCAAAGTGGTTTTTAAGGAGGGGTGAATTTTAGGATTGTAGTTGTCCAGGTGTGGGGCTGTCAAAACTTGTGTACAAACCTTCCTCTGCACGAGTTGCAGGATTCACTCCCTATTGTTGCCTCTTTACAAACTCCAAGAAGTCAACAAACCAAATCGAGGTCACCCCGCCACAAAATTTCTCATGACTCAAACCAGGAATAGTATAGCGATCTTCAACTACTCCAAAAAGAGAATTCAATTCCAGATTAGGAAAAAAAACCCTGCTTCACTTTGATAGGTCTCAGCTCCGTCAAGAGATTACAGTCCGACGTGTCGACGACCTCCACAACTGATGTTACACCTATCGCTAGCCCAACTTGACACTTACTGCTTCCGACAAAATCAATACCCTTGTAGACAACAGGAACAAAAATGGAAGATCCCAACGCACTAGCAGCATCACTCTCGGTCAATGCAACAGTTTCCTCTCTGATTCCAGCAACATAAACTTCCGAAACAGCGTGTTCATCTCCAGAACTCTAAACTTCCGCAAGACGGGTTCCTGAGCCAAATCATCTTCCACCATATCTCGAAAATCAAGTGTAATCAGAGGTTCGCTGGACCATATTTCTTCCGCAACTAGAAATTCCAAATAACCTGAATTTCGTTGTTCTACAGAGTTCAACGAGTTCCCTTTCTGTGCTTGCATGAACAACGGATTCTCACAGCACTGCCTCGCATCTTCATGATCTGTGGCTTGCAGCTTTTAAAGAACTTTCAAAGAGGCTTGTAGCTTTTTCATCTCAATCGTTGCACTTGCGAAAACCGTTCCAGCGCCATTTCCACAGTGGGGAGCTCCTAAAGCAACGCCAATCTCAATTTCGAGCAGCTTCCTGCAACAAAAACCACAAACTCCGCTCTACTTGGTTTTTGTTTTTGTTTTTTCCGGTTGTGCCTGTAACTCCCCAAGGAGTGTGTCATAACAGCATTTGCACTTCCCTAATAACGAGTTGGGTTCGTTGCCCTAGGTGCACTTTGCACAGCTATGACGAGCTATATACAACATCCTCCCAGCGTTCGGGCTAGCTGTGTATGTCTTCCATACTCGTTTTGCTTGGTCAGTGTGTCAATACACTAGATGTTTCTCGAAGTTCTCGACTCCAGCGGCGATCGCGTCCCCCTCTAGCGAAGCGATTCTCATCTTCAATCGTGCTTTCCCAGCATCGATCATCTTTCCAAGTGCGATAGGTTATTCACTAGCGGTATATCAATATTTCTCTTACCAGGAAATCATCCAAGGTGTAGCGTAAGTTCTCCAAGATTCGCCGTATTGAGTTCAACTCGCAACAGCGCATAAGCAACGAAGAAACAGACAGAACCTGACGTCCAAGAATGTAAACAACAAGAACGTTCTCTCTAACAATCGCGATCTTGGTCAGCCAAATTCAATGCAATCCACCAACACAAACCAGTGTGTGTGTCTTCTCGAACAACTTTTCTTGAATTTTATTTAATCAAGATTCTTACCCTAGCGTACATTCCTTTATCGTGGCGCCTTCTTCTGTTTCTTGATTCTGTTTCTCCAGTAAGCAAACCTCAATAAAAACACCAATTGTTAGGTTAAACCTAACAACAGGACGCACAAAGGATTAAAGTGGTACCATGAAATCAATTGTTGCCCCTTACAATTGATAACCCCCCTAGTTATGAACCCCTGAACAAATACTAACTATTTCCTAACTGTCCTGCCAGCACACCTAAAGGAGGACAATACTGCCAAATGAATACCCTCCCCTCTCACGTAGTTGGCCCCCTTCTTTAACAACCCGCCTGCCATACCTCAATCCACAACTACCCCAACCTAACAACTACGAAGAACAAAAGTACATCACTGCCAGTTACACAGGCCCACATTCCTCACATACTCTATACAATTTTGAACCATGAATCATCCTCGTTTTTCTTTATATTGTGGATTGAAGGTAGTAGTTCCTAGACATGAAAAGAAACATAAAAGAATTTTGAAAGTTGGCCCTTTTTGATTTGTAGAATCGAGATTGAGAAAATGAGGATTGTCGTGACGTGTCATTTTTTAAGTTAGTCCATTTGATTGACTCATATTCTTGAAATCGAAATTCTATTAACAAATTTTCATAAAAGCAAAAAAATGAGAAATAAATGGGGTTGAAGTCAGACGAAAATACTGGAGACAAATTGCAATGCCAATTGATCAGTGATTCGAAAAGAGCATGTCATGGAAGTAACATTGTTTGTATGAATGGAAAGCAGATAGTACTTAAGTGCAATGTTGCAATGGGAGGGGAAGAATTTTAAAGGGCCAAAGCCAAGGGATTTTAAATGGAGAGGGAAGGGAAATGGAAGGGGTGACTCAATGGAGGGAAAGGGATGTGAGGGTGAATAAAATTTCTTCCTTAAATTGTAAGGGAATGGTGGAGGATAGAAAATATTCATTACTTATCTGCAAGGAGAGGGGAATGAAAATGATATTAAATTTAATTTTCACACTTTTCCAAATTGCCCTGATTTTGGAGGGAAAGTAAAAGCTTGAGGGAAGGGTTACCAAAATTTTGAACCAAACAAGTGTTTTAAATGATACCACCTCCCCAACCCACCCCTTTTTAAACCAAATGATGTATTTCGATAAAAAAAAACTTCCAATCATTCCAGGTCTCCCAATTTACCATGAACCAAACACTAAGCAAGTGAAACCTCTGTTATACCAAACAGTTCTTGCTCCAAGAAACAATGCAAACTGGATATATGAATGAATCATTGGAAAATAACTTCTGATAGAGAAGTGAAAATGATTTCGGCACTTTTATTGATTTGAGCATGTAACCAGCATATAAACACATAAAAGAAAGTCTCTTACTATGAACAAGAAATCAAATGCAATCCAACAATGTACAGCAGTTGTCTCATCCAAGCACGCGAAACAGATGACTTCTCCTACCATCTTAAATCATTTATCATTTTTTACCACAGATTGTGGTGCGTCTCAGAACAATATGTGCAGTCTACTGCTTTCAGATTTAAGCCAAACAAAAAAAAAAAGGCAGATGACAAAAAAATAGTTCTGTAAATCAAAAGTCAGTTTCTCAATTTTATAGAAGTGATATCAATGAAAATTGAGAAAGTACCTTCTAGGCGTCTGGATTCCTCCTGCTTCTCAATCTCTTGCTGCTTTGCAACCTCTTTGTTATTTCTAATTTTAGAGCCTTCTGCACCTGCGCCACTCAAGTTGCTCCCTGGTGATGAAGCAGATCTTGCCACATTTTTCCTTGCTCTTCTTTTGGCCATTCCAAAGCAATGATATTTATCTTACACATAAGAAGCTGCTATCAAAATCCATAAGACTGAAAAACCTGGATCAAGACCTATATTAAAATAAATATTTGTAATGTGACAGATTTCAAACCCTAATTCAATGCTTCTCAATAATATAGAAACATGTTAACGGCCAGATAGAGGTTTTCTATACAGATGTCTATCACATCAATGTTATTTCATCAGAATTGTCTTCCCATTTCAAGGAGGGAACTTCTAAACATGCGACAGCAACTGGTTAATGTACACTTAAACAGTATAATGGACTGCTTATCCTCTGAAAGAAAAATATCAAAGAACCCTTAATGAGTTACTGTTGGAAATGTCCGACTGATCAACACGAAAAAACACAAGCGAGGATGGAAAGAAGATTGAAGGAAAATATTTGAACACAAATGATGTTTTGTGCACCACCAATTGGGATGCTTTTCTGGAGAGGTTTTCATTTCATTATATAGGCAAAAAAAACCAAAACGTATTTACAACGTAATTAAAACCACGCGGCGGCCTTAATGAGGTCAAACCGCGTTGACTCATCAATGAGGGGGAGAAAATAAAACCGGTGAAATAAATTTCAAATAAAAAATTAGTCAACAATCACCCCCTAATTTTTATTGTGTTATCTGGATCTCAACGACGCCGATTTTCGCACGCAACTTCTGAACCTGGCGCGCCCAAGTGACTTCGTGAGAATGTCTGCAGGCTGTTATACTCACATTATGTATATACACATATATTTATATATTTATAGATATATTTATGTAAATTATTTATGTACTTAAATACATATTTATATATTATATACATGTTTATTTATAATATATATATAAGTATTTATTTAATATATTTATATAATATCTTTAAAAATATATTTATATAATGCATTTCAATACATATATTTACTATTATGTAAATTAATATATATATTTTTGTATAAATTGTATTATGTTATATATAATTAATATTACATGAAATATAATTTAGACAAATATTATATATGAAATAAAAATTATACAAATATTTATATAATGTTATATGAAATACAATTTATACAAATATATAATTAATATTATATTAAATACAATCTATACAAATATTTATATAATGTATTTCAATACATATATTTATTATTATGCACATTAATATATATGTATTTCAAAAAATACAATTGTATAATATTATGTATATTAACATATATGTACTGCAATAAATATAGTTGTATAATATTGTGTACATTAATATATATTTATCTGTATAAAATGTATATCATATAATATTAATTATTTATAATATAAAATCATAAACATTTTATTTAAAAATATATTTATTATTATTGTAATATAAATTATAAAAACTATAATCTTGAGTTTTTATATGATTTATTTTTTAAATAAATTATATTTATGTATTTATTTATATAATATGTTTATGTTTTTATGTTATATATAATTAATATTATAAGAAATAGAATTTATACAAATAAATATATATAATTGTACATAAAATTATACAATTATATTTATGTATACATGTAAATACAATTAAGTACAATCATATAACTGGAAATATATAACAGAAGTAAATGATATATATATACATATATATTTACTAAATCAATTTATAATTAATATGGTATACTGAAATATATATAAAATAATTATATAATATATATAAATTTATATATAATAAAATATTTATAATGTAATATATATAATAAAATATTTATAATATAATATATACAATATAAATATATAATATATAATATTTATATTTATATTTAATTTTGCCTATATTATATTTATTTATACACATAATATAATATAAATGTATGGTATTTGTAAAACTGTATATAAATTTTATATATAATTTCATTATATATACATGTGTTTATAATACATTTAAATACATTTATATAATGTTTTTATGTAATATATGTGTGTGTGTGTTCACACGCATATGCACCCACATATATATATTATTAAATTTGAATTTATATGAGATTTATTTTAAAAAATAAATAAAAATTAAAAGGGGTTAAAAAACCCCTATAGTCAAAGGGATTAGCGGTGGTTCATGAACCCCCTCTAATATCGTAAATTATAGGGGGTTCACAACCCCCTCTAATCTTTTAAATTAGAAGGGGTTTAAAACCCCCTCTAATCTTAAGGGAATAATGGCAGTTCATGAACCCCTCTAATTTCAGAGATTAGAGGGGGTTGTGAACCCCCACTATTTCCTTTAAAAAACAATTTCCATGTTATATATATAGTCTCTAATATATATCCAAACAAATAATATATATATATAAACACACACAACGCCTCTAAAATCCAATCGAACATATAGAGCCACTAATTATTAATTTTGCGGTGGTTTTGACACAACTACCACTAAAATCCAACCAAATATTACAAAGAAAAAATGCTAAAATTTTTAGAGGGGGTTGTGAACCCCCTCTAAATTCGATGATTAGAGGGGGTTGTGCATAACCCCCTCTAAAATGAATTTAGAGATGGTTATGCATAACCCCTTCTAAAAAACCGCCGCTAATCTGCTGTTTTTTTGTAGCGAGTCCAAGTATTGTTCAAGGTGTAACATAATATCATTCAACCTATGAACCCGTCCAAGACATTCAGTATCAGGAATACAAGTATCTTTTAAGGTGTAGCGTAGTATCATTCAATCTATGAACCCATCCAAGGCATTATGTATCAGGAATCCAGGTATCATTCAAGGTGTAGCATAATCTTATTTAACGATGAGCTCACCTAAGGCGTTCCATGTAAGGAACCTAGGTATCACTGAGGACACAATATCACAAGCAAGCACATGCATTTAATTATTAAGCAAATTCCATGAGAAATATCCATTCCAATTTTACAAATCAAACATGTTATCAATCATCTTGTTTATAATTTCTCGAGGCATACATCAATGTGTTAAATTTCCACTAGACATTTCTTATATAAGAAAAAGGCACATTGTAACATCCTAGACCCAGTTCACTCATAAGTAACCAAACCCGGTTAGTCGTAAGGCCTCAAGTGCACCTCCCCATGCATTAGAGATAGTCAACTAGTAGTAGGGGTCCATTGTGATAAAACAGGGAGACTATACTCTCATAATCAGAGTAGCACAATAGTGTAATAAACAACTAAATAAATAGTGGAAGCATAATATTAACTATCAGGAGAAGAAAAATAATCCAGACATAATAAACAACCACCACCAACAATATCCAGTGCCATATATAAAATGATGCAATGTCATGTCTCTAAACAAAAAGGAACATGCAGACATGACAATATACACACATACACACAGGTATATCAGAAGAACCAAAAAGACAAAAAAATTATCTCTAGATATCATCACAATCCATAGCTCGATCTTGTGCTCCTTTGCTCCCATGCTATAATCAATCATGCATCGATAACCGAGCATTTTCCCCTATCCCCACCTACATCCATGAAGTCTGTTCGGGTACTATGAGCGGGCTGAACAAGGTGTGAGAGATATACTCAGTAGGTCATCACCAATAGTGTCTATAACCAATCCAGCTTGTGCATTTAAACTATAACTTTGTGAAGGTATAACAAGTAAAGATGTAAAGTGAGTGACAAGTCCATGAGCAGAAGCTGTAATAAGAGCAGGCTATAACAGGTGAGCATCAATATATATATGAAGTGTCAACTGTAACGTCTCAGGTTTTTGAGCACATCAGAAATTCCCTAACCTGTTTGAATTTTTGAGTGGTGGTCGGACCAACCTTTCTCTTGATCTTTAGAACCAAATTCCAAGAGTTTGTTTGACCCAAGGCCTTATTTTTAGATGTTTTTTAAGGCTCAACAAGTGGATCGGGGTTTCGAGCGAGTTTTGATGCGGAAAAGCCTGAAAACTTCATTTTGGGAAAGCGCATATGGGGCGTACGGTTTGGAAAAACCATGCGGTCTTCCAGTGTTACTGGACACAATTTGATAAACCGTGCAGGAGGCACGCGATCATGTGGGAGCTCCATAGTTTTTGATAGAGGGCTCACACACGATATGCACATAGTTTGGAAAATTGCGCACCTAACCATGCACAGTGTGGTGCTTGGGCACCGCACAGTTGGCGCACGATTAGCCAAATCATGCGACCATATTGTGCGGGTCTTTAAAATGGGTAAAATTACTGTTTTTACACTCCCTCATTTAATAGATTATTCCTCCCTCCCATTTTCCACCACACGCATGGAGCTTCTCCAATCCTTCTCCCGCCTAGGTTCTGAGACAACTCCCTCAACCGAACTCCAATCTTCGGTTCATTGGTGGCTACATATTCTTCTCGGTAAGACCTTCAATCCGCTAGCTTCTTTTTTATCTCACCATACATATCACTATATTAGTGCGAGATTGTTTACCCTATTTTTAGGGCATTCATCTAAAACACTATTTTCTTCTGATTTGGCTCAAGTTAGAGGCTGATATCAGATGCGTGAGCGCCTATGAGGTAGGTGGTACCTAACTTTCTCTATGATTTTACGAGTGTTTCACGGGTGCGCTCTATATGCGCCATGTGGGTTGTCCAAGGGAGGCCCTAATTAATCAATTTCTTGACCTTATATTGTTAAATTGATGATGTAAGATACCCAAGGGAATTCTCTTACTCCACTGCAATTGGTCAAATCGGGTAAGGGGCTTGGACCAACCTGGGTAGTTTAGGCCAAGTGTTTGTTTTGAATTAAATTAAATTGTTAATATTGAATTACTTGGTTTTATGAGAACGTGACAAGATTGGCCTGAGGATTGAGGTGATGTTGATCACTTGGATTAGGGCAATGTAGTTTGTCAGGTTGGGCATGCACCGAAAAAAAACAACAGTTTAACAACGATTTTTTAGAGGGGGTTATGAACAACCCCCTCTAAATTCATTTTCTTTATAAATTAAAGGGGGTGTTATGCACAATCTTTGCTAATCATCGAATTTAGAGGGGGTTCATACCCCCTCTAATTTTTTTATCACAATTTTTTTAATATTTTGTTGGATTTTAGAGGCGTTTATATCAAAACCGTCGTTAATTTAATAATTAGTGGCACTATATATTCAGTTGGATTTTAGAGGTCCAATATATACATATATGATATTTTTTTGGATTTTAAAGGTTATATTTATATATATACACAATGGATTTTGTTTTTTAAGGAAATAGTGGGGGTTCACAACCCCCATTTAATCTCCTAAATTGGAAGGGGTTTTGAACCCCCTCTAATTTATGACATTATAGGGGTTTTTGAACCCTATCCAATTTAAGATATCAGAGGGGGTTCATGAACCGCTGCTAATCCCTGATATCAGATGTGGTTTTTACCCTCTCATTTTTTAAAAATAAATCTCATATGAATTCAAATTTTATAATATATATATCTGTGCGCGTATGTGTGTGTGTGTGTTACATTGACACATTATATAAATGTATTTAAGTACATTATAAACACACACACACATGTATATATATAAATTCATTACATAAGTGATTTAAATAAATACTTATACATATAAACAAAGATGTATACATGTATAAATATTGGTATACATAATATAAATTTAATTATAAATATATTTATTCAAATATATAAAATTTATATGTGGGTTTATAAATACTATACATTTATTAAATACATTTTTATTGTATATTTATATATGAATACATTTATATTATATTATGTATACAAATATATATATTATAGAAAAAAATTAAATATATATATATATATTATAATTATATTATAAATATCGCATTATATATAAATTTATATATATTATATATATTGTAGTATACCATATTAATAATAAATTAACTTAATAAATATATATATACATACATATATATACATATATTATTTAATTATATTATATATTTCCAATTATATGAATGCATTTAATTTTGTGTGTATATATATATGTGAGTGTATACATGATATAATATAAATGTATATAATTACATACATAAATATATAATATAAATGTATTTAATATAATATAAATCATAAAATAAAAGTATAGTATTTATAAAACCAACATATATTTTTTATAGTTTAAAAAATAGGTGTAATAATAATAATAATAATAATTAATATTATTATTGTTACACACACACTCACAAGTATATAAAAATAATTATATATATATATATGTTATCTATAAATATTATATAAATGCACACACACATAAATGTTTAAAAATATATGTATAAATATATATATATATATATGTAAATATAATTATTTATATATATTATATATACAGAGACATATATTTATATATACACAGATATATATTTATATAGATACAAAAATATATTATATTATTTATATTTCTATACACAAATATATATATACATATATATATATATATATATATATATATCATATTTTTCTATATGTAAATAAATAAAGTTTAGCATATATAATATACAAAGACCATGACAACTGAGTGGAAGAGGTGTGCAATAACCCCATAACTCGGGTTCGAAACCTGCAGAGAAGATTTTTTAAATTGGACGTGAAGGAGAGATTGGGCGCGTGCAGGCAATGTCGAAATTGCTGAGGCGTGTGCGCCTATGGGGTCGTGGGGGGGGGGGTGTTAGTGCGGGCGGTGTTGGGATTGCTGAGGCGCATGTGCTTGTGGGGTCATTAGGGGGGCCTTGGCGGATGTCCTATGAACATGGGTCGGGTGTCGGGGGGGAGCCTGGGTAGTTATGCAGTGGACAACAAGAGGGGAGTCCAGTGGTTGTCCAATGGACAACAGGAGTAGACAACGAGGGGCAATAGGGTGTTGGATATCATGTTGTAATAGTAGGTTCCCTAGAACCAACTTGAACGGTACTTTTGATTGTCATATCATGTGCACAGTTAGATATTCATGATGTATTCTTACCATTATAATGTAGATATTTCTGCGTGTTGGGATTTTTGATTTTAGATTTGAATATTGAGGAGAGAGAAAATTATTAATGGAGAGATTTATGTTAATATTAATGGAGAGTTAATTCTCAATATTAATGGATAAAATTATGAATGTTAACTGCATTAATTGGACTTATGGACTTGGTGTCTATATAAGAGGATGCGATGATATGTTTTGGAAGGTGTGTCAGCACGATGTAGCTGGAAAGAGAGAACTGGGAAGGGGTTTCCTAGTTTGTGATAGCCCGTGTGATGACGACGAAGACGACACAATTATCTTGTATGTGTGGAGATATTATTGGAAAGATGTTCAAGATGTAGTCCACTGAGAGTAAAAAGGGTGTGACACATCGATGTTAAATAGGTGTAGAGCAGTAGTGACATAATCAATGATTATGATCATGTATCGAAAGTCTTCCTGATAGTAGTGATCACGTGGTGTGTCTCAATTAATGATCGACGATACATCATGATGGAGAGATCATGAGAGATAAAAATCCTTCGGGCATCGCAATATGGTGCAAGGCTGATGCATGTTTGGATGAAGATCTCTGAGGTAGTGACATTTTTTTGACAGAAGGGTGACGTTTTGTCACAGATGGATCTTTTGATACATGACATTGACAAGATGTCTATCAGAGAGAAGGCATAGGCGTATCAAGGTGTGGTTTTCACATAGTTTTTTTTATATCTTCTCAGGATCAATTTTCCTCCAGCCTTAGGCCTCTCAGGCCCAACACATAATCCCTTCTAGGATTCTATCCTAAAACCCATGGGTGGTAGGAGAAATTTCCCATCCAAGATTATATGTGAGCCACCATCCTTGGTGGAATCCGATGTGGGACTTGGGTTTATACCCAAAAATCCTTCCCTCAAACCAAAGACCACACAATTGGGAATCCCCTTCAACAATAATGCATCAAATCTAACCATCTTGCACCACTGTTTTCTCATTATCTGGACTCACCGACTGACCACCACTATCAAGAAGACTTTTGACACAAGCCACCAAATATTCACATGCTTCAAATGAGAAATCACTACCATTACCAAACTAGTTTGAGGAATTATTCACCCTACATCACACCTAGGCTACACCATAACTCTGATACCACTTGTCAGGACAGATTTTCCTCCAGCCCTAGGTCTCTCAAGCCTAATACATAAGCCCTTCTAGGGTTCTATCCTAAAACCCATGGGTGATAGGAGGAATTACCCATCCAATCTTATATTTGAGCCACAAAAATAGGTTGTGAGCTCACCCAACTGCTGAAATTTTTTCCCTGCACAACCTTCTTGAATATCTCATTATCCACAATGAACATAGATGTCACCTTCAGGAGACATAATACTCACTCTCCCACAGTAACAATAAATGTAATTTGGGTATGTGACCAACTAGTATATTCCCAGTATTAGGTCAAAACTTGACATCTCAATATGAACAAGTCTCAAAGAATATGGTACCCACCAATATCAAGGGCACACTCCTTGCAACGTCAGATACCCTCTAATCGAACCCCTAATGGCGTGTCAATTAAAATAACTCCATATAAAAACTCTACCACCAAACCCAAACCGTTTACCAACTAAGAAAACATAAAAGAATTTGAGGTTCCAGTATAAAGAACTAGCAATCATGGAAGCTATGATAATCATACCTCGAACAATCGATGGTCCAACCTCATAACCACTGGGTGTAGGCTGAATTGCATATAGGTGACCTGCCCCTCTACCTTGAACTCTCGTCTGAGTCCCCTATGTTACACTACTCTATTAATACAATAACTCTTTTCCTGAAGCACATTATCCTCTACCCTGACTGGTTTGACCCATCAAAATCTAACTACTATACTGATATGGGGTTTTAGATCCCTTATCAATGCTCTGTATCAATATAGGTCCTCCCTCGCTGACCATCGATCAAGGGTAACTATAGAACCTTTATAGGTGTCCCATCATGCCATAAGTTATGCACTCCACTAGCAGTCAAAGTCACCAACCTCACAGGTAACCAAACTTTATTCACTGATAGAAAATCACCTAACCACTTTCTTGAGAGGTCGGTCCTATCCCTTGATTTCTCTTCCCACCACCACCTTGGAAAAACTCTCATAACATTGCTTCCTACTATTGAGGGACACACCACCAGATCGCCCTGCTGACCCCACTTGTCCACCACTAGAAGACTCATTCAAGTCCCTCTTAGAAATCAGAGCCTAATTCAACACCTCAACAAGCTTCCTCAAATGGAAGATAGTCACCCAGGAATTGACCTTTCATTTTAAGCTCATCCTGAACACATTTCACCATAGCTATCTCATCTCCTACAAGTGATGGAACAAAACATTGCAATTTGGTGAAGCGGACAGCATAATCCATCATTGACATATTATCCTGAGTAAAATTCATAAACTCCAAAGCTCTCTCTTTCATGAGAGTATTCAGGTAGAAATTATCTAAGAACTTTTCCTAGAAATATTTCCATGCCATACTCTCTAATTGATCAGCCTGGACCTTAATATCCCACCATCGCTTCACTGGTCCTTACTAAATGTAGGTTGAAAACTTAACCCTCTTCTCTATAGAAGTATACAAGTGGTCCAAAGTCATATGGATATACTCAATCCAGAACTCAACTACCTCAGGAACACCCTCTACAGTGAACATATGAGGGCACTGTAGCTAGAACTCCCTAGTCAGTCAACACATAACTGGTGCGGCCCGCCCTATGTCACTTTCAAAAACTACATAAAATGAGTGGAATTATTATGGAACTTCTATACCTACCTCTCATCAGAAACCAATGGGGCCTCTTGTCTCAGTACTAGAGGTGGATTCTCAGTAATTTCATCATGTTTCCCTACCAGTAAGCATCATTGTGGAGGCATCTATCTGCAATACCAAACACATATTCGAGGCATATAACATATCTTTTCCATAGGTACACAAAATAAGAGTCACAAATAGGCATAAATAAACTAATCCACATATACTTTCCCAATGGGTGAAGTCTACAACACTATCACTACCCTCAACCATCCCTATCCCAGTTCATGGCTAACTCGAGGTAAAACAAATTTATATATTTTACAAGTATTATGTTTGACATAGTTTTTCCCATTTTCACTTTAAATTTTCAATTTATAACTATAAAATCCTCCCAATTATCATATTTACATTTTATATCATCTTAATAATTAATTTAGCTGTTTAAACATTTTTCATTTAGGCACCATCTCATTAAAAACACAAAAGAAACAGAAAATAATTTCACTACCCATAACCCATCCATAGCATGCCATTCCATGCATGCCTAACATGATATATGCCATATAAATTTCACAAGTACCTAAAATGATCCATGTATACACAACCACATTCCATACCGGTTCATAAGTAAAATCTCATAAAAAAATAACATCACACAAAAAGTGAATCACCCAAAGTGAAATATCATATAATTGTAACAGGTAAATATAAAGAACACAAATCCCACCCTAGTAACTTGGGGTTTCTCTTGCACATGGGTTAGTTACCCCCATGCATGAGCTCACTACCAAGGCATGACACATCCTAGTATCTTGTCTACCTTCACAAATAGTAAGATGATAGAAAAGAAACTCCTCTAATACCACATTGTAACATCCCAACCTAAGAACAACTAAACTGGCTCCCCAAACCGGTTTGTTATGTGACCTCAAGCGCACCTCCCCATATTCCAGAGGCTACTAACTAGAAGTGAGGGTCTGATAAGGTATGTGGAGTGATTATACCCTCTTTACTAGAGTAATACAATAGCAGAAATCAAAATAAACAATAACCAAAGTAATAATGATCAATAACTAACAATAACCATGCATCACATAAAAAGATACCAAAACTGGAAGTGCCCACAACCAATACAGAAAACATTTCATGCCATACTAGTTTCACTTGTCAAGGGAAAACCCAAAATAAAGAAACACTAAAAATACCCAAATCAGGTCCCAACATCAAGTATGGCCCCCTCATCCAAGTTTCATCCAAAAGTCCCAACTCAGTTATCTAACATAGGTCTTTTGACCTTATCTTGACCTGTAACCATGAAATCAACTTGGGTGCCAATGGAGGCCTGAGTAGGGTGTGAGTAAAACTCAATAGGCCACCACCAATGATGTCTAAAGTAATATCCATTCTAATAAAAAATTTTGTGTATGAAAAAGAAAAAGGGAACAATTAAACATGGAAATGAAAGTAACAAGTTTCTCAATATTAGTTATCAACCATAGGAGTTAAACACTTCAATTAAAAAGAATCCATTTGTTGATCATTCCAAAATCAGATGCTGATGAGTGTTGAACCAATTACCATTACATATCAAATTCAATTAGTGCCCAGATCATTGTGTTAAAAACATATTCAGGATTAAAAAGCATCATGTCAATCATATCAAGCCAGGTATGTTGAGTGTCATGTCTAACCATACTATATCAAAGATAAGGGGCATCATGTCCAAAATCCTTACCAATGGGTTGGAATCATCATTTCCATCATCTATAATGATTTAATCATTCTAAAATTCTCAAGGTCCAACATTCTTGACCTTTTTATCAAGGGTTAACCCATTATAACATTCATTTATTCTCATGGTCTAATATACTCAACCTCTTTGGCTCAATTCCATAATTAAACTACTTATTCATTTAACTCAATACTTAAATGTTCCTCAAAAAAATTTAATAGAATGAACATGCCCCTTTTCCCATTTCCTATTAATTCCCTTTATCATATCATAAAAAATTTACTCACCAAGTTAAGACAAATGGCCCTTTAAGTCATGCTAACATTCCAAACAACAATTACAACCGGTTTAATCTCATAAAACCTTTAATTAATCATTTAATAACTCATTTCACCATTTTCAAGGGATTGGAACACATCATGGTCAGCCGTAGACTCAGTCTCAAAACCATCCATGAAAATTAGAGGGTCTATAAAGGGTCTTAAACATCAATTAAAATCTCAATTTACCTTTATTAGTCAATGAAACAAAAACATAGCAAGGCAGTGTATTAGAACAACCACATACACAAAGATAAAATCAAATCTATGGGATAAATCTTATAGACCACCTACCTTATGCTCATAGACAACCACTAATTCAACTTTGAACCTTAATTCTAGCTAAGATGGCCTCAAACACAAAGGTTATGAACTCCCTAAAAATAGGGTTGATTGTATTTGGAAGAAGATAAAACAACCAACAATGATTCTTCCAGAAAATAAAAGGAAACAAAGTCAGAGACTTATTCGGGGCTTCCATTCGCACTAAATGACACCACAAACACCCTATAATCAAGGGAGAACCATCCTTGGAAGAGGAGGGAACTTTTAGTTCACACCCTAGGACATTGGGGAAGAAATGGGGGTGGAGATTGGGTTAGATCGCATAAGGATTAGGACGGAAAAACATCAAATAACCTCTTTTAATAAGGTGCAAGGTTTGGACACATAGTTTTCCAAACCATGTGTCAACTATTAATCCTCCACTATCCATGAGGAAACTGGGTCACACAATTTACTAGGGCACCCACATAATTTGAAAAACCATGCAGAAGTTGTGCGAATGGTTCTGTCCAACCTCACATGGTTTTCAGGCCCCCTGTGCATGGTTTACAAACCATGAACCCCCTTCTCTATGTCGCATGGTTATCATGTGTGGTTAGTATTAATTGTGCGTCAATCATGCACCATTCACAATATACCCCCTTTCCTCCCTTTTTCGATCCTTGAACCCTCAGGACATTCTTGAGTCATTTTCTACTCCAGATCTGCATTTCATTATCTATTTCAAAAGGATATTAACAAAAATTAAAACAAAAATGTACCTCATTAAAGGGTCAAGATCTTACACTACAGGTGATGTTGAAGGCTTATATGGGTAGATCTTGGGTCAGTTAGAATACGAGAATACATATCTTCCTATTACGTATCATGATTGGAGGCATATTCCCATCAATCGTATGAATTATCTTTTTGATAAACAACTGAAATTATGTCGAAATAAATATATAGTTTTTTATTTGATATTTCTATCAAATGCATGTCTAGTTATTTTTGAATATCTAATATGTAGATACTTTTCCATTTTTATGTGCATGAATTGGTTGTGTGTCAATGGAATATGAAAATATTGTAGAAAAAGTGGAAGGAATTTAAGTATAGGTTGTGGTGTGAGTTTAATGACCCCTCCTTGAGTCTCCTTCAAATGTATAAAAAGGCATCTGAAGGAATACCTTAGGATTAGTGAAAGTCCTTTGTGGGTATACATCATCCTGATTCACATAAGGTATTTGATATTTTCTTAGTACATTGAAATTAATTTATTAAAAATAAGGAGGATAAGATCGAAGAAGGTAATCTTCTAGATATTTATTAAAGATATTTTTGTGGCATTTTAAGTACATAAATTTGTATAGTTGTCATTTTTTTACTTTGATGATATAGTAAAAAGAATTCGATTGTGAGGTTAGTCGAACCAAGTTGTGGTTTGATGTGCACAAGAAATCGAAAGGAAATTACATAAATAAACTCACTAAAAACATTGGGGTAAAGAATATAAATTACAATTCATTTTTTTAAAAAAATATATTTTTCTAAAATTTGTTTTATTTCCAGCAAAAAATTAGAGGCATGGAATGTAAATCCTTCACAATCATCATCATTCTATCAAAACAATTTCATTACACAAGTTTTGGTAAAGGATCATGATGGTCATGTTTAGGGGTTGGTCTCTACCACCCCTCACAAGTCTTTGGGAGGTGCTCGTCTTTATTCACTACAACGTCTCCTCCTGTAGGTTCGAGCAATGTTATTATTCACGATCACCTATAATCACAAACTAAAATTGTGAACCTCAGGAATAGAATACATGAGCATGAGACATGGTGGATAGTTTGAGGTGAGTAGTTTATAATGATAGGGAGTGAATTGGATACTTTATTTCAGGGCACAACTGAGAGAATTCCTATGAACATTTCATCCTTGATATGACAAACTACAGTGGTACTAAATCTGTTATATTTATTTTACTATATTAATATTATTATGATAATTTTTATAAATATATTTTATATATACTATCTAATTAAAACTAACTTATATTCTAAATTTAATTTAATGTAGGCAGTATATGCACAGAGGGTGGTAACTGACAGAAAAATCGGAAGCATTTATCATCCAGGGGTAACCGACATGACTTAAGGGAGTAGCGTTGATGTTTGATTCCGATTTCCAAGTGTTTTATTTGTAATAAAAACTTATATATGATTATTTTTCCACATCTAACTTAAACATATGTGTTTTATATTAAAAAAAGTGTGATATAATGTAAGTTTTTTGTTCTTTTTTATGTTTTTTTGTATGAACACTCAAATTATTGAATTATGTTCCCTATGGTTATATTTGTATTTTATATTGAAGGTATAAGAATATTGAGAAGCCTATCATAACCTGATGTTTTTTTTGTAATTATTGGTGGTTTAAATCTCCATTGTATAATTAATAGTGGTTTTAATCATGGGTACTCAATGAAAAATTTTCATTATATGCTACTAAATCGACGCTAAAACCGCTGTGTATTTAAAAAATAATCGTCGCTAATACCTGTTTTCCTTATAGTGATATCGTATCAGTTGTTAACCTACTCTCAACAACTACACTTCTTCTTATACTATATTTTACTCATAGAATCTCATGAATATTATTTCCATAATTTGAATATGTAAACTTCCCTCAAATTGTGACAAAATTATTCTTCATTTAAAATTGCCTAAAAATACCATGCTAAAAGATCAAGTCCTTATCTTCAATAATGATTTTAAATATTCTATTTGAAATTCCATAATTACTGCTCAATGATATTCTCAATAGTCACTATTTTATTTTCCACTAATCATGGATTGAATCACAACTCAATCACTAGGATCATGATATTTAATCTTTGAAGTCTATCTCAACATCGACTAACTTAAATCTCCAAAAATCTCACATTTGGTTAACTATTAATCCTTCCATAAGGAATAAAATATCTTATGTCCCTTTAGCGAGCTCAAATATCTTACGCATGAATAAGAGTATCTTACATATACTTCATGAGAATCTTACACATTCTTAAGTATTTTTGTATGCCCTTGTATATATTCTACATCAAATAAAATATATTATGTATCATCAATTTTGATACTTTACCAAATTTACACTTTTTAGTATCTTATGTATCACCTGGAAGATATTACTTACCATTTATGTTATATTATGTATGCTCCAAATATCTTATGCATCACAATATGATTTTTTCATATGTTATATTACAGCATTCACTCCAGCAACTATATTATGTATCATTGAGATATACCATGTATCCTCCAATTATCTTATGTATCCCAGTTTGGTTTTTTCCTTTTTTGTATTTTAGTAGGCCTTTTAATATACATCTTCTGTATGCTCATATATCTTATATTTCAATGTAATATTTTTCCTTTATTGCATTTCAGTAGTCACTCAACAAATATCTTTCATATGAAAAATATCTTACGCATCCCATAAGACATGTCCTTTACTAAATTTCTAGTAATCCTCAACAACTATATTTTTTATGACCTGAGATATATCACATACCAGAAAATCATCTTACGTACAACATGAAATATATTATATATCACAGTGCGAACTCTCACGGACTTTTCCAATTCTTCAGCTTCATATTAGAGTGCTTCTTATAATATATGAATCTTACATATCACAATGACTTCTAGAATATCTTTTGTATCATTCAAAGAATGTTATTCATCTCATTAAGATCAAATACTTTTTCAATATTTTGCTTCTGATTAAACCTTATGTATTCTACGCCCTTTTCAATTTCTTAGCTTCAACTCAAAAATAAAAAATTCTTCAAAATAGCTCAAAAATTCTTCAAACATTCTCAGGGAATCTCCAATAACTCATCACAATTCCTAAAATATCTTACAACATATGTGTACTTCATTTAAGTACTTTAATAAATATCAACTACCTAAACTGTTATCAACTTCAACCTCAACCTTCTTCAACCATCATCCAAGTGATATTCTCTATTTAGTACAATAACTTTCATGCTTGATAATTCAAGGATGGATTCTTAATCATCTAGAAAACCTTTGTACTTATCTCCTCAAGTTTTTTAGTAGATATATCCTCAAACCCATTTAAAACCTTTAGTTTATAGTGTTTTAAAAAACCATTAGCACTTGTCATTGATTTACATAAAATCTCAGCACAATGATCATCATATGTATTGGCTGCTTCCAAAACACCAAGCAACATATCAATATTACTTTTCAATCTGTATAATGGAAACATATCAATATTCTGATTTGATCACCTTTTCCAACTGATAAATTTATCTTCAAAACACTATGGAAAACAATAATGCATGTAATATGGTGGAAATCCATGATATATGTCAATCTCTCCAACCTCTTCATTCATTAGGCTCTCCATCATCACCCAAATCATATTAAATTTTATCCTTAATGATATATTGACAAAAAATACAATAAATGAAGCTCTCTTCAGACTCAATCCAATAGGGAACTTCAGATATAACAATGAATATATGAAAGAAAGTTATAAGAGGAATAAGGAACTTAAATAATTATGAAGAAGTTTAGAAGAAAGTCTCATACCAATATCATAAGATATGAACTAAACATTGATCAACCAGAGGAGCATAAAGAGGCTTATAGATACACAAAAATAAGAAGAAAATGGCATAATATAAATTCAAAGGGTGAGGTATGGAAGGCTTAAATAATATATAAAATATAAGAATATTACATGAAAAATAAATAATATAGATAAGATTTACCCTTACAAACTTTATAAGAAATGTATTAAGAATAAACCATTAGGAGGATAATACGGAGAGGTATTTACCCAAACAAGTAAAGATAAAATATAAAATATTAAAAGATGATATATCGAAAACATATAAGAATTTTGAATATGCAATGGTTTTAGTAAAACCACCGCATATTCAAAAAATAACCGCCGTTAATGCTGGTTTTCCTTATAGTGATGCAATATAGGTTGTTCACCCACTCTTAAAAACTGCACACCTTCTTATACTATATTTTATTCATAGAATCTCATGGTTATTATTTCCATAATTTTAATGTGGAAACTTCCCTAAAATTATGGCTGAATTATTCTTCATTTAAAATTGATCAAAAAATCCCATGCTAAAAGATCTAGTCCTTATCTTCAGTAATGATTTTAAATATTCTATTTGAAATCCCAGAATTATCACTCAGTGATCTTATCAACAGTAACCATTTGATTTCCTACTAATCTTGGCTTGAATCAAGACTCATTCACCAATATCATGATATTTAATCTTTGAAGTCTAGATCAACATCAGCTAACTTAAATATCCAAAAATCTCACATTTTGTAACTGTTAATCCTTATATAAGAAATAAAATATATTATGTAATCGTTCAACAAGATCAAACATCTTATGGATGCATAAGAGTGTATTATGTATACTTTATGAGAATATTACATATTCTCAAGTATATTACGCATTCCCTTGCATATATTCTGCATCAAACAAAATATATTAAGTATAAACACTTCTGTTACTTTACCAATTTTTGACTTTGTGATATCTTCTGCATCACCTGGAAGATATTACTTACCATCTATGATATATTGGGTATGCTCCAAATATCTTATGCATCACAATGTGATTTTTTTTCATATTTTATATTGCAACATTCTCTCCAAGAAATATCTTATGTATCATTGAGATACACTACATATACTCCAAATATCTTACATATCTTGGTGTGGTTTTTTCCTTTACCGCATTTCAACAGGCCTTTAACTATACATCTTCTGTGCTCATATATTTTTCATTTCAACGTAAGATATTTCCTTTATTGCATTTTAGTAGTCACTTAGCACATATCTTTCATATGAAAAATATCTTATGCATCCCATATGATATTTTATTTTCTAAATTTCTAGTGATACTCAACAAATATATTTTGTATATACTAAGATATATCACGTTCCAACAAAAAATCTTACGTACCATATGAAATATGTTATGTATCATAGTGTGAAATCTTAGGGACTTTGCTCATTCTTAAACTTTATCTCAGGGTAATTCTTATAATATGTGAATCTTACATATTACAATGACTTCTAGAATATATTTTGTATCATTAATAGAATGTTATTCATATCGGTAAGCTCATGTCCTTTTTCAATATTCTACTTCTAAGTAAGCCTTACACATTACATGACTTTGTTAATTTATAAGCTTCAACTCATAAATGGAAAACTACTTCAAATTTGTTGAGTACCTCTTCAAAAATTCTTAGGGAATATCCAATCACTCATCACAATTCCCAAATCATCTTTAACACTAAACCAAAATAAAAAATTAACGATGGTTTCTTAAATCACTGCTAATTTTTTTTTCCAAAATATAGCGGTGGTTTTTTAAAAACTGCCGCTAAAACTTTTTTTTTTCTTCAGTCGTGGCACTTCTTCCCCGACCCCGCACCCCACGCCCCCTGAACCCGAAACCCCACCCCCTCTTCCCCTAAGCCCATAAAACCCTAGCCCCCTCACTATCGATATTCTCTGATGTCCATCACCGCTGAGATTCTCTATCACCATCGGCCCCTTTCACACCATAGTCCCTCAAATCCCAGACCTCATTGTCAGTCCCCTTCTCCCTTGAGCTCCCCAAGCCTGAGCCCAAGCCATCGAACCCTATCTCCCTCGAACCATCACTATCGTTTCTCCCTCTGGTCACCACTCCGATGCTCCACCTCATCTCTGACCCTTCCCCATCGCTGCCCTCTCATTGATCCATTGATTATAGGTTGCGTTTTGGTTCTTTATTCCATTTTTGATTGATATTAATTATAATTTTCTTGATTTTAATGTCCCAATTTGTTCTATAGGGTGTCTTAGACCTTGTTAAGGTGGGATAGTGCCACCATTTTTAAAGAAAATGAGTTTCAAGTAAGCGACCCTTTGTTTTGGGTCTTTAAATCACCATTGCTTGATTTTATTTTTAATCCTTCATTTGGATATCAAATTATAATAATAATTATGTTAAAAAGGTATTTGATGTGGACCATATAGTGTTCTATTTAGTGATAAAATTTGAGACCTAGGTGTTATATGGTTACATTTCATAAGATGGTTTCATAGGAAAACATAGGCATGCTGACATGGGAATGATGTTTGGGTAGAAAAATAGAGTTTGTCATGGAAAGCTAGGTTTATAGGTGGCCTTAGGTCAAGGACCATGGGTGCATCCAAAGTTCTTAGGTAAAATGGTATCGTAAAAATCTATTTCACATATGAAAACTTATGGTGACTTCCCATTATTTTATTATAATCATTCCAAGGTGTTAATAATTTTAAAAAGAGAGAACACACATACCCCCTGTATTAGATCTAATTGGATCAACAAGGGTATAAAATGAATGAAAATGTCACACTGGAGTTGGCATAACTTTATAAATATTAATTTTAGTTCCTAAGATGTATTTGAGTGTGGTGGTGGTGTGATATTCCTATGTGTGATAGTGATTTCATACCAAGTATCACTCTATTTCAAATGGGTGAATTGATGCATGTTTTGTATGAATAATGGGTCATCTACTTCGACACCCTATCCATGACATGATTGACCATCAATATACTCTATGAACTTGCGATTCATGCTTCTTAATATAGGTGTGTTCTCCTCCATAATCACCCCACCCAAAGATAAATATTACTAGGCACGTAGGATTTATACTACCCTTATACATGGGAGAACTAACCTAGATGAAGTTTTGGGGTGATGGTTTTTACATATGTATCTAGGCCATCATACTTAGTAAACACCATGGGTGAAGGGTTTTGGTGAAACATATAGGCCAAACAATTTTTACATTTTCAATTTTTATTCCCAGTGGTTTTAGACATCCCTTGTTTTTACCTTAGGGAATTCTTATGCATTCTTAACTTATCATACTGATGAATCGTTGATTTTTCAATTTTGGGGAAATAATGGAACATACTATGATAATTTCATTCCATATTTAGTTTATTGATCGAATGAAGGAAATGATTGAGATACATGGATAGGGATATCATCAAAAATTAGAATATTTACCAACATGTCTTTATAGAATCTCATGAATGCATTATCAAAAATACCCATCATCAAAGCTCCTCCCACTTTACAGTCACTGGATTTTGAAAATTTTCATTTTCCCAAAATTGGGTGACAAAATTCCACTCTCCTAATTTATTGAGTACACCAGCATAAGTAGGGATAATATTTAGTCATAGGGAATATATAAAATTTATGGGGGAACCATTCAAGTATTCATATTGCACCATAATCAAACCACCTCTCACATGTAGTAACATATATTATAGCCTCAGACACATTATGTCACTTCTATCTTCTGTTTTTCAGACACCATTCAATTGAAGGGTTTGAATGAGGATTTGAACCTATGGCAATGAGGCAGTGTTAAGCTCGAATGGATATATGCACATCGAGTCTGGAATTCATGCACTTGGTTTAGTGATGATAATATAGAGGTATCCATTTTCAAGGATATTTGGAATCTCAAACATATATTTATAGTAAATATTGCTTAATCTTGGAGTTTTAAAGCCGCTGAAGCATTATAAGAAATACCTTCCACCTGACACAGGGAGATGTGAGACCAACCTATAAAAAATATACCAAATTTCCTAATAACTCTTACATAGAGTTATATATGATTAATTTTCTCCCCCACAGCCTATATGTGATAATTCATAACGAACTCCACCACTGGAAATTGAGATGATAATACATGCCTCAAATATCATTGGTAACATACCTTGTCTAATAACTAATATTAAATTTGAATGAGGGATAAAGGAAATTTTAGTTGCATGAGTGATTGACCTGAACTATATGTGAAAAAAATTAGTTCCCTTATATATAGAGATAGAGGGAATTAGTAACATATGGTCATGTAATGGAGAAATACCATTATTAAGAGTCAGGTTATGACATTAACACTGGATACCCTCTATGGACCTAACTAGAAGTATTTTTAGAAATGTGGTTGAGAAACTACTTACATCAAACACTCAATACCCACAATGGAAATATTAAGGGTTTTTTTCATGGCATTCAGACCACCACAATGAGATCCTATGAGCATGGTGGTTCCAGTGTTGGAAAGGATTCACAAATGAGTATTTTACATTTATAGTAGAATGAAATTTTTTGAGTCTTGGGGTTGTTTCAAGTGATAATGGGATAGATAGAAGTATATTTAAGTGTGTACAATCTATATATAAATTTCAACATCCTAGAGTATGGATTCCTCCCTCTCATTTAGGCTAATTTTTTTTATCATGAATATTTCTCGAAATTTTTGTACAACCTTTTAAATTCTTTTTGCATATTCATAATACAATTTATTTCCTTACAAAGTCCCCCCACCACTATAGTGACAATTGAAAATTTTATTTGTGAGTTTGAAGATCAATCATTTATGATGGCTTTAAGATATTTCACCTTACTGAATTGAGTGGATGATAACAATAATTATGAGGCCTATATTCTTTATAGGTTTCCATAGTAGTTCTAGTTCCTACAATAGCCAATAGTTTTACTACCAATAGATTTTATAGTAGAGAAACACCCCATGTTGGTGCGACATATCTATGTATTAAAGAAACATATCAATGGGATTAGTTGATATATCCATTGATGATGTGAAGAGATCCCAACTGAGGATGAGAGACCTCAGAAGAAACTGATGTCTAGGGACACCAAATTTCCCCATGTCAATATAAAGATTTATTGTTCTTTTTTTATCTAGAGGTCAGTCAATTATTGAAATATAGGCCCTCATCTTCTAATATTAGAGAATTATATATTATCCATCAAGATGGAATGCATATTACTCCACATGGGGATGTAAAGGAATTGTTGGATATTTATTTTTAATTTGAACCTTTGAAGGTATACATTTAAGACCTAGAGATTATTGTTTATGGTACAGAATGCCAGATACCTACCATGAGATGGGTTAAAGAAATGATGGATTTATGTTTACTAAGTTCACCTAGACTTAGTAACCCTAGGGTGTTTCTCCCATGGTGACTATTTTAAATTAATGATTGTATGATTTTTCTTTTTCTTCTATTTTACATAATACTATACATGATTGATTTTCTTTTTTTTACTTTTAATTTTTTAGTACTTATATGAATCTTATTATAACTACTTGGGTTGTGTTTTTTTTCACTTCCATTTACCTATTTTACTACTTAGTAATACTTATGTGTTTTAATTTTTTTAATAAAGTGTAGGCACATTGTGATATATATGGTTAAAAACTAGATAACATTACTGAGGAACACACCTCAGTATGATAAGGGTTTAGAGGATTTTTTAGATTTTGAAATTTCTAATCGATTCATTGATGATAGAATAAGATGTCCATGTCCTCAATATAAATTTAGAAGATGGTTGAAGAGAGATGAAGTTTATGAACACTTGATATTAAAGCAATTCCTTTTGTGTTGGACATAAAGTCAGAGCACTGATGTCAATCAATAGAATGAGCTCTCAACTTCGTTGAAAATAGACAATGAAATGAAAAACCTTATAAAAAATGCATTAGACATTGCAAGACACCAAAGTCAACATCAAAACATATCAGAACAACCAGTTGAGGGTGTTACAAATAAAAACTTGAAAAATGATATTTTTGAGGCTATAGGACAACCAGATCAAGATTATAACATATCATTGGATCCTCATCTTGATTCTGTAGAGATTAATATAAGAGAAAACTTAACTAAGCAGACAAATGCGTTTCATGGTTTAGTTGACGATGAAAATCAAGAGTTGTATAGAGGATGTTTGAAATATTCAAAACTTTCTTTTCTACTGAAGTTTTACCATATCAAATGTCTACATATAATTAAAAATAAGGCGATGTACATGATACTATAATTATTGCGTGATTCATTTCCTAAAGCAAAGATCCCTGAGTCATTTTATGATATGAAAAAAATTGTTAATAAGATTGGTCTGAATTATACAAAAATACATATGTATCCCAATGATTATATGCTTTATTGGGGTGAGGATTCAAGTATAAGGGATTGTAAAAAAATTTCTCTTCTAGATGACAGTCAATGAGTGATATTGAAAGTATGAGTCAACATACTACAATGAAGAAGAATAAAAGGAACACACATATAAAGGTTTTGAATTGATTTACTTTAAAGCCTCGATTGCAAAGATTATTCTTGTCATCGAAAACTACTGAACACATGAAGTGACATTCTATAGATAATAATAATGTTGGGTTAATGTGACATCCAAGAGATTCACAATCATGGAAGAAATTTGATTCATTATATCCAGATTTATCATCTGATCATGAGAATTTTGTATTGGGATTGAATGCCAATGGATTCAACCCATTTGGGACTTTGAGTACCAATTATAGCATTTGGACGGTTGTTTTAATCCCTTACAATATGCCTCCATGGATGTGTATGAAACAAACATATTTTATCATTTCAATGATTATTCATGAAAAAATTCCTGGAAATGATATTGATGTATACTTGCAGTCTCTAATTGAAGAATTACAGGAGTTATGGAGCAACAATGTTGAAACATATGATGCATCTTCTAGAACAATGTTCAAAATGAAAGTTGTTGTAATGTGGACCATTAGTGACTTCCCTAGACTTGGGAATTTAACTAGTTGGAACACTTACATGGGTTTGGATTGTCCTATATGTAACTTTGATTTTGAGACCGAATAACTACCTCATAGTAAAAAATGGTGCTTCTTGTGTCATCGAAGATTTCTCGATGTATCTCAAAGATTTCAGTCAAACAAGTCAAAATTCAATGGTTCTATTAATTGTAGACCACATCCAAAGTTGTTAACAAGTTCTGAAATATTATCAAAACTTGGAAATGTTGAAATAGAATTTTGGAAGGTGCATCATTTGAATGATAGTGGGAAATGATTTTGAAGTACATTATCAAGTGAAATCAGAATTCAATAATGGAAGAAAAAAAGTATATTCTTCAAACTTCCGTATTGGGAATTTAATTTTCTATGAAAAAATCTTAATGTTATGCATATTGAGAAGAATTTTTGTGATAATTTGATCTTTAAATTGCTTAATGATCATGGAAAATAAAAGGACCATCTCAATGATTGGAAATACTTAAAAACAATTAACATAGAGTGTGATATCTGGACAGATGAGAATGTAAAGTATGTTTTGAAAATTTTTGCAATGAAAAATAGGGATAAAGATACATTACTTAAAATTTTAAAACATGTGAAGGCATCTGATGAGTATTCAAGTAACATATCAAGGTGTGTTGACTTAAATCATCATATGTTACATGGATTGAAAAGTCATGATTCACATTTTTTGTTACAACAGTTACTACCATTAGCATTACATATATTATTACCTGAAAAGGTTACTATTGTTGTACTCTATTTTTTCACATTCTTCATAAAACTATGTGATAAAACCCTACAACCATTTGATCTTGAAATCCTTCAAGAGATATTTGTATTGACACTTTTTGTAATGGAGATGATCTTTCCTCCGTCGTTTTTTAATGTCATGGTGCATTTAACTGTGCATTTGGTCGAGGAAGCTAAATTAGGAGGCCCCGTACATTATAGATGGATGTATTCAATTGAGAGGTACTTTATTTATATATTTTAATTTTAAGTAAACAATTTTTGGAACTTCATTAAATACACAATTATGTTTCTTTTTTATTTTATTTCACAAATATCTTGGGCATTTGAAATCATACGTGAAAAATAAAGCTCAACTTGAAGGCTCTATTTCTAGAGTCTATTTGGAAGACGAGTGTCTTACCTTTTTTTTAGATACTTGGATGATATTGAGACAATATTGAATTGAGTTGGACGTGTTGATGACACATCAACTCAATCTCAACTACATGGGAGATTAAAAATCTTTCCTGCTATTGGTTGATCAGTTGGGAGGAGCTCAAATGTTACACTGATATAAATGGAATTATTATAGGCACACAGATATGTGTTACTGAATAATGAAATTATAGATCCATTTATTGAAGAGTTTAGGATACAAACAAAGAGACAAATGAGAATCTGGACATGAAATGAGAAAGATATATCAAAAGCTGTTAGTAAAGAGCTTATAGAATGGTTTGCACGATGTGTAAGTTCATATATATTGCAATCAATACAAATATTAGGTTGACACATATATTTTGTAAATATAATAATGTATATTACTTTTTTTAGATCATGAATACTAATACTCACGCTGATTTGTTAGAATATTTTAAGTTTCTTGATCTAGGTCCTCTAAAACATGCTATAAAGTTTGATGCTTACAATGTGAACGACTTTAAATTTCATACATTCAATCAGGGAGAGGGTTTGAAAAAACAGAATAGTGGTATATATATGTTTTCTAAAGTGGGATACTATGGAAAGTTGATTGATATTATCGAATTAAACTACCATGAGAATTTTTTAGTTGTTTTATTCAAATGCAATTGGGTATTTATTATTAGGGGTGTTAAAAGAGATTATTTACAATTTACTTATGTGAACTTCTCTAACTTGATGGATGTCGATGATTGTAAATTACATGATTCATATATCTTATTATCACACGTGAAAATGGTTTATTATGTGGAATATGTTGTAGATGAAGGGTGAAGTGTAGTTACTCACATAAAACAAAGAGAATTGTATGATATGAGTGATGAAGTGAAAGATTTAACCTCTAACATCAAATCCCATCAACAAAAAGAAGAAAACTTATTTTTACATCATGATATTGAAAATATTAGTCTTGTAAGGGTGGATAAAGTAGACAAAGTAATGATGGAGCATGAAAATGACATGATTGAATAAAAAAATGATTGTATGTGCAATCATCTATTCATTTATTAAACATTTATGTTATTTGTGAAGTCATTAATTATTATAGCTATGCATATTTTTTTTTGTTAGTACCATGCATATGTTATCATTTCTATTTTTTTAGCATTAATTTTTTGAAATATATGTTATAAAGTTAATTTTATTTGATTAAATGATTGTAATTCCAAGGAGGAATCATTATATTGATATCAGTAGAATCTCAGTTGAAATTACCTCTACCATACCGATAGATGATGATCCATTAGTCTCCCTCCCTAAAACATCTGAGATACCCTCCTCTTCCCCCCTACACTGTCTCTCACACCCTCCGTTAGTGTCTTATTAGTAGGTCATCCAATGCCTCCTCATTCAACAACATCAACAGTGAGGGAGTAGGTCACCACTTCTATTTTTTCATAGGGATATTGGAGGGTTAAAGTTATAGGTATAAATTTTAATATGAATAAAGTTATTTCACCTTTTTATACTACTAACTGTTTTTTCATAAAAGATGGAAACAATGCCACTATAGAGAGAAATATGAAAAGTTCAGATATATGGAATCTGAACAAACTAAAGATAGTTGTACAATTTAACTACTATGGGGTCCCTATAGATGACTCCATAGGATTATTTGGCCATATTCCAAACCAGATGGTGGTGGAGCTAGTTACCCTTCCGATTATATATGCTGATTGGAGGCATATGCCTTCATCTTGGAAAAATTAAGTTTTTGATACACAGATAAAGGTAATTTTAATACATTATGGTGTAATTGAATGTAATTATGTTATTAAATTCTAATATTTTCAAAATGAATCTCTTTGTATAGATTTTTTTCCACTTTCCCATTACTGATCTTATAGCACGAAAGTGGACATTGAAAATTTTGGATAAGAAATGGAAGGATTTTAAATGGATATTATGGAATTAATTCAACGACACTTTATTGAGCACCCAACAACTATATGATAAGGTACCCAATGAAGTACCTAGAGAGCAAAATAAAGTTTTTATTGATAGCCATTATCATGAGAAGCACATGGTATTTAAATATATATTATTATATTAATCTCATTTTACATTTATACATGCATATGAAAAGGATATGACATTGAATAAATTACTATTAAATTAAACATTATTTATTTCAGGATGTTTCAAGGAAGAATGCATTGAGTTAAGCTAATAAAATAATCCATCACACTGCCGGGTCAAAGAGTTTTTTTGGAAACTGATCGACTCTGGATTTTTTTTTCATTATTTTAAATATTTATAAGACAATATTATTTTATCCATATATTAAATTTCTGATTTATCTTTGTTTAATATATTCAAAAAATTTAGGGCACCAAGTCTCTTGAATAGAACTGTGGTTGGATGTTCATAAAAAATCTGATGGGAGTTATGTTAATGAGCCTGTCAAAGAATTTGGGGTATGAATTCATTTTTCATTATAATAACTTATTATCAGTTTCCACTATGTTAATATATATTACTTCAAATATGCCTGATATTTGATTTATAGGTAAAAATTAAGGAACTACGGGATTCAAATCCCACACAGTCCTTTTTAGTCTCCCAGGATGACCCAATTGTTAAAGTCCATAGGTATGAGCATCCTAGTCGAGTGCACATGATGGATTTGGGACCATTACCATATGAGGTATTTAGCAGTCCATCGGGGATTGAAGTTTCATCTACTCCTGGTTGTAGTTATTCCCTACCATGAGATATTCAGAGAAAGTTTGTTTCTATGTAAAGCACAATTCAGGAACATGGGGCTCAGATATCCTCTTTGCAGAAAGCATTGGTTGATTTATATCAAAATATAATTAGATTTGTCCCCATTGATATTGCATCAATGACTGGTGGTGAGCAGGTAAATAAAAAAACTTCAAAATCATTTAGTTTACAAACTTTTATTGGTTTTAATTTTAAATATAAATATACAGAACTATTTAATTTTCAATATAATTATCTTGTAGTTTCTGGTAGCATGAACCATAGACGGATATGGAGAGGGCGATGCGCAGAGTTCATCATCGGGTAGTGATTAGTGGTCTCTTTCATGACTTGGATCAATATGGAAAGAGAGGGTTTGTTTATGTATCATTTTTAACACAAAGTATTCACATGAAATTTTCATGATTTCCCATGTTTGAAGAGGCTGAAACCATTTCTATCATGTTTTTTGGTATAACTATATGGTGGAATGTTATGGTTAGTGTAAATTAATATACTTGTTTATATATGATTACTTTCCTTCATTCATGTTTCAGGGGACTGTGTAGATGAATACGGTCTAAGAAAACTATAGAGAAATATATAGGATTGTTTTAGGCCTCTTAAGCTCAAAATAAGTTCTCTTTAGCACTATAGGTAATTAGAATTGTTCGATGACTATGTCACTATGGTTAGAGGATACTGTGTAAGTTTACAAGAGGTGTCAGGTGAAATCTAGATATGATACTTGATGTAGGTATCCTTGGTTGGTTTCCCTAAGGCTATTCTGATATGTATGAGAGGATTAAGACTAGTGAAAAAATGGATGATATGACCATATGGATCCAGATTCATGAGAAACACCCTTATAAGTGTGGGTTGAGGCTTAATGATCACTATGAGTGGGATGAGTCCTTTGGAATGAGAAGACACGTGATAGATAAGGGTTCTAACTAAGCGAAAGGCTTAAATATCTTCCTTAAGATATGGTAAATAGAACCCAGGTGTAGGTCATGGGAGTTATTCGATACATGGAATCATGTTTCCAAGGGGTATAGATAATGATAGGTTGAGATGATACCTAGGTAGTAGGAACAAGAGAGATAAGGGATTTTTTATAGCTAGACTAGGACATGAGGTTTGGGTCAGGGGAGATTGTGGGTAGTGGTGTGACCGATAAGTGACTGGTATGAGATCATATCAATGATCTTAGATCACGATGGGTATGGGGGATCTAGTCAGTTCCTTGATAGGAAAGACATGCTTTGAGATGAGGGGCTAGGTCTCAAGTGACTAGCACCATGGGTTTTTTTTGGTGAGCTATGTGATTGGATTCGTGCCATATTTTTTATTTCATATGTGTGATTTGTGTGCTTATAATAGGCGATAGACATGGTGGGGGAGAGGATCTTGAGGTATGGCCTCACTATGAGTGAGATATATCTACCTAAACTACCAGGGGTGAGATGGATTCCTCATGTTCATAAAGTAGTAACTTGCCCTGAGTAGTCTTGCATTTGGATATTAGAACTTTCCTTAAGTAAGATTGGGTTGTGAAAGTGGAACATGCCGAGTGAGAGGGTTGGTTCATGGTATAAGGAAATTCATAGATGATGTACACTACCTTGATTGATGAGGTAGTGGGTTAGGATTCAGATGTAATATTTTAGCATGATTTTTTAGGTAGTGAGTTAAAGATTTGGATGATGCCCACCCTGAATCTTCAGGTATACACCGGGTTATGAGTACGATGGCACGAGGTGAGGCGATGATGGGATTTTGGCATGGAATCAATGCAGGTATGATAAGTTATAATAGTGTCCCAGTTAGCACATAATTGCTTAATCAAAATAGAGTCATGGTATCTAAGTTAGAAAATTCCATTCGGGATATTATGTGATATGTTTATTTTTACCGTGTGCATACATGTATATGAGATTTTGTGCATTGTTTGTTTTTTTTTCTAGGGTTGGTCTGGGGCTACAGATTCTATAGCTGTCTTTTTTTTTTGTAAATTATCATATAGTGGCAGTTTAAACTGCCACTAAATATGCCATTTTTTTGTGGTGGTTTAAACCGCTGCTATATAATGATGTTTTTTTGGGTGGTGGTTAAAATCACCGCTAAATATTCCATACTATTATTTAGCGGTGGTTAAAACCGCCGCTAAATTCTCACCATTTTTTTACCGAAAAACCACTATTAAAATGAAGAAAATTGCCACTAAATATACTTTCTACGACACTTACCAGAAACCACCACTAAATTCTCATCATTTTTTTGCTGAAAAAACGTTGGTAAAATGAATAAAAATACCTCTAAATATACTTTCTATGATTCTTACCATAAACTGTCACTAAATTGAAGGAACCTTCATGTGTTGGATGTCGATACCAACTTTAACAATGGTTTAAACTGTCGTTAAAACAAAAATTAACCACCACAAAATGGTTTTTTTCTTATAGTGGTAGCATATGTGCACTCCATTTAAGTACTCTATTTTCTATTTAGTATAGAAAATTTCATGCTTGAAAATTTAAGGATGGATTCTCAATATTCCAACCAACCTTTGTGCTTCTCTCCTAAAGTTTTTAAATAACTAGTTCCTCAAGCTCATTTGAAACATATAGTTGACAATGCTTTCAGAAAACATTAGCACTTGTCATTAATTCACATAAAAGCTCAGCATGTCACACTATGACCCTGGCATGTTAATTATTTTTAGTCATTTAATTATTTTTAAGCCTTTATTTTGAGTTTTGGGCCAAGTCGGTTTTTAACATTTGAATTTTGGAGTTTCCTATCTAGGTGCACAATTGACACACTGTTAGGGGAAACCGTGCGATAACCCAGTGCAAACTGTGCGAAAACCCAGTGCAAGCTGTGCAGCCTAGACAATGGGGCTATACAGGGAACACAACTAGGAGCATGGGCATGCATCCCTCCCTAGGATACCATGTTCTCCCTCCCCATTGGGATAGAGGTAACCACATAGTTATCACACAGTCTAGAAGACCGTGCGACCAAACTGTGCGGTCTACCCAGGTTTAAAAAAATAAAAAAATAAAAATAAAAATAAATGTAAAATAAATAAATAAAACCTGATATAAAAGGGGTATCCCCTCTCCCCTCCCCCATTCGGCTGCACCCCCCCTATCCTCTCTCGCTCAATGCCACACCCAAGAGGGCTCCCACGCACCATGGCCTCTCATCCTCTCTTGATCGGTGGAAAATTCTCCTCCTAATCTTGGGTGCAATATTCTCTAATAAGAATCTTCTCTTTTCCTCCTCCTTATTTTCTTGGTTTTATTCTCTTCCTTTTCATACACATGTCTTGGATGAACCCTAACTGGTTTTGGGTTTTTGTTTTGGTCGGTTCTTGTTGTTTAGGCTTCATTGGTCCTATTGAGGCTGGTTTTTTCCACATCTAATGAAGGCGATGATTTTACTTCAGTTTCGGGTAAGGGTTCTTATATTCTTCAATTTTTCCCAAATTTTAATTAGGGTTTTTCTAATTTTTTGGGCTTCTAGTGTTTTTTAGTGCTTCTTGGACCTCATTGAGGTGGATTTGAGTCTCTGTTGTCAATGTCAACTTGCATGTGTATGCATATATATATCTAAGTTCCCCCTTTATATATATTCAATCATGGAAATATGAATATATATATTGGGGTTGGCTTTTCTTATTTATATATTTGAAAAATGCATACGTGTGTAAGTGTAAAGGGGTATATGCATGTATAAGTGTAAAGACTCTAAATCCAGTAGCACATTGACGATGCCTTATTTTATTATATTAGTACTATGAACAAGTTTTCATATCCCGAAGGACTGAATAGTTTAGTAGCTTTGGAAAACCAGATATAAACACAATTGTTATATTAGAACTTTTAAAGGAAAAAAACATAGAAAATCCATTGGAAACACCCATAAAATCCTAGATTATCTCTGAGAGTAATTTATAATATGTATCTTCACATCCTAGGGAAAAATAAAACATAAGGTTTGATCTCAGATGCTTAGTAAGGGTAAGTAATACAACAAAAACTAACATAAATAAACATAAACAAAAAGGCAAGGTGAATAACTAAAAACACATGTTATTAAAATATAATCTTGAGAATAATATGAGAGGAATACAAGATGAATAAATAATTGCATATAAATAATCACATGAGAATGAAACTTAACCATGAATATTCTACTAGTCAAATAATCACATGGATTATCAATTACTAATATCATAACGAGGGAATGCATAATGTAAGACATCATAAACATACCATCAAGGATTCAACTAAGATAGTTTTTCATGATAAAAAAAATGATTTTAGAAAAATATTGGCGTCTTAAAACAGATTATGGAGTGTACTTGAAAATGGGTAAGAAATTGGGAGGTATCCTTTAATCGGGCTTGCTTATTGGGAGGAATTGAAAAGAGAACTTTGTAAAACATGTATTTCCCCATCAAAGAAAGATTGAATGATATAGATATATGAGTTTGGAACATATACATAGAATGTAGAAGAATTATATAAAAATAATGAAGAATTTCATTGGGTTAAAGAGAGATAAATCATAACCCGAATGAAAATGGAGGTTTGGGGAGAATCCCTTACCTTATGTTTGAAAGCGTTCTGCACTTGTACTTAATATCATAGATAATGAAATTAGATTAATTAATAAATTAATTCAGAACCTATTAAACATTTATTTGTTTTATTATAATTTATTTATGTTCATTTATGGTCTTTTTTATGAGTTATAAGATCCATTTCCATCACTTTAGAGTGTTCATTTCCTTGGTTTCCATGATTGGTTTACTTGAATACATGTACGGGAGATCATGTAAAATGATAATATTCATATAGAATTGAAGTTATATATCATTAATAAACTACCAGGAGAATGAATGAACATATATATCATTTTTTTTCTAGATATGAGGATGATTTATTAGATAAAATGTTAATGATAAATGTTTATATTATTTTGGAATTTTTTTGATCACTAGAAACTAATTTTGTCATATTAATTAATATTTTGTATATATACTAGTTCTAGAACAATAAATAAGTTTTAATATACATATTATAATATGTTTTAACCATAAAAAATAGTTTCATGACCAGCCTTTCAGGAAGTAATGGAAAATGAAAATGCACTGTCTGCGATAATGGTAAATCGACACATCACAAATGATATTTTCATTTTTAGAATAAAAGGGAGGGGGGAAAAGGTTTGATGATGGATCCTCCATTAACATAAAAAATTATATTATATATAAGATACTGAATTTATCATGCCACTTGGATAAGGGGAGGTGAGGAAAGGATAAAAAAGAAATAAAATAAAATAAAATTAAAAGAACAAAAGAAGATTTTACCTCTTGAATTCCTCTCCTTAAGAACCTCCTTAAGGAACTTTGAAATGGTCTTTTGGGTGAGAACAATAAGAAAATAATGTGGGGGGAGGCTTGGGAGAGGTATTGGGTAGAAATTATACAAGATTTAAGGCTTTGGATGTGTGAGGAGAAGAGGTGGTAAGAGGCGGTGTTTATAGTGGAGGGGAGGAGTGTTTTTTGATTATTTTATTCATTAGTTTATTATTTTGGCTCAAGACTATCAATAGTTTGAACCTTATCACTAAATATTTAAAAATAATGAGGTATGGTTTTAGATTATAGGATTACATCATCCATACATCATCTATGACTCAATAATTCATGTATTTGTTAAACACCGTAAATTACCGTATTTCACTATTCACAAAAAATTCAACTGTTTTATAAAAATCCCAAAAATTCACCATAACCATTTTTTAACATGTAGAATTCAAAAACGAACTCAATTTTATGAAAATAATTTTCTAAATATGAAAATTTTAATTTTTAAATAAAGTCGCCATTTACTCAAAAAATACCATATTATAACCGATTTTATGATACTTTCAAAAATTAATCAAGGTATCATAAAATTATCTTATAATTATAAAACAACAAAATATTAATTTATGAATCTATTTTATGAAAATAAATTTTCTTTTAAATCATTATATTAATTATAAAATTATTAATAAACATTTACATTTCACAAAAATACCAACACTTAATTTATCATTTTCAAAACATTTATTTCCTTATTCCATGATATAAATATACCATATTTTCATTTATGATATACCTAAAGTTTATTTATACTTTCATAGGTGAATTAACTATTCTATTGGCCATATTACTATTCATAATGGTCACATTACTATTCAAACGGTCATATTTAATAGTATATTATGGTTTTAAACATGGTGTTTCTTGAAGCATAAACTATCGAAGATATTAAATTTTAAAAAGGCATACCATAAAATATTGGGGTGTTACATTCTCCCCTCCTTTAAAAAATTTCATCCTCAAAATTTCCAAAATGTCACCTCATAAAATATTTGGATAGTTCTTCATCATAAATTCTTATGGTTCCCACATTACCTCTTCAATTTTATGATTTTTCCAAAGTACCTTTACTAGAAGACTCTTCCAATTCCTCAACACTTATTCTCCAGAGTCTAGAATCTAGATAGGATCTTCACAGTAAGATAAATCAGGTTCCAATTATATTCCTTCATAAGTGAGAACATGCGTTGGGTCTGGCATGTACTTCCTTAACAAAGAGATGTGGAACACGTTGTGTACTTCGGGAAGGCTCGGTGGCATTTAAAAATGATAAGACATAACTCCAATTATCTCCATAATTTTAAAAGGTATGATGTACCTAAGGCTCAGTTTCCCTTTCTTACCTAACCTTATGACACCCTTCCATGGAGATATTTTCAGAAAAACATGATCTCCCACTTGAAACTTCAAATAATAACTTTGGTTATCAACATAGATTTTTTGTCTACTTCGGGATGTTTTGATATGGGTTTGAATAGTATTTACCTTTTTTGTCGTTTCCTTCTCAAGTTCTGGGCCTACGAGCTTCCTCTCAACCACTTCATCCCAACAAATTAGAATACGACATCTCTTGACATATAATGCTTGATACAGTTCCATTTGAAAACTTGAATGGAAACTATTATTGTAGGAAAACTCTACCAAAGGTAAATAATGATCCCACATACCTTTAAAGTCAAGTGATCATGATATAAACATGTATTATAATGCTTAAATGGTCATTTCAAACTACCCGTCAGTTTGAAGGTGATAAGCAGTGATTAAATGAAGCTCGATATCCAAATATTTTTTAAGAATTTTCCATAATTTCAACGTAAATCATGGATCACGATTAGACAAAATTGAAAATGGTGCACTATGAAGTCTTAAAACTTCATTAATATAGATTTTTGTAAGGCTCTCCAATGGAAAATCCTCACTTATAGCGAGGAAATATGCAAATTGGGTAATTCGATCAACAATTACCCATATTGCATCATTTTTTCCTGGAGTACTTGGTAATCCTGTGAAAAAATTCATAGTAATGTCATCCCATTTCTATGTATGAATGAATAGAGGTTGCATGAATCCTCTAGGATGTTGTATTTCAGCTTTCACCAGTTGAAAAACTAAACACCTTAATACATAATTAGCAATTTCCCGCTTCATACTATCCCGCTAGAAATGTTCCTTCAAATATCTATACATCTTAGTGATACCAAGATACATAGAGAAATTTGAGCTATGTGCACCATCCAATAATTCCATTTTTAGCTCAAGTATAGCTGGAACACAAAGCCTCTTCCCAAATTTCAAGATGCCATCTTCATACATGAAGTCTACCAATTTTGAGATCCTGAGTTTCCTTGTTGTGCTATGGCATGGTTTTCAGGTTCCTGATCTTCCATGGTGGGATCCAGGGCTTCCGGTTGAAGGTGTCGCATTCCCATATTCCACGACGAAGGGAGGTCTGGTCAGGTTTTAGGTTTTGTGGCAGGATCCTGGTCTTCTGCGACGTTGGGGTCTAATTCAGTTTTTCGTCGTGCTCCGTTAGGGTGTTCGGGTTCCTGGTCTTCCGCAGTGGAATCCGAGTCTTCCACAATGAAGGATGGTTGAGCTTCAGTCTTATTTAATGAAGTCAAGATCCAGGTCTTTCACATCGTGCTCTGGTAGGTGAGTGCTTTGGCTTTTGTTGTAGTCCCCAAGTGCAGTTTTGATAGTAACGACTATATTTAAGGAGCTCTGTGTCATCGACATTTTCGGGGTGGCCCTGTTCTCAGCCCTCGTGGGTTCCCCTATCGCTTCCCGCATGCTTTCTCATTTTGGCCTTTGGTGTGGATTCTTCCTTAGCTCAGATCTGCTCAGATTCATGCCAAGAGTGGTGATTCTAGTCCAGATCAGCATGGTTCTCCTCTTTAGTGACACTCCTTTGGTGTGGTTATTGGGTTTTCTAGCCCTGGGAGGTATTAGCTTGATTTCTCGTATCTGGGTTCGTCTAGTTTCTTTATGTTTCTCGTCCGTAGCTATGGTTTTGAAGGGAGACTCATGGGTTCGTTACAGTGGGACTATCTTCTGGTGATGATTTTGGCGACCAGGTTGCAGACTATATTGTTGATGATTTTCTAAATACTGATTTTCTAGCTTTGTGAATGAGTTTTTTGGTGGTTCATCTTGACCTGTGGTCTGTGTTCAAGATCCTATGCAACCAGACCTTCTTCAAGGGGCTGCTTCAAATGAGGTTCAAATTAGGAAGTTTTCACCAGCCCATCACTATCTGAATTTAGACGTTTGAGAGGGTATGACTTTTTTCATCGGTACCAGGACCATGAATCTCTTAACGGGACAACTATCCAAGCAGTGATGAGAAGGTGGAAGCTGGATGTAACGTTTTTGATGTTGTGGAGGAGCTTTTATTTGTTTTCTTGATATGGTTTTTGATGGTTTTTTAACTATTAGGGAACAATTTATGTCTTTAGGTCCTTGATTTCATGTTGGGTTTCCCCTCACCCATTAAAAGGGGTTTATGTTAATAAAAAATTAATTTTCAGTCATGTACACATGATCCTTGTTAGTCCTCATTTTGTTTAGAACTCCATGATTCTTCCTGCTCAATGCATCTTCTTACTTATTTTCCTTCCCTAGATGATAGTGTATTGAACAATCATAATCCTTGAGCATCTCAATCCATCATCTTTGCTTCATGTTGAGTTCTTTCTATGAGAATATATATTTAAAAATCTTGTGATCTGTATATATCTCACATCTTTCACCATAGAGACAGTGTCTTCAAATATTCAGAGCAATGATTATAGCTATTAACTCAAGATCATGAGTTGGATAGTTTTGTTCATGAGTTTTTAACTACCTTGATGCATTATCAATAACTCTATCATTCTTTATAAGGACACAACCAAGTCCCTTCTTTGATGCATCATGATAAATAATAAATCCACAATTTCTCGATGGTAGAGTCAAGATAATAACATTAACTAATCTCCTCTTCAATTCTAAAAAGCATTCTTAACATTTATTTTTTCAAAATAAACTTAACCCTTTTACAAGTAAGCTTGGTTAATGGGTTATCTATTTCAAAAAAATTCTGAACGAAACACCAATAGTAACCTGCTAAACCAATAAAACTACACACCTCAGTTATGTTCATTGGTGTAGGTCATTCCCAAACTACCTTTGTATTAACAGGATCAACTGATATTTTATCCTTAGAGACAATATTTCCAAAAAAAGAAACTATTTGAATCCAGAATTCACACTTTTTAAACTTATCATATAACTCTTTTCTTTTAAGAGTCTCCAGAATAATCCACAAGTGGTTCTCATGGTCATCATAAATTTTGAAATATATCAATATTTCATCAATAAATACAACAAAAAAATTGTTAAGATATTCCTTCAACACTTTGTTCATTAAATCCATAAAAATAAATGGAGCATTAGTTAGTACAAATGGAATTACTGTAAACTTATAATGTTTATACCTGGTTTGAAATGCTTTCTTTGGAATATATTCCTTCTTCACACACAATTGATGATATCCAGATCAAAGATCAATCTTTGAAAAATATTGAGATCTGTGAAGTTAATCAAATAATCTATAAATGAGAGGCAATAAATACCCGTTCTTTGTCGCAATAGCATTGATTTCTCTATAGTCAATGAACATCCTCATAGATCCATCTTTCTTCTTAACAAAAATAACAGGATCTCCCCATGGTGAAACACTAGGGTGTATAATTTTGGAGTTAGTTCCCTATAACCAAATTATTTTTACTTTATGATAAAAATACATTTATTGTTTTGAATATTAATAAACTATTTATCACATCATGATTGTTCTTATACGTGAAATAGTATGTGATAATTTCCTAAGAGTAGCTATCGCACTAAAAGGTCATAGCAGTTCTACACTATGATGAGAACCCAAAAGTGTTATGACACTATTCTTGAATATATATTCTATAGACAAATGATATAATTTGAGGGACACAAATGATACATGTTATCAGGGGTGAATACTCAGAGGACTTTGAGGCACCTTCTTATGGTGTACGCCCTTGGTAATATCTAGTATGGATATTATGAGAACGAGACCCTCCAGTAGGAAATCCACATTTCTATGTGTCATTGGATATTCCTATCTATGGATGCATGTATTGGTTCTTAGAATTTAAGATTATTATTAATGAGTATTATGAGTCATGCAATTAGATGTATTTATGAAAACCGTGGTGACATATGTTCGTGGTGAGGTAGGATATGTTGTGTGCGTCACGAGTAATATGCATTAATGAATAATTAAAGAAAATATTTATCCCTTTTGTTATTTAAAAAAAGTTAATATCTCAAGGCCTTTAATGAAAATGATATTGCTTGAATAAATCTATGTCCATGGTGTTCTATAGGCAAGTTTTATTTCCAAAAAGTCAAAGAAATAGATAATCGAGCACATAGGTTGATGGTACCGACATGCAACCTCCTCGATTTGAGATATTGTGATAAAGGGATCATATTACATGGTAAGCGTCTATACGAGGTGACATGTCATTGCATCATTAAATTCTTTCTCCATGGGTGCCTTGGTGTGTTGCTAGATGCTAACTTTGGATTTTAGGCTGCTTTGCCTAATACCACTGAGAAAGAGGCCTAGAGGGTCACACAATAAGTGTATCCAGAATCTCAGTTAAATAATATATTATTATTTATTATTTAATAGATTTAATAAATATTATTTCCATACGTGGTTTAATAATTATTCATGTATTCAAGATCGTATATAAAATATTTATTAGTGAATAATGAAGTGACATTTATTTAATAAATAAATAGATATTATTCAAGGTCCGATAAATATTATGGAGGAATGGAGGACTGAATTTAATGGTCCAGTGAAAAATAATAATATTGAATATTATTTGATTAAATAATATTTAATTATAATTTTCAAGTTAAGAACATGTCGAGACATAATAATATTAGTATTATTATTTGACATGGGGTTTTTCTAGGATTAAATAAATAATTAAGGGCACTTGTGCAGTTATTTTATTTTAACCCAGTCAATATAAATACCCAATTATGTTATTTTCTCAAGAGAAAATTTAGTTGTGCACAACGATTTTTGGAGAATCATCTCAAGCCTAGAGATCCCCCTTATCAAATAATGCTCCCAATAATAGCGAGCAATCCTCCTTCACCGGATCAAGAAGAATGTTTTGAAAGCGATTCTCAAGCTGATCAAGGCGGACGATTCAAACACTAGGATCTTTTGTGCTAGCACCTAGAGAATCCTTAAACAATGTCTGGAGATTCCTATAGCACATTTGGATCACCTCTAGAGGAAATATAAACTTGGTTTCTATAACGCAATGATGGTGCACCACAAATCTGTCATCAAACTCATCAATGACGAAAGAATTCCTTAGAGGTAATTCTTTATCTAATTAAATTAATTATAAACAATATGTGTTGATATCCTCTCTCTGGTTCCAGTTTGATTAATTTTTTCTATATTTGATTAAATTATATTGATCACGACGATTAAACATCATATATATCTTCGATTGATCATTGATAATGAAAAAAAGCAATGTTGGGATCCACCCATCACACACTTCCACTGCACTTGGAACCTACATATAAATCTCTTATCACTCAATTATTCTAGTTGTTTCTTTAACATTATTAACCCCATTATGTCCATTATATAGGGAGTATTTGATATATGTATTGCATCAGAGATTAAATCAATAGAAAACTCAACTTCTCGCTCTGGAGGGTGTCCAGATAAATCCTCTAAAAATACATTAATGTATTCCTGTACAATAGGTACATCCTCAATTTGAAGATTTCTTTCCTCATACATAGATGATTTTTTCTATTCCTCCCTAATAATTTCATTTAGAATAGCTACTGGAGGTGGATCTAGATATGAATCAGATGACGAAGTCTCCCCTATAAAGATAATAATTTTCATATCTTCATCACGAATCATAATTTCCTTCTCTTTACAATTTTTTTGCATTATATTTCAAAATCTAGTCCATACCAAGGAGTATATCAAAATCAACCATAGGTATGATGATAAAATCAAGAATTAGAGCGTGTTTATGTGTCATAATAGGAACTGATCAACACATATTTGTTGCAATAAGGTTTCCACTATGAGTCTTTATTGAGAACTTCCTTATTAAGGTGAATTGGAAATATCAAATTTTTAAAGAAAACTGGAAAGATATACAGGAATGTGATGATGCATAATCAAATAAATATTTAGCTAAATTTGAGGAGATGATTAAAGTACCCGAGAACACATCATTAGGAACTTAAACCTCAAATGTTGTGATGCATAAGCATAACCTTGTTCCCTTGTCCTTTTATAGGGAAAGTTTCCTTAACATCTAGAAAAATCATTTGCATAGTGTCCCAACTCCTTACAGTTGAATCATTTCACATTTTCGACTTCTTTCTTACCTCTGTAATCATGGGCATGGTTTCCTTTTTCTCCACATTTGTAACAAAGTCGCATTCCCAATAGGCATGTTCCATGATGTTTCTTTGCACATTTATTAAAAGTTTTAAGTTCTATCCTTCCCTTCTTCCCTTTTTCTTTATTTCATTTTCCAGAGTACTTAGTACTCCTCTTCTTATCTTGCTTACCTTCAAATCCATATGTCTTGGAAAATTATTTCTCTATCTTGATGGGACATGATACTATATCCTCATATGATGAGAATTTTTGGGAGACTAGTGTCCTTTATAGAATTGGTTTAAGACCATCAAGGAAATGGTCAATCTTACTTTTTGGATTATGTATGTAGTCCGTGACATGCCTTGATAACCTCATAAAGTTGGGATCATGCTTGGAAATTTTTTCATCCTCTTTCTATATTAGACTCAAGAATTTTCTCTCCATATCAAATTGCTATTTGCAGGAGAAATATTTTTCTATGAAAATTTCATTAAAATCCTTCCATTCCACATTTTAAATTTCTTTATTCTCTATTTTTTTTTGAATTAATGACCACCATTTATTTTCATCTCCTAATAGATGATAAAATTCCATGATAACCTTCTCCCTTTCGTTACTTCCCAAAGTAAGAAATATCTTCTCTACGGAACTTATCCACTACTCTACTACAAATAGGTTTATAGTTCCATTGAATGATAGAGGTTGTTATTGCAGAAAGAAGTCTAACATTGTTAAACTACATTGTGGATCAGGATGCTCCATGCGAGTAAGGTTATTTCTTATAACCTTGGTCAGTTGGTCTCAATATAGTTGTAAGTTATTCAGATCTAGTTGTATCTCTAGATACAACATCATTATCTTGCATAAGGGGTAATCCCTACATGAGGTATGTGCGTTGATATGGTTTCCATTCCTTCCACTAGGAATCATTTCTAAATAATGGAATACACTAGATTAGATCATAACATTATGAAACATAATGCGTAATCTCAGAACTAGTGAATCACATAATCCTAAATTGAAAATTTAGGTATAAATAATCTCTAAATCATAATCTTGGTTTCTTTGGGAATATTTCAAAATTCTGTCATAGGGTTTCATTCTTTATCCTAGGATTTCCTAAATCTAGTTTCCAAAGTTTCTACTAAACTTGCTCTGATATCAACTATAAAGACCCCGACCCTAGTAACATGGAGTCACTGCCTTATTTTATTACATTGGTACCTTGAATAAGTTTTCTCATCCCAAAGGACTGAATAGTTTAGTAACTTTGTAAAACCATATGCAAATATAATTGTTACATTACAAATTTGAAAGAAAAAAAACATATCAATTCCATTGGAAACACCCACAAACTCCTAAATTATCCTTGAAAGTCATTCATAATATATATCTTTGCATCCTGGGGAAAAATAAAACATAAGAAAGGGGTGAGATCAAATGCTCAGTAAAGCAATATAGTGAAAGCTAACATAAATAAACATTAACAATAAGGCAAGGTGAATAACTAAAAACACATGCAATTAAAACATAATATTGAATATAATATGGCAGGAATAAAAACTGAATAAATAATGTCATTTAAATAATCATATGAGAATGGAACTTAACCATGTATATTATACTAGTCAAATAACCACATGGATTATAAATTACTAATATTATAATGAGGGAATTCATAATTTTGGATATCATAAATATATCCTCACAGCTTCGGCCAAGACACCATACATAAATAGGTAAAAACTCACTCTAGTTTGTCTCATGAGACCTACCGATGCATCGAGAGGCTATAGTGGGCCCTACTCATCACTTACTAAGTCCAATGCATTCCTCATATGAAATAGGTGAAACATAATCAAAATATACATTCATATTAAAGCTATCATATGAAATGTTAATAACCTTCCCCAAATAATAAATATAATCATAAATCATCTAGAGTAATATGGTGAATGATATCAAGATAATACAACCTCAGTCAAAATAATCATAAAACTTTCAATAAAATATGTTATATGGTAACATAAGATATCAGTTTCAATAAATAATAAGATTCAAAAAAGGTTTTTTAAATATATGAAAATACTCTAATAAAATCTTTGATGAATTCTTGAGAGAAATACCCTTTTTACTTTTGGAAAGAAGAGTTATTTTGGAAAATTACTTTGTATTTATTATAAAATCATATTATAAACATGTATATCCTAGAAAAGAAAAGATAAGTACTATAAAATTATGTTTGAGGCATAAACCGTGTGAAATTTAATTGAAAACACATAAAAATAGTTTTTAAGAAACTTTATAAATTGGCCACTTCAGTGCGATTTAAGGGAAAATGTAAGAGTCTTTAAAGAAAACAAAGGTCTAATTGTTTAAATAAAACTAAAAAAGATATGAGATAGTTTTTCATGATAAAAAGAGTGATTTTATAAAAATATTGGTGTTTTAAAATAGATTATGAAGTTTACTTTAAAATGGGTAAGAAATTGGGAGGTACCCTTTAATCGGGCTTACTTATCCAGAGGAATTGAAAATGAAACCTTGTAAAATATATATTTCCCCATCAAAGAAATATAAAATGATCTAGATATATGATTTTGGAACATATAAACATAATTTAGAAGAATTATATAAAAATAATGAAGAATTATATTGGGGTAAAGAGAGAGAAAGTGTAACCCGAATGAAAAATGAAGATTCAGGGAGAATCCCTTACCTTATGTCCAAAAGCATTCCGCACTTATACTTAACATCCTGGATAATGAAATTAGATTCATTAATAAATTAATTCCGAACCTATTAAACATTTCTTTGATTTATTATAATTTTATTATGTTCATTTATGGAATTTTTGATGAGTTATAAGATTCAATTTCGTTGTTCGGAAGTGTTTATTTCCTTGGTTTTCATGATTGGTTTACTTGTATACATGTACGAAGGATCATGTAAAATGAGAAGAGTTATCCAGAATTGAAGTTATATTTTATTAATGAACTTTTATGAGATTTAATGGTCTTATATATCATTTTTTCCAAACATGAGGATGATTTATTAGATAAGATGTTAATGATAACCGTTTAGATTATTTTGGTGTTTTTTTGATCACCACAAACTAATTTTGTCATATTAATTAATATTTTGTATATATATATTGGTTACAAAACACTAAATAAGTTTTAATATAAATATTATAATCTGTTTTAACCATAAAAAATTGTTTCATGACCAGTGCTGAAGGCAGTAATGGAAAATGAAAACGCATTGTCCGTGATGACAATAAATCGGCACATCACAGATGATGTTTTCATTTTTAGAATAAAAGGGAGATAAGAAGAGTCTTGATAATAAATCTTCCATTAACATAACAAAATTATATTATATATAAGATACTGGAGTTATCATTCCACTTGGATAAGGGTAGGTGAGGAAAGGATAAGAAAATAAAGAAAATAAAAGAAAATTAAAAGAATGAAAGGGGATTTTACCTCATGAATTCCTCTCCTTAAGAACCCCCTTAAGGAACTTTGAAATGGTCTTTTGGGTGATACCAACAAGACCAGAACGTGAGGGAGATGTTTGAGAGATGGATTGGGCAGAAATTGGATAAGATTAAAGGCTTTGAAGGTGTGAGGATAAGAGGTGGTAATGGGTGATATTTATAGTGGAGGAGAGAGGTGTTTTATAATTATTTTATTCATTAGTTTGTTATTTTGACTCTAGACTATAAATAATTTGAAAATTATCACTAAATATATTAAAATAATGAGTAATAGTTCAATATTATGGGCTTTCATCATTCGTACGTAATCTATGACTCAATAATTCATGTATTTGTTAAATACCACAAATTACCGTATTTCACCATTCATAAAAAAAATCAACCTTTTTAGAAAAATACCAAAACTTAACCATTACCCTTTTCCAACATTTAGAATTCAAAAATGAACTCCATTTTATGAAAATGATTTTCTAAATATGAGAAGTTAAATTTTTAATAAAGTCATCATTTACTCAAAAAATACCGATTTTAATATCATAACTGATTTTATGATACTTTCAAAAATTAATTTAGGTCTCATAAAATTATCTTATAATTATAAGAAAAAAATATTAATTTGTGAATATGTTTTATGAAAATAATTTTTTTAAATTATTATATTAATTATAAAATTGTAAATAAACATTTATGTTTCAGAAAAATGCCAACACTTAATTTATTGTTTTTAAAACATTTATTTACTTATTCCATGATATAAATATAAAATATTTTATTAATACTTTAATAGGTGAAGTTACTATTATATTGATCATATTACTAGTCCTAATGGTCGCATTACTATTCTAATAGTCATATTTAATAGTATATTATGGTTTTAAACTTGGTGTTGCGTGAAGGATAAACTATCGAAGATATTAAATTTTAAAAGAGGCATACCATAAATTATTGGGGTGTTATAATAAGGATGTATGTAAGGGCCCCCTTGTATATATTTATGGCCATGAAAATATGTACATAGGGGCTAGGTGTCCTTATATACATGTGAAGGTGCATATGCATGTAAGCGAATAAAGAGAAGATTCAGGTTGTCGTTGTCAAAATGTCTTGAGTTTGAGGTAGTCTCACTATGCCTAGACCTTTAATCTGAATTCCATAATTGCTTGATTTTTTTTTAAAAAATTTGTTTTTATTATTATATAAAATTTCTAGTTATTCAAAGTGGATTTAATCCTAGGAAATGTATTTTCACTCGTTGCCCATGATTTCCTTAATCTTTCAACACGGGCTTCCTTTATTCAAGCATGTTTCTAAATGTGTGGTCCCTTAATTGTTCAGTTGGTATTCTCTTTGGTTTTGGAACTCAAAGGTTTTTGGCATTATTTTTTTCTAAAGATAGACACTACTAGAAAACAAACCTATACGCATAATTTTTGGAGAACCATGGGTATAGCTTTTATAGGAAAACAATTTTCATGAGAAAGACCTATATCCACAGTTCTTTAAAAACCGTGGGTATAGATTTACCCTACACCCACAGTTTTCGAAGAATCATAGGTGTAGGTTTCATGGGATTTTTTTTCCAGGGAATACCTATACCCATGGTTCTAAAAAAATGTGGGTATAGGTTGGGCTATACCCATGGTTTTTGTAAACTGTGGCAATAGGTTTCACGTGGAAATTTTTTTTCGACCTATACCCACAGTTTGGTCAAATTGTGGGTATAGGCTGAACAATTATTTTTTTCATAAAAATAAAAATAAAAAAAAAATATTTTTTGTATATAAGAACATAAAATGTGCGATAGAGTAGTGGAAAAGTTGCTGGACTGTAAGTGGAAGGTGTTGGGATCAAATCCCAGCGGGTATTTTTTTTAATAAATGACCTATACCCACAGTTTGGAAAACCATGGGTATAGGTATGTACATACAAATAGCCTATACCAAGGGTTTAAAAACCATGGGTATAGGTCTATGCTTAAATCTTGGTTCCCGATGGTTCATAGAATCATGGGTATAGGTAAAAATTCTATTAGTTATAGTATTCTTTTTAAAATTATGAGGTCCGTTTTTCACTTTGAGAATAATTTAAGAAAGTGGGAAACCTTTCTTGAGGCATGCCCCTTGATTTAGAAATTTTATGAATGTGTTAAATGTGTGATTTTTGATATGTGCCTAGTGAATTGGATTGTTTATTTTTGTGATCATATGGAAAGGATTTACTCTTGATGTTGAGATTGGAATAGATCACATGGGAACCTAGGTACCTATATGGGTAGACTAGGTCTAGTACACTAGGTGGTCCGACATGACTGAGGCCCGGTTCCCCTAGTCGGGTTGATGCTACAACACTAACTAAACATATGATGATGATCAAAGACCACTAGTCCTTGGGATGTGATTCCCCTCTAGTGGCATGTTCATGAGGACACTGTAGGTTTTGGTATATGATTGGATACCACTAGACCTTTTGATATGATTCCCCTCTAGTGGCTCATGCATGAGGATGCTGTGCATTTTGGTATGTATTCATCATTGAGGTACGATGATCCTAGGAACCCACTAACCATAACTACTTAGATATTTACCATGGTTATTGCTATCATTTACCCCTAATTTCCTTTTTGTGGTACTATTTTAGAACATGTTTAAAATAATAAAAAACACATTTCCTTTCCTCTTTTTTGCGTCACCTGATTTTTTTTTCTTGTTGTGACTATTATTTTATTAACTTGCTCCCTCCCATGAATGATTTAGTGGAAATATATCATAATTTGGGAACTAATATCGAAATGTAATGGAAATTAGTTTTTATTAAAAATGGAATCCTGTTACTTATTTCTGAAAGGAATGGAGAAACCCTATTTTTATGTCATATTTTAAAAATGGCATGACCTGGTTTTCTTTTTAAAGGTAATACATAGGGAATAGTTTATTTATATGTGACTACTAAGTTTTAATACTCACACCTGTAGATTTATCTTTTTTTAGATTCTGGTGCTGCTTCCAGCTTGAATTCGGTCGCTGTGGTGCGATGTTGGTTTAATGGTCATTGGTGACCCGTAGGGTCACATGGAGGTATGTGAAGTTTTATTTTCTTTCCGCTGCTTGCACTAATTTTTATTATTCAGTTTATATTCATTTATTTTTCTGTTGTTTTCTGAGATAAATCATTCTTAATGGTTTTATTTTATGCCCAACACTAGTTTCCAGTTGGGAGGATCGAGAACGCCACTCGGGCCTTGCCGCAGGCTGGCTTAGGTGACCAATTCGAGGTTAAACTGGGTTGGTTTGCGACAAAATGATATCAGAGTAGACCCTTTGTTATTTGGGATGTTAGTTAGATCAGATCTAATATTTTTGGGGCTCAAGATGTAGGTCAAGGTTTAGTTCCTGATCACCACCACTCGTGACGAGTCCTGAGTCACTAGGGGTAGTTGGGTTTTGAGTCTTTATTTTTGGTTTTGGGTTATGTTGTTAGAGTTTGTTTAGTTTTATGAGCTTTTTTATATTGAGGGATGATAGTGGAAGTTAACTGGCATTACACGGTGAGCTTACATGGTGTAGTGAACAATGTGTAGCCCGCATGCATGGTTCAATATTCTCCGAGTGGTTGGTGCATGCTCAGTGCATGGTTTTCTAAACCATGTGGTCGGGGTATGAATGACCTATAGTTCCCTATTTCAGTCATTTTGGTATGGGTGATGCTTTGGTTTGATTTTGGTTGGTGTGAGTGGATTTTGAAAGGAAGAATGATTTTTTGAAAATATTTTTTGGAGTGAAAAAATGGGTTTAAAAAGGTAAAAGGCTAATTTTTAATGGAATTTTGATTTTAAAAGGATAGGTGGAAGTAGTTTTTTTGGTTTTAAATTGGATGTCTTAAAATTGGATTTGTTGTTTAGGGTGTCTTTGGTAGTGTAAAATGGTTTCGATTTTGAAAGGGGGTATTGGATTTGAAAATTTATGAACTTGGAAATGGTGTTTTTAAAAGAGTGTTCTTGGATTGTTTTGTAATGTTGTTGTGGTTTCATTTTGGTTGAGATCTGATTTGGTTTTGATTTGGTTTTTTGATGTGTTGGTTTGTGAGCTTGGTTTCTAGTTTGAAATGTTAATTGTCTGAGTTTTGTTTCGATGTTTATTTGGTTTTGTGTTTTATGTTGTTTAGAGTATGCTGCCCAGAAAGACCCAGAAGGTTACCAAGGATCCTCTTCCAGTCATTGGCCCTTCCCAGGCTCCTAGTGGAGTGGTTTAGCTGAGCTCTTCTCAATAATTTTTTGTTGTCTGCAGTCATCGAAGTCCACTAGATGTTGTGGTGTGTCTTGAGGAAGTTGGCGGTGTCTTCAAATTTTTGGGGACTCTAGATTCCTTTGAAGTGCGAGTTGTCTTGGGTATACTTGAGGGACCAGGACTGAACTAATGGAAGGTGATCACTCTATCCTCATTGCAAGTTGAGATGTATCAGGTGATCTTAAAGACCACTTTCATTCAGTAATTTATGCTTGATCAAGTTAAGGGGAGGAAAGTTCCAGAGATCATGGACACTCGATAAGGTTAACTGATGGTGAAGGGGAAAGTTGGCTATTTCAATGATCTAGTTTCCTTTTCTCCAGAGATAGTGTCAAGAGATTAGTTAGAAGCTCTTCTTTTCATGTGGGGTCTCTATCTAGGGAGAAAGGGTTGCATTCTTTCATTTGGGAAAGTCTCATAGGGAATCTTGTGGTAGTTGATGGTCCAATTTATTTTGGGTTTTAATGGAGGTTCCTCATCTAGTGAGGAGTGTGAACCAGAGGAACCTGTCCCAGACAAATCTCTTCGTCAGTTCTTGCTTCTTGTTTGAAGAACCAATGACTCACTTGTTTGCTTCCAGTGTGGTTGGTTTTGACACTCTAATCCATATTTTTGTAATCCTCTGATGTCTTGTTGATGGTGTGGTTGTGGAAAAGTTTTTTAAGATGTGTTTCTAGAAGAGGAAGCCTCGGTCGTAGGTTGTTGGTTCCTGACTGTGGGGTAGCAAATGCTTCAAGACATCAGTGCTCCATCCATAGGTCTTGGAGTAAAGTTTTTTATGCATTCGGAGAATTTAAAAGTGTGAAGGATGTACATACAACATGTTTTCTCCTACATTAGTGTGGTGACCATTAAATTTTTCCCATGGTATGGTTTTCTGTCCTTGGGAGAGTTTTTTATGATCTTAGTTGCATCTTTCTTGAAATTTCTATAGTTGTGACTTGTGGAATATTATCTCTTAAGTGGTTAGTCTTCCTTTGGACCAGTTTAATTTTCTGGATGTTACTCCCTTGGAGGTGCATGTGTCTTGAGAGTTTATGAATTGTGGCTTGTCCAAGTTCCCTATTTGAGTCTCTATGGTTCAACCCTCATTGAGCATTCCTCTTAGTGAAACTGCCTTTCTAGTAAGTTCCTTAATGGTGGGGACCCACTGTAGGTATTGTTGGTGTCATCTCTTAAGGTGACCATGTGTGACATGAGAAGTTAAAAGGCCACACTAGTGTTAGAGGTTTTATCGGGATTTGTGAGTTATTTTGGCTTGGGAAATTAAGTTTTGGTCAGAAAACTAAAATGGTGGGGAGGCCATTATGGGGAAAAAGGTCTTGGTGAACCTAGTATGATATTTTCTATTTTTACTCTTTGGGAACTTCAAATTTTAGTGTTTCTTTGATTCTGCCCCACCCGATTCTGACAATATTAGTTCAACTGGCTTGGATATTGGGTCATGTGACAGATGCTCGTGGAGATTGCAAAAAAACCATGATGGGTTATTTGATGAAATCTATGTTAGGGGTATGTGTATTTATTTTTTTAGGTTATGTTTGGAAACATGATTCCCTCGTTTTTGGTTCTCTCATTGGTGGTTCGAGTCTTTGGATCTCACTAGTTGTTTCTTTGGATGTCGAGATGGTTCATCAAGTATGTTTTTACAAGATTATTTGGATCCTGGAGTTTTGGATTTCTGATGGAAAGTGAGATTTTGGTTCATGGTATTCTAGTGGTTGAGGTGTCTCTTTGGGTATTGGCTTGTTCACGTCTGGGTTAGCCAAGTATTTTGGGACTTTATGGGCACAAAAATGTCATGGTGGAGAGAATTGTCACACCCCGACCCTGACATGTTAATTATTTTTATTCATTTAATTTTTTATCCTTTATTTTGAGTTTCGGGCTGAGTCAGTTTTTAAAATTTGAATTTTGGAGTTTCCTTTATAGGAACACAATTGACACATGGTTAGGGGAAACCGTGTACCAGCCTAGTGTAAACCGTGCGACCTAGACACTGGGGCTATTTAGGGCGCATGGGTGTGCACCCCTCCCTAGGAGCCTTTTTAGTCCCTCCCCTTGGGATAGAGGCAACCACACAGTAGGGGTATGGTCTGGCAGACCGTGTAGCCAAACTGTGCAGTCTGTCTGGGTTTAAAAAAATAAAAAATAAAAAATAACAATAAATGGAAAATAAAATTAAATAAATAAATATTATTCTAAAATGGGTATCCCATTACCCATTTCCCCAATTCATCTATGAACTCCCCCCACTCCTATCTCACTTGACTCCACTCCCATGAGGTCTCTCGCGTGCCATGGCCTTCTCTCCTCTAGTGATCGGTGGCCGATTCTCCTACCGATCTTGGGTGTGATCTTCTCTAGTAAGATTCTTCTCTCCTCCTCCTACTCCTCCTCCTTTTCTTGGTTTTCTTATCTTATGTGTGATGTGCATGTCTTGGTCAAAGCCTAACTAGTTTTGGTTGTTCATTTTGGTAGGTTCTTGTTATTTAGGGTTTGTTGGTCCTGTTGAGCCTGGTTTTTTCTATGTCCATTGAAGATAGTGATTTTTTCTTTGGTTTTGGGTAAGGGTTCTTGAATTATTCAATTTTTCCTAAATTTTAATTAGGGTTTTTTTAATTTTTGGGCTCCTAGTATTTTTGTAGCGTGTCATGTACCTCGTTGAGGTGAATTAGAGCCGCTGTTATCGAAGGGGACTTGCATGTGTATGCATAGGTAGACACACACATATATATATATGTAAGTTCACACTTTATATATATTCACCCATGGAATTATGAATATATGTATTGGGGCTAGGTGTGCTTATGTATATATATGAAAAATGCATACATGTGTAAGTGTAAAAGGGTATATGCATGTATAAGCATATATATAAGGACCCCCTTGTACATATTCATGGCCATGGAAATATGTACATAGGGTTTATGTGTCCTTATATATATATGTGAATGTGTATATGCGTGTAAGCGGATAAAGGGGAGATTCAGGTTGCCGTTGTCAAAGATTCTTGAGTTTGAGGTGGGCTCCCTATGCCCAGACCTTTAATTTGAATTCCATAGCTTCTTGATTGTTTTTAAAAAGGTTTTTTTATTATTATATGAAATTTATATATTATTAAAGTGGATTTAATCCTTGGAAATATATTTTCACTCACTTTCCATGATTTCTCTAAGCTTTCAACGTGGGATTCCTTTGTTCAAGCATGTTTTCAAGCATATTTCTAAATGTGTGGTGCCTTAATTGTTCAACTGTTCTTCTCTTTGGTTTTGGAACTCAAAAGTTTTTGGGAAATAGTGTTTTCTAAAGTGAGTGTATTATTTTTAAAATGACGAGTCTTGTTTGGAACTTTGAGAATGTTTTATAAAAGTGGGAAACCCCTCTTGAGGCATGCCCATTGATTTAGAAATTTGACGTATGTGTAAAATGTGTGATTTTTAATATGTGACTAGTGAATAGGATTGTTTATTGGTGTGATCGTATGGAAAAGGTTTACTCTTGATGTTGAGATTGGAATAGGGAACATGGGAACCCAAGTACCTGGGTGGGAAGACTAGGTCTAGTACGCTAGGCGGTGTCCGACAGGGCCAAGGTCTGGTTCCCCTAGCAGGGTTAATGCTACAACACTAACTAAACATATGATGATGATCAGATACCACTAGACCTTGGTATATGATTCCCTTATATTGGATCATGAACAAGGATGTTGTGGGTTTTGGTATATGATTAGATACCAATAGACCTTGGGATGTGATTCCCCTCTAGTGGCTCGTGCATGAGGACGCTGTGGGTTTTTGTATGTATTCATCTACGAGGTACAAGGATCCTAGGACCCCACTAACCCTAGATACCTAGGGATTTACCATGGTGTTTTCTATCATTTACCCCTATTCTTCTTTCTATGGTATAGTTTTAGAACATGTTTAAAATAATAAAAAGTGCATTTTCCTGCCTCTATTTTATGGCACCTATTGTTTTTGTTTTCTTGCTGCGACTCTTATTTTATTAGCTTGATCCCTCCCGTGAATGATTTATTGGAAATATCTCATGCTTTGAAAACTAATTAGAAAATTTAATGGAAAGTGTTTTTTATTAAAAATGGAAGTTTTTTACTTGTTTATTAAAAGAATGGAGAAACCCTATTTTTATATGTCTTATTTTGAAACTGACATGACTTGGTTTTATTTTTAAAGGTAAGGCATATGTAATAGTTTATTTGGGAAACCTATTGAGTTTTAATACACATGCCCATAACTATATATTTGGTTTTAGCTTTTGGTGTTGGTTCTAGCTCAGATTTGGTCACTGTGGTGTGACATTGGTTTAGTGGTCGGTGGTGACCCGCAGTGTCACATAGAGGTATGTGCGGTTTTATTTTCTTCCTGATGCTAGTGTTTAGTTTTATTGTTTAGTTTATATTCATTTATTTTTCTGCTTTTTTTTTCTGGGCTTAATCATTTCAAATGATTTTATCTTGATGCCTGACACTAGCATATAATATGGTGGAACTCCAAGCTATATCTCAATCACTCAAAACTCTTCATTCATTGGGCTCTCCATCATCACCCAACTCATATTAACTTTTTCTCTTTAATGATATATTGACAACAAATACAACAAGAAGCTCTCTTAAAACTCAATCCAATTAGGAACTCTAGATATAAATAATGCATACATGAAAGAGAGTTATAAAAGGAATAAGGAACTTAAAGAATCATGAAGAAGTTTGGAAGAAAGTCTCATACCAACATCTGAAGATATGAACTAAACATTGATCAACCAAAGTAGGATAAAGATGCTTATAAATCCCCAAAAACAATAAGAAAATGGTGTAATAAACATTCAAAGGGTGAGGTATGGAAGGAGTAAATAATATATAAAATATAGGAATATTACATAAAAAATAAATAAGATATATAAGAGTTCTCCTTACAAACTTTATAAGAAATGGATTAAGAATAAAACATTGGGAGGATAATAATATAAGTATATCCCCAAAAACAAGGAAAGATAAAATAGAAAAGATTAAAAGCAGATATATCGAAAACATATAATAATTTAGATATGAAAGATGAAACACAAATAATATGAGAAGATAGCGAGATAAAGAAATAGAGCCCTTACCTCAAGTCCCCAATCACATTAACTTTATATATAATCAAATTTTGTTTATTAATTTCTTATTAAAAAACCTTATTCATGTTTATTTCATTTATTATTATTTTTTGTTAATTTTTCATTCATTTATTAGATACATGTTAAAGCGAACTTAAGTGTTCACTTAAATATTAAAGAAAATTTTATATATGCACATATATATGACAAAAATTTTGTTATATGTTCACATACATCACAGGATAATCCCTTTTTTTAACTGGGTGAAGAGAGAACCCTTACATGGCTCAAAAGACCAGTGGAAAAAGGTCATACATGGCTTATAGGCTCAACGAAACAAAGGCCTAGTACATGATCAGTAGGCCCAATGTCCAAGACCCCATACTCAAACAACCCCATGTATCCTACATCTGTCACTCCACCTTGAGTCCTAACATCAAGTTTGTGGTTAGTCAGCATTGTCTCACCTACCCGGGGTCTTGAACTGGTGTGTGTTAGACTCTCCATGAATGAAACTCCATATCTAATTGATCATCTAGACCCACCTTTACATCTTTTGTTCTTCATCAGTCAGTTGTTTCTCTAGCCTGAATTCTTTGGCCCACCATTAATGGTTTGAAATACCGAACATTGATGGCCCAAAAGATCATGGGCCTAAAGCCCAACACGTGGCCCAAATACCCAAACCAGGTGAATAGTATCACCACTACAGTACCTGTTGCAATTCCCACACTCCTACCATGCTATAGTGCTGCTATAGTGTCATAAAAATTCATCCATACCTAGATTTAAACCCGAGTTATTCATGCAGTATCACAGGGTGTTTACCACCCGAGAACCACCCTAACTACTTCACATAAATCACAGAATATTTGATTTTTGTACATATATATCACATAATGTTTGATATATATACATATTCATGTGTTATGTGTTTCATATATTATGTTTTGTTTGTAAAAATTTATAAATTTTAACATATAAATGTTTATAAAATATATTTTTTCACATATATTTTCTATGTTTACATATATGTTATATGTTTAGAATATATATTCATATAAAATTCTAATATTTTGTACATATTTGGATTATATATATATGTGTGTGTGTGTGTTATGCCTATATTATGGATTATATAAATTCTCACAAGACATTTATATATGATCATACATGTGAGCATATATATAAACATTTATATGTGAATTATATATAATTCACATCACATTCAAAATGACATATAAGTTTGCAGAATATTTTTTTATACATGTGAATTATATACATATATGTGAACATGTATATAATCCATATATATGTTATATAGACATATACACACAGAATTAGAGATGACAATTAATATCCATTAACCAGGTACTTGGAACTATCCAGACTGATTGAACAAAAGGGTAGTTATTTGTCAAGTTTTTGAGTTCAGTTTATATTGGATTTATAAGTATATTCTAAATCTCAATCTGATTAAATAAATTATTATTAATTCATTATAAATATATTTTAAAATTATAATAAAATTATAAATGGTATTTATTTACTTTGATGTCGAGTTATTTTAAATTTAAAAATTAATTTTAAAAATTTGAAATTATAAATGAGCATTCGAACGAGTTATGATAGTAAAATGACTTTCAAAATATAATAGAACATGAATAAACTAAAACTTGTTCAATTTTTATTGGATGAGAGGATTTCGACTCATCCTCATCCTATCTTCAAATTATATTATTTTAGAGTAATTTTCTTCATGAAAATTAATTTATATTAATTTAATACTTGTAAGTAATTCCAAGAGTGTCTCTCCTCTTACTTATAAAATGGCACCTCCTATCCTCTTATCTTCACACTTCAAGAACCATTTAGTTCAGCCAAGCCCTGCTCAAATCACTTCCTAACATCCCTTCCCACGTTCTAGAGGTCTTAGTTTGGGAAGTGTCACACTTCAACCATGGTTTTTCTTTTCTTTTATTCTTTTATTGGTGTTGGATCTTTTTGTGGAAGTTAGGGTCGAGTTCTTGGTTAAGATTTTTGGGTTTTGGAGTTTTTGGGTAGATTTTTGGTCTGTGAACGATTTGGGGGTTAATCGTGTGGCCTGTTGATGCTAAGGTCCTTTCCAGTTGTTTTCCTTCATGCATGGTTTTCTTGGAACGATTTGAGCATGGTTTGGGCCAAACTGTGCGAGGCCAAAGAGAGACCGTGCAACTCCTTTTGGTGTTAGGGACAAGGCGCACAACTTGCGCATGGTTATGGGAAACCATGTGGAAATCATGTGGGGAGGCTCTGAAATTTGACAGATTTATTTTTCACAGTTGACACACAGTTTCTCAAACAATGCGGCCAAATGGTGTGAGGCGTCACTCTTCTCCAGTAGGGTGCGCACAGTTGGCACACAGTTTGTCAAACCGTGCGACTTTCCCAAATCATTAAAAATGTGAAATTATGCTTTTCTAATCCTTTTTTTAACCCCAAACCCATATTTTCCATTCTCTCTAGTTCATGTGTCCCTAGGGGAGCCTTGGGCGGTTTCCCTCTTCCTCTCTCCTAGGATCTAGGGTGCTTATCCTTCAATTTCATGGTGGATTCCTGCGTGGGTAAGTCTTTTTCTCCTCTTTCTTCCTTCTTCTAGTTTCTTGGGTCTTTCTTGGTGGGTTCCATTTTGTCCAAATCCTAGGGTGAGGGTTGGCTTATGTGGTTCAATTTATTTTATTTTAGGGTGTTCGAATCATTCCTTGGGCTTAATTCTTCTTTCCCTGATGGTTTTTTTGCGTTCACATGTCGTTGAAGTAGGTGTTTCCATTATTTTCCTTTGTCACACATTCCACTGATGATTGATATTTTCTAATTGCTTTATAAACGTTCTGGCCTTAAGTGATATGTGTTAGTATAATTTTTTTTGGTATTTTTTTGGTTGAAATTTAATGTAAATGGTTTTCAAAGGGATTTTTATGGTTTTGCTTATATATCTATGCATGTAAAGTGTTTGATAAAATGTACATTGGATTTTAAAAGTGAAATTGGACGTGTTTGGTTAGTGTTTGGCCTTGGGTGGGTTTTGGTAAATGGTGTAATGTTGTAATGAACTTGGTGTGTGGGTTTTGGTATTTAAAATGGATTGATGTTTATGTGTAAATTGGTTTTCAAAGCTCTTTTCGTTCGTGTGTACGACGTACTACCACCACACGAACCAATGCAATTTTTTTTTATCATCAACTCTCATGACTATTTGTAATTATGTATTTAATGTATATACATGATACTCATTACGTAATTATCATTCTGAAAATATAAGATATCACATATTTTCTTAAATTTCTATCTATTGAAAAATGATAATATCATTCGTGCATACGAGTTGATAACTACATCACATGGATGCTATATATAGTGTATTTAAAATAAATGATATAATATTTATGATATAATCATAATTCTGGAAAGATGAAATAATATTTACTTTATTTCTATCATGATCTTTGAAAAATGAAAACGTTGCTCTTGTGTATTTATGAGCTATCGTCTCCATGATTGTAACGTAGTCCATTTTTCATAATCATCTTTCATGGTTGGTTTTAAAGTAGAATTGATGTATAAAAATGATAATTATATCATGATTATTATTCTATATATGATGGAATAATAACCTCATTGACCATAGTCAACCTACCGAATTCATTTCAGATATATGATCCGAATATCATCAAAACATCTGACGTGAACTTAATTGATTAAGTAATTGTATATAACATGATAAAAAATAAAATAAAATGAATAATAAACTTGAAAAATCTTTTTAAGCAAGTAAAAAATTAACATGAATTTATTATTCAGAAAGAAAAAGAACGTACGTGACGAGTTAGACTCAGGGTATGAGACACTTTAATTTAAAAACTTGTTTTTAAATGTTTTAAAGATTTATTTTCTAAATATTTTTCTTCCATGACAATATTCTAAAAAAAACTATAGATGTATTTATATAGACATAAAATAATTTTAAAGGATAGTTTATGTATCTTTTGACTTTCTTTAAAATGTTTTTAAAAGAAATCTTTTTACATATTTTATATGAAACATTTTGATTTTTTTTTCAAAAGACAAAATGAATATTCTATTTTAAAGTATACAAATTAAATGGTTTAACTGCTACCACAACTGTTATTTGATGTTTTTCTTCATTTACAAGCTTCCACATTCCCTTTAAAGAAAAACCATCTTTCTCTTTGTTCTGGGTAATCTAGTTTTGAAAATGATTTTTTGAAAGGAAAAAATATTTTGATATCCAAAAGTGTTTTACATATGGATTCAAAGGAGTTTTTCTTAAGGGTTTTATGATGAAAATATGAAAACATATAATTTTTTATTCATGATATGATACTTGAGCATTATATATGGTGACGGGTGAGCCCAATACAACTTATATAAATGGGTGAGACCGATACAACTTTATATGAATGAATGAGCCTGATATAACTCTCCAATGTATTAGGTAATGTTCATTGTCTTCAAAAGTAATGGAGTTAACTAGATTTATTTCTCATATCAATTATATAAATACATGGTAGGTCCGGGGGTGTGGGTACAAAGGAAATAAACATACATGTGAACATATATATAAACATTTATATGTGAATTGCATATAATTCACATCACGTTCAAAAATACATATATGCTTACAAAATATTTTTTTACACATGTGAATTATATTCATATATATGTTTTATGGACATATATAACAAATTAAAGATGACAATGGATGCTCGTCAAGAAAATATGTACTACCTAGATTAATTAAATAGTTTAGTTATCAAGTTTTTGAGTTCAGTTTATATTGGATTTATAAGTGGCCTCAAGAGTTAGGCTAGTAGAAAAGGGACCTATGGGGTGTCAGGGAGGTCTCGAGTTTGAGTCTTCCTAACTTTCTGCATGTGTGTGTTTGTGTGTTTTCTTTATAGTTTTATAGTTTCCCTTCCCAAACCGTTTGTAATATATTGGATTTAGAAGTATATTCTAAATCTCAATTTGATTAAGTAAATTATTATTAATTCATTAGATGTATATTTTAAAATGATAAAAAAATTATAAATGGTATTTATTATCTAATTGATATTTTTTACAAAATAGTGCCTAAAATTTGTTTTTTTAACTTCTAAATCTTACTTTATTAGTTTTGAATTGATATGAAAACATAAACTACATAAAAAAGATTTGTTTTTTTTTCACGTTAAACTTAATGTAAATACTTATATTTCATTACAAATACAAATAATGATTTCCAATTCTAATAATACTTATACTTTATATCTTTCAAGTCAAACTAATTTCAAAATCATGTCATTTTGGAAATTTGTTTCCTGTCAGATATTTGAGTGGAAGTGTTTTTTCAAAAAACAGATCAAATTTCAATTATTTTTTTAAAATTCTTGTCACATTAATTAAGGTAAGTGATTAAAATTAGATGGACATAATGAATTCATCAGAAATTATAATGTATTCTCAAAAATATCTTTTATTTAACATTTAAATCATATGCTCTGTCATAATTAAGGAAGAATGATTTGTGGGAAAATAAAATTAAATATACTATTTTCCAAATATTTTGGATCATAAAAACACCTCACCCCATTTTCCCCTTATAATATGGACCTGAGATATTACTACTAGAACCTTTTAAAAAGTGTTGTCAAGATGATAGGGATCACGTACCATGAGAAGGCTACTTTCAGAATAGAGCAAACCAGAATTTAAGCAGAGGTAGAAGAATGAGGAGAAATGAAGGATAAGGGAGAAATCAGGAGGCACCCTACACTCCCGCCCAAGCCACAATGGTTTATTTCCAAGCCTACGACCGAACTAACAAACCGTATTCTATCCTCCTACTCTAGCTCCTCAAACCCCTTTATTTAACAAACTCCCTGAAAATATGTGTCCCTGACATATTCCTTTTTATTCCCCAATATATCCCCCTAACCACCACAACTGGCCCTCATATTCTCTTTGACCCAAGTACCTAACACTATCGCACCCTTGAAAAATCACCTTGTTTTCAAGGTGAGACATAGGGTGAAGATCTGTTGTAGGTATTATGGTTACCAGGCCCCTAAATTGTTTTCCTGGTAGTGCATAGGGTGGCCCACTCGATTTCCTAACTCTCATTGGCTCATGTCTGCTACACAGGGCATGGCTGTCTGCTTGGGCCTACCCTTGTTCGACACAGACATTCCATGCAATCATCCAGATTGCTCTTGAAACTTTAGATGTTGGCATGTCCATCATGTAACAAGTCAGTTCTTTCATCAATCCATAGTTTGGTGGCCGTGTTTGGATGAAGTGGTACTCACAGAGAAGGTATTGCAGGTCCCTAGGAGGTGAGTCCGATTCCTTGGTAACCATGGGTGTCAAACCATCTCCCTGCAACACCTTCTTCCTTTGGCACATCTCCTCAGCTGATGTGGTCTCTTAATACCAATTTTGTGTGAGGAGTTCTCACACCCCGAGCTTCAAGTTGGTCTATAAGTTTTATTTATATGATGTTAGAAGGTCTTGTGGATTCTTATCGATGAACACAGGGTGCTCGATCCATGGGGAGTATAGACTCATGCTGCGCCCGTGAGTTTTCGAAGCTCTAGTCGAAGCGGGATGCATGTCACACCCCGATCCAACAATTTTCCGTTATTTTATTTATTTTTGAGATCATACTTAATTTTATTCATTTCTAGGTGTTTTTCACCTGAATTGAGAGTTTTTGGGCATGCAATTCATGTCGCACGATTTTCCAAACCGTGCGGCTAGCCAGTGCAGGGTGTTCCAGGAGTCTAGTAGAGGGAGCACAGTTTTCCAAACCATGCAACCCAAAACATGCAACACAAACTTTGCGTCACAGAGTCTTTAAAAAAAATTAATTAAATTAAAACTAAACTAAAATTAAAATAAATAAAAAACCTTAATTCAAACCCTCCCCCCTACTCGCTCCACACAGACCCTCCATCCTCAAGTCGCGCGTGTTCCCCCCATTTGGCGAGCCTCCCCTCTCCGCGATTCCACCTGCTTTCTCTGGATTTTCCACTAGATTCATCTAGGTATGTCCTCTTCCTCCACCTCCTATGTTTTTCTGGTGATTTTCCCTCATTCCATCACCTCTCTTGCATTGGATGAACCCTAGGTTACAGGTTGAGGTTGGTTCCCACTGCATTTCCTTTAAATTTAAGAATACATTAATTTATTGTATTTCAGACCTTTATTTAATACCATTTAGTGACATATGATTTTTAGAATAAATGTATATTTTAAAATAAAGTAAATTCCTCTTTGTGTTTGATGATATTAAATTATTTAATTGAATGTGCATACTAAGTGTTTGATGAAATGCCCCTTTGGCCTTATGAATGTGTTTCAGATTTAAAATGGTGATTTGGGTTTCTTAAATGGGTTTACAAGCATGTTTCTGGTTTTCAATGTGGTGTATGTGTGTTTCTTTAAGAAATGGTTCAGAATGTGAAAATCATGTTAGACCCTTTTGTAAAACTGGTTATCTCAAAAACTCTCCTTTGATGGTCCTCTTGCCTTGGTTATGTTGTATCTTGTGGGAGGTCTGCCGTGTTGGATTCCCTTGTGATCAAATGATTGAAAGGAAAGGGACATGTTCCTTGGGGTGACTAGGGGTGACTTTGTCGTGTGCGATGAATGTTCTTGTGACTAGATACTTGTTTGATATTGTGGGCTCACCCCTCTTTTTAATTTGAACATAAGAACCTACCATAGCGAGCGAATTTTCAGTGAACGATTGCTGCACTAGTTTATATTATGCACTGGCTAGTGACCCTTAGTATGAACTATCTTCTTTGGGATTTGGCCCCTCGATCAAGCCAAATAGGGTGCGATCATGCGTTTGGGAATTATGATATCATTAGGTAAGGAATTCCTTCGGGATGAGTCACATTTATAGTATATTCTAGATTACTCACAAGCTTCTAGGTTCTACCATTTATTTCGGCACTTAGTCATATGTAGCAGATGATTTAGGTGTATTGTTCGGTTGAAAATGGAATGTGATTTTCTTTTAAGGGAAAATTTATGAAAAACTTTTTTTTATATATTATAGTTCAAACCTGAAATTGATGATACTTTTGTTTAAAGGAAATGCATTCAGGAATAGATTTCTTGGGCATGTCTACTGAGTTTTAATAATCACACCTACTTAATTATTATTTTTAGTCTCTGGTGTAGGTTTTAGCTTGATCTCAATCATCGTGGGAGATGTTGAGTCTTGGGATCGGAGAGTGACCCATGGGGTCACATTGAGTTTTAGTGGTTATTAGTTTTGGTTAATTTATTTTTTAGTTCTTAGTCGTTCAGTTTGAATTATTTATTTTGGGATGCTATTTTATTATTCCACCACTTTTGTTTATTTATATTGGGAGAAATCATTCGCATTGTCACTCAGTTGATGCCCTTGGCGCTTGTCGTTAGCTGATGATGATTTGGAATGCCTCTCGGGCCTTGTCGCGGGTCGGCTCGGGTGAGCGGTTCGGGGTTGACCTGTGTTGGTTCGTAATAAAATAGCATGAGAGGATATGTTATTTAGAGAACCTAGCTTTTAGAGAATCCTTTTTTATTTGGGATTTCAAGGTAGATGAAGTAGGACTATCAGAGCTTAGGGTGTAAATCCGGGGGAGTGTCTGGCCAACACTTTCTGGACTGAATCTTGAGTTGCCATGGGAAGTTCATTTTCTCTTGGTTTATTTTGTTATTTTTGGTTGCTTGGTATTTGGGGAAATGAAATGATAGTAAGGACAGTTGTCTCATTGAGCTTGCAAGGCCTGGCAAGACAAGTGGAGCCGGGGGTATAGTCCTGAAAGACTTTGTGATGGTGGTTTGATTGGAATATGGCTACCAACCATATGGTCAAGTCACACATCGACACTAGTTTCCCCTAATGAGTTGTTTTGAGTCCTATTGAGATTTTGGAATTTTTGACCCATTTAATGGTAGGTTGCTTTTGTTTGTACCTAAGTTTGGATGGGATGGTTTTGGTGTGTTCTTATTTAGATTTTAAAATGATGTTTGGTTTGACAAAATGGTGATTGGTTTATCAAAAATGAGACTTCCAAAACCCAAACTTTGAATCTTTTTGAGAGTAAAATGGGTTGTTTTGAAAATGGGAGTAATTTTGAAATTTTTTTTGGGGGGTCTTGAAAGGTTTTGTGAAATGTGAAATTGAAAAATGAATGTGGAATTTAAAAATGTTTTTGTTTGACGATAAGGTGGTTTTAAAATTGGTTGGGGTATTTTTAAAGTGGTTTTGAAAGTGATAATGTTTATTTTATCCAACTCTTGGTATTCTTATGAGGGCTCACATATATGTATATGGATGCATATATGTGGTAGTTGGATGGGTGGTTGAGCTAGAACGAGAATGTATATATGTGAGGCTAAATGGAATACCAATGACAGGTGTTTGGTTCGTAAGGCTTGTTATGTTTTCTGAAAATGTTCTCCAAAAAGGGGTATTTCAATGTTTTAAAAAGTGAAAGTGTGTGATACTACCTTTTTTGTGTTTGGAGTTTTTTTGGGATTTGGTTTGATGTGTTGGAGGTGTGATTGAAATGATGTTTTGAGTTTGGTTTGCTGATTTGAAAATGAGATGTGGCATTTTGATTGATGATCTGTCTTGATTCGGTTTCATGCTCCTTTTTTTCAGATTACGTCTCCACTGAGTTCTAGGGGATTTTGAGAAGCATCTTCCAGGGTGGTGTCATGAAGTGACATTAAGCTAGATCCACTCCCTTGGAGAACCTTCCTGCTTAGTGGGATGAACGTAGCACTAGTGCAAGCTCAATAAGAAATGATTTGGCATGTCTGTCTTAGTAGCTAAAAATGGTATTTTATTTTACAAATTGTATGCTTGATATTTTAATTATTATTGTTTTTGTCTTCTTATGTTTTCGTTACAACGCGCTACTGGTCCTTTTGTTTTATGGTCTTTCTTCTGATTCTATATATATACATATACCATTATTATATTCACCACCATAGGGTATAGTCTCTCCGCTATCACCTTTCCACAAACTCACATCTATTCGGAAGCCTTTGGCGTACAGGGAGGTGTTCCTAATGCGCAGTGTCACATCAGCTCGGAGCATGGTTTCAAGTGACTCCAAGTCGGGGCGCTACAAATAGTATCAGATCCGTTAATGACTGAGAATTAGTAGCAGCGTTCGGGTGTCTACTAATGGTATCAATGATTTTCCTTTCAGTTGGTCTTTTTATTTGGTTTATGATAGACCAGAGATTAAGATGTTGTTGGAACTGGTTTTATAACTCGTGTTTGGGTGCCTGTATCCCCATGTATGGGGAACAGACCAAGTTGCCAGGGGTGAAAAATTATTTTTCTTCTTTTCTCTTTGAAAATTGATTTGATTTCCACAACGAGTGGCACGCTTGGGCGTGATGGTTATTTATTATAAATGTGAATTCCCATTAACTCAATGTGAGGTTGATACATTCTTTTAAAGATGGATAAAAATTATTACAAGGTGGAATAATGTGATGTGGAACTTGGAAATACCCTTTACCCGGAAATACAATAAATCGCGTTCAATACTCCCCCTCAAGATAGTAAATGATAGCTTGGACCAAGAGTCCCAAAAAAAGAAAGAAGGCTCCAAAAAAATCCATACACATGCCCCCTCAAGATGATTCGATGATTTTGTGGATCCCCAGTTTGGTACTGAGAGAGTCCAGTCAAGCTCCCGGGAGGCCTTTGGTGAGGATGCCAGCAAGCTGATTTGTCATCGGTATGTGGCTGAAACTGACATGGTGATGCTCGAGGTGATGATGAAGAAAGTGTCAGTCCACCTTGATATGCTTAGTGCGTTCATGGAAGATGAGATTTGAAGTAATCTTTGTGGCTGCCTAATAATCACACCAAATATGAGCATATGTCTACGGCGGGAAACCAATCCCATGAAGGAGATGATGAAGCCACAAGATCACAGTAGTGATCGTGACCATCGCACGGTACTCAGACTCTGCATCGGATTCGGCTGTGGGGTCAGTGAGGTTAGTGGACAGTAGCTGGTGGTGCTCCATAGGGATTCCATGCCTCAGGTAGTTGGGCTTCAGGCCAGGTGCATGCAGCGGACCTGCCAGGTGCATAGCAGGCCGAGGAGCTGACTACGGTAAGATGTACAACATGGCCATGACCAGAGTGATTTTTATTTGGGAATGGCCTTTTTGTATGGAATGTTAGGTTTTGGATGCACAAGGTGTAATTTTGGACTAACCAGACCCTGGTTAGTAGGTGGGCATCGACTCAAATGCCGGATATATATATATATATGAGGTGCGTGGAACCAGAATTTATTATGAGCATCATTGGATGTGTGGTTTGTATGAGGTGCGTAGGAATGAGGGCATTAAAATGATGCGGGGTTTATGTGAGTGTGAGGCATCGAGACTGATTTGGAGCATCTGAGGAAATATGGGATCTCATACGTTCCATGTGCGACATGGGTAAGAGGAAAGCATCGACTGAGATGCAGGACTTTTATGGGTGTCATGTGTGACACGAGCATGATTTGAACACCTAATGAGATGCAGGAGTAACGACATATCAGGGGAGGACTTTTGAGTATGGGGATGTTTGGAAGACCGTTGGATTATATGAGTTTTGGGTCGGAAAGTGATCGGGGTAGGTAACTCCTAAGGTGGGGAGCGCCTTGAGAGACTTGACCTGGGACTTTATGACCAGGGTGGATGGGGTTATTTTTAAAATATATGGGTATGTTCAATGTCATCTCAAGTAAGGTTTTTTATCTCGAGGATGAGCTATGTCAAGGTTGGGAGACTGTAACGTCTCGAGTTTTTTTGAGTGGGTAAAAATCCTCAACCTGTTTGAATTTTTGAGTTTAGTGAGTGGGTCATATTTCTTTTTGATCTTTGGAACCTAATTCAGAGAGTTTCTTTGACCTAAGGCCTTTTTTTGATGGATTTTAATGTTTGACAAGTGACTCAGGGTTTCGAGTGGGTTTTGAGTGTGTCGGAGGAGGAAAACCTAGTTTCGGGAAAACACTGACATAGGTGCAGAGTTTTGACAAACTGTGTGGTCTCTGAGGAGTAACCATGTGACCCCTAGTATCATCGGACTCGGTTTAACAAACTGTATAGGAGGGGTCGCACGGTCGTGTGGGAGCTCTGCAATTTTTGACAGAGGGCTCACGCACAGGCAGCGCATGGTTTGGGAAAACATACACCTTGGTCATGCGAGTGGGGTGTTCTGGTAGTGGGCACCGCACAGTTTGCATATGGTTTTCCAAACCATGTGGCCTCTTTAAAGTGGTAAAATTACCATTTTAGCCTTATTTTCTTTAAGAGGGTCTCCCCTCTTTTCTTCCACTCACGCGAGCCCCACCACCAGCGCCAAGGAGCTCCTCTCCTCTTCTTAGTCTTTGGCCTCATCTATCCGTTTGAGCTCTATTTCGATCGTCGTCTATATCATTGGAATCGCATCGATAATCCCTTCAATCTGGTAGTAAATTTTCTTCTTTTCTCTCGTCATAAGGTGTGCTAAATCCATGCAAGCCATTTTACCCTATTTTCAGGGTGTTCGTCCAAAGCGTCAATTTCTTCCAAATCAGTCCGATTTAGAGGCTGATATCGGATGAGCAAATGTTTACTGGTATGAGGTTGGTGGTGCCTAGCTTTCTCTTTGATTTTGCTTGTGATTTGAGGGTGCGCTCTATATGTTTCATGTGGGTTGACCGAGTGGTACACTAAATAATTAAATGATTGTATTTTAAATGAATTTATTGATCATATGAGATGCTTGTGGGAATGCTCTTGCCTACACATGGTCAATCCGAGTAAGGGGCTTGGACCATCTTGAGCAGTTTAGGTTGGGTGTTTGTTATAATTTAATTTAATTGTTATATTTATTGTTTGGTTCTGTGAAAATATATGTGTTGGATATCTTGCAGAATACTGGCTTGTCCCAGAAAACTTCTGTTGACACTCCTCTTGAACCAGGGTAATGGTCCCCCATGCTTCCACTGATCCATATTGTCATCAGGATAAGTATCTTCATCTTCTGAGCAAACTCAATTATCTTACCATGAATCATCCGGATATTGTCTGTGTTTTCTGCAAGATCAGTCAAAGCATGGAACATCCGATGAAATCCTAATGGGACGCTGCCCTTAGCATTGTCAAATACATTAAGACCTTTCTCTTGGTCTTCAGTATTCACATCAAGATCATCAAGATATTGAGGTCTTATGTGATGCTAACTACGTTGGCTACTTATCTACCAGAAAGTCTACTTTTGGGTTGGTGGATATTCTGACCGGTAACTTAATCCCCTGGCATAGCAAGAAACAAACTGTAATCTTCAGATACAGTGCTGAATCAAAATACCATGTAATGGCCATGATCGCTATTGAAATTCTATGGCTTCTTCACCTTTTTCATGAAATTGTTTTCCTGCTATAAACTTCTGCCCACATCTAGTTTGATAATCAAGTGACTATAAAGATCACTTTTAATCCAGTTTTCCATGAATGCACGAAGCATATTGAGATTGACTATCACTTTCTCCACCATTACCTTGAGAGAAAAAACAACTCATCATCTTTCTGACATTTTCATCAAAATCTTGTCGGGAGATTGACTCGATTATCTACGCACCAATCTAGGTATCCACATCATCAACAACCCAGCTTGATGTGGAGTGTACGGTCTTCTTTTTTGGTGTCTTTTATCTTTCTTTTTTATGGGCCTCTTCTTCCAAGCTATACCTGTTATAGCTTTAGAGGAGTTTTAGTCCCAATTTAAGTGTATTTACAAGTCCCACATCGTTTTACATCTATCTATAAACGAAGGTCGCCACCTCTCTTTGAGGAAGTATACCAATCTACATCCTGATCTCTTTCTTTTTCACTTTCGTTTTTATTTTATTTTTCACTTTTCCATGTTGTAAATATCAAGAAGCCTCTCTATTCTCAACACTATCAATACAAATTACAGTTTGTTCCTTCTAAACACTACAATGTGAGCATTTTTAGGCAATATTCCTAACAATTTGGTGCTTTTATTGAGTTCTTGGACATTGCGTACTGCTTGTATCTTTTCCTCTTCCTTCTTGGACGTTGAGTTTTGTTGAAGACCCTTCTGGGGAGGAAATCAAGAAAAAGATTCTTGATTTTTGGAATTTGTTCAATGATATTCTATTGTTGGGGAGATGATCGAACTAATGTTCGATTGACATGTACATTGGGGAAGCACATGTTGCGAGAGTACGTGTGCACTCTATGGATGGACGATGCAGGCTAGACTTAGAAGGGAAGTCACAAATTCATTGCGGCTGCCGAGTTGAAAAGCATCACACGTCGTAGTTCAAACACTAGGAGGAAGGCATACGCAACTAGTTGTAAGCCATCGACCAACTGTCCTTTTCTACTGTCAGTGTGCACCATTGGGGAAGCAACCACTGGAGGTACTGTTGGGCGCCTTCCTAGTTGGCGCACCGGGTAACGCCTCCTCAAATGGTGCCCACGTGGTTTCTGTTTTAATGTGGTGTTTTAATGAGGGCCAAGACCGCATGAATTAGATCACGCAGTGACACTCTTTTAATGCGGCGAAATTATTTGACGCTGATTCTTTTCCTATATAAGGAGGTAGAGGCAAGGCATTTTAAAATCACCAGCAACAACAACACCGAGATCAAATCCCATTTGGTGATTGCCTTTCTTCGACGATCATCTTTCTTTCTCTCCACCTTTTGATCCACACTTTTATTCTTGAGTATTACTTTTGAGATACCTTCCATTTTAGGGAGTCTCTACCATGTACTTCTTGATTTTAGTGGATCCATCTTTCTGGACTAGGTCCCGTGGTTTTTCCCTTTCGGGTTTTCCACATAAAAATTTCTGGTGTCAACTTTATTTTCTACACATTTAATTTTGTCGCTGCGCATTCGCTTCTATTTGGGGGGGGGGGAAAGAATTTATTTCCGCTGCACGTTCGCTTTTTCTATTGTTTTTGCGTTCGTCACTTTCCCGTATTTCCCAACATCTGGTATTAGAGGGAGGTTCTTTTTTCATATTTATTATGGAGGCCAATTACAGTCAGATGATTTTTCTTAATAGTACCAACTACCATATGTGGTGAATTAAAATGAAGGATCTTCTTTTTGTCAAGCGCGTGCATATTCCAGTGTTTAGTACCCAGAAGCCAGAGAGGATGTCAGATGAAGAATGGGAATTCAAGCATGAGATGGTTTGAAGCTTCATTCGCCAATGGGTTTAAGACAATGTGATGAACCACATTGTCAACATCTCTCACGCCAGAACTTTGTGGGAGAAGCTTGAGATGACCTAGGATTCAAAGACGGGAAACAATAAACTGTTTCTTCTTAATCAAATGATGAACTTGAGTTACAGATAAGGTATGTCTATTTATGATTATTTAAGTGAATATAAAGTATGTTTTGATCAGTTGTCTGGCATGAGTATCAATTTTGAAGATGAGGTTTTAGCTCTTTTGCTGCTTAACACTTTACCCGATTCATGGGAAAATTTACGTGTTACTCTAACCAGTTCTGCTCTTAATGGTGCTGTGACATTTAGTTTTGTCAAGTATGCTATTTTAAATGAAGAGGCCAGGAGACACACTCAGGAGAAATCTTCTTCCGAGATTTTAGTCACAGAGAATAGGGGGAGAATCTAGAACCAGGGGTAGAGCAGTCGAGATAAGAGCAGAGGCAGAAGTAAATCCAGACCGAAGTAGAGAGATTTTGAATGTCATCATTGTGGTAAGAAGGGGCATGTTAAGAAATTTTTTTATCAGCTGAAAAGAGAGAACAGATTGAAGGAAAATCCACAGAAGATAAATGGCGATGGATATGATCATGTCGTCGCCCCTACAGGGGGTGATCTTGTTAATATTTATGATTCCATTAACATTGCTTTTGATGATTCTTGCTGGGTTGTTGACAGTGGTGCCTGTTTTCACGTGACATAGAGGAAGGAGTTCTTTACATCTTACAGCCCAGGTAATTTTGGGATTTTGAAGATGGGAAATGATGGTCATGATGATGTTGTAGGCATCAGGACTGTTTGTTTAAAGACCAGTACAGGAAGTAAGCTGATTTTGAAGAATGTCCGACATGCACCCGAGGTTCGTTTGAATATTATCTCTGCCAGCATTCTTGATGATGAAGGGTTTATCAGCACTTTTGGTGATTTCCAATGGAAGCTTTCCAAGGTCACTTTGATTGTGGCTCGAGGGAAGAAGCAATCAGGTTTGTACTGGACTAGAGCCTCTATTTCTTTTGATACTGCTTGCATTGTTGAGTGCAGTGCTTCGTCCAAGTTGTGGAATAAGAGGCTCAGTCACATTAGTGAGAAAGGTATTGGTTGTTTGTCCAAGATAAATCTTCTTCCAGATTTTAAGAGTGTCAAGTTGGACACAAGTGATCATTGCATGGCTGGAAAATAGAGCAGAGTGAGTTTCAGCAGTCATCCTCCACACAGGAATTCACAGGTACTTGAATTGGTACATTCTGATGTTTGTGGTCCTTTGAAATTGAATACCTTTAGTGGTGGTCTTTATTTTGTTATATTTATTTATGAATACTCATGAAAGCACTGGGTTTATGTTTTGAAATCCAAAAGTCAGGTGCTCAGTGTTTTTAAGCAATTTCATGTTTATGTTGAGAGAGAATCAGACAAGAAATTGAAATGTATTCACACTGAAAATGGGGGAGAGTATTGTGGTCTGTTTGATCAGTACTGCAGGGAGGAAGGTATTCGACATCAGAAGACACCGCCCAAGACACCTCAACTGTATGGTGTAGCTGAGAGGATGGACAAGACTTTGCTAGAAAGAGTTCATTGTTTTCTTTCAGAAGCAAAGTTACCTGGACATTTTTGGGGTGAGGATTTACTTAATTCATCTTATATTATCAATTTATCACCTACGATTGCTTTGCAGACAGACACTCCTGACAAGTTTTGGTATGGAAAATAGATCAGGTATGATCACTTGCGTGTTTTTGGTTGCAAGGCTTTTGTTAATGTGCTTAGAGATGAGAGATACAAGCTAGATGGTAAGACACACTAGTGTATTTTTATTGGATATGGACAGGATGAGTTTGGGTACAGGTTTTATGATCCTCTTTTGAAGAAACTTGTCAGAAGCCATGATTCATTGTTTAAGGAGGATCATACTATTACAGACATTGATAAGGGAGAAAAAGTTTCTTCTCCAACTTCTGATGGTTTTGTCAGTCTTGAGCCAGGTTCTGATTCACATTTACCTCATATTGTTAATTTTGATGATCATATTGATGTACAGAATGATGTTCAAGGTGAACAGGTTAGAGTTGAAGTTTCCGATGCACCTTTTGTTTCTGATGATCCGGTTCCAGGGGTTATTAATGAACCCGCAGTTCCACTCCGGAGGTCATCTCGACATTGCACCGCTTCTACTCGATATTCACCAGATGAGTATGTGCTCCTCACTGAAGGGGGAGAACCAGAATCGTTTGATGATGCAATGGAGAGTGAACAGAAGGACAGATGGGTTGTGGCAATGGATGACGAGATGAAATCATTGCACGACAAACACAATTTTGAGCTTGTGAAGATACCGACAGGGAAGAGAGCTTTGTAGAACCGGTGGATTTATCAGATTAAGAATGAATAATCCAGTTCTGTTCCATGATACAAGGCAAGGTTAGTTGTCAAAGGCTTCCGTTAGAAGAAAGGTATTGATTTTGATGATATTTTCTCACCTGTTGTCAAAATGTCTTCCATTCGGGTTGTTCTTGGTTTGGCTGCCAGTTTAGATCAGTAGATTGAGCAGATGGATGTGAAGAGAGATTTCCTCCATGGAGATTTAGAGGAGGAGATTTATATGGATCAACCAGAGGGTTTTGTTGAAACAGGTAAAGAAAATCATGTCTGTAAGTTGTAGAAGAGCTTGTATGGTTTGAAGCAAGCTCCGAGGCAGTGGTATAAGAAGTTTGAATCTGTCATTTCTCATTAGGGTTTCAGGAAGACATCTTCTGATCATTGTGTTTTTGTTCAGAGATTTACTAATGATAATTTTATTATACTATTGCTTTATGTTGATGATATGCTCATTATTGGCCATGACACTTCTAGAATTGACAGATTGAAGAAAGATCTTTGTCAGTCTTTTGCGATGAAAGACTTGGGGCCAGCACGACAGATTCTTGGCATGATGATCTCCCGTGACAGGAAGGCCAAGAAGTTATGGTTATCTCAGGAGAGATACATTGAGAAGGTTCTTCAGAGATTTTCTATGGATAGAGCGAAAGTGGTTAGTACTCCTCTTGCTTTACATTTTAAGCTCAACACCAGTCAGTCACCTTCTAATGATGAAGAGAGAGAGGAGATGCAGCACATACCTTATTCATCTGCCGTTGGCTATTTTATGTATGCAATGGTATGTAATAGACCTGATATAGCTCATGCAGTTGGTGTGGTTAGTCATTTTCTATCAAATCCAGGTAGAGAGAATTGGAGAGCAGTGAAGTACATTTTTCATTATCTTCATGGTACTTCTGATCTGATATTGTGTTTTGGAAAAGGGGAACCTATGCTTTGTGGATTTATAGATTTAGATATAGTAGGAGATATCGACTCGAGGAAGTCTACTTTAGGATATTTGATCACTTTTTTAGGGGGATCCGTATCTTGGAAGTCTAGATTGCAGAGATGTGTTGATTTATCTACCACAGAGTCAGAGTTTATTGCAGCTACTGAGGTGTGCAAAGAATTATTGTGGATGAAAACTTTTATTCGAGAGATCAGTTTAAATTAGGACAGGTATGTTTTATTTTGTGATAGTCAGAGTGCTATTTTTTTGGGAAATAATTCCACTTTTCATGGCAGGTCAAAGCATATCGATGTTCGATATCATTGGATCCACAACGTCCTTGATTCGAGACAGTTAGATCTTGAAAAGATCCACACTGATGACAATGGGTCAGACATGTTGACCAAGAGTTTACCCAGATGAAAATTTGAGACTTACCGACAAATTGAAGGGTTGGCGGTGATCCCCACTTGAGTCTGAGGGGGAGTTTTTTGGGCACATTCCTGGTTGGCGCACCAGGTAACGCCTCCTCAAATGGTGCCCATTCGGTTTCTATTTTAATGTGGTGTTTTAATGCGGGCCAAGACCGCGTGAATTAATTCACATGGTGACACTCTTTTGACACGGCGACGTTATTTGACGCTGATTCTTTTCCTATATAAGGAGGCAAAGGCAAGGCATTTCAACATCACAGGAAACAACAACACCAAGATCAAATCCCATTTTGTGATCACCTTTCTTCGACGGTCATCTTTCTTGCTCTCCACCTTTGGATCCACACTTTTATTATTGAGTATTACTTTTGAGATCCCTTCCATTTTGGAGAGTCTCTACCGTGTACTTATTGATTTTAGTGGATACCTATTTCTGGACTAGGTCCCATGGTTTTTCCCATTTGGGGAGTCTCTACCATGTAATTCACATGGTGCCTTGTCTCTACCTCCTTATATAGTAAAAAGAATCAGCATCAAATAATGTCGCCACGTCAAAAGAGTGTCACCACGTGAATTAATTCACGTGGTCTTGGCCTGCATTAAAAACACCACATTAAAGGAGAAAACCGCGTGATGCTCTAATTGAGGAGGTGTTATGCAGTGCGCCAACCAGTAAGGCACCCAACAAATCTTGGAGTCAAGGTGTAATTATATTTGTTCGTTGGATGAAATGCTTCGGTGAAACATGGGATGTCGGTGGCCGGAAGGGGAACAAAGAGGTCCAAGAACCACCACACAGAAAGGAGTTTCATGGTGTCAAGGGTTCGAGACGTGATTTGGAGGTCCACCTTGGAAACAAGGTGGTTTTTTAGAACAGAGGAAATTATTAGGAATGTGTATTAGTTGGCTGGGGTAGTTTGGCCTTTTCTCTATTAGTTAGTGGTTGGGGTTGGTATTGTTAAGGGTAATAAATATGAGACGAGTTGTATGGGGGAGGGTATGATTCATTCTTGGGTATTTCAATAGGGCTGCTTGGAGTTGGAACCTTGGGATGTTTGTTTGGTCCTCAACAAGGTTATCAAAGGCGCGCACAACGCAATAAGGAGAAAATGGTTGAAGGGAGATAGTGCATCAAGTCGCATAAAGAGTATGACATCCTTGGGGTGATCTTGTAGTTACTACGGGGTGGAGACGAAGGGGTCAGCCCATGGTTTCTTTCCTTTGACCACATTTTGTTGAAAGGGTTGAAGTGAGAAAGTGCATCAAGCTTTTCTCAAGGGCCCACTTGATCCTCTTCCCCAAGGATCCCATTAGCCCTAGGGTCCTGAGCTAATCCTTAGCTAAATCTTGGAAATCTTAATGCCATAAATTTTGAATTCTCCTACATTTAATACTTCTATAAGAAGAGTTAAATTATCCTATTGAAATAATTCTTACTAAGAAGAATGCCCAAATTAGCAACACAAATCTCAAAAATCACCTCAATCTTCACAAATTTTAAACACAACAATAGTTGAATTATGACTTTTTAAACAATAAAATATTTGTTTTATCAAAAGCAAAAAAACATATATCTGGCCAAGTGTGTTTTTTATGTCAAAACCTCTGTTACATGTTTTATAAAAATAGAAAACATTGTTTTTTGTTTTTGAAAAAATAGACTATCGTGTATTCTTAATACTGTTTAAATGAAAATGTTGGAGTTTTCATCCCACATCGGACTTGTGGTCCGATATGGTATTTATTATTCATTATAAAAGAACCTCAAAACCTCCTTTAGAGAGCACCTTGGGGATTGGGTCTTCACCTATTTTTATCATTTACATGGTATCATAGGAGGTTTAATCCAACCCGAGCCCTCCCTCCTATTATTTTTTCTTCCCATCTAGGTTTCCAATGTTTTTTGGAGGCTACCTCCATGGCTAGAGAGCCATAGTTTTATGTCGCTGCCCCTCCCTCCACCTCCTGCATGGTTCCTATGCTAAGAACAATGGTTCTCTCTCCCCAAAGGCCTGATGGTAGTTCTCTGTGCGGCCACCGACAGTGCCGCCTCTATGATCCCACGCGTGATGGCCCCTTAAGTGTCTGAATCCATCTCGTCGCCCTCCTGGCGTCTCCCTCCCAAGAGACCTCCGCTCCAAACGATGCCCTCCTCCTATAGCGAGTGCAAACTCCACCCCATCGCCGACATTTCCACTACAACTCGTCCCGCTAGCCCCTCCCATCGGCCCCGCCTCTTCTCACGACAGATCCATTCTCCCACGAATGTCTCCATTCATCTAGCCGTCCCTTCTGACAGATCCATCCTCTTCACGCAAAGGTGCTCCCTGCGGCCTTCCTCTGCGAGTGCGCCCCTTCCTTCCTGGTGGTGTTGTGGACCCCCCACTCCCTCAGTCTTCCAGTAGTCACATCCCCCTTTACCGCATTTGTTTTCCCTGTGCAGTAGTCTCGCTCGCCAGGTCTCCTACCGGCTTCCCTGGATCTGGCGATCCGTGATCACATCCTGTTGGCTTCCATGTCACACGGTCGGTTGTCCTCCTCTCCCTCCACCTGCCTGCACGAGCCGCGACCTCCTCCTCTATGTGTGATGGACCAGGCGGTGACATCCCCTCTTCCAAATCTGGCCTGATCCTGCCTGATCCTGTTGTCAACCTCTCCTCCTTATGATGACTCCTCTGCCTCTCTTACCTGCTGGGCGACCCCCATCACGAGAGACTGCTTCACGTCACCCTCTGTCCCTCTAGTCCAACGACCCCTACCAGACGCCTCCAATGCTGCTCCCTCCATGATAGCCTCCTCCTGCGGCAACCCTGCCTCCAAGTCGTCCTCCTCCCATGGATTTCCTGACTCTCCGACGACCGGCCCGCCAGTGCAGATTTCTCGACGCTCCAACGACCGGCCCGCCCGTGCGGATTTCTCGGTGATCCGACGATCAGCTCGCCATTGCGGATTTCCCAGCACTCTGAAAACCGGCCTGCCAGTGTAGATTTCTTGGCGCTCCACAACCGACCCATACTTTTCACCAGCTTCTTACATCATGCATGACTTGAGGGGGAACATCAGTCATTACGGTTTATCTTTTCTTTGTTTTGTCATGTTTTTTTAATGAAGCTGAGTATGTCCAGCTTGAGGGGGAGTGTTTTCATCATCTATTGATTGCTTTGTTTTTCGTTATGTGTTCAAGCTAGGTACACCTAGTTGGATAGGGCGTGTTGGAGTCTGCATCCCACATCAGACCGGTGGTACGATGTGGTCTTTATTATTCATTATAAAAGAATCTCAAAACCTCCTTCAGAGAGCACATTGGGGATGGGGTCATCACCTCTTTTTATCATTTACATAAATATATACCTAGAAGTTGGATAAAATAAGGAATAAGAGTAAAATTTTAATTGATCATTTATTTTGACAATATTTATGATGATTGTTCTTCATTTTCTTTATATATTTTTTACATTACTTAAAATTTCGTCGTCTAGCTTAAAATTTTGGAAAGTTTTAATTTTTAAGAATCATAAAATAAAATAATGGAAACAAATACATGAAAGAAAGATGGAATTTTTTACACACTACACGGACACTAAAGGTTTCTTGGACCTAGTCAATCGTACATATAGTGACACGGTATTGAAAAATACAAGTTGGAACAATTAAAAAGAGAATTGTTACCAATGTCACATTGCATATTCTCTCCAAGATTACATGTTTGAGACATGGGAAGAGATTAATGTGGTGAGTTGAATTTCATACCCTTTAGCAATGGATTAATCACGTATGCTATGATATGTACAAGAATTGATATTGCCAGGATAATAGGAAAATATCAGTTATATCCAGGAGCACTGTAAGTGAAGCAGTCAAAACTATCTATTTGTACTTCGGAAAGTACAAAAAATATGTACCTATAAAGTGGAGAAAAAATTATACTAGTTTTATGAGGGGTCACAAACTAGTATTCCCTAGATCCATGTGATCTTATATCGTAGTTAGGCTAAGGTGATGAGCGAGAAAAGCTCATATAATCCAGTGGTAGACATACCTACAAATACCGAGTACATTGTAGCTTCTGAGACAACTAAGAAGCATGTGAATGAAATGATTTGTTCTAGTTCTTGGGATTGCACCTGGTAAGAAAAGTATTATCATAATTTAGATTATGATATTCTTAGTATCCAATATGACAAGTTATGTCAGTGGACAAAAGAGATTTAATCAGGGATACCTTCTCTTGAGAAGTTTTACTCAAGGAGATGAGGTCCCATATAGAAGATATGTCATACAACGTAATCGTGGTAGGCCCAGCAGCTAAACCCTTGACTCACCAGAGGCACAATTTTTTATCATGTGAGTACCTAACTAGTTTGGTTAGCAAGTTGGCACTAGTGCAAGTGAGAGTGTTGAAATAGTGGGTTCCCTAGACCCAACTATTCGATGTTTTTGATTACCATGTCGTGTATATAGTTAGCTATACATGATGTTTTCTTACCATTACAGTGTAGACTATTCTGTTCCCACTATTGAAATGGTAATGTCTATAAATTGACACATCGAAAGGTTATAGCAGATCCTAGAATATAATAAGAACCTCGAGAAACTATGAAATTAATCTTAAACCAAGGTCCTGTGGTCTGAATACATCTTACTGAGTAGACATAATATATGTCTAACTATCAGGTGTTGGGGGCTCATAATTATTGAAATTTCTTCTCATGTAGTTCACACTTGGTGATCTAAACTTGTGAGATCATGAGTATAGACTTGTCAATAGGAACATTGCATGTTTTGGGTGTCATTGGATGTTCCTATCTACGATCATGTGTAATGGTCTCCTGACTTGAGATTATTGTCAATGTATATCTTTTGATCACATAATTTGATGCAATATAAAAATAATGATGTTGAAATAGTGGTGAGATGGTTTGTGTTGGGAGCATCATTAGTGGCATGACATTGGTTGAATGGTCAAGAAATGATTAGTCGCTTCTGGGTTTAGGAAGTAATATATCTCAGGTCATGTTGATAAGGATGGAGTTACCTTTATAAGACCATGGCCATGGAAGTCGAGGGTAAGTCCTTCCAATTGGATCAACAAATAATAAAGCAAGTAAAGGGCGATGACACTGGTGTGCATCCTGCTTTATGAGATATTAAAGACAAAGAGATTATATTACACAATACGTGTTCTTATGTTGGTTGTCACTATTATGACAATACTTATCTCTTTAGGGGTTATAATAGGTTGATAGATCCCGCTCTTTGTTTGTGAATGTTATTCACTATTATCGAGATAAGGGTCAAGAGGGTCAAACACAATAGCGTATTCGAGAATCTTCCCTATTCAGTGGAATAAGAGTTTAGGACATGGTGGGCCCCACTACTGGGGTCTGGGATTTTTCCAAGGTTAAACAATCACCAATTTAATAAATAAATTCATATTACCCAAGTTAAGAATAATGAGCATTGAATTTATTTATTAATTGTATTTTTAAGTCCTAAAGTAAATACATAAACATATTAATTGAACGAATATTAGTTTAATATATTCAAGGTTCAATTAATATTTTTGGGAACAATGAGTTGAGTTAATGAATATTTTATTATAACGTAATATATTTCACATATTATAAGAAAGTGATAATAATATTTATGACTCAGATTAGTAGTCACAACATGTTGTTTATTGTGCATTAAGTATCCAGGGGCCGAAGGGTAAATTCCAGGAATTTTATTAACACACTATATATAAAAGAGGAGATCCTACCACCAAATAATATTCATGGAATTTCTCTCTCCTCTCATCTCTCCCATGTTCTAGAGAGAGAGGATCTAGATCCAAGGAGCTCAAATTGAGTTCTCTCTCAGGCATCACAATCTTAGCGATGCGGTGATCGTCGAAGGGTTGAAGGAGGCGTCAGATCTCCACACTAGCACCCAGATTTTGATGATCTACGCTCCTGTAAATTTTTTAAGCACTTGTGGGAAATCTAGAGGAATTTGTCTTTGGATTCTTCAAACAACGATTGCTAATGATGAGCTGATGTCGAGCGCGATTTCAGATCTAAACCAGGTTTTTATGGTTTTAATTTTGTGCTTAAAACTCTTCATGCAAGATCCTTGGCTAGAACCGGGTAGAGAATAATTTATGTCGACAATTTTATGTCGAAATTTAGTGAAAATTTTTAAAAACCCATTTTTGGGGCTTCTGTTGCATGCCTGGTTTCTTCATTAAGGAGGTGGCAGGGTTGCTGGTTGTGCTTGGTCGTGACACCCGATCGATGCGTCGCATGAATAGAGGGAAGGAGGGGTGTCACCTTGCGAAAAGATATTTCAATAAATTATTTCAATAAGGTTTGGGTTTGTTTTTTGATAAAAGGTGAAATAAAAACACAAAATAAATTAAGATGACACAATAGCACGTACAACGCCACACTGCACCATGGCAAAACATAGCACACATCAAGGCGTGCCATCCCAACCAGGTTGTTGTGTAATTATCTTATTGATTATGGTTTTTTAAGATTTATGTTTAAATTTTAGACAACATGTTTTTATCTTTGTTTCTGATAATGATGTTTTTTTATAATTAATTCTATCATGATGACTCTAAGAGTGACAATGAGAGAATCTCTAGTCCTTAGATTTCTTATGATTTTATTTATTTTTTGCATTAGAACTTTATGAGTTACATGGGTAACATTGTTTGTGATTGACCTACGAAGTACAGTTTTATATTTTTGTATTTTGTGTTATCTATTTTATTATTTAGTATTGTTGTTATACTTATATGCCATTTTTACATCATCAATCAAAATTGTGATGTGTCATGCGCTTTGTAATGTGCTATGGAACTTAGTTCCCCTATTGCCATTATGCTTCATGCGTGGTTGGAAACTGTAATCATGTGGCATGAGCCTAGATAAATACATAAATGGCCAAGTGTTTCAGTGTCACTCATCTCGAATTAAGGATGTAAATGTGTAAAGATCCTAAAACAGGAGGTCTTGGTCAAATACATGTGAAAATGAAAAAAAAGTGAGGAGACTAAATATTGAAGATCTGAGTACACTGTGTGGGTGAGAAGAGAAGTGAAGAGAAAGTAGAGCTGAGAAGTGAAGAAACAGAGTTAAGATGCACACTTTGTGGATGATGATGATTGAGCTTACCCAATGAGGAGGCATCCCAATAAAGAGCTACAGAGGAGCACCGTATGAGGATAACACTGTTCTACCACTAAATTTACTTAACAATAGTATTAGTGTGTGTGGTAGTGTGTTTCACATTTTAAGTGTAAGTGTGTGACGAACAAGTTGTGGTAGTGGGCCACATAACCAAAGGTAATGAGCCTTGGATGGAGTGTTCATCCAACCCTTATAACAAGATCAATGAGGTACAACGCTATTAATGTGGAATTGTCATCCACTTCTCATCCTTATGGATAACAATTCATGTCGTGTCGTGTTGGGATGTTTAATATCCATACCGAGAAGCCCAAACTCAAACCTGATCCATTTATTAAACAGTTTACGGTGTCGTGTAAGCATATAATATATTATTTATATATTTAAATAATTATGTAATTGATTTATACATATTTATTAAATTCTATAGATTTATATTAATTAAAATTATTCCTAGAATACAAATAATTAAAAATCATACAATATATTTTTCTATATATATTAATTTACTAGAAATAAAATATTATTTTATTAACAGATGTATAATTTTTTTTAAAATCATGCCATTTGTCATGGTAATCGTATCATACACCCTAAACCCAAACCCGACCCATTTATTTAATTGTGTATCCAATTTGTGCCATGCTTACATGTCATGTCACCAATTTCCCCCTATACTTAGATTAGTCCATGTTAAGTCATCTTTTTTTTTTTCATTTTTTACATCTATCACTATCTCTTTCCCTTCACAATCTTGATTGAGGCATGGCTTGTATATTCCCTCAAAACCACCACAACTCCCACTGATCCTCCTGATTCTTAGTGGCTTTAGCTTTGGTAGAATTTACACCTGATTTCCAACGATGCCCATTCCATACAAGCCTGATGTTATTCCTACATGAGATGACTCATTAATTCTAGATCCACTGCTAGATGATTTGTTTATTACACTTCAAAAAGGTACACACTCTTGTCAACAACATCCAATTTATTCTCATCCTTATAATGGATTATTGACGACTGCATATGTTTATAGGCACCCTAGCTAAGACTTTGACATTGCGTACTTATATCGAGGTTAAATCTCATCCAAGTGAGTTATAGGTTATGAAAGATGAGTTACAAGCTTCAGAGGTTAAACATACATGGGATCTTGTCCCTCATCAGTTAAGCAGATTTTTTGATGCAAATGAATCTATATTGATCACGCTAATGCATGCTTGACTTGTTGCCAAAATATATGCATAGATTTATGGTGTCAATAATTTGGATGCCTTTTCATTTGTGGCCAAGTAAATATATGTCCCTTTATTATATCTCTTATCACCACTAATCATTTACCTATCCATCAGTTGAATGTGAAAAATGTGCATTCCTTCATGATTTTCTCAACAAGGAGGTATATATGAAGCAACCTTCATGTTTTCATCTTTGATCACTGTATAGACTCAATCAGTTGTCAGGGGATTGGTTTGTACATTTTATCATGATTGTGACCAGGTTTTCTTATAGTGTCTGTTGATGATATCACCATTACAGGCAGTGATGGTGTTGGGAACCGACTCAAATCATTTTATCAAATATTTTAAATGAATTATTTTAATCCACTTAAATATTTCTTATAGATTTAGTGAGTCTCCCATATGTGTTAGGATTGTGTTTGTCCAAGTGTGGCGATGTCTGAGAGCATGGCATGGGAATATTACTTCAAGGGGTATATTTGTATTTTCTCTTTTTTGTTAGTTTTGTTTGTCAGTTGTAGCTGGTAGAGGCTATCATTGGGAAAGGGGTGTATTAAATGGAGTTCTTGGGTGTTGGGAAGGGACCACGATACATTTTGGGATTTTTTAGAGCAGGCTATTATGGGGGATAGTATATCAGGACGTCCAGTTGGGAGCTCAGAGAAGTGGCCCTCCTAGTTACTCTCAATCTCTTTCCTTCACCTTCATCTATTCCTTCCTCTCTTCACCCTACTGCATTTCTTACCTGTTCTGAATAATAGTGGAATTGGCTATTACTTTTCTCTCACTCTCACTATCAAAATTTACATAACAATTGGTGACTCCGATGGGGAATCACGTTCACTGGAGAGAGACGATGGCGCATGGGAAGCTTGCTGGGGAGACGTGTTAGCTGGAGAGAGATTCCAGTGCAATGTAAGCTCGCTGGAGGAGAGGCACAAATGTTGAGGAAACACATATGCAACAAGAGACACATACGAGTCAAGTACGATCATCAAAAGCAGTTGAGTGAGAAGATAGAGGCGGACGATCGTGATAGGAAGTTTGTCTTAACTGTGGAATGTGTCTGACGTTGGCGCTGTAGACAGACGAGCTAATATACTTCAACACAATAGTGAGGTGTGCGTTATGGGGGAAGTGATGCACACTAGAGGCTACGATCGTCAAGCATCGTTGTAGAGGATTTCCATCGAAGCTAAGAAAAACACGTTCAAATGGTTTTTTGTGCAGACTGGACGATGCATGGACGATCGGCTGAGGTGCAGGGATAAACATCATTTTTGGAAGAATTCACTAGGATACAAGTGAAGATAGAGAAGATATTTAGTGAGCTAAAACTCCACATAAAGGAACAAAAGTTGGGTTCTGCTATTCATGCAGGGTGTCTGATTATTTCAGAACAGTTGAGGTGTGGTCCTTGCATGTAGGAGAAAGAATAATTGCGCATGAATGAGGAGAAAACTACTCAAAGGATTCTATATTTGCAGTCGTGGGTGGAGCAATACTCTATGTCTAGGAAAAAGAACTATTTAGATGCAACATGCTCCCTTGGGAGTGACATTGGAGCTGTGAAGTTCAGAAGGAAACAGGAGGTGGGACCTATGCTTTTTGGATTGAAATATGTCGATGCAATGAACAGTATTGCAACAAGAGTTGAGTTGACTAATTTTTCAGGTAAGGAACCACTTGGTTCGATCAAAAAATAAGAGGTGTATTTCTTAGAAAATCATACATCAAAGGACGTTAAACTACACTATGCGTAGTTAATTTTAGTGTATACAGTTTTGATTTGGTTTTTGTCTTGGCTAAACAAAAATCCCGAATCAGAATGGGAGAAATAGAACCCGGTGTTGTTAGATAAGTACGGGTCCGACAAGGTGAAGGAGGAATTTTCCTGATGATAGTGTGAAAAGAAGTAGTCCACACAGGCACTGAAAGACATTAAGGAGGTTGTGTCGGCTTTTTAGTGCTTAGGACAAGAGAAAATTGATTTAATTCAGATTCACCAAAGCCTGAACTAGATCTTTTTTGGGTACAAAAGATAAAGAGGAAGTCGATCACTTGGCAAAGGAAGAACTAGCAACAGGTTTGGGGGAATTCCAAACTAAACAGGAAGGGGGAATTTGTAGTAATCTAGTGGAGAAATTGTCACTAGTATGACTTGGTTGAAAGGGGAAAATTTATAAGTGGTGTCAAGTGCAGTTTCTTCCGTTGGTGTCATATGGGGTTGAAGTCCCAACACCACCATTTTGGATGGATCTATTTCATTTACCATATATTATAGAAAATGAGAGAGTTCAAGCTGCCTAGTTGACTCATCTTTTCAGAGATAAGTACGATTTTGGGGTCTTCGAAGTACAAATTCCTAATTTGGAGAAGACATACTCATCCCTCTTGCTACTATGGTAGGTTTTGGTGGATAGTGGAATCAGATGTTACTCCTCTCTCACTCTCACCATCAAAATTTACATAACAATATGTGCTTGAGGTATATTTCTTTCTCATAAGTATTTCATTGATCTAATATGAGACACTGACATGACGAGGAAAGATTTTGTGGAATCACCGCTAGAAGTTATAGAGAAGTCACTTCACACTGATAGTGAGACGTTATCCTCACCAAACGGGTATCAATAACTTATTGAAAAGTTGAACCACTTAACAATGACTCGCCCAACATTGCATGTGCGGTGAGCAAGGTGAGTTGATTCATGGAATTCTCAATAAAACTACATTGGGAGGTTGTCCTTCGCATTATCAGGTATGTGAAGAAGAAACACATATTGGGATTACCATATTATAGTTATAGATACATGGATATTAAGGATTTCTATAACACAAACTATGCAGGGTTTCTCTCATGTTAAAGATCCACATCCATCTTTATTGCATTCATCGAAGCCAATTGGGATTCTTGAAAAAAAGGCATACAATTATCTCCTGATCCGATGTAGAGTCAAAGTATCGTATTATGGATCATGTAATTGCAGGTATTATTCAGGCGCAACAGACCCCTTCAAGAATCCTGCACACATCTGGTGTGACAATCTAAGGTGTAATCAATATTGTCACAAGCCTAATCTTAAAATAGTATATAAAGAATATTAAAGTTGGTTGTCACTTCATCTGTAAGAATTATTATAAGAGGAGGATCACTCTTGGACACATTCAACTTGAAAATATATTTACAAAGGGGATTCATGGATCCACTGTTCAATTTTTATGTATTAAGTTAGGTGCGATAAATATATGTCTCAACATGAGGAGATTATTAGAAATATTATGTATGAGAGTAGGATTATCTTATCCTGGGTGTGTGAGTATCCTAACCTCGACTGTTTTCTTGATTTTTTTATTTCCCATTTATCACTTTTATTGGGATCACTAAGCTGACCTCACTTGAAAAACATGGATTCTGATACCAACTCTGTTAGTTTAGAAACCTAACAGCAGGTTGCACATCAGATTTTAGGCATTAGTAAAGGATCTCACAACGTTTATTATTAATTCCAAAAGAAGAATAAATGAAGTTATAATAGAAGCGGAAAGAGGAAGGGATCTCTTAGAGAAGACTCCTGAATCTCAAGTCGTATCCTCCCAAGGACCATCTCTCCAGCAGCTACCAAGTAGCAATACTAAGAAATAAATTATTTCCCCCTTACAAAATACTTCCTAACCGCCCTAACAGCATAGGTAAAGGAGGACAATACTGTCAAATGAATATCCTCCCCTCTCACACAGTTGGCCCCCTTCTTTAATAACCCCTCTGCCAAACCTCGACACATAACAACCCCAACCTAACAAATACCAAGGATAAAAGGACATCACTGCCCCTTAGAAATTACACGACCAACCCACATTCCTAAAAAAAATTACCCTCCCTAAAAAATAGCTTATCTCTAGGGTGGACCTCCAAAACTCAACCCACCCCTTTTTTCCGCAATCACGCGCCTTCCTGTTCATTGGTTCTTGAACCTCCAAGTCCCCTTTATGCTCTCTGGAATCCCACAATTCATCAAGGTGAAATATGTGCACAACTACACTTAGAGACTTGTGTAACAACCTTCCTCTGCACGAGTTTCAGGATCTGCTCCCTGTTGTCATCTCTTTACAAACTCCAAGAAGTCAACAAACCAAATCACCCCCTACAATATTCCTCACAACTCAAGCCAGAAATGGTACAATGATCTTCCACTACTCCAAAAAGGGAATTAAATTCAGAACAAGAAAAAACTCTCATGTCACTTGCATAGGTAAAATCTCCATCAAGATATTAAATTCCAACGTGTAGACGGCCTTTGAAACTAATGTTGCACCTATCGCTCGCCAAACTTGACGAGCAGTATATGACGTCCTCCTAACATTCGGGCTAGCTGTGTATGTATTCCAAACTCATTTTTCTTACTCAGTGTGTCAATACTATAGACACTTCTCTCAGCATTCTCTAATCTAGAGGCAATCATGTCCCCCTCTAGAAAAGTGACTCTCATCTACAATCTTGTTTTCCCAGGATCGATTGTATTTCCCAGTGTGATAGGTTTTTCACCAGTAGTAGATCAAGATTTCTCTTAGTAGGAATTCATCCAAGGTGCAGCGCCAGTTCTCTGAGATTCACCGTCTTGAGATTAACTCACAACAGTGTAGAAGCAAAGAAGAAACAGGCAGATCCTGACGTCTAATAATGTAAACAACAAGAATGTTCTCTCTAGCAATCGTAATCCCAATCAACCAAATTCAATTTAGTCCACCAACACAAAGCGATCTACGTGTCTTCTCGAACAACATTTCTTGAATTTTCCTCTCTTAAGATTCTTCCCCTAGCGTATGTTACTTTCTCCTACGCTCATCCGGAACAACAACAATCGGGGCACCTTCTTCTATTTCTCCAGTAGTATAAAGAAAACCTCAATGAAAACATTGATTGTTAGGTTGGATACATAACAACATGTCTCACAGAGGATTATAGGTAGTAGGAAGGGATCTAAAAAATGTGGAAAGAAGAAGACAATACTACCAAATGAATACTCTCGCCTCTCACACATGAGTCCCCCTTCTTTAACAACCCGCTTACCAAACCTCAACCTAACAACTACCAAGAATAAAAGTACATCATTGTCAGTTAAACGAAATGCCCACATTCCCAACATACTCTAAAATTTTGAATCATGAAAGCATCCATGTTTTCATTTATATTGTAAATTGAAGGTCATAGTTCCTAGACATGTAATGAAACATAAAAGAATTTTGAAAGTTGGAACCTTTTGATTTGTAGAATCCAGATTGAGAAAATGAGGATTGTCATGTTGTTTTTTAAGTTAGATCATTTGATTTACTCATTCATGAAATCATAATTCCATTAAAAATTATTCATAAAAGCGGAAAAATGAGAAATAAATGGGGCCGAAGTCAAACGAAGATACCAGAGATAGATTGCAATGCCAATTGATTAGTGTTTCAAAAAGAACATGTCACTGAAATAAAACTATTTGTATCAATGGAAAGCATGTAGTACTTTGGTGCAATGGAGCTACATGAGGGGAGGAATTTTAAAGGGAAGAAACTAAGGGATTTCAAATGGAGAAGGAAAGGAAATGGAAGGGGTGTCTCGATGGAAGGAAAGGGATGTGAGGGTGAATAAAATTTCTTCCTTAGATTGTAAAGGAATGGTGGAGGTTATAAAATATTCATTACTTATCTGAACTACAAGGAGAGGGAAATGAAAATGATATTAAATTTAATTAACTTTCTCACTCTTCCAAATTGCCCTGATTTTGGAGAAAAAGTAAAAGCTCCGAGGAGGGGTTACCCTCCAAAAGTTTGAACCAAAAAAGTGTTTTAAATTATAGCATCTCCCCAGACCACCCTTTTTTAAACCAAATGATGTATTTTGATAAAAAAAATATTTCACGCATTCCAGGTCTCTTAATTTACCAACAAAAACTGGATGAATCATTGGTAAAAAACTTTTAATAGAGAATTGAAAATGATTTTGTCCATTTTATTCATTGGATCATGTAACTATTATATAAACACATAAAATAAAGTCACTTACTATGAACATGAAATAAAATACAATCCAACAATGCACAATAGTTGTCTCGTCCAACCACATGAAACATATGACTTCTGCTACCATCTAAAACCATTTCTCATTTTTTTACCACAGATTGTGGTGCATCTCGGAATAATATGTCCAGTCTACTGCTTTTAGATTTAAACCAAGAAAAAAAACATAGATAGTAATAAAGATATTTTTTTTTAAATCAAAAGTCACTTTCTCAATTTAATAGAAGTTATTTCAATGAAAATTGGGAAAGTACCTTCTAGGAATCTAGATTCCTCCTCCAGCTTCTCAATCTTTTTCTACTTTTCAACCACTTAGTTATTTTCAATTTTAGATCCTTTTGAACCTGCCCCACTCAAATGTGGTACGACTTGCTTCATCACCTAGGATCAACTTGAGTGGTGCAGGTGAAAAAGGATCTAAAATTGAAAATAATGAAGATTTTTCAAATTATCAAGAGATTGAGAAGCTGGAGGAGGAATCCAGATGCCTAGAAGGTATTTTCCTAATTTTCCTTGAAATCACTTCTATGAAATTGAGAAACTAAATTTTGATTTACAAAACTATATTTATTGTTTTCTGAGTTTTTTTTACTTTTCTTAAATCTAAAAGCAGTAGACTGTGCATATTGTTCTAAGACGCACCACAATTTGTGGTAAAAAAACACGATAAATGATATAATATGGTAGTAAAAGTCATCTATTTCACACACTTGGATGAGATAGCTGATGTGCATTATTGGATTGTATTTGATTTCATGTTCATAGTAAGAGACTTTATTTTCTGTGTTTATATGCCGATTACATTCTCCAATCAATAAAAGGGACAAAAGCATTTTCACTTCTCTATAAGAATTTCTTTTCCAATGATTCATCCATATATCTATTTTTCATTGTTTCTTAGAGCAATAACTATTTTTTATAATAGAGATTTCACTTGATTAGTGTTTGGTTCATGGTAAATTGGGAGACCTGGAATGAGGGGAAGGTTTTTTTATCGAAATACATCATTTGGTTTAAAAAGGGGTGGGTTGGGGAGGTGCTATCATTTAAACCACTTTCTTGGTTCAAAATTTTGGATGGTAATCCCCCCAAGCTTTTATTTTTCCTCCAAACTAAGGGCAATTTTAAAGAGTGAGAAAGTTAATTAAATTTAATATCATTTTCATTCCCCTCTAATTGTAGTTCAAATAATTAATGAATATTTTCTATCCTACACCCTTCCCTTACAATCTAAGGAAGAAATTTTATTCACCCTCACATCCCTTTCCCTCCATCGAGTCACCACTTCCATTTTCCTTCCCTCTCTGTTTAAAATCCCTTAGTTTTGCCCCTTTAAAATTCCTACTCTCCAGTAGATCCATTTCAACCAATTACTATCTGATTTCCATTGATATAAACAATGTTACTTATGTGGTGTGCTCTTTTAGAAATACTGATCAATTGGCATTGCAATGTGTCTCCAGTATCTCCCTCTCACTTCGGCCCCATTTATTTCGCATTTTTATGATTTTATGAAGAAATTTTAATGGAATTACAATTTCAAGAATATGAGTCAATCGAATGGTCTAACTTAAAAAACAACACAAAAATCCTCATTTTCTCAATCTGGATTCTACAAATCAAAAGGGGCCAACTTTCAAAATTATTTTATGTTTCTTTGCATGTCTAGTAACTACTACCTTCAATCCAAAATATAAAGGAAAACATGGATGTTTTCATGGTTCAAAATAGTATAACTTATGTTGGTAATGTTGGAATTCTATGTAACTAATATTGATTTACTTTTATTATTGGTAGTTGTTAGGTTGGGGTAGTTGTGGGTTGAGGTTTGGTAGGCGGGCTATTAAAGAAGGGGGCCAACTGTGTAAAGGGAGGGTATTCATTTGGCAGTATTTTCCTCCTTTAGCTGTGTTGGCGGGGCAGTTAAGAAGTAGTTAGTATATGGTCTGGGGTTCATAAATAGGGGGTTATCAATTGTAAGGGGGCAACAAGTGATTTCATGGTGATGCTACTTGGTAGCTTCTAGAGATATGGTCCTTGGGAGGATACGACTAGATCTTCAGGAGAGTGGTCTTCTTCAGAAGCATCTCTTCCACTTATCCCTTCTATTGTAACTCAACTTATTCTTCTTCTTGCCACTGTTGTTATATCCCTTCCCACTTCCTATAATTTATTATGCGACCTGATGTCAGGTTTCTAACCCAACAATCAATGTTTTCATTGAGGCTTGCTTTATACTATTGGAGAAACGGAATAAGGCGCCATGATTTCTGTTGGCTCATGTTTCCCGCAGTACTTTCAATCTTCTCTCCATTAGTAAGCACAAAAAAGACTTACTTAAATTGTGTTGATATTTTTACATCTTCTATTATTGTTTTTTAGGAGTAGTCGATGGATCAGGAGTTTGGTATAGGTCATCTCAGTGATGGGGTGTGCATGTTCGATACCCCACCATACCTACCTTGACCATCCACCTCTTGTCGTGCCCTCAAACTAAATTTTTTCCATGGTCATCCACCGACTTCAGTCTTACATAAGTTTTCCCCCCATTTTAGTTCACATATTTCCTTCAATTGTAAATATCATAAGTTTGCTAAACATCACCAGGTATCTTATGTTCCTCGTTTGGTGATTTGTGTGGCTAACCCTTTTGACTCAGTTCATTCCGTTGTATGGGGTCCCTGCACGGTCGCCAATCATTTAGGGTACCACTATTATGTATCCTTTATTGATGACTTATCTCAAATGACATGACTATATATTCTTAGTGATCATTCAAAGGTGTAACGTCTCAGGTTTTTAGAAGCGGATCCAAATCCTCAACCCGTTTGAATTTTTGAGTTTGGTGAGTGGGTCATCATTCTTTTTTGATCATTGGAACATGATTTTGAGAGTTTCTTTGACTCAAGAACTCGTTTTTATATGGGTATTAATGCTTGGAAAGTGACTTTGAGTTTCAAGTGGGTTTTGAGTGTGTTAGAAGATGAAAACCTAGTTTCAGGAAAATGCAGATTGAGGCGCATGGTTTGAACAAACCGTGCAACCTCCCAGGAGTAACTGTGCGGCCCTCTAGTGTCACTGGACACAGTTTAACAAACTATCCCAGAGGGGGTGAAAAATCATGTTGGAGCTCTCTAATTTTTTAAGGAGGGATCACACACATCCTACGCACAGTTTGGGAAACTGTGCAAGTGGGGTGTTCAGACAGTGGGCACTGTACGGTTTTCCAAATAGCACGATAACTGTGCGACCTCTTTAAAAGGGACAAATTACCATTTTGCCCTTATTTTCTTTAAGAGGTTTTCCCCTATTTTCTTCCCCTTGTGTAAGCTCCACTTCTTGCATCTAGGGAGCTCATCTCCTCCTAGTCCTTAGCCTGATCTCTCCATTCGAGATCAATTTTGATCATTATAGGTCTCGTTGGAACCGCATCGGGGATCCCTTTAATCTGTTAGTCTCTTTTCTTCTTTTCTGTCACTATACAGTGCGCTAAATCTGTGTGAGCCATTTTACCCTATTTTCAGGGCATTCATCTAAAATATTGATTTCTTCCAAATTCTTTCGAGTTACAGATTGGTATCGGATGAGAAAATGTCTACCAATATGAGGTATGTGGTGCCTAACTTTCTATTTGATTTTTCTAGAGTTTCAGGAGTGCGCTCTATATGATCCACTGGTTTACTGAAGCACAAGAATCCTTTGATAGACTTAAGGAGAGAGTATGAACACAACTCCAGAGCTTGGTATGCCAGATTTTTCAAAAGGGTTTTCCCTAGAGTGTGACACTAGAGGTAATGGGTATAGGAGTTGTACTCATGCAGGAGGAATGACCTCTGGAGTATTGTAGTAAATTATTATCTAATTCTACTCTGGCTAAATCCATATATGAAAAAGGGTTAATGGATTTAGTTCAGTCGATCCAACACTAGAGACAATACTTCACAAGAAGACGATTTAAGGTATATACTGATCAATGAAGTCTCAAACATCTTCTTAGTCAAAGAGTTTTATCAACAGACCAACAATGTTGGCAACCTAGGCTTGTAAGGTATGATTTTGAAGTTATTTCCAAGCAGGGGAAACTGAACACTGCAACAGATGCGTTGTCACGGGTAGTTCTGTAGAGAGAGTACTTGATCATGGACATTTAGAACTGCAATGGGAGGAACTATAGATATTACGGGCTGGGACATAGTAGGATCCACATTCAAAAGCTATCATAGAAGCCTTGCAGCATGATGAACTCATGAAAATGAGTTGCTCTTATCGAAATGGCTTGTTTTTATTTACGAACATATTGGTTTTACCAACAAAATCGGGTTTACTTCCTAGAATGATACAACATTATCACTCTTCTCCAAAAAGGGGACATTTGGGACATTCGAAAACATATAAGTGGCTCACATAAGGAGTGTACTGGGCTAAAATGTCTCGAGAAATATAGAAGATTGTTCAAAAATCCAAGGTATTCTAGATAAGAATATGAAGCTTTGAGTCCAATAGGTTTGTTACATCCGATGTCAATTTCAAAGTTGATCTGGGAATAAGGGCACTTAAGTATATGCATTTTACTCCCCTTAATCATTTTTACACAGTGAAAACAGTCACAGATGTGTTTCAGAAGGAGGTATTGTGGTCACATGGATTACCTAGGGACATTGTTGTGACAAACACCCACTCTTTATGAGTTTTTTTGGGCATGAATTATTCAAGCTACAAGCAACTACTTTAAAAATGAGTTCTTCCTATCATCCATGGAGTGATTCCAAATAGAGGTGGTTAATAGGTGTCTTGAGATTTATTTGAGGTGTGTTTCTTCAGATCATCTGAGACGTTGGATGTCATGGCTGTCATGGTCAGAATACACCTATAACACTTATTATCACACTTCTACTTGCAAAACACCACATATTCTTCACTATGCTCGAGGATAAGTTGTCGTCGAGCTCGTTGTCAATGCCTTAGTGGATGGAGATGAATAACTACATCAATTTCAGGAAAATCTTCAATGGACCCAACAACTGATGACCAAGTTTGTTAATCGGCGATGCTGGGAGGTGGATTATAAGCAAGGAGACTTGGTTTGGGTTAAGTTGCAACCTAGAAGGCCGAGAGTGCTATTAAAATCAACCCCAAATTGACAGCTCAGAATTATGTATTTTTCTAGTTGTTTAACGGGTTGGCACAGTTGCCTACAAACTTGGCCTACCTGAAAACAGTAGGGTACACCCTGTGTTCCAAGTTTCTCAATTAAAGGTTGCGACAGGCCATCACCCAGTTGAAGAAGATTTCCCAAATGAATCGGTAGAGGAAGGAAAGTATCTTGTAACCATTCCGGATATTAAATTACAAGGTTATACTCCAATGTGGTCGGTACAATGGCATGGGCAGACAATAGAGGATGCGGCCCAGGAAGATGCAGAAGGGTTGAAGGCCCAATTTCCAACTACTCACCTTGAGGACAAGATGGAAATTCAATGAGGCGGTAGTGATATGGATGTGGTGGGGGGGGGGGTCTGATAGGCCCCCATTCTCTTTACTTACCAACATAGGGGTCATGGAGGGGTTAGTTCATTTGAGAGTATTTGTGGGGTGTCGCCTAACTGTCAGGGGCAGTGATGTAATTGGGGTCTTTAGTTTGTTGGCTGAGGGAGGGAAATAAAGTGGTGGACGAATATATTGGGTGGGGACCACAGAGAATCGGGGAGTAAGGCGGTTAGCCTTGGCCTATGAAGGAGTTTACTCCCAAGAGCATGAGTCGAGTTAGTTCCTACGGTAATTCAGAGGTGCTCTAGTATTGTGTGACTTATATCATTTTAAATTTCATACAATTCTTTAATTATGTAATAATATTAGTATGTTTTATTATTTTTACATGATAGATTGATGTATAAAATATATGTCAGAACCTAAAGTATACTATTACGATCCTGGTTGGATCCAACACATTACAAACCTACCCACCCATTACAATCATAGGATAGAATCTTAATTCAGACAACCTTGAGTACCGATACTCATAATGGTGGATCATGGGAAATCCATAAATTCATTTCAAAACAATAGATTAATCACCTCAAGGTGAAGGTTTTCAAGACTAAACCATACATTATTAAATTGAGAGATGGGTAGAGGAAATGTGAAACTTTACAGGTAGAATGAGGAAAGTTTAGTTTTAGATTTAAACTTCCCTATTTGATATTCTGGGGCCAGATTTGGTGCTTCACATATTTTGGCTAAAAAAATGGGATATGTAACTACTCATTGAAATAATGCGACGATGAATATTCATTAGAAGGGAAAAAGGATTGCACGATAGGGGTTAAATCAGTTTCAAAATTTTCCCATAGCTCTACAAGAATTTCTTGGTGGGGATAAAGTTTGGGGGTAGGGCATTTAGTGAGAAACAGTGCAAGAAGAGACAAAGGGAGTGGCTAACTAAATATTAAGTAGAAAAACAAATTACTAGAGGTTCTGGGAAAGTTCGTAATAGTTTTAAGGCAACCACAAGATTACGACCAAAAATATACTAATCATTCAATAAAATTGAAGGAATGGATAGATTTAGGGAATATCAGACCCTATAAGCATTCTTATCACTTGAAAAATGAAATAGAAAGTCAGATAAAGAGGCTGATAAATCAGGGATTAATTTGATACAATAGTAGTACTTATTCAATTCCAATTACCTTGGTAATAAGAAATAATGGGGATGGAGAATGTGAGTCAATTATAGAGCTCTGAATAAATTAATTGTGCTAGATAGATATTCCATTATTGAAATAGAGTAATTGATGGATGAGTTTTATGGAAAAAAATTCTTCACTTAGATAGGCTTGAAATTTAGATTTCATCAAGTTAGGATGAAGGAGGATGTTATCAATACTGCTTTTAAGACATTGAGGAACATTATGAGTATCTTGTTATGCCTCTTGGTATAATGAATGCTTCAACAACTTTTCACTCCACAGTTAATGAAATTTTCAGGACAAAGATAAGTGTTCATTGTTGTTCCATGATAACATTCTCATATATAGAAGAAGATGGAAGGTACACTTGAAGCATTTGTGGAGAGTTTTACAAACCATGAGCAACAATGTTCTTTATGACGATTAGAATAAGAGCTCTTTTGGAAAAAAATCAGTTAAGTGCTTGGGACATGTAAGACATGGTTATCATGAATCCAAATAAAATAGAATGAGTGAAGAGATGTCCAGAACTAAGGAATATTAAATAGTTTTCAAACATGTCTAATAGTGTTATTTGTGTTAGTCGAATTAAGTGCTCTTTTGGAAACAAATCAGTTGAGCACTTGGGACATGTAATTTCTGCTGAAGGGGCTGTGAGGGATCCAAAGAAAATAGGAGTGAAGATATGGAGAGAACCAATGAATATTAAAGAGGTCAGGGATTATTAGGGGCTTACTGATTATTATAGGAAGTTTATTAAATATTATGGAAAAATAGAAAATCTTGTAACAACCCTTACCAAAATAAAAATGGATTTGAATGGACCCTTGAAACCCAATATACTTTTGAGAAGTTGAAATATAACATAACTCTAGCCCCTGTTTTGTGCATGCCTGATTTCTCAAGGGTATGGTGTTTCAGGTTCAGGACCAAGGGAAGTTTTGATGCAGGAGGGGAACCCTTAGACTTATTTCATCAAGGCACTTTAGGATTATAACATGGCCAAACCTGCTTATGTAAGGGAGTTAATGACTCTATTATCATTAGTCCAACATTGGAAGCAATACTCAATGGGAAGGAATTTCAAGGTTCACTGAAAGAGCGCTGTCGTAGGTGCCCTCAAATGATTAATGTGATTTTGGGGTACTTAGGTGCAATAGAGTGGCTGACCAAGGTCGTCTCTCAAAGGAGGAAGTGAATTAAAACAAATTTTTAGAGGTATTATAGAAATAAAATAAAAGAGAATAAAAACACTACTTGAAAGGATGGGGGTGTTTGTTTATAGTTTATAAAACTTGAAGAAGTTTGCTAGAAGAAGATTGCATTTTTTTTGTTTTTAATTTTGAAATGAAGTTTGATTAAAAAGATTCAACAAGAAGATGTTTTTTTAGAAAATATTTTAAAAGTTGTAATTAATCTAAATCTACCTCTTCAATAAATTATTTATCATTTAAATTAAAATCCACTTAATTATGACCCCTTAACTTTTAAACCCCCGAACCCTATGAGAATTAACCTTACCACAAAGATGAAGTTAATTAAACCACAGGTTATCTTCGGAACATGTAATCGCAGCACCCTACTTTGATTGATGTTCTAAGGATAGATTATGGTCATTGGTAAATTAAGGCACATTTCCATTCTGGAAATGAGTATGAATTGTGTTTAGGGATTATATTTTAACTCTACAAATTTATCCCGTATGGTCTTATATTACCGATTAAGATCGCGCTCTCACAATTTACACGAAATCCCGACCTCGCGTGTTTTTGTGTTAATTGTTCAATTGCTCGATTAGTTTCTTACAATTTAAAAACACAATTCATGGATCATATTAAGTGAATTTTAGTAGCTCAATTATTCAAAATAATTAAATTAATAGGGTAGAAGATAGATTGATTACTAAAAGACTACTCTTCCATGTGTGGCGTAATCATCGTAGAAGCGTTTTGCATTGCAAAGGTTTATAATAGGTATAACCCAATAACGCTTCTACTAAAGAATTCCAGCCCAAAGAGGAAGATTAAGAGAAGAAGAAATTTAAACAAAACATAAGAAAAGAGGAGGAATAAAAGAATATCAAAGAAGTTTATTACACAAATTAAAATATTACAACATGAAGAAGAGAAGGAGGCTTCGATGAGGGGATCCTTGCTTCAAGAGATACCCCTCTTACAATGGTTGGAGAATTTGGGTGAAACCAATTCTACTCTGCCTCCAATCTCCTGATGCACATCCCAACCCCACCAAATGAGAAAAACACCAATTTATAGAGTGGTAGGGAGGCTAGGTTCAAAGTGGTTTCAAGTGTGAATGGGGAATCTCGGCCAAATATTTTATTCCAACTTTCACCGCCCATTTGACCACCAAAACCCGTGAATTGGCCGGCCTTACAAAAGGATCATATGTGAGTATATTGGTCCCCTATCTCATCTCAAAATTTGGGCTCAATCCAAGCCCAGATTAAGGAGTTATGGCCGCAATACAGAATCTTCTCCATTCTGGCGTGTCCAGTCCACCTTTGACTTTATGGCCCGATTACTCCATCCAAATGCATTAATTTTTATCTAGTGTCCTGAATAAAAGTTATATAAAATTAAGTTAGTAACACTTATACAAAATTTAAAATTCAGATAATAAATATAAAAATATTTATCTTCGAAATACTACAGTGAACTATAAAGGGTAAAATTGGAATTTTCACTAAATTTTCAAATAAATGATAAAATCCCAAATATTTTATAAATAAATATATTTAACACAATGTGGGGAAATTGTGTCATTTATTATCAATAAAATATTCAACAAAATAGTTTTTTATCATTCATACATACCATAAAATCCTTAAACATATGCTTAGTCAACGGATTAGTGGATCAATAATTTTGGCAGGCTAAGCTATTGGGTTATGGCTTTGAAGTAATTTATGAACTTGGAAAGACAAACTAAGCAACATATACTTTGGAAAGTGTGCTTGAAGAAGTGGGAACACAACATATGTATGTTGTAGAAAAATATTGGGTTGAAATTCAATTGGTTAAATTAAACAGAATTAATGAATTAATGGAAGGTACACCTGAAGGACACATTGCCTCATATTTACGTTGCTAACACACATAGTTTCGCACATGCTATTTTATTACTCTATTACTGGCCAAAATATTCCATTAGTGAGCCGTTTTTATGTCTTAAAATACCCTAAATGTCATCCAATTGGGGAGTAATGGTGATACTGTAATAATTTGGGAATCAATTCTGAATTCTTTGAAAATACTAGTCAGTTCATGTAATAAAACATGCCTCCCCTTAGATTATAGTTATGCCCGACATTTTTCCCTTCCTGTAGAACCCATACTATCACTTGCAATTGTGAATCATGTTGTAACTAACTTTTCACAATCTGAAAATCCAGCCAAGAGGACCCTGTAATAGCCATTAACTACAACTATTTCTATTCATATATTCTAGATAATGCATATATCGCACTGTTTTATTTCCACGACTTATAATGTAATTCAAAATCAAAACCCAAAAGTTTTTCATGCCAACATTGTTGATCCATCGATATCACCAGCTGACTAAGTAGATATTTAAGATAGTGCTTTGCTAAAATAAGAAAGTGGGTATCCCTGAAGACAACTCCAACCCCAGATCCAGAGGCATCGCTTTCAATGAAAAATTGTTTAGAAGCGTTGATCATACAAAGGATTGTTGTAGTAATCATACACCGCTTTATTTTTTCAAAATCCACCATAGTTCTAGGAGTCCACATAAACCCATATTTTTTGGTCAGTTGTGTCAAAGGTAGGGCTATATTCCTATAGTCCCTAATAAACTTTTTGTAATACCCTATCAAACCCAAAAAACCAGCGTACTTCTCTCACATTTCAAGGCTGTGGCCATGTCTTTATCGGCTGAAGCTTTTTAGGGTCCATAGACACTCCATCTCCTAAAATTATACGTCCCAAATACTCCACTATCTTTTATTGAAGAGGTAATATCCATATCCCAAGGTGAGGCAGAGGCCTTCTTTTATAGATTGAAAATATGGAATACATAAAGGGGTATTTAGATATGGGATGCTGGAAGAATAAAATTTTACTAGAATAGAAATTTGATGATATTTTATTTCTACAAAAGAGAGAAACAGATATGTATAAGAATAATGAAGAACTATTGATGAGATTATGAGAATATATCATTTTAATTCATATAAAAACAAGAAAGGATGTGAGATTAATATTATTAAAAATTTATTGAAATATCATAATGTATAAATAATATATTGGTGGTTGAATTTTTATGATTATTATATACATAATTAAATCATCATACAATCATCTAGAATGAGGAAAAAGATATTTTTTTTCTGAGATTTATTATTTATAATAGATTTTATTGATGTTAAATGATCTTTCAAAGTATGTATTTTTAGAATTAAAATGATTTAATAGGGTTTTTTTGTATAACTATGTAGATTTATCCTCTTTCGCATCTCATGTTGAAAAAAATGAAAAGACCCTAAAAATGGAATAATATACATTGATCAACACAGACTATCTTAAAAATTAGTAATAAACCATGTAAATCATAGTTTTAATTCTATTTATTATTATTTTTAATTTTGGGTATATCATTATGAAATAGATTCATTTAATAATATTAAATTAGATTAATTTTGATTGAAAAGTGACTAAAAAATTTACCAGCCATCTAACATTGATTCACCAATAGTTGGATTTAAATATATTTATAGTCATCTCAAATACTCTAAGAACATATTTTTTCTCTTAAAAATCAATCAAATATTTTTCTAGGTTCTACCTATTGTGAACAATTGGACCACAACTCTTAGTTTTAGATATATTCAGTATTCATTGTACTTTTCGGAATAATTCATTCAGAAATTAAAATATGATTTATTTTGTGACATTATTATAATTACATTCCATTGGATTAAATTCATCATGTTGTACAAAAATAATTTTATTTTTAACGTAATCAACATATTACTTACAAATCACATTAGATTTTTATTTTGTATTGAATTTATATGATTTTTATATTGACTTTTTAATTTACCTTATGATCCTTTTTAAAATTGTTTATGAGTTATCCAAAATTTCATTAAAAATGTTCCAATTAGAAATATATATGCTATGTATATTAACACATTCAAAAATAGGAGAAATAATGGTGAAAATTAGATTAATAGTTTACTATCATTTGGAATGAATGAAGATATAATGCTTATAGGTATGAACCAATTCTATATTTTCATCGGGGTATCTAAATCAGAATTATTGGATCAAAACAATAATTAGAATAATTTAGGTAGAAAATTTTCATAATTTTCAAGAGTAATGGTTTATTAAGATGTCATATACAAAATTACCCCAAGGAGAAACATTATTGATTCATGATTATAATATCTATTTGGATGTCTATAACAACTCAACTACTTGTTTGAAGACATTTATAGTGGTTGAAAAAAATAAAAACCCTCTTGAGACATGAAATTTTGAAATCAAAATATCAAAATAAAATGGATAATAGGGAAGTAAAAAATATATTTTTTGGGTATAGGCTGAAAAATTATTTTTTTCATAAAAATAAAAATAAAAAAAATATATTTTTTGTATATAAGAACATAAAATGTGCGATAGAGTAGTGGAAAAGTCACTGGACTGTAAGGGGAAGGTGTTGGGATCAAATCCCAACGGGTATTTTTTTTAATAAATGACCTATACCCATGGTTTGGAAAATCATGGGTATAGGTATGTACATACAAATAGCCTATACCAAGGGTTTAAAAACCATGGGTATAGGTCTATACCGAAATCTTGGTTCCCGATGGTTCATAGAATCGTGGGTATAGGTAAAAATTCTAGTAGTGATAGTATTCTTTTTAAAATTATGAGGCCCGTTTTTCACTTTGAGAATGTTTTAAGAAAGTGGGAAACCTTGCTTGAGGCATGCCCCTTGATTTAGAAATTTGATGTATGTGTTAAATGTGTGATTTTTGATATGTTCCTAGTGAATTGGCTTGTGTATTGTTGTGATCATATGGAAAGGATTTACTCTTGATGTTGAGATTGGAATAGATCACATGGGAACCTAGGTACCTAGATGGGTAGACTAGGTCTAGTACACTAGGTGGTCCGACATGACTGAGGCCCGGTTCCCCTAGTCGGGTTGATGCTACAACACTAACTAAACATATGATGATGATCAAAGACCACTAGTCCTTGGGATGTGATTTCCCTCTAGTGTCAAGTTCATGAGGACACTGTAGGTTTTGGTATATGATTGGATACCACTAGGCCTTTTGATATGATTCCCCTCTAGTGGCTCATGCATGAGGATGCTGTGCGTTTTGGTATGTATTCATCATTGAGGTACGATGATCCTAGGAACCCACTAACCATAACTACTTAGATATTTACCATGGTTATTGCTATCATTTACCCCTAATTTCCTTTTTGTGGTACTATTTTAGAACATGTTTAAAATAATAAAAAACACATTTCCTTTCCTCTTTTTGGTGTCACCTGATTTTTTTCTTGTTGTGACTCTTATTTTATTAACTTGCTCCCTCCCATGAATGATTAAATGGAAATATATCATAATTTGGGAACTAATATCTAAATGTAATGGAAATTAGTTTTTATTAAAAATGGAATCCTGTTACTTATTTCTGAAAGGAATGGAGAAACCCTATTTTTATGTCATATTTTCAAAATGGGATGACCTGGTTTTCTTTTTAAAGGTAATACATAGGGAATAGTTTATTTACATGTGACTACTGAGTTTTAATACTCACGCCTGTAGATTTATCTTTTTTTATATTCTGCTGCTGCTTCCAGCTTGAATTCGGTCGCTGTGGTGCGACATTGGTTTAATTGTCATTGGTGACCCGTAGGGTCACATGGAGGTATGTGCAGTTTTATTTTCTTTCCACTGCTTGCACTAATTTTTATTATTCAGTTTATATTCATTTATTTTTCTGTTTTTTCTGAGATAAATCATTCCTAATGGTTTTATTTGATGCCCAACACTAGTTTCCAGCCGAGAGGATTGAGAACGCCTCTCGGGCCTGGCCGCAGGCTGGCTTAGGTGACCAATTCAAGGTTGAACTGGGTTGGTTTGAGACAAAATGGTATCAGAGTAGACCCTTTGTTATTTGGGATGTTAGGTAGATAAGATCTAATATTTTCGGGGCTCAAGAGGTAGGTCAAGGTTCAGTTCCTGATCACCACTACTCGTGACGAGTCCTGAGTCACTAGGGGTAGTTGGGTTTTGAGTCTTTATTTTTGGTTTTGGGTTATGTTGTTAGTTTTTGTTTAGTTTGATGAGATTTTTTATATTTGGGGATGATAGTGGAAGTGAACTGGAATTACACGGTGAACTTACATGGTGTAGTGAACCATGTGGAGCCCGCATGCATGGTTCAATATTCTCCGAGTGGTTGGTGCATGATCAGTGCATGGTTTTCTAAACCATGTGGTCGGGGTATGAATGACCTATAGTTCCCTATTTCACTCATTTTGGTATGGGTGATGCTTTGGTTTGATTTTGGTTGGTGTGAGTGGATTTTGAAAGGAAAAATGATTTTTTGAAAATATTTTTTGGAGTGAAAAAATGGGTTTAAAAAGGTAAAAGGATAATTTTTAATGGAATTTTGATTTTAAAAGGATAGGTGGAAGTAGTTTTTTTGGTCTTAAAGTGGATGTCTTAAAATTGGATTTTTTGTTTAGGGTGGCTTTGGTAGTGGAAAATTGTTTTTATTTTGAAAGGGGGGATTGGATTTGAAAATTTATGAACTTAGAAATGGTGTTTTTAAAAGAGTGTTCTTGGATTTTTTTGTGATGTTGTTGTGGTTTCATTTTGGTTGAGATATGATTTGGTTTTGATTTGGTTTTGTGATGTGTTGCTTTTTGAGATTGGTTTTTAGTTTGAAATGTTAACTGGCTGAGTTTTGGTTTGATGTTTATTTGGTTTCGTGTTTAATGTTTTTTAGAGTATGCTGCCCAGAAAGACCCAGAAGGTTACCAAGGATCCTCTTCCAATCGTTGGCCCTTCCCAGGCTCCTAGTGGAGTGGTTGAGCTGAGCTATTCTCAATAATTTTTTGTTGTCTGTAGTCATCGAAGTCTGCTAGATGTTGTGGAGTGTCTTGAGGAAGTTGGCGGTGTCTTCAAATTTTTGTGGACTCTAGATTCCTTAGAAGTTTGAGTTGTCTTGGGTATACTTGAGGGACCAGGACTGAACTAATGGAAGGTGATCTCTCTATCCTCATTGCAAGTTGAGATGTATCAGGTGATCTTAAAGACTTATTTCATTCAGTGATTTATTCTTGAGCAAGTTAAGGGGAGGAAAGTGCCATAGATCATGGACACTCGATAAGGTTAACTGATGGTGAAGGGGAAAGTTGACTATTTCAATGATCTAGTTTCCTTTTCTCCATATATAGTGTCAAGAGATCAGTTAGAATCTCTTCTTTTCATGTGGGGTCTCCATCTAGGGAGAAAGGGTTGCATTCTTTCATTTGGTAAAGTCTCATAGGGAATCTTGTGGTAGTTGATGGTCCAATTTATTTTGGGTTTTCATGGAGGTTCCTCATCTAGTGAGGAGTGTGAACCAGAGGAACCTGTCCCGGAAAAATCTCTTTGTCAGTTCTTGATTCTTGTTTGAAGAACCACTCACTAACTTGTTTACTTCCAGTGTGGTTGGTTTGGACACTATAATCCATATTTTTGTAATCCTCTGAAGTCTTGTTGATGGTGTGGTTGTGGAAAAGTCTTGTAAGATGTGTTTCTAGAAGAGGAAGCCTTGGTCGTAGGTTGTTGGTTCCTAACTGTGGGGTAGAAGATGCTTCAAGACATCAGTGCTCCATACATAGGTCTCAGAGTAAAGTTTTTCATGTAGTCAGATAATTTAAAAGTGTGAGGGATGTACATACAACATGTTTTCTCCGACATCAGAGTGGTGACCATTAAAATTCTCCCCTGGTATGGTTTTCTGTCCTTGGGAGAGTTTTTTATGATCTTAGTTGCATCTTTCTTGAAATTTCTATGGTTGTGACTTGTGGAATATTAACTCTTAAGTGGTTAGTCTTCCTTTGGATCAGTTTAATTTTTTGGATGTTACTCCCTTGGAGGTGCATGTGTCTTGAGAGTTTATGAATTGTGGCTTGTCCAAGTTCTCTATTTGAGTCTCTATGGTTGAACCCTCGTTGAGCATTCCTCTTAGTGAAACCTCCTTTCTAGTAAGTTACTTAATTATGGGGACCCAATTTAGGTCTTTTTGGTGTCATCTCTTAAGGTGACCATGTGTGACATGAGAAGTTAAAAGGCCACACTAGTGTTAGAAGTTTTATCGGGATTTGTGAGTTATTTTGGCTTGGGAAATTAAGTTTTGTTCAGAAACCTAAAATGGTGGGGAGACCATTATGGGGAAAAAGGTCGTGGTGAACCTAGTATGATATTTCCTATTTTTCCTCTTTGGGAACTTCAAATTTTAGTGTTTCTTTGATTCTGCCCCACCTGATTCTGACAATAGCAGTTCAACTGGCTTGGATAATGGGTCATGTGACGGATGCTCATGGAGATTCCAAAAAAAACCATGATGGGTTCTTTGATGAACTCTATGTTAGGGGTATGTGTGTTTATTTTTTTAGGTTATGTTTGGAAACGTGATTCCCTCATTTTTGGTTCTTTAATTGGTGGTTCGAGCCTTTGGATCTCACTAGTTGTTTCTTTGGATGTCGAGCTGGTTCATCAAGTATGTTCTTACAAGATTATTTGGATCCTGGAGTTTTGGATTTCTGATGGAAAGTGAGATTTTGGTTCATGGTATTCTAGTGGTTTAGGTGTCTCTTTGGGTATTGGTGTAGAGACCCAAAGATTGACGTACATGGACATTACATTACTTTTTTGGAATACTTAATACATAAAAAAAACAGACACCAAAGGACTGTAATAGTTTAGTGCCTTTGGAAACTTGGAACATAATCTTCTAATCTTGGTGAAAGATCGTCAACATCTACCATAAAGATCTTCCTTTATTTTTTTTAGCTAAAACCTTTTCTTATATCCTGGGGAAAAGAAAACATAAAAAGGGTGAGCTCAAATGCTCAGTAAGGACAAACATAGTGAACATAAAACAATCCATAAACATTTGAAAGCAAAAACTTGAACATGAAATTTAAACATAAAAATCTTGAGCAAAGACATAAATCGTGGAAGTACGTAAGGCATATATCATATTGGAACATCAATCATGATAAAATATAATGGGAATAAAACATGTAATTGTGGCAACCATTCAGCACTTGTCATGATTTCCATAGTAGCCAAGGCATTGCTGCCAAGACCATCTTAGTGGAAAAAGTCCCTTTCTAAATCGAGTTCACTCCTCATTTCAGTCCTGTAACACTGAACCGGATTAACTTACCGTTCCAGCCATGTCTATCTCATGAGATATAAATCTTTACCCAATGAATTGGAGGGAGATATAGGTCCCAACCATATCATAATAAAATCATTCTTACTTATTCCACAAAATAAACTTAAACCATTCATTATAACCCAAAGAATAAAATGGGTTTCATAAACATCATCCCATCATCTCATAATCCATATAAAACAAATGAATATTTCATCATAAGAAAAGTGAAACCATGTAAATAATAAATACATTAAACTTGAAACATACACATATGAAATAATTTCATCTTAGATGGAAAATGGTTTTGATAAAACATTTGAAATGAATTCTTGAGGAAAATATCCTTTCTTCTTTCGAAATCATTTTCTTTTCACAAAATGCCATGAACTTTTAAAATAAAAGTATTTTGTTGAAAATATTCATAAAATAATGTAGAGTAAGCTTCATGAAAATGAGGCGTTATGAAACCGTAAAAATCTGTTCGTGTCGTATACATTAAAAAAACATTCTTCTCGTACTTTTTCCAGAAAAGTCAAAAAGTACCTCGTAAAAGAAAGATTCCATACATACCATGTAGTAAAGGTCAAAAATGGGTAAAAAGGACATTAAAAATACATGAAACCATTTTTAGGAAACATTGACAAGGATGAGAACAATAACCCCAGTAAATAATTACGAATAAACAATCTCGGATAAGAACGAGATTGGAAAAGTTATCCCTTACCTTAGGTCCGATATGCTTCGTACGTATCCGAACCTCCTCTTCTTTGAAGCGCCTCTTTGAGAACTCCTCTTAGGGAATTAAAATTGGTCTTTGAAGAATATAAGGACCTCTAGGATGTTTCTAGGGAAGTTGAGAAGAGAATTTGGCAGGGGTTTTCTGAGCTTGAAGGCTCAAAGTGGTGTGAGGAAGAGAGGGAGGAGGTTCCCTTTTATAAGGGAGGAGAGGGGCACCTTTAGAAAAACTAAAAATATTATTTTATTATAAAGTCATATTCGGTTTTTAATAGATACAAATTGATTTATTTCTAATATAATGTTGGTATGGGTATAAATACTCTCATCCAATATAATTTAGACAATTTTAGGTATCTATTTTAACCTTATCATTTTTATTTAACTTTAAGTTAGATAATTTAACTTTTACCGTGTCTTCTTGTTTTCTTACACTATAAGGTTAATAAACTTACTATAACAAATCAAAAGAACCCCAAGTTGTTTATTATTAATATATATAACCTTATCTAAGTAATTTGGCCGAACCTTAGTTTTTTAGGAATAAAATAACAATTAATAATATAATATTTGTTTTAAAAACTATTTTATGTCAATTTTGACACTATTTTGTAATTGATTTTTTTAAAAATAATAACAGAAAGATTAGTTCTAAAAAAGTTAATAAAATAAATACTAACATGTCATATTAACCTATAAAATTAGTTTAATTCATAAAAAGTCTCATATTACATTTATTTGGGTATTTATAACATCAATTATGTCAATATTTCATTAATAAGATAATTACTGCATCATCATTGTGTCATAAATAAATTAAATTATTTAATGTCAAAAATTTAAAAATAAAATATCATTATGTATAAAATATTTTTATCTTTCCAATGAATATTTATAGTCTAATTTATCTTATGTATTACCCTATATTAAAAATGATTTAGTTATTAAACTTTGATTTTAACTATTTTAACCCTTCTTTAAATAAATTAATAATAAATGTCCTAATCTAATCCAAGTGGGCCTAAATGGTCATATTTTATTCCTAAGGTTGTTTTTGGTCGAATTAAACTTATCTAATAGAATTAGGACATGTGTTAGGGTAATAATAATATCATTTTTACCCTTAATTACCCTATTTACTTTTAACCGTGGTAAAAAAAAGTAAAAAGTTACTATTAACCAAAAATTATTTTCATCTCATTGAACCAAATTTTACTTACTAACATCAACCGTGTCTCTCGTATTTTTGAAATTCCATTCACATAAGTGGTAAAATTAAGTTTTATGTAAATTTGCAAATTCTCCTAGGAGGTGGGTAAAAGACGGTGAAAAGTTCAATAAAATTTTTATATATCTAAAATTATTATAAAATGACTCCAATGAATTAATTTGAACTTATATAGGTATTATGTATCAATTTTTACCTAAAATGAAATAAAATAAAATAAATAATTATTTAAATAAAAAGTCGGTTTTTAAATAGTAACCCAGTGTTTTCACTATTCATCAAAAATTGAAAGTTTTCAGAAAAATACCAAAATTTCACCCGAGGCTAATTTCGATATTCCGAATCCAAAAATGAAGTCCATTTTGAAAAATAAAATTTACAAAATTTCAAAAAGTGGGTATTAATATTCATAACGGCTAGTTCTAATAATATTTTAATAATATATCGTTGTTTAGTAAAACCCAGTATTGCATACAACACACGCTATCGAGGAAGGTAGCGATTGCGTGTAATGCAAGCCAAGTAAGAGTTGCGTGTTGTGCAAGACTCCTTTGTTGTTTTGTTATAATAGAATCCAAACATTTTTCATTTATACATTGAATATATATATATATATACTCAATGTTGCGTAGAATGACTATTATCAAACGAACTTGAAATTTTGTGTAACAAAATATAAGAATAGTGTTGTGTATACTTCAAGCTAATACGGTGTTGCTTATAGCACAAGATAATCTTAGTGTATCGTACAACAGAAGATATGAAAGAAATTAAAACAAATATATCTTATAAAATCTCGGGTTGTTACATTCTACCTCCCTTAAAATGAATTTCACCCTCGAAATTCGTCGGGGTTATAAATCGTTTACTATTCATAGAAATCCACATCATAAAATGAAATACCAAAACTTAACTTTAAAAACTAAAGTATGAAATGTAACGGTTACCCAAATTAACTCATCACTAGGTTTCCACATAGGAGAACATAGGTGAAAATATGGATATGGAAGAGAAATCTAACCATCAAGTTCTGATGGAGAGTGGAAGAGAACATGGATATGAAAACAACAACAATTATAAAGACATAAATTTGTGATGATCTAAGGTAGCATCTGATTCATCAGATATAAGGGCACTAGGACAACATTTTTGGTTTTCAAGATCATTTCTTTAAGAATTTTAATTAGAAGAAATACTTACTTTATTTTGATATAATCTCAACGTTGTTCATGACTTGAACAATTTCCACTTCATATCTTAAAGAAATGAAGTTGAATTTGTCATCCGTGAAGTGTTAGAAGATCATGTGATAGAATGATGGGTCATTCCATCTGTCTTAATCAAAAGGTTAGCAATAGTTATATACATAAGTCCATCTATTGTATATCATTCCAAAAATGGACTTATACTTCATCTATCATACCACTTAATAAAATAAAACTAGTTTATACTAACCAGAGACTTCCTGTAGGCCAGTGGCAGGTGATAAAGGACAGTCGCACTTCAGTTGTGGGTTCTATTCCCACAGCCTTGTCCGACGCGATGGGTTGTCGCTCGTCCTGCAGGTTGTCCTTTTTCTAAAACTACATTACTATAACATCCCATCAATAATATCGAAAAAAGTTCTATCCTTAAACAATACTAACTTATGTCCAACATAATCCATTCTGATCTTTAGGCTTATCTAAAATACTTCGGTCCAAGATCATAGTATAAAGAAAATTATTACTTGAAATGTCACATAACAATCACATGAATGCCATCATTTATCCCCCATATATCATAAGATATATCTTGTTGGTCAAATTACAAACATTTGAATACCTTAATCATATATTATCTTGAAGAATGAATACCTATTGAACCTTAGTGAAAACATGAATGTAGTTAAAAGTTAACACTTTCCACATACCAAAATCCTCAAAATTCTATATGCTCAAACTATGATATCACTTGGTCCTTATATCAATCATGAGCTCATGAATACAATCAAACATCTCATTATATTCTTATCCCTTCATTATGCGCATATCATCTACTTTCCAAAAATATATGAATAACCTTCCGTGGTTACTGGTACCATTCAACATATACTTTCAAATACTTTAGAAAAAACAATAGTGTAACAATCCTTAGATGATTCTTTATTCCATAGTACCATTAACTATACAACATAACTCTTGATAAACATACAATCATTCCACTACCTTCTTAAACAACTGACTGAGCTTCAACACTTCTTTCAGCTCATATATCATTTGTAGTCTCCTCATCATCATCCAAATAAATACTACCCATATGACCATGCTGATTCTATTCATGAGATTTCCATTAGGGCATTGGTTTTCATAATGCCCATAAATTACACATTTAAAACATCTAATCATTGTTGATGTTGTAGCAATACAATTATCCTTGTCCATGGTGTTAACTAAACCTTTTCCTTTGCACTTACTGGATTTGTGTCCTTCTTTTCCACACCCAAATCATCTTCTAGTTCCTTTGAAACAATCTCCCCGATGCTTCTTCCCACATGATTTACATGAGGGAAATTGAACTTTCTTTCCTCTATGATCATCATGAAACTTCATCTTTCTCTTATTATCTGAGTCGGGAAACTTACCAAAGTTGAGATTATTTATCATATTATGAGATTGCTGATTAGGAATAATAACGATGTTTGGACTTCCAAATCCCGTTTCATTTGGTTGCTCATGAAGAATATCATTCCATTGTCCGTCATATCCTCCATTATCGTGAATCTTCCTATTTCCAGCCATTTTCTAAAAACCAAAAAGAATAGTGTGAGAGGCAAAAATCTTGTTAGGGAAAACAACATAGTAAAGGGGTAGTACCGTCAATAAATAACATCTTAGGTTAAATTCTAATATCGTTACCATAGTTCTAGGACTATATCCTATACGTATACTTATCCTTAGGGACATCCCTAGACATACCTTAGAAATATCTCTAGGGATCTTACTAACGTTTTCGCATCCTAGTTTCCAAAGGTTGAAAAAACCTTTCCTCTGATACCAACTGTAGAGACCCAAAGATTTACATATATGGACATTACATTAATTTTATGGAATACTTAATACATAACAAAAATAGACACCAAAGGACCATAAGAGTTTAGTGCCTTTGGAAACTTGGAACATAATCTTCTAATCTTGGTGAAAGATCCTCAACATCTCCCATAAAGATCTTCCCTTTTTTTTTTACCTAAAACCTTTCCTTATATCCTGGGGAAAAGAAAACATAAAAAGGGTGAGCTCAAATGCTCAGTAAGGGCAAACATAGTAAACATAAAACAATCCATAAACATTTGAAAGCAAAAACTTGAACATGAAATTTAAACATCAAAATCTTGAGCAAAGACATAAATCGTGGAAGTATATAAGGCATATATCATAATGGAACATCACTCATGATAAAATATAATGGGAATAAATCATGTAATTGTGGAAACCATTCAACACATGTCATGATTTCCATAGTAGCCGAGGCATTGCTGCCAATACCATCTTAGTGGACAAAGTCGCTTTCTGAATCGAGTTCACTTCTCATTTCAGTCCTGTAACACTGAACCAGATTAACTTACCATTCCAGCCATGTCTATCTCATGAGATATAAATCTTTACCCAATTAATTGGAGGGAGATATAGGTCCCAACCATCTCATAATGAAATAATTCTTACTTGTGCCACAAAATAAACTTAAAACATTCATTATAACCCAAAGAATAAAATTGGGTTTCATAAACATCATCCCATCATCTCATAATCCATATAAAACAAATGGACATTTCATCATAAGAAAAGTGAAACCATGTAAATCATAAATAAATTAAACTTGAAACATACACATATGAAATAATTTCATCTTAAATGGAAAATGATTTTGATAAAACATTTGAAATGAATTCTTGAGGAAAATATCCTTTCTTCTTTCGAAATCATTTTCTTTTCACAAAATGCCATGAACTTTTAAAATAAAAGTATTTTTTTGAAAATAGTCATAAAATAATATAGAGTAAGATTCATGAAAATGAGGGGTTATGAAACTGTAAAAAACCATTCGTGCCGTATAAGTTAAAAAAACATTCTTCTCATACTTTTTCCGGAAAAGTCAAAAAGTACCTCGTAAAAGAAAGATTCCATACATACCATGTAGTAAAAGTCAAAAATGGGTAAAAAGAACATTAAACATACATGAAACCATTTTTAGGAAACATTGACATGGATGAGAACAATAACCCCAGTAAATACTTACTAATAAACAATCTCAGATAAGAACGAGATTGGAAAAGTTATCCCTTACCTTAGGTCCGATATGCTTTGTACGTATCCGAACCTCCTCTTCTTTGAAGCGCCTCTTTGAGACCTCCTCTTAGGGAATTAAAATTGGTCTTTGAAGAATACCAGGACCTCTAGGATGTTTCTATGTAAGTGAAGAAGAGAATTTTTCAGGTTTTGGATGAGCTTGAAGGCTAAAAGTGGTGTGAAGAAGAGAGAGAGGTGGTGCCCTTTTATAAGGGAGGAGAGGGGCACCTTTGAAAAAACTAAAAATATTATTTTATTATAAAGTCATATTCAGTTTTTAATAGCTCAAAATTGATTTATTTCGAAGATAAGGTGGGTATGGGTCTAAATCCTCTCATCCAATATAATTTAGACAAGTTTAGGTATCTATTTTAACCTTATCATTTAGATTTAACTTTAAGTTAGATAATTTAACATTTACCATGTCTTCTTGTTTTCTTACACTATAAGGTTAATAAACTTACTATAACAAGACAAACGGACCCCAAGTTGTTTATTATTAATATATATAACCTTATCTAAGATATTTTTCTAAACTATAGATTTTTAGGAATAAAATAACAATTAATAATATAATATTTGTTTTAAAAACTATTTTATGTCAATTTTTACACTATTTGGTAATTGATTTTTGTGAAAATCATAACAGAAATATTAGTTCGAAAAAAGTTAATAAAATAAATACTAACATGTCATATTAACCTATAAAATTAGTTTAATTCATAAAAAGTGTCAAATTACATTTATTTGGGTATTTATAACATCAATTATGTCAATATTTCATTAATAAGATAATTACTGCATCATCATTGTGTCATAAATAAATTAAATTATTTAATGTCTAAAAATTAAAAATAAAATATTATTATGTAGGAAATATTTTTAGCTTTCTAATGAATATTTATAGTCGAATTTATCTTATTTATAACCCTATATTAAAAATGATTTAGTTATTAAACTTTGATTTTAACTATTTTAACCCTTCTTTAAATAAATTAATAATAAATGTCCTAATCTAATCCAAGTGGGCCTAAATGGTCATATTTTATTCATAAGGTTGTTTTTGGTCTAATTACACTTATCCAATAGAATTATGACATGTGTTAGGGTAATAATAATATCATTTTTACCCTTAATTACCCAATTTACTTTTAACCGTGGTAAAAAAAGTAAAAAGTTACTATTTACCAAAAATTATTTTCATCTCATTGAACAAAATTTTACTTACAAACATCAACCCTATCTCTCGGATTTTTGAAATTCCATTCACAGAAGCGATAAAATTAAGTTTTATGTAAATTTGCAAATTCTCCTAGGAGGTGAGTAAAAGACGGTGAAAAGTTCAATAAAATTTTTATATATCTAAAATTATTATAAAATGACTCCAATGAATTTCTTTGAACTTATATAGGTATTATGTATCAATTTTGACCTAAAATGAAATAAAATAAAATAAATAATTATTTAAATAAAAAGTCGGTTTTTAAATAGTAACCCAGTGTTTTCACTATTCATCAAAAATTGAAAGTTTTCAGAAAAATACCAAAATTTCACCCTAGGCTAATTTCGATATTCCGAATCCAAAAATGAAGTCCATTTTGAAAAATAAAATTTTCAAAATTTCAAAAACTGGTTATTACTATTCATAACGGCTAGTTCTAATAATATTTTAATAATATATCTTTGTTTAGTAAAACCCGGTATTACGTACAACACATGCTATCGAGGAAGGTCACGATTGCGTGTAATTCAAGCCAAGTCAGGGTTTCATATTGTTCAAGACTCCTTTGTTGTTTCGTTGTAACAAAATCCAACCATTTTTCATTTATACATTGAATATATATATATATACACAATGTTGCATAGAATGACTATTATCAAACGAACTTGAAATTGTGTGTAACACAATATAAGAATAGTGTTGTGTATACTACAAGCTAATATGGTGTTGCGTATAGCACAAAATAATCTTGGTGTATCGTACAATAGAAGATATGAAAGAAATTAAAACGAATATATCTTATAAAATCTCGGGTTGTTACAATTGGCTTGTTCACGTCTGGGTTAGCCAAGTCTTTTGGGACTTTATGGGCACAAAAAATGTCACGGTGGAGAGAATTGTCACACCCTGACCCTGAAATGTTAATTATTATTATTCATTTAATTTTTTGTCCTTTCTTTTGAGTTTTGGGCTGAGTCAGTTTTTAAATTTTGAATTTTGGAGTTTCCTTTATAGGCACACAGTTGACACACGGTTAGGGGAAACCGTGTACCAGCCTAGTGAAAACCGTGCGACCTAGACAGTGGGGATGTCTAGGGCGCATGGGTGTGCACCCCTCCCTAGGAGCCTGTGTAGTCCCTCCCCTTGGGATAGAGGCAACCACAAAGTAGGGGTATGGTCTGGCAGATCGTGTAGCCAAACTGTGCAGTCTGTCCGGGTTTAAAGAAATAAAAAATAAAAAATAACAATAAATGGAAAATAAAATTAAATAAATAAATATTATTCTAAAAGGGGTATCCCCTCAACCATTTCCCCCATTCGGCTATGAACTCCCCCCCACTCCTCTCTCACTTGACGCCACTCCCATGAGGTCTCTCGCGTACCATGGCCATCTCTCCTTTAGTGATCAGTGGCCGATTCTCCTGCCGATCTTGGGTGTGATCTTTTCTAGTAAGATTATTCTCTCCTCTTCCTCCTCCTCCTCCTACTTTTCTTGGTTTTCTTATCTTCTGTGTGATGTGCATGTCTTGGTCAAAGCCTAACTAGTTTTGGTTGTTCATTTTGGTAGGTTCTTTTATTTGGGGTTTTTCGGTCATGTTGAGCCTGGTTTTTTCTATGTCCATTGAAGATAGTGATTTTTTATTTGGTTTCGGGTAAGGGTTCTTGAATTATTTAATTTTTCCCAAATTTTAATTAGGGTTTTTTTTAATTTTTGGGCTCCTAGTATTTTTGTAGCGTGTCATGTACCTCGTTGAGGTGGATTAGAGCCGCTGTTATCGAAGGGGACTTGCATGTGTATGCATAGGTAGACACACACACACACACACACATATATATATATATGTAAGTTCACGCTTTATATATATTCACCTGTGGAATTATGAATATATGTATTGGGGCTAGGTGTTCTTATGTATATATATGAAAAATGCATACATGTGTAAGTGTAAAGGGGTATATACATGTATAAGCATATATATAAGGACCCCCTTGTACATATTCATGGCCATGAAAATATGTACATAGGGTTTATGTGTCCTTATATATATGTGAATGTGCATATGCGTGTAAGCGGATAAAGGGGAGATTCAGGTTGCCGTTGTCAAAGATTCTTGAGTTTGAGGTGGGCTCCCTATGCCCAGACCTTTAATTTGAATTCCATAGCTGCTTGATTGTTTTTAAAAATGTGTTTTTATTATTATATGAAATTTCTATGTTATTAAAGTGGATTTAATCCTTGGAAATATATTTTCACTCGCTGTCCATGATTTCTCTAAGCTTTCAGCGTGGGATTCCTTTGTTCAAGCATGTTTTCAAGCCTTTTTCTAAATGTGTGGTGCCTTAATTGTTCAACTGTTCTTTTCTTTGGTTTTGGAACTCAAAAGTTTTTGGGAATTAGTGTTTTCTAAAGTGAGTGTATTCTTTTTAAAATGATGAGTCTTGTTTGGAACTTTGAGAATGTTTTATAAAAGTGGGAAACCCCTCTTGAGGCATGCCCATTGATTTAGAAATTTGACGTATGTGTTAAATGTGTGATTTTTAATATCTTCCTAGTGAATAGGATTGTTTATTGTTGTCATACATGGCTTATAGGCTCAACGACACAAAGGCCTAGTACATGATCGGTAGGCCTAATGTCTAAGACCCCATACTCAAACAACCCCATGTATCCTACATCTGTCACTCCAGCTTGAGTCCTAACATCAAGTTTGTGGTTAGTCAGCATTGTCTCACCTACCCGAGGTCTTGAACTGGTGTGTGTTAGATGCTCCATGAATGAAACTCCACATCTAATTGATCATCTGGACCCACCTTTACATCTTTTGTTCTTTATCAGTCAGTTGCTACTCTAGCATGAAGTCTTTGGCCCACCATTAATGGTTTGAAATCCCAAACATTGATGGCCCAAAAGCTCAGGGGCCTAAAGCCCAACATGTGGCCCTAATACCCAAACCAGGTGAATAGTATCACCACTACAGTACCTGTTGCAATGCCCACACTCCTACCATGCTACAATGCTGCTATAGTGTCATAAAAATTCATCCATACCTAGATTTAAACCTGATTCATTCATGCAGTATCACAGGGTGTTTACCACCCGAGCACCACCCTAACTACTTCACATAAATCACATAATATTTGATTTTTGCACATATATATCACAGAATGTTGGATATATATACATATGCATATGTTATGTGTTTCATATATTATGTTGTGTTTGTAAAAATTTATAAATGTTAACTTATAAATGTTTATAAAATATATTTGTTCACATATATATTCTATGTTTACATATATGTTATATGTTTAGAATATATATTCATATAAAATTCTAATATTTTGTACATATTTGGATTATATATACATGTGTGTGTGTGTTATTCCTATATTATGGATTATATAAATTCTCACAAGCCATTTATATATGATCATACATGTGAGCATATATATAAACATTTATATGTGAATTATAAATAATTCACATCGCATTAAAAATGACATATAAGTTTGTAGAATTTTTTTTATACATGTGAATTATATACATATATGTGAACATTTATATAATCCATATATATGTTATATAGACATATACACACAAAATTAGAGATGAAAATGAATACCCATTAACCAGGTACTTGGAACTATCCAGACTGATTGAACAATATGGTAGTGATTTGTCAAGTTTTTGAGTTCAGTTTATATTGGATTTATAAGTATATTCTAAATCTCAATCTGATTAAATAAATTATTATTAATTCATTATAAATATATTTTAAAATGATAATAAAATTATAAATGGTATTTATTTACTTTGATGTTGAGTTATTTTAAATTTAAAAATTAATTTTGAAAACTTGAAATTATAAATGAGCATTCGAACGAGTTATGATAGTTAAATGAGTTTCAAATATAATAGAACATGAATAAAATAAAACTTGTTCAATTTTTATTGGATGAGAGGATTTCTACTAATCCTCATCCTATCTTCGAATTATATTATTTTAGAGTAATTTTCTTCATGAAAATTAATTTATATTAATTTAATACTTGTAAGTAATTCCAAGAGTGTCTCTCCTCTTACTTATAAAATGGAACCTCCTATCCTCTTATCTTCACACTTCAAGAACCATTTAGTTTAACCAAGCCCTGCTCAAATCACTTCCTAACATCCATTCCCACGTTCTAGAGGTCTTAGTTTGGGAAGTGTCACACCCCAACCATGGTTTTTCTTTTCTTTTATTCTTTTATTGGTGTTGGATCTTTCTGTGGAAGTTAGGGTCAAGTTCTTGGTTAAGATTTTTGGGTTTTGGAGTTTTTGGGTAGATTTTTGTTTTGCGAATGATTTGGGGGTTAATCATGTGGCCTATTGATGCTGAGGTCCTTTCTAGTTGTTTTACTTCATGCACGGTTTTCTTGGCACAATTTGAGCATGGTTTGGGCCAAACTTTGTGAGGCCAAAGAGAGACCGTGCAACTCCTTTTGGTGTTAGGGACAAGGCAAACAACTTGTGCATGGTTAAGGGAAACCATGTGGAAAGCATATGGGGAGGCTCTACAATTTGATAGATTCATTTTTCACGGTTTACACACAGTTTCTGAAACAATGTGGCCAAATGGTGTGAGGTGTCACTCTTCTCCAGTTGGGTGCGCACAGTTGGCGCACAGTTTGTCAAACCGTGCGACTTTCCCAGATCATTAAAAATGTGAAATTATGCTTTTATCCTCCTTGTTTTTAAAAACCAAACCCATATTTTCTATTCCCTCTAGTTCATGTGTCCCTAAGGGAGCCTTGGGCGGTTTCCCTCTTCCTATCACCTTGGATCTAGGGTGCTTCTCCTTCAATTTCATGGTGGATTCCTGCTTGGGTAAGTCTTTTTCTCCTCTTCCTTCCTTCTTCTAGTTTCTTGGGTCTTTCTTGGTGGGTTCCATTTTGGCCAAATCCTAGGGTGAGGGTTGGCTTATGTGGTTTGATTTCTTTGATGTTAGGGTGTGCGAATCGTTCCTTGGGCTTAATTCTTCTTTCCCTGATGGTTTTGTTGCGTTCACATGTCGTTGAAGTAGGTGTTTCCATTATTTTCCTTTGTCACACATTCCACTGATGCTTGAGATTTTCTAATTTCTTTATAAATGTGCTGGCCTTATTTGAGATGTGTTAGTATAAATTTTTTTGGTATTTGTTTGGTGGAAATTTAATGTAAATGGTTTTCAAAGGGATTTTTATGGTTTTTCTTATATATATATGCATGTAAAGTGTTTGATAAAATGTACATTGGATTTTAAAAGGGAAATTGGACGTGTTTGGTTAGTGTTTGGACTTGGGTGGGTTTTGGTAAATGTTGTAAAGTTGGAATGAACTTGGTGTGTGGGTTTTGGTATTTAAAATGGATTGATGTTTATGTGTAAATTGGTTTTCAAAGCTCTTTTCGTTCGTGTGTACGACGTACTACCACCACACGAACCAATGATATTTTTTTTTATCATCACCTCTCATGACTATTTATAATTATGTATTTAGTGTATATACATGATACTCATTACGTAATTATCATTATGAAAATATAAGATATCACATATTTTCTTAAATTTCCATCTATTGAAAAATGATAATATCATTCGTGCGTACGAGTTGATAACTACATCACATGGATGCTATATATAGTGTATTTAAAATAAATGATATGATATTTATGATATAATCATAATTCTGGAAAGCTGAAATAATATTTACTTTATTTCCATCATGATCTTTGAAAAATGAAAACATTGCTCTTGCGTATTTATGAGATATCGTCTCTATGATTGTAACGTAGTTCATTTTTCATAATCATCTTTCATGGTTGGTTTCAAAGTAAAATTGATGTATAAAAATGATAATTATATCATGATTATTATTCTATATATGATGGAATAATAACCTCATTGACCATAGTCAACCTACCGAATTCATTTCAGATATATGATCCGAATATCATCAAAACATCCGACGTGAACTTAATTGATTAAGTAATTGTATATAACATGATAAAAAATAAAATAAAATGAATAATAAACTTGAAAAATATTTTTATGCAAGTAAAAAATTAACATTAATTTATTATTCAGAAAGAAAAAGAACGTACGTGACGAGTTAGACTCAGGGTATGAGACACTTTAATTTTAAAACTTATTTTTAAATGTTTTAAAGATTTATTTTCTAAATATTTTTCTTCCATAAAAATATTCTAAAAAAAATATAGATGTATTTATATGGACATAAAATAATTTTAAAGGATAGTTTATGTATCTTTTGACTTTCTTTAAAAGGTTTTAAAAGGAATATTTTTACATGTTTTATGTGAAACATTTTGATTTTTTTGCAAAAGACAAAATGAATATTCTATTTTAAAGTATAAAAATTAAATGGTTTTACTGCTACCAAAACTGTTATTTGATGTTTTGATTTATTTAAAAGATTCCATTTTCCCTTTAAAGAAAAACCATCTTTCTCTTTGTTCTGGGTAATCTAGTTTTGAAAATGATTTTTTGAAAGGAGAAAATATTTTGATATCCAAAAGTGTTTTACATATGGATTCAAAGGAGTTTTTCTTAAGGGTTTTATGATGAAAATATGAAAACATATAATTTTTTATTCATGATATGATACTTGAACATTATAGATGGTGATGGGTGAGCCCAATACGACTTATATAAATGGGTGAGACCGATACAACTTTATATGAATGAATTAGCCTGATATAACTCTCCAATGTATTAGGTAATGTTCATTGTCTTCAAAAGCAATGGAGTTAACTAGAGTTATTTCTCATATCAATTATATAAATACATGGTAGGTTCAGGGGTGTGGGTACAAAGGAAATAAACATACATGTGAACATATATATAAACATTTATATGTGAATTGCATATAATTCACATCACGTTAAAAAATACATATATGCTTACAAAATATTTTTTTTATACATGTGAATTATATTCATATATATGTTTTATGGACATATATAACAAATTAAAGATGACAATGGATTCTCATCAAGAAAATATGTACTACCTAGATTAATTAAATAGTTTAGTTATCAAGTTTTTGAGTTCAATTTATATTGGATTTATAAGTGGCCCCAAGACTTAGGCTAGTAGAAAAGGGACCTATGGGGTGTCAAGGAGGTCTTGAGTTTGAGTCTTCCTAACTTTCTTCATTTGTGTGTTTGTGTGTTTTCTTTATATTTTTATAGTTTGCCTTCCCAAACCGTTTGCAATATATTGGATTTAGAAGTATATTCTAAATCTCAATTTGATTAAGTAAATTATTATTAATTCATTAGATGTATATTTTAAAATGATAATAAAATTATAAATGGTATTTATTATCTAATTGATATTTTTTACAAAATAGTGCCTAAAATTTGTTTTTTTAACTTCTAAATCTTACTTTATTAGTTTTGAATTGATATGAAAACATAAACTACATAAAAAAGATTTGTTTTTTCTTCACGTTAAACTTCATGTAAATACTTATATTTCATTACAAATACAAATAATGATTTCCAATTCTAATAATACATATACTTTATATCTTTCAAGTCAAACTAATTTCAAAATCATGTCATTTTGGAAAGTTGTTTCCTGTCAGATATTTGAGTGGAAGTGTTTTTTCAAAAAACAGAGCAAATTTCAATTATTTTTTTAAAATTCTTGTCACATTAATTAAGGGAAGTGATTAAAATTAGATGGACATAATTAATTCATCAGAAATTATAATGTATTCTCAAAAATATATTTTATTTAACATTTAAATCATATGCTCTGTCATAATTAAGGAATAATGATTTGTGGGAAAATAAAATTAAATATACTATTTTCCAAATATTTTGGATCATAAAAACACCTCACCCCATTTTTTACTTATAAGATGGACCTGAGATATTACTAATAGAACCTTTTAAAAAGTGTTGTCAAGCTGATAGGGATCACGTACCACGAGAAGGCTACTTTCAGAATAGAGAAAACCAGAATTTAAGCGGAGGTAGAAGAATGAGGAGAAATGAAGGATAAGGGAGAAATCAGAAGGCACCCTACACTCCCGCCCAAGCCACAATGGTTTATTTCCAAGCCTACAACTGAACTAACAAACTGCATTCTCTCCCCCTACTCTAGCTCCTCAACCCCCTTTATTTAACAACCTCCCTGAAAATATGTGTCCCTGACATATTCTTTTTTATTCCCCAATATATCCCCCCTAATCACCACAACTGGCCCTCATATTCTCTTTGACCCAAGTACCTAACATTGTCACACCATTGAAAAATCACCTTTTCCTCAAGGTGAGACATAGGGTGAAGATCTGTTGTAGGTATTATGGTTACTAGGCCCCTAATTTTTTTTCCTGGTAGTGCATAGGGTGGCCCACTCAGTTTCCTAACTCTCATTGGCTCATGTCTGCTACACAGGGCATGGCTGTCAGCTTGGGCCTACCCTTGTTCGACACATACATTCCATGCAATCATCCAGATTGCTCTTGAAACTTTAGATGTTGGCATGTCCATCATGTGATGAGTCAGTTATTTCATCAATCCAGAGTTTGGTGGCTGTGTTTGGATGAAGTGGTACTCAGAGAGAAGGTATTGCAAGTCCCTAGGAGGTGAGTCTGATTCCTTGGTAACCATGGGTGTCAAACCATCTCCCTGCAACACCTTCTTCCTTTGGCGCATCTCCTCAGCTGATGCGGTCTCTTAATACCAATTTTGTGTGAGGATTTCTCACACATCGAGCTTCAAGTTGGTCTATAAGTTTTATTTATATGATGTGAGAAGGTCCTGTGGATTCTTATCGATGAACATAGGGTGCTCGATCCATGGGGAGTGTAGACTCATGTTGCGCCCGTGAGTTTTCGAATCTCCAGTCGAAGCGGGATGCATGTCACACCCCGACCCGACACTTTTCCATTATTTTATTTATTTTTGAGTTCATACTTAATTTTATTCATTTCTAGGTGTTTTTCACTTGAATTGAGAGTTTTTGGGAATGCAATTCATGTCGCACGATTTTCCAAACCATGCGGCTAGCTAGTGCAGGGTGTTCCAGGATTCCAGTAGAGGGAGCACAATTTTCCAAACCATGCAACCCAAACCATGAAACACAAACTGTGCATCGTAGAGTCTTTCTAAAAAAATTAAAAAAATTAAATTAAAACTAAACTAAAATTAAAATAAATAAAAAACCTTAATTCAAACCCTCTCCCCCTACTCACTCCACACAGACCCTCCATCCTCAAGTCGCGCGTGTTCCCCCCTTTTGGAGAGCCTCCCCTCTCCGCAATTCCACCCGCTTTCTCTGGATTTTCCACTTGATTCATCTAGGTATGTCCTCTTCCTCCCTCTCCTATGTTTTTCTGGTGATTTTCCCTAATTCCATCACCTCTATTGCATTGGACGAACCCTAGGTTACGGGTTGAGGTAGGTTCCCATTGCATTTCCTTTAAATTTAAGAATACATTGATTGATTGTATTTCAGACTTTTATTTAATACCATTTAGTGACATATGATTTTTAGAAAAAATGTCTATTGTAAAATAAAGTAAATTCCTCTTTTTGTTTGATGACATTAAATTATTTAATTGAATGTGCATACTAAGTGTTTGGTGAAATGCCCCTTTGGCCTTATGAATGTGTTTCGGATTTAAAATGGTGATTTGGGTTTCTTAAATGGGTTTACAAGCATGTTTCTGGTTTTCAAAGTGGTGTATGTGTGTTTCTTTAAGAAATGGTTCAGAATGTGAAAATCATGTTAGACCCTTTTGTAAAACTGGTTATCTCAAAAACTCTCCTTTGATGATCCTCTTGCCTTGGTTATGTTGTATGTTGTGGGAGGTCTGCCATGTAGGATTCCCTTGTGATCAAATGATTTAAAGGAAAGGAACATGTTCCTTGGGGTGACTAGGGGTGACTTTTTTGTGTGTGATGAATGTGATTGTGACTGGATGCTTGTTTGATATTGTGGTCTCACCCCTCTTTTTAGTTTGAACATGAGAACCTACCATAGCGAGCGAATTTTCAGTGAACGATTGCTGCACTAGTTTATATTACGCACTGGCTAGTGACCCTTAGTATGAACTATTTGCTTTGGGATTAGGCCCCTCGATCAAGCCAAATAGGGTACGATCGTGCGTTTGGGCATTATGATATCATCAGGTAAGGAATGCCTTCGGGATGAGTCACATTTATAGTATGTTCTAGAATACTCACAAGCTTCTAGGTTCTCCCATTTATTTCGGCACTTAGTCATCTGTGGAAGATGATTGAGGTTCATTGTTTGGTTGACAATGGAATGTGATTTTCTTTTAAGGGAAATGTATGAAAAACTTTTTTTTTATATATTATAGTTCAAACCTGAAATTGATGATACTTTTGTTTAAAGGAAATGCATCCAGGAATAGATTTCTTGGGCACGTCTACTGAGTTTTAATAATCACGCCTACTTCATTATTATTTTTAGTCTCAGGTGTAGGTTTTAGCTTGATCTCAATCATCAAGGGCGATGTTGAGTCTTGGGATCGGAGAGTGACCCATGGGGTCACGTTGAGTTTTAGTGGTTATTAGTTTTGGTTAATTTATTTTTTAGTTCTTAGTCGTTCAGTTTGAATTATTTATTTTGGGATGATCTTTTATTATTCCACCACTTTTGTTTATTTATATTGGGAGAAATCATTCTCATTGTCACTATGTTGATGCCCTAGGTACTTGTCGTCAGCCGAGGATGATTTGGAATGCCTCTCGGGCCATGTCGCGGGTCAGCTCGGGTGAGAGGTTCGGGGTCGACCTGTATTGGTTCGTAATAAAATGGCATGAGAGGATAGGTTATTTAGAGAACCTATATTTCAGAGAATCCTTTTTTATTTGTGATTTCAAGGTAGATGAAGTAGGACTATCGGGGCTTAGGGTGTAAATCCGGGGGAGTGTCTGGCCAACACTTTCTGGACTGAATCTTGAGTTTCCATGGGAAGTTCATTTTCTCTTGGTTTATTTTGTTCTTTTTGGTTGCTTGGTATTTGGGGAAATGAAATGATAGTAAGGACAGTTGTCTCAGTGAGCTTGCAGGGCCTGGCAAGCTAGGTGGAGCCGGGGGCATAGTCCTGAAAGACTTTGTGACGATGGTTTGATTGGAATATGACTGCCAACCATATGGTCAAGTCACACATCGACACTAGTTTCCCTTAATGAGTTGTTTTGAGTCCTATTGAGATTTTGGAATTTTTGACCCGTTTAATGGTAGGTTGCTTTCGTTTGTACCTAAGGTTGGATGGGATGGTTTTGGTGTGTTCTTATTTAGATTTTAAAATGATGTTTGGTTTGACAAAATGGTGATTGGTTTATCAAAAATGAGACTTCCAAAACCCAAACTTTGAATCTTTTTGAGAGTGAAATAGGTTTTTTTGAAAATGGGATTCATTTTGAAAAATGTTTTGGGGGGTTTTGAAATGTTTTGTGAAATGTGAAATTGAAAAATGAATGTGGAATTTAAAAATGTTTTTGTTTGAGTATAAGGTGGTTTTAAAATTGGTCGGGGTATTTTTAAAGTGGTTTTGAAAGTGATAATGTTTCTTTTTATCCAACTCTTGGTATTCTTATGAGGGTTCACATATATGTATATGGATGCATATATGTGGTAGTTGGATGGGTGGTTGATCTAGAACGAGAATGTATATATGTGAGGCTAAATGGAATACCAATGACAGGTGTTTGGTTTGTAAGGCTTGTTATGTTTTTTGAAAATTTTATCCAAAAGGGGTATTTCAATGTTTTAAAAATTGAAAGTGAATGATACTACCTTTTTTGTGTTTGGAGTTTTTTTGGGATTTGTTTTGATGTATTGGAGGTGTGATTGAAATGATGTTTTTAGTTTGGGTTGTTGATTTGAAAATGAGATGTGGCATTTTGATTGATGATCTGTCTTGATTCGGTTTCATGCTCCTTGTTTTTAGATTACGTCCCCACTAAGTTCTAGGGGATTTTGAGAAGCATCTTCCAGGGTGGTGTCATGAAGTGACATCAAGCCAGATCCACTCCCTTGGAGAACCTTCCAGCTTAGTGGGATGAACGTAGCACTAGTTCAAGCTCAATAAGAAATGATTTGGCATGTCTGTCTTAGTAGCTAAAAATGGAATTTTATTTTACAAATTGTATGTTTGAGCTTTTAATTATTATTGTTGTTGTCTTCTTAGTCTTCCGTTATAGCGCGCTACTGGTCCTTTTGTTTTATGGTCTTTCTTCTGATGCTATATATATACATATACCATTATTATATTCACCACCATAGGATATAGTCTCCCCGCTATCACTTTTCCACACACTCACAGCTATTCGGAAGCCTTTGGCATACGGGGAGGTGTGCCTAATGCGCGGTGTCACATCAGGTCAGAGCATGGTTTCAAGTGGCTCCAAGTCGGGGCGCTACAAATAGTATCAGTGCCGTTCATGACTGAGAATTAGTAGCAGCATTCGGGTGGCTACTAATGGTATCAATGATTCTCCTTTCAGTTGGTATTTTTATTTGGTTTATGATAGGCCGGAGATTAAGATGTTGTTGGAACTGGTTTTAGAACTCGTGTTTGGGTGCCTGTATCCCCATGCATGGGGAACAAACCAAGTTGCTAGGGGTGAGAAATTATTTTTCTTCTTTTCCCTTTTAAAATTGATTTGATTTCCACAATGAGTGGCACACTTGGGAGTGATGGTTATTTATTATAAATGTGAATTCCCCTTAACTCAAGGTGAGTTTGATACATTCTTTTAAGGATGGATAAAAATTATTACAAGGTGGAATAATGTGATGTGGAACTTGGAAATACCCTTTACATGGAAATACAATAAATCGCGTTCAACACTACCCCTCAAGCTAGTTAATGATAGCTTGGACCAAGAGTCTCAAAAAAAGAAAGAAGACTCCAAAAAAATCCATACACACGCCCCCTCAAGCTAAGTCGATGATTTTGTGGATCCCCAGCTTGGTACTGAGAGAGTCCAGTCAAGCTCCCAGGAGGCCTTTGGTGAGGATGTCGGCAAGCTGATTTGTCATCGGTATCTAGCTGAAACTGAATTGGTGATGCTCGAGGTGATGATGAAGAAAGTTTCAGTCCACCTTGATATGCTTAGTGCATTCATGGAAGATGAGATTTGAAGTAATCTTTGTGGCTGTCTAATAATCACACCAAATATGAGCAGATGTCTACGGCGGGAAATCAATCTCATGAAGGAGATGACGAAGCCACAAGATCATAGTAGTGATCGTGACCATCACATGGTACTCAGACTCAGCATCGGATTTGGCAGTGGGGTCAGTGAGGTTAGTGGCCGGTAGCTGGTGCTGCTCCATAGGGATTCCATGCCTCAGGTAGTTGGGCTTCAGGCCAAGTGCATGCAGTGGACCTGCCAGGTGCATAGCAGGCTGAGGAGCTGACTACGGTTAGATGTATGACATGGCCATGACCAGAGTTATTTTTATTTGGGCATGTCCTTTTTGTATGGCATGTTAGGTTTTGGATGCACAAGGTGTAATTTTGGACTAACCAGACCCTGGTTAGTAGGTGGACATCGACTCAAATGTAGGATATATATATATATATATATATATATATATATATATATATATATATATATGAGGTGCGTGGAAATAAAATTTATTATGAGCATCATTGGATGTGTGGTTTTTATGAGGTGCATAGGAATGAGGGCATTGAAATGATGCGGGTTTTATGTGAGTGTGAGGCATCGAGACTGATTTGGAGCATCTGAGGAAATATGGGATCTCATACGTTCCATGTGCGACATGGGCATGAGGCGGGCATCGACTGAGATGCTGGACTTTGATGGGTTTCATGTGTGACACAAGCATGATTTGAACACCTAATGAGATGCAGGAGTAACGACATATCAGGGGAGGAATTTTGAGTATGGGGATGTTTGGCAGACCATTGGATTATATGAGTTTTGGGTCGGAAAGCGATCGAGGTAGGTAACTCCTAAGGTGGGGAGAGCCTTGAGAGACTTGACCTGGGACTTTATGACCAGGGTGGATGGGGTTATTTTTAAAAGATATGGGTATGTTCAATGTCATCTCAAGTAAGGTTTTATAGCTCGAGGATGAGCTATGTCAAGGTGGGGAGACTGTAACGTCTTGGGTTTTTGAGTGGGTAAAAATCCTCAACCCGTTTGAATTTTTGAGTTTAGTGAGTGGGTTATATTTCTTTTTGATCTTTGGAACCTAATTATGAGAGTTTCTTTGACCTAAGGCCTTTTTTATACGGATTTTAATGTTTGAAAAGTGACTCAGGGTTTCGAGTGGGTTTCGAGTGTGTCGGAGGAGGAAAACCTAGTTTTGGGAAAACACAGACATAGGTGCAGAGTTTTGACAAACTGTGTGGTCTCTGAGGAGTAACCATGCGACCCCCTAGTGTCACCAGACATGGTTTAGCAAACTGTATAGGAGGGTTCGCACAGTCGTGCGTGATCTCTGCAATTTTTGACAGAGGGCTCATGCACAGGCAGCCCAGGTTTGGGAAAACGTGCACCCTGGTCATGCGAGTGGGGTGTTCTGGTTGTGGGCACCACACAGTTTGCATATGGTTTTCCAAACCATGTGGCCTCTTTAAAGGGGTAAAATTACCATTTTAGCCTTATTTTCTTTAAGAGGGTCTCCCCTCTTTTCTTCCACTCACGCGAGCCCCACCACCAGTGCCAAGGATCTCCTCTCCTCTTCTTAGGCTTTGGCCTCATCTATCCATTTGAGCTCTATTTAGATCGTCGTCTGTATCATTGGAATCACATCGATAATCCCTTCAATATGGTATTCAATTTTCTTCTTTTCTCTTGCCATAAGGTGCGCTAAATCCATGCGATCCATTTTACTCTATTTTTAGGGTGTTCGTCCAAAGTGTCAATTTCTTCCAAATCGGTCCGAGTTAGAGGCTGATATCGGACGAGCAAACGTCTACTGGTACGAGGTTGGTGGTTCCTAGCTTTCTCTTTGATTTTTCTTGTGATTTGAGGGTGCGCTCTATATGTGTCGTGTGGGTTGACCGAGTGGGACACTAAATTATTAAATAATTGTCTTTTAAATGAATTTATTGATCATATGAGATGCTTGTGGGAATGATCTTGCCTACACATGGTCAATCTGGGTAAGGGGCTTGGACCAGCTTGAGCAGTTTAGGTTGGGAATTTGTTATAATTTAATTTAATTGTTATATTTATTATTTGGTTCTGTGAAAATATATGTGTTGGATATCTTGCAGAATACTGGCTTGTCCCAGAAAACTTCTGATGACACTCCTCTTGAACCAGGGTAATGGACCCCCATGCTTCCACTAATCCATATTTTCATCAAGATAAGTATCTTCATCTTGTGAGAAAACTAAATTATCTTACCATGACTCGTCCGGATATTGTCTGTGTTGTCTACAAGATCAGTCACAACATGGAACATCTGATGAAATCCTAATGAGACACTACCCTTCGCATTGTCAAATACATTAAGACCTTTCTCATGGTCTTCAGTATTCACATCAAGATCATCTAGATATTTAGGTCTTCTGTGACGCCAACTACATTGGCTACTTATCTACCAGAAATTCTACTTTTGGGTTGGTGGTTATTCTGACCAGTAACTTAGTATCCTGTCATAGCAAGAAACAAACTGTAATCTTCAGATCCAGTGCTGAAACAAAATACCATGCAATGGACATGATCACTAATGAAATTCTATGGATTCGTCACCTTTTTCATGAAATTGGTTTCCTGCTATAAACTTCTGCCTGCATCTAGTTTGATAATCAAGCAACCATGAAGATCGCTTTTAATCTAGTTTTCCACAAATGCATGAAGAATATTGAGATTGACTATCACTTTCTCCTCCATTACCTTGAGAGAAAAAACAACCCATCATCTTGCCGACATTTTCATCAAAAGCTTGTCAGGAGCTTGACTCGATTATTTACGCACCAATCTAGGTATCCACATCATCAACAACCCAGCTTGATGTGGAGTGTGCGGTCTTCTTTTTTGGTTTCTTTTATCTTTCTTTTTTATGGACCTCTTCTTCCAATCTATACCTGTTCTAGCTTGAGGGGAGTGTTAGACCCAATTTAAGTGAATTTCCAAGTCCCACATCGTTTTACCTCTATCTATAAACGAAGGTCGCCACCTCACTTTGAGTAAGTATACTAATATACATCCTGATCTCTTTCTTTTTCGCTTTCGTTTTTATTTTCTTTTTCACTTTTCCATGTTGTAAATCTCAAGAAGCCTCTCTATTCTCAACGCTATCAATAAAAATTACAGTTTGTTCCTTCTAAACACTACAATGCGACCATTGTTAGGAAATATTCCTAACAATTTGGTGCTTTTATTGAGTTCTTGGACATTGCATACTGCTTGTATCTTTTCCTCTGCCTTCTTGGACTTTGAGTTTTGTTGAAGACCCTTCTGGGGAGGAAATCAAGAAAAAGATTCTTGTTTTTTGGAATTTTTTCAATGATATTCCATTGTTGGGGAGACGATCGAACTAATGTTCAATTGACATGTGCATTGGGGAATCACATGTTGCGAGAGTACGTGTGCACTCTGTGGATGGATGATGCAGGCTGGACTTATAAGGGAAGTCACGAATTCATTGCGGCTGCCGAGTTGAAAAGCATCACACGTCGTAGTTCAAAAACTCAGAGGAAGACATATGCAACTAGTTGTAAACCATCGACCAACTGTCCTTTGCTACTGTCGGTGTGCACCATTGGGGAAACAACCACTGGAGGTACTGTTGGGCGCCTTACTAGTTGGAGCACCGGTTAATGCCTCCTCAAATGGTGCCCTCACGGTTTCTGTTTTAATGTGGTGTTTTAATGCGGGCCAAGACCGCATGAATTAATTCACGCGGTGACACTCTTTTAACATGAAAACATTATTTGACGCTGATTCTTTTCCTATATAAGGAGGCAGAGGCAAGGCATTTCAACATCACTGGAAGCAACAACACTGAGATCAAATCCCAATTGGTGATCGCCTTTCTTCGACGTTCATCTTTCTTGCTCCCACACTTTTATTCTTGAGTATTACTTTTGAGATCCCTTCCATTTTGGGGAGTCTCTACCGTGTACTTATTGATTTTAGTGGATCCATATTTCTGGACTAGGTCCCGTGGTTTTTCCCTTTTAGGTTTTCCATGTAAAAAATTTCGGTGTCAACTTTATTTTTTGCACATTTAATTTTGTCACTGCACATCTTCTTCTATTTGGGGGGGGGGGAAGAATTTATTTCCGCTGCGCGTTCGCTTTTTCTATTGTTTGTGCGTTCGTCGCTTTCCCATCTTTCCCAACATTTGGTATTAGAGGGAGGTTCTTTTTTCATATTTATTATGGAGGCCAATTACTGTCAGATGATTTTTCTGAATGGTACCAACTACCATATGTGGCGACTTAAAATGAAGGATATGCTTTTTGTCAAGCGAATGCATCTTCTAGTGTTTAGTACCCAGAAGCTAGAGAGGATGTCAGACGAAGAATGGGAATTCGAGCATGAGATGGTTTTCAGCTTCATTCTCTAATGGGTTTAAGACAACATGATGAACCACATTGTTAACATCTCTCACACCAGAACTTTGTGGGAGAAGCTTGAGACGACCTACGCTTTGAAGACGGGAAACAATAAACTATTTCTTCTTAAGAAAATGATGAACTTGAGGTACAGAGAAGTTACGTCTATTTATGATTATTTAAGTGAATATCAAGGATGTTTTGATCACTTTTCTGGCATGGGTATCAATTTTGAAGATGAGGTTTTAGCTCTTTTGCTGCTTAACACTTTACCCGATTCATGGGAAAATTTACGTGTTACTCTAACCAGTTCTGCTCCTAATGGTGCTATGACATTTAGTTTTGTCAAGTCTACTCTTTTAAATGAAGAGGTCAGGAGATGCACTCAGGAGAAATATTCTTCTGAGCTTTTAGTCACAGAGAACAGGGGGAGAAGCCAGAACCAGGGGTAGAGTAGTCAAGATAAGAGAAGAGCCAGAAGCAAATCCAGACCGAAGTAGAGAGATTTTGAATGTCATCATTGTGGTAAGAAGGGGCATGTTAAGAAAATTTGTTATCATCTGAAAAGAGAGAACAGATTGAAGGAAAATCCACAGAAGATAAATGGTGATGGAGATGATCATGTCGTTGCTGCTACAGGGGGTGATCTTGTTATTGTTTATGATTCCATTAACCTTGCTTCTCATGATTTTTGCTGGGTTGTTGAAAGTTTTGTCTGTTTTCACGTGACATTGAAGAAGGATTTATTTACATCTTACATTACAGGTAATTTTGGGATTTTGAAGATGGGAAATGATGGTCATGCTGACGTTGTAGGCATCAGGACTTTTTGTTTAAAGACCAGTACAGGAAGTAAGCTGATTTTAAAGAATGTCCGACATGCACCCGAGGTTCGTTTTAATCTTATCTCTACTAGCGTTCTTGATGATGAAGGGTTTATCATCACTTTTGGTGATTTCCAATGGAATCTTTCCAAGGTCACTTTGATTGTGGCTCGAGGGAAGAAGCAATCATGTTTATACTGGACTAGAGCCTCTATTTCTTGTGATGATTCTTGCGTTGTTGAGTGCAGTGCTTTGTCCAAGTTGTGGAATAAGAATCTCAGTCACATTAGTGAGAAAGGTCGTGGTTGTTTGGCCAAGATAAATCTTCTTCCAGATTTAAAGAGTGTCAAGTTGGACACATGTGATCATTGCATGGCTAGAAAACAGAGCAGAGTGAGTTTCATCAGTCATCCTACACACAGGAAGTCATAGTTACTTGAATTGGTACATTCTGATGTTTGTGGTCCTTTGAAACCGAAGAACTTTAGTGGCGGTCTTTATTTTGTTATATTTATTAATGACTACTCATGAAAGCGCTGGGTTTATGTTTTGAAAGCCAAAAGTCAGGTGCTCAGTGTTTTTAAGTAATTTCATGTTTCTGTTGAGAGAGAATCGGGCAAGAAATTGAAATGTATTCACAATGACAATGGGGGAGAGTATTGTGGTCCGTTTGATCAGTATTTTAGGTAGGAAGGTATTCGACATCAGAAGACGCCGCCCAAGACACCTTAACTGAATGGTGTAGCTGAGAGGATGAACAAGACTTTGCTGGAAAGAGTTCATTGTTTGCTTTCAGAAGCAAAGTTACCTGGACATTTTTGGGGTGAGGCTTTACTTACTGAAACTTATATTATCAATTTATCACCTGTGGTTTCTTTTCAGATAGACACTCCCGACATGTTTTGGTATGTAAAAGAGATCAGGTATGATCACTTGCGTGTTTTTGGTTGCAAGGCTTTTGTTCATGTGCCTAGAGATGAGAGATCCAAGCTAGATGGTAAGACACGCCAATGTATTTTTATTGGATATGGACACGATGATTTTGGGTACAGGTTCTATGATCCTGTTTTGAAGAAACTTGTCAGAAGCCGCGATGCAGTGTTTAAGGAGGATCAGACTATTGCAGACATTGATAAGGGAGAAAAAGATGCTTCTCCAACTTCTAATGGTTTTGTCAGTCTTGAGCCAGGTTCTGATTCACATTTACCTCATATTGTTAATTCTGATGATCATATTGATGTACAGAATGATGCTCAAGGTGAACAGGTTGGAGTTGAAGTTTCCGATGCACCTTTTGTTTCTAATGATCTGGATCCAGGGGTTATTAATGAACCCGCAGTTCCACTCCGGAGGTCATCTCGACATCACACCGCTTCTACTCGATATTCACCAGATGAGTATGTTCTCCTCACTGAAGGGGGAGAACCAAAATTGTTTGATGAGGCAATGGATAGTGAACATAAGGATAGATGGGTTGCAACAATGGATGAAAATATGAAATCATTGCACGACAAACACACTTTTGAGCTGGTGAAGTTACTGATAGGGAAGAGAGCACTACGGAATCGGTGGATTTATCTGATTAAGAATGAAGAATCCAGTTCTGTTCCTTGATACAAGGCAAGTTTATTTGTCAAAGGATTCCATTAGAAGAAAGGTAATGATTTTGATGAGATTTTCTCACCTGTTGTCAAAATGTCTTCCATTCGGGTTGTTCTTGGTTTGGCTGCCAGTTTAGATCTGCAGATTGAGCAGATGGATGTGAAGAGAGCTTTCCTCCATGGATATTTAGAGGGGGAGATTTATATGGATCAGCTAAAGGGTTTTGTTGAAACAAGTAAAGAAAATCATGTCTGCAAGTTGAAGAAGAGCTTGTATGGTTTGAAGCAAGCTCCGAGGCAGTGGTATAAGAAGTTTGAATCTGTCATTTCTCATTATGGTTTCAGGAAGACATCTTCTGATCATTGTGTTTTTGTTCAGAGATTTATTGATGATGATTTTATTATACTGTTGCTTTATGTTTATGATATGCTCATTTTTGTCCATGGCACTTCTAGAATTGACATATTGAAGAAGGATATTTTTCAGTATTTTGCAATGAAAGACTTGGGGCCAGCACGACAGATTCTTGGCATGATGATCTCCCGTGACAGGAAGGCCAAGAAGTTGTGGTTATCTCAAGAGAGATACATTGAGAAGGTTCTTCAGAGATTTTATATGGATAGAGAGAAAGTGGTTAGTACTCCTCTTGCTTTACATTTTAAGCTCAGCACCAGTCAGTCACCTTCTAATAATGAAGAGAGAGAGAAGATGCAGCACATACCTTATTCATCTGCCGTTGGCTATTTGATGTATGCAATGGTATGTACTAGACCTGATATAGCTCATGCAGTTGGTGTGGTCAGTCATTTTCTATCAAATCCAGGTAGAGAGCATTGGAGAGCAGTGAAGTACATTTTTCGTTATCTTCTTGGTACTTCTGGTATGATATTGTGTTTTGGAAAAGGGGAACCTATGCTTTGTGGCTTTATAGATTTAGATATAGCAGGAGATATTGACTTGAGGAAGTCTACTTTAGGCTATTTGATCACTTTTGCAGGGGGAGCCGTATCTTGGAAGTCTAGATTGCAGAGATGTGTTGATTTATCTTCCACAGAGTCAGAGTTTATTGCAGCTACTGAGGCATGAAAAGAATTATTGTGGATGAAAACTTTTATTCGAGAGCTCAGTTTAAATCAGGAAAGGTATGTTTTATTTTGTGATAGTCAGAGTGCTATTTTTTTGGGAAATAATTCCACTTTTCATGGAAGGTCAAAGCATATCGATGTTCGATATCATTGGATCCACAACATCCTTGATTCGAGATAGTTAGATCTTGAGAAGATCCACACTGATGACAATGGGTCAGACATGTTGACCAAGAGTTTACCTAGATGAAAATTTGAGACTTGCCGACAGATTGCAGGGTTGGCGGTGATCCCCACTTGAGTCGGAGGGGGAGTTTGTTGGGAGCCATCCTGGTTGGCGCACCGGGTAACGCCTCCTCAAATGGTGCCCACGCGATTTCTATTTTAATGTGGTGTTTTAATGCGGTCCAAGACCGCGTGAATTAATTCACACGGTGACACTCTTTTGATGCAACGACATTATTTGATGCTGATTATTTTCCTATATAAGGAGGCAGAGGCATGGCATTTCAACATCACCGGCAGCAACAACACTGAGAGCAAATTCCATTTGGTGATCACCTTTCTTCGACGATCATCTTTCTTGCTCTCCACCTTTTGATCCACACTTTTATTCTTGAGTATTACTTTTGAGATCCATTCCATTTTGGGAGTCACTACCGTGAACTTCTTGATTTTATTGGATCCCTCTTTCTGGACTAGGTCCCATGGTTTTTCCCTTTTGGGGAGTCTCTACCGTGTAATTCACACGGTGCCTTGTCTCTGCCTCCTTATATAGTAAAAAGAATCAGCGTCAAATAATGTCGCCCCGTAAAAAGAGTTTCACCACGTGAATTAATTCATGTGGTCTTGGCCTACATTAAAAACACCACATTAAAGGATAAAATCGCGTGATGCTATAATTGAGGAGGCATTATGCAGTGCGCCAACCAGGAAGGTGCCCAACAAATCTTGGAGTCAAGGTGTAATTATATTTGTTCGTTGGATAAAATGCTTCGGTGAAACATGGGATGTCGGTGGCTGTAAGGGGAACAAAGAGGTCCAAGAACCACCACACAGAAAGGAGTTTCATGGTGTCAAGGGTTCGAGACGTGATTTGGAGGTCCACCTTGGAAACAAGGTGGTTTTTTAGCATAGAGGAAATTATTAGGAATGTGTATTAGTTGGATGGGGTAGTTTGGCCTTTTCTCTATTAGTTAGTGGTTGGGGTTGGTATTGTTAAGGGTAATAAATATGAGACGAGTTGTATGGGGGAGGGTATGATTCATTCTTGGGTATTTCGATAGGGCTGCTTGGAGTTGGAACCTTGGGAGGTTTGTTTGGTCCTCAACAAGGTCATCAAAGGCGCGCACGACGCAATAAGGAGAACAATGTTGAAGGGAGATAGTGTATCAAGTAGCACAAAGAGTATGACATCCTTGGGGTGATCTTGTAGTTACTACGGGGTGGAGACGAAGGGGTCAGCCCATGGTTTCTTTCCTTTGACCACATTTTTTTGAAAGGGTTGAAGTGAGATAGTGAATCAAAATTTTCGCAAGGGCCCACTTGATCCTCTTCCCCAAGGATCCCATTAGCCCTAGGGTCCTGAGCTAATCCTTAGCTAAATCTTGGAAATCTTAATGCCATACATTTCTAATTCTCCTACATTTAATCCTTCTATAAGAAGAGTTAAATTATCCTACTGAAATAATTCTTACTAAGAAGAATGCCCAAATTAGCAACAAAAATCGCAAAAATCACCTCAATCTTCACAAATTTTAGACACAAAAATAGTTGCATTATGACTTTTTAAACAATAAAATATTTGTTTTATCAAAAGCACAAAAACATATATCTAGCCAAGTGTGTTTTTTATGTCAAAACCTGTGTTACATGTTTTATAAAAATAGAAAACCTTATTTTTTGTTTTTGAAAAAATAGAATATCGTGTATTCTTAATACTGTTTAAATGAAAATGTTGGAGTCTTCATCCCACATTGGACTTGTGGTCCGATATGGTCTTTATTATTCATTATAAAATAACCTCAAAACCTCCTTTAGAGAGAAACTTGGGGATTGAGTCTTCACCTCTTTTTATCATTTACATGGTATCATAGGAGGTTTAATCCAACCCAAGCCCTCCCTCTTATTTTTTATTCCCATCTAGGTTTCCAATGTTTTTTTCCTGTGGGGGGGAGGCTAACTCCATGGCTAGAGAGCCATAGGTTTTTTGTCGCCGCCCCTCCCTCCACCTCCTGCATGGTTCCTATGCTAAGCATAATGGTTCTCTCTCCCCGAAGGCTTGATGGTAGTCCTCTGTGCGGCCACCGACAATGCCTCCTCTGCGATCCCACTTGCGATGGCCCCTGAAGCGGCTGAATCCATCTCGTCGCCCTCCTGGCGTCTCCCTCCCAAGTGACCTCTGCTCCAAACGGTGCCCTCATCCCATAGCGAGTGCGAACTACACCCCATCGCTAGAATTTCCACTACAACTCGTCCTGCTAGCCCCTCCCATCGGCCCTACCTATTCTCACGACAGATCCATTCTCCCATGAATGTCTCCATTCATCTAGCCACCCCTTCTGACGGATCCATCCTCTTCACGCGACGGTGCTCCCTGTGGCCTTCCTCTGTGAGTGCGCCCCCTCCTTCCCGGTGGTGTTGTGGACCCCCCACTCCCTCAGTCTTCCAGCAGTCACATCCCCCTTTACCGCATTTATTTTCCCTGTGTGGTAGTGTCGCTCACCAGGTCTCCTACCAGCTTCCCCGGATCTGGAAACCCACGATCACATCCTGTTGGCTTCCATGTCACACGGTCGGTCGTCCTCCTCTCCCTCCGCCTGCCTGCACGAGCCGCGACGTCCTCCTCTGCATGCGATGGACCAGGCGGTGACGTCCCCTCTTCCAAATCTGTCCTGATCCTTCCTGATCCTGTCGTCAACCTCTCCTCCTTATGACGACTCCTCTGCCTCTCTTACCTGCTAGGAGACCCCCACCACGTGCGACTACTTCACGTCACCCTCTGTCCCTCTAGTCCAATGACCCCTGCCAAACGCCTCCAATGCTGCTCCCTCCATGATGGCATCCCCCTGCGGCAACCCCGCCTCCAATTTGTCCTCCTCCCATGGATTTCATGACCCTCCAACGACCGGCCCGCCAGTGCGGATTTCCCGATGCTCCAACGACCGGACCGCTCGTGCGGATTTCTCAGCACTCTGACGATCAGCTCGCCAGTGCGGATTTCCCAGCACTCTGAAAACCGGCCCGCTAGTGTAGATTTCCTAGCGCTCCACAATCGACCCATCCTTTTCACCAGCTTCTTACATCATGCATGTCTTGAGGGGGAACATCAGTCATTATGGTTTATCTTTTCTTTGTTTTGTCGTGTTTTTTAATGAATCTGAGTATGTCCAGCTTGAGGGGGAGTGTTTTCATCATCTATTGATTGCTTTTTTTTATGTGTTCAAGCTAGGTACACCTAGTTGGAGAGGGGGTGTTGGAGTCTGCATCCCACATCAGACCGGTGGTACGATGTGGTCTTTATTATTCATTATAAAAGAATCTCAAAACCTCCTTCAAAGAGCACATTGGGGACGGGGTCATCACCTCTTTTTATCATTTACATAAATATATACCTATAAGTTGGATAAAATAATCAATAAGAGTAAAATTTTAATTGAGCATTTATTTTGACAATATTTATGATGATTGTTCTTCATTTTCTTTATATATTTTTTACAGTACTTCAAATTTCGGCGTCAAGATTAAAATTTTGGAAAGTTTTAATTTTTAAGAATCATAAAATAAAATAATGGAAACAAATACATGAAAGAAAGATGGAATTTTTTACACACTACACGGACACTAAAGGTTGCTTGGACCTAGTCAATCATACATATAGTGACACAGTATTGAAAAATACAAGTTGGAACAATTCAAAAGAGAATTGTTACCAATGTCACATTGCATATTCTCTCCAAGATTACATGTCTGAGACATGGGAAGAGATTAACGTGGTGAGTTGAATTTCATAACCTTTAGCAATGGATTAATCACGTATGCTATGATATGTACAATAATTGATATTTCCAGGATAATAGGAAAATATCAGTTATATCCAGGAGCACTATAAGTGAAGCATTCATAACTATCTATTTGTACTTCGGCAAGTACAAAAATATGTACCTGGAAAGTGGAGAAAAAATGATACGAGTTTTATCCGGGGACACAAACTAGTATTCCATAGATCCATGTGATCTAATATCGTAGTTAGTCCAAGGTGATGAGTGAGACAAGCTCATATAATCTAGTGGTAGACATACCTACAAATACCGAGTACGTTGTAGCTTCTGAGACAACTAAGAAGCATGTGAATGAAATGATTTGTTCTAGTTCTTGGGATTGCACCTAGTAAGAAAATTATTATAATAATTTAGATTATGATATTATTAGTAGCCAATATAACAAGTTATGTCAGTGGAAAAAAGAGATTTAATCGGGGATACCATCTCTTGAGAAGTTTTACTCAAGGAGATGAGGTCCCATATAGCAGATATGTCATGAAACGTAATCGTGGTAGGCCCAGCAGCTAAACCCTTGACTCAGTAGAGGCACAATTCTTTATCATGTGAGTACCTAACTAGTTTGGTTAGAAAGTTGGCACTAGTGCAAGTGAGAGTGTTGAAATAGTGGGTTCCCTAGACCCAACTATTCGGTGTTTTTGATTACCCTGTCATGTATATAGTTAGCCATACATGATGTTTTCTTACCATTATAGTGTAGACTATTCTGTTCCCACTATTGAAATGGTAATGTCCATAAATTTACGCATCGAAAGGTTATAGCATATCCTAGAATATAATGAGAACCTCGAGAAACTATGAAATTAATCTTAAACCAAGGTCATGTGGTCTGAATACATCTTACTGATTAGACACAATATATGTCTAACTATCAGGTGTTGGGGGCTCATAAGTATTGAAATTTCTTATCATGTAGTTCACACTTGGTGATCTCAACTTGTGAGATCATGAGTATAGACTTTTCAATAGGAACATTGCATGTTTTGGGTGTCATTGGATGTTCCTATCTACGATCATGTGTAATGGTCTCCTGACTTGAGATTATTGTCAATGTATGTCATTTGATCACATAATTTGATGCAATATGAAAATCATGATGTTGAAATCATGGTGAGATGGTTTGTGTTGGGAGCATCATTGGTGGCATGACATTGGTTGAATGGTCAAGAATTGATTAGTCGCTTACGGGTTCAGGAAGTAATATATCTCAGGTCATGTTGATAAGAATGGAGTTACCTTCATAAGACCATGGCCATGGAAGTCGAGGGTAAGTCCGTCCAATTGGATCAACAAATAATAAATCAAGTAAAGGGCGATGACATTGGTGTGCATCCTGCTTTATGAGATATTAAAGACAAAGAGATTATATTACACAGTACGTGTTCTTATGTTGGTTGTCACTATTATGACAATACTTATCTCTTTAGGGGTTATAATAGGTTGATAGATCCCACTCTTTGTCTGTGAATGTTATTCACTACTATCGAGATAAGGGTCTAGAGGGTCAAACATAATAGCGTATTCGAGAATCTACCCTATTCAGTGGAATAAGAGTTTAGGACATGGTGGGCCCCACTACTGGGGTCTGTGATTTTTCCAAGTTTAAACAATCACCAATGTAATAAATAAATTCATATTACCCAAGTTAAGAATAATGAGCATTGAATTTATTTATTAATTGTATTTGTAAGTACTAAAGTAAATACATAAACTTAATTGAACAAATATTAGTTTAATATATTCAAGGTTCAATTAATATTTGTGGGAAAAACGAGTTGAGTTGATGAATCATTTATTATCACGTAATATATTTCACATATTATAAGAAAGTGATAATAATATTTATGACTCAGATTAGTAGTCACAACATGTCGTTTATTGTGAATTAAGTATCCAGGGGCCGAAGGGGAAATTCCAGGAATTTTATTAACACACTATATATAGAAGAGGAGAGCCTACCACCAAATACTATTCATGGAATTTCTCTCTCCTCTCATCTCTCCCATGTTCTATAGAGAGAGGCTCTAGATCCAAGGAGCTCGAATCGAGTTCTCTCTCAGGCATCGCAAGCTTAGCGATGCGGTGATCGTCGTAGGGTTGAAGGAGGCGTCAGATCTCCGCACTAGCACCCATATTTTGATGATCTACGCTCCTGTAAATTTTTGAAGCACTTGTGGGTGATATAGAAGAATTCATCTTCAGATTCTTCAAACAGCGATTGCCAACGACGAGCTGATGTCGAGCGCGGTTTCAGATCTAAACCAGGTTTTTATGGTTTTAATTTTGTGCTTAAAAATCTTCATGCAAGATCCTTGTCTTGAACCGAGTAGGGAATAATTTATGTCGACAATTTTATGTCGAACGTCAGTGAAAATTTTTAAAAACCCATTTTTGGGGCTTCCGTTGCGTGCCTGGTTCCTTCATCAAGGAGGTGGCAGGGTTGCTGGTTGTGCTTGGTCATGACACCCGATCGATGTGTCGCACAAAATAGAGTTAAGGAGGGGTGTCACCTTGCGAAAAGATATTTTAATAAATTATTTCAATAAGTTTTTGGTTTCTTGGTTGATAAAAGGTGAAACAAAAACACAAAATAAATTAAGATGACACAATAGCACGTACAACGCCACACTACACCATGGAAAAACATAGCACACGTCAAGGCGTGCCATCCCAACCAGGTTTTTGTGTAATTATCTTATTGATTATGGTTTTTTAAGATTTATGTTTAACTTTTAGACATCATTTTTTTATCTTTGTTACTGATAATGATGTTTTTTATAATTAAGTCTATCATGATGACTCTAAGAGTGACAATGATAGAATCTCTAGTCCTTAGATTTCTTATGTTTTTTTTTCATTATAACTTTATGAGTTACATGGTTAACATTATTTGTGATTGACCTACGAATTACAATTTTATATTTTTGTATTTTGTGTTATCCATTTTATTATTTAGTATTGTTGTTATACTTATATGTCATTTGTACATCATCAATCAAAATTGTGACGTGTCCTGCGCTTTGTAATGTGCTTTGGCACTTAGTTCCCCTATCGCCATTATGCTTCATGCGTGGTTGGAAACTGTAATCATGAGGCATGAGCCTAGCTAAACACATAAATGTCCAAGTGTTTCAGTGTCACTCATCTCGAACTGAGGACGTAAATGTGTAAAGATCCTAAAACAGGAGGTCTTGGTCAAATACATGTGAAAATGAAAAAAAGTGAGGAGACTAAATATTGAAGATCTGAGTACACTGTGTGGGTGAGAAGAGAAGTGAAGAGAAGGAAGAGCTGAGAAGTGAAGAAACAGAGTTAAGATGCACACTTTGTGGATGATGATTATTGAGCTTACCCAATGAGGAGGGATCCCAAGAAAGAGCTATAGAGGAGCACCGTATGAGGATAACACTGTTCTACCACTAGCTTTACTTAACAGTAGTATTAGTGTGTGTGGTAGTGTGTTTCACATTTTAAGTGGAAGTGTGTGAAGAACAATTTGTGGTAGTGGGCCACATAACCAAAGGTAATGATCCTTGGATGGAGTGTTCATCCAACCCTTATAACAAGATCAATGAGGTACAACACTATTAATGTGGAATTGTCATCCACTTCTCATCCTTATGGATAACAATTCTTTTCATGTCATGTTGAGATGTTTAATATCCATACCAAGAAGCCCAAACTCAAACCTGATCCATTTATTAAACAGTTTACGGTGTCGTGTAAGCATATAATATATTATTTATATATTTAAATAATTATGTAATTGATTTATACATATTTATTAAATTCTATAGATTTATATTAATTAAAATTATTCCTAGAATACAAATAATTACAAATCATACAATATATTTTTCTATATATATTAATTTACTATAAAAAAAATATTATTTTATTAACAGATGTATAATTTTTTTTAAAATCATGTCATTTATCATGGTAATCATATCATACACCCTAAACCCAAACCTGACCCATTTATTTAATCGTGTATCCAATTTGTGCCATGCTTACATGTCATGTCACCAATTTCCCCCTATACTTAGATTAGTCCATGTTAAGTCATCCATTTTTCATTTTTCACATCTGTCACGATCTCTTTCCCTTCACAATATTGATTGAGGCATGGCTTGTATATTCCCTCAAAACCACCACAACTCCCACTTGCTCTCCTGGTGCTTAGTGGGTTTAGCTTTGGTAGAATTTACACCTGATGTACAAAGATTCCCATTCCATACAAGCCTGATGTTATTCCTGCATGAGATGACTCATTAATTCTAGATCCACTACAAGATGATTCATTTATTACACTTCAAAAAGGTACACACTCTTGTCAACAACATCCAATTTATTCTCATCCTTATAATGGATTATTGACAGTTTCATATATTTATAGGCACCCTAGATAAGACTTTGACATTGCGTACTTATATAGAGGTTAAATCTCATCCAAGTGAGTTACAGGTTATGCAAGATGAGTTACAAGCTTCAGAGGTTAAACATACATGGGATCTTGTCCCTCATCAGTTAAGCGGATATTTGGATGAAAATGAATCTATATTGATCACGCTAATGCACGCTTGACTTGTTACCAAAATATATGCATAGATTTATGGTGTCGATAATTTCGATGCCTTTTCATTTGTGTCCAAGTAACTATATGTCCCTTTGTTATATCTCTTGTCACCACTAATCATTTACCTATCCATTAGTTGAATGTGAAAAATGTGCATTCCTTCATGATTTTCTCAACAAGGAGGTATATATGAAGCAACCTTCATGTTGTCATCTTTGATCACTTTATAAAATCAATCAGTCGTCAGGGGATTGGTTTGGACATTTTATCATGATTGTGACCAGCTTTGGTATGTGTCAAAGAAAAAAAGAATCTTTGTTTTTTATTAGAAAATTATTGCAAATAACATTATTCTTATAGTGTCTGTTGATGATATCTCCATTACAGGTAGTGATGGTGTTCGGAATAGACTCAAATACTTTTATCAAAATTTTTAAATGAATGATTTGAATCCACTGCAATATTTCTTATAGATTGAGTGAGTCTCCCATATGTGTTAGGATTGTGTTTGTCCAAGTGTGGCGATGTCTGAGAGCATGGCACGAGAATATTACTTTGAGGGGTATATTTGTATTTTCCCTTTTTATGTTAGTTTTGTTTTTTCAGTTGTAGCTGGTAGGGGCTGTCATTGGGTAAGGGGTGTATTAAATGGAGTTCTTGGGTTTTGGGAAGGGACCACAATACATTTTGGGATTTTTTAGAGCAGGCTATTATGGGGGCTGGTATATCGCGACGTCCAGCTGGGAGCTCGGAGAAGTGGCCCTCCTAGTTACTCTTAATCTCTTTCCTTTACCTTCCTCTATTCCTTCCTCTCTTCACCCTACTATATTTCTTACCTGTTCTGAATAATAGTGGAATTTGCTGTTACTTTTATCTCACTCTCATTATCAAAATTTACATAACAATTGGTGACTCCGATGGGGAATCACATTTGCTGGAGAGAGACGACGGCGCAGGGGAAGCTTGCTGGGGATACGTGTTAGCTGGAGAGAGATGCCAGTGCAATGGAAGTTCGTTGGAGGAGAGGCACAAATGTTGAGGAAACACATATGCAACAAGAGACACATACGAGTCAAATATGATCACCAAAAGAAGTTGAGTGAGCAGATAGAGGTGGACGACCGTGACAGGAAGTTTGTCTTAACTGTGGAATGTGTCTGACGTTGGTGTTGTAGACAGACGAGCTAATATACTTCAACACAATAGTGAGGTGTGCGTTGTGGGGGAAGTGATGCACGCTAGAGGCTACGATCGTCAATCGTCGTTGTATAGGATTTCCATCGAAGCTAAGAAAAACACGTTCAAATGGTTTCTTGTGAAGACTGGACGATGCATGGACGATCGGCCGAGGTGCAGGTATAAACATCATTTTTGGAAGAATTCACTAGGATAAAAGTGAAGATCGAGAAGATATTTAGTGAGCTAAAATTCCACATAGAGGAACAAAAGGTGGTTTCTGCTGTTCATGCAGGGTGTCTGATTATTTCAGAACAGTTGAGGTGTGGGCCTTGTAAGTAGGATCAAGAATAATTGCGCATGAATGAGGAGAAAACTAATCAAAGTATTCTATATTTGCAGTCGTGGGTGGAGTGATGCTCCATGTCTAGGAAAAAGAACTATTCAGATGCAACATGCTCCCTTGGGAGCGACATTGGAGCTATGAAGTTTAGAAGGAAACAGGAGGTGGGACCTATGCTTGTTGGATTGACATTTGTCGATGCAATGAACAGTATTGCAACAAGAGTTGAGTTGAGTAATTTTTCAGGTAAGGAACCACTTGGTTTGATCAAAAAAGAAGAGGTGTATTTCTTGGAAAATCATACATCAAAGGACGTGAAGCTACACTATGCGTATTTAATTTTAGAATGGGAGCAATAGAACCCGGCGTTGTTAGAGAATTACGGGTCCGACACGGTTAAGGAGGAATTTTCCTGATGATAGTGTGAAAAGCAGTAGTCCACACAGGCACAAGAAGACATTAAGGAGGTCGTGTCGGCTATTTAGTGCTTTGGAAAAGAGAAAATTGATTTAATTCAGATTCACCAAAGCCTGAACTGGTTCTGTTTTGGGTACAAAAGATAAAGAGGAAGTCAATCACTTGGAAAAGGAAGAACTAGCAATAGGTTTGGGGGAATTCCAAACTAAACAGGAAGGGGGAATTTGTAGTAAGCTAGTGGAGAAATTGTCACTAGTATGACTTGGTCGAAAGGGGAAAATTTAGAAGTGGTGTCAAGTGCAGTTTCGTCCGTTGGTGTCATATGGGGTTGAAGTCCCAAAACCACCAATCTGGATGGATCTATTTCATTTACCATATATTATAGAAAATGATAGAGTTCAAGCTGCCTAGTTGACTCATCCTGTCAGAGATAGGTACGATTTTGGGGTCTTCGAAGTATGAATTCCTAATTTAGAGAAGACACACTCATCCCTCTTGCTACTATGGTAGGTTTTGGTGGATAGTGGAATCAGATGTTACTCCTCTCTCACTCTCACCATCAAAATTTACATAACAATATGTGCTTGAGGTATATTTCTTTCTCTTAAGTATTTCATTGATCTAATATGAGAGACTGACATGAAGAGGAAAGATTTTGTGGACTCACCACTAGAAGTTAGAGAGAAGTCACTTCACACTGATAGTGAGACGTTATCCTCACCAGACGGGTATCAATAACTTATTGAAAAGTTGAACCACTTAACAATGACTCTCCCGACATTGCATGTGCGGTGAGCAAGGTGAGTTGATTCATGGAATTCTCAATAATACAACATTGGGATGTTGTCCTTCGCATTATCAGGTATGTGAAGAATAAACACATATTGGGATTACCATATTATAGTCATAGATACATGGATATTAAGGATTTCTATAACACAAACTATGAAGGGTTTTTCTCATGTTAAAGATCCACATCTAGCTTTGTTGCATTCATCGAATCCAAATTGGATTCTTGAAAAAAAAGGCATACAATTATCTCCTGATCCGATGTAGAGTCAAAGTATCGTATTATGGATCATGTAATTGTAGGTATTATTCAAGCGTAAGAGACCCCTTTAGGAATCCTGCACACATCTAGTGTGACAATCTAAGGTGTAATCAAGATTGTCACAAGCCTATGTTGGAACCAATTTGTGTATAAGTTTGTATTTGTTGTCAATAGTTGTCAATGAAGATCAAAATGAAGGAGATCAAGAAGTACTTCAATGAAATAGAGGATTGGAAGATCAAAATGAAGGAGATCATGAAGTACTCTACTGAAGTAGAGGAATGGTGATTTAGACGATTTTTTTACTAATCGTAAGTTCAAAGAACATGTGTCAAAGGTGATACATTGTTTACAACAATGAATAATGTGAGGTTTAATCCATATGAGGATGATTAAAGAAGAATGGGATTTGATGAAGACCATGCAAATCTTCATGATTGCATGAGAACCAAGCAAGACACTTCTTGAAGACTAGAATCGTATGTTTTTCATGAAGTAGAGGAATATGGTTGAAGAAGAAGACAATGTGCAAGGGATTGGCATTTTGTGACGGCCATGAACATTGGACTTCTACGATAGCCATGCACATCACATTGTCATAGAAGATGATGATGCTGAAGATATGCATTCAAAGAATACATATCACAATAGTGGAGTTTGTGATAAAAGTATAAGAGTTGCTGAAGGATACATATCACCCAGAAGAAGTGTTGTTGAGGTGATCATGCTTTTTGACAAAGAAAACAGACGACATGCAAATTTATTGACAGAGGAGATTCCATGGTTTCATGTCGAGTTTGAGGACTGTGGATAATGATCCATGTTTTATTCAAGGAACATCAAAAAAGGAATGGATGATCTGGAGGCGGACAAAAAGAGCAGATACAAGGTGGCGCCGTCTTCCAGTGTTTGCTAAATTTTTGGGGTCCAAAATTTGGAGGTTGGTGAGTATCGCGAAAAGTGGATTTCCATGAAGATAATAATTAAATATGGAAAAGGCATGAATTTTGCGAATATGGGATGCATGGATTGGATTTAATGAAGACCAGAAGAATGGATGCGGTGATTCTTCGCGATTACATCAAGCTTCGCGAACGGCAAAGGCTGGAGAGCTTCACAGCGATGAAGGGCTTTGCAAGGGAGCTTCGTGGCGATGAAGGGCTTTGCGAGGGAGCTTCGTGGCAAAGGTGTGAAGTAATTGACGGGATGCTCCACAATTACGACGAGCTCCGCGAATGGAAAATTTCCGTAGTGCTTCGTGATTTTGAGAGAATTCCGGCGGGAAATTCAGAGCTTCACGATTTGAGCTGATGTGGCATTGACTTCGTGCGGAAAGTTTGAGGGTCAGTGGAATTTCCTATAAATACAGGTCGAACCCCTCAAGAGAAGGAGAGAGACCTCTCAACGAAAATCCTTTGCTCTCGGTTCGCAAAGGTCACTCGCTAAGGCAGTGTGCTTCACAAAAGAGGAGCTTCGCGGCGGCTATTCTAGCTCTGCAAAAGTCGTGCACCCCGCGTTGGCTCAGTGAGCTTCGCGAAGAGGCAGGAGTTCCGTGACAGCCAAGCATTGCAAAGGCTGGAGCATTGCGAGAGTGCTTCGCGATTGAGCTTCGCGAAAAGGCAGGGACTCCGCGAAGGCTTGTTTGAGATTTTCAAAATTGGGAGCCTTGCATAGTAGGGTACTTTGTGAAGGACCTTTCCAAAGGTTGTTTTCCCAGTGGACAGGGGAAAAGGGGTATTCATCAGTGGATGAAATTTTTAATTCAACATAGAATCATTTATTGAGAAATCACACAAGTGATTGTAATTCATGCAAACGAAGACAAGGGGATCTAGTGCATTCAGTCATTGCACTAAAGTAAAAGGTTGAATACAAAAGAGTATCAACTCAGGACTCTGATGCAAGAAAAGTCTCATGCTGAATAGGAGACAAAGACTTCAATGAAAATCTATTGAAGAGACCTTCACGTCTATAAACTGAGTGAGACTTCACCAACGACAGTGAGCCAGGGGGAGTCAACGGGAGTGACCCGAGGGAAGCAGTGAGCTATCACTGAACCTTTGTAAAGGCAGTGAGCCTGGGACAAAGTGACTGTGCCCGAACAATTGTAATATATAGCTAGTGAAGCACAGTGGATCAGGTACGACTGACAACCTGTCGGCGTATGCTCCTTGGATGTAGCCCTTAGTGGTGAACCAAGTAAAAATAGTTGCGTCATCTTTCTGCATGTGAATGTATCATTGCTGATCATATCCTTCATACAGGTTTAAGTAGTTCCTACCAACGTGGGAACAAGATCCAAAACTTTAAGAAGAAAAAGTTGACACCATGATTCACCCCTCCCCTCTCAGGGTGTCCTGGGGTCCCACAAGTGGTATCAGAGGGAGGTTAACGTATGTTGGATATTCTCCAGTAATTCTATAGAGAAGAGGATTTGAGTTTCTTTCCTAAAGTCAACAATGAAGAGCAGTCTTGATAATGATGCAGTCATTTATGAGCAGAAGTCTACATCTTGCAAAACCATGACAAACAGAAAAAAGAAAGAGAAGAAGCAGCTGAAGAAGTACCTCATATCCAAATAAGATGCAGTGTCTTGTTCTCCATGCCATTCCAATAATGAAGAAACATTAGGCTTGGAAAGTATCAAGCAGGTGGCTTAGGATTCTTCCAGAGGAAAGGATGACACCCCTAATTCAAGATTTCAGGAAAAACTCAAAACATATCTGCATGATATTCTTGAAGAAATGGTTGCGATTATTTGTAGCCTATTCCAATCTATGCAGGTTGAGATCACTCGATTAGAAAGGGAAGATGACAATATGGAAAAGGGGTTGGAAAGAAAAATTCTGGAAAGTATGAATCTCACCAAACAGGTGAAAGTCTTTGAAGAAAAAGACGAATTCAATAAGACTCTAAAAGAAAGGATCCATGCACTTGAAGCTGAGCTGAAGAAGAGCAATGAAGTCAACAGTTTTTGTTTGGAAAAAACTTCCATGAAATTCAGGGAACTTGACTCTTTGTTACAAAACAAAGTTAAGATTCATGAGGATGAGGTTGAAGGATTGAAGAAGACTTGTGAAGAGAAGATGATCATGATTGAAGATCAGAAGATCATCATCAATAATGAAAGTCAAAAATTGGAAGCCCAATTGACAAATCTTGAGAAGACACATATTGAGACTCCACAAAAGAATGAAACATGAGATGCTGGTACTCAATGTTCATTGGAGGCTACTAAAGCTGAAGTACCTCCAACATGTGACAAGAAGATTATGACAACTCTTGAGTGTCCACCTCAAGAATCAGTCGCTGCTGGTAATCAATGCTCACTAGAGGATTCTATTGTCAAAAGACCTCCAACATGTGATAAGAAGATCATGACTTCACTCATTGGTCTATCACAAGCAACTGAGAAAGTGAAGGTACCATCCAAACCATATTGTACTCATGTTTCTAAATACGTTCCTACAATCAGTGTAGGTTGGAAGAAAAGTTCTAAGAAAGTATGGATGAGGAAAGCTTAGAGGAATAAACCTACCACCATGGATAGGGTGGATGAGAAGCAAAAGGAGGAAGTTGGTTCCTCAAATAGAGAACAAAAGATTAAGAAGATGGCCCAACAACCTCATACATAAGAAACAAAGAAGAAAAGATTTGTGGGCCAATGTTGGTGCTGCAACAGATTTGGGAACTGTTCACTGGATTGTTTTTACAATCCCTTACATGGAAAAGCACAGGGAAAGCCTATATCAAAGGGAAGCAATCCAGAGAAGAAGAAGCAACATCCGCAGATACAGAAGCATCTGTTCACTGCAAACAGATTTTGGAATTCTTGATAACATCTGTGATGTATGCAACGATAGAGGTCACGTGGCAAGTACATGGCCACATCAATATGCTTTCACTGTTGATAATAAAAGAATACCTCTGATGCCAGAAAAGAATGAAGCAGCTACCTTGGGAAGAAATCAGAAGAATTTTTTGAACACAGAATTTCCCAGGAAGATCTCAAGCAGGGAAGCTGAGAAGACCCAGAATTTTAGATCCATGAAATTGAAGGGTCATTCATCCAAAAGAAACACTAAGTGGGATGAAACTCAGATGAACCCATGTGGAAGACCCAAACCAGCTGCAACAGTTCTAAATGACATATTGGTCATTTGGCCAGAATATTTGAAAAGAATGAGGAAACTTGAAGATGAAAAGGCCATGGCTAGTGACAAAGGAAAAGGAAAACTTTCACATGATTAAGATAGAGTGCAGGAGAGATTGAAAACCAAGAAAAACACTCGTGTCAAAGACGTTATGTGTGAGAGATGCAAGAAATCCGGTCACGTTGCAAAAAGTTGTCTAACCTTAATACCAGAACAAGAAGAAGTCCTTAAGAGGAGTAAGAATCTATCATTCATGATGGCTGTTAAGAATAAAAATTCTCCACACAAAGCAAAAGAGAATGTAAAAAGAGCCATGCAACATCAACACATATCAGAACATATGTTGAAATATTCAGGCATGAAGACTGGATTGAACAGAGGAACTTGGTTGAGAAAAACACCTCAACCATGCAGCTCATATTGATAAAGCAAGGAGGAACCACCTTATTCCCTTATTCATTTGTGTATTGTATTTGTGCTAATAATGCAGGGAATTGAAGGTGAAGCATGCTCTCAGGGGGAGAACCTGAGAAGTAGTGAATGCTGTCAACTCTTGATAGCCAAGCTAAAGAAGTTTCCATCCATAGTAGATTCTTCAATGGATATTCAATGATTAAGATGACTAAGGATCACTCTTGATGAAGATGATGAGGAGTATTTCCCTCGAGGGGGAGAAAAATGAAGAAGCTTCCAAAATCACTGTTTCAATCAATATCAACTCTAGCTGGACTCAAATGCAGTTACTCTGTGAATTTATTGAAGAACATGTCAATGGATGAGGTATGACATTTCTCAATCTCTATCCCTTGGTTACTAAGATCAAAGATCATTCTACAAAGGTGGAGTAACTGAATTGATCAGTGACATAAGAAGAATGGATGTTCCCCAAGGTCACTTATCCTGCCGATTGCACTTGAATGTTTTTGATCTGTTTTCTGATGTGAGTGAAGAAGTTTCAGGTTGATTATTCCCTATCACATTTGATTTTTCTTCTACCTGAAATACAAGTGGTAAACCCTTGAAGACAAAAAACATGAGTTCTCATCTCATGTTGGTATCATGATATGTGAATAATGGACAGCCTTATTGACTTAATCAAATCCTCTTGTTTTCTACAGCGAGCATTGCTCAAGTAGACTTAGAGTGAAATGATTAATGAAACATTTCTTAAGTATCGATTGATACCCTCCCTACCATGCGTTTTTTATTTCTTGTCAATAAGGGGGAGAGAAAGTGAAATGAATGTTTGAAAAGAAAATTTCATTGAAGAGAAGATTCTCATTTTGATGTTGAAAAATTCATTTCAAAAGATGTATAAGGTATTGACAACAAAATACAAAGGGGGAGATTGTTGGAACCACTTTGTGTATAAGTTTGTATTTGTTGTCAATAGTTGTCAATGAAGATCAAAATGAAGGAGATCAAGAAGTACTCCAATGAAATGGAGGATTGGAAAATCAAAATGAAGGAGATCATGAAGTACTCCTCTGAAGTAGAGGAATGGTGATTCAGACGATTTTTGTACTGATCGTAAGTTCAAAGAACATGTGTCAAAGGTGATACATTGTTTACAACAATGAATAATGTGAGGTTTAATCCATCTGAGGATGATTAAAGAAGAATGGGATTTGATGAATACCATTCAACTCTTCATGATTTCATGATAACCATGAAAGAGACTTCTTGAAGACTAGAATCGTATGTTTTGCATGAAGTAGAGGAATATGGTTGAAGAAGAAGACAATGTGCAAGGGATTGGCATTTTGTGACGGCCATGAACATTGGACTTCTGTGATATCCATGCACATCACATTGTCATAGAAGATGATGATGCTGAAGCTATGCCTTCAAAGAATACATATCACAATAGTGGATTTTGTGATAAAAGTAGAAGATTTGTTGAAGGATACATATCACCAAGAAGAATTGTTGTTGAAGTGATCGTGCTTGTTGACAAAGCAAACAGACGACATACAAATTTGTTGAAAAAGGAGATTCCATGGTGGCATGTCGAGTTAGAGGACTGTGGATAATGATCCATGTTTTATTCAAGGAACATCGACAAAGGAATGGATGATCTGGAGGCGGACAAAAAGAGAAGATACAAGGTGGCACCGTCTTCCAGTGTTTGCCAAATTTTTGGGGTCCAAAATTTGGAGGTTGGTGAGCATCGCGAAAAGTGGATTTCCATGAAGATAATAATTAAATATGGAAAAGGCATGAATTTCACGAATATGGGATGCATGGATTGGATTTCGCGAAGACTAGAAGAATGGAGGCGGTGATTCTTCGCGATTACGTCAAGCTTCGTGAATGGCAGAGGCTGGAGAGCTTCGCAACGATGAAGGGATTTGCAAGGGAGCTTCGCGGTGATGAAGGGATTTGCGAGGGAGATTTGCGGCGAAGGTGCGAAGTAATTGACGGGATGCTCCGCGATTACGACGAGCTCCACGAATAGAAAATTTCCGTAGTGCTTCGCGATTTTGAGAGAATTCTGGCGGGAACTTTAGAGATTCATAATTTTAGCTGACGTGGCATTGACTTCGCGCAGAAAGTTTTAGGGTTAGTGGAATTGCCTATAAATACAGGTCGACCCCCTCAAGAGAAGGAGAGAGAGATCTTAACGAAAATCCTTTTCTCTCGGTTCGCAAAGGTCACTCATGAAGGCAGTGTGCTTCGCGAAAGAGGAGCTTCGCGGCGGCTATTCTAGATCCGCGAAATTCATGCGCCCCACGTTGGCTTAGTGAGCTTCACAAAGAGGCAGGAGCTCCGCGACATCCAAACATTGCGAAGGCTGGAGCATCGCGAGAGTGCTTCGCAATTGAGCTTCGTGAAAAGGAAGGGACTCCACGAAGGCTTGTTTGAGCTTTGCAAAATTGGGAGCCTTGCATAGTAGGGTACTTTGTGAAGGCCCTTTACAATGGTTGTTCGCCCAGTGGATAGGGGAAAAGGGCTATTCATCAGTGGATGAAATTTGGACTTCAACAGAGAATCATTTATTGAGCAATCACACAAGTGATTGTAATTCAGGAAAATGAAGACAAGGGGATCTAGTGCATTCAGTCATTGAACTAAAGTAAAAGGTTGAATACAAAATAGAATCAACTCAGGACTCTGATGCAAGCAAAGTCTCATACTAAACAGGAGACAAAGACTTCAATGCAAATCTATTGAAGAGACTTTCATGTCTATAAACTGAGTGAGACTTCACCAACGACAGTGATCCAGGGGGAGTCAACGGGAGTGACCCGAGGGAAGCAGTGAGCTATCCCTAAACCTTTGTAAAGGCAGTGAGCCTGGGATAGAGTGACTGTGCCAGAACAATTGTAATCTAAATCTAGTGAAGCACAGTGGATTCAGGTACGACCGACAACCTGTCAGCGTATGCTCCTTGGACGTAGCCCTTAGTAGTAAACCAAGTAAAAATAGTTGTGTCATCTCTCTGCATGTGAATGTATCATTGCTGATTATATCCTTCATACAGGTTTAAGTAGTTCCTACCAACGTGGGAACAAGATCCACAACTTTAAGAAGAAAAAGTTGACACCCTGATTCACCCCTCCTCTCTCAGGGTGTCCCGGGGTCCCACATCCTAATCTTACAATAGCATATAAAGAATATTAAATTTGGTTGTCACTTCATCCATAAGAATTATTATAAGAGGAGGATCACTCTTGGACACATTCAACTTGAAAATATCTTTACAAAGGGGATTCATGGAGCCACTGTTCAATTTTTATGTATTAAGTTAGGTGCGATAAATATATGTCTCAACTTGAGGAGAGTATTAGAAATATTATGTGTGAGAGTAGGCTTATCTTATCCTGAGTGTGTGAGTATACTATCCCTGAATGTTTTCTTGATTTTTTTATTTCCCATTTATCACTTTTATTGGGATCACTAAACTGACCTCACTTGAAAAACACGGGTTCTGATACCTACTCTGTTAGTTTAGAAACCTAACAGCAGGTTGCACATTAGATTTTAGGAAGTAGGAAAGGATCTCACAACGTTTATTATTAATTCCAAAAGAAGAATAAATTAAGTTATAATAGAAGCGGGAAGAGGAAGGGATCTCTTAGATAAGTCTCCTGAAGCTCAAGTCGTATCCTCCCAAGGACCAGCTCTCCAGCAGCTACCAAGTAGCAATACTAAGAAATCAATTGTTGCCCCCTTAAAAACTACTTCCTAACTGCCCTACCAGCATAGGTAAAGGAGGAAAATACTGTCAAATGAATATCCTCCCCTCTCACACAGTTGGCCCCCTTCTTTAATAACCCCTCTGCCAAACCTCGACACACAACAACCTCAACCTAACAACTACCAAGGATAAAAGGACATCAGTGCCCCTTAGAAATTACACGACCAGCCCACATTCCTAAAAAAATTACCCTCCCTAAAAAATAACTTATCCCCAGGGTGGACCTCCAAAACTCAACCCACCCCTTTTTGTCGCAATCATGCGCCTTCCTGTTCATTGGTTCTTGAACCTCCAAGTCCCCTTTATGCTCTCTGGAATCCCAAAATTCATCAAGGTGAAATATGTGCACAACTACACTTAGAGACTTGTGTACTAACCTTCCTCTGCACGAGTTTCAATATCTGCTCCCTGTTGTCGCCTCTTTACAAACTCCAAGAAGTAAACAAACCAAATCACCCCCTACAATATTCCTCACAACTCAAGCCAGTAATGGTACAATGATCTTCCACTACTCCAGAAAGGGAATTCAATTCCATAACAAGAAAAAACCCTCACATCACTTGCATAGGTAAAAGATCCATCAAGAGATTACATTCCAATGTGTAGAAGGCCTTTGAAACTAATGTTGCACCTATCGCTCGCCAAACTTGACGAGCAGTATACGACGTCCTCCCAGCATTCAGGCTAGCTGTGTATGTCTTCCAAACTCATTTTTCTTACTCAGTGTGTCAATACTATTTACAATTCTCAGCATTCTCGACTCCAGAGGCGATCGTGTCCCCATCTAGAAAAGTGACTCTCAGCTACGATCTTGTTTTCCCAGGATCGATTGTCTTTCCCAGTGCGATAGGTTTTTCACCAGTAGTAGATCAAGATTTCTCTTAGCAGTAATTCATCCAAGGTGCAGCGTCAGTTCTATGAGATTCACCGTCTTGAGATCAACTCACAACAGTGCATAAGCAAAGAAGAAACATGCAGATCCTGGCGTCCAATAATGTAAACAACATGAATGTTATCTCTAGCAATCATAATCCCAATCATCCAAATTCAATGCAGTCCACCAACACAAAGCGATCTACGTGTCTTCTCGAACAATGTTTCTTGAATTTTCCTCTCTCAAGATTCTTCCCCTAGCGTACGTTACTTTCTCCTGCGCTCGTCCCGAACAACAACAATCGTGGAACCTTCTTCTATTTCTCTAGTAGTATAAAGAAAACCTCAATGAAAACATCGATTGTTAGGTTAGAAACCTAACAGCAGGTCGCACAGAGGATTATAGGTAGTGGGAAGGGATCTAACAAATGTGGAAAGAAGAAGAAATGTTACACTAGAAGGGAGAAGATGGAGAGATGCTCCTAAAGAAGACCCCTCTCCTGAAACTCAAGTAGTATCCTCCCAAGGACCAGCTCTCTAGAATCTACCAAGTAGAAGTTCCATGAAATCAATCATTGGCCCCTTACAATTGATAACTTAAACTATTTATGAACCCATGACCAAATACTAATTACTTCCTAATTGCCTTTCCAACACAGAAAAAGGAGGACAATACTACCAAATGAATACTCTCGCCTCTAACACATGAGGCCTCCTTCTTTAAAAACCCGCTTACCAAACCTCAACCTAACAACTACCAAGAATAAAAGTACATCATTTTCAGTTACACAGAATGCCCACATTCCCAAATGAAAGAATCCATGTTTTCATTTATATTGTGAATTGAAGGTCGTAGTTCCTAGACATGTAATGAAACATAAAAGAATTTTGAAAGTTGGAACCTTTTGATTTGTAGAATCTAGATTGAGAAAATGAGGATTGTCATGTTGTTTTTTAAGTTAGATCATTTTATTAACTCATTCATGAAATCATAATTCCATTAAAAATTATTTATAAAAGTGGAAAAATGAGAAATAAATGGGGCCGAAATCAAACGAAGATACCAGAGATAGATTGCAATGCCAATTGATTTGTGTTTCAAAAAGAACATGTCGCTGAAATAAAACTATTTGTATCAATGGAAAGCATGTAGTACTTTGGTGTAATGGAGCTAGAGGAGGGGATGAATTTTAATGGGAAAAAACCGAGGGATTTAAAATGGAGAAGGAAAGGAAATGGAAGGGGTGGCTCGATGGAAGGAAAGGGATGCGAGGGTGAATAAAATTTCTTCCTTAGATTGTAAAGGAATGGTGGAGGTTATAAAATATTCATTACTTATCTGAACTACAAGGAGAGGGCAATGAAAATGATATTAAATTTAATTAACTTTCTCACTCTTCGAAATTGCCCTGATTTTGGAGGAAAATTAAAATCTCTGAGGAGGGGTTACCCTCCAAAAGTTTGAACCAAAAAAGTGTTTTAAATGATAACATCTCCCCAGACCACCCTTTTTTAAACCAAATGATGTATTTTGATAAAAAAATCTTTCACGCATTCCAGGTCTCTTAATTTACCAACACAAACTGGATGAATCATTGGTAAAAAACTTTTAATAGAGAAGTGAAAATGATTTTGTCCATTTTATTCATTGGAGAATGTAACTATTATATAAACACGTAAAATAAAGTCACTTACTATGAACATGAAATAAAATACAATCCAACAATGCACAGTAGTTTTCTCATCCAACCACACGAAACATATGACCTCTGCTACCATCTAAAATCATTTCTCATTTTTTTACCACAGATTGTGGTGCATCTCAGAACAATATGTCCATTCTACTGCTTTTATATTTAATCCAAGAAAAAAAAATGTAGATAGCAATAAAGATATTTTTTTTAAATCAAAATTCACTTTCTCAATTTCATAGAAGTGATTTCAATGAAAATTGGGAAAGTACCTTCAAGGAATCTAGATTCCTCCTCCAGCTTTTCAATCTTTTTATACTTTTCAACCTCTTAGTTATTTTCAATTTTAGATCCTTTTGAATGTGCCCCACTCAAATGTGGTACGACTTGCTTCATCACCTAGGATCAACTTGAGTGGTGTAGGTGAAAAAGGATCAAAAATTGAAAATAATGAAGATGTTGCAAATTAGCAAGAGATTGAGAAGCCGGAGGAGGAATCGAGTTGCCTAGAAAGCATTTTCCTAATTTTCATTGAAATCACTTCTATGAAATTGAGAAACTAAATTTTGATTTACAAAACTATATTTATTGTTTTCTGAGTTTTTTTTGATTTTCTTAAATCTAAAAGAAATAGACTGTGCATATTGTTCTAAGACGCACCACAATTTGTGGTAAAAAAACACGATAAATGATATAAGATGGTAGTAAAAGTCATCTATTTAACGCGCTTGGATGAGATAGTTGATGTGAATTATTGTATTGTATTTGATTTCATGTTCATAGTAAGAGACTTTATTTTTTGTGTTTATATGCCGGTTACATTCTCCAATCAATAAAAGGGCCAAAAGCATTTTCACTTCTCTATCAGAAGTTCTTTTCCAATGATTCATCCATATATCTATTTTTCATTGTTTCTTGGAGCAAGAACTATTTGTTATAATAGAGATTTCACTTTATTAGTGTTTGGTTCATGGTAAATTGGGAGATCTGTAATGAGGGGAAGCTTTTTTTATCGAAATACATCATTTGGTTTAAAAAGGGGTGGGCTGGGGAGGTTTTATCATTTAAACAACTTTCTTGGTTCAAAATTTTGGATGGTAACCCCCCCAAGCTTTTATTTTTCCTCCAAAATCAGGGAAATTTTGAAGAGTGAGAAAGTTAATTAAATTTAATATCATTTTCATTCCCCTCTACTTTTAGTTCAAATAATTAATGAACATTTTCTATCCTCCACCCTTCCCTTACAATCTAAGGAAGAAATTTTATTCACCCTCACATCCCTTTCCCTCCATCGAGTCACCACTTCCATTTACCTTCCCTCTCTGTTTAAAATCCCTTAGTTTTGCCCCTTTAAAATTCCTACTCTCTAGTAGATCCATTGAACCCAGTTACTATCTTCTTTCCATTGATACAAAAAATGTTACTTCTGTGGTGTGCTCTTTTCGAAACACTGATCAATTGGCATTGCAATGTGTCTCCAATATCTCCCTCTCACTTCGGCCCCATTTATTTCGCATTTTTATGATTTTATGTAGAAATTTTAATGGAATTACAATTTAAAGAATATGAGTCAATCAAATAGTCTAACTTAAAAAACAACACAACAATCCTCATTTTCTCAATCTGGATTCTACAAATCAAAAGGGGCCAACTTTCAAAATTATTTTATGTTTCTTTGCATGTCTAGGAACTACTACCTTCAATCCACAATATAAAGGAAAACATGGATGTTTTAATGGTTCAAAATTGTATAAATTATTTTGGTAATGTTGGAATTATATGTAACTAATAGTGATGTACTTTTATTATTGGTAGTTGTTTGGTTGGGGTAGTTGTGGGTTGAGGTTTGGTAGGCGGGCTGTTAAAGAAGGGGGAAAAATGTGTGAAGGGAGGGTATTCATTTGGCAGTATTTTCCTCCTTTAGCTATGTTGGCGGGGATGTTAAGAAGTATTTAGTATTTAGTCAAGGGTTCATAAATAAAGGTTTATCAGTTGTAAGGGGGAAACGAGTGATTACATGGTGATGCTACTTGGTAGCTTCTAGAGAGATGGTCCTTGGGAGGATACGACTAGATCTTCAGGAGAGTGGTCTTCTTCAGAAGCATCTCTTCCACTTATCCCTTATATTGTAACTCAATTTCTTCTTCTTCTTTCCACTATTGTTATATCCCTTCCCACTTCCTATAATTTATTGTGCGACCTGATGTCAGGTTTCTAACCTAACAATCAATGTTTTCATTGAGGTTTTCTTTATACTATTGGAGAAATAGAATAAGGCGCCATGATTTCTGTTGGATCATGTTTCCCACATTCCTTTTAATCTTCTCTCTATTAGTAAGCTCAAAAAAGACTTACTTAAATTGTGTTGATATTTTTACATCTTCTATTGTTGTTTTTTAGGAGTAGTCGATGAATCAGGAGTTTGGTATAGGTCGTCTTAGTGATGGGGTGTGCATGTTCGATACCCCACCATCCCTACCTTGCCCATCCACCTCTCGTCGTGCCCTCAAACTACATTTTTTCCATGGTCATCCACCGACTTCAGTCTTACATAAGTTTTCCCCCCCATTTTAGTTCACATCTTTCCTTCAATTGTAAATATCGTAAGTTTTCTAAACATCACCAGGCGTCTTATGTTCCTCGTTTGGTGATTTGTGTGGCTAACCCTTTTGACTTAGTTCATTCTATTGTATGGGGTCCCTACACGGTCTATAATCATTTAGGGTACAAATATTATGTATCCTTTATTGATGACTTCTCTCAAATGACATGACTATATCTTTTTAGTGATCATTCAAAGGAGTAACGTCTCAGGTTTTAAGGAGCGGATCCAAATCCTCAACCCGTTTTAATTTTTGAGTTTGGTGAGTGGGTCATCATTCTTTTTTGATCATTGGAACCTGATTTTGAGAGTTTCTTTGACTCAAGACCTCATTTTTAGATGGTTATTAATGCTTGGAAAGTGCCTCTGAGTTTCAAGTGGGTTTTGAGTGTGTTAGAGGCTGAAAACCTAGTTTCAGGAAAATGCCGATAGAGGCGCATGGTTTGAACAAATCGTGCAACCTCCCAGGAGTAACTGTGCGGCCATCCAGTGTCACTGGACACGGTTTAACAAACTATCCCATAGGGGGTGCAAAATCATGTGGGAGCTCTCTAATTTTTTAAGGAGGGCTCACACACATCCTACGCACAGTTTGGGAAACTGTGCAAGTGGGGTGTTCAGACAATGGGCACTGTACGGTTTTCCAAATAGTACGATAACTGTGAGGCTTCTTTAAAAGGTAAAAATTACCATTTTGCCCTTATTTTCTTTAAGAGGTTCGCCCCACTTTTCTTCCCCTTGTGTAAGCTCCACTTCTTGCATCTAGGGAGCTCATCTCCTCTTAGGCCTTAGCCTGATCTCTCCATCCGAGATCAGTTTTGATCGTTGTAGATCTCGTTGGAACCACATCGGTGATCCCTTTAATCTATTAGTCTATTTTCTTCTTTTCTATCACCATACAGTGCACTAAATCTGTGCGAGCCATTTTACCCTATTTTTAGGGCATTCATCTAAAATGTTGATTTCTTCCAAATTGTTTCGAGTTATATATTGGTATCGGACGAGCAAATGTATACCGGTATGAGGTAGGTGGTGCCTGACTTTCTATTTGATTTTTCTAGAGTTTCAGGAGTGCACTCTATATGCTCCACTGGTTTACTGAAGCACAAGAAGCCTTTGATAGACTTAAGGAGAGAGTATGACCACAACTCTAGAGCTTGGTATGCCAGATTTTTCAAAAGGGTTTTCCATAGAGTGTGACACTAGAGCTAATGGGTATAAAAGTTGTACTCATGTAGGAGGAATGACCTCTGGAGTATTGCAGTAAATCATTATCTAATTCTACTCTAGCTAAATCCATATATAAAAAGGGGTTAATGGATTTAGTTCGGTCGATCCAATACCAGAGACAATACTTCATAAGAAGACGATTTAAGGTATATACTGATCAATGAAGTCTCAAACATCTTCTTCGTCAAAGAGTTTTATCAACAGAACAAAAATGTTGGCAAGATAAGATTCTAAGGTATGATTTTGAAGTTATTTCCAAGCAGGGGAAACTAAAAACTGCAATAGATGCGTTGTCACGGGTAGTTCTGTAAAGAGAGTACTTGATCATGGCCATTTAGAACTGCAATGGGAGGAACTATAGATATTACGGGCTGAGACACAATAGGATCCACATTCAAAAGTTATCATAGAAGCCTTACAGCATGATGAACTCATGAAAATGAGTTTCTCTTATAGAAATGTCTTGTTGTTCTTTACGAACATATTGGTTTTACCAACAAAATCGGTTTTAATTCCTAGAATGATGCAACATTATCACTCTTCTCCAAAAAGGGGACATTTGGGACATTCAAAAACATATAAGTGGCTCACCTAAGGAGTGTACTAGGCTAAAATGTCTCAAGAAATATAGAAGATTGTTCATAAATATGAGGTATTCTAGAGAAGAATATGAAACTTTAAGTCCAATAGGTTTGTTACATCCGATGTCAATTCCAAAGTTGATCTGGGAATAAGGGCACTTAAGTATGTGCATTTTACTCCCCTTAATCATTTTTACACAGTGAAAACAGTCATAGATGTGTTTCAGAAGGAGGTATTGTGGTCACATGGATTACCTAGGGCCATTTTTGTGACAAACACCCACTCTTTATGAGTTTTTTTGGGCATGAATTATTCAAGCTACAAGCAACTACTTTAAAAATGAGTCCTTCCTATCATCCACGAAGTGATGCCAAATAGAGGTGGTTAATAGGTGTCTTAAGATTTATTTGAGGTGTTTTTCTTCAGATCATCTGAGACGTTGGATGTCATGGCTGTCATGGGAAGAATACACCTATAACACTTCTTATCACACTTTTACTTGCAAAAAACCACATATTCTTCACTATGCTCGAGGATAAGTTGTCGTCGAGCTCGTTGTCAATGCCTTAGTGGATGGAGATGAATCACTACATCAATTTCAGGAAAATCTTCAATGGACCCAACAACTGATGACCAAGTTTGTTAATCGACGACGCCAGGAGGTGGATTATAAGCAAGGAGACTTGGTTTGGGTTAAGTTGAAACCTAGCAGGCCGAGAGTGCTATTAAAATCAACCCCAAATTGACAGCTCAAAATTATGTATTGTTTCTAGTGGTTGAACGGGTTAGCACAGTTGCCTACAAACTTGGCCTACCTAAAAATAGTAGGGTACACCCTGTGTTCCAAGTTTCTCAATTAAAGGTTGCGACATGCCATAACCCAGTTGAAGAAGATTTCCCAAATGACTCGGTAGAGGAAGGAAAGTATCTCGTAACCATGCCAGCTATTAAATTAAAAGGTTATACTCCAATGTGGTCAGTACAATGGCATGGGTGGACAACTGAGGATGCAACCTGGGAAGATGCAGAAGGGTTGAAGGCCCAATTTCCAACTACCCACCTTGATGACAAGATGGAAATTCAATGAGGCAGTAGTGATATGGATGTGGGGGGGGGGTCTGATAGGCCTCCCATTCTCTTTACTTACCAACACAGGGGTCATGGAGGGGTTAGTTCATTTGAGAGTATTTGGGGGGTGTCGCCTAACTGTTAGGGGCAATGATGTAATTGGGGTCTTTAGTTTGTTGGCTGAGGGAGGGAAATAAAGTGGTGGACGGATATATTGGGAGGGGACCACAGAGAATTGGGGAGTAAGGTGGTTAGCCTTGGCCTATGAAGGAGTGTACTCCCAAGATCATGAGTCGAGTTAGTTCCTACGGTAATTTAGAGGTGCTCTAGTATTGTGTGACTTATATCATTTTAAATTTCAGACAAATCTTTAATTATGTAATAATATTAGTATGTTTTATTATTTTTACATGATAGATTGGTGTATACAATATATGTCAGAACCTAAAGTATACTCTTACGATCCTAGTTGGATCCAACACGTTACAAACCTACCCACCCATTACAATCCTAGGGTAGAATCTCAATTCGGACAACCTTGAGTAATGATACTCATAATGGTGGATCATGGGAAAGCCATAAATTCATTTCAAAACAATTGATTAATCACCTCAAGGTGAAGGTTTTCAAGACTAAACCATACATTATTAAATTGAGAGATGGGTATAGGAAATGTGAAACTTTACAGGTAGAATGAGGAAAGTTGAGTTTGAGATTGAAACTTCCCTATTTGATATTCTGGGGCCAGATTTGGTGCTTCACATATTTTGGCTAAAAACATGGGATATGTAACTACTCATTGAAATAATATGACGATGAATGTTCATTAGAAGGGAAAAAGTATTTCACAGTAAGGGTTAAATCAGTTTCAAAATTTTCCCATATCTCTACAAGAATTTCTTGGTGGGGATAAAGTTTGGGGGTAGGGAATTTAGTGGGAAACAGTGCAAGAAGAGACAAAGGGAGTGGCTAACTAAATATTAAGCAAAAAAACAAATTACTAGAGTTTCTGGGAAAGTTCGTAATAGTTTTTAAGGAAACCACAATATTATGACCAAAAAGAGACTAATCATTCAATAAAATTTAAGGAATAGACAGATTTAGGGAATATCAGACCCTATAAGCATGCTTATCACTTGAAAAATGAAATAGAAAGTCAGATAAAGAGGCTGATAAATCAAGGATTAATTTGATACAATAGTAGTCCTTATTCAATTCCAATTACCTTGGTAATAAGAAAGAATGGGGATGGAGAATGTGAGTCAATTATAGAGCTCTGAATAAATTAATTGTGCTAGATAGATATTCCATTATTGAAATAGAATAATTGATGGATGAGTTTTATGGAGAAAAATTCTTCACTAAGATAGGCTTGAAATTTAGATTTCATCAAGTTAGGATGAAGGAGGATGTTATCAAGACTACTTTTAAGACATTGAGGAACATTATGAGTATCTTGTTATGCCTCTTGGTATAATAAATGCTTCAACAACTTTTCACTCCATAGTTAATGCAGTTTTCAGGACAAAGATAAGTGTGCATTGTTGTTCCATGATAACATTCTCATATATAGAAGAAGATGGAAGGTACACTTGAAGAGTTTGTGGAGAGTTTTACAAACCATGAGCAACAATGTTCTTTTTGACGATTATAATAAGCGCTCTTTTGGAAACAAATCAGTTAAGTTATTGGGACATGTAAGACAGGGTTATCATGAATCCAAAGAAAATAGAATGAGTGAAGAGATGGCTAGAACTAAGGAATATTAAATAGTTTTCAAACATGACTAATAGTGTTCTTTGTGTTAGTCGAATTAAGTGCTCTTTTGGAAACAAATCACTTGAGCACTTGGGACATGTAATTTCAGCTAAAGGGGTTGTGAGGGATCCAAAGAAAATAGGAGTGAAGATATGGCCAGAACCAATGAATATTTAAGAGTTCAGGGATTATTAGGGGCTTACTGATTATTATAGGAAGTTTATTAAAGATTTTGGAAAAATATAAAATCCTGTAACAGCCCTTACCAAAATAAAAATGGATTTGAATGGACCCTTGAAACCCGATATGCTTTTGAGAAGTTGAAATATAACATAACTCTAGACCCTGTTTTGTGCATGCCTGATTTCTCAAGGGTATGGTGTTTCAGGTTTAGGACCAAGGGAAGTTTTGATGCAGGAGGGGAACCCTTAGACTTATTTCATCAAGGCACTTTAGGATTATAACCTGGACAAACCTGCTTATGTAAGTGAGTTAATGACTTTATTATCATCAGTCCAACATTGGAAGCGATACTCAATGGAAAGGAATTACAAGGTTCATTGAAAGAGCGCTGTCGTGGGTTCCCTCAAATGATTGATGTGATTTTGGGGTACTTAGGTGGAGTAGAGTGGCTGACCAAGGTCATCTCTCAAAGGATGAAGTGAATTAAAAAAACTTTTTAGAGGTATTATAGAAATAAAATAAAAGAGAATAAAAACACTACTTGAAAGGATGGGGGTGGTTGTTTATAGTTTAGAAAACTTGAAGAAGTTTGCTACAAGAATATTTCTTTTTTTTTGTTTTTAATTTTGAAATGAAGTTTGATTAAAAAGACACAACAAGAAGATGTTTTTTTAGAAAATATTTTAAAAGACGTAATCGATCTAACTCTACCTCTTCAATAAATTATTTATCATTTAAATTAAAATCCACATAATTATGACCCCTTTACTTGTTAACCCCCGAACCCTATGAGAATTAACCTTACCACAAAGATGAAGTTAATTAAACCCTAGGTTATCTTCGGAACATGTAATCGCAGCACCCTACTTTGATTGATTTTCTAAGGATAGCTTATGGTCAGTGGTAAATTAAGGCACATATCCATTCTAGAAATGAGTATGAATTGTGTTTAGAGATTATATTTAAACTCTACAAATTTATCCCATATGGTCTTGTATTACCGATTAAGACCGCGCTCTCACAATTTACACAAAATCCCGACCTCGCGTGTTTTTGTGTTAATTGTTCAATTGCTTGATTAGTTTCTTACAATTTAAAAACACAATTCATGGATCATATTAAGTGAATTAAAATATCTCAATGATTCAAAATAATTAAATGAAGAGGGTAGAAGATAGATCGATTACTAAAAGACTACTCTTCCATGGGTGGCGTAATCATCGTAGAAGCGTTTTGCATTACACAGGTTTATAATAGGTATAACCCAATAACGCTTCTACTCAATAATTCCATACCAAATAGGAAGATTAAGGGAAGAATAAATTTTAAAAAAAAAAGAAAAGACGAGGAATAAAAGAAGATCAAATAAGTTTATTACACAAATGAAAATATTACAATATGAAGAAGAGAAGGAGGCTTCGATGAGAGGATCCTTTCTGCAAGAGATATACCTCTTACAATGGTTGGAGAATTTGGGTGAAACCAATTCTCCTCTGCCTCAAATCTTCTGATGCACGTACCAACCCCACAAAATGAGAAAAACACCAATTTATAGAGTGGTGGGGAGGCTAGGTTCAAAGTGGTTTCAAGTGTGAATGGGGAATCTCAGCCAAATATTTTATTCCAACATTCAACTCCAATTTGACCACCAAAAAGCGTGAATTGGCCAGCCTTCCAGTAGGATCATATGTGAGTATATTGGTCCCCTATCACCTACCAAAATTTGGGCTCAATCCAATCCTAGATGAAGGGGTTATGGCCTAAATACAGAATATTCTCCATTCTGGCGTGTCCAGCCCACCTTTGTCTTTATGGCCCAATTACTCCATCCAAATGCATTCTTTTTATCTAATGTCCTGAATTAAAGTTGTAGAAAATTAAGTTATTAACACTTCTACAAAATTTCAAATTTAGATAATAAATATAAAAATATTTATCTTCGAAATACTACAGTGCACTATAAAGGGTAAAACTTAAATTTTCACTAAATTTTCAAATGAATGATAAAATCCAAAATATTTTATAAATAAACATATTTAACACAATGTGAGGAAATTGTGTCATTTATTACCAATAAAATATTCAACAAAATAGTTTTTTATCATTCATACAGACCATAAAATCCTTAAACATATGCTTAGTCAACAGATTAGTGGATCAACAATTTTGGCAGGCTAAGCTATTGGGTTATGGCTCTGAAGTAATTTATGAACTTGTAAAGACAAATAAAGAAACAAATACTTTGGAAAGTGTGCTTGAAGAAGTGGGAACACAACAGATGGATGTTTCAGAAAAATATTGGATTGAAATTCAATTGGTTAAATTAAATAGAATTAATGAATTAATGGAAATAGTATCATCATTTCATAAGAATTTAGCTGCTAAAGCAGGAAATTCTTTCTGCAATAACCTTCTATTTTACAAGAATATGTTGGTTTTACTTAAAGAATCAGCTATAATACCTAAAAATTTGAAATATTATCATTCTTCTCCAAACACTGGGGATTTTTAAAGACATATAAAAGGTTAGAAAATGATGCTTATTGGACAAGGATGAATCAAGAAGTACAAGTATATGAGAGTGTGAGGTGTGCTAGAAAAACAAATATGAAGCATTAAGTCCAGCTGGGTTTAACTGGTATAGAAGATGGTATATGTGGATTTTATATCGGGACTTCCGAAATTGAATGGATGTGATGTTGCATTTGTAGTAGTGTATTGGCTCAGTAAATATGCCCTTTATATTCCACTTAACAAATGAAAGAAGTTTTCAAGTTACATGAAAATTCCTAAAGCAACAGTTAGTGACAAGGATATGATGTTTACTGGTCTATTTTGCCAAGAGATTTTTACATTGCAGGAACAGTTTCAGAAATGAGTTATTCATATCACCCAAAAAGTGATGGACAGATTGAAGTCATGAATAGATGGTTGGAATCATATCCAAGATTTTCTTCTTCACACCATTCTAATAATTGAGTAATGTGATTTTCTTGGGGTGAATTTAGTTAAAATACTTCCTGATAGGGTCTGAATCAGAAAGTCTGGGAAATTCTATTAGGTAGAAGGAAATCTATGCAGCAACTGCCAATCACACTCCTATTTCATCTGGTATGTTTTTAACATCAGTAGCCTATCAATTTTGCTCCCATGAAAAACCACTTTGTCCTCAAGGTGGAAATTTGGAAACTAACTTTTGATATTATCGGATGCCTCCCAAGTTTCTTCTTCTTTTGTACGCCCATTCAACTATATTAGCCACATCAGATTTCACTCGAGTCTTCTCTGCAACAATTTCAATGGGATATTCTTTCTCATCAATGCTACTTTCAACTGAGAAACCTGAATTACTGGGGGTATTCTGCTATTAACTGGTAGTTTCAAACGATAAGCAACAGGTCCCACACTTTCTACCACAGTAAATGGGACATAATACCAAGCTGTGAGATTGGTATTTATTTTATTAGGTCGTAGATTAACCCAAACCAAATCTCCAGTTGTAAAAATCACCTATATGCAATGTTGGTTTGCATATTTCTCCACGATTTTCTAGGCTCGATGCAAATTCATCCATAGCTGCTTCAAAGCCTTATCCCTATCCTTTAGTGCTGTAGAAACTGCGTCAATAGATGCTCCCCCCTTTATATAATGTAAGAGAGTTGGAAGCATACAACCATACACAACTTCAAAAGTTGTACATCCAATCGAAGTATGATAATCCGCGTTGTAGTGATATTCTTCCCAAGGTAACCAATGAGCCCAGTGTCTTGGGTGATTTGAAGAAAAACATCATAGATAGACTTCTAAACATCGGTTGACCACCTGGTACGAAGAACTCATTTTCAACATTGTTCCCTGTAACTTGAGTAGTTTTCAGGACTACATCATATCCCAGAGACTTTGGAAGTCCAGAAATGAAGTCCATCGAAACTTCTTCTCTCACCAAATTAGGCAGCAATAGTAGTTGTAAAAATCCTGAAGGACGCATTGCCTCATATTTACGTCTCTAACACACATAGTTTCACACATGCTGTTTTATTACTCTATTACTGGCCAAAATATGCCTTTAGTGAGCCGTTTTTATGTCTTTAAATACCCTAAATGTCCTCCAATTGGGGAGGAATGGCGATTCTGTAATAATTTGGGAATCAATTATGAATTCTTTGACAATACTAGTTGGTTCTTGTAATACAACATGCCTCCCCTTAGAGTATAGTTATGCCCGACATTTTTCCCTTTTTGTACAACCCATACTATCACTTGCAATTGTGAATCATGTTGTAACTCACTTTTCACAATCTGAAAATCTAGCCAGAAGGACCCTGTAATAGCCATTAACTACAACTCTTTCTATTCATATATTCTAGATAATTCATATATCACACTATTTTATTTCCCGGGTTTATAATGTACTTCAAAATCAAAACCCAAAAGTTTTTCATGCCAACATTGTTGATCCATCGACATCACCAGCTGAATAACTAGATATTTAAGACAGTGCTTTGCTAAAATAAGAAAGTGGGTACCCCTGAAGACAACTCCAACCCCAGCTCTAGAGGCATCGCTTTCAATAAAAAAAAATTTAGAAGAGTCGAGCATATAAAGGAGTGTTGTAGTAATCATACACCGCTTTAGTTTTTAAAAAGCCACCATTATTCTAGGAGTCCACATAAACCCATATTTTTTGGTCAGTTGTGTCAAAGGTAGGGCTATCTTCCTATAGCCCCTAATAAATTTTTTGTAATACCCTATCAAACCCAAAAAACCAGCGTACTTCTCTCACATTTCAAGGCTGTGGCCATGTCTTTATCACCTGAATCTTTTTAGGGTCCATAGACACTCCATCTCCTGAAATTATACGTACCAAATACTCCATTGTCTTTTATTGAAGAGGTAATATCCATATCTCAAGGTGAGGCAGAGGCCTTCTTTTATATATTGAAAATACGAAATACATAAAAGGGTATTTCGATATGGGATGCTGGAAGAATAAAATTTTACTAGAATAGAAATTTGATGATATTTTATTTCTACAAAAGAGAGAAACAGATATGTATAAGAATAATTAAGAACTATTGACGAGCTTATGTGAATATATCATTTTAATTCATATAAAAACAAGAAATTATGTGAGATTAATATTATTAAAAATTTATTGAAATATCATAATGTATAAATAATATATTGGTGGTTGAATTTTTATGATTTTTATATACATAATTAAATCATCATACAATCATCTAGAATGAGGAAAAAGATATTTTTTCTGAGATTTATTATTTATAATAGATTTTATTGATGTTAAATGATCTTTCAAAGTATGTATTTTTATAATTAAAATGATTTAATAGGGTGTTTTTTATAACTATGTAGATTTATCCTCTTTCACATCTCATGTTGAAAAAAATGAAAAGACCCTAAAAATGGAATAATATACATTGATCAACATAGACTACCTTAAAAATTAGTAATAAACCATGTAAATCATAGTTTTAATGCTATTTATTATTATTTTTTATTCTGGGTATATCATTATGAAATAGATTCATTTAAAAATATTAAATTAGATTAATTTTGATTGAAAAGTGACTAAAAAATTTACCATCCATCTAAAATTGATTCACCAATAGTTGGATTTAAATATATTTATAGTCATCTCAAATACTCTAAGAACATATTTTTTCTCTTAAAAATCAATCAAATATTTTTCTAGGTTCTACCTATTGTGAAAAATTGGACCACAACTCTTAGTTTTAGATATATTCAGTATTCATTGTACTTTTCGGAATAATTCATTCAGAAATTAAAATATGATTTATTTTGTGACATTATTAGAATTACATTAAATTGAATTAAATTCATCATGTTGTACAAAAATAATTTTATTTTTAACGTAATCAACATATTACTTACAAATCACATTAGAGTTTTATTGTGTATTGAATTTATATGATTTTTATATTGACTTTTTAATTTACCTAATGATCCTTTTTAAAATTGTTTATGAGTTATCCAAAATTTCATTAAAAATGTTCCAATTAGAAATATATATGCTATGTATATTAACACATTAAAAAATAGGAGAAATAATGGTGAAAATTAGATTAATATTTTACTATCATTTGGAATGAATGAAGATATAATGCTTATAGGTATGAACCAATTCTATATTTTCATCGGGGTATCTAAATCAGAATTATTGGATCAAAACAATAATTAGAATAATTTAGGTAGAAAATTTTCATAATTTTCAAGAGTAATAGTTTATTAAGATGTCATATACAAAATTACCCCAAGGAGAAACATTATTGATTCATGATTATAATATCTGTTTGGATGTCTATAACAACTCAAATACTAGTTTAAAGACATTTATAGTGGTTGAAAAAAATAAAAACCCTCTTGAGACATGAAATTTTGAAATGAAAATATCAAAATAAAATGGATAATAGGGAAGTAAAAAATATATTTTTTGGGTATAGGCTGAACAATTATTTTTTTTAAAAATAAAAATAAAATAAAATATATTTTTTGTATATAAGAACATAAAATGTGCGATAGAGTAGTGGAAAAGTCGTTGGACTGTAAGGGGAAGGTGTTGGGATGAAATCCCAGCGGGTATTTTTTTTAATAAATGACCTATACCCACGGTTTGGAAAACTGTGGGTATAGGTATGTACATACAAATAGCCTATACCAAGGGTTTAAAAACCATGGGTATAGGTCTATACCGAAATCTTGGTTCCCGATGGTTCATAGAATCATGGGTATAGGTAAAAATTCTAGTAGTGATAGTATTCTTTTTAAAATTATGAGGCCCATTTTTCACTTTGAGAATGTTTTAAGAAAGTGGGAAACCTTGCTTGAGGCATGCCCCTTGATTTAGAAATTTGATGTATGTGTTAAATGTGTGATTTTTGATATGTGCCTAGTGAATTGGCTTGTTTATTGTTGTGATCATATGGAAAGGATTTACTCTTGATGTTGAGATTGTAATAGATCACATGGGAACCTAGGTACCTAGATGGGTAGACTAGGTCTAGTACACTAGGTGGTCCGACATGACTGAGGCCCAGTTCCCATAGTCGGGTTGATGCTACAACACTAACTAAACATATTATGATGATCAAAGACCACTAGTCGTTGGGATGTGATTCCCCTATAGTGGCATGTTCATGGGGACACTGTAGGTTTTGGTATATGATTGGATACCACTAAACCTTTTGATATGATTCCCCTCTAGTGGCTCATGCATGAGGATATTGTGCATTTTGGTAAGTATTCATCATTGAGGTATGATGATCCTAGGAACGCACTAACCATAACTACTTAGATATTTACCATGGTTATTTCTATCATTTACCCCTAATTTTCTTTTTGTGGTACTATTTTAGAACATGTTTAAAATAATAAAAAACACATTTCCTTTCCTCTTTTTTGCGTCACCTGGTTTTTTTTATTGTTGTGACTCTTATTTTATTAACTTGCTCCCTCTCATGAATGATTTAATGGAAATATATCATAATTTGGGAACTAATATCGAAATGTAATGGAAATTAGTTTTTATTAAAAATGGAATCCTGTTACTTATTTCTGAAAGGAATGGAGAAACCCTATTTTTATGTCATATTTTCAAAATGGCATGACCTGGTTTTATTTTTAAAGGTAATACATAGGGAATAGTTTATTTACATGTGACTATTGAGTTTTAATACTCACGCCTGTAGATTTATCTTTTTTTAGATTCTGGTGCTGCTTTCAGCTTGAATTCAGTCGCTGTGGTGTGACGTTGGTTTAATGGTCATTGGTGACCCGTATGGTCACATGGAGGTATGTGCAATTTTATTTTCTTTCCGCTGCTTTCACTAATTTTTATTATTCAGTTTATATTCATTTATTTTTCTGTTTTTTTCTGAGATAAATAATTCCTAATGGTTTTATTTGATTCCCAACACTAGTTTCCAGCCGGGAGGATCGAGAACGCCTCTCGGGCCTGGCCATAGGTTGGCTTAGGTGACCAATTCAAGGTTGAACTGGGTTGGTTTGCGACAAAATGGTATCATAGTAGATCCTTTTTTATTTGGGATGTTAGGTAGATCAGATCTAATATTTTCGGGGCTTAAGAGGTAGGTCAAGGTTCAGTTCCTGATCACCACCACTCGTGATGAGTCCTGAGTCACTAGGGGTAGTTGGGTTTTGAGTCTTTATTTTTGGTTTTGGGTTATGTTGTTAGAATTTGTTTAGTTTGATGAGATTTTTTATATTGGGGGATTATAGTGGAAGTGAACTGGTATTACACGGTGAGCTTACATGGTGTAGTGAACCATGTGGAGCTCACGTGCATGGTTCAATATTCTCCGAGTGGTTGGTGCATGCTTAGTGCATGGTTTTCTAAACCATGTGGTCGGGGTATGAATGACCTATAGTTCCCTATTTCACTCATTTTGGTATGGGTGATGCTTTGGTTTGATTTTGGTTGGTGTGAGTGGATTTTTAAAGGAAAAATGATTTTTTGAAAATATTTTTGGGAGTGAAAAAATGGGTTTAAAAAGGTAAAAGGCTCATTTTTAATGGAATTTTGATTTTAAAAGGATAGGTGGAAGTAGTTTTTTTGGTTTTAAAGTGGATGTATTAAAATTGGATTTGTTGTTTAGGGTGGCTTTGGTAGTGGAAAATGGTTTTGATTTTGAAAGCGGGGATTGGATTTGAAAATTTATGAACTTGGAAATGGTGTTTTTAAAAGAGTGTTCTTGGATTGTTTTGTGATGTTGTTGTGGTTTAATTTTGGTTGAGATATGATTTGTTTTTTATTTGGTTTTGTAATGTGTTGGTTTGTGATCTTGGTTTCTAGTTTGAAATGTTAATTGGATGAGTTTTGGTTCGATGTTTATTTGGTTTTGTGTTTTATTTTGTTTAGAGTATGCTGCCCAGAAAGACCCAGAAGGTTACCAAGGATCCTCTTCCAGTCGTTGGCCCTTCCCAGGCTCCTAGTGGAGTGGTTGAGCTGAGCTCTTCTCAATAATTTTTTGTTGTCTTCAGTCATTGAAGGCTGCTATATGTTGTGGAGTTTCTTGAGGAAGTTGGCGGTGTCTTCAAATTTTTGGGGACTCTAGATTCCTTTGAAGTGCGAGTTGTCTTTGGTATACTTGAGGGACCAGGACTGAACTAATGGAAGGTGATCGCTCTATCCTCATTGCAAGTTGAGATGTATTATGTGATCTTAAATACCACTTTCATTCAATGATTTATTCTTGAGAAAGTTAAGGGGAGGAAAGTGAAGAGATCATGGACACTCGATAAGGTTAACTGATGGTGAAGGGGAAAGTTGACTATTTCAATGATCTAGTTTCCTTTTCTCCAGAGATAGTGTCAAGAGATCAGTTAGAAGATCTTATTTTAATGTGGGGTCTCCATCTAGGGAGAAAGGGTTGCGTTCTTTCATTTGGTAAAGTTTCATAGGGAATATTTTGGTAGTTGATGGTCCAATTTATTTTGGGTTTTCATGGAGGTTCCTCATCTAGTGAGGAGTGTGAACCAGAGGAACCTGTCCCAGACAAATATCTTTGTCAGTTCTTACTTCTTGTTTGAATAACCACTCACTCACTTGTTTGCTTCCAGTGTGGTTGGTTTGGACACTCTAATCCATATTTCTGTAATCCTCTGAAGTCTTGTTGATGGTGTGGTTGTGGAAAAGTTTCGTAAGATGTGTTTCTAGAAGAGGAAGCCTTGGTCGTAGGTTGTTGGTTCCTGACTGTGGGGTAATAGATGCTTCAGGACATCAGTGCTCCATCCATAGGTCTCAGAGTAAATTTTTTCATGTAGTCGGAGAATTTAAAAGTGTGAGGGATGTACATACAACATGTTTTCTCTGACATCAGAGTGGTGACCATTAAAATTTTCCCCTGGTTTGGTTTTCTGTCCTTGGGAGAATTTTTTATGATCTTAGTTGCATCTTTCTTGAAATTTCTATAGTTGTGACTTGTGGAATATTAACTCTTAAGTGGTTAGTCTTCCTTTGGATCAGTTTATTTTTTTGTATGTTACTCCCTTGGAGGTGCATGTGTCTTGAGAGTTTATGAATTATGGCTTGTCCAAGTTCCCTATTTTAGTCTCTATTGTTGAACCCTCGTTGAACATTCCTCTTAGTGAAACTGCCTTTCTAGTAAGTTCCTTAATGGTGGGGACCCATTGTAGGTCTTGTTGGTGTCATCTCTTAAGGTCACCATGTGTGACATGAGAAGTTAAAAGGCCACACTAGTGTTAGAAGTTTTATTGGGATTTGTGAGTTATTTTGGCTTGGGAAATTAAGTTTTGGTCAGAAACCTAAAATGGTGGGGAGACCATTATGGGGAAAAAGGTCGTGGTGAACCTAGTATGATATTTACTATTTTTCCTCTTTGGGAGATTCAAATTTTAGTGTTTCTTTGATTCTTCCCCACCTGATTCTGGAAATAGCAGTTCAACTGGCTTGGATAAAGGGTCATGTGACAGATGCTCGTGGAGATTCCAAAAAAACCATGATGGGTTCTTTGATGAACTCTATGTTAGGGGTATTTGTGTTTATTTTTTTAGGTTATGTTTGGAAACATGATTCCCTCGTTTTTGGTTCTTTCATTGGTGGTTCGAGGCTTTGGATATCACTAATTGTTTCTTTGGATGTCAAGCTGGTTCATCAAGTATGTTCTTACAAGATTATTTGGATCCTGGAGTTTTGGATTTCTAATGGAAAGTGAGATTTTGGTTCATGGTATTCTAGTGGTTGAGGTGTCTCTTTAGGTATTGGTGTAGAGAACAAAAGATTGACGTACATGGACATTACATTACTTTTGCGGAATACTTAATACATAACAAAAATAGACACCAAAGGACCGTAATAGTTTAGTGCCTTTGTAAACTTGGAACATAATCTTCTAATCTTGGTGAAAGATTCTAAACATCTCCCATAAAGATCTTCCCTTCTTTTTTTACCTAAAACCTTTCTTTATATCCTGGGGAAAAGAAAACATAAAAAGGGTCAGCTCAAATGCTCAGTAAGGGAAAACATAGTGAACATAAAACAATCCATAAACATTTGAAAGTAAAAACTTTAACAAGAAATTTAAACATCAAAATCTTGAGCAAAGACATAAATCGTGGAAGTACGTAAGGCATATATCATAATGGAACATCAATCATGATAAAATATAATGGGAATAAAACATGTAATTGTGGAAACCATTCAACACATGTCATGATTTTCATAGTAGCCAAGGCATTGCTGCCAAGACCATCTTAGTGGACAAAGTCCCTTTCTGAATCGAGTTCACTCCTCGTTTCAGTCCTGTAACACTGAACCGGATTAACTTACCATTCCAGCCATGTCTATCTCATGAGATATAAATCTTTACCCAATGAATTGAAGGGAGATATAGGTACCACCCATCTCATAATGAAATCATTCTTACTTGTTCCACAAAATAAACTTAAAACATTCATTATAACCCAAAGAATAAAATGGGTTTCATAAACATCATCCCATCATCTCATAATCCATATAAAAAAATGGACATTTCATCATAAGAAAAGTGAAACCATGTAAATCCTAAAGACATTAAACTTGAAACATACACATATGAAATAATGTCATCTTAGATGGAAAATGGTTTTGATAAAACATTTGAAATGAATTCTTGAGGAAAATATCCTTTCTTCTTTCGAAATCATTTTCTTTTCACAAAATGCCATGAACTTTTAAAATAAATGTATTTTGTTGAAAATAGTCATAAAATCATGTAGAGTAAGCTTAATGAAAATGATGCGTTATGAAACCGTAAAAATCCGTTCGTGCCATATAAGTTAAAAAAAACATTCTTCTCGTACTTTTTCCAGAAAATTCAAAAAGTACCTCGTAAAAGAAAGATTCCATACATACCATGTAGTAAAAGTCAAAAATGGGTAAAAATGACATTAAACATACATGAAACCATTTTTATGAAACATTGACATGGATGAGAACAATAAACCCAGTAAATACTTACGAATAAACAATCTCGGATAAGAACGAGATTGGAAAAGTTATCCCTTACCTTAGGTCCGATATGCTTCGTACGTATCTGAACCTCCTCTTCTTTGAAGCGCCTCTTTGAGACCTCCTCTTAGGGCATTAAAATTGGTCTTTGAAGAATACCAGGACCTATAGGATGTTTCTAGGAAAGTGGAGAAGAGAATTTGGTAGGGGTTGGCCGAGCTTGAAGGCTCAAAGTGGTGTGAGGAAGAGAGGGAGGAGGTTCCCTTTTATAAGGGAGGAGAGGGGCACCTTTGGAAAAACAAAAAATATTATTTTATTATAAAGTCATATTCGGTTTTTAATAGCTCTAAACTGATTTATTTAGAAGCTAAGGTGGGGATAGGTCGAAATACTCTAATCCAATAGAATTTAGACAAGTTTAGGTATGTATTTTGACCTTATCATTTAGATTTAACTTTAAGTTAGATAATTTAACTTTTACCATGTCTTCTTGTTTTCTTACACTATAAGGTTAATAAACTTACTATAACAAGACAAAAAAACCCTAAGTTGTTTATTATTAATATATATAACCTTATATAAGTCATTTTTACTAACCATAGATTTTTAGGAATAAAATAACAATTAATAATATATAATTTGTTTTAAAAACTATTTTATGTCAATTTTGACACTATTTGGTAATTGATTTTTTAAAAAATCATAACAGAAAGATTAGTTCGAAAAAATTTAATAAAATAAATACTAACATGTCATATTAACCTATAAAATTAGTGTAATTCATAAAAAGTCTCAAATTACATTTATTTGGGTATTTATAACATCAATTATATCAATATTTCATTAATAAGATAATTACTACATCATCAATGTGTCATAAATAAATTAAATTATTTAATGTCTAAAAATTACAAATAAAATATCATTATGTATTAAATCCTTTTATCTTTCTAATGAATATTTATAGTCAAATTTATCTTATGTATAACCCTATATTAAAAATGATTTAGTTATTAAACTTTGATTTTAACTATTTTAACCCTTCTTTAAATAAATTAATAATAAATGTCCTAATCTAATCCAAGTGGGCCTAAATGGTCATATTTTATTCATAAGGTTGTTTTTGGTCGAATTAAACTTATCCAATAGAATTAGGACATGTGTTAGGGTAATAATAATATCATTTTTACCCTTAATTACCCTATTTACTTTTAACTGTGGTAAAAAAAAGTAAAAAGTTACTATTCACCAAAAATTATTTTCATCTCATTGAACCACATTTTACTTACTAACATCAACCGTGTCTCTCGGATTTTTGAAATTCCATTCACAGAAGCGGTAAAATTAAGTTTTATGTAAATTTGCAAATTCTCCTAGGAGGTGGGTAAAAGACGGTGAAAAGTTCAATAAAATTTTTATATATCTAAAATTATTATAAAATGACTCCAATGAATTAATTTGAACTTATATAGGTATTATGTATCAATTTTTCCCTAAAATGAAATGAAATAAAATAAATAATTATTTAAATAAAAAGTCGGTTTTTAAATAGTAACCCAGTGTTTTCACTATTCATCAAAAATTGAAAGTTTTCAGAAAAATACCGAAATTTCACCCTAGTCTAATTTCAATATTCCGAATCCAAAAATGAAGTCCATTTTGAAAAATAAAATTTACAAAATTTTAAAAAGTGGGTATTACTATTCATAACGGCTAGTTCTAATAATATTTTAATAATATATCGTTGTTTAGTAAAACCCGGTATTGCGTACAACACATGCTATCGAGGAAGGTCGTGATTATGTGTAATGCAAGACAAGTCAGGGTTGCGTGTTGTGCAAGACTCCTTTTTTGTTTCGTTATAACAGAATCCAACCATTTTTCATTTATACATTGAATATATATATACATACTCAATGTCGCGTAGAATGACTATTATCAAACAAACTTGAAATTGTGTGTAACACAATCTAAGAATAGTGTTGCGTATACTGCAAGCTAATACGGTGTTGCGTATAGTACAAGATAATCTTGGTGTATCATACAACAGAAGATATGAAAGAAATTAAAATGAATATATCTTATAAAATCTCGGGTTGTTACATTCTACCCCCCTTAAAATGAATTTCGCCCTCGAAATTCATCGGGGTTATAAATCGTTTACTAATCATAGAAACCCACATCGTAAAATGAAATACTGATAGAGAGTTATTTTTTATTATTACCTTAAAACTCAGGGTTACAATTCACGGAGGACGAAAATAATGAAGGCCAAGAGAGTCCTTCCGAACCAAATTAACTCATCACTGGGTTTCCACGTAGGAGAACATAGGTGAAAATATGGATATGGAAGAGAAATATAACTATAAGGTTCTGATGGAGAGTGGTATAGAATATGGCTATGAAAACACCAACAATCACAAAGCCATAAATTTGTGATGATCTAAGGTAGCATCTGATTCATCAGATATAAGGGCACTAGGACAACATTTTTGGGTTTCAAGATCATTTCTCTAAGAATTTTAATTAGAAGAAATACTTACTTTATTTTGATATAATCTCACCGTTGTTCATGCCTTGAACAATTTCTACTTCATCTCTTAAAGAAATGAAGTTGAATTTGTCATTCGTGAAGTGTTAGCAGATCATGTGATAGAATGATGGGTTATTCCATCTGTCTTAATCAAAAGGTTAGCAATAGTTATATACATAAGTCCATCTATTGTATATCGTTCCAAAAATGGACTTATACTTCATCTATAATACCACTTAATAAAATAAAACTAGTTTATACTAACCAGGGACTTCCTGTAGGCCAGTGGTAGGCGATAAAGGCCAGTTGCACTTTAGTTGTGGGTTCGATTCCCATAGCCTTGTCCAACGTGATGGGCTGTCGCCCGTCCTGCAGGTTGTCCTTTTTCTAAAACTACATTACTATAACATCCCATCAATAATATCGAAAAAACTTCTATCCTTAAACAATACTAACTTATGTCCAACATAATCCATTCCAATCTTTAGGCTTATCTAAAATACTTCAGTCCAAGCTCATAGTATAAAGAAAATGATTAATTGAAATGTCACATAACAATCACGTGAATTCCATCATTTATCCCCCATATATCATAAGATATATCTTGTTGGTCAAATTACAAACATGTGAATACCTTAATCATGTATTCTCTTTAAGAATGAATACCCATTGAACCTTAGTGAAAACATGAATGCAGTTAAAAGTTAACACTTTCCACATACCAAAATCCTCAAAATTCTATATACTCAAACCATGATATCACTTAGTCCTTATATCAATCATGAGCTCATGAATACAATCAGACATCTCATTATCTTCTTATCTCTTTATTATGCGAATATCATCTACTTTCCAAAAATATCTGAATAACCTTCCATGGTTACCGGTACCATTCAACATATACTTTCAAATACTTTAGAAAAAACAATAGTGTAACAATACTTAGATGATTCTTTATTCCATAGTACCATTAACTATATAACATAACTCCTGATAAACATACAATCATTCCACTACCTTCTTAAACAACTGACTGAGCTTCAACACTTCTTTCAGCTCATATATCATTTGTAGTCTCCTCATCATCATCCACATAAATACTACCCATATGACCATGCTAATTCTCTTCATGATATTTTCCCTTAGGGAATTGGTTTGCATAATGCCTGTACATTCCACATTTAAAACATCTAATCATTGTTGATGTCGTAGCAATACCATTATCCTTGTCCATGGTGTTAACTGAACCTTTTCCTTTTCACTTACTGGCTTTGTGTCCTTCTTTTCCACACCCAAAGAATCTTCCAATTCATTTGAAACAATCTCCCCGATTCCTCTTCCCACATGATTTACATGAGGGAAATTGAACTTTCTTTCCTCTATGATCATCATGAAACTCCATCTTTCTCTTATTATCTGAGTCGGGAAACTTACCAAAGTTGAGATTATTGATCATATTATGAGATTGCTGATTAGGCATAATAACAATGTTTGGACTTCCAAATCCCGTTTCATTTGGTTGCTCATGAAGAATATCATTCCATTGTCCGTCATATCCTCCATTATCATGAATCTTCCTGTTTCCAGCCATTTTCTAAAACCCAAAAAGAATAGTGTGAGAGGAAAAAATCATGCTAGGGAAAACAACATAGTGAAGGGGTATTACCATCAATATCTAACATCTTAGGTTAAATTCTAAGATCATTACCGTAGTTCTAGGACTATATCCTTTACGTATACTTATCCTTAGGGACATCCCAAGACATACCTTAGAAATATCTCTAGGGATCTCACTAATGTTTTCGCATCCTAGTTTCCAAAGGTTGACTAAACCTTTCCTCTGATACCAAATGTAGAGACCCAAAGTTTGACATACGTGGACATTACATTACTTTTGCGGAATACTTAATACATAACAAAAACAGACACCAAAGAACCGTGATAGTTTAGTGTCTTTGGAAACTTGGAACATAATCTTCTAATCTTGGTGAAAGATCCTCAACATCTCCCATAAAGATCTTCCCTTCTTTTTTTTACCTAAAACCTTTCCTTATATCCTAGAAAAAAAAACATAAAAAGGGTGAGCACAAATGATCAGTAAGGGAAACATAGTGAACATAAAACAATCCATAAACATTTGAAAGCAAAAACTTGAACATGAAATTTAAACATCAAAATCTTGAGCAAAGACATAAATCGTGGAAGTACGTAAGGAATATATCATAATGAAACATCAATCATGATAAAATATAATGGGAATAAAACATGTAATTGTGGAAACCATTCATCACATGTCATGATTTCCAAATTAGCCAAGGCATTGCTGCCAAGACCATCTTAGTGGACAAAGTCCCTTTCTAAATCGAGTTCACTTCTCGTTTCTGTCCTATAACACTGAACTGGATTAACTTACCATTACAGCCATGTCTATCTCATGAGATATAAATCTTTACCCAATGCATTGAAGGGAGATATAGGTCCCACCCATATCATAATGAAATAATTCTTACTTGTGCCACAAAATAAACTTAAAACATTCATTATAACCCAAAGAATAAAATGGGTTTCATAAACATCATCCCATCATCTCATAATCCATATAAAAAAATGGACATTTCATCATAAGAAAAGTGAAACCATGTAAATCATAAAGACATTAAACTTGAAACATACACATATGAAATAATTTTATCTTAGTTGGAAAATGGTTTTGATAAAACATTTGAAATTAATTCTTGAGGAAAATATCCTTTCTTCTTTTGAAATCATTTTCTTTTCACAAAATGCCATGAACTTTTAAAATAAAAGTATTTTGTTGAAAATAGTCATAAAATCATGTAGAGTAAGCTTCATGAAAATGAGGCATTATGAAACCGTAAAAATCCGTTCATGCCGTATAAGTTTAAAAAAAAACACTCTTCTCGTACTTTTGCCGGAAAAGTCAAAAAGTACCTCATAAAAGAAAGATTCCATACATACCATGTAGTAAAAGTCAAAAATGGGTAAAAAGGACATTAAACATACATGAAACCATTTTTAGGAAACATTGACATGGATGAGAACAATAACCCCAGTAAATACTTATGAATAAAAAATCTCGAATAAGAACGAGATTGGAAAAGTTATCCCTTACCTTAGGTCTGATATGCTTCGTACGTATCTGAACCTCCTCTTCTTTGAAGAGCCTCTTTGAGACCTCCTATTAGGGCATTAAAATTGGTCTTTGAAGAATACCAGGACCTCTGGGATGTTTCTAGGGAAGTGGAGGGCCGAGCTTGAAGGCTCAATGTGGTGTGAGGAAGAGAGGGAGGAGGTGCCCTTTTATAAGGGAGGAGAGGGGAACCTTTGAAAAACTAAAAATATTATTTTATTATAAAGTCATATTTGGTTTTTAATAGCTCCAAATTGATTTATTTCGAAGATAAGGTGGGTATGGGTCGAAATCCTCTCATCCAATAAAATTTAGACAAGTTTAGGTATCTATTTTAACCTTATCATTTAGATTTAACTTTAAGTTAGATAATTTAACTTTTATCGTGTCTTCTTGTTTCCTTACACTATATGGTCAATAAACTTACTATAACAAGAAAAAAACCCCAAGTTGTTTATTATTAATATATATAACCTTATCTAATTCATTTTTCTGAACCATATATTTTTAGGAATAAAATAACAATTAATAATATAATATTTGTTTTAAAAACTATTTTATGTCAATTTTGACACTATTTGGTAATTGATTTTTGTGAAAATAATAACAGAAATATTAGTTCGAATGAAGTTAATAAAATCAATACTAATATGTCATATTAACCGAGAAAATTAGTGTAATTCATAAAAAGTCTCAAATTACATTTATTTGGGTATTTATAACATCAATTATGTTAATATTTCATTAATAGGATAATTACTGCATCATCATTGTGTCATAAATAAATTAAATTATTTAATGTATAAAAATTACAAATAAAATATAATTAAGTAGGGAATCTTTTTAGCTTTCTAATTAATATTTATAGTCTAATTTATCTTATTTATAACCCTATATTAAAAATGATTTAGTTATTAAACTTTGATTTTAACTATTTTAACCCTTCTTTAAATAAATTAATAATAAATGTCCTAATCTAATCCAAGTTGGCCTAAATGGTAATATTTTATTCCTAAGGTTGTTTTTGGTCGAATTACACTTATACAATAGAATTAGGACATGTGTTAGGGTAATAATAATATCATTTTTACCCTTAATTACCCTATTTACTTTTAACCGTGGTAAAAAAAAGTAAAAAGTTACTATTTACCAAAAATTATTTTCATCTCATTGAACCACATTTTACTTACTAACATCAAGAGTGTCTCTCGGATTTTTAAAATACCATTCACAGAAGCGGTAAAATTATGTTTTATGTAAATTTGCAAATTCTCCTAGGAGGTGGGTAAAAGACGGTGAAAAGTTCAATAAAATTTTTATATATATAAAATTATTATAAAATGACTCCAATGAATTACTTTGAACTTATATAGGTATTACGTATCAATTTTGACCTAAAATGAAATGAAATAAAATAAATAATTATTTAAATAAAAAGTCGGTTTTTAAATAGTAACCCAGTGTTTTCACTATTCATCAAAAATTGAAAGTTTTCAGAAAAATACCAAAATTTCCCCCTAGGATAATTTCGATATTCCTAATCCAAAAACGAAGTCCATTTTGAAAAATAAAATTTAAAAAATTTCAAAAAGTGGGTATTACTATCCATAACGGCTAGTTCTAATAATATTTTAATAATATATCGTTGTTTAGTAAAATCTGGTATTGCGTACAACACATGCTATCGAGGAAGGTCGCGATTGCGTGTAATGAAAGCCAAGTCAGGGTTGCATGTTGTGCAAGACTCCTTTTTTGTTTCTTTATAACAGAATCCAACCATTTTTCATTTATACATTGAATATATATATATATATATACTCAATGTTGTGTAGAATGACTATTATCAAACGAACTTGAAATTGTGTGTAACACAATATAAGAATAGTGTTGTGTATACTGTAAGCTAATAGGGTGTTGCGTATAGCACAAGATAATCTTGGTGTATCGTACAACAGAATATATGAAAGAAATTAAAACAAATATATCTTATAAAATCTCCGATTGTTACAATTGGCTTGTTCACGTCTGGGTTAGCCAAGTCTTTTAGGAATTTATGGGCACACAAAATGTCATAGTGGAGAGAATTGTCACACCCCGACCCTAACATGTTAATTATTTTTATTCATTTAATTTTTTATCCTTTCTTTTGAGTTTCGGGCTGAGTCAGTTTTTAAAATTTAAATTTTGGAGTTTCCTTTATAGGCACACAGTTGACACACGGTTAGGGGAAACCGTGTACCAACCTAGTGCAAACCATGCGACCTAGATAGTGGGGTTGTCTAGGGAGCATGGGTGTGCACCCCTCCCTAGGAGCCTGTGTAGTCCCTACCCTTGGGATAGAGGCAACCACAAAGTAGGGGTATGGTCTGGCAGACCGTGTAGCCAAACTGTGTAGTCTGTCCGGGTTTAAAAAAATAAAAAATAAAAAATAACAATAAATGGAAAATAAAATTAAATAAATAAATATTATTCTAAAATGGGTATCCCCTCAACCATTTCTCTCATTCGGCTATGAACTCCCCCCACTCCTCTCTCACTTGACGCCACTCCCATGAGGTCTCTCACGTGCAATGGCTTTCTCTCCTCTAGTGATCGGTGGACAATTCTCCTGCTGATCTTGGGTGTGATATTCTCTAGTAATATTCTTCTCTCCTCCTCCTCCTCCTCCTCCTTTTCTTGGTTTTCTTATCTTCTGTGTGATGTGAATGTCTTGGTCAAATCCTAACTAGTTTTGGTTGTTCATTTTGGTAGGTTCTTGTTATTTAGGGTTTGTCGGTCCTATTGATCCTGGTTTTTTCTATGTCCATTGAAGATAGTGATTTTTGCTTTGGTTTCGGGTAAGATTTCTTGAATTATTCAATTTTTCCCAAATTTTAATTTTGGTTTTTTTAATTTTTGGGCTCCTAGTATTTTTGTAGCGTGTCATGTACCTCATTGAGGTGGATTAGAGTCGCTGTTATCGAAGGTGACTTGCGTGTGTATGTATAGGTAGACATATATATATATATATGTAAGTTCACTCTTTATATATATTCACCCGTGGAATTATGAATATATGTATTGGGGCTAGGTGTGCTTATGTATATATATGAAAAATGCATAAATGTGTAAGTGTAAAGGGGTATATGCATGTATACGCATATATATAAGGAACCCCTTGTACATATTCATGGCCATGAAAATATGTACATAGGGTTTATGTGTCCTTATATATATGTGAATGTGCATATGCATATAAGCAGATAAAGGGGAGATTCAGGTTTCCGTTGTCAAAGATTCTTGAGTTTGAGGTGGGCTCCCTATGCCCAGACCTTTAATTTGAATTCCATAGCTGCTTGATTGTTTTTAAAAATGTGTTTTTATTATTATATGAAATTTCTATGTTATTAAAGTGGATTTAATCCTTGGAAATATATTTTCACTCTCTGTCCATGATTTCTCTAAGATTTCAGCGTGGGATTCCTTTGTTCAAGCTTGTTTTGAAGCCTATTTCTAAATGTGTGGTGCCTTAATTGTTCAACGGTTCTTCTCTTTGGTTTTGGAACTCAAATTTTTTTGGGAATTAGTGTTTTCTAAAGTGAGTGTATTCTTTTTAAAATGACGAGTCTTGTTTGGAACTTTGAGAATGTTTTATAAAAGTGGGAAACCCCTCTTGAGGCATTCCCATTGATTTAGAAATTTGACGTATGTGTTAAATGTGTGATTTTTAATATGTGCCTAGTGAATAGGATTGTTTATTGTTGTGATCGTATGGAAAAGGTTTATTCTTTATGTTGAGATTGGAATAGAGCACATGGGAACCCAAGTACCTGGGTGGGCAGACTCGGTCTAGTACGCTAGGCGGTGTCCGACAAGGCCAAGGCCTGGTTCCCCTAGTTGGGTTAATGATACAACACTAACTAAACATATGATGATGATCAGATACCACTATACCTTGGTATGTGATTCCATTACAGTGGATCATGCACGAGGATGTTGTGGGTTTTGGTATATTATTAGAGACCAATAGACCTTGGGATGTGATTCCCCTCTAGTGGCTCGTGCATGAGGACGCTGTGGATTTTTGTATGTATTCATCTATGAGGTACAAGGATCCTAGGACCCCACTAACCCTATCTACCTAGGGATTTACCATGGTGTTTTCTATCATTTACCCCTATTCTTCTTTCTATGGTACTGTTTTAGAACATGTTTAAAATAATAAAAAGTTCATTTTCCTGCCTCTATTTTGTGGCACCTATTGTTTTTGTTTTCTTTTTGTGACTCTTATTTTATTAGCTTGATCCCTCCCGTGAATGATTTATTGGAAATATATAATGCTTTGAAAACTAATTAGGAAATTTAATGGAAATTGTTTTTTATTAAAAATTGAAGTTTGTTACTTGTTTATTAAAAGAATGGAGAAACCCTATTTTTATATGTCTTATTTTGAAACTAACATGACTTGGTTTTCTTTTTAAAGGCAAGGAATATGTAATAGTTTATTTGGGCAAACCTATTGAGTTTTAATACACATGACCATAACTATATCTTTGGTTTTAGATTTTGGTATTGGTTCTAGCTCAGATTTGGTCACTGTGGTGTGACATTGGTTTAGTGGTTGGTGGTGACCCGCAGTGTCACATAGAGGTATGTGCGGTTTTATTTTCTTCCTGATGCTAGTGTTTATTTTTATTGTTTAGTTTATATTCATTTATTTGTCTACTTTTTTTTCGGGCTTAATCATTCCCAATGATTTTATCTTGATGCCCGACACTTGCATATAATATGGTGGAACTCCATGCTATATCTCAATCACTCCAAACTCTTTATTCATTGGGCTCTCCATCATCACCCAACTCATATTAACTTTTTCTCTTTAATGATATATTGACAACAAATACAACAAGAATCACTCTTAAAACTCAATCCAATTAGGAACTCCAGATATAAATAATGCATACATGAAAGAGAGTTATAAAAGGAATAAGGAACTTAAAGAATCATGAAGAAGTTTAGAAGAAAGTCTCATACCAACATCTGAAGATATGAACTAAAAATTGATCAACCAAAGGAGGATAAAGAGGCTTATAAATCCCCAAAAACAATAAGAAAATGGTGTAATAAAAATTCAAAGGGTGAGGTATGGAAGGAGTAAATAATATATAAAATATAGGAATATTACATAAAAAATAAACAAGATATATAAGAGTTCTCCTTATAAACTTTATAAGAAATGGATAAAGAATAAAACATTGGGAGGATAATACATATAAGTATATCCCCAAAAATAAGGAAAGATAAAATAGAAAAGATTAAAAGAAGATATATCGAAAACATATAAGAATTTAGATATGAAAGATGAAACACAAACAATATGAGAAGATAGTGAGATAGAGAAATAAATCCCTTACCTCAAGTCCCCGATCACATTAACTTTCTATATAATCAAATTTTGTTTATTAATTTATTATTAAAAAACCTTATTCATATTTATTTCATTTATTATTATTATTTTGTTATTTTTTCATTCATTTATTAGATACATGTTGAAGAGAACTTAAGTGTTCACTTAAATATCAAAGAAAATTTTATATATGCACATATATATGACAAAAATTTTGTTATATGTTCACATACATCACAGGATAATCCCTTTTTTTAACTGGGTGAAGAGAGAACCCTTACATGGCTCAAAAGCCCAGTGGAACAAGGTCATACATGGCTTATAGGCTCAATGACACAAAGGCATAGTACATGATCGGTAGGCCCAATGTCCAAGACCTCATACTCAAACAACCCCATGTATCCTACATCTATCACTCCAGCATGAGTCCTAACATCAAGTTTGTGGTTAGTCAGCATTGTCTCACCTACCCGGGGTCTTGAACTGGTGTGTGTTAGACGCTCCATGAATGAAACTCCACATCTAATTGATCATATGGACCCACCTTTACATATTTTGTTCTTCATCAGTCAGTTTTTTCTCTAGCATGAAGTCTTTGGCCCACCATTAATGGTTTGAAATCCCAAACATTGATGGCCCAAAAGCTCAGGGGCCTAAAGCCCAACACGTGGCCCGAATACCCAAACCAGGTGAATAGTATCACCACTACAGTACCTGCTGCAATGCCCACACTCCTACTGTGCTATAGTGCTACTATAGTGTCATAAAAATTCATCCATACCTAGATTTAAACCCGAGTCATTCATGCAGTATCACAGGGTGTTTACCACCCGAGCACCACCCTAACTACCTCACATAAATCACAAAATATTTAATTTTTGCACATATATATCACATAATGTTTGATATATATACATATGCATATGTTATGTGTTTCATATATTATGTTGTGTTTGTAAACATTTATAAATGTTAACATATAAATGTTTATAAAATATATTTGTTCACATATATATTCTATGTTTACATATATGTTATTTGTTTAGAATATATATTCATATAAAATTCTAATATTTTGTACATATTTGGATTATATATATGTGTGTGTGTGTGTGTTATGCCTATATTATTAATTATATAAATTCTCACAAGCCATTTATATATGATCATACATGTGAGCATATATATAAACATTTATATGTGAATTATATATAATTCACATCACATTCAAAATGACATATAAGTTTGCAGAATATTTTTTTATACATGTGAATTATATACATATATGTGAACATGTATATAATCTATATATATGTTATATAGACATATACACACAAAATTAGAGATGACAATGAATACCCATTAACCAGGTACTTGGAACTATCCAGACTGATTGAACAATACTGCAGTGATTTGTCATGTTTTTGAGTTCAGTTTATATTGGATTTATAAGTATATTCTAAATCTCAATCTGATTAAATAAATTATTATTAATTCATTATAAATATATTTTAAAATGATAATAAAATTATAAATGGTATTTATTTACTTTTATGTCAAGTTATCTTAAATTTAAAAATTAATTTTGAAAATTTGAAATTATAAATGAGAATTCGAACGAGTTATGATAGTTAAATGAGTTTCAAAATATAATAAAACCTAAATAAACTAAAACTTGTTCAATTTTTATTGTATGATAGGATTTTGACTCATCCTCATCCTATCTTTGAATTATATTATTTTAGAGAAATTTCTTCATGAAAATTAATTTATATTAATTTAATACTTGTAAGTAATTCCAAGAGTGTCTCTCCTCTTACTTATAAAATGACACCTCCTATCCTCTTATCTTCACACTTCAAGAACCATTTAGTTCAGCCAAGACCTGCTCAAATCACTTCCTAACATCCCTTCCCATGTTCTAGAGGTCTTAGCTTGGGCAGTGTCACACCCTAACCATGGTTTTTATTTTATTTTATTATTTTATTGGTGTTGGATATTTTTGTGGAAGTTAGGGTCGAGTTCTTGGTTAAGATTTTTGGGTTTTGGATTTTTTGGGTAGATTTTTGGTCTATGAATGATTTGGGGGTTAATCGTGTGGCCTGTTGATGCTGAGGTCCTTTCCAGTTGTTTTCCTTCATGCACGGTTTTCTTGGCACGATTTGAGCTTGGTTTGGGCCAAACTGTGTGAGTCCAAAGAGATACTGTGCACCTCCTTTTGGTGTTAGGGACAAGGTACACAACTTGCGCATGGTTAAGGGAAACCATGTGGAAAGCATGTGGGGAGGCTCTGCAATTTTACAGATTCATTTTTCATGGTTGAAACACAGTTTCTCAAACAATGTGGCCAAATGGTGTGAGGCGTCACTCTTCTCCAGTAGGGTGCGCACAGTTGGCGCACAGTTTGTCAAACCATGCGACTTTACCAGATCATTAAAAATGTGAAATTATGCTTTTATCCTCCTTGTTTTTTAACCCCAAACCCATATTTTCTATTCCCTCTAGTTCATGTGTCCCTAGGGGAGCCTTGGTCGGTTTCCCTCTTCCTCTCTCCTTGGATCTAGGGTGATTCTCCTTCAATTTCATGGTGGATTCCTGCTTGGGTAAGTATTTTTCTCCTCTTCCTTCCTTCTTCTAGTTTCTTGGGTCTTTCTTTGTGGGTTCCATTTTGGCCAAATCCTAGGGTGAGGGTTGGAATATGTGGTTCGATTTCTTTGATGTTAGGGTGTGCGAATCATTCCTTGGGCTTAATTCTTCTTTCCCCGATGGTTTTGTTGCATTCACATGTCATTGAAGTAGGTGTTTCCATTATTTTCCTTTGTCACACATTCCACTGATTCTTGAGATTTTCTAATTGCTTTATAAACATGCTGGCCTTATTTGAGATGTGTTAGTATAATTTTTTTGGTATTTGTTTGGTAGAAATTTAATGTAAATGGTTTTCAAAGGTATTTTTATGGTTTTGCTTATATATCTATGCATGTAAAGTGTTTGATAAAATGTACATTGGATTTTAAAAGTGAAATTGGACGTGTTGGTTAGTGTTTGGACTTGGGTGGGTTTTGGTAAATGGTGTAATGTTGGAATGAACTTGGTGTGTGGGTTGTGGTATTTAAAATGGATTGATGTTTATGTGTAAATTGGTTTTCAAAGCTCTTTTCGTTCGTGTGTACGACGTACTACCACCACACGAACCAATGATATTTTTTTTATCATCACCTATCATGACTATTTATAATTATGTATTTAATGTATATACATGATACTCATTACGTAATTATCATTCTGGAAATATAAGATATCACATATTTTCTTAAATTTCCATCTATTGAAAAATGATAATATCATTCGTGCGTACGATTTGATAACTACATCACATGGATTCTATATATAGTGTATTTAAAATAAATGATATGATATTTATTATATAATCATAATTCTGGAAAGATGAAATAATATTTACTTTATTTCCTTCATGATCTTTGAAAAATGAAAACGTTGCTCTTGCGTATTTATGAGCTATCGTCTCCATGATTGTAACATAGTTCATTTTTCATAATAATATTTCATGGTTGGTTTTAAATTATAATTGATGTATAAAAATGATAATTATATCATGATTATTATTCTAGATATGATGGAATAATAACCTCATTGACCATAGTCAACCTACAGAATTCATTTCAGATATATGATCCGAATATCATCAAAACATCCGACGTGAACTTAATTGATTAAGTAATTGTATATAACATGATAAAAAATAAAATAAAATGAATAATAAACTTGAAAAATATTTTTAAGAAAGTAAAAAATTAACATGAATTTACTATTCAGAAAGAAAAAGAACGTACGTGACGAGTCAGACTCAGGGTATGAGACACTTTAATTTTAAAACTTGTTTTTAAATGTTTTAAATATTTATTTTCTAAATATATTTATTTAATAAAAATATTCTAAAAAAAACTATAGATGTATTTATATGTACATAAAATAATTTTAAAGGATAGTTTATGTATCTTTTGACTTTCTTTAAAAGGTTTTTAAAAGGAATATTTTTACATATTTTATATGAAACGTTTTGATTTTTTTTGCAAAAGACAAAATGAATATTATATTTTAAAGTATACAAATTCAATGGTTTTACTACTACCACAACTGTTATTTGATGTTTTGCTTCACTTACAAGCTTCTACGTTCCCTTTAAAGAAAAACCATCTTTCTCTTTGTTCTGGGTAATCTAGTTTTGAAAATGATTTTTTGAAAGGAAAAAATATTTTGATATCCAAAATTGTTTTACATATGGATTCAAAGGAGTTTTTCTTAAGGGTTTTATGATGAAAATATGAAAACATATAATTTTTTATTCATGATATGATACTTGAGCATTATAGATAGTGACGGGTGAGCCCAATATAACCTATATAAATGGGTGAGACCGATACAACTTTATATGAATGAATGATCCTCATATAACTCTCCAATGTATTAGGTAATGTTCATTGTCTTAAAAATAAATGGAGTTAACTAGAGTTATTTCTCATATCAATTATATAAATACATGGTAGGTCCGGGGGTGTGGGTACAAAGGAAATAAACATACATGTGAACATATATATAAACATTTATATGTGAATTGCATATAATTCACATCACGTTCAAAAATACATATATGCTTACAAAATATTTTTTTATACATGTGAATTATATTCATATATATGTTTTATGGACATATATAACAAATTAAATATGACAATGGATGCTCATCAAGAAAATATGTACTACCTAGATTAATTACATAGTTTAGTTATCAAGTTTTTGAGTTCAGTTTATATTGGATTTATAAGTGGCCCCAAGACTTAGGCTAGTAGAAAAGGGACCTATGGGGTGTTAAGGAGATCTTGAGTTTGAGTCTTCCTAACTTTCTACATGTGTGTGTTTGTGTGTTTTCTTTATAGTTTTATAGTTTCCCTTCCCAAACCGTTTGCAATATATTGGATTTAGAAGTATATTCTAAATCTCATTTGATTAAGTAAATTATTATTAATTCATTAGATGTATATTTTAAAATGATAATAAAATTATAAATGGTATTTATTATCTAATTGATATTTTTTACAAAATACTGCCTAAAATTTGTTTTTTAACTTCTAAATATTACTTTATTAGTTTTGAATTTATATGAAAACATAAAATAAATAAAAAAGATTTTTTTTCACATTAAACTTCATGTAAATACTTATATTTCATTATAAATACAAATAATGATTTCCAATTCTAATAATACTTATACTTTATATCTTTCAAGTCAAACTAATTTCAAAATCATGCCATTTTGGAATGTTGTTTCCTGTCAGATATTTGAGTGGAAGTTTTTTTTCAAAAAACAGAGCAAATTTCAATTATTTTTTTAAAATTCTTGTCACATTAATTAAGGGAAGTGATTAAAATTAGATGGACATAATGAATTCATCAGAAATTATAATGTATTCCCAAAAATATAATTTATTTAACATTTAAATCATATGCTCTATCATAATTAAGGAAGAATGCTTTGTGGGAAAATAAAATTAAATATACTATTTTCCAAATATTTTGGATCATAAAAACACCTCACCCCATTTTTTCCTTATAATATGGACCTGAGATATTACTACTAGAACCTTTTAAAAAGTGTTGTCAAGCTGATAGGGATCACGTACCACGAGAAGGCTACTTTCGGAACAGAGCAAACCAGAATTTAAGCGGAGGTAGAAGAATGAGGAGAAATGAAGGATAAGGGAGAAATCAGGAGGCACCCTACACTCCCGCCCAAGACACAATGGTTTATTACCAAGCCTACGACCGAACTAACAAACCGTATTCTCTCCCCCTACTCTAGCTCCTCAACCCCCTTTATTTAACAACCTCCCTAAAAATATGTGTCCCTGACATATTCCTTATTATTCCCCAATATATCCCCCCTAACCACTACAACTGGACCTCATATTCTCTTTGACCCAAGTACCTAACACTGTCACACCCTTGAAAAATCACCTTGTCCTCAAGGTGGGACATAGGGTGAAGATCTATTGTAGGTATTATGGTTACCAGGCCCCTAAATTGTTTGCCTGGTAGTGCATAGGGTGGCCCACTCAGTTTCCTAACTCTCATTGGCTCATGTCCGCTACATAGGGAGTGGGTGTCAACTTGGTCCTACCCTTGTTTGACACAGACATTCCATGTAATCATCTAGATTTCTCTTTAAACTTTAGATGTTGGCATGTCCATCATGTAACAAGTCGGTTCTTTCATCAATCCAGAGTTTTGTGGCCGTGTTTGGATGAAGTGGTACTCACAGAGAAGGTATTGCAGGTCCCCAAGAGGTGAGTCCGTTTCCTTGGTAACCATGGGTGTCAAACCATCTCCCTGCAACACCTTCTTCCTTTGGCACATCTCCTCAGCTGATGTGGTCTCTTAATACCAATTTTGTGTGAGTTCTCACACCCCAAGCTTCAAGTTTTTCTATACGTTTTATTTATATGATGTGAGAAGGTCCTGTGGATTCTTATTGATGAACACAGGGTGCTCGATCCATGGAGAGTATAAACTCATGCTACGCCCATGAGTTTTCTAAGCTCTAGTCGAAGCGGGATGCATGTCACACCCCGACCTGACACTTTTCCGTTATTTTATTTATTTTTGAGCTTATACTTAATTTTATTCATTTCTAGGTGTTTTTCCCCTAAATTGAGAGTTTTTGGGCATGCAATTCATGTCACATGATTTTCCAAACCATGCGGCTAGCCAGTGCAGGGTGTCCCAGGAGTCCAGTAGAGGGAGCACAGTTTTCCAAACCATGCAACCCAAACCATGCAACACAAAATGTGTGTCATAGAGTCTTTTTAAAAAAAATTAAATTAATTAAATTAAAACTAAACTAAAATTAAAAATAAAATAAAATTAAAACAAATAAAAAAACCTTAATTCAAACCCTCTCCCCCTACTCACTCCACACAGACCCTCCATCCTCAAGTCGCGCATGTTCCCCCCTTTTGGCGAGCCTCCCCTCACCGCGATTCCACCCGCTTTATCTATATTTTCCACTCGATTCATCTAGGTATGTCCTCTTCCTCCATATCCTATGTTTTTCTGGTGATTTTCCCTAATTCCATCACCTCTCTTTCATTGGACGAACCATAGGTTATGGGTTGAGGTAGGTTCCCATTGCATTTCCTTTAAATTTAAGAATACATTTATTGATTGTATTTCGGAACTTTATTTAATAACATTTAGTGACATATGATTTTTAGAATAAATTTATATTGTTAAATAAAGTAAATTCCTCTTTGTGTTTTATGACATTAAATTATTTAATTGAATGTGCATACTAAGTGTTTGATGAAATGCCCCTTTGGCCTTATGAATGTGTTTCAGATTTAAAATGGTGATTTGGGTTTCTTAAATGGGTTTACAAGCATGTTTCTGGTTTTCAAAGTGGTGTATGTGTTTTTCTTTAAGAAATGGTTCAGAATGTGAAAATCATGTTAGATCCTTTTGTAAAACTGGTTATCTCAAAAACTCTCCTTTGATGGTCCTCTTGCCTTGGTTATGTTGTATGTTGTGGGAGGTCTGCCGTGTAGGATTCCCTTGTGATCAAATGATTGAAAGGAAAGGAACATGTTCCTTGGGGTGACTAGGGGTGACTTTGTTGTGTGCGATGAATGTGCTTGTGACTGGATGCTTGTTTGATATTGTGGGCTCGCCCCTCTTTTTAGTTTGAACATGATAACCTACCATAGCGAGCGAATTTTCGGTGAACGATTGCTGCACTAGTTTATATTACGCACTGGCTAGTGACCCTTAGTATGAATTATCTGCTTTGGGATTAGGCCCCTCGATCAAGCCAAATAGGGTGCGATCGTGCATTTGGGCATTATGATATCATCAGGTAAGGCATGCCTTCGGGATGAGTCACATTTATAGTATGTTCTAAATTACTCACAAGCTTCTAGGTTCTCCCATTTATTTCGGCACTTAGTCATCTATGGAAGATTATTGAGGTGCATTGTTTGGTTGATAATGGAATGTGATTTTATTTTAAGGGAAAATGTATGAATTTTTTTTTTATATATTATAGTTCAAACCTGAAATTGATGATACTTTTGTTTAAAGGAAATGCATTCAGGAATAGATTTCTTGGGCACGTCTACTGAGTTTTAATAATCACGCCTACTTAATTCTTATTTTTAGTCTCAGATGTAGGTTTTAGCTTGATCTCAATCATCATGGGTGATGTTGAGTCTTGGGATCGGAGAGTGACCCATGGGGTCATGTTGAGTTTTAGTGGTTATTAGTTTTGGTTAATTTATTTTTTAGTTATTAGTCGTTCAGTTTGAATTATTTATTTTGGGATGCTCTTTTATTATTCCACCACTTTTGTTTATTTATATTGGGATAAATCATTCGCATTGTCACTCTATTGATGCCCTTGGTGCTTGTCGTCAGCCAAGGATGATTTGGAATGCCTCTCAGGCCTTGTCGTGGGTCGGCTCGGGTGATCAGTTCGAGGTCGACCTGTGTTGGTTAGTAATAAAATGGAATGAGAGGATAGGTTATTTAGAGAACCTAGCTTTCAGAGAATCATTTTTTATTTGGGATTTTAAGGTAAATGAAGTAGGACTATCGGGGCTTAGGGTGTAAATCTGAGGGAGTGTCTGGCCAACACTTTCTGGACTGAATCTTGAGTTGCCATGGGAAGTCCATTTTCTCTTGGTTTATTTTGTTCTTTTTGGTTGCTTGGTATTTGGGGAAATGAAATTATAGTAAGGAAAGTTGTCTCAGTGAGCTTGCAGGGCCTGTCAGGCCAGGTGGAGCCAGGGGCATAGTTTTGAAAGACTTTGTGATGGTGGTTTGATTGGAATATGGCTTCCAACCATATGGTCAAGTCACACATCGACACTAGTTTCCCCTAATTAGTTGTTTTGAGTCCTATTGAGATTTTGGAATTTTTTACCCGTTTAATGGTAGGTTGCTTTTGTTTGTACCTAAGGTTGAATGGTATGGTTTTGGTGTGTTCTTATTTAGATTTTAAAATGATGTTTGGTTTGACAAAATGGTGATTGGTTTATCAAAAATGAGACTTCCAAAACCCAAACTTTGAATCTTTTTTAGAGTGAAATGGGTTGTTTTAAAAATGGGAGTCATTTTGAAAAATGTTTTGGGGGGTTTTGAAAGGTTTTGTGAAATGTGAAATTGAAAAATGAATGTGGAATTTAAAAATGTTTTTGTTTGACGATAAGGTGGTTTTAAAATTGGTCAGTGTATTTTTAAAGTGGTTTTGAAAGTGATAATGTTTCTTTTATCCAACTATTGTAATTCCTATGAGGGCTCACATATATGTATATGGATGCATATATGTGGTAGTTGGATGGGTGTTTGATCTAGAATGAAAATGTATATATGTGAGGCTGAATAGAATACCAATGACAGGTGTTTGGTTCGTAAGGCTTGTTATGTTTTCTAAAAATGTTCCCCAAAAAGGGGTATTTTAATGTTTTAAAAAGTGAAAGTGCGTGATACTACCTTTTTTGTGTTTGGAGTTTTTTTGGGATTTGTTTTGATGTATTGGATGTGTGATTGAAATGATGTTTTGAGTTTGGGTTGTTGATTTGAAAATGAGATGTGGCATTTTGATTGATGATCTATCTTGATTCGGTTTCATGCTCCTTGTTTTCAGATTACATCCCCACTGAGTTTTAGGGGATTTTGAGAAGCATCTTCCAGGGTGGTGTCATGAAGTGACATCAAGCCAGATCCACTCCCTTGGAGAACCTTCTGGCTTAGTGGGATGAACGTAGAACTAGTGCAAGCTCAATAAGAAATGATTTGGCATGTTTGTCTTAGTATCTAAAAATGGCATTTTATTTTACAAATTGTATGTTTGAGCTTTTAATTATTATTGTTGTTGTCTTCTTATGATTCCGTTACAGCGCACTACTGGTCCTTTTGTTTTATGATCTTTCTTCCGATGCTATATATATATATATACCATTATTATATTCACCACCATAGGGTATAGTCTCTCCGCTATCACCTTTCCACACACTCACAGCTAGTCGGAAGCCTTTGGCGTATGAGGAGGTGTGCCTAATGTGCGATGTCACATCAGCTCGGAGTATGGTTTCAAGTGGCTCCAATTCAGGGCGCTACAAATAGTATCAGAGCCGTTCATGACTGAGAATTAGTAGCAGCGTTCGGATGGCTACTAATGGTATCAATGATTTTCCTTTCAGTTGGTATTTTTATTTGATTTATGATAGACTGAAGATTAAGATGTTTTTGGAACTGGTTTTAGAACTCGTGTTTGGGTTCCTGTAGCCCCATGCATGGGGAACATACCAAGTTGACAGGGGTGAGAAATTATTTTTCTTCTTTTCCCTTTGAAAATTGATTTTATTTCCACAACGAGTGGCACACTTGGGCGTGATGGTTATTTATTATAAATGTGAATTTCCCTTAACTCAAGGTGAGGTTGATACATTCTTTTAAAGATGGATAAAAATTATTACAAGGTGGAATAATGTGATGTGGAACTTGGAAATACCCTTTACCTGGAAATACAATAAATCGTGTTCAACACTCCCACTCAAGCTAGTAAATGATATATTGGACCAAGAGTCCCAAAAAAAGAAAGAAGACTCCAAAAAAATACATACACATGCCCCCTCAAGCTGAGTTGATGATTTTGTGGATCCCTAGCTTGGTACTAAGAGAGTCCAGTCAAGCTCCCGGGAGGCCTTTGGTGAGGATGTCGGCAAGCTGATTTGTCATCGGTATGTGGATGAAACTGACATGGTGATGCTTGAGGTGATGATGAAGAAAGTGTCAGTCCACCTTGATATGCTTATTGCATTCATGGAAGATGATATTTGAAGTAATCTTTGTGGATGCCTAATAATCACACCAAATGTGAGCAGATGTCTACGGCGGGAAACCAATCTCATGAAGGAGATGACGAAGCCACAAGATCACAGTAGTGATCGTGAACATCACACGATACTCAAACTCAGCATCGGATTCGGCAGTGGGGTCAGTGAGGTTAGTGGCCGGTATCTGGGGCTGCTCCATAGGGATTCCAGGCCTCAGGTAGTTAGGCTTCAGGCCAGGTGCATGCAGTGGACCTTCCAGGTGCATTGTAGGCCGAGGAGATGACTACGGTTAGATGTACGACATGGCTGGGACCAGAGTGATTTTTATTTGGGAATGGACTTTTTGTATGACATGTTAGGTTTTGGATGCACAAGGCGTAATTTTGGACTAACCAGACCTTGGTTAGTAGGTGGGCATCGACTCAAATGCCGGATATATATATATATATATATATATATATGAGGTGCGTGGAACCAGAATTTATTATGAGCATCATTGGATATGTGGTTTGTATGAGGTGCGTAGGAATGAGGGCATTGAAATGATGCGGGTTTTATGTGAGTGTGAGGCATCAAGACTAATTTGGAGAATCTAAGGAAATATGGGATCTCATACATTCCATGTGCGACATGGGCACGAGGCGGGCATCGACTGAGATGCAGGACTTTGATGGGTGTCATGTGTGACAAGAGCATGATTTGAACACCTAATGAGATGCAGGAGTAACGACATATCAGGGGAGGGCTTTTGAGTATGGGGATGTTCGACAGACCATTGGATTATATGAGTTTTGGGTCAGAAAGCGATCGGGGTAGGTAACTCCTAAGGTGGGGAGCGCCTTGAGAGACTTGACCTAGGACTTTATGACCAGGGTGGATGGGGTTATTTTTAAAAGATATGGTTATGTTCAATTTCATATCAAGTAAGGTTTTATAGCTTGATTATGAGCTATGTCAAGGCGGGGAGAATGTAACGTGTCGGGTTTTTTGAGTGGGTAAAAATCCTCAACCCGTTTGAATTTTTGAGTTTAGTGAGTGGGTAATATTTCTTTTTGATCCTTGGAACCTAATTCCAAGAGTTTCTTTTACCCAAGGCCTTTTTTAGATGGATTTTAATGTTTGACAAGTGACTCAGGGTTTCGAGTGGGTTTAGGGTGTGTCGGAGGAGGAAAACCTAGTTTTGGGAAAACACAGACATAGGTGCAGAGTTTTGACAAACTGTGTGGTCTCCGAGGAGTAACCATGCGACCCCACAGTGTCACCGGACATGGTTTAACAAAATGTATAGGAGGGGTCGCACGGTCATGCAGGAGCTCTGCAATTTTTGACAGAGGGCTCACGCACAGGCAGCGCAGGGTTTGGGAAAACGTGCACCTTGGTCATGCGAGTGGGGTGTTCTGGTAGTGGGCACTACATAGTTTGCATATGGTTTTCCAAACCATGTGGCCTCTTTAAAGTGGTAAAATTACCATTTTAGGCTTATTTTCTTTAAGAGGGTCTCCCCTCTTTTCTTCCACTCACGTGATCCCCACCACCAGCGCCAAGGAGCTCCTCTCCCCTTCTTAGGCTTTGGCCTCATCTCTCCGTTTGAGCTCTATTTCGATCGTCGTCTGTATCATTGGAATCACATCGATAATCCCTTCAATTTGGTAGTCAATTTTCTTCTTTTCTCTCATCATAAGGTGCGCTAAATCCATGCGAGCCATTTTACCCTATTTTCAGGGTGTTTTTCCAAAGCGTCAATTTCTTCCAAATCGGTCCGAGTTAGAGGCTGATATCGGACGAGCAAACGTTTATTGGTACGAGGTTGGTTGTGCCTAGATTTATCTTTGATTTTGCTTTTGATTTGAGGGTGCGCTCTATATGTGTCGTGTGGGTTGACCGAGTGGGACACTAAATAATTAAATGATTGTCTTTTAAATGAATTTATTGATCATAGAGATGCTTGTGGGCATGCTCTTTCCTACACATGGTCAATACGGGTAAGGGGCTTGGACCAGCTTGAGCAGTTTAGGTTGGGTGTTTGTTATAATTTAATTTAATTGTTATATTGATTGTTTGGTTCTGTGAAAATATATGTGTTGGATATCTTGCAGAATACTTGCTTGTCCCAGACAACTTATGTTGACGCTCCTCTTGAACCAGGGTAATGGTCCCCCATGCTTCCACTGATCCATATTGTCATCAGGATAAGTATCTTCATCTTGTGAGAAAACTCAATTATCTTACCATGACTCATCCGGATATTGTCTGTGTTGTCTGCAAGATTAGTCAAAGCATGGAACATCCGATGAAATCCTAATGGGATGCTGCCCTTCGCATTGTCAAATACATTAAGACCTTGCTCGTGGTCTTCAGTATTCACATCAAGATCATCTAGATATTGAGGTCTTCTGTGATTCCAACTACTTTGGCTATTTATCTACCAGAAAGTCTACTTTTGGGTTGGTGGTTATTTTGACCAGTAACTTAATCCCCTGGCATAGCAAGAAACAAACTGTAATCTTCAGATCTAGTGCTGAATCAAAATACCATGCAATGTCCATGATCGCTAATGAAATTATATGGCTTCTTCACCTTTTTCATGAAATTGGTTTCCTGCTATAAACTTATGCCCGCATCTGGTTTGATAATCAAGAGACCATGAAGATCAATTTTAATCCAGTTTTCCATGAATGCACGAAGCATATTGAGATTGACTATCACTTTCTCTGCCATTACCTTGAGAGAAAAAACAATTCATCATCTTGCCGACATTTTCATCAAAATCTTGTTGGGAGCTTGACTCGATTATCTACGCACCAATCTAGGTATCCACATCATCAACAACCCATCTTGATGTGGAGTGTGCAGTCTTCTTTTTTGGTGTCTTTTATCTTTCTTTTTTATGGGCCTCTTCTTCCAAGCTATACACGTTCTAGCTTGAGAGGAGTGTTAGTCCCAATTTAAGTGTATTTCCAAGTCCCACATCATTTTCCCTCTATCTATAAACGAAGTTCACCACCTCTCTTTGAGGAAGTATACCAATCTACATCCTGATCTCTTTATTTTCACTTTCGTTTTTATTTTCTTTTTCACTTTTCCATGTTGTAAATCTGAAGAAGCCTCTCTATTCTCAATGCTATCAATACAAATTACAGTTTGTTCCTTCTAAACACTACAATGCGGCCATTGTTAGGCAAGATTCCTAAAAATTTGGTGCTTTTATTCAGTTCTTGGACATTGCGTACTGCTTGTTTCTTTTCCTATGCCTTTTTGGATGTTGAGTTTTGTTAAAGACCCTTCTGGGGAGGAAATCAAGAAAAAGATTCTTGATTTTTGGAATTTGTTCAATGATATTCTATTGTTGGGGAGACGATAAAACTAATGTTCGATTGACATGTGCATTGGGGAAGCACATGTTGTGAGAGTACGTGTGAACTCTGTGGATGGACGATGCAGGCTGGACTTAGAAGGGAAGTCGCAAATTCATTGCGGCTGCTGAGTTGAAAAGCATCACACGTCGCAGTTCAAACACTAGGAGGAAGACATATGCAACTAGTTGTAAGCCATCGACCAACTGTCCTTTGATACTGTCGGTGTGCACCATTGGGGAAGCAACCACTGGAGGTACTGTTGGGCGTCTTCCTAGTTGGAACACTGAGTAACGCCTCTTCAAATGGTGCCCACGTGGTTTCTGTTTTAATGTGGTGTTTTAATGCGGGCCAAGACCGCATGAATTAATTCACGCACTGAAACTCTTTTAACGCGGCGACATTATTTGACGCTGATTATTTTCCTATATAAGGAGGCATAGGCAAGGCATTTCAAAATCACCGGCATCAACAACATCGAGATCAAATCCCATTTGGTGATCACCTTTATTCGACGATCATCTTTCTTGCTCTCCACCTTTTGATCCACACTTTTATTCCAGAGTATTACTTTTGAGATACCATCCATTTTGGGGAGTCTCTACCATGTACTTCTTGATTTTAGTGGATCCATATTTCTGGACTAGGTCCCGTGGTTTTTCCCTTTCAGGTTTTCGACGTAAAAATTTTCGGTGTCAACTTTATTTTCTACACATTTAATTTTGTCGCTGCGCATCCACTTCTATTTGGGGGGGAAAGAATTTATTTCTGCTGCACGTTCCCTTTTTCTATTATTTTTGCGTTCGTCACTTTCCCATCTTTCCGAACATCTGGTATCAGAGGGAGGTTCTTTTTTCATATTTATTATGGAGGCCAATTATAGTTGAATGATTTTTCTAAATGGTACCAACTACCATATGTGGCGACTTAAAATGAAGGATCTTCTTTTTGTCAAGCGAATGCATCTTCCAGTGTTTAGTACCCTGAAGCCAGAGAGGATGTCAGATGAAGAATGGGTGTTCGAGCATGAGATGGTTTTCATCTTCATTCTCCAATGGGTTTAAGACAACGTGATGAACCACATTGTCAACATCTCTCATGCCAGAACTTTGTGGGAGAAGCTTGAGACGACCTACGCTTCGAAGACGGGAAACAATAAACTGTTTCTTCTTAAGCAAATGATGAACTCGAGGAACAGAGAATGTACGTCTATTTATGATTATTTAAGTGAATATTAAGGATGTTTTGATTAGTTTTCTGACATGGGTATCAATTTTGAAGATGAGGTTTTAGCTCTTTTGCTGCTTAACACTTTACCCGATTCATGGGAAAATTTACGTGTTACTCTTACCAGTTCTGCTCCTAATGGTGCTGTGACATTTAGTTTTGTCAAGTCTGCTATTTTAAATGAAGAGGTCAGGAGACACACTCAGGAGAAATCTTCTTCTGAGCTTTTAGTCACATAGAACAGGGGGAGAATCCAGAACCAGGGGCAATGCAGTAGAGATAAGAGTAGAGGTAGAAGCAAATCCAGACCGAAGTAGAGAGATTTTGAATGTCATCATTGTGGTAAGAAGGGGCATGTTAAGAATTTTTTTTATCAGCTGAAAAGAGAGAACAGATTGAAGGAAAATCTACAGAAGATAAATGGCGATGGAGATTATCATGTAGTCGCCACTACAGGGGGTGATCTTATTATTGTTTATGATTCCATTAACATTGCTTCTGATGATTCTTGCTGGGTTGTTAAAAGTGGTGCCTGTTTTCACGTGACATCAAAGAAGGAGTTCTTTACATATTACAACCCAGGTAATTTTGGGATTTTGAAGATGGGAAATGATGGTCATGCTGATGTTGTAGGCATCGGGACTATTTGTTTAAAGACCAGTACAGGAAGTAAGATGATTTTGAAGAATGTCCGACATGCACCCGAGGTTCGTTTGAATCTTATCTCTACCAGCGTTCTTGATGATGAAGGGTTTATCAGCACTTTTGGTGATTTCCAATGGAAGATTTCCAAGGTCACTTTGATTGTGGCTCGAGGGAAGAAGTAATCAGGTTTGTACTGAACTAGAGCCTCTATTTCTTGTGATACTGCTTGCATTGTTGAGTGCAGTGCTTCGTCCAAGTTGTGGAATAAGAGGCTCATTCACATCAGTGAGAAAGGTCTTGGTTGTTTGTCCAAGAGAAATATTCTTCCAGATTTGAAGAGTGTCAATTTGGACACATGTGATCATTGAATGGCTGGAAAACAGAGCAGAGTGAGTTTCAGCAGTCATCCACCACACAGGAAGTCACAGGTACTTGAATTGGTACATTCTGATGTTTGTGGTCCTTTGAAATCGAAGACCTTTAGTGGCGGTCTTTATTTTTTTATATTTATTGATGACTACTCACAAAAGCGTTGGGTTTATGTTTTGAAATCCAAAAGTCAGGTGATTAGTGTTTTTAAGAAATTTCATGTTTCTGTTGAGAGAGAATCGGGCAAGAAATTGAAATGTATTCGCAATGACAATTGGGGAGAGTATTGTGGTCCGTTTGATCAGTATTGCAGGCAGGAAGGTATTTGACATTAGAAGACGCTGCCCAAGACACCTCAACTGAATGGTGTAGCTGAGAGGATGAACAAGACTTTAATGGAAAGAGTTCATTGTTTGCTTTCAGAAGAAAAGTTACCTAGACATTTTTGGGGTGAGGATTTACTTACTGCAGCTTATATTATCAATTTATCACCTATAGTTGCTTTTCAGATAGACACTCCTGACAAGTTTTGGTATGGAAAAGAGATCAGGTATGATCACTTGCATGTTTTTGGTTTCAAGGCTTTTGTTCATGTGACTAGAGATGAGAGATCCAAGCTAGATGGTAAGACATGCCAATGTATTTTTATTGGATATGGACACGATGAGTTTGGGTACAGGTTCTATGATCTTGTTTTGAAGAAACTTGTCAGAAGCCGCGATGCAGTGTTTAAGGAGGATCAAACTATTGTAGACATTGATAAGGGAGAAAAAGATGCTTATCTAACTTCTGATGGTTTTGTCAGTCTTGAGACATGTTCTAATTCACATTTACCTCATATTGTTAATTCTGATGATCATATTGATGTACAGAATGATTCTCAAGGTGAACAGGTTGGAGTTGAAGTTTTCGATGAACCTTTTGTTTATGATGATCCGGTTCCAGGGGTTATTAATGAACCTGCAGTTCCACTACGGAGGTCATCTCAACATCGCACCGCTTCTACTCAATATTCACCAGATGAGTATGTGCTCATCACTAAAGGGTGAGAACCAGAATCATTTGATGAGGCAATGGAGAGTGAACAGAAGGATAGATGGGTTGTGACAATTGATGACGAGATGAAATCATTGCATGAAAAACACACTTTTGAGATGGTGAAGTTACAGACAGGGAAGAGAGCTTTGCAGAATCGGTGGATTTATCAGATTAAGAATGAAGAATCCAGTTCTATTCCATGATACAAGGCAAGGTTATTTGTCAAAGGCTTCCGTTAGAATAAAGGTATTGATTTTGATGATATTTTCTCACCTGTTGTCAAAATATCTTCCATTTGTGTTGTTCTTGGTTTGGATGCCAGTTTAGATCAGCAGATTGAGCAGATGGATGTGAAGAGATATTTCCTCCATGGATATTTAGAGGAGGAGATTTATATGGATCAACCAGAGGGTTTTGTTGAAACAGGTAAAGAAAATCATGTCTGCAAGTTGAAGAAGAGCTTGTAGGGTTTGAAGCAAGCTTCGAGGCAGTGGTATAAGAAGTTTGAATCTTTCATTTCTCATTAGGGTTTCAGGAAGACATCTTCTGATCATTGTGTTTTTGTTCAGAGATTTACTGATGATGATTTTATTATACTGTTGCTTTATGTTGATGATATGCTCATTTTTGGCCATGACACTTCTAGAATTGACAGATTGAAGAAGGATCTTTGTCAGTCTTTTGCGATGAAAGACTTAGGGCCAGCACGACAGATTCTTGGCATGATGATCTTCCGTGACAGGAAGGCCAAGAAGTTGTGGTTATCTCAGGAGAGATACATTGAGAAGGTTCTTCAGAGATTTTCTATGGATAGAGAGAAAGTGGTTAGTACTCCTCTTTCTTTACATTTTAAGCTCAGCACCGATCAGTCACCTTCTAATGATGAAGAGAGAGAGGAGATGCAACACATACCTTATTCATCTTCCATTGGCTATTTGATGTATTCAATGGTATGTACTAGACCTGATATAGCTCATGCAGTTGGTGTGGTCAGTCATTTTCTATCAAATCCAGGTAGAGAGAATTGGAGAGCAGTGAAGTACATTTTTCATTATCTTTGTGGTACTTATGATCTGATATTGTGTTTTGGAAAAGGGGAACCTATGCTTTGTGGCTTTATAGATTCATATATAGTAAGAGATATCGACTCGAGGGAGTCTACTTCAGGATATTTGATCACTTTTGCAGGGGGAGATGTATCTTGGAAGTCTAGATTACAGAGATGTTTTGATTTATCTACCACAGAGTCAGAGTTTATTGCAGCTACTGAGGTGTGCAAAGAATTATTGTGGATGAAAACTTTTATTCGAGAGCCCAGTTTAAATCAGGACAGGTATGTTTTATTTTGTGATAGTCAGAATGCTATTTTTTGGGGAAATAATTCCACTTTTCATGGGAGGTCAAATCATATTGATGTTCGATATAATTGGATCCACAATGTCCTTGATTCGAGATAGTTAGAGCTTGAGAATATCCACACTGATGACAATGGGTCAGACATGTTGACCAAGATTTTACCCAGATGAAAATTTGAGACTTTCTGACATATTGCAGGGTTGATGGTGATCCCCACTTGAGTCGGAGGGGGAGTTTGTTGGGCGCCTTCCTGGTTGGTGCACCGGGTAATGCCTCCTCAAATGGTGACCAAGCGGTTTCTATTTTAATGTGGTGTTTTAATGCAGGCCAAGACCGCGTGAATTAATTCACACGGTGACACTCTTTTGACGCGATGACATTATTTGACGCTGATTCTTTTCCTATATAAGGAGGTAGAGGCAAGGCATTTCAACATCACCGACAACAACAACACCGAGAGAAAATCCCATTTGGTGATCACCTTTCTTCAACGATCATCTTTATTTCTCTCCACCTTTTGATCCACAATTTTATTCTTGAGTATTACTTTTGAGATCCCTTCATTTTGGGGAGTCTCTACCGTGTACTTCTTGATTTTAGTGGATCCCTCTTTCTGGACTAGGTCCCATGGTTTTTCCCTTTTGGGGAGTCTCTACCGTGTAATTCACATGGTGCCTTGTCTCTGCCTCCTTATACAGTAAAAAGAATCAGCGTCAAATAATGTCACCACGTCAAAAGAGTGTCACCATGTGAATTAATTCACATGGTCTTGGCCTACATTAAAAACACCACATTAAAGGAGAAAACCGTGTGATGCTATAATTGAGGAGGCTTTATGCAGTGCGCCAACCAGGAAGGTGCCCAACAAATCTTGGAGTCATGGTGTAATTATATTTGCTTGTTGGATGAAATGATTTGGTGAAACATGGGATGTTGGTGGCCGTAAGGGGAACAAAGAGGTCCAAGAACCACCACATAGAAAGGAGTTTCATGGTGTCAAGGGTTCAAGACATGATTTGGAGGTCCACCTTGGAAACAAGGTGGTTTTTTAGCACAGAGGAAATTAGTAGGAATGTGTATTAGTTGGCTGGGGTAGTTTGGACTTTTCTCTATTAGTTAGTGGTTGGGGTTGGTATTGTTAAGGGTAATAAATATGAGACGAGTTGTATGGGGGAGGGTATGATTCATTCTTGGGCATTTCGACAGGGCTGCTGGGAGTTGGAACCTTGGGAGGTTTTTTTGGTGCTCAACAAGGTTATCAAAGGCGCACACGGCGCAATAAGGAGCAAAAGGTTGAAGGGAGATAGTGCATCAAGTCGCACAAAGAGTATGACATCCTTGGGGTGATCTTGTAGTTACTATGGGGTGGAGACGAAGGGGTCAGCCCATGGTTTCTTTCCTTTTACCACATTTTGTTGAAAGGGTTGAAGTGAGATAATGCATCAAGATTTTCACAAGGACCCACTTGATCCTCTTCCCCAAGGATCCCATTAGCCCTAGGGTCCTGAGCTAATCCTTAGCTAAATATTGGAAATATTAATGCCATAAATTTCGAATTATCCTACATTTAATCCTTCTATAAGAAGAGTTAAATTATCCTACTGAAATAATTATTACTAAGAAGAATGCCCAAATTAGCAACACAAATCGCAAAAATCACCTCAATCTTCACAAATTTTAAACACAACAATAGTTGCATTATGAATTTTTAAACAATAAAATATTTGATTTATCAAAAGCACAGAAACATATATCTGGCCAAGTGTGTTTTTTATGTCAAAACCCATGTTACATGTTTTATAAAAATATAAAACCTTGTTTTTTGTTTTTGAAAAAATAGAATATTGTGTATTCTTAATACTGTTTAAATGAAAATGTTGTAGTCTTCATCCCACATCGGACTTGTGGTCTGATACGGTCTTTATTATTCATTATAAAATAAACTCAAAACCTCCTTTAGAGAGAACCTTGGGGATTGGGTCTTCACCTCTTTTTATCATTTACATGGAATCATAGGAGGTTTAATCCAACCCGAGCCCTCCCTCCTATTATTTTTTCTTCCCATTTAGGTTTCCAATGTTTTTTTCCTGTGGGGGGGAGGCTACCTCCATGGATAGTGAGCCATAGGTTTTTTGTCGCCGCCCCTCCCTCCACCTCCTACATGGTTCCTATGCTACGCACAATGGTTCTCTCTCCCCGAAGGCCTGACGGTAGTTCTCTGTGCGGCCACCAACAGTGCCGCCTCTGCGATCCCGCATGCGATGGCCCCTGAAGTGGCTGAATCCATCTCGTCGCCCTCCTGGCGTCTCCCTCCAAAGCGACCTCCACTCCAAACGATGCCCTCCTCCCATAGAGAGTGTGAAATCCACCCAATCGTCGTCATTTCCACTACAACTCGTCCCGCTAGGCCCTCCTATCGGCCCTGCCTCTTCTTGCGAAAGATCCATTCTCCCACAAATGTCTCCATTTGTCTAGACACCCCTTCTGACATATCCATCCTCTTCACGCGACGGTGCTCCCTGTGGCCTTCCTCTGCGAGTGCGCCCCCTCCTTCCCGGTGGTGTTTTGGACCCCCCACTCCCTCAGTTTTCCAGTAGTCACATCCCCCTTTACCGCATTTGTTTTCCCTGTGCGGTAGTGTCGCTCGCCAGGTCTCCTACCGGCTTCACCGGATCTGGCGACCCGCAATCACATCCTGTTGGCTTCCATGTCACACGGTCGGTCGTCCTCCTCTCCCTCCGCCTGCCTACACGAGCCACGACCTCCTCCTCTGTGTGTGATGGACCAGGCGGTGACGTACCCTCTTCCAAATCTGGCATGATCCTGCCTGATCTTGTCGTCAACCTCTCCTCCTTATGACGACTCCTCTACCTCTCTTACCTGCTGGGAGACCCCCATCACGAGCGACTGCTTCACGTCACCCTATGTCCCTCTAGTCCAAAGACCCCTGCCAGACACCTCCAATGCTGCTCCTTCCATGATGGCCTCCACCTGCGGCAACCCCGCCTCCAAGTCGTCCTCCTCCCATGGATTTCCTGACCCTCCGATGACCGGCCCACCAGTGCGGATTTCCCGACGCTCCAACGACCGGCCTGCCCGTGCGGATTTCTCGGCGCTCCGATGATCGGCTCGCCAGTGTGGATTTCCTAGCACTCTGAAAACCGGCCCTCCAGTGTATATTTCCTGGCGCTCCACAACTGACCCATCCTTTTCACCAGCTTCTTACATCATGCATGTCTTTAGGGGGAACATCATTCATTATAGTTTATCTTTTCTTTGTTTTTCGTGTTTTTTTAATGAAGCCGAGTATGTACAGCTTGAGGGGGAGTGTTTGCATCATCTATTGATTTCTTTGTTTTTCTTTATGTGTTCAATCTAGGTACACCTAGTTGGAGAGGGGGTGATGGAGTCTGCATCCCACATCAGACCGGTGGTACGATGTGGTCTTTATTATTCATTATAAAAGAATCTCAAAACCTCCTTCAGAGAGCACATTGGGGATGGGGTCATCACCTCTTTTTATCATTTACATAAATATATACCATGAAGTTGGATAAAATAAGGAATAAGAGTAAAATTTTAATTGGGCATTTATTTTGACAATATTTATGATGATTGTTATTCATTTTATTTATATATTTTTTACATTACTTCAAATTTCGCCGTCAATCTTAAAATTTTGGAAAGTTTTAATTTTTAAGAATCATAAAATAAAATAATAGAAACAAATACATGAAAGAAAGATGGCATTTTTTACACACTACACAGACACTAAAGGTTGCTTGGACCTAGTCAATCGTACATATAGTGACACAGTATTGAAAAATACAAGTTGGAACAATTCAAAAGAGAATTGTTACCAATGACACATTGCATATTATCTACAAGATTACATGTCTGAGACATGGGAAGAGATTAACATGGTGAGTTGAATTTCATACCCTTTAGTAATGGATTAATCACGTATGATATGATATGTACAAGAATTGATATTGCTAGGATAATAGGCAAATATCAGTTATATCCAAGAGCACTGTAAGTGAAGCAGTCAGAACTATCTATTTGTACTTCAAAAAGTATAAAAAATATGTACCTAGAAAGTGGAGAAAAAATGATACTAGTTTTATCAGGGGACACAAACTAGTATTCCATAGATCCATGTGATCTAATATCGTAGTTAGGCTAAGGTGATGAGCGAGACAAGCTCATATAATCTAGTGGTAGATATACCTACAAATACCGAGTACGTTGTAGCTTCTGAGACAACTGAGAAGCATGTGAATGAAATGATTTGTTCTAGTTTTTGGGATTGAAACTGGTAAGAAAAGTATTATCATAATTTAGATTATTAAATTCTTAGTAGCCAATATGACAAGTTATGTTAGTGGACAAAAGATATTTAATCGGGGATACCATCTATTGAGAAGTTTTACTCAAGGAGATGAGGTCCCATATAGCAGATATGTCATGAAACATAATCATGGTAGGCCCAGCAGCTAAACCCTTGACTCAGAAGAGGCAAAATTTTTTATCATGTGAGTACCTAACTAGTTTGGTTAGCAAGTTGGCACTAGTGCAAGTGACAGTGTTGAAATAGTGGGTGCCCTAGACCCAACTATTTTGTGTTTTTGATTACCATGTCGTGTATATAGTTAGCTATACATGATGTTTGCTTACCATTATAGTGTAGACTATTCTGTTCCCACTATTGAAATGGTAATGTCCATAAATTGACGCATCAAAAGGTTATAGCAGATCCTAGAATATAATGAGAACCTCGAGAAACTATGAAATTAATCTTAAACCAAGGTCCTGTGGTCTGAATACATGTTACTGAGTAGACACAATAGATGTATAACTATCAAGTATTGGGGGCTCATAAGTATTGAAATTTATTCTCATGTAGTTCACACTTGGTGATCTCAACTTGTGAGATCATGAGTATAGACTTTTCAATAGGAACATTGCATGTTTTGGGTGTCATTGGATGTTCCTATCTACGATCATGTGTAATGGTCTCCTGACTTGAGATTATTGTCAATGTATGTCATTTGATCACATAATTTGATGCAATATGAAAATAATGTTGTTGAAATCGTGGTGAGATGGTTTGTGTTGGGAGCATCATTGGTGGCATGACATTGGTTGAATGGTCAAGAAATGATTAGTCTCTTCTGGGTTCAGGAAGTAATATATCTCAGGTCATGTTGATAAGGATGGAGTTACCTTCATAAGACCATGGACATGGAATTCGAGGGTAAGTCCGTCCAATTGTATCAAAAAATATTAAAGCAAGTAAAGGGCGATGACACTGGTGTTCATCCTTCTTTATGAGATATTAAAGACAAAGAGATTATATTACACAGTACGTGTTCTTATGTTGGTTGTCACTATTATGCCAATACTTATCTATTTAGGGGTTATAATAGGTTGATAGATCCCACTCTTTGTCTGTGAATGTTATTCACTACTATCTAGATAAGGGTCTAGAGGGTCAAACACAATAGCGTATTCGAGAATCTTCCCTATTCAGTAGAATAAGAGTTTAGGACATAGTGGGCCCCACTACTGGGGTCCGTGATTTTTCCAAGGTTAAACGATCACCAATGTAATAAATAAATTCATATTACCCAAGTTAATAATAATGAGCATTGAATTTATTTATTAATTGTATTTGTAAGTACTAAAGTAAATACATAAACATATTAATCGAACTAATATTAGTTTAATATATTCAAGGTTCAATTAATATTTGTGGGAACAACGAGTTGAGTTAATGAATCATTTATTATCACGTAATATATTTCACATATTATAATAAAGTGATAATAATATTTATGACTCAGATTAGTAGTCACAACATGTCGTTTATTGTGCATTAAGTATCCAGGGGCCGAAGGGGCAATTCCGGGAATTTTATTAACACACTATATATAGAAGAGGAGATCCTACCACCAAATACTATTCATGGAATTTCTCTCTCCTCTCATCTCTCCCATGTTCTAGAGAGATAAGGTTTGGATCCAAGGAGATCTAATCGTGTTCTCTCTCAGGCATCGCAAGCTTAGCGATGCGGTGATCGTCGAAGGGTTGAAGGAGGCGTTAGATCTCCGCACTAGCACCTAGATTTTGATGATCTATGCTCCTGTAAATTTTTGAAGCACTTGTGGGAGATCTAGAGGAATTAATCTTCGTATTCTTCAAACAGTGATTGCCAACGACGAGCTGATGTCGAGCGCGGTTTCAGATCTAAACCAGGTTTTTATGGTTTTAATTTTGTGATTAAAACTCTTCATGCAAGATCCTTGGCTTGAACCAGGTAGGGAATAATTTATGTTGAAATTTTTTTGTCGAACGTCTTTGAAAATTTTTAAAAACCCATTTTTGGGGATTCCGTTGCATGCCTGGTTCCTTCATCAAGGAGGTGGCAGGGTTTCTGGTTTTTCTTGGTCGTGACACCCGATCGATGTGTCGCATGAAATAGAGGGAAGGAGGGGTGTCACCTTGCAAAAAGATATTTTAATAAATTATTTCAATAACTTTTGGGTTTCTTGGTTGATAAAAGGTGAAACAAAAACAAAAAATAAATTAAGATGACACAATAGCACGTACAACGTCACACTGCACCACGACAAAACATGGAACACGTCAAGGCGTGCCATCCCAACCAGGTTGTTGTGTAATTATCTTATTGATTATGGTTTTTTAAGATTTATGTTTAAATTTTTGACATCATGCTTTTATCTTTGTTTCTAATAATGATGTTTTTTATAATTAATTCTATCATGATGACTCTAAGAGTGACATTGAGATAATCTCTAGTCCTTATATTTCTTATGTTTTTTTTTGCATTAGAACTTTATGAGTTACATGGGTAACATTATTTGTGATTGACCTTGGAAGTACAGTTTTATATTTTGGTATTTTGTGTTATCCATTTTATTATTTAGTATTGTTGTTATACTTATATGTCATTTGTACATAATCAATCAAAATTGTGACATGTCGTGCGCTTTGTAATGTGCTTCGGCACTTAGTTCCCCTATCGCCATTATGCTTCATGCATGGTTGGAAACTGTAATCATGAGGCATGAGCCTAGATAAACACATAAATGGCCAAGTGTTTCAGTGTCACTCCTCTAGAATTGATCATGTAAATGTGTAAAGATCTTCAAACAGGAGGTCTTGGTCAAATACATGTGAAAATGAAAAAAAAGTGAGGAGACTAAATATTGAAGATCTGAGTACACTGTGTGGGTGAGAAAAGAAGTGAAGAGAAGGTAGAGCTGAGAAGTGAAGAAATAGATTTAAGATGCACACTTTGTGGATGATGATGATTGAGCTTACCCAATGAGGAGGTAGCCCAAGAAAGAGCTACAGAGGAGCACCGTATGAGGATAACACTGTTCTACCACTAGATTTACTTAATAGTAGTATTAGTGTGTGTGGTAGTGTGTTTCACATTTTAAGTGGAAGTGTGGGACGAACAAGTTGTGGTAGTGGGCCACATAACCAAAGGTAATGAGCCTTGGATGGAGTGTTCATCCAACCCTTATAACAAGATCAATGAGGTACATCACTATTAATGTGGAATTGTCATCCACTTCTCATCCTTATGGATAACAATTCATGTTGTGTCGTGTTGGGATGTTTAATATCCATACCGAGAAGCCCAAACTCAAACCCGATCCATTTATTAAATAGTTTACGATGTCGTGTAAGCATATAATATATTATTTATATATTTAAATAATTATGTAATTGATTTATACATATTTATTAAATTCTATATATTTATATTAATTAAAATTATTCCTAGAATACAAATAATTACAAATCATACAATATATTTTTCTATATATATTAATTTACTTGAAATAAAGTATTATTTTATTAAAAAATGTATAATTTTTTTTAAAATCATGTCATTTATCATGGTAATCGTATCATACACCCTAAACCCAAACCCGACCCATTTGTTTAATCGTGTATCCAATTGTTGCCATGCTTACAGGTCATGTCACCAATTTCCCTATATACTTAGATTAGTCCATGTTAAGTCATCCATTTTTCATTTTTCACATCTGTCACGATCTCTTTCCCTTCACAATCTTGATTGAGGCATGGCTTGTATATTCCCTCAAAACCACCACAACTCCCACTTGCTCCTCCTGGTGCTTAGTGGGTTTAGCTTTGGTAGAATTTACACCTGATGTCCAACGATTCCCATTCCATACAAGCCTGATGTTATTCCTGCATGAGATGACTCATTAATTCTAGATCCACTGCCATATGATTCTTTTATTACACTTCAAAAAGGTACACACTCTTGTCAACAACATCCAATTTATTCTCATCCTTATAATGGATTATTGACGGCTGCATATGTTTATAGGCACCCTAGCTAAGACTTTGACATTGAGTACTTATATCGAGGTTAAATCTTATCCAAGTGAGTTACATGTTATGCAAGATGAGTTACAAGCTTCAGAGGTTAAACATACATGGGATCTTGTCCCTCATCATTTAAGTGGATTTTTGGATGGAAATGAATCTATATTGATCATGCTAATGCATGCTTGACTTGTTGCCAAAATATATCCATAGATTTATGGTGTCGATAATTTGGATTCCTTTTCATTTGTGTCCAAGTAAATATATGTCCCTTTATTATATCTCTTGTCACCACTAATAATTTACCTATCCATCAGTTGAATGTGAAAAATGTGCATTCCTTCATGATTTTCTCAACAAGGAGGTATATATGAAGCCACCTTCATGTTGTCATCTTTGATCACTGTATAGACTCAATCAGTCGTCAGGGGATTAGTTTGGACATTTTATCATGATTGTGACCAGCTTTGGGATGTGTCTAATAAAAAAAGAATCTTTGTTTTTTATTAGAAAATTATTGCAAATAACATTCTTCTTATAGTGTCTGTTGATGATATCGCCATTATAGGCAGTGATGGTGTTGGGAAACAACTCAAATCCTTTTATCAAATTTTTTAAATTGTTGATTTGAATCCACTGCAATATTTCTTATAGATTGAGTGAGTCTCCCATATGTGTTAGGATTGTGTTTGTCCAAGTGTGGCGATGTTTGAGAGCATGGAATGGGAATATTACTTCGAGGGGTATATTTGTATTTTACCTTTTTTTGTTAGTTTTGTTTGTCAGTTATAGCTGGTAGGGGCTGTCATTGGGTAAGGGGTGTATTAAATGGAGTTCTTGGGTGTTGGGAAGGGACCACGATACATTTTGGGATTTTTTAGAGCAGGCTATTATGGGGGCTGGTATATCGGGACGTCCAACCGGGAGCTCAGAGAAGTGGCCCTCCTAGTTACTCTCAATCTCTTTCCTTCACCTTCATCTATTGTTTCCTCTCTTCACCCTAATTTATTTCTTACCTGTTCTGAATAATAGTGGAATTGGCTGTTGCTTTTCTCTCACTCTCACTATCAAAATTTACATAACAATTGGTGACTCCGATGGGGAATCATGTTCGCTGGAGAGAGACGACAGCGCAGGGGAAGCTTGCTGGGGATATGTGTTAGCTGGAGAGAGATTCCAGTGCAATGGAAGCTCACTGGAGGAGAGGCACAAATGTTGAGGAAACACATACACAATAGGAGACACATACGAGTCAAGTATGATCACCAAAAGCAGTTGAGTGAGAAGATAGAGGGGGAAGATCGTGACAGGAAGTTTGTCTTAACTGTGGAATGTGTTTGACGTTGGCGCTGTAGACAGAATATCTAATATACTTCAACACAATAGTGAGGTGTGCGTTGTGGTGGAAGTGATGCACGCTAGATGCTACGATCATCAAGCGTCGTTGTAGAGGATTTCCATCGAAGCTAAGAAAAACACGTTCAAATGGTTTCTTGTGCAGACTGGACGATGCATGGACGATCGGCCGAGGCGTAGGGATAAACATCATTTTTGGAAGAATTCACTAGGAGACAAGTGAAGATTGAGAAGATATTTAGTGAGCTAAAATTCCACATAGAGGAACAAAAGGTGGTTTCTGCTGTTCATGCAGGGTGTCTGATTATTTCAGAACAGTTGAGGTGTGGGCCTTACAAGTAGGAGCAAGAATAATTGCACATGAATGAGGAGAAAACTACTCAAAGGATTCTATATTTGTAGTCGTGGGTGGAGCGATTCTCCATGTCCATGAAAAAGAACTATTCAGATGCAACATGCTCCCTTGGGAGAGACATTGGAGCTGTGAAGTTCAGAAGGAAACAGGAGGTGGGACCTATGCTTGTTGGATTGACAGATGTTGATGCAATGAATAGTATTGCAACAAGAGTTGAGTTGACTAATTTTTCAGTTAAGGAACCACTTGGTTTGATCACAAAATAAGAGGTGTATTTCTTGTAAAATCATAAATCAAAGGACGTGAAGCTACACTATGCGTAGTTAATTTTAGAGCATACAATTTTGCTTTGGTTTTTGTCTTGGCTAAACAAAAATCCCAAATCAGAATGGGAGCAATAGAACCCGGCGTTGTTAGAGAAGTACGGGTCCGATAAGGTGAAGGAGGAATTTTACTGATGATAGCGTGAAAAGCAGTAGTCCACACAGGCACATGAAGACATTAAGGAGGTCGTGTCGACTGTTTAGTGCTTAGGACAAGAGAAAATTGATTTAATTCATATTCACCAAATCCTGAACTGGTTCTGTTTTGGGTACAAAAGATAAAGAGGAAGTCGATCACTTGGAAAAGGAAGAACTAGCAACAGGTTTGTGGGAATTCCAAACTAAACAGGAAGGGGTCATTTGTAGTAATCTAGTGGAGAAATTGTCACTAGTATGACTTGGTCGAAAGGGGAAAATTTAGAAGTGGTGTCAAGTGCAGTTTCGTCCGTTGGTGTCATATGGGGTTGAAGTCCCAACACCACCAATCTGGATGGAGATATTTCATTTACCATATATTATAGAAAATTAGAGAGTTCAAGCTGCCTAGTTGACTCATCATTTCAGAGATAAGTACGATTTTGGGGTCTTCGAAGTACAAATTCCTAATTTGGAGAAAACACACTCATCCCTCTTGCTACTATGGTAGGTTTTAGTGGATAGTGGAATCAGATGTTACTCCTCTCTCACTCTCACCATTAAAATTTACATAACAATATGTGCTTGAGGTATATTGCTTTCTCTTAAGCATTTCATTGATCTAATATGAGATACTGACATGACGAGGAAAGATTGTGTGGACTCACCGCTAGAAGTTAGAGAGAAGTCACTTCACACTGATATTGAGAAATTATCCTCACTAGATGGGTATCAATAACTTATTGACAAGTTGAAACACTTAACAATGACTCGCCTGACATTGCATGTGCGGTGAGCAAGGTGAGTTGATTCATGGAATTCTCAATAAAACTACATTGGGAGGTTGTCCTTCACATTATCTGGTATGTGAAGAATAAACAAATATTGGGATTACCATATTATAGTCATAGATACATGGATATTAAGGATTTCTATAACACAAAATATGCAAGGTTTCTCTCATGTTAAAGATCCACATCCATCTTTGTTGCATTCATAGAAGCCAATTTGGATTCTTGAAAAAAAGGCATACAATTATCTCCTGATCCGATGTAGAGTCAAAGTATCGTATTATGGATCATGTAATTGCGGGTATTATTCAGGCACAACAGACCCCTTCAGGAATCCTGCACACATCTGGTGTGACAATCTAAGGTGTAATAAAGATTGTCACAAGCCTAATATTACAATAGCACATAAATAATATTAAAGTTGGTTGTCACTTCATCCGTAAGAATTATTATAAGAGGAGGATCACTCTTGGACACATTCAACTTGAAAATATATTTACAAAGGGGATTCATGGAGCCACTGTTCAATTTTTATGTATTAAGTTAGGAGCGATAAATATATGTCTCAACATGAGGAGAGTATTAGAAATATTATGTGTGAGAGTAGGCTTATCTTATCCTGAGTGTGTGAGTATCCTATCCCCGACTATTTTCTTGATTTTTTTATTTCCCATTTATCACTTTTATTGGGATCACTAAACTGACCTCACTTGAAAAACACGGGTTCTGATACCTACTCTGTTAGTTTAGAAACCTAACAGCAGGTTGCACATCAGATTTTAGGCAGTAGGAAAGGATCTCACAACATTTATTATTAATTCCAAAAGAAGAATAAATGAAGTTATAATAGAAGCGGGAAGAGGAAGGGATCTCTTAGAGAAGACTCCTGAAGCTCAAGTCGTATCCTCCCAAGTACCATCTCTCCAGCAGCTACCAAGTAGCAATACTAAGAAATCAATTGTTGGCCCCTTACAAACTACTTCCTAACTGCCCTACCAGCATAGGTAAAGGAGGACAATACTGTCAAATGAATATCCTCCCCTCTCACATAGTTGTCCCCCTTCTTTAATAACTCCTCTGCCAAACCTCGACACACAACAACCCCAACCTAACAACTGTCACGACCCGTCCTCGGGGCCCGTGCCGTGACTACCCCAAGCCCGCCTTCCATAGGCCAGGGGCTGGCGACTAGCACCAAGGCGTAAATCCCAACAAAAAGGGAAGGCATTGCCTTTGAAAAGTAAACAAGCACCACAGAGTAAGCAAGCGGAAAAGTAAACACTAAGTAAAACTGTACAAGCTGTGCTGAAAGTAAAAAGGGGCCGGAAATACAAGCCCAACTGTAAAGTACAACTGAAAGGAAAAACAGCAACTGAAAAGGGAAAACTGCAGCGTCGAGCCGTCCTCTGGAAGTCCCACCTGAAGGGTGGGTATAGATAGCCTCCACTGCTCCTCAGGTCCACCTGACCGCTCCGAGTACGTCCCGCCCAGTGGCCCACCTCCAGGTACTGTCCTGCTCCACACGCCTCCTCCACGATCAACGTTGTCCGTCGTCTGCAACCAACACCACGAAGTGCGGGCATAGCCCGTGCAGGGGTGAGTATAAGCTACTCAGTAGGGACCCCGAGACCCCCGAAGGTCTCCCGAAATCCACAAAGGATAAATCACGAAGAAGAGGTACAATCACGAAGTAACATCTGACACGGCTTAGGTATATGCCCATACATATACCTAAGTCATCAATTCCCCGATCGGCTCCAACGTCCGAGCCCAAGCACAACCCAGTCCACACAGGAAAGCAAAACGCATACCCACGCAGGATAGAACAACACAATCCACAAAGGAGAGTAACACAAGATTCAGCTCACACAGGTATACTTCTTCGGATGACGATAAAGATGATCATTGAACCATCTAAGTCGTCGGACCCACGAAGGATCGATAGGTACTAACCTTGCAGTGACCCACACAGGATCGGGCCCACGCAGGACCTCTAGGAGTTGGCTCACACAGAACCGCTGAGAGATGACCCACACAGGATCGGACCCACACAGGATCGGGCCCACACAGGACCGGGCCCAGGCAGGACCTGTAGGCGCTGGCTCACACAGAACCGCTGAGCGCTGACCCACGCAGGATCGGACCCACACAGGATCGGGCCCACACAGGACCGGGCCCACGCAGGACCTGAAGCACTGATCCACGTAGGATCGCTGAGTGCAGTAGTCGTCGCAGTCCGCTGAGGATCTCTGCACAGTCATCGCCGCAGTCCACTGAGGATCTCTGCACGGTCGTCGCCGCAGTCCACTGAGGATCTCTGCACGGTCGTCGCCGTCGAAGTAGCAGTCGCAGCCAGCCTAGGGGTCCCAAACACAGCAAGCTCGTTCGGGAGGGTCCGCTCCACGAGCCGAGAGGCTGATACATCAACTGACACAAAGTCCGAAGTTGATGTATCCAAAAGTTATGTATCGTCAACAGGAACTCAACGTCGCAGACGGCGCGTCAATCGGACGCCCGGTCTGAGAGATATTGGCATTTTCGTCCCAGGGGCCCGGTTGGTTTTTAAGGCAAAACCAACCCGATCGCACTCCACCTGTGTCCAAACCTCGGGCGGAGTATTCCAAAAGATCCGTCTCACTTAGAGGAATTCAAAAAAGCTGACGGCACGTCAATCGGACGTCCGTAGCTCAAGATATGAGCGTTTCCGCTCTGAGGGCCCGGTTGGTCTCGTGTACGAACCAACCCGACCGAACTCAAAGTATTCCGAAACCTTGAGTGCGATATACCGAAACGACCGTCTCGATCCAAGGATAGCGTTTCCGCTGACAGCGGTCGTTTGGAGGCACGAAGCTCAAGTTACGGGCGTTTGAACGAAAACGTCCGAAGAAGGGGGGTACGGGCCCGGGCCGACCCGGCCCGACCCCCCCTGGGTCGGCCCGAACCGGGCGACCCGACCCGGGACCGACCCGGTTGGACCGGTCCGGCCCGGCCAGGGCGCGGCCCGGCCGGTCGGACCGGCCTGGCTCGGCTCGGCCAGGCGGCCGAGCGCCAGGCGCCGCGGGCGTTGACCCGCGGCCTAAGGGAAGTCGCGGCCCGCGTGGGCCGCGCTGGCGAACCGCGGACGCGGCTGAGCCGCGTCCCGCCTGGACGAACCGGACCCGCGCGGCCGCGGGTCCGTTGGCCGCCGCCGCCGCGGCTTCAGCCGGGGCGCCGCCAGCAACTTCCGCGGGCCGCCGGCATCGCTCCGGTGGCCCGATTTCCTTCCCGTCTGCACCGTTGCTCCTCCCGGGATCCGTTCTTTACTGCGGGATCGTCAAACATCCGCTGCGGCACGTTCCGTCGTCGACCGTCAAATCCGCACAAAACGAAGAACGGCGGAGGGTCGTCGGGCCGTGTTCGTTTGGCCCGCACCCTCCGCGTTAGAAATAAACAACCGGGAGAAATTGTTCAACACATGAACCAACAATTTTAATTTTAATAAAATAAAATTGTTTCCTTGAATCCGGTTCTTTAATTTTTAAAGAAAGTTCACGGGAATAACAAAGAGGGGTATTCCAAAATTATAAAATCCCTACCTTGATGATCGTCGCGTGCGGGCGTTCTTCGCGGATAAGATCGTTGCGGAAGAGAGGGATCGCCGCGTCGTCGCGGGGAGGCGTCGCGTCGTCGCGGAATCCGGCGTTGAGTCGGCGAGCTCAACGAACCAAGAACAACAGATTTAAATTATAATTAATTAAATCTGTGTTTAAACCCAAAGAAAAGAACCTTGAGCGGAAATCCGAAATCACTCACCTCAAATGGTCGGTGATCGGAGATCGGAGATCGGAGATCGGAAGAACGTCTCGGACGAAGGCGTCGTCGATTTCCGGGTTCGGCGTTCTTCGCGTTCTTCGCGTTCTTCACGTTCTTCGCGTTCTTCGCGAGGGAGATGAAGAAACAGGGATCCTCTCAAATCTTTTCAAAAGATTTTGGGTTGGTCTTATTTTATTAACATGCCAACACACGAAAACCGGTTAAGAAACGATTGAATTAATTCGTTTAATTAATTCAACGAAAGAAACGGGCCATTTAATTCACGAAAGAAACAGCCCATTTAATTCACGAAAGAAACATCCCAATTAAATGGTCTGTTAAGAATTTAGAAAACTCGTCGGTTGACCTTCATTAAGACGAGTTTTCACGGGTGCATTTCTTAGCGGAAAGAAACGGCGGGGCTCATGCGGGCCCCACCTCACAAATATCCTACCAAGGGGGTAGGATATTTCTGGATAGCATCCTATCCATTTCAACTCAGTTCAAGCCGCCTTTAAGTGGCTTCAAGTGGCTTCCAAGTGGCTTAAGTGAAATAAAATAAAGTTGTCGCAAAATTATTTTATTTCTTAACTTTAAGCCTGAAAATTAAAAACCACACCCGAGCAAACGCAACTCCGGAAGAGGCATTTCTAAGCGAATACCGGCGCTGCGATTTCATCGGTGCCCTCAGAATTTGATTCCGGGTACCGGTTCAAAAGTTAGAAAAACCCGCTCGTCCGTTCACTGAACGTACCCGAGCCAAACTTCAGAAATTGATTCCGGGCACACCGGGCCTCGGAATCAGGTGCCGTCAGAAACTGCACTCTTGTAAAATTCCAAAGAAAATTAAAAAAAAATCCTTGAAATTTATGGGTCTTTACATTACTCCCACCTTAGGACTTTACGTCCCCGTAAAGATACATCAAAAACTAGGGGAACAAAAGTGGGTACTGAGCACGCATCTGAGTCTCTCGCTCCCAAGTGCTCTCCTGGAGGTTCCCGAGCTGCCATCTGATGCGCACAAGAGGGATCGATCGCTCACGTAGGACCTGCTCCTGTCGATCCTCTATCTCCACTGGGACCTCCGCAAAAGTCTCCCCATCATCCACGTCTAGCTCCCCATAGTCAATGATGTGCGTCGGGTCGTGCACGTATCTCCTCAACTGGGATACGTGGAAGACGTCGTGCACCCGGTGCAACTGAGGTGGCAGAGCCAGGCGATAAGCCACCTCGCCAACCCTGCTGAGGACCTGGAAGGGTTCGATGAAGCGTGGAGACAACTTGCCGCCTCGGCCAAATCTCCTCAAACCACGTCGAGGTGAGACCCGCAAGAAGACGTGGTCGCCATCCTCGAACTCTAGTGGCCTCCGCCTCCTGTCAGCATATGACTTTTGCTGGCTCTGTGCTGTCCTCATCCACTCCTGGATGACCTGGACCTTCTCTGTCGTGGCCCGGACAATCTCTGGTCCCACAAGTGCTGACTCCCCGGGGTCTGTCCAGCACAAAGGGGATCTGCAAGGCCTGCCGTACAACACCTCGTAGGGTGCCATCCCGATGGTGGAGTGGTATCTGTTGTTGTACGCAAATTCTACCAAGGGTAGGTGGTCCTCCCAGCTGCGACCAAAGTCGAGGACACATGCGCGGAGCATGTCCTCGAGAGTCTGAATGGTCCTCTCCGTCTGACCATCTGTCTGAGGGTGAAAGGCGGTGCTCAGACGTAGTCGCGTCCCGAACGCCTCCTGCAACCCCTTCCAAAGCCGGGAAGTAAAACGAGCGTCCCGATCGGAGACGATAGTCGACGACACACCGTGAAGTCGTACAATCTTTTGAACGTAGAGACGCCCCAAGCTCTCCACTGAGCCCTGCTCTCGGATGGGTAAGAAGTGTGCCGACTTGGTGAGTCGGTCAACAATCACCCAAATGGAGTCGTGACCTCTGGAAGTGCGTGGAAGTCCAGTCACAAAGTCCATAGATATCCCGTCCCACTTCCACTCCGGGACCTCCAAGGGCTGTACCAAACCTGCTGGTACCTGATGCTCTTCCTTCACCTGCTGGCAGGTGAGGCACCATGAAACGAACTCTGCCACAACCTTCTTCACGCCCGGCCACCAGTGCTGTCGTTTGAGATCCTGGTACATCTTCGCCACTCCAGGATGTACCGCCAAAGGAGAAGTGTGATACGCTCTCAGCACCTCCTCTCGTAAAGCGAATGGCACCAAGGTACGTCCTCTGAAAAGGACATCGTGCTCTGCTCCAAGGGAGAAACCATCAGGTGCCTGTCCCGAGGATATCTGTGCACGCCGTGTCTCACAGTCAACGTCCCCATGCTGTGCCTCTCTGACCCGCTGAAGAAGCGGAGGAGAGACTGTGAGAGACTGAAGGAAGGCTGCTCCGTCTCTATCCACGAAGGATATCTGCAAAGCGGCTAGCTGCTCTGTCGCCTCCTCAAGTAGCTGGATGCCCGTCCTCCTGCTGAGGGCATCAGCCACTACGTTCCCCTTCCCAGGAGTATAGATTATCTCAAAGTCATAGTTCTGGAGGAACTCGAGCCATCGTCGCTGCCTCAGGTTCAGGTCCTTCTGAGAGAAGATGTACCTGAGACTCTGGTGGTCAGAAAAGACTGTGAAGCGCTCGCCCATCAGATAGTGTCGCCATGTCTTCAGGGCAAAGACCACTGCTGCCAACTCTAAGTTATGGGTAGCGTAGTTCTGCTCATGAGGCCTCAACTGACGTGATCCGTAGGCAATCACAGCCCGTTCCTGCATCAGGACACACCCGAGTCCGGTCCCTGATGCATCGCAGTAGACTACGTATCCAACTCCCTCCTCAGGCAACCTCAAGATAGGTGCGCTGGTCAACCTCTGCCTCAGCTCCTGGAAGCTCTGCTGACATCTGTCTGAACACACGAAGGGTTTCCCCTTCTTCGTCAACGCTGAGAGTGGGGCCGCAACTCTGGAGAAGTCCGACACAAATCTCCGATAGTATCCGGCTAGGCCCAAGAAACTCCGCACCTCTGTCACGCTCTTGGGTGGCTCCCAAGCTAGCACTGCCTCGATCTTCGCGGGATCCACTGCAACTCCCGCCTCAGAAATGACGTGCCCCAAGAAGTGGACCTCACGTAACCAGAAATGACACTTCGAGAGCTTTCCATAAAGCTGGTGCTCTCGGAGTGTGTCTAGTACAACACGCAGGTGGTAGGCGTGCTCCTCCTCCGTCGTCGAGTACACCAAAATGTCGTCGATGAAGACCATGACAAGTCGATCAAGGCATGGCTGGAAGATCTTGTTCATGAGGCTCATGAACACTGCTGGAGTGTTGGTCACGCCGAAAGGCATAACCAAGAACTCATAGTGGCCATACCGACACCTGAAGGCCGTCTTCTGCACATCCTCGTCTCGAACTCTAAGCTGATGATAGCCTGACTTGAGGTCTATCTTCGAGAACCACCGTTCTCCCTTGAGCTAGTCGAAGAGGTCATCAATCCTGGGTAGCGGATACTTGTTCCTCACTGTCACCTGATTCAGGCGACGATAATCGACACACAGTCGCAAGCTCCCGTCCGCCTTCTTGGCGAATAAAATCGGGGAAGCCCAGGGCGAAACACTGGGTCGGATGAACCCCTTGCCCTGCAAGTCCTCCAACTGTACCCGTAGCTCTCGAAGCTCTGCGGGGGCCATCCGATATGTTGGAGTGGATATCGGGGTTGTCCCGGGGTACAGTTCAATATAAAAGTCTACCTCTCTGCGAGGAGGTAGTCCTGGAACGTCGTCGGGAAAGACGTCCGCGTACTGATCCACCACTGCAGGAAAACTGGGACTCCGCACGTCAACTGCTCCCAGGATGAGGCTAGCCAACTGATGAGTGATGGGCTGACCTCTCCTCTGCGTGAGTCCATCCTGTGCTTCTAAGGCTCCCTTCTCGCCGGTGAAGGTGAACCTGCTCCCGTCGGTGCGCACACATCGCACCTTGCGCCTAATGCAGTCAATCTGAGCATGGACCGTAGATAACCAATCCATGCCCAAGATGACGTCATAAGGCCTCGATGCTGCTACTAGAAGATCCCAGCCGAAGCTCTCGCCCCCTAGAGTAAGCTCACACTACCGTCACCAGTGCGTAATCGTCGAGTCCGCTCCCGTAGGAGTCTCTAGCCGTAAGGATCGAGCCAACGGCTCCGTCGGAATCTCCGAGCTCCGAACAAGGGCAGTGGCTATGAAAGAGTGACTCGCTCCTGTGTCTATCAGAACTGCAGCAAGGGTGGAATAGACACAGATCGTACCTCGAATCATCTCTGGCGCGCCGTGGTCGTAGGCCTCCACTGCCTGGAGCTGAGTCTGTCTCTGCCCGCCAGCTCCCTGTGGTCGGCGCGGGCCTCCTGGTGGAGGTGGTGGCAGAGCCTCAAAGCGTCGCCCACCACCTGCTGCTCGGCCAGCTCCTCTGCCTCGTCCGCATCCTCCCTGCGGACCGCTACGATCGACCCTATGCCTCTGCCTGGGTGGTCCCTCCACCGTCTGCTGCCCCTCGGTACGACGGGTCGGGCAGTCACGAGCCATGTGGCCCTGCCCGCCGCACTCGTAGCACTGTCTGCCTCTCGGAAGGCTGGCTCCGGGCCGGGTGCCCTGCACTGCTGAGCTAGTGTCCCGAGGTCGCCTGCTGGAAGGTCTGGTCCGCCTGGAACCCTGAGTCATCCGCCGGCTACCAGCTGCCGAAGACTCCGCTATCTGCTGCCCTGCGGTAGGTCTCACTGTGGACTCAGTCAGGAAGCTCTCGATCAGGAGGGCTCGCTCCAGTACTCCTGCCTGGGTCGGGATGCTGAGGGAGATCAGCGATGCCCTGATCTCGTGTCTCAATCCATGCTCGAAGGTCCGGGCCCGGAAGAAGGGGTCCCATACCATGTCTGTCGAGTACCGAGAAAGGTCGGTGAACCTCACCGCGTACTGAGCGACCGTCAAGCTGCCCTGCCTCAGCTGAAGAAGCTGCTGAATGCGCACCGCTCGGAGGGTGGCCGGGATGAACTCTGAGCGGAAGAGGCTCTCGAAGTCCGTCCAGATGAGGGTGGCCTCATCGTGTACCTGGAGCATAAGGCTCCACCAGCATCCGGCTGCTGCGTGCAGTAGGCTCGCAGCGAGGATCACCATGAGGTCTGCTGGTGTCCTCACTAGCCTGAAAACTCGGACGACCGCCTCCAGCCAGTCCTCGGCTGCCTGGGGGTCCGACTCCCCACGGAACCTGGGTGGTCGCTGGTGCTGGAACTCGTGCAGAGCTCCGAGGCATCGTGCGTCGTCAGCTGCCAGTGCTGGAAGCATCGGGGGCTCGGCGGGTAAAGGTACCGCCGGTGCCTCTGCTGTCAACGGGCCCTGTACCGAGGCCTCGTCGCTCGGCGGGCTGTCGTCGCGCCCTACTCTAGGAACCCTAGCTGGCTGCTGTCGTCGTGCCATCCTGAAAAGGAAACAAGTATACCACGTTCAGAACAGTATACCTGGTGAGCTGACACAAGTAATCACAAAGAAAACTTGAAACACACATGCAATCAATGTTTTCGTGCATTAAGTCGGAAATCAGAAGTCAGGGTCCTGGTGTATGGATACGTCGGCCGCCACACCAACACTGGACTCCCTGGACTGATAACCACACTCAATACGCTAAACACTATTGATTCACATAGAAGAAAGATCAGAGTCTGCAGTAGAACCAACCACCTCTGATACCAATTTGTCACGACCCGTCCTCGGGGCCCGTGCCGTGACTACCCCAAGCCCGCCTTCCATAGGCCAGGGGCTGTAGACTAGCACCAAGGCGTAAATCCCAACAAAAAGGGAAGGCATTGCCTTTGAAAAGTAAACAAGCACCACAGAGTAAGCAAGCGGAAAAGTAAACACTAAGTAAAACTGTACAAGCTGTGCTGAAAGTAAAAAGGGGCCGGAAATACAAGCCCAACTGTAAAGTACAACTGAAAGGAAAAACAGCAACTGAAAAGGGAAAACTGCAGCGTCGAGCCATCCTCTGGAAGTCCCACCTGAAGGGTGGGTACAGATAGCCTCCACTGCTCCTCGGGTCCACCTGACCGCTCCGAGTACGTCCCGCCCAGTGGTCCACCTCCAGGTACTGTCCTGCTCCACACGCCTCCTCCACGATCAGCGTTGTCCGTCATCTGCAACCAACACCACGAAGTGCGGGCATAGCCCGTGCAGGGGTGAGTATAAGCTACTCGGTAGGGACCCCGAGACCCCCGAAGGTCTCCCGAAATCCACAAAGGATAAATCACGAAGAAGAGGTACAATCACGAAGTAACATCTGACACGGCTTAGGTATATGCCCATACATATACCTAAGTCATCAATTCCCCGATCGGCTCCAACGTCCGAGCCGAAGCACAACCCAGTCCACACAGGAAAGAAAAACGCATACCCACGCAGGATAGAACAACACAATCCACAAAGGAGAGTAACACAAGATTCAGCTCACACAGGTATACTTCTTCGGATGACGATAAAGATGATCATTGAACCATCTAAGTCGTCGGACCCACGAAGGATCGATAGGTACTAACCTTGCAGTGACCCACACAGGATCGGGCCCACGCAGGACCTGTAGGAGTTGGCTCACACAGAACCGCTGAGAGATGACCCACACAGGATCAGACCCACACAGGATCGGGCCCACACAGGACCGGGCCCACGCAGGACCTGTAGGCGCTGGCTCACATAGAACCGCTGAGCGCTGACCCACGCAGGATCAGACCCACACAGGATCGGGCCCACACAGGACCGGGCCCACGCAGGACCTGAAGCACTGATCCACGTAGGATCGCTGAGTGCAGTAGTCATCGCAGTCCGCTGAGGATCTCTGCACAGTCGTCGCCGGAGTCCACTGAGGATCTCTACACGGTCGTCGCCGCAGTCCACTGAGGATCTCTGCACGGTCGTCGCCGTCGAAGTAGCAGTCGCAGCCAGCCTAGGGTTCCCGCACACAGCAAGCTCGTTCGGGAGGGTCCGCTCCACGAGCCGAGAGGCTGATACATCAACTGACACAAATTCTGAAGTTGATGTATCCAAAAGTTCCGTATCGTCAACAGGAACTCAACGTCGCAGACGGCGCGTCAATCGGACGCCCGGTCTGAGAGATATTGGCATTTTCGTCCCAGGGGCCCGGTTGGTTTTTAAGGCAAAACCAACCCGACCGCACTCCACCTGCGTCCAAACCTCGTGCGGAGTATGCCAAAAGATCCATCTCACTTAGAGGAATTCAACAAAGCTGACGGCACGTCAATCGGACGTCAGTAGCTCAAGATATGAGCGTTTCCGCTCCGAGGGCCCGGTTGGTCTCGTGTACGAACCAACCCGGCCGAACTTAAAGTATTCCGAAACCTTGAGTGAGATATACCGAAACGACCATCTCGATCCAAGGATCGCGTTGCCGCTGACGGCGGGTCGTTTGGAGGCACGAAGCTCAAGTTACGGGCATTTGAACGAAAACGTCCGAAGAAGGAAGTACGGGCCCGGGCCGACCCGGCCCGACCCCCCCCCCCCCCCCGGGTCGGCCCGAACCGGGTCGACCCGACCCGGGTCCGACCCGGTTGGACCGGTCCGGCCCGGCCAGGGCGCGGCCCGGCCGGTCGGACCGGGCTGGCTCGGCTCGGCCGAGCGGCCGAGCGCCAGGCGCCGCGGACGTTGACCCGCGGCCTGAGGGAAGTCGCGGCCCGCGTGGGCCGCGCTGGCGAACCGCGGACGTGGCTGAGCCGCGTCCCGCCTGGACGAACCGGACCCGCGCGGCCGCGGGTCCATTGGTCGCCGCCGCCTCCGGCCGCCGGCGCCGCCGCGCCGGTGACCCGCGCCGGTGACCCGCGCCGCCGGTAACTTCCGCGGGCCGCCGGCGTCGCTCCGGTGGCCCGATTTCCTTCCCGTCTGCGCCGTTGCTCCTCCCAGGATCCGTTCTTTACTGCGGGATCGTCAAACATCCGTTGCGGCACGTTCCGTCGTCGACCGTCAAATACGCACAAAACGAAGAACGGCGGAGGGTCGTCGGGCCGTGTTCGTTTGGCCCGCACCCTCCGCGTTAGAAATAAACAACCGGGAGAAATTGTTCAACACATGAACCAACAATTTTAATTTTAATAAAATAAAATTGTTTCCTTGAATCCGGTTCTTTAATTTTTAAAGAAAGTTCACAGGAATAACAAAGAGGGATATTCCAAAATTATAAAATCCCTACCTTGATGATCGTCGCGCGCGGGCGTTCTTCGCGGATAAGATCGTCGCGGAAGAGAGGGATCGCCGCGTCGTCGCGGGGAGGCGTCGCGTCGTCGCGGAATCCGGCGTTGAGTCGGCGAGCTCAACTAACCAAGAACAACAGATTTAAATTATAATTAATTAAATCTGTGTTTAAACCCAAAGAAAAGAACCTTGAGCGGAAATCCGAAATCACTCACCTCAAATGGTCGGTGATCGGAGATCGGAGATCGGAGATCGGAAGAACGTCTCGGACGAAGGCGTCGTCGATTTCCGGGTTCGGCGTTCTTCGCGTTCTTCGCGTTCTTCGCGTTCTTCGCGAGGGAGATGAAGAAACAGGGATCCTCTCAAATCTTTTCAAAAGATTTTGGGTTGGTCTTATTTTATTAACATGCCAACACACGAAAACCGGTTAAGAAACGATTGAATTAATTCGTTTAATTAATTCAACGAAAGAAACGGGCCATTTAATTCCTGAAAGAAACAGCCCATTTAATTCATGAAAGAAACAGCCCAATTAAATGGTCTGTTAAGAATTTAGAAAACGCGTCGGTTGACCTTCATTAAGACGGGTTTTCACGGGTGCGTTTCTTAGCGGAAAGAAACGGCGGGGCTCGTGCGGGCCCCACCTCACAAATATCCTACCAAGGGGGTAGGATATTTCTGGATAGCATCCTATCCAGTTCAACTCAGTTCAAGCCGCCTTTAAGTGGCTTCAAGTGGCTTCCAAGTGGCTTAAGTGAAATAAAATAAAGTTGTCGCAAAATTATTTTATTTCTTAACTTTAATCCCGAAAATTAAAAACCACACCCGAGCAAACGCAACTCCGAAAGAGGCGTTTCTAAGCAAATACCGGCGCTTCGATTTCATCGGTGCCCTCAGAATTCGATTCCGGGCACCGGTTCAAAAGTTAGAAAAACCCGCTCGTCCGTTCACTGAACGTACCCGAGCCAAACTTCGGAAATTGATTCCGGGCACACCGGGCCTCGGAATCAGGTGCCGTCAGAAACTGCTCTCTTGTAAAATTTCAAAGAAAATTAAAAAAAAATTCCTTGAAATTTACGGGTCTTTACAACAACTACCAAGGATAAAAGGACATCACTACCCCTTAGAAATTACACGACCAACCCACATTCCTAAAAAAATTACCCTCCCTAAAAAATAGCTTATCCCCAGGGTGGACCTCCAAAACTCAACCCACCCCTTTTTGCCACAATCACGCACCTTCCTGTTCATTGGTTCTTGAACCTCCAAGTCCCCTTTATGATCTCTGGAATCCCACAATTCATCAAGGTGCAATATGTGCACAACTAAACTTAGAGACTTGTGTACCAACCTTCCTCTACATGAGTTTCAAGATCTGCTCCCTGTTGTCGCCTCTTTAAAAACTCCAAGAAGTCAACAAACCAAATCACCCCCCTACAATATTCCTCACAAATCAAGCCAGAAATGGTACAATGATCTTCCACTACTCCAAAAATGGAATTCAATTCCAGAACAAGAAAAAACTCTCATGTCACTTGCATAGGCAAAAGCTCCATCAAGAGATTACATTCCAATGTGTAGAAGGCCTTTGAAACTAATGTTGCACCTATTGCTCCCCAAACTTGACGAGCAGTATACGACGTCCTCCCAACATTTGGGTTAGCTGTGTATGTATTCCAAACTCATTTTTCTTACTCAGTGTGTCAATACTATAGACACTTCTCAACATTCTCGACTCCAGAGGTGATCGTGTCCCCCTCTAGCAAAGTGACTCTCAGCTACGATCTTGTTTTCCCAGGATCGATTGTCTTTCCCAGTGCAATAGGTTTTTTACCAGTAGTAGATCAAGATTTCTCTTAGCAGGAATTCATAAAAGGTGCAACGTCAGTTCTCTGAGATTCACCATCTTGAGATCAACTCACAACAGTGCAGAAGCAATGAAGAAACAGGCATATCCCAACGTTCAATAATGTAAACAACAGGAATGTTCTCTCTAGAAATCGTAATCCCAATCAGCCAAATTCAATGCAGTCCACCAACACAAAGTGATCTACGTGTCTTCTCGAACAACGTTTCTTGAATTTTCCTCCCTCAAGATTCTTCCCCTAGCGTATGTTACTTTCTCCTGTGCTCGTCCCGAACAACAACAATCGTGGCACCTTCTTCTATTTCTCCAGTAGTATAAAGAAAAACTCAATGAAAACATCGATTGTTAGGTTAGAAACCTAACAGCAGGTCACACATAGGATTATAGGTAGTAGGAAGGGATCTAAAAAATGTGGAAAGAAGAAGAAATTTTACACTAGAAGGGAGAAGATTGAGAGATGCTCTTAAAGAAGACCCCTCTCCTGAAACTCAAGTGGTATCCTCCCAAGGACCAGCTCTCTAGAATCTACCAAGTAAAATTTCCATGAAATAAATCATTGGCCCCTTACAATTGATAACTTAACCTATTTATGAACCCATGACCAAATACTAATTACTTCCTAATTGCCTTTCCAACACAGAAAAAGGAGGACAAAACTACCAAATGAATACTCTCGCCTCTCACACATGAGGCCCCCTTCTTTAACAACCCACTTACCATACCTCAACCTAACAACTACCAAGAATAAAAGTACATCATTGTCAGTTACACGGAATGCCCACATTCCCAACATACTCTACAATTTTGAACAATGAAAGCATCCATGTTTTCATTTATATTGTGAATTGAAGGTCATAGTTCCTAGAAATGTAAAGAAACATAAAATAATTTTCTAAGTTGGAACCTTTTGATTTGTAGAATCCAGATTGAGAAAATGAAGATTGTCATGTTGTTTTTTTAAGTTAGATCATTTTATTAACTCATTCATGAAATCATAATTCCATTAAAAATTCTTCATAAAAGCGGAAAAATGAGAAATAAATGGGGCCGAATTCAGACAAAGATACCAGAGATAGATTGCAATTCTAATTGATTAGTGTTTCAAAAATAACATGTCGTTGAAATAAAACTATTTGTATCAATGGAAAGCATGTAGTACTTTGGTTCAATGGAGCTACAGGAGGGGATGAATTTTAAAGGGAAAAAACTAAGGGATTTCAAATGGAGAAGGAAAGGAAATGGAAGGGGTGGCTCGATGAGAGGAAAGGGATGTGAGGGTGAATAAAATTTCTTCCTTAGATTGTAAAGGAATGGTGGAGGTTATAAAATATTCATTACTTATCTGAACCACAAGGAGAGGGAAACGAAAATGATATTAAATTTAATTAACTTTCTCACTCTTCCAAATTGCCCTGATTTTGGAGGAAAAGTAAAAGCTCCGAGGAGGGGTTACCCTCAAAAAGTTTGAACAAAAAAAAGTTTTTTAAATGATAGCATCTCCCCAGACCACACTTTTTAAAACCAAATGATGTATTTTGATAAAAAAAATCTTTCACGCATTCCAGGTCTCTTAATTTACCAACACAAACTGGATGAATCATTGGTAAAAAACTTTTAATAGAGAAGTGAAAATGATTTTGTCCATTTTATTCATTGGATCATGTAACTATTATATAAACACATAAAATAAAGTCACTTACTATGAACATGAAATAAAATACAATCCAACAATTCACAGTAGTTGTCTCGTCCAACCACACGAAACATATGACTTCTGCTACCATCTAAAATCATTTCTCATTTTTTTTACCACAGATTGTGGTGCATCTCAGAACAATATGTCCAGTCTACTGCTTTTAGATTTAAGCCAAGAAAAAAACGTAGATAGAAATAAAGATATTTTTTTAAATCAAAAGTCACTTTCTCAATTTCATAGAAGTGATTTCAATGAAAATTGGGAAAGTACCTTCTAGAAATCTAGATTCCTCCTCTAGCTTCTCAATCTTTTTCTAATTTTCAACCTCTTAGTTATTATCAATTTTAGATCCTTTTGAACCTACCCCACTCAAATGTAGTATGACTTGTTTCATCACCTAGGATAAACTTGAGTGGTGCAGGTGAAAAAGGATCTAAAATTGAAAATAATGAAGATGTTGCAAATTAGTAAGATATTGAGAAGCCGGAGGAGGAATCCAGATGCCTAGAAGGTATTTTCCTAATTTTCATTGAAATCACTTCTATGAAATTGAGAAATTAAATTTTGATTTACAAAACTATATTTATTGTTTTCTGAGTTTTTTTTGATTTTCTTAAATCTAAAAGCAGTAGACTGCGCATATTGTTCTAAGACTCACCACAATCTGTGGTAAAAAACATGATAAATTATATAATATGGTAGTAAAATTCATCTATTTCATGCGCTTGGATGAGATAGCTGATGTGAATTATTGGATTGTATTTGATTTCATGTTCATAGTAAGAGACTTTATTTTCTATGTTTATATGCCAGTTACATTCTCCAATCAATAAAAGGGCCAAAAGAATTTTCACTTCTCTATCAGAAGTTCTTTTCCAATGATTCATCCATATATCTATTTTTCATTGTTTCTTAGAGCAAGAACTATTTGTTATAATAGAGATTTCACTTGATTAGTGTTTGGTTCTTGGTAAATTGGGAGACATGGAATGAGGGGAAGGTTTTTTTGTCGAAATACATCATTTGGTTTAAAAAGGGGTGGTATGGGAAGGTGTTATCATTTAAACCACTTTCTTGGTTCAAAATTTTGGATGGTAACCCACCAAGCTTTTATTTTTCCTCCAAAATCAGGGCAATTTGGAAGAGTGAGAAAGTTAATTAAATTTAATATCATTTTCATTCCCCTATACTTGTAGTTAAAATAATTAATGAATATTTTCTATCCTCCACCCTTCCCTTACAATCTAAGGAAGAAATTTTATTCACCCTCACATCCCTTTCCCTCCATCGAGTCACCACTTCCATTTCCCTTCCCTCTCTGTTTAAAATCCCTTAGTTTTTCCCCTTTAAAATTCCTACTCTCCAGTAGATCCATTGCACCCAATTACTATCTTCTTTCCATTGATACAAACAATGTTACTTCTGTGGTGTGCACTTTTCGAAACACTGATCAATTGGCATTGCAATGTGTCTCCAGTATCTCCCTCTCACTTCGACCCCATTTATTTTGCATTTTTATGATTTTATGAATAAATTTTAATGGAATTACAATTTCAAGAATATGAGTCAATCAAATGGTCTAACTTAAAAAACAACACAACAATCCTCGTTTTCTCAATCTAGATTCTACAAATCAAAAGGGGCCAACTTTCAAAATTATTTTATGTTTCTTTGCATGTCTAGGAACTATTACCTTCAATCCACAATATAAAGGAAAACATGGATATTTTCATGGTTCAAAATTGTATAAATTATGTTTGTAATGTTGGAATTATATGTAACTAATAGTGATGTACTTTTATTATTGGTAGTTGTTAGGTTGGGGTAGTTGTGGGTTGAGGTTTGGTAGGCGGGATGTTAAAGAAGGGGGCCAACTGTGTGAAGGGAGGATATTCATTTGGCAGTATTTTCCTCCTTTAGCTGTGTTAGCGGGGCAGTTAAGAAGTAGTTTGTATTTGGTCAGGGGTTCATAAATAGGGGGTTATCAATTGTAAGGTGGAAATGAGTGATTTCGTGGTGATTCTACTTGGTAGCTTCTAGAGAGATGGTCCTTGGGAGGATACGACTAGATCTTCAGGAGAGTGGTCTTCTTCAGAAGCATCTATTCCACTTCTCCCTTCTATTGTAACTCAATTTATTCTTCTTCTTGCCACTATTGTTATATCCCTTCCCACTTCCTATAATTTATTGTGCGACCTGATGTCAGGTTTCTAACCTAACAATAAATGTTTTCACTGAGGTTTTCTTTATACTATTGGAGAAACATAATAAGGCACCATGATTTCTATTGGCTCATGTTTCCCGCAGTCCATTTAATCTTCTCTCCATTAGTAAGCTCAAAAACTACTTACTTAAATTGTGTTGATATTTTTACATATTCTATTGTTGTTTTTTTGGAGTAGTCTACGAATCCGGAGTTTGGTATAGGTCGTCTTAGTGATGGGGTGTGCATGTTCGATACCCCACCATCCCTACCTTGCCCATCCACCTCTCGGCGTTCCCTCAAACTACATTTTTTCCATGGTCATCCACCGACTTTAGTATTACATAAGTTTTTCCCCCATTTTAGTCCACATCTTTCCTTCAATTGTAAATATCGTAAGTTTGCTAAACATCACCAGGCGTCTTATGTTCCTCATTTGGTGATTTGTGTGGATAACCCTTTTGACTTAGTTCATTCTGTTGTATGGGGTCCCTACACGGTCTCCAATCATTTAGGGTACCACTATTATGTATCCTTTATTGATGACTTCTCTCAAATGACATAACTATATCGTTTTAGTGATCATTCAAAGGTGTAACGTCTCAGGTTTTAAGGAGCAGATCCAAATCCTAAACCCATTTGAATTTTTGAGTTTGGTGAGTGGGTCATCATTCTTTTTTGATCATTGGAACCTGATTTTGAGAGTTTATTTGACTCAAGACCTCGTTTTTAGATGGTTATTAATTCTTGGAAAGTTACTCTGAGTTTAAAGTGGGTTTTGAGTGTGTTGGAGGCCGAAAACCTAGTTTCAGGAAAATGAAGATAGAGGCGCACAGTTTGAGCAAACCGTGCAACCTCCCAGGAGTAACTGTGCGGCCCTCCAATGTCACTGGACAGGGTTTAACAAACTATCCCAGAGGGGTTACAAAATCATGTGGGAGCTCTCTAATTTTTTAAGGAGGGCTCACACACATACTACGCACAGTTTGGGAAACTGTGCAAGTGGGGTGTTCAGACAGTGGGCACTGTACGGTTTTCCAAATAGTACGATAACTATGCAGCCTCTTTAAAAGGGAAAAATTACCATTTTCCCTTATTTTATTTAAGAGGTTCACCCCTATTTTCTTCCCCTTGTGTAAGCTCCACTTCTTGCAGCTAGGGATATCATCTCCTCCTAGGACTTAGCCTGATCTCTCCATATGAGATCAGTTTTGATCGTTGTAGATCTCATTGGAACTGCATCGGTGACCCCTTTAATCTGTTATTCTCTTTTCTTCTTTGCTGTCACCATAAAGTGTGCTAAATTTGTGCAAGACATTTTACCCTATTTTCAGGGCATTCATCTAAAATGTTGATTTCTTCCAAATTGTTTCGAGTTACAGATTGGTATCGGATGAGAAAATGTCTACCAGTATGAGGTAGGTGGTGCCTAACTTTCTCTTTGATTTTTCTAGAGTTTTAGGAGTGCGCTCTATATGCTCCAATGGTTCACTGAAGCACAAGAAGCTTTTGATAGACTTAAGGAGAGAGTATGACCACAACTTTAGAGCTTGGTATGCCAGATTTTTCAAAAGGGTTTTCCCTAGAGTGTGACACTAGAGGTAACGGGTATAGGAGTTGTACTCATGCAGGAGGAATGACCTCTAGAGTATTGCAGTAAATCATTATCTAATTCTACTCTGGCTAAATCCATATATGAAAAGGGGTTAATGGATTTAGTTTGGTCGATCCAACACCATAGATAATGCTTCATAAGAAGACGATTTAAGGTATATACTGATCAATGAAGTCTCAAACATCTTCTTTGTCAAAGAGTTTTATCAACATACCAACAATATTGGAAAGCTAAGCTTCTAAGGTATGATTTTGAAGTTATTTCCAAGAAGGGGAAAACTGAACACTACAACAGATGCATTGTCACGGGTAGTTCTGTAAAGAGAGTACTTGATCATGGCAATTTAGAACTACAATGGGAGGAACTATAGATATTACGGGCTGAGACACAGTAGGATCCACATTCAAAAGTTATCATAGAAGCCTTGCAGCATGATGAACTCATGAAAATGAGTTTCTCTTATCGAAATGGCATGTTGTTCTTTACGAACATATTGGTTTTACCAACAAAATCGGTTTTACTTCCTAGAATGATGCAACATTATAACTCTTCTCTAAAAAGGGGACATTTGGGACGTTCGAAAACATATAAGTGGCTCACCTAAGAAGTTTGCTGGACTAAAATGTCTCGAGAAATATAGAAGATTGTTCATAAATCTGAGGTATGCTAGAGAAGAATATGAAGCTTTGAGTCCAATAGGTTTGTTACATCTGATGTCAATTCCAAAGTTGATCTAGGAATAAGGGCACTTAAGTATGCGCATTTTACTCCCTTTAGTCATTTTTACACAGTGAAAACAGTCACAAATGTGTTTCAGAAGGAGGTATTGTGGTCACATGGATTACCTAGGGCCATTGTTGTGACAAACACCCATTCTTTATGAGTTTTTTTGGGCATGAATTATTCAAGCTACAAGAAACTACTTTAAAAATGAGTTCTTCCTATCATCCACGGTGTGATGCCAGATAGAGGTGGTTAATAGGTGTCTTGAGATTTATTTGAGGTGTGTTTCTTCAGATCATTTGAGATGTTGGATGTCATGGCTTTCATGGGCAGAATACACCTATAACACTTCTTATCACACTTCTACTTGCAAAACACCACATATTCTTCACTATGCTCGAGGATAAGTTGTTGTCGAGCTCGTTGTCAATGCCTTACTAGATGGAGATGAATCACTACATCAATTTCAGGAAAATCTTCAATGGACCCAACAACTGATGACCAAGTTTGTTAATCGACAACACTGGGAGGTGGATTATAAGCAAGGAGACATGGTTTGGGTTAAGTTGCAACCTAGCAGGCCGAGAGTTCTATTAAAATCAACCCCAAATTGACAGCTTGGAATTATGTATTGTTTCTAGTGGTTGAACGGGTTGGCATAGTTGCCTACAAACTTGGCCTACCTAAAAACAGTAGGGTACACCCTGTGTTCTTAGTTTCTCAATTAATGTTTGCGACATGACATCACCCAGTTGAAGAAGATTTCCCGAATGACTCGGTAGAGGAAGGAAACTATCTCTTAACCCTGCCGGATGTTAAATTACAAGGTTATAATCCAATGTGGTCGGTACAGTGGCATGGGTGGACAACTAAGGATGTGGCCCGGGAAGATACAGAAGGGTTGAAGGCCCAATTTCCAACTACCCACCTTGAGGACAAGATGGAAATTCAATGAGACAGTAGTGATATGGATGTGGGGGGGGGGGTTGATAGGCCTCCCATTCTCTTTACTTACCAACATAGGGGGCATGGAGGGGTTAGTTCATTTGAGAGTATTTGGGGGGTGTCGCCTAACTGTCAGGGGCAGTGATGTAATTGGGGTCTTTAGTTTGTTGGTTGAGGGAGGGAAATAAAGTGGTGGACGAATATATTGGGAGGGGACCACAGAGAATCGGGAGTAAGGTGGTTAGCCTTGGACTATGAAGGAGTTTACTCCCAAGACTATGAGTCGAGTTAGTTCCTACGGTAATTCAGAGGTGCTCTAGTATTGTTTCACTTATATCATTTTAAATTTCAGACAATTCTTTAATTATGTAATAATATTAGTATGTTTTATTATTTTTACATGATAGATTGATGTATAAAATAAATGTCAGAACCTAAAGTATACTCTTACGATCCTGGTTGGATCCAACACGTTACAAACCTACCCACCCATTACAATCCTAGGATAGAATCTCAATTCGAACAACCTTGAGTACCGATACTCATAATGGTGGATCATGGGAAAGCCATAAATTCATTTCAAAACAATTGATTAATCACCTCAAGGTGAATGTTTTCAAGACTAAACCATACATTATTAAATTCAGAGATGGGTAGAGGAAATGTGAAACTTTACAGGTAGAATGAAGAAAGTTTAGTTTGAGATTGAAACTTCCCTATTTAATATTCTGGGGATAGATTTGGTGCTTCACATATTTTGGATAAAAACATGGGATATGTAACTACTCATTGAAATAATATGATGATGAATGTTCATTGGAAGGGAAAAAGGATTGCACAGTAGGGGTTAAATCAGTTTCAAAATTTTCCCATAGCTCTACAAGAATTTCTTAGTGGGGATAAAGTTTGGTGGCAGGGTATTTAGTGGGAAACAGTGCAAGAAGAGACAAAGGGAGTGGCTAACTAAATATTAATCAGAAAAAAAATTACTAGAGGTTCTGGGAAAGTTCATAATAGCTTTTAAGGCAACCACAAGCTTACGACCAAAAAGAGACTAATCATTCAATAAAATTGAAGGAATGGATAGATTTAGGGAATATTAGACCCTATAAGCATGCTTATCACTTGAAAAATGAAATAGAAAGTAGGATAAAGAGGATGATAAATAAAGGATTAATTTGATACAATAGTAGTCCTTATTCAATTCCAATTACCTTGGTAATAAGAAAGAATGGGGATGGAGAATGTGAGACGATTATAGAGCTCTGAATAAATTAATTGTGATAAATAGATATTCCTTTATTGAAATAGAATAATTTATGGATGAGTTTTATGGAGAAAAATTATTCACTAAGATAGGCTTGAAATTTAGATTTCATCAAGTTAGGATGAAGGAGGATGTTATCAAGACTGTTTTTAAGACATTGAGGAACATTATGAGTATCTTGTTATGCCTCTTGGTATAATGAATTCTTCAACAACTTTTCACTCCACAGTTAATACAGTTTTCAGGAAAAAGATAAGTGTACATTGTTCTTCCATGATAAAATTCTCATATATAGAAGAAGATGGAAGGTACACTTGAAGAATTTGTGGAGAGTTTTACAAACCATGAGCAACAATGTTCTTTATGACGATTAGAATAAGCGCTCTTTTGGAAACAAATCAGTTAAGTTCTTGGGACATGTAAGACAGGGTTTTCATGAATCCAAAGAAAATAGAATGAGTGAAGAGATGGCCATAACTATGGAATATTAAATATTTTTCAAACATGACTAATAGTGTTCTTTGTGTTAGTTGAATTAAGTGATCTTTTGGAAACAAATCAGTTGAGCACTTGGGACATGCAATTTTAGATGAAGGGGTTGTGAGGGATCCAAAGAAAATAGGAGTGAAGATATAGCCAGAACCAATTAATATTAAAGAGGTTAGGGATTATTAGGGGCTTACTGATTATTATAGGAAGTTTATTCAAGTTTATGGAAAAATAGAAAATCCTGTAACAGCCCTTACCAAAATAAAAATGGATTTTAATGGACCCTTGAAACACAAGATGCTTTTGAGAAGTTGAAATATAATATAACTCTAGACCCTGTTTTCTGCATGCCTGATTTCTCAAGGGTATGGTGTTTCAGGTTCAGGACCAAGGGAAGTTTTGATGCAGGAGGGGAACCCTTAGACTTATTTCATCAAGGCACTTTAGGATTATAACCTGGCCAAACATGATTATGTAAGGGAGTTAATGACTCTATTATCATCAGTCCAACATTGGAAGCAATACTCAATTGGAAGGAATTTAAAGGTTCATTGAAAAAGTGATGTTCTGGGTGCCCTCAAATGATTAATGTGATTTTGGAGTACTTAGGTGCAGTAGAGTGGCTGACCAAGGTCGTCTCTCAAAGGAGGAAGTGAATTAAAACAACTTTTTAGAGGTATTATAGAAATAAAATAAAAGATAATAAAAACACTACTTTAAAGAATGGGTGTGTTTGTTTATAGTTTATAAAACTTGAAGAAGTTTTCTAGAAGAAGATTGCATTTTTTTTTGTTTTTAATTTTGAAATGAAGTTTGATTAAAAAGACACAACAAGAAGATGTTTTTTTAGAAAATATTTTAAAAGGCGTAATCGATCTAACTCTACCTATTCAATAAATTATTTATCATTATAATTTAAATTAACATCCACTTAATTATGACCCCTTAACTTGTTAACCCCCAAACCCTACGAGAATTAACCTTACCACAAAGATGAAGTTAATTAAACCCTAGGTTATATTTGGAACATGTAATCGCAACACCCTACTTTGATTGATGTTCTAAGGATAGATTATGGATATTTGAACTCTAAAAATTTATCCTGTATAGTCTTGTATTACTGATTATGATCGCGCTCTCACAATTTACACAAAATCCCGACCTCGCGTGATTTTGTGTTAACTGTTCAATTACTTGTTTAGTTTCTTACAATTTAAAAACAAAATTAATGGATCATATTAATTGAATTACATTAGTTCAGTGATTCAAAATAATTAAATGAAGAGGGTAGAAGATAGATCGATTACTAAAAGACTGCTCTTCCATGAGTGGCGTAATCATTGTAGAAGCGTTTTTCATGTTCAAAGGTTTATAATAGGTATAACCCAATAACGCTTCTACTCAAAAATTCCAGACTAAAGAGAAAGATTAAGAGAAGAAGAAATTTAAACAAAACAGAAGAAAAGACGAGGAATAAAATAAGATCAAAGAAGTTTATTATACAAATGAAAATATTACAACATGAAGAAGAGAAGGAGGCTTCGATGAGGGGATCCTTGTTTCAAGAGATACCCCTTTTACGATGGTTGGAGAATTTTGATGAAACCAACTCTCCTCTGCCTCCAATCTCCTGATTCACGTCCCAACCCCACCAAATGAGAAAAACACCAATTTATATAGTGGTGGGGAGGCTAGGTTCAAAGTGGTTTCAAGTGTGAATGGGGAATCTCGGCCAAATATTTTATTCCAACTTGAACCGCCCATTTGACCACAAAAAAACGTGAATTGGCCGGCCTTCCAGTAGGATAATATGTGCGGATATTGGTCTCCTATCTCCTTTAAAAATTCGGGATCAATCCAAGCCCAGATGAAGGAGTTATGGCCGAAATACATAAGATTTTCCATTCTGGCGTGTCCAGCACACCTTTGAATTTATGGCCCAATTACTCCATCCAAATGCATTATTTTTATCTAGTGTCCCGAATACAAGTTGTAGAAACTTAAGTTGGTAACATTTATAAAAAAATTCAAATTCAAATAATAAATATAAAAATATTTATCTTCGAAATACTATAGTGCACTATAAAGGGTAAAACTGGAATTTTCACTAAATTTTCAAATGAATGATCAAATCCCAAATATTTTATAAATAAACATATTTAACACAATGTGAGGAAATTATTTCATTTATTATCAATAAAATATTCAACAAAATAGTGTTTTATCAACTTCCCCACACTTACCCTTTTGCACTCCTGAGCAAAACCTCATATCAAGTAAACATTAATATCAAATCAAAACAAATTTAAAAACACATATCATTGAGATCCATCAATTCCACACCAAGAATCAAAATATATCATGCCTCATAAAAAAAATAATTATTTCAAGTTCTCCATTTATATCATTCAATATATATCCACTTCATTTATCATCCCATGCACAAAACACTTACCTCGCTTGAATTTTCTCTCATCACTAAATTTTTTTTTGCAATGTATTTCTCATCCAAACTCATACAAGGGTCACCATAGGCTTGATAAATTCCTACATCGCCACCCGATGTGAGTCAAAGACATATGTTTATCATGAGTACTTTTTAGGGTTGTTCTGTGGCTTTCGGTTGGTAGGATTAAGGTGTGAAGAATTCTGAGGCTGAATGAGGAGGGTTTGACTCTTTTTGAAGCAAAATTGCATTAATCTAATTTTCACTTAAATATGGTCTTGTCCTCAGTCCCCATAGTATCAATTCAGCTCCATAATCATGAAAAGTCATGGAAAGTTTACACCATTCATCATTTCGGCATAAAAAATGTCAATCTTCTCAAACATGATTTTCTTGAAAGCTCCAGATAGGCACAACTTTCCACCTCTATTAGAAGCTCCAGAAAGGCACAACTTCTTTTATCATGAAAGATCCAGAAAGGCACAAATTTCAATATAATGTTTTTATTCAACAGCAAACACATCTCTTTATAATTTTATTTTTCATTCGAAGTATCTCAAAATGTGGTAGCACAACACAAGACAACTTCCCCCACACTTAAGCTCAACTAGATTATGCAATTTCACTTCAAGAGTTGGTTGGATAGGTAAAATTGGATTGTAATGTGGCTAAACTAACAGGCTATGCATATATTCTAAGGGCTACAAGGATTAAATTTTCAAGGTAGGACATTATAAAAAATTATTCATTGAAATAGGGGATTTAATACCAAACAAATGCCTCAATCATTTAAACATAAGTGCCTCAAACCCTCAAGTTTTGACAGGAATAAATCAAATTATAGTTAAATCAAGCATGGTTTGGTTCTCTAAAGAAGTGAGGTTAATGTAAAGAATATGAAAATAATTGTTTAGAATCCTCACAGGAAAGTGGTTTCAAATATAAAGACAGTGAGATGCGGCATGGGATTCAAAATTCAATGTACTTTTCATGAAATTACTAAATATTTGAACTTGAAACAAAGTCATTTTCAGTATTCATTTAAGCTCATTTTCATGGGATAAATTGTTTCACTCATTGATATGCATTTCAAAATTGTGATGAGAATAATTTCAGCTCAAAAATTTCAAAAACACAAAGAAAATTGAAAAATAAAAACACACAATTTAAAAAACACACAATTTTTTTGTTTTTTTTAATTAGGAAAACAATTGAAATTACTAAACTAAAAGGTTCCCTCCCCCACACTTAAAATATTGCATTGTCGTCAATGTGAACCCATGAGATGATATATACACATGAAATGATGAATTTTTAAATAGGAAAAATAATATAAAAGTGAAAGGGTTAGGAACAGCCTGATGTGCTCAAGTGATAATGAGGTCATGCAGTGTAATAAAATCCACTGCATTAGTAGGAAGTCCCTCAATGTATCTCTTCAAAAGTTTCCCATTGACTGTAAAGATCCTTCCAGTGTCCTCTTGTGTGATCTCCACTGCACCATAGGGAAAAACATTAGATACAATATAAGGACCTAACCATCTGGAACGCAACTTACCAGGCATCAGCTTCAGTCGTGAACTATAGAGAAAGACTTTCTCTCCAACATGAAACTCCCTTTGTTGGATCATTCTATCATGAGATACTTTTGATCTTTCCTTGTATATCCTTTAGTTATCATATGAAGACAATATAATCTCCTCAAGCTCTTGAATTTGAAGCTTCCTTTGGATTCCAACTTGGGCCAAATCCATGTTGCATTTCTTTATAGCCCAATAATCCTGATGCTCAACTTCCACAGGGAGATGACATGCTTTCCCAAAAACAATCCGAAATGGGGACATACCAATGGGTGTCTTGTATGTTGTCCTATAAGCCCACAATGCATCATCCAAGCACTTGCTCCAATCTTTCCTATTTGGTTTCACAGTTTTCTCCAATATTTGTTTCAACTCACGATTTGAAACCTCAGCCTGTCCATTTGTTTGGGGGTGGTATGGTGTTGATGTTTTGTGTGTCACCCCATACTTTCGAAGGAGGGAAGAAAAATTCCTATTGAAAAAGTGTGTCCCTTGGTCACTGATGATGGCCTTTGGTACTCCAAACCTGCAGAAAATTTGAGCCCTAAAAAAATCCACTACAACATGAGAATCGTCAATCCTGGTGGCCTAGGCCTCCACCCATTTACTCACATAATCAACAACAACCAAAATATACAAAAATACAAATGAACTAGGAAAAATACCCATAAAATAAATGCCCTATACATCAAAAATCTCACATAATAGTATGGGTTGTTAGGGAATCTCATGTCTCCTAGAAATATTCCCAGTGTGTTGGCAACGAGAGCATGACTTACAAAACACATGGGCATCATGGAATAAGCTAGGCCAATATAATCCAGAGTCCAAAACTTTCCTAGCTGTCTGTTGGGGTCCAAAGTGTCAACCATAAGCAAGTGTATGACAGAAATGTAAAACAGACTCAAACTCATGATCGGGAACACATCTCCTAATGACTTGGTCACTACACATGCGCCAGAGGTAAGGATCATCCCACACATAAAACCTAGACTCACTTTTTAATTTTTGGACTTGATTATTCTTCAAATTTGCTGGGATTTCAGAGGAAACAATGTAATTAACTAAATCATCATACCAAGGATGCGTACCTAGTATGGTATAGAGATTCTCATTGGGGAAAGTGTCCCGAAGTTGTACCTGGTCCAGGGTGTCACCCTCTGGTGTGTGAGTAAGCCTACTCATATGGTCTGCCCTCAAATTCTCTGACCCCTTCTTGTCCTTTATCTCGATGTCAATCTCTTGAAGAAGGAGCATCCAACGGATAAGTCATGGCTTTGCATCTGGATTCTTTAAAAGGTACCTCAAAGCTGCATGGTCAGAAAAAACAACTACTTTAGATCCCAATAAATATGAACAAAATTTATCTAAAGCAAATATAACAGCAAGAAACTCCTTTTCTTTTGTGGTGTAGTTTGATTGGGTAGAATCCAACATCCTCGATGCATACAAAATCACATGTGAACGTCCCTACACCCTCTGAGATAAGACAGCTCCAACTGCGAAGTTGGACGCATCACACATAAGCTCAAATGGAAGGTCCCACCGTGGGGGCTGTTTGATCGGTGGAGTGGTCAGACACTTCTTTAGATCATCAAATGATACCCTGCATGAATCATCAAAATTGAAGTCAATATCTTTTTAAAGCAACCGAGACAAGGGTAGAGCGATCTTACTAAAATATCTGATGAAGCGTCGATAAAATCCAGCATGTCCAAGGAATGATCGAACATCACGCACACATGTAGGATATGGTAGGGATAAAATAATTTCTACCTTAGATTTATCAACTTCAATGCCATGTTATGAGACTATATGACCTAATACAATTCCCTTTTCGACCAAGAAATGACATTTTTCAAAATTTAAGACCAGATTCTTCTCAATACAACAATGCAACACATCACCCAAATTGGAGAGACATTCATCAAATGAGGATCCATAAACTGTAAAATCATCCATAAATACCTCCATGAAGGTCTCAATGAAATATGAGAAAATACTCACCATGCATCTCTGGAAGGTACCTGGGGCATTGCAAAGTCCAAATGGCATCCTTCGGTAAGTAAAGGTACCGAATGGGTAGGTGAATGTTGTCTTCTCCTGGTCCTCTACTGCAATGGGAACCTGAAAATAGCCAAAGAAACCATCCAAGAAGCAATAATGTGTCCTACCTGTAAGTCTCTCAAGCATCTGGTCAATGAATGGAAGTGGGAAATGGTCCTTACGAGTGGATTGATTTAGTTTCCTATAATCAATACACACTCTCCAACTGTTTTGTACTCTCACAGGAACTAACTCATCATTTTCATTTTTTATAACAGTGAAACCAGTTTTCTTTGGTACAACCTGGACAGGGCTAACCCATTGTGAGTCAGAAATAGGGTAAATGATACCCGCCTCAAGTAATTTTTCAACTTCTTTCTTAACAACTTCCAAAAGCGTTGGATTAAGTCTCCTTTGTGGTTGCCTAATCGGTTTAGCCCCATCCTCCAAGAGAATCCTATACATGCAAATGGATGGGCTAATACCTGATATGTCTGCCAATGTCCAACCAATTTCCCTAATATTATCTCTCAAAAGATTCAAAAGTTTTTCTTTATGTTCAAAAGATAGATTGTTAGCAATGATAACAGGTAATCTATCACCACTCAGTGGGTATGCATATTTAAGATTTGGGGGAAATGGCTTGAGTTCCAATGTAGGGGGCTGATGTATGGATGGAGAAATTGATGCAACAGAAATATCTGCACAATGAACATCAGTATCAGAATAAAAATCATCAAAATTAGAAACTAATGCATCAAATCCATCATCATACTCAACAGCCATGTCATAATTAGAGTTCACATGATCAAAATCAGAATATGATTCCATTTCAAAATCAAACCTTATAGAGTCTTGTTCCTTATAAATAGGTGTGTAAGTACTCTTAGACATCAAACTAGAACCAATAATCATAATCTCCCTAAGAATATGACAATCCAATTCCATGGTGTTTTTACTTGGTGGTTCAAAATGGGAGATAAAAAATGCAGAATGATCCTCTGAGGGGTACTTCATGGAATCCATAACATTAAAAATTACAACTTCATCTCCAAACTCCATGGAAAGTGTACCCTCATGAACATTTATGATAGGTTTTGCAATTTTGAGGAAGGTTCTACCTAAGATAATGGGAGCACAAGAACTTACCTGATCATCCTCCATTTGGAGCACATAGAAGTTTGCTGGAAAGATCATGTCTCTTACCCAGACATGTACATCCTCAAGAACTCCCACTGGATATACTGTAGCTCTATTCGCCAATTGCACCACAACTCTCATCGGCTTCAACTCACCAACCTCTAAAGAAGAGAATACAGAGTGAGGTATCACATTTATTGAAGCTCCTAAATCACAAATAGCATCAGAGAAGTGAAACTCCCCTATGGTACATGGGATGGTGAATGTCCCGGGATCCTTGCACTTTGTTGGCATTTCTAGAGTTGGTGTAATGAGTGCTGAGACATTCCTTCCAAGGTTGATCCTCTCATTTCCCTTGATCCCTCTTTGATTGGTATAAAGTTATTTTAATAATTTTGCATACCTTGAAATTTTTTTAATGGCTTCAAATAGAGGAATGTTGATCTCCACACGCTTGAATGTGTCTAAAACCTTCTTCTACATTGCTTCTTCATCCATCTTCTTGGTTTGAACAACCATGTTTGGAAAAGGAAGGGGTTTAGGAGGAACATCATTAATCTTTTGCTTACATTTATCTTTCTCCTTGGATTTCTTGTTAGTTGATGTGGAATTTGGATTTTTTGGAGTTGAGATGAATCCAAGTGGAATTTTAGGTGGAGAAGCATCATTTGTTTGCTCCCCACTTCTCAATGTAATGGAACTGACATTCCCCTTTGTATTGGGATTAGGTTGGGAAGGAAGATTTCCAGAATTCTTACTTACAAGTTCATGGAGGGCGGTGGTAATCTGGCTCATTTGAGTCTTCAACTCCCTCAACTCCGAACCTTGACTCTTCAACTCATTCTGTTGATTAAGAAAAATTTGTTTCAAAATTTCATCAGTGTTAGAATCTACCTTGGGTGGGGGATTCCCTTGTTGTTGGCTTGTTGATGCTTGAGATTCAAATCTCCTTTGGGGTTGTTGGAAACCCTGCTGGTAAGGTGGAGGCTGCTGGAAGTTTTGTTGAAAAGAGGGACTTTGCTGTTGTCCAGAGCCATACCTCATGTCCGATTGATCCTTCCATCCTTGGTTGAATGTTGGTGCAAATGAGTCATACTTCTTTTGGGGATGTGGTTGTTGTTGTTGATATGGTCTCCCAGGGAATACTGTTGCACAATCTTCTGTTTCTTGGAGTTGTGGGCAACAGTAAGTTGGGTGGCTTGTCTCAGTGAAAATACCACAAGGCCTTGAAGGAGGGGGTTAGGATGTCTTTTGTGCCAAAGAAATCTGTCTCACCATAGTTTTCAATTCTTCCAACTTGGTATCAATCAAATGACTTTCAAGAGAAGATGGACTTACCTGATGTACTCCCCTGACATGTGGTGTACCTAGATCGCCAAATTGCTGGGAGTTTTGGGCCATCTTGTCTATCAACGCACGTGCAGCTACTGGTGTCTTGTCCACCAATACTCCTCCAGCTGCAGCATCTACCATGCTTCTCTCTATAGGTGTGAGTCCTTCATAAAATTATTGGATGAGGAGTTTCTCACTGATTTGGTGATGTGGGCAACTTGCACACAACTTCTTGAATCGCTCCCAATACTCATACATTGACTCCCCTTGTGCTTGATTGATCCTCGAGATATCCTTACGAATAGAATTGGTCCTCGATGCTGGAAAAAATATCTGCAAGAAAAGACGTTTCAAATCGTTCCAACAAGTTACATCTTCGGGTTGTAAATAATACATCCAGTCTTTCGTAGCTCCATCAAGTGAAAATGAGTATGCTCTTAATTTAATTTGATCTTCAGATACATTTCTAGGTTTTAGGGTTGAGAAAACCACATTAAATTCTTTCAAAAAAAAATTTGGATCCTCACTAGATAATCCATGAAACTTTGGAAGAAGATGAATTAACCCATATTTCAGTTCAAAGTCCGATTCGAGATTTGGGTATGCAATACAATTTGGTTGATAGTTAATATCTTGTGTAGCCAATTCTCGAATGGTTCTATTAAGTTAATTTAAATTATTTTCAGCCATTGGTTCTTTTTTTATGTTTTAATTTGAATTGCTTCTAATTTTAATGTTCTGATATTGGAGTAATTCTCCAACTGTTTGAATATTGAAACTTCCCATAGACTGAGAATGTCTGATTCGAGCCCTAAGGCTACGTTCAATCTCAGGGTCAAGATCTAAGAGATTCTAGAGATTAGTTCATGTCATAAATCAATAAAAGATGAAAAGAAGGAAAGTGTACCATAGTAAAATAAAAATTAGAAGTTTTAGTTGATGGTCCAAAAAGAAGTAGAATAAAATAAAAGAAGAAGAAGAAAAAAAAAGAAATCAGATTGGGTAAAGAAGGAAGAAAGAAGAGAGGAAGAGAATAAAATGTAAAATAAAATAAATACCTCTAATTGGTTGAAATAATTACTTGCCTCCTCAGAAATGGTGCCAATTTGAAAGAGTGTTGTCGTGGGAGCCCTCAAATTATTAATGTGATTTTGGGGTACTTAGGTGCAGCAGAGTGGCTGACCAAGGTCGTCTCTCAAAGGAGGAAGTGAATTAAAACAACTTTTTAGAGGTATTATAGAAATAAAATAAAATAGAATAAAAACACTACTTGAAAGGATGGGGGTGATTTTTTATAGTTTATAAAACTTGAAGAAGTTTTCTGGAAGAATATTTCATTTTTTTTGTTTTTAATTTTGAAATGAAGTTTGATTAAAAAGACACAACAAGAAGATGTTTTTTTAGAAAATATTTTAAAAGGCGTAATTGATCTAACTCTACCTCTTCAAAAAATTATTTATCACTATCATTTAAATTAACATCCACTTAATTATTACCCCTTAACTTGTTAACCCCCAAACCCTACGAGAATTAACCTTACCACAAAGATGAAGTTAATTAAACCCTAGGTTATCTTCAGAACATGTAATCGCAGCACCCTACATTGATTGATGTTATAAGGATAGATTATGGTCAGTGGTAAATTAAGGCATATATCCATTCTGGAAATGAGGATGAATTGTGTTTAGGGATTATATTTGAAATCTACAAATTTATCCTGTATGGTCTTGTATTACTGATTAAGATCGCGCTCTCACAATTTACACAAAATCCCGACCTCGCATGTTTTTGTGTTAATTGTTCAATTGCTTGATTAGTTTATTAAAATTTAAAAACACAATTCATGGATCATATTAAGTGAATTACAGTATATCAATGATTCAAAATAATTAAATTAAGAGGGTATAATATAGATCGATTACTAAAAGACTACTCTTCTATGGGTGGCGTAATCATCGTAGAAGCATTTTGCATGTGCAAAGGTTTATAATGAGTATAACCCAATAACGCTTCTACTCAATAATTCCAGACCAAAGAGGAAGATTAATAGAAGAATAAATTTAAACAAAATAGAAGAAAATATGATGAATAATAGAATATCAAAGAATTTTATTACACAAATGAAAATATTACAACATGAAGAAGAGAAGGAGGCTTCGATGAGGGGATCCTTACTTCAAGAGAAAACCCTCTTACAATGGTTAGATAATTTGGGTAAAACCAATTCTCCTATACATCCAATCTCCTGATGCACGTCCCAACCCCACCAAATGATAAAAACACCAATTTATAGAGTGGTGGGGAGACTAGGTACAAAGTGGGTTCAAGTGTGAATGGGGAATCTCAGACAAATATTTTATTCCAACTTGAACCGCCCATTTGACCACTAAAATCATGAATTGTCCAGAAGTCCAGAAGGATCATATGTGAGGATATTGGTCTTATATAACCTCTCAAAATTTGGGCTCAATACAAGCCCAGATGAAGGATTTATGGCCGAAATACAGAAGCTTCTCCATTCTGGCGTTTCCAGCCCACATTTGACTTTATGACCCAATTAATCAATCCAAATGCATTATTTTTATCTAGTGTCCTGAATAAAAGTTGTAGAAAATTAAGTTATTAACACTTCTAAAAAATTTTAAATTCAAATAATAAATATAAAAATATTTATCTTCGAAATACTACAGTGCACTATAAAGGGTAAAACTTGAATTTTCACTAAATTTTCAAATGAATGATCAAATCCCAAATATTTTATAAATAAACATATTTAACACAATGTGAGGAAATTATGTCATTTATTATCAATAAAATATTCAACAAAATAGTGTTTTATCATTCATACAGACCATAAAATCCTTAAACATATGCTTAGTCAACGGATTAGTGGATCAAAAATTTTGGTAGGCTAAGCTATTGGGTTATGGATTTGAAGTAATTTATGAACTTGGAAAGTCAAACAAAGCAACAAATACTTTGGAAAGTGTTCTTGAAGAAGTGGGAACACAACAGATGGATGTTGCAGAAATATATTGGGTTGAAATTCAATTGGTTAAATTAAACAGAATTAATGAATTAATGGAAATAATATCATCATTTCATAAGAATTTATGTGCTAAACCAGGAAATTCTTTCTGAAATAACCTTCTATTTTACAATAATATGTTGGTTTTACTTAAAAAATCAGCTATAACACCTAAATTTTTTCAATATTATCATTCTTCTCCAAACAATGGAGATTTTTAAATACATATAAAAGGTTAGAAAATGATGCTTATTGGACAAGGATGAATCAAGAAGTACAAGTATATGAGAGTGTGAGGTGTGCTAGAAAACCAAATATGAAGCATTAAGTCCAGCTGGGTTTAACTAACATGGAAGATGGTATCTGTGGATTTTATATCGGGACTTCTGAAATTGAATGGATGTGAGGTTTAATTTTTAGTAGTGGATTGGATCAGTAAATATGCCCTTTATATTCCACTTAACAAATGAAATAAGTTTTCAAGTTACATGAAAATTCCTAAAGCAATAGTTAGTGATAAGGATATGATGTTTACTGGTCTATTTTGGCAGGAGATTTTTACATTGCAGGAAAAGTTTCAAAAATGAGTTATTCATATCACCCACAATGTGATGGATAGATTGAAGTCATGAATAGATGGTTGGAATCATATCCAAGATGTTATTCTTCACACCATTCTAAGAATTGAGTAATGTGATTTTCTTGGGGTGAATTTAGTTACAAGACTTCCTGATAGGGTCTGAATCAGAAAGTCATGGAAATTATTTTAGGTAGTAGAAAATCTATACAGAAACTTCCAATCACACTCCTCTTTCCTCTGGTATGTTTTGAACATCGGTGGCCTATCAATTTTTCTCCCATGAAAAACCACCTTGTCCTCAAGGTGGAAATTTGGAAACTAACTTTTGATATTATCGGCTTCCTCCCAAGTTGCTTCTTCTTTTGTACGCCCATTCAACTATATTAGCCACATCAGATTTCACTCGAGTCTTCTCTGCAATAATTTCAATGGGATATTATTGCTCATCAATGCTGCTTTCAACTTAGAAACCTGAATTACTGGGTGTATTCTACTATTAACTGGTATTTTCAAATGATAAGCAACAGGTCCCACACTTTCTACTACAGTAAATGGGCCGTAATACCAAGCTGTGAGCTTGGGATTTATTTTATTAGGTCATATATTAACCCAAACCAAATATCTAGTTGTAAAAATAACCTATCTACAATGTTGGTTTGCATATTTCTCCACGATTTTCTAGGCTTGATGAAAATTCATCCATAACTGCTTCAAAGCCTCATCCCTATCCTTTAGTGCTGCAGCAACTGCGTCAACAGATGCTCCCCCTTTATATAATGTAAGAGAGTTGGAAGCATACAACCATTCACAACTTCAAATGTTGTACATCCAATCGAAGTATGATAAGCCGCGTTGTAGTGATATTCTTCCCAAGGTAACCAATGAGCCCAGTGTCTTGGGTGATTCGAAGAAAAACATCATAGATAGACTTCCAAACATCGGTTGACCACCTAGTACGAAGAACTCATTTTCAAAATTATTCCCTGTAACTTGAATTGTTTTCAGGACTACATCACATCCCTGAGACTTTGGAAGTCCAAAAATGAATTCCATCGAAACTTCTTCCCGCACCAAATTAGGAAGTGATAGTAGTTGTAAAAAGCCTGAAGGACACATTGCCTCATATTTACGTCGCTAACACACATAGTTTTGCACATGCTGTTTTATTACTCTATTACTGGCCAAAATATGCCATTAGTGAGACGTTTTTATGTCTTAAAATACCCTAAATGTCCTCCAATTGGGGAGGAATGGTGATGCTGTAATAATTTGGGAATCAATTCTGAATTCTTTGACAATACTAGTTGGTTCTTGTAATACAACATGCCTCCCCTTAGAGTATAGTTATGACTAACATTTTTCCCTTCCTATACAACCCATATTATCACTTGCAATTGTGAATCATGTTGTAACTCACTTTTCACAATCTGAAAATCCAGCCAGGAGGACCCTGTAATAGCCATTAACTACAAATATTTCTATTCATATATTCTAGATAATGAATATATCGCACTGTTTTATTTCCCCGGCTTATAATGTACTTCAAAATCGAAACCCAAAAGTTTTTCATGCCAACATTGTTGATCCATCAATATCTCCAGCTGACTAAATAGATATTTAAGACAGTGCTTTGCTAAAATAAGCAAGTGGGTACCCCTGGAGACAACTCCAACCACAGCTCCAGAGGCATCGCTTTCAACGAAAAAATGTTTAGAAGAGTCGAGCATACAAAGGAGTGTTGTAGTAATCATACACTGCTTTAGTTTTTCAAAATCCACCATAGTTCTAGGAGTCCACATAAACCCATCTTTTTTGGTCAGTTGTTTCAAAGGTAGGTCTATCTTCCTATAGTCCATAATAAACTTTTTGTAATACCCTATAAAACCCAAAAAACCAGCGTACTTATCACACATTTCAAGGCTGTGGCCATGTCTTTATCGCCTGAAGATTTTTAGGGTCCATAGACACTCCATCTCCTGAAATTATACGTCCCAAATACTCCATTGTCTTTTATTGAAGAGGTAATATCCATATCTCAAGGTGAGGCAGAGGCCTTCTTTTATAGATTGAAAATACGGAATACATAAAGGGGTATTTTGATGTGGGACTCAGAAATACCCCGAATAATAAAAATAGGGTTCAACACTCCCCCTTAAGCTGGACATACCCAATTTAGAACATGAGTCCCACAAAAGAAAGATAATATGGAAAGACCGGACACACTCCCCCTCAAGTTGGATCACAGATGCTATGGATGCCCATCTTGGAACTAAGTGAGGTGAGACGAGCTCCTAGGAGGCCTTTGGTGAAGATGTTAGCAAGCTGGTCCGCCATCAGGATGTGGCTAAAGCTGACATGATCGTGCTCCAGGTGGTGGTGAAGAAAGTGGCATTCCACCTCAATATGCTTCATGCATTCATGGAAAATGGAATTCGAAGCAATCTTGGTGGCTGTCTGATTGTCACACCAGATGTGAGCAGATCTCTACGGAGGAAAGACAAGATCCTGGAGGAGATGGCGAAGCCAAATGATCTCTGTAGTAACAGTGGCCATGGATCGGTACTCGGACTCTGCACTGGAGTGAGAGACGACATTCTATTTCTTGCTGCTCTAGGAGATGAGGTTGCCTTCCAAGAACATGACAAAACCAGAAGTAGATTTCCAGGTAGCAAGACAACCATAATAATCAGAATAAAAAAGCCTCAATATTTATATGAACATGCTGGAAGTAGCGAAGAACAAGGGTAGGATCTCGTTTGATATATTTGGCGATGCAGAGGACAACATCCCATTGAGAGGTGGTCGAATGTTCCATGAATTAGCTCACTTTTCCAACAATTCAAGTAATGTCAGGATGAGTCATGGTGAGATAATTGAGTTTACCCACTAGTCGATGGTACCGCTCTGAGTGTGAATACGATTCTGAGGAGTCATAGAGAGACCGTTCCCTGGGCTCCAGAGGAGTGTCCACAACAGTGGTCTGTGTCATCTCAGCATCCTGCAGAATATTCAATGCATATTTCATTTGGAAGAGGAAGATGGTGTCCAAAGAATAGGAGACCTCGATGCCTTGGAAGTATGTGAGAGGGCCGAGATCCTTAGTGTGGAAGTGCTGGTGAAGATTCCCTTTGAGGTGGTTGATTCTAGCAGATTCGCTACCGGTGATGATGATATCATCCACATAAATGACCAATAGGATGAAACTAGTAGATGTCATCCTGTAGAACACTGTGTGGTCATTCATGCTGTGGTAGAGCCCAAAATCAGTGATGACATTGCTAAATTCGCTAAACCAAGCACGATAAGACTGCTTGAGGCCGTAAAGAGAGCGGTGAAGTTGACAAACGTGAGACTCGGCGCCGAAGGCACAAAATCTGGGGGGCTACTGCAGATAAACCTCTTCCTCGAGAAATACATGGGGGAAGGAATTCTTGACATTCAATTGATGAAGAGGCTAATGATTATGGGCATCCAGAGAGATGAATAATCAAATGGAGGCCATCTTCACAACTGGAGAGAAAGTGTCAAAGTAGGCAATACCATAAGTCTGCGCGAAACCGTTTTCCACAAGGAGAGATTTGAGTTGATGGAGAGTTCCATCGGGATTCAGCCTGACTGTGTAAATCCATTTGCTACCAACTGCCTTTTTTCCTACTGGAAGGGGGACAAGATCCCAAGTATGGATTTCTTCTAGAGCCTGCACTTTATCCCGCATTGCTACTAGCCACACCGGGTGAGATTTTGCATCACCAACTGTGCGAGGAATATATATTATCTCCAAATCTGACAGACCACTGTATGAAGAGACAAATAGAGGAGTACGCTGGCAAGATTTATTACCTTTACCTAGAGCAATGGGAAAGTCGTCTGGTGTTGGGGCAGGAGTATCGGACGAAGCGGGGATGATGATGTCCTCTATCGGGATAGGGGGTACAGTCGATGGGAGATGAGAGTAGACCGTACCAAAATGGCGTTCAGTAGTAGGGGGAGACACCAGTGGAGGGTGGATAATGAGAGGAAGACAATCATCAATGTCCATGTCTAGATGGGAAGAGGGATGTGAAAAGGGAGAGCTCTCAATAAACGAGACATCAGTAGAGATGATGTACCACCGTAGGTCCGGATAGAAGCATTGATATCCATGCTGATTGTGAGAATAACCAAGGAATATGCAGCATAGGGATTTAGGAGAGAGCTTGGAGAGATCAGGCAGAGTGTCACAGACATAACAGAGACATCCAAAGACACGCAATGGAAGTGGGTGAGTAGGGAGAGAGGAGAACATAGTTCGAAAAAGAGTCTCCCCTTGAAAGATAGAAGAAGGGAGACAGTTAATGAGGTATGTAGCAGTTAGGATAGCATCACACCAAAATTTTAGAGGACCATTCATGTAGAATAGGAGGGAATGGGTATTCTCCAGAATATGGTGATGTTTTTACTCGGCCACTTCATTCTGGTGAGGTGTATCGGGGCAAGAAGTCTAGTGAATAATTCCTTTATCCTTGAGAAACTACTGAAGGGGAGTGGATACATATTCCCATCCATTGTTGGAGCGGAGACATTTCAGGGAGGTGGATAATTGAGTATGAATATCATTGTAGAAGGTATTAAAGGTAGAAAATACTTCATACCTATCATGAAGAAGGTAGATCCAGGTCATGTGGGAGTAATCATCAATAAAGGTAATATAATACTGGAACCTAGGCTGACTAGGAACCCTGTAAGGACCCCATACAACAGAATGAACAAGGTCGAAAGGATTCACTGCACGCGGGTCCAATCAAGGAACATATGTCACCTGATGATGTTTTTCAAACTTGTAGGGTTCACAATGGAAGGAAAGGTTAGGAAAAAATTGGGGGAAAATCTTATGTAGGATGGAAGCGGGTGGATGACCAAGGCGAGAATGAAGGTCAAGGGAACGGGCTGAGGTGGATGAACAAGCAAGAGGTTGTGTGAGATCGATTATGTACACCCCGGCACGCAGATGACCTTGACTAAGTCCCTGATTCATCATCCTCTTCTGAAAAACAACACCTGAGGATGTAAAAATAGCAACACAATTTAAATCTTTGGTGAGTTTGCTGATGGAGAGAAGATTAAACTGGATGTGAGGAACGTGAGTAACTAAAGGCAGGATAATAGATGGGGTTACATGGCATGTGACAAATCCCACAATGTGAATTGTTGATCCTTTTTCAATAGTGATTGGAGAAGCACTAGGTGATGGATGGTAGTTAATGAACATAGAAAAATCCCAGGTGAGATGTTCGGACGCACCGGTGTCGAGCATCCAGGCTGGTGCTCGATGAGATGAGGATGGGTGCTCAGATAGGGGTCAGGAGACCGCGAGAGGCGGGCTGAGAGACTGGTGAGGAGGTCGGGGGTCAGGAGACTGCATCAGATCCAGTAGTCGGAGGACGTCGGGATGTCATTAGGAAGGGAGAGCAGGCCGACGGGGGTTGTGTAACACCCCAAGATTTCATAGTGTGTTATTTCTTCAAAATAATTCAATAACTTGCACTACACGCAACACCGAGTTCAATTGCACCATGACTTACCAAAAAAATCCATTAAAAGAGGTCATGAATAGCATTAACTACATTTTTAACTTTATATAATCCTTATAATTTTAGAATCCATATTATGAGTTTCTTAGTCATAATGCAAGAACAGATTCATTTTCAGTATTGCACTTTTATCAACTTTTGATAGTGAAACCTTTTTAAATACAATATTTTAAGCTTTTTGACTAAATGGAGACATCAAAAAATTTAGAATGAAACATCCCAAGCTTCCACGGTACGCTTTCCTTTGAATAAAACAGTAGCGTGTGTTGTACGCAACGTCGAGTTTTAACACACACCACAACTAATTAAACTAGCCGTTGTGAATAGTAATACCTAAATTTTGAAATTATATATATTTTATATTTTGAAATGGAATTCATTTTTGGATTCGGAATATCGAATTTAGCCTAAGGTGAAATTTTGGTACTTTTCGGATAACTTTCATATTTTGATGAATAGTGAAAATTACTAAATTTTAATTAAAAACAACTTTTTTAATCAAAATAATTAATAGTGATAAATTATGAATTTGAGTGGTTTTAAAGTATATTTAGAATATATTTTTACAATTTAATATAATTTTGGTCATTAGACATAATTTTACAATTAAACCGAACATAAACAAGTGTCAATCTTTTGATAGTTATTATCTCTTAAAAACACGCTTTTTGTTTTGACAGCGGGATTTAATTTTAAATTAATTTCTGCCACTTCTGTGTTTTGAATTTAGGAAAATGGATTCCATATTTAGAATCAGGATGTTCAAATTGTGTAAATAGGTAACTTTTATTTTTAGACATTTTGAATAATTACTGCGGTAAATATTTTATTTACCATGGTTAAGGGTAAATCCGGTAAATAAGGGTTAAAAAATAATATTATAATAATACTAAATTACCCTAAAACGTGTCTTAACCCTATTGGTTGATACATGGTCGACCATGGGAATCTTTGGGTCTATTTTGGGACCCCATGGATCCACTTGTAAGTGATAATGACACTTTATTTTAATTAAGTTAAAATGAATACAAAAATGACACAAGCATATATCTTTTAGAACAACAATTGTTACATAGGGTTATATATGTTGGATTTTAGATTATAAATATTCATTAGAAAGATAAAAAGATTTCCTACATAATGATATTTTATTTATAATTTTTAGACATTAAATAATTTATTTTATATATGACACAATGATGATGCAGTAATTACTATAATAGTGAAAAATTAAAATAATTGATATTATAAATACCCAAATAAATATAATATGAAACTTTTAATGAATTAAACTAATTTTCTAGGATAATATGATATATTAGGATTGATTTAATTTACTTTGTTCGAAGTAATCAATCTGTTATGAGTTTCAAAAAAATCAACTATTGAATAGTGTCAAAATTGACATAAAAGAGTTCTTAAAACAAATATTATATTATTAATTGATATTAAATTCCTAAAAATCTAAGGTTCGGCCAAGATACTTATATCATGATAGGTTCATCATTAATGTACCACTTGGGGGTCGATTGGATGTATATAGTAAGTTTATTAACCATATTATATAAAAATACAAAGAGACATTGTAAAAGTGAAACTAATTAACTTAGAGTTAATACTTAAAGATAAGGTTAATATAAGTACCCAAACCTGTCTAAATTCTATTGGTTGAGTTGTTTTCGACCTATCCCCACCTTAACCTTTGAATAGTCAATTTTGGAGCCATTAGAAACCGAATATGAATTTATTATAAATTAATATTTCTAGCTTTTCCAAAGGTGCCCCTCACCCCTCTTATAAAAAGGCACTCCTCCTTCTCATTTCTTCACACCTCTAAAGCCTTTTGGTTCGGCCAAACTCTGCCCAAATACTCTTACAACATCCCTCACTACAACCTAGAGGCCTTAGTTTGATCAGAAAGCCAACCTAAGGAGCCCTTTTGATCAAATCAAAAGGAAGAACCCGAAGAAGAGGTAATGATTTCACCACCCTTTTCTAAGTTCATTTCTTCTTCCACTTCTTCTTCCTTTGTTATTACCATTCTAAAATAATAACTCCAGCATCTCACATATACTGTGATGTTATTATAAATATGGTACAATAATATTCAGTATTCTATCCACCCTTTTAATAACATGTCACCATACGTGCGTACGTACGGCTTACCGTCTCCACGTCGTGGTGTAATTGTTATTCAATATAATATTATTTGGATGGGTATAATAATAATGTGTAACTCATGTAAATAATAAATATAACATGTTAATGATTCTTTATATATGATATACCATTCATTTATATATTATTTTAATATCAAAAGAATGATATTGTCGCTCGTGCGTACGTACGGACTACCGTCTCCACGAACGCGATGAGATTCATTCTCCATCGTATACATTCAAGTATAATTATCATTTTATGATTTAAAAATGATGTTTAAGGACTTTATATCATTATGGATAGGAATAATATACAACCTATCCTTTACAAACATGTCTTATGTAACAAAACATATAAAAGAAAACAAGTAAGTTAACACCCGAAACGACGATAATTTTAAGATATTATTAACAAATCAATGTTAAAAGATCATATATGATATCATATTAATATATATGATTCTTTTATAATTTAATAACAATTATTTCACCATTATACAGGAGGTTAACCTACCACAACCAAGGAAAAGTACAAGGTAAGGTTTATTTCACAATCTCTTCATTATCCGAGGTTGTATTATACGTAATAATCTACTGGGATCTCTTTATCATCCACATCCATGTTTCTTCGAAATGTATTTCAAAACATTTTTACTATTTACAAGAATATGGGTTAAATTCATTTATACCCTTGTTTGACTTTTTATAAGAGGTTTATAAAGGAATCTTTCCGTCGTTTTCAAAACAAGGTCCTTTTTAACCTTTTCGACAGAATTGAGGTAAGAATGTTTTTTTTAACTTATACGGCGGGTGCGGTTATTTTCCGCCGTTATAAAATCGTCGAAGCTTTCCATACAAGCTTATAAGAATATTTTCAAAGAAAATGTTTTATTTTATATGGACCTTAAATGATTTCAAAATAAAAGGAGATACTTCTTTAAAAAGAATTTTGATTTCATCTATGTCAACATCCTTTGATGGATTTTAAGATTATTTGAAGTTGATTTATTATGATACAAAACTTCTATATTGTATTGAAGATTTTGTAATATGTTTGACTGTGGATGTGTTATTTTTATACCATTCATAGTTTATGGTGAAATTATTGACATTTCGTATGCTAGTTTTAATACGAATGTTTATGTTATGTTTAAACCTTTTCATATGGGAATGCATTGGACTTAATAAGTGACGGGTGGAGCCCGCTATAGCTCCTCGATGCATCGGTAGGTCTCATGAGACAAACTAGTGTCTTGGCACAAGGCCTTGACAAAATCTTATTTGTAGTCTTGGCACGAGGCCTTGGCTATGTGGTTATGATAGTCTAGCATTATGCATTCCAACATTATGAAAGTGGTTATTGATTTTTGCATGTGATTATTCGATTAGTAGAATATCCATGTGAATAAGTAAATGGCATTATTTCATTTTATTTATGCCATACCATATTGAAATTTCATATTTAAAAGGCTTTTGTTTTAGTTATACATTGCCTTAAATGTTTATTCTTATTTATGAAAGTTTCCGCTATATTGTTATCCTTACTGGGCATTTGAGCTCACCCCTTTTCTATGTTTTATTTTTCCCAGGATGTGAAGAAGTAAGTTATGAATGACCTGCAGGGATTTTATGAGGGGTTAATAGTGTGGTTTGTGGAAACATTATGTTGTTGTAGTAGTTTTTCATTTTATGATGTAATGTAAAACTTATGAATATATCTAGTGTTTCCAAGGCTACTAAACCAATCGGTCTTTCGAGATTTGATCTTTCTTGTGATCATGCCAATGTTACGAAGTAATGCACCGACTCTGGGTAGCTGGGGTCGGGGCGTTACAGTTGGTATCAGAGGAAGTTTAGTACAAACCTTGGAAGCTAGATTTAGATAAACTCTGATTAGAGCACGTAGACCTAAGATGAACTTTGAGGATTAGTATAGAAGAAATTCCTAGAATTTTGGTATTGTAGAGATTTTGTGAGTTTTCCGAGCAATACATCCCTATCTGGATACGAGCAGGTAGAGGCGGCTCTGGCACAGATGTACCTAGGGGTAAAACCCGAAAACACCGCTTTGAGCTAGAATCGAACGGGAACTGGTGCACGACAACGGGCCTTGCTGCACTCTTGGTTACGACACTCCCGGGGGATATGCTTAGGATAACTCTCATTTTCATTACAAATCATTATGAAGGGTTTATGAGTATATAATTCCTCAAAGAAAACATTTTTATGATTATGGATTATATCTATAAATAGTTCAATTTATGTTAAGTGCTTTATAAGTATGGGATTATGTATTTTGATTCATAAACTGATCTAGTTTATGCCATGGTATAGAAATGGCGCCCAGTAGAAGGAATGAGAACTCCAGAAATACACATGATTCAAAGAGAAGGAAGGATCATATCATTCATGGTCTTAAGCTAGAATTTATAAGAGAAATAGTCTCCCATGTATTATCATCATATGAAGAAATAATATCATGTGTTGATAAGATATGTAAAGAGTTTACTGAGTCCTATGGCTTTGAAGGGAAGCAAGAGAAGAAAAGGATGGAAGAGATAAAGATGGATAAAGGGAAGAGGGAAAAGAAGAATTTTCCCATATGTGGTAACTGTGGAAAGAAACACCCTGGAACTTGCCTGAAAGGAATGGGAGTTTGTTATAAGTGTGGAGGAAAAGGGCACAAAGTACGTGACTGCAAGGGTAAGAAAATGGTTTTAAATATACAATGCTTCATTTGCAAGGAGTTTGGACACTACGCGAACCTATGTCCCAGTCATCAGACTATGCCACAAATGATGTTATTGGATAATAACCAAGTTATGATACTACCACAGATGAAGAGGAATGATTAGATTTCTTATGTTGATTATGTCAATTGAGTGTTGTATCAACAATGTACTTGTTATAATAATTATGGAGTATATAAGGATTGTACTGCAGTACTATTTCATTAAGGACTTGAGATTGTGTGGAACAAAGAAAAGTGACTCAATAGCAGGATAAATTTTTGGAAAATATATGGTTGAGAGAATATAGTTCTGATACTGAGGTAGTGATTTTGGAATAATATGTGATTATTTTGGATAAATTATATTGGATATTCTTGACTACCCTGGAACTGATTAATGATTTGTATATTCCATCATTGTTGGGGTTTAAAACATTTTTGGATTAATGAAGTATATCCAGCTTTCTATATGGAATAAGGGAGCATGAATGTAATCAATAAGGAATATGGTAATTCAGGATGTTTCGGTGTATTAAAATAATACATGATGAAGGTATTCATATGCTATTACGGGGTAAAAAGGTTCTACATTATGTTTACCTTACTTATAAATGTTGGACTGTGAGTATGGATAGAAGTATTTTGGATAGTTCTAGTTTGGATTATTTTGGATTGCCATAAAAGGACAACCCGGAGGTCGGGCGGCAACCCGTCGCGTCCGGCAAGGCTGCGAGACTTGAACCCGCAACCGAAGGGCGACAAGGGTGTATCACCTACCACTGGCCCACGAGATGTCCTAGATTAAATAATGTAGTTTTTATTAAAAGATCTTGTAGATGAATTATAAATTCTTTTATTTTGGAACCCTATACGAATAGTGTAAATAGAATTTTTTTTTACATTCTATTATCTTTTAGAGTGAAAGATGAGTTTGTGGTAGAAATTTATTAATGGATAAAACTCTAATTATAAAGTATGTATATCTCCTTATGATCTTATCCAATCTCATAAATAAATTCCTCAATATTAAGAAAAGCAACTTAGAACAAAAATGTTTTCCTAGATGGTACCTTAAATCATCACTAATTTATGGCTTTTGGATTGTTGGCCTTTTCATAGCCATGTTCTCTACCACTCTCCATCAGATAATTGATGGTTAGATTTTTCTTCCATATCCATATTTTCTTACATGGAACCCTAGTATGTGTTATTTTCGGTAATCTTCATACTTTCGACTCTTTATTTTAAATAGAGGCCTCGTTAATTCATTTTTCGATGTGGGATTTCAGCTAAGATATTTTGAAACGTCAAAAATGTGTTATCCCAATACCCTATATTTTGTTGAACCGATGGTACTTCAAATCATCATAGATTGATGAGTTTAAGGACCTCAATTATACACTTGTTTGTGATTGATGACCTCAATCACTACCTATAAATATTTACGTTTTTCCTCCGATTATATGTCTCTAATTGCCACCAATGTTCTCCTAATCAAGATCATAATTTGGTGGTGACCCTTTCATTTCTCTTTTCCTCATATTAAGACTAAATTTTAGTAACCCAATTTCCGATGTGGGTTTTCCCACAAATATATTATCTATTTTCAACCTTTTATTTTCGAAGAACAATTTCAAATTGCGAGGACGCAATTTATTGAAGGAGGGGAGAATGTAACACCCCAAGATTTCATAGTGTGTTATTTCTTCAAAATAATTCAATAACTTGCACTACACGCAACACCGAGTTCAATTGCACCATGACTTACCAAAAAAAAAAGCCATTAAAAGAGTTCATGAATAGCATTAACTACATTTTTAACTTTATATAATCCTTATAATTTTAGAATCCATATTATGAGTTTCTTAGTCATAATGCAAGAACAGATTCATTTTCAGTATTGCACTTTTATCAACTTTTGATAGTGAAACCTTTTTAAATACAATATTTTAAGCTTTTTGACTAAATGGAGACATCAAAAAATTTAGAATGAAACATCCCAAGCTTCCACGGTACGCTTTCCTTTGAATAAAACAGTAGCGTGTGTTGTACGCAACGTCGAGTTTTAACACACACCACAACTAATTAAACTAGCCATTGTGAATAGTAATACCTAAATTTTGAAATTATATATATTTTATATTTTGAAATGGAATTCATTTTTGGATTCGGAATATCGAATTTAGCCTAAGGTGAAATTTTGGTACTTTTCGGATAACTTTCATATTTTGATGAATAGTGAAAATTACTAAATTTTAATTAAAAACAACTTTTTTAATCAAAATAATTAATAGTGATAAATTATGAATTTGAGTGGTTTTAAAGTATATTTAGAATATATTTTTACAATTTAATATAATGTTGGTCATTAGACATAATTTTACAATTAAACCGAACATAAACAAGTGTCAATCTTTTGATAGTTATTATCTCTTAAAAACACGCTTTTTGTTTTGACAGCGGGATTTAATTTTAAATTAATTTCTGCCACTTATGTGTTTTGAATTTAGGAAAATGGATTCCATATTTGGAATCAGGATGTTCAAATTGTGTAAATAGGTAACTTTTATTTTTAGACATTTTGAATAATTACTGCGGTAAATATTTTATTTACCATGGTTAAGGGTAAATCCGGTAAATAAGGGTTAAAAAATAATATTATAATAATACTAAATTACTCTAAAACGTGTCTTAACCCTATTGGTTGATACATGGTCGACCATGGGAATCTTTGGGTCTATTTTGGGACCCCATGGATCCACTTGTAAGTGATAATGACACTTTATTTTAATTAAGTTAAAATGAATACAAAAATGACACAAGCATATATCTTTTAGAACAACAATTGTTACATAGGGTTATATATGTTGGATTTTAGATTATAAATATTCATTAGAAAGATAAAAAGATTTCCTACATAATTATATTTTATTTATAATTTTTAGACATTAAATAATGTATTTTATATATGACACAATGATGATGCAGTAATTACTATAATAGTGAAAAATTAAAATAATTGATATTATAAATACCCAAATAAATATAATATGAAACTTTTAATGAATTAAACTAATTTTCTAGGATAATATGATATATTAGGATTGATTTAATTGACTTTTTTCGAAGTAATCAATCTGTTATGAGTTTCAAAAAAATCAACTATTGAATAGTGTCAAAATTGACATAAAAGAGTTCTTAAAACAAATATTATATTATTAATTGATATTAAATTCCTAAAAATCTAAGGTTCGGCCAAGAGACTTATATCATGATAGGTTCATCATTAATGTACCACTTGGGGGTCGCTTGGATGTATATAGTAAGTTTATTAACCATATTATATAAAAATACAAAGAGACATTGTAAAAGTGAAACTAATTAACTTAGAGTTAATACTTAAAGATAAGGTTAATATAAGTACCCAAACCTGTCTAAATTCTATTGGTTGAGTTTTTTTCGACCTATCCCCACCTTAACCTTTGAATAGTCAATTTTGGAGCCATTAGAAACCGAATATGAATTTATTATAAATTAATATTTCTAGCTTTTCCAAAGGTGCCCCTCACCCCTCTTATAAAAAGGCACTCCTCCTTCTCATTTCTTCACACCTCTAAAGCCTTTTGGTTCGGCCAAACTCTGCCCAAATAATCTTACAACATCCCTCAATACAACCTAGAGGCCTTAGTTTGATCAGAAAGCCAACCTAAGGAGCCCTTTTGATCAAATCAAAAGGAAGAACCCGAAGAAGAGGTAATGATTTCACCACCCTTTTCTAAGTTCATTTCTTCTTCCACTTCTTCTTCCTTTGTTATTACCATTCTAAAATAATAACTCCAGCATCTCACATATACTGTGATGTTATTATAAATATGGTACAATCATATTCAGTATTCTATCCACCCTTTTAATAACATGTCACCATACGTGCGTACGTACGGCTTACCGTCTCCACGTCGTGGTGTAATTGTTATTCAATATAATATTATTTGGATGGGTATAATAATAATGTGTAACTCATGTAAATAATAAATATAACATGTTAATGATTCTGTATATATGATATACCATTCATTTATATATTATTTTAATATCAAAAGAATGATATTGTCGCTCGTGCGTACGTACGGACTACCGTCTCCACGAACGCGATGAGATTCATTCTCCATCGTATCCATTCAAGTATAATTATCATTTGATGATTTAAAAATGATGTTTAAGGACTTGATATCATTATGGATATGAATAATATACAACCTATCCTTTACAAACATGTCTTACGTAACAAAACATATAAAAGAAAACAAGTTAACACCCGAAACGACGATAATTCTAAGATATTATTAACAAATCAATGTTAAAAGATCATATATGATATCATATTAATATATATGATTCTTATATAATTTAATAACAATTATTTCACCATTATACAGGAGGTTAACCTACCACAACCAAGGAAAAGTACAAGGTAAGGGTTATTTCACAATCTCTTCATTATCCGAGGTTGTATTATACGTAATAATCTACTGGGATCTCTTTATCATCCACATCCATGTTTCTTCGAAATGTATTTCAAAACATTTTTACTATTTACAAGAATATGGGTTAAAGTCATTTATACCCTTGTTTGACTTTTTATAAGAGGTTTATAAAGGAATATTTCCGTCGTTTTCAAAACAAGGTCCTTTTTAACCTTTTCGACAGAATTGAGGTAAGAATGTTTTTTTTAACTTATACGGCGGGTGCGGTTATTTTCCGCCATTATAAAATCGTCGAAGCTTTCCATACAAGCTTATAAGAATATTTTCAAAGAAAATGTTTTATTTTATATGGACCTTAAATGATTTCAAAATAAAAGGAGATACTTCTTTAAAAAGAATTTTGATTTCATCTATGTCAACATCCTTTGATGGATTTTAAGATTATTTGAAGTTGATTTATTATGATACAAAACTTCTATATTGTATTGAAGATTTTGTAATATGTTTGACTGTGGATGTGCTATTTTTATACCATTCATAGTTTATGGTGAAATTATTGACATTTCGTATGCTAGTTTTAATACGAATGTTTATGTTATGTTTAAACCTTTTCATATGGGAATGCATTGGACTTAATAAGTGACGGGTGGAGCCCGCTATAGCTCCTAGATGCATCAGTAGGTCTCATGAGACAAACTAGTGTCTTGGCACAAGGCCTTGACAAAATCTTATTTGTAGTCTTGGCACGAGGCCTTGGATATGTGGTTATGATAGTTTGGCATTATGCATTCCAACATTATGAAAGTGGTTATTGATTTTTGCATGTGATTATTCGATTAGTAGAATATCCATGTGAATAAGTAAATGGCATTATTTCATTTTATTTATGCCATACCATGTTGAAAGTTCATATTTAAAAGGCTTTTGTTTTAGTTATACATTGCCTTAAATGTTTATTCTTATTTATGAAAGTTTCCGCTATATTGTTATCCTTACTGGGCATTTGAGCTCACCCCTTTTCTATGTTTTATTTTTTCCAGGATGTGAAGAAGTAAGTTATGAATGACCTGCAGGGATTTTATGAGGGGTTAATAGTGTGGTTTGTGGAAACATTATGTTGTTGTATTAGTTTTTCATTTTATGATGTAATGTAAAACTTATGAATATATCTAGTGTTTCCAAGGCTACTAAACCAATCGGTCTTTCGAGATTTGATCTTTCTTGTGATCATGCCAATGTTACGAAGTAATGCACCGACTCTGGGTAGCTGGGGTCGGGGCGTTACAGTTGCGTCTAGACGGAGTTGGGAGGCCAGGCTGGCGGGGCGGAGAGCACCTGCTGGTAAGGGAATGACATGACTGGAAAGGGCTGGAGTCGGGAGTTCGTGACATTGAACCTGGGGAATCCCGTCTGGAGATGGGTGGGGGACGTCGAGATAACCAGGGTCGCTGAAGAGTGGGCTGTCGGGCGAAGTCACCAGGGAGAAGGTGGGTGCGGGAGCCGGAAATAGCAGCGGGTAGGGAGGAAGCCACCAGAGACGAGCTGGGGAGACACGACGGGGCTGATCATGCTGGGAAGGGGAGGCCGAGGGTGGTCTGTCATCACTGGGATGGCCAGAGGAGAGCACCGCAGGGGCGACGTGCGCATGGGCGGGTCTAGGTGTCGTCGGGAGGCTATAGGAGAGATGGTCGGGGCGTGGGGTGACGAAGGGTCGTCACCGGAGGGAGCCTCAAAGGAGGGAGGGGGGGCTCAGAAAGGCATCACGATGGAGGGGTGACACTAGAGGGAACCTTAGGAGGGAGCCACCGAGGATGGGAGCCGCTGGGGAAGGGAGCTGCTGGGGAAGGGAGGTGCCGTGGTGGGAGGTCGTGTAGGGAAGAGACAAAGTGGAGGGGGGGGGGGTGGCCACGTAGGGCAGACCCAAGAGGGATAAGAAAAAAAATCTAGAGGGAGGGCTCGGGATTATATTCCCTCTCATACCACATTGAAGAGGTAATCTCTATACCTCAAGGTGAGGTGGAAGCCTTCTTTTATTGATTGAAAACACAGAATAAATAAAAGGGGTATTCTGATGTGGGACTCAGAAATACCCATAATAATAAAAAAATGGTTCAACATCTTTCTTCCAAACATACATTTCTTTTGATTAACAACTGAAGCACTTTCTTCGACTATCTGTAAAACTCATTGCAATGTAGCCAAATGTTCCTCCCAATTGCTATTGCATACGAGTATATAATCAAAGAACACCGGTAGTATCCTTCGCAAATGGGCCGAAAAATAGAATTTATTGTTGCCTGAAAAGTCACAGGTACATTCATAAATCTAAATGGTCATAGGTGCATTCATCAATCTGAATGGAATTACGAGGTATTCATAATTCCCATCATGAGATCTAAATATCTCTTTCTCAACATCATTTTCTCACACCTTCACCCGATGGAACCATGATTTCAAGTCAATTTTGGTGAAGTATATTGCACCACCCAATTCATCCATTAGCTCTTCTATGACAGATATAGGATATTGGTCTGGAATTGTCATTCGATTCAACCCTAGATAGTTTACACACATTCACCAACCCCCATCTTTCTTCTTCACAAACAATATAGAATCAGAATATTAGGCTTGAGTTGTGCCGGATAAACCCCTATTCTAGAATCTCTCGTACCTATTTCTCTACTTCATTCTTTAGGTGGTACGCATGCTTGTAAGGTCGGATGTTCACTGGATCCATCCCACTCTTCAGTTTGATGGAATCATCAGTCTTTCATTATGGTGGTGAATATTTGGGAGTTTCAAACATTGTCCTGTACTTTCCCAACATCTCCTGTAGCTTCCCCAGTTAGCTTGGTGTTAACTTGGTTTCATTCACAACTCCTCCCACTTCCACTACCCATTGCAGACCCTATTCCTGGAGCTTAATACCCCCTAAATATGACTACATAACCCTGGGTACAAACTATGTCTATTTTTTCCCTTGTGGAGTTACAGTTTTCTCCTTCCAAACAAATGTCATTTTCATTTCCCTCCAATGGGTGGTTACATACCCAAGAGTCTTCAGCTATGAAATTCTAAGCACCAAAGAGGATCCTGTAGTATCAGATTTGTATGCATCCACAACAAATTCCACTTCCCCAAGCCAAACCTTCAAGGATTTTCATAACCCTCTCGATTCAAATCGGTGTCCATCACTTAAACGATTACTTAATGGATTGGTATCAATGACCTGTTTTGGAATTAGAGTCAGAAACTGTTTAGAGAGGAAATTGTGACTAGAACCACCGTTAATTAAGAGCAATATTGGTATGCCATCAATTTTTCCTTCCATAAAATTTTGATCCCTTCATTTGCTCCTCATTTAGACTAATCATAGTTCCCTGCATTTCTATCTCCCAGAGTTCCTTGCTGAGTACACTCACCTCTCTATTATTTTCAACACTAATTTCGGTGTGTTCTTATTCATTGTGTGGGTGCACACACTCTCAAAATTTGAATCCTTTTTCCGAACACTTGTTTCTGGGTTGGAATCACTACCCACAAGTATAATAATGTCCCTTAAATCTTCTTTCCTAGTATTTCACCCTAGACAGATTTCTAATCCCTTTCCACCTTGGAGCCAACTCGCCAACTATATCTATGTCTCGCCCAACCACTGGTGGAACCAGCCTCAAGGAACTTGGTACATAGTTTCATCCTTTTCTAGTAGTGACGCCTCCCTTTCCTAGGTTTTCAGGAACCTTGATATTTCCTTTAACAATTAACTTATGCTCCACATGTTGCGCCAGCATCAACAGTCGTGCCTTAGTTCGTAGGCAGAAAAGGCTCTCAATGAAATCACCAAGTTGATAAGGTTTGAATCAGAAAGTCATAGAAATTCTATTAGGTAGTAGGAAATCTGTATAGAAGCTATGAATCACATAGCTTAGAAGGTCCCTCGCTCATGGGAATCCACACTCCACAGGCCACTAGCACGCCAATTCTCTACCCGAAACTCCCGATGACCCTCCCCCTGAATGTGAGTTCATATGCATTAGATGTGACCCTGAATAAAGGACATTTTCCACTGTGGCATCAGGATATTGGTCACCTTGTGACGACTTGGTGGATCAGTGAGTAACCGCTCATGAGTATGGAACTGCCACCTCACATGCATGTGTGTGTTAGAGAGAGAAGCATGGAATGTGTATGCTAGGTGGAAAATAAGGAAGATAAAAGTGATTTAGTTCAAATGTTTTGCTCAACCATTCCCTTATGGATAAATTTTTCTACTTTCAATTTAAACTATATTAAATTGAATAACTTTTTTGACCACTTTGATTCATTTGCAGATGTTGTGCACTGAGATACATGTAAAGGCAAGGTGTTTTACTTCTCTAGAGATGAATCATGATGCAGTGGGCATTGGACTTGGACTTGTAACTTGGATCTTGGAGCTTGGATCTTGGATATTTGAGCTTGGTTAGGGATGGTGTTGGGGTTTATGCCACTTTGGTATCATTGAGTTCTGTTTTCCACATTGTTTTAATGTTGTACTTTGTTCTGTCTTCTACTCTGATATTACATTCTGGTTTAAGATTGTTTTGTATTATTTTACATGTATCATATATCATTGTTTGTATTTGTTTCTTATTTTGAAGGTTTTAGTCTCAGGGAAAATCGTCCTCCAACAATCTTATATGCCCTTGGCACTAGTTGTCACCTTTTGGTGTCCTGGGGACATCACTGAAGGTCAATAAATCCTCTGCCTCTTCCCAAGACAATGGGTGAGGGTAGGGATGAGGGGAGTGAATTATGAAGTGGGAAATATGGTTTTTGTTTAATTGAGGCTAAATAAGTCGGAAGCTATAACTATAATAAAGCCAAAATCAATTACCTGATACTAAGGACCTTTTGTAATTGAAGAAATATCATAACAGTTTCTTCCAAGCTCAAATTACCTAGTAGAGTAAATCCTGTGTTTCATGTTTCTCAATTGAGAACTACTATTAGGGATCATCCTAAGGAAGAGGTTTTCCTGAATACTTTGATATGGGTGTTGAAGATATGTGTAGAAAAAGAGATTCTAGGTTTACCTAAATTGGATAGATAATAAAAGGAAACAAATTCATTTCCCTCCTAATACCCCCAAGCTAAAAATGTTGAACTTGCTATACTAATTAAAAATAATAAAAATATAAAGACACAGTGGCTCATAGGAATGACAGATATTTGGACAACATCTAAGAGGCTTGATGGAGGTCTGGCAGCCCAATAGTGATCCAAGTAGTAGCTAAGAGGCCCTAAAAAGGTCTAAGTAGCCCGACGATGATTCAGGTAGCAGTAAAGAGGCCCGACAATGATACAGGAAAACTGGAAATAATCAGAGCAGTGACAAAGAAATCCTGACGAAGGCCAGAGAAGCCCTCCAATGATCCAGGAAGTGAAGATGAATCTCGGGGGAGGTCCAGGTAGTCCGACAGAGATCCAGGAAGTCCAACAAAGATTCGAGAAGGAGGTTTGCTATTTACTAGTCACATGGTCTGCCATGAGGTAGACTTGGAAATCACACTCAGAAGAAGAGGGGGCATTCCTAGCTAGGAAAGAGCCACGTGCTTGGTTGGCACTGTATGGAAAGGGAACACACGGAGGAGGCAACCGCCTAGGTCGTGCAACGACGACACTATAGGGAGGGCAGTGCGGAATCGGCGTAGTAGCAAGATGTAGAGGTGGAAGGGGTGGAACAACTATAATGACGGCCTTCATCCTAGGGGTCACTGCCCCCCCTCCTGGGGATATAGGGTTGGGAAACCCACTCTGATACCATGTAGAAAGAGAGGGACCAGAATCTGTAACTCATAAGTGAGGTCAAATTGTTCTATTTATAGAAGAAGATAAAAGATGTAAGTCTGTGATATCAGGAGATAAGAAATTCAAAATACATGAGATAAGATCAACCAAGTCAAAACATGTATCCTAAATATCAAAATACACTAATAACAAGGTTTCTCTAGAAACAGTAATAGCAACTAAGATAGGCAGCACAATCAGTGTTGCAAATGACTCCAAGGTTCAAATTACCAGTTATGGGAGATGCCTAGTTACATCCACTCTGATGCTTCCCCCTAGTGGCTCTTATTCCGTGTTGTCTATTAAATTTTGTAGAATGGTGCACTTCCTCAAAGAGAGGGGGATACTTTCATTTATAGATAGAGGAAAATAATACACGTAGGAAGAAAATGATGTGGGACTTGGAAATACAATTAAACGGGTCTAACACTCCCCCTCAAGCTAAAACAGGTATATCTTAGAAGAATAGTCCCACCAAAAGAAAGATAGAAGACCCCAAAAAAGAAGACTGCACACACTCCCCCTCAAGCTGAGTCTTTGATGGTGTGGATGCTCAGCTTTGTGCATAGAGAATCCAATTGATCTCCCAGCAAGCCTTTGGTGAAGATTTCACAAGCTTATGAGTTTTTGGAATGTGGAAAAAATGATATGTTTCTGATCAAGGTGAGGGCGAAAAAAGTGACTATCAAACTCAATATGCTTCGTGCGTTTATAGAAAATTAGATTAGAATTAATATTTGTTGCTCTCTGATTAGCACACAAAATATGAGCATAAGTCTGTGGCGGAAAACCAATTTCATGAAGGATGTGACGAAACCAATGAATATTAGTAGTGATCGTGGTCATCACATAGTATTCAGATTTAGCACTGGATCTAGATATGACAGTTTGTTTCTTGCTTCGTCAAGAGATTAAGTTACCCTCCATAAAAACCACAAACCCAAAAGTAGATTTTCAGGTTAAAAAAGTAGCCAGAATAGTTGGCATAAAAAACTGTCTCAATGTCCAAATGATCGTGATGTGAATACTAAAGACCACTGGTATAAATAATTGGGTCAATAGTATCAAGGTGTGCAGGAACAACACACAGTGGGACACTAATCGAATGTCTGGCTGGAACACCCAAAGTGCATCAATAGTGTTGTGAGATAATGGTGGGGGCATGCAGGAATAGGCATCACGTTAGGAGAGGGGTCAGAGGAAGGGGCGGCTGGAGGTGCTTCCTGGGGGTGCTTTCCGCAGTCAACACATAGGTGTGCGTAGTGGGACTGCAGATCAGAAGAGTCATCATGTGATAGGACCGCGCAAGAAGAGAGTGCGACATGAGAGGGTGGCGGTCGTTAGGGGGCGTGCACAAGAAGGGTCATCATCAACATGGGTGTCAGGGTGTGCCTAGAAATTATGACACCATCATGGGTGGTGGGGTGCAACGAGGTCACAGTCGAGAATAAGGGGAAGCCATAAGTAGTGGAAGGGAGAGGCCACAGGGGTGGCGTGTCGCACTTGGGAGGTGTAACGAGGTCGCGCTTATGGTGGGAAGCCACAAGGTTCGGTACGCAGCGACAGTGTTTAGAAAAAGAGATTGGCGTCGCTGGTAGGGAACGGCAGGAGCCGGCTAAGGGAGGCGGGGCTTTGGTGCGTAGTGAAGGGGAAAAAATCGAAGCGAGGAGGCACAATGGAGGGAAAGGGGACAAAAACATCGGAGCAGGGTTATTGCTCTAATGCCAAGTATAATGGTACACTTCCTACCTCAAAGAGAGGTGAATCCTTTCATTTATAGATAGAGAAAAATAAATACATGTAGGAGGAAAATGATGTGGGACTTGGAAATACGCTTAAACGGGTCTAAAAAATTTATTGTCAATTGGTAATTTCACTGCTAATTTAAAGTTTCGGGTCATATTCTCACCAAATACAACTTTCTTTTAGGAGCTTTTGATGACTCAGATGTTTGGTATTGAATAGATTCATGATGTGTGAATGTGCTTGACTCAGGATTTTCACTCACTTGTTCCATGATCCCCACTTGAGTGATATATATGTGTGTGTGTGTGTGAGGTGTGTGGCACCGAGATTATTATGAGTATTGTTGGATGTGTGGCTTGTATGAGGTGTGTAGGAATCAGGGACACTAAAAGTTACTTGAACCTAATCAATCGTACATACAGTGACACGGTATTGAAAAATACAAGTTGGAACAATTCAAAAGAGAATTGTTACCAATGTCACATTGCATAATCTCTCTAGGATCCAAGACATGGGAAAAGATTAATGTGGTGAGTTGAATTCCATATACTTTAGCAATAGATTAATCATGTATGCTATGATATGTACATGAATTGATATTTCTAGGATAGTGGGAAAATATCAATTATATCCCGGAGCACTGCAAGTTAAGAAATAAGAACAATCTATTTGTACTTTGGAAAGTACAAAAGATATGTACTTGGAAAGTGGAGAATAAAGGATGCTAGTTTTATCAGGGGACACAAACTAGTCTTCCATAGATCCATGTGATTCAAATCATAGTTAGTCTAAGGTGATGAGCGAGACAAGCTCATATAAACCAATGGTAGTCATACCTACAAATACCGAGTACGCTGTAGCTTCTGAGACAACTAAGAAGCAGGTGAATGCAATGATTTGTTCCAGTTCTTGGAATCTCACCTAGTAAGAAAATTATTATCATAATTTAGATTATGATATTCTTACAAGCCAAGATGACAATTTATATCAGTGGACAAAAGAGATTTACTCAGTTATACCATCTCTTGAGAAGTTATACTCAAGGAGATGAGTTTTGCATATAACAGATATGCCATGCAGCGTAATCGTGGTAGGCCCAACAACTAAAACCTTGACTTAGCAGAAGCATGATTTTTTTATCATGTGAATAGCTAACTAGTTGCACATGAGCCTTAGCCTGGTTGGTAAGGACTCTGTAAGTGCATTCAAGAGACCCGGGATCAAATCCAGGCAAAGACATTATTTCCAGGGACTGTAGCAGTATTGTAGCAGGAACTGTGAAAATACTGTAGCGGGAACTGTAGCAGGTATTGTTTGGAACTGTAGTATTTGGGAATATGCCCCTATTTAGGCCTTAGGGCCACCGATTTGGTCCCCGGGTCCTTTAAGGACTTTGGGCCACCCAGGCCTTCGGGTCAGTAAGGCCTTCAGGACACCTCAAGGCCTTCGGGCCACCTTAAGTGCAGATGCAAACTAGATGAACTACAAAAGAACAAGCTCTACAAGAAGGATGAGCAAGGATATTTCACCATCGTAGAAGCTAAATGGATTACAAGAATGAGAGGGTATGACACCTGCCATCGGGACAAGCCTGTGCATGCATGGGAATGCCTAGCCGAACAGCCATGCGAAGGTGGAGAGTTGATTTCATGATGAAGATGCTGGGGAGGAGCAGTTCCAAGTAGTTAGTCTGGGTTGTATGTAATGTTTGAATTCTATGGGAAAATGAATTCCTCTAAGGACTACAGACCATGTAATACTTACGCCTACGGGCCTTGTAAGTTTCCACCTCACCCCTTGAAAGGTGGATTATCAAAATCAATAAAAAAATGAAGTCCTTTGGGCCATTGGATGGAATAGCTAACTAGTTTGGTTAGGAAGTTGACTCTAATTCAAGTTGGAGTGTTGAAATAGTGGGTTCCCTAAACCTAACTATTCGGTGCTTTTGATTAGCATATCATGTATATAGTTATCTATACATGATGTTTTCTTAACATTATAGTGTAGACTATTCTATGCCCACTATTAAAATGGTAATGTCCATAGATTTTCGTATCAAAAGGTTATAACAGATCCCATGCTATAATGAGAACCTCGAGATACTATGACATTAATCTTAAACCAAGGTCTTATGGTCAAAATAAATCTTACTGACTTGACACAATAGATGTCTAACTATCAGGGGTTGGGGGCTCATAAGTATTGAGACTTCTTCTCATGAAGTTCACACTTGGTGATCTCGAGTAATGAGATCATGAGGATAGACCCTCCAATATGAACACCACATGTTTTGGGTGGAATTGGATGTTCCTATCTACGATCATGTGTAATGGTCTCTTGACTTGAGATTATTTTCAATGTATGTCATTTGATCGCGTACTTTGATGCAACATGAAAATCATGATGTTGAAATCACGGAAATATAGTTTGTGTTGGGTGTGTCATTGATGGCATTCCATTGCTTGAATGATGAAGAAAAGATTTGTCGCTTCCGGGTTAAGGAAGTAATATTTCTCAGGCCATGTTGATAAGGATGGTAGTACCTTCATAAGACCATGGTCATGACAACGCGTAATCGTGGTAGGCCCAATAGCTAAAACCTTGACTCAGCAGAAGCATGATTTTTTATCATGTGATTAGCTAACTCATTTGGTTAGAAAGTTGGATCTAGTACAAGTGGGAGTGTTGAAATAGTGGGTTCCCTAGACCCAACTATTCAGTGCTTTTGATTAGAATATCATGTATATAGTTAGATATACATGATTTTTGTTTACCATTATAGAGTAGACTGTTCTCTTCCCACTATTGAAATGGTAATGTCCATAGATTGTCATATCGAAAGGTTATAGCAGATCCCATGCTATAATGAGAACCTCGATATACTATGAAATTAATATTAAACCAAGGTATTATGGTCTAAATATATCTTACTGACTATACATAGTATATTTATGACTATCAAGTGTTGGGGGCTCATAAGTATTGAGATTTCTTCTCATGAAGTTCGCACTTGGTGATCCCGAGTAGTGAGATCATGAGGATAGACCTACCAATAGGAACACCGCATATTTTGGTTGTCATTGGATGTTCCTATGTACGATCATGTGTAATGGTCTCCTGACTTGATATTGTTTCCAATGTATGTCAATCGATCGTATACTTTGATTCAACACAAAAATCATGATGTTGAAATCGTGATGAGATAGTTTGTGTTGGGTGTGTCATTGATGGAATGACATTGATTGAATGGTGAAGAAAGGATTTTTCACTTCCGGGTTTATGAAGTAATATATCTCAATACATGTTGATAAGGATGGTAGTAACTTCATAAGACCATGGTCATGAAAATCGAGGGTAAATTCATCCATTTGGATCAACAAACAATAAAGCAAGTAAAGGGCGATGACATTGGTGTGCGTCCTGCTTTATGAGATATTAAAGACAAAGAGATTATATTACACAGTATGTGTTCGTAGGTTGGTTGTCACTGTTATGAAAATCCTTATCTCTTTAGGGGTCACAATAGGTTGCTAGATTCCTCTCTTGGTCTATGAATACTATTCACTTCTATTGAGATAAGGTCTTAGAGAGTCACACACAATAGCATATTCGATAATTGGACCTATTTAGTTGAATATGAGTTTTGGACATGGTGGGCCCCAATAATGGGATCTGGGATTTGTTCAAAGTTAAACTATCACCAATTCAATAAATAAATTCATATTATTCAAGTTATGAATAACAAGCATTCAATTTATTTATTAATTTTATTTTCAAGTATTAAAGTAAATACATAAACATATTAATTGAACGAATATTAGTTTGATATATTTGAGGTTCAATTAATATTTGTGGGAGCGATTATTTGAGTTAATGACTCATTTATTATCACATAATATATTTAATATATTAGAAGAAAGTGATAATAATATTTATGAATCAGATTAGTAGTCATAACATGTCGTTTATAGTGCGTTAAGTATTATGAGGCCGGAGAGGCAATTCCTGGTATTTTATTAACACACTATATATAGAAGAGGAGAGCTTCCCACCAAAGACTATTCACGAGATTTATCTCTCCTCTCATCTCTCCCATGTTCTAGAGAGAGAGAGACTCCAGATCTAAGGAGCTCAGATCGACCTCTCGGGCATCGCAAGCTTAGCGATGTGGTGATCGTCGCAGCGTCGAAGGAGCCATCAGATCTCCACACTAGCACCCAGATTTCAATGATCGATGCTTCTGTAGAGTTTTGAAGCTCATGTGGACGATCTAGAGGAATTTAGCTTCAGATTCTTCAAGTAGTGATCGCCAACGACGAGCAGACGTCGAGAGAAACTTCGGATCTAAACCAGGGTTTTATGGTTTTAATTTTGTGCTTAAAACTATTAATGCGAGATCTTTGAATTAAACCAGGAAAAAATTTTCCAACGTCGACAAGTTCATGTCGAACCTCAGTGAAAATTTTTAAAAACCCATTTCTGGGGCTTCTGTTGTGTGCATGGTTCTTTCATCAAGGAGTTGGCAGGGTTACTGGTGGAGATTGGTCATGACACTTGATCGATGTGTCACACAAAATAGGGGGAAAGAGGGGTGTCACCTTGCAACAAGATGTTTTAATAAATTATTTTAATAAGGTTTGGGTTTCTGGGTTGATAAAAGGTGCAACAAAAACACAAAAAAAAGATACAATAGAACACACAACACCACACTACACCATGGAGAAACATAGCGCACGTCAAGGTGTGCCATCCCAACTAGGTTATTGTGTAATTATCTTATTGATTGTGGTTTTTTTAAGATTTATGATTAAATTTTAGAAATCATGTTTTTATCTTTGTTTCTGATAATTATGATTATGATAATGAAGACCATCATGATGATTCCAAGAGTGATAGTGAGAGTATTTGTAGTCCTTATATGTCTTATGTTTTTTTCATTAGCACTTTATGAGTTCCATTGGTGAAATTATTTGTGATTGACCTACAAAGTATGGTTTTATACTTATTTATTTTGTGTTATCCATTTTACTATTTAGTATTGTTGTTATACTTATATGTCCTTTGTACATAATTAATCAAAATTGTGATGTGTCATTTGTTGCGTAATCTTCTTTGTCACTTAGTGCCCTTATCACCATTATGCTTCAGGCCTAATCGACAATTATAATCATGAGGCATGAGCCTAGCTAAACACATAAATGGCCAAGTGTTGCGGTGTTTTTCATTTGTGACAAAGGATGTAAATGTGTAAAGATCCTCAAACAGAAGGTATTGGTCACATACATTTGACAAAGAGAAAAAAAGGGTGGAGACTGAATACTGAAGATCTGATTACACTGTGTGGGTGAGAAGAGAAGAGAAGAGAAGTAAAGAGAAGGTAGAGCTGAGAAGAGAAGAAACATAGTTGAGATGCAAACTTTTTGGATGATGATGATTGAGCTTACCCAATGAGGCATCCCAAGAAAGAGCTACAGAGGAGCACTGTACCAGGATAACATTATTCCACCACTAGCTTTACTTAACAATTGTATTAGTGTGTGGTAGTGTGTTGCACATTTTAAGCGAAAGTGTCTAACGAACAAGTCATGGTAGTGGGACTCATAACCAAAGGTAATGAGCCTTAAATGGAGTGTTCATCCTAATCCTTAAAACAATATCAATTAGGTCTAGCGCTATTAGTGTGGAATTACCATCCACTTCTCATCCTTATGGGTGGTAATTCATGTCATGTTGTGTTGGCATGTTTAATATCCATGTTGAGAAGCCCAAAATAAAACCTGATCCATTTATTAAACAGTTTACCATGTCGTGTAATCATATAATATATTATTTATATATTTAAATAATTATGTAATTTATTTATACATATTTACTAAATTCTATAGATTTATATTAATTAAAATTATTCCTAGACTAAAAATAATTAAAAATCATACAATATATTCTTCTATATATATTAATTTACTAGAAATAAAATATTATTTTATTAACATATGTATAAATTTTTTAAAAATCATGTCATTTATCATGATAATCATATCATACACCCTAAACCCAGACCCGACCCATTTATTTAATCATGTGTCCAATTTGGGCCATGCTTACGTGTCGTGCCACCAATTTCCACCTCTACTTGGATTAGTCCATGTTAAGTCATCCATTTTTCATTTTCCACGTCTGTCACAATCTCTTTCTCTTCACAATCTTGATTGAGGCATGGCTTGCATATTCCCTCAAAACCACCACAACCCCCACTTGCTCCTCCTAGCACTTAGTGGGTTTAACTTTGGTAGAATTTACACCTGATGTCCAAGCATGCCCATTCCATACGAGCCTAATGTTATTCCTTCACAAGATGAATCATTAATTCTAGATCCTCTACCAGATTATTCGTTTATTACATTTAAAAAAGGTAAATGCTCTTGTCAACATCCAGTTTATTCTCATCCTTACAATGGATTATTGATGACTGCATATGTTTATTGGAACCCTAGATAAGACTTTGATATTGCGTACTTATATCAAGGTTAAATATCATCCAAGTTAGTTACATGCTATGCAAGATGAGTTACAAGCTTCAGAGGTTAAACATACATGAGCTCTTGTCCCTCATCATTTAAGCAAATTTTTGGATGCAAATGAATCTATATCGATGACGTCAATGAAAAATTGAATTTTTTCCAAAATATATGCATAGATTTATAGCATCGATTATTTGGATTCCTTTACGTTTGTGGCCAAGTAAATATATGTCCTTTTATTATATCTCTTGTCACCACTAATCATTTACCTATCCTGTAGATACCCAAAGCTTGACGTACATGGACATTAGATTACTTTATCGGAATAATTAATACATAACAAAAACAGACACACAAGGACCGTAATAGTTTAGTGTCTTTGGAAACTTGGAACGTAATCTTCGAATCGTGGTGAAAGATCTTCAACATCTCCCATAAAGATCTTCCCATTTTTTTCTTACCTAAAACCTTTCTTTATATCCTGGGGAAAAGAAAACATAAAAAGGGTGAGCTCAAATGCTCAGTAAGGGTAAGCATGGATAAAATAAAACATACCATATACATTTGAACTTAAAAACATGAACATAATGTTTAAACATCAAAATCTTGAGAAATGACATAAAACATGGAAGTACGTAAGGCATAGATCATAAAGAAACATTAAGAATGATAAAAATAGCATGGGAATAAAACATGTAATTGTGGAAACCATTAAGCACATGATATGATTTCCATAGTAGCCAAGGCATTGCTGCCAAGACCATCTTAGTGGACAAAGTCCCTTTCTGAATCAAGTTCACTCCTCGTTCCAGTCCTGTATTATTGAACCAGTTTAACTTGCCGTTCCAGCCATGTATATCTCATGAGATATAAATCTTTACCCAATGAATTAGAGGGAGATATAGGTCCCACCCATCTCATAATGAAATCATTCTTACTTGTGCCAAAAAATAAACTTACATCATTCATAATAACCCAACAAATAAAATGGGTTTCATAAACATCATCGCATCATCACATAATCCATATAAAATAAATGGATATCATTTCATAATGAGAAAAGTGAAACCATGTAAATCATAGAGACTTTATACTTGAAACATACACATATGAAATAATGTCATCTTATATGGAAATGGTTTTGATAAAACACTTGAAATGAATTCTTGAGGAAAATATCCTTTTCTTCTTCAAAATCAATTTCTTTTCACAAAAAATATTGCAATTTTAAAAGAAAAGAATTTTTTTTTGAAAATAGTCATGAAATATTTTTGAGGATGCTTCATGAAAATAAGGCTTTATAAAACCGTAAAAATCCGTTCATGCCGTATAAGTTAAAAAAAACATTCTTCTCATACTTTTGCCGGAAAAGTCAAAAAAGTACCTCGTAACGTAAATAAGAGAAAGATTCCATACATACCATGTAGTAAAAGTAAAAAATGGGTAAAAAGGACTTTATAAATACATGAAAACACTTTTATAAACATGGAAATGATAGAAATATCCCCAGTAAATACTTACGAATAGGCAATCTCGGATAAAAATGAGATTTGAAAAATTATCCCTTACCTTAGGTCTGATATGCTTCGTACGTATCCGAACCTCCTGTATAATGATTTAAATGATGTTATTGACTTATTACAGAATTATATTCATTGTTATGATATCATATATGGTTTACTTTTGACTTTATATTACCCATTCCTTTGTAAATTCCATGTTAAAAAGCATTTTGGGTAAAATCGTTTCATTTGTCATCCGTGTTTTGACTTGTAATTATTCATATGATTACTTAGATCATGATTACTTACATCCAGAATGTAAAACATGATTTATATATAATATATATTCAGAATATACATATATGTAATAGATAGATAAATGGAAATAAATACACCGTTCATGGAGACGGTAGGTCGTACGTACGCATGAACGTTGTTTTCGTTTCCTCATTGAATTGAATGGAATTAATTGGATGACATACATATATATATATATACATAAATCCAGTATCATTATTATGTCATATATTTCATGATTACTTATTATATATACTTTATAATCATTTATGAATGGTTATTCATTGAGAATGAATCTCATCGCGTCGTGGAGACGGTATTCCGTACGTACGCACGAGCGATGATATCGTTCCCATGATCGTGGAATTTAATTGGAGTGTATGTATACTATTACATAATCATTATAAATTTACAATAATTATATATAGTTATTATTTACACCATTATACCCATCCAAGTAAGGATGTGGTGTAAAATAGATTACACCACGGCGTGAAGACGGTATTCCGTACGTACGCACGCGCGGTGATTTCATTTTCCATAGGATGGATAGATGGTTAAATAGGGTTGTTTCATACATATAATAACATATCAGTATATTAGTGATTCTGATGTTATTACTTCATAATGAAACAACCTAATAAGAAGAAGTGGAAGAAGAAATAAAGGTGAAAGAATCGGTAACAGAAATTACCTCTTCTTTGAAGCGCCTCTTTGAGACCTCCTCTTAGGGCACTACAATTAGTCTTTGAAGAAGACCAGGACCTCTAGGATGTTTCTAGTAAAGTGTAAAAGAGAATTGGGCAGGGGTTGTCCGAGATTGAAGGCTCAAAGTGGTGTGTGGAAGAGAGGGAGGAGGTGCCCTTTTATAAGGGAGGAGAGGGGCACCTTTGGAATTCTTAAAAATATTAATTTATAATAAATCTAACCCCACTTAAAAATCTCCAAAAATGACTCATATTCAAATATTATATGATATAGGGTTGTAATATCATCAACCAATCAAATTTATACATGTTTGGATCTTATTTTAAACCTTATCATTTTGATTTATCCTTATTTAATCTATTTAAGTTTATTTGTGGTAATAAAATTGTAAATTTTAAATTATAACAAATAATTACTTATTTGTTGTGAATTTTCCATAATTGTTTACTTTAAAACATTATAGATCATATAAATTTAAATTTATAATTTTTAAATATTTTTGTGATTTTTAAACAATTTTATAATATGTTATTTTTATAAAATAACAATAGTGTCAATTTTGACACTATTCATTTATTTGAATTTAAATAAAATATATACAGAAGATATGTTCAAAATAAAAGATTTAATATATTCATAAAAGGTCATATGTATCTATAAAATTAGTGGATCACATTAAATAGTTCATATAATATTTATTTTATTATTTTTAAAACCATTTATTTGGTTTATCTCTTAATAAAATAATTACTACAACATTTTTGTATAATTATTTAATATACTGATTTGTTGCATAAAAATTAAAAATAAAATCCTATGATGACGATAAATCTATTACCTTTCACAATAATAATTTTACTAGAATTTATCATCTTCAAATCACAATATTTAAATTGTTATATTTATTAAATTATGAAGGTGACAACTTTGGCATCATTTAAAATAAAATAATATAAGTGTCATAATCACTTTTATAAGGCTCCAAACGGTTATATATTAAGTAATTGGATGATTAAGGTGTATATATACACTACCAATAAGTTTTGGTCAGGTTTTTGGGCCTTTTAATGGGTATTAGTATTTCAATAAAAACTATATTACTTATTTCCCACTTAATAAATAATTTCTGTATCATTAATGTATCACCATTAATGACAATTATTTAATCCCTAAAAATTCTAAATAAATTATCATGATGTAGATAATTTTATTATATTTCTGGAGACTATTCATCTTTGAAGTATTATGATGTTTATCACTAAATTAAAATTATTATACTTATAAGATTTAAGAGAGTGACATGTTGTCACTTTCTTTGGTTTTAATAATAATTAAATTATTTTCATGGTCAAAAGTCCATAAAATGAATCTAATCCGACCCTTAGGTTATATGGGTCTACTTTTATCCATCCAATAGAATTTTTTCATGTGTTAGGGTAATTTTATAATATTATATTTACCCTTAATTACCCGATTTACCTTTAACTATGGTAAATAAAATTTACCGTAGTTACTATTCATAATTCCCAAAAATAAAAATTATCTTATTAACATAATTTGGACCCACTGATTCCAAATATGGAATCAATTTTTCCAAATTCAATACACAAAAGTTACAGAAATTAAATCAAAATTAATCCCGTTGTCGAAAGAAAACAGGTTTTTCTTTAAAACATTGCAAAAGATTGAATTGATTTAACCTATGAATTTAATGTAAATCAATGCTAATGACATACATTATATTAAATGGTAAAAATATATTCTATTTATACTTTAAAACCATTCAATATTATAATTTAACCATATAAATTATTGCGATGAAAAAAGTTGTTTTTAATTAAAATATAGCGTGTTTTTACTATTCATCAAAATATGAAAGTTACCAGAATAATATGAAAAATTTATCCAAAGTAAATTTTTATTTCTTGATTCCAAAGAAGAATTTTATTTTGTAAAATTGAACTTATAAACATGTCAAAAACTTGATTTAAAGTGGGTGCGCCATCAAAAGGCGGCAAAACTGCATTTTTTTGAAAAATACTTATTTTACCCAAAAAATTTATTTTATTCTTATACCATGTTCTAGAAAATGTGTAAGATGAATAATAATGTTATAAAATTCAAAATTTAGTTAATAATATTCATAACGGCTAGTTCATAATAATATTATAATAATATATCGTTGTTTAGTAAAACCCGGTATTGCATACAACACACGCTATCGAGGAAGGTCGTGATTGTGTGTAAGGCAAGTCAAGTCAGGGTTGCGTGTTTTGAAAAAATCCTTCATTGTTTTGTATAACAGAATCCAACCATATTTCATTTATACATTGAATATATATATATATATATACTCAATGTTGCGTAGAATAACTATTATCAAAATTGTGTGTAACACGATCCAAGAATAGTGTTGCGTATACTGCAAGCTAATACGGTGTTGCGTATAGCGCAAGGTAATCTTGGTGTAGCATACAACACAAGACATTAATGAAATTAAAAGAATATTTTTCATAAAATCTCAGGGTGTTACATTTTACCCCCCTTAAAATGAATTTCTCCCTCGAAATTCGTCAGGGTTATAAATGGTTTACTACTCGAAAGTTTGTTTAACAGAAATCCACATCGTAAAAAGGAATACCAAAACATGGCTTTAAAAACTAATGTATGAAATGTAACGGTTACCCAAATTAACTCATCAATGGGTTTCCACGCAGGAGAACATAGGTGAAAATATGGATATGGAAGAAAAATCTAACCATCAAGTTTTGATGGAGAGTGGTAGAAAACATAGCTAGGAAAAAGCCAACAATCACAAAGCTATTGATTTGTGATGATCTAAGGTACCATCTGATTCATCGGATATAAGGGAACTAGGACAACATTTTTGGTTTTCAAGATCATTTCCCTAAAGTTGATGAATTAAAAGAAATACTTGCATGATTTTGGTACAATCTCACTGTTGTTCGTGAATTGAACAATTTCCACTTCATCCCTTAAAGAAATGAAGTTGAATTTGTTATTTGTGATGTGTTAGCAGATCATGTGATATAATGATGGGTCATTCCATCTCTTTCAAACAAAAGGTTAGCAAAAGTTATAAGTCCATCTTATGGTTAGATTAATCATATATGGTTCCAAAAATGAATTATACTTCATATATCATACGGCTTAATAAAACTAGTTTCTACTAACCAGGGACTTCCTGTAGGCCAGTGGTAGGTGATAAAGGCCAGTCGCACTTCGGTTGTGGGTTCGATTCCCATAGCCTTGTCCAACGCGATGGGCTGTCGCCCGTCCTGCAGGTTGTCCTTTTTCTAAAACTATATTACTATAACATCCCATCAATAATATCGAAGAAACTTCTATCCTTAAACAATACTAACTTATGTCCAACATAATCCATTCCAATCTTTAGGCTTATCCATAATACTACAGTCCACTCTCATAATATAGTGAAAACGATTACCAGATATTTAATACCATTGTTGATCCCCATATATCATAAGATATGTCTTGTTGGTCATATTCCAAACATTCAAAGGCCTTAATCATGTATTCTCTTGAAAAATTAGTACCCATTGAACCTTAGTGAAAAAATGAATGCAGTTAAAAGTTAACACTTTCCACATAACAAAATCCTCAAAATTCTATATACTCAAACCATGATATCACTTAGTCCTTATATCAATCATGAGCTCATGAATACAATCAAACATCTCATTATCTTCTTATTCCTTCATTATGCGCATATCATCTACTTTACAAAAATATCTGAATAACCTTCCATGGTTACTGGTACCATTCAACATATATATTTAAATACTTTTAGGAAAAACAATAGTGTAACAATCCTTAGATGATTCTTTATTCCATAGTACCATTAACTATACAACATAACTCTCGATAAACATACAATCATTCCACTACCTTCTAAAACAACCAACGGAGCTTCAACACTTCTTTCAGCTCATATATCATTTGTAGTCTCCTCATCATCATCCACATAAATACTACCCATAGGACCATGCTTATTCTCTTCATGAGATTTTCCATTAGGGAATTGGTTTGCATAATTCCCATACATTCCACATTTAAAACATCTAATCATTGTTTATGTCGTAGCAATACCATTATCCTTGTCCATGGTGTTAACTGAACCTTTTCCTTTGGACTTACTGGCTTTGTGTCCCTCTTTTTCACACCCAAAGAATCTTCCAGTTCCTTTGAAACAATCTCCCTGATGCCTCTTCCCACATGATTTACATGAGGGAAATTGAACTTTCTTTCCTCTATGATCATCATGAAACTCCATCTTTCTCTTATTATCGGAGTCGGGAAACTTACCAAAGTTGAGATTATTGATCATATTATGAGATTTCTGATTAGGCATAATAACGATGTTTGGACTTCCAGATCCCGTTTCATTTGGTTTCTCATGAATAAAATCATTCCATTGTCTATCATATCCTCCATTATCGTGAATCTTCCTGTTTCCAACCATTTTCTAAAACCCAAAAAGAATAGTGTGTGAGGAAAAAAATCATGCTAGGGAAAACAACATAGTAAAGGGGGGGTATCCTCAATATCTAACATCTTAGGTTAAATTCTATGATCGTTACCGTAGTTCTAGGACTGTATCCTATACGTATACTTATCCTTAGGGACATCCCTAGACATACCTTAGAAATATCTCTAGGGATCTCACTAACATTTTCGCATCCTAGTTTCCAAAGGTTGACTAAACCTTTCCTCTGATACCAACTGTAGAGACCCAAAGCTTGACGTACATGGACATTACATTACTTTAGCGAAATACTTAATACATAAAAAAAAATAGACACACAAGGATCGTAATAGTTTAGTGTCTTTGGAAACTTGTAATGTAATCTTCTAATCGTGGTGAAAGATCTTCAACATCTCCCATAAAGATCTTCCCCTTTTTTTCTTACCTAAAACCTTTCTTTATATCCTGGGGAAAAGAAAACATAAAAAGGGTGAGCTCAAATGCTTAGTAAGGGTAAGCATGGATAAAATAAAACATACCATATACATTTGAACTTAAAAACATGAACATAATGTTTAAACATCAAAATCTTGAGAAATGACATAAAACATGGAAGTACGTAAGGCATAGATCATAAAGAAACATTAAGAATGATAAAATAGCATGGGAATAAAACATGTAATTGTGGCAACCATTAAGCACATGATATGATTTCAATAGTAGCCAAGGCATTGCTGCCAAGACCATCTTAGTGGACAAAGTCCCTTTCTGAATCAAGTTCACTCCTCGTTCCAGTCCTGTATTATTGAACCGGTTTAACTTGTCGTTCCAGACATGTCTATCTCATGAGATATAAATTTTTACCCAATGAATTGGAGGGACATATAGGTCCCACCCATCTCATAATGAAATCATTCTTACTTGTGCCACAAAATAAACTTACATCATTCATAATAACCCAACAAATAAAATGGGTTTCATAAACATCATCGCATCATCACATAATCCATATAAAATAAATGGATATCATTTCATAATGAGAAAAGTGAAACCATTTAAATCATAGAGACTTTATACTTGAAATATACACATATGAAATAATGTCATCTTAGATGGAAATGGTTTTGATAAAACACTTGAAATGAATTCTTGAGTAAAATATCCTTTCTTCTTCAAAATCAATTTCTTTTCACAAAAAATCTTGCAATTTTAAAAGAAAAATAATTTTTTGAAAATAGTCATGAAATATTTTGGAGGATTATTCATGAAAATAAGGCTTTATAAAACCGTAAAAATCCGTTCATGCCGTATAAGTTAAAAAAACATTCTTCTCATACTTTTTCCGGAAAAGTCAAAAAAGTACCTCGTAACGTAAATAAGAGAAATATTCCATACATACCATGTAGTAAAAGTCAAAAATGGGTAAAAAGAACTTTATACATACATGAAAACACTTTTATAAACATGTACATGATAGAAATAGCCCCAGTAAATACTTACGAATAAGCAATCTCGGATAAAAATGAGATTTGAAAAATTATCCCTTACCTTAGGTCCGATACGCTTCGTACGTATCTAAACCTCCTGTATAATGATTTAAATAATGTTATTGACTTATTACAGAATTATATTAATTGTTATGATATCATATATGGTTTACTTATGACTTTATATTACCCATTCCTTTGTAAATTCCATGTTAAAGAGCGTTTTGGGTAAAATTGTTTCATTTGTCGTCCGTGTTTTGAATTGTAATTATTCATATGATTACTTAGATCATGATTACTTACATCCAGAATGTAAAACATGATTTATATATAATATATATTCAGAATATACATATATTTAATATATCGATAAATGGAAAGAAATACACCATTCATGGAGACGGTAGGCCGTACGTACGCATGAACGTTGTTTTCGTTTCCTCATTGAATTGAATGGAATTAATTGGATGACATACATATATATATATACATAAATAAAGTATCATTATTATGTAATATATTTCATGATTACTTATTATATATACTTTATAATCATTTATGAATGGTTATTCATTGAGAATGAATCTCATCGCGTCGTGGAAACGGTATTCCGTACGTACGCACGAGCGATGATATCGTTCCCATGATAGTGGAATTTAATTGGAGTGTATGTATACTATTACATAATCATTATCACTTTACAATAATTATATATAGTTATTATTTACACCATTATACACATCCAAGTAAGGTGGTGGTGGAAAATAGATTACACCACGGCGTGGAGACGGTATTCCTTACGTACGCACGCGCGGTGATTTCATTTTCCGTAGGATGGATAGATGGTGAAATAGGGTTGTTTCATAATTATAATAACATATCAGTATATGAGTGATACTGATGTTATTACTTCATAATTAAACAACCTAATAAGAAGAAGTGGAAGAATAAATAAAGGTGAAATAATCGGTAACGGAAATTACCTCTTCTTTGAAGTGCCTCTTTGAGACCTCCTCTTAGGGTACTAAAATTGGTCTTTGAAGAAGAACAGGACCTCTAGGATGTTTCTAGGGAAGTGGAGAAGAGAATTGGGCAGGGGTTGGCCGAGATTGAAGGCTCAAAGTGGTGTGTGGAAGAGAGGGAGGAGGTTCCCTTTTATAAGGGAGGAGAGGGGCACCTTTGGAATTCTTAAAAATATTAATTTATAATAAATCTAACCCCACTTAAAAACCTCCAAAAATGACTCATATTATAAGATTATATGAGATAGGGTTTTAATATCATTAAAAAATCAAATTTATACATGTTTGGATCTTATTTTAAACCTTATCATTTTGATTTATCCTTATTTAATCTATTTAAGTTTATTTGTGGTAATAAAATTCTAAATTTTAAATTATAAAAAATAATTACTTATTTGTTGTGAATTTTCCATAATTGTTTACTTTATAACATTATAGACCATATAAATTTAAATTTATAATTTTTAAATATTTTTGTGATTTTTAAACAATTTTATAATATGTTATTTTTATAAAATAACAATAGTGTCAATTTTGACACTATTCATTTATTTGAATTTAAATAAAATATATACAGAAGATATGTTCGAACTAAAATATTTAATAGATTCATAAAAGGTCATATGTATCTATAAAATTAGTGGATCACATTAAATAATTCATATAATATTTATTTTATTATTTTTAAAACCATTTATTTGGTTTATCTCTTAATAAAATAATTACTACAACATTTTTGTCTAATTATTTAATATACTTATTTTTTGCATAAAAATTAAAAATAAAATCCTATGATAAATATAAATCTATTACCTTTCAAAATAATAATTTTACTAGAATTTATCATCTTCAAATCACAATATTTAAATTGTTATATTTATTAAATTATGAAGGTGACAACTTTGGAATCATTTAAAATAAAATATTATAAGTGTCATAATCACTTTTATAAGGCTCTAAACGGTTATATATTAGGTCATTGGATGATTAAGGTGTATATATACACTACCAATAAGTCTTGTTCAGGTTTTTGGGCCTTTTAATGGGTATTATTATTTCAATAAAAACTATATTACTTATTTCCCACTTAATAAATAATTTCTGTATCATTAATGTATCGCCATTAATGACAATTATTTAATCCCTAAAAATTCTAAATAAATTATAATGATGTAGATAATTTTATTAGATTTCTGAAGACTATTCATTTTCGAAGTTTTATGATGTTTATCACTAAATTAAAATTATTATACTTATAAGATTTAAGAGAGTGACATGTTGTCACTTTCTTTGGTTTTAATAATAATTAAATTATTTTCATGTTCAAAAGTCCATAAAATGAATCTAATATGAACCTTAGGTTATATGGGTCTACTTTTATCCATCTAATAGAATTTTGGCATGTGTTAGGGTAATTTTATAATATTATATTTACCCTTAATTACCTGATTTACCTTTAACTATGGTAAATAAAATTTACCGTAGTTACTATTCATAATTCCCAAAAATAAAAAGAAGATTATTAACATAATTTGGACCCACTGATTCCAAATATGGAATTAATTTTTCCAAATTCAATACACAAAAGTTGCAGAAATTAAATCAAAATTAATCCCGTTGTCAAAAGAAAACGGGTTTTTCTTTAAAACATTGCAAAAGATTGAATTGATTTAACCTACGAATTTAATGTAAAATCAATGCTAATGACATACATTATATTAAATGGTAAAAATATATTATATTTATACTTTAAAACCATTCAATATTATAATTTAACCATATAAATTATTGCGATGAAAAAAGTTGTTTTTAATTAAAATATAGCGTGTTTTTACTATTAATCAAAATATGAAAGTTACCAGAATAATATGAAAAATTTATCCAAAGTAAATTTTTATTTCTTGATTCCAAAGAAGAATTTTATTTTTTCAAATTGAACTTATAAACATGTCAAAAACTAGATTTAAAGTGGGTGCGCCATCAAAAGGCGGCAAAACTGCATTTTTTTGAAAAATACTTATTTTACCCAAAAAAATTATTTTGTTCTTATACCATGTTCTAGAAAATGTGTAAGATGAATAATAATGTTATAAAATTAAAAATTTAGTTAATACTATTCATAACGACAAGTTCATAATAATATTATAATAATATATCGTTGTTTAGTAAAACCTGGTATTGCGTACAACACACGCTATCGAGGAAGGTCGCGATTGCGTGTAATGCAAGCCAAGTCAGGGTTGCGTGTTGTGCAAGAATCCTTCGTTGTTTTGTATAACAGAATCCAACCATATTTCATTTATACATTTAATATATATATATATATATACTCAATGTTGCGTAGAATAACTATTATCAAAATTGGGTGTAACACGATCCAAGAATAGTGTTGCGTATACTGCAAGCTAATACGGTGTTGCGTATAGCGCAAGGTAATCTTGGTGTAGTATACAACACAAGACATTAATGAAATTAAAAGAATATTTTTCATAGAATCTCGGGGTGTTACATATCCATCAATGGAATGTCAAAAATGTGTATTCCTTCATAGTTTTCTCAACAAGGAGGTATATATGAATCAACCTTCATGTTGTCATCTTTTATAATTTTATAGACTCAAGCAGTCGTCAGGGGGTTGGTTTGGATGTTTGAGCCTGATTGTAACTAGATTTGGGATGTGTCAAAGCAAAAAATAATCTATTTGTTTTTTTATTAGCAGATTGTTGCAAATAACATTCTTCTTATAGTGTCCATTGATGATATTTCCATTACAGGCAATGATGATGTGGGGAATCGACTCAAATCCTTTATCAACATTTTAAAACAATTTATTTGGATCCACTGCAATATTTCTTAGAGATTTATTGAGGCTCCCATATGTGTTAGGATTGTGGTTGTCTAAGTGTGGTGATGTCCGAGTGCAGGGAATGGGAATATTACTTCTAGGGGTATATTTTTATTTTCCCTTTTATTTGTTAGTTGTGTTTGTCAGATGTAGCTGGTAGGGGCAGTTTTTGGGTAAGGGTTGTATTAAATAGGGCTCTTGGGTGTTGGGAAGAGACCATAATAAATTTTGGGATTTTTTACAGCAGGCTACTATGGGGGTTGGTACATCGGGACGTCCATCTGGGAGCTTAGAGAAGTGGCCCTCTTGGTTCCTCTCTCTCACTCTCTTTCCTTCACCTTCCTCTATTCCTTACTCTATTCACCCTACTATATTTATACCCTATGCTGAATAATATAGTGGAATCAGCTGTTACTTCTCTCTCAATCTCACTATCAAAATTTATATAACAATTGGAAAATCTAATGGGGAATCGCGTTCTCTGGAGAGAGAAACTGGCGCAGGGGAAGCTAGATGGGGAGACGCATTAGCTGGAGAGAGACTCTGGTATAGGGTAAGCTTGCTGGGGAGACGCGTTAGCTGGAAGGAGATTCCAATGTAGTGGAAGCTTGCTGGATGAGAGGCGTGAATGCTGGGGAAACACGTTCGCAGTAGGAGACATGTATGAGTCGGGTACGATCACCAAAAGCAGTTGAGTGAGCAGATAGAGGTAAAAGATCATGACAATGAGATTGTATGCACCATGGAATGCGTCTAATGCTGGTGTTGTAGAAAGAGGATCCAATATAATTCAACACAACAGTGAGGTGTGCGTCATGGGAGAAGTGACGCACGCTGGAGGCTATGATCGTCAAGAGTTGTTGTAGAGGATTTCCCTCAAAGCTCAGAAAAACATGTTCAAACTGTTTCTTGTGCAGACTGGATGATGCATGGATGATCGGCTGAGGCACATGGACAAACATAATTTTTGGAAGAATTCACTGGGAGACAAGTGAATATCGAGAAGCTATTTAGTGAGCTAAAATTTGACCTAGAGGAACAAAAGGTGGTTCTCGTTGTCTGTGTAGGGTGTCCGATTATTTCAGAAAAGTTGAGGCGTGGGCCTTGCGAGTAGGAGTAAGAATAGATGTGGACGAATGTGGAGAAAACTACTCAAAGGATTCGATATTTGTAGTCATGGGTGGAGCGATGCTCCATGTCCAGGAAACAGAACCAGTCGGTTTCAATATGCTCCCTTGGGAACAACATCAGAGCTATGAAGTTTGAAAGGAAGTATGAGGTGGGACCTATGCTTATTGGATTAACACTTGTCGATGGAATGAGTAGTATTGCAACAAGAGTTGAGCTACCTAATTTTCAGGTAAGGAACCACAAGGTTGGATAGCAAAAGAAGATGCGTATTTCTTGCAAAACTGTACATCAAAGGAAACGAAGCCACACTATTCCTAGTTAAGTTTGGATTATATGGTTTTGCTTGGGTTTTTGTCTTGGCTGAACAAAAATCCCAAATTAGAATGGGAGCAGCTGAACCCGGCGTTGTTAGAGAAGTACAGTTCTAGTAAGGTGAAGGAGGAATTTTCCCGACAATAGTGTGACAAGAATCAGTACACACAGGAACAAGAAGACATTAAGGAGGATGTGTCACCTGTTTCGTGCTTAGGACAAGAGAAATTTTATTTAATTCAGATTCACCAAAGCTTTAACTGGTTGGGTTTTGGTACAGAAGATAAAGAGGAAGGCGATCACTTCGTAAAGGAAGAACTAGCAGCAGGTTTGGGGGAATTCCAAACTAAATATAAAGGGGAAATTTTTAGTAAGATAGTAGAGAAAATTTTCTCTAGTACGACTTGGTTGGAAGGGGGAAATTTAGAATTAGTTCCAAGTGCAGTTTCGTCCGTTGGCGTCACAAGGGTTGAAGTTCCAACACCACCATTCTGGATGGAGCTATTTCATTTACTATATATTATAGAAAATGAGAGAGTTCAAGTTGCATGAGTGACTCATCCCAGTAGAGATAAGTGTGATTTTTGAGTCTTAAAGTAGGAATTCCTAATTTGGAGAAGACACACACTCATCCCTCTTGCTACTATGGTGGGTTTTGGTGGATAGTGGAATCATATGTTACTTATCTCTCACTCTCACTATCAAAATTTACATAACAATATGTGCTTGAGGTATATTTATTTCTCATAAGTATTCCATTCAACTAATATAGGATACTGACATGACAAGGAAGGATTTTGTGGACTAGCCACTAGAAGCTAGAGAGAAGTCACTTCACACTGATAGTGAGATTTTCTCCTCACCAGATGTGTATCAACAACTTATTGGAAAGTTGAACCACTTAACAATGACTCACCCAACATTGCATACACAGTGAGCAAGGTGATCCGATTCATGGAATTCTCAATAAAACTTGAGTGGGAGGTTGTCCTTCACATTATCAGGTATGTGAAGAAGAAACACAGATTGGGATTACCATATTCTAGTCACTGATACATGGATATTAAGGATTTATGTAATGAAAACTATGCAGGGTTTATCTCATGATACAGATCCACATCCAGCTTTGTTGCATTCATCAAAGCCAATTTGGATTCTTGAAAAAAAGGCATACAATTATCTCCTGACCTGATGCAGAGTTAAATTATTATGTTATGGATCATGTAATTATAGGTATTATTCAGGCACAACTGACCCCTTCAGGCATCCTGCACACATATGGTGTGACAATCAAGGTGTAATCAAGATTGTCACAAGCTCAATCCTACAGTAGCATACTATTAGGTCCATTAGGATAGATACCCTGAGAGGGGGGGGGTGAATCAGGGTATGATAGATTAAAACAACCACCCCTTTTGATCTTGTTTTGCTGTTAGACAAAACCCTCTTCTCTCTCCTTCCCGATGCATAGTATGAATAAAACTTAAAGAATGCACAAGACACAATTATTTTTACTTGGTTCACCCTCACTGGGCTACGTCCAATGAGAATACACCGACAGTGTGCCGATGTACCAATTCCACTATAAGCGCACTGCTGTTTAAAAGTTTGAAGTGGACTCACTGTCCCTTCTAGTTTACAACCACTCACAATTTGAGAACTCACTGCTCTCTCAATTGAAGTGAGATCACTGCTTCTTCAGAATACCCACTCACAGTTTATAGACCTGTAGGTCTCTTCATTATCACTAATGAATATATCCTCCACTGTATGTAGATGCTCTGTTGAAGTCCAAATTTCATCCACTGATGAATACTGATTTACCACATATGTTCTGGGAAATTTCTAACTTTCACGCAACCCTAGGGTGACTTGTGTTCCCCTTTAACTAGTGCAAAAACTCTGCCTTCATTGCGGAAAAACCAACTTGTACGCCACACTAGCGCGCCAAAATTGCACGCCACACAGCTTGCACGACACACTTGCACGAAACACTTGCGTAGTACACTTACGTGGCACACTTGTGCGGTACACTTGCGCGTCACACTTTCCCCGCACACTTGCACCCCCACTTGCACGCACACTGAAATTTGCATGGCACTCCCACTTGCGCGATAGGAGCTCGGATTTTCTCTAAGTGTTGATCTCATTAATAAATGAGGAGGTTAGTCATCTATTTATAGGAATTTTGAGGACTTGCACGCCATGCTTGCACGCCACGCTTGCGCACCATACTTGCACGCCACTTTAGGACTTGCGTGCCACTTTCTTTCCTTTGTCATATTTTGATATAATGATATTGAAATATGACTTGCACGTCACACTTGCGCACCGATTTTCCTTTTCCAAATTTTTGATGTTCTAAATTCAAAAAATTCATAGCATACAACATTAGAAACCTCCTTAACACAATAGCACAACTCCCTTTTCTAAAAAAACTTTCCCCCATTCTCCAGGAAAACCCCCTTTGTCAACAGTTTGAGTCATTGAGACTTGCTTTGTCAACAAACACAACATGAAGTCTTGCATTGTCAACAAACACAATCATCTCAAAAAATGCTTCAATGATACCTTGAGGGATTGTTTCCCAACAATCTCCCCCTTTGTGTTTGTTGAAAACTCTTCTCAAAATAATTATCCATTCTTTGATACCTCGTTAAGGCTTCATTCATCTTTATCCACCATTCAACTCTTGCGATACAGATAATGATCAAAGATTTACTCAACACATACTCTAATCCCACATGAGAAATGCTCGGCATGAGAAACAAGAGTATCATGAAAAGTTCATATATGAGTCACTTCGTTTCTGACACCACTGTTGATACCAACCTGATACTAATTGAAATTTCTGCTTTTATCACGATCCTCAGCTGTTGTGATATCTATTCTTTGATCGATCATGTCTAGCATCGTCTGATTTAATTTTATCCCCCTATTTCATTGATCCCCCTATCTCACTGATCCACCTGTCAGCTTCTCCCTGTGTCTTGACTAAGACATTTTCTCCCCCTTGAATAATCACATTTTCTCACGTTTTCTCCACCTTTGTCAATGAACCCAAAGGGCACTCCTTTACAGTCTACAGTAGGGTAAAAACGCATATCAGAACATAAGGGAAAAACACACCATACCTCAGGGAGAGGGGAGTGGTCCCACATCCACACTTTTCAAGTATGGGAAGTCGACTGGACTCCCAGATCCAGTCGATGCCTCTCAAAAGATTCTTTGGGTAAGGCTTTTGTTAGAATATCTACAACCTGTAGCTCTGTAGTCACATACTCCAACTTCACAATCCCTTTCTCCACCTTCTCCTTGATGAAATGATATTTGATCTCAATGTTCTTTGTCCATGAGTGATGAACTGGATTTTTGATAAGATTTATAGAACTTGAGTTATCACACTAGATTTCGATCGAAGACCTCACTTCAACTCCCATATCTTCAAGCTGCTGCTTCATCCACAATAACTGTGTGCATGCTTGAGTGGCCGCAATATACTCAGCCTCGATTATGCTCAGAGAAATGCAATCTTACTTCTTGCTTAGCCAAGAAATACACAATCTACCAAGATAGAATTCACCTCATGACGTTGATTTTCTGTCATCTGCTGATCCATCTCAATCTGTTTCTGTATATCCCAATAACTCTGGATGAGATTTGTCATTATACATCAGAATGAAATCCATGGTGCCTTTGATTTACCGAAGTATTCTTTTTTTACTTTGATTATGTGTCTTTCCTTTGGATTTATTTGGTAACGTGTTTCATGGAATGTGGCGAAAAAAATATCAGGTCTTTTTGCTATTAGGTATAGTAAACTGCCGATAATCTACCTATATTCAGTGATATTAACTTCCCTACCACTGTCATCTTTTGATAATTTCATTCGGGTAGCAACCAGAGTCTTCATCTCCTTGAAATTCTCCATTCCAAACCTTCTCAGAAACTCCTTGGCATTTTTGGATTGAGAAATGAAAGTGCCATTACTTCCTTGTGTCACCTGTAAACCAAGGAAAAATGTCAGCTCACCAATCATGGACATTTCAAACTCATTTTTCATGAATTCAGAAAACTATTTGCACTGAGCTTCATCTGATCCACCAAATATTATGTCATCGACATAAACCAGCACAATCATCCTTTGATTACTGTTGTTTTTGAAGTAGATATTATAATCAACTCCACCACGTTGAAAGCCAAGATTCTTCAAATACTGATCCAGCCTTGAGTACCATGCTCTTGGTGCTTGTTTCAACCCATATAGTGCTTTCTTCAACCGAAAAACTTTATTCTCATCTTCATGAATGAGAAAAACATCTGGCTACTCAATATACACCTCTTCTTCAAGAAACCCATTCATAAATGCATATTTGACGTCCATCTGGAACACTTTGAACTTTCTTTACACTTCTAGGGCTAAAAATAATCTGATTGTCTCTAGTCTCGCAACCGGTAAAAATGTCTCATTAACATCTATTCCCTCTATCTGGGAGTACCCCTTACACACTAGTCATGATCTGTTCCGAATCACTGTTCTATATTCATTCATCTTGTTGTGATAGACCCATTTAGTCCCGATGACATTCTTATCTACTGGCATCAAAACAATCTCCCACGTCAGATTCTTCTCAATCTGATCTAGCTCTTCATTCATTGCCTGAATCCAGTTTCCATCTTCAGCTACATCAGTGAAGCATTTTGGCTTAACCTATGATAATAAATATGTCTGCTGTAGTGATTTCATTCTTCTTGTCTGAACTGGAGCTGATTGATCACTAATGATATTTTTCCTGTCAATTTCAGCTCGACTCTTTGGCTTTTGTGTAGATACAGATTTTACTTCCTCATGCTCATCATCAGTATCTTCTTCTAAATCAACATCATCCACTTCTGATCCCCCTGAATTACTTTATTCCTCATCACCCTCATTAAGAAATTGTTCATTACACTATTAAATGATCTCCTCATTCTCTACTATAGTGACATCATTTCTCTCAACTACTTTTCCCAACCTTTTGTTAAAACATTTATATGCCTTACTTTTTCCTGAGTAGCCAAGGAATATCCCTTCATCTTCTCATGACTCATATTTCCTATGTTTTTCCTTTTTGAGGATAAAGCACTTACTTCCAAATATTCGAAAGTATTTCACCGTTGGCTTCTTTCCATACCACATCTCGTATGGAGTCTTTCCTTCCTACGGACACAACAAGCCCTGTTAGAAATATAGACCGATGTCAAAACTGATTCCTTATAAAATTTCTCTGGTAGATCTTTTTCAATAATTATCGTTTTGGCCATGTTATTGATGATCCAATTTCTCCTCTCAACCACTCCATTCTGTTGGGGAGTTATTACTAAGGAAACTTGATGCCTTATCCCATGTTTCTCGAGATAGCCTTCCACCTGACTTTTTGTGAATTCCGTATAATTTTTAGTACGAAGCTTCAAAATTTTCTGTCCAAGCATCCTTTCACACTCCCTTCGGTACTGTTTTAATCATCTTAACACATTCGACTTATGGGAAATAACAAATACCCATGCCATTATTCTATAGTCATCAATTAAAAGAACATAGTACCTCTTTCCGTCAATTGCTCTTGGTGTGATAGGACCAAAAACATCAGTATGAACCAATTCGAGCACTCTTGTTGACTTCTTTCCCTTTGCCTTATACATATTTCGGATAAGATTACCTTGTTTTCATGCATCACACGTGTGAGTACAATCATGTGATAGCTTAGGGAGGTCTCTTGCTGCATCACACTTCACCAAATCTTCCAGGGATGGTTGGAAAAGATGACCAAGTCATTTATACCACAACTTGTTTTCTTCCTCTCTAGACAGAAAACACATATCTTCTTCTCCGCTTACCAGGTAGAGATTTCCATTTGTTCTTTTTCCTGTAGAACTACTGCCATGTCTCTTCATTTGATGACACACATCTTCTTAGTAAACCTTATAGAATGTCCGGAGTCACATAGTCTACTGAAGCTGAGAAAATTGTGATTGAGGCCTTATACTACTAATACATTAGCACGTTTCATCTCTTTGCCCCCAAACTTGGTCTTTCCTGCACCAATAATCTTCAGGCCTTCATCATTTCCAAAATTGAAAACTCCTTCTTTATCATATTTTATGTCTGTAACAAGATCTTTATTACCTGTCATGTGAGATGTGCAACTACTATCAAGGATCCACACACCAGAGTGATCTGATGCTTTAAGGGAAATTTCTGCCACCACGGCCTTCTCATCCTTCTTCTTTTTGGTTCATATTTTTTTCCTTCACACTCGGCATGGATTGAGACATCTATTCTTTCTTAGAGTATGATGGACCAACTTCATATTGCAAAGCTGTAAATATATTTTCCATTTTTAACACACCTGTTGGTTTATTGATATGCTGCTTGCGAGCATTTTGATTCTGCTTTGGCACATTCCTCTGTATGGTCGAAGTGAAGTACCTAGACATGTGCCCAAATCCTCCACACCAAAAATAGTGTCCTTCGAAATTTGTTCTGGAGAACCATTCTCTGTTTGGATGCCACCTTTGTTCTTGTTCCCTTCGATATCTCTTGGCTATGGAACACACATACTATGAATGTCCCATATTTCCACAATAATAACACCTAATATAAGGTGAATTCCTACGTGTTACTTCTATACTACGAGTTTCCCCTTGGGATCTCTGAATATTCTGATTCTGCTTTGTGCCCAAATCAACCTTCAATCTTGGGATGGGTGCTTGTGGTCTAACTTCAATTTTCACAGATTTTTGTTTCTGATCAAGCTCTGAATCAGCCTTAACGTCTGAGCTCAATTGCTGCTTCTTTCCTACTGAAATACTAGGCTCCTCTTTCATCTTTTCAGTCTTCGGAATGACCTACCTTCCCAAGACTGTGTTGGGAATCAAAGGTTTTCCTGGTATTTAACGTTTCTCCGCAGACCGACAACTTATTCTTCAAGCACTTCGATACGCTTGATGTGATCTTTCCTTGTGTTTTTCAAGCCATCGATCTCCCTTTTTTGTTCTTCAATCTTGATTTTATACTCACTAACTGATTCTGAGTTCTCTGGTGTTGATGACTTGAGTTTCTCAATTTCTTCCATCAACTCAGACTTCTCTTCTTCCTACTGCTACATATAGATTTTGGCATCACAAACAACTTTGTTAGCTTTCTTTGTTTTGGCTCTCCAAACATCTATATCCTCAAGAGTATCCTCTAACTCAGCTTTCATATCTATTCTTCCTTCAACTTCTTCTTCATCATCATCACCTTTGGTTTCGTTATTCTCCTGATAACTACCGACAACTTCCACCATAGCATTTTCTCTACGATCTTTGTAGTTCTCTATCTCTTCAACCTCCTCAGCCTTAGAATCATCCGAACTATCACATTCTTTTGAAAGGAAATTTTTCTTCTTAAATAAATTTCTCTTGAACAGTTTCTTGCCTTTCCCATAGGCTGATGACTACTTCTTGGGAATTTCGACTTCGTCGACGTCATCATATTCTTGGAACTTTTTGGGACACCTTGCTACAAGATGACCAACCTTTCCACATCAAAAACAGGCTAGTGGAAGTTTCCCTTTAAACATTCCTTTTCCTCTTTGAAGGTTTTATGAGAGGAATGACATAACCTCATCTGTCTCTTCTTCTTCCCAAGAATCTTCACACTACCACAAAAACAGTTTTTCGCAGCACCCCCCCCCCTTATCAGTGCTAACGAAAAAGCGCTGATAAATGAGGTTCCTTTATCAGCGCTCAAAAAAGTGCTGATAAAGGGTGCCTTTATCAGTGCTAAAAAAACGCTGATAATAGAACCACTTTATCAGCGCTTTTTTTAGCGCTGATAAAGGGGGGGGCTTTATCAGCGCTTTTTTTTAAAGCACTGATAAAGGGTCGACTTCAAGAAAAATATTTTTTAAAAAAATATATTAATATATAAATATATTTATATTGATATAAATATAATATATAATTTTTAAATATATTTATGATAAGTATAAATGTACATTTACACTTAATATACTTAATATATAAGATATTTAGTGAAAATGGCTTCTTAAAAAAATTTAAAAAATATTTTTAATTAATAATTTTCTAATTATTATGGATTAATAGTCATTTAATAACAATTTGAAGACTAAAAAATTAAATAAATTAAAAAAAGATCCAAAATATGTTGAAAACGCAACTCGAACTTCAAACGGCCATAACTTTTGATCCAGGTGTCTGTTTGAGCTCTACCACATATCAAATCAAAGCCTGCGATGAGCTCTACATCGCTATAATCAGGGGGAGCCCTAGTCAAGGGTTTTTTGAGGCCAAAAGAGGCCCATAAGGCCTCCAAAACTGAGTTTTTAGTCGGGGTACCCCGATTTTTTAACATTTTGTGGATTTTCAGCCTTGTTTAAGGGGGTATTATTGACTTTTTTTGGTGGGGACTGAATTTATTCCAAGTTATTACATTCATATTGATATTATGTCTTTAAAATTTCATCGTTTTTTATAATACACTACTATTTATAATCAAATATATAACTATATGTACATATTTTTTATATATTCACACTTAAAAATTTAATTATAAATATAAATAATAAAATATATTTACATATAAAATATATTAGCTTTATCTAAATAATAACTAACATCCATTTTATTTAAAATAAAAATATATGAATATTTATATACCTATATATTAATCTAACTATATATATATTAATCTAATAACTATATATATATTAATACAACTTCATATATATATATATTAGTATTACTATAAATATATATATTAATATCACTATAAATATATATATTAATATCACTATATATATATTAATATAACTATATATATATATTAATTTAACTATATATATATATTAATATAACTATATATATGTTAATATAACTATATATATGTTAATATAACTATATATATATTAATATAAATATATATTACTATACGAATAAATATAACTAAATATATATATATAGAGATATATATTAATATAACTATATATATATTAATATAAATATATATTACTATATGAATAAATATAACTAAATATATAAATATATATATAGAGATATCATGAATTAGAAGACAAATCAAAATAGAGTAGTGGTAAAGGCTTAGGCGCGTAGGGGGGAGGTCTTGAGTTCAAATCTTGGTGGAGGCAGGGGCGCGCGCGCATGGGGGAATATGGGAGCAAGCGCTGTTAAAGGGTGAATAGGGTTTGTGGGGCGCTGTAAAGGGGAAGAAAAATGCTGTAAAAGGGGGGGCTCAAGCGCTATAAAAGCCCCCCCGATTGGCGGTATTTTTTAATTTTTTTTTAATTTTTTTAATTTTTTTTAATTTTTTTAAATTTTTTTAAATTTTTTTACCTTTTATCAGCGCTTTTTAAAAAAGTACTGATAAAAGGGATCCTTTATCAACGCTAAAATGAGAGCGCTGATAAAGGAAGCGCTAATATAGGGGTCTTTTATCAGCGCTAAAACAAAGCGCTGATAAAGGACCCTTTTATCAGCGCTTTGTTTTAGCACTGATAAAAGGGGTCTCAACGCTTTTCGGAGCACTGATAAAGGGGACCCCCCCCCCCCCTTTATCTTCACCGGCTTTATCAGCGCTTTTTCTAGCACTGATAAAGGCCATTTTTAGCACTGATAAAAGCCGTATTTGTAGTAGTGTCAATGGTGAGCTTTTTCATGGACTTGAATGCCACTTCTTTAGATTTCCCCTTTTCCACAGCCTCATTATCATCGTTTCACATTTCATATGAAACCAAGGTACTGTGCAAATTGTCCAATGTTAGTTCTTTTAAATCTTTATCTTCTAGTACTAAAACCTTTGGATTGAATTGAGGTGGAAGTTTCCTCAAGACGCACTTTACGATCTTTATGTCTTCAATGACTTCTCCCATACCTCGCATATCTTCCACAACAACATTTACCCTGTCAAAGAATCCATCAACAGACTCATTCGGGTTCATTCTTAGATCTTCATACTTGTTCCATAATACTTGCAACTTCGCTTCTCTGACCTTTGTATCTCCTTCATATATGTTCAAAAACTTTTCCCACATGGCATGTGATGCTTTTCATGACATCACCTTGGTATATATATCATGGTATAAGAATCCTCCCAAAGAATTGATTCCTTTTGCGTCAGTATCCAATTCTCTTCGCTAAGCTTCTGATAATGCACTGCTATTAATATCGGTTGTGATACCATGAATTGATGATGTAAACACATCCATTCTCAAAGATCAGAAGTAGTGTTTCATCTGATTCTTCCATAGCTGAAAATTGTTCTCATCGAAGATTGGAATCCCTTTATGATTTGTGACCTCCATTTGAAAGAGAAACACTGATATCAACCTTTCGATCTGATACCAATTGTTAGGTCCACTAGGCTAGATACCCTGAGAGGGGGGGTGAATCAGGGTATGACATATTAAAACAACTGCCCCTTTTGATCATATTTTTCTGTTAGACAAAACCCTCTTCTTTCTCTTTCCCGATGCAGAGTATGAATAAAACTTAAAGCATGCACAAGACACAATGATTTTTACTTGGTTCACCCTCACTGGGCTACATCCAAGGAGCATACACCGGCAGTGTGCCAATGTAATAATTTCACTATAAGCGCACTGCTGTTTACAAGTTCGAAGTGGACTCATTGTCCCTCCTGGTTTACAACCACTCACAATTTGAGAACTCATTGCTCTCTCAACTGAATTGAGATCACTGCTTCTTCAGAAGATCCACTCACAGTTTATAGACCTGTATGTCTCTTCATTATCACTAATGAATACATCCTCCACTGTATGTAGATGCTCTGTTGAAGTCCAAATTTTATCCACTGATTAATACCACTTTACCACTGATGTTCTAGGCAATTTATAACTTTCACGCAACCCTAGGGTGACTTGTGTGCTCCTTTAACTAGTGCATAACCTCTGCCTTCATTGCAGAAAAACCAACTTGCGTTCCACACTAGCGCGCCAAACTTGCGCGCCAAACTTGCGCGCCACACAGCTTGCACGGTACACTTGCACGATACACTTGTGCAACACACTTGCGCGATACACATGCGTGTCACACTTTCCCCGTACACTTGCGCGCCCCACTTGCGCGCAAACTGAACTTTGCGCGGCACTCCCACTTGTGCGATCAGAGATTGGATTTTCTCTAAGTGTTCAGCTTGTTAATAAATGAGGAGGGTAGCCGTGTATTTATAGGAATTTTGAGGACTTGCGCGCCATACTTGCGCGCCACTTTAGGACTTGCATTCCGCTTTTGTTCCTTTGTCATATTTTGATATGATGATCTTGAAATATGACTTGCGTGCCACACTTGTGCGCCAAACTTGCGCGCCACTTTAGGACTTGTGTGCCACACTTGCGTGCCACTTTTGGACTTGCATACCACACTTGCACGTCACTTTTGGACTTGCGCACCGCTTTTCCTTTTCCAAATTTTTGATGTTCTGAATTTGAAAAATTCTTGGCGTAAAACATTAGAAACCTCCTTAACACAATATCACAACTCTCTTTTCCAAAAACACTTTTCCACATTCTCTAGGAAAACCCCCTTTGTCAACAGTTTGAGTCATTTAGACTTGCTTTGTCAACAAACACAACATGAAGTCCTACATTGTCAACAAACAAAATCATCTCAAAAATGATTCAATGATACCTTGAGAGATTTTTTCCCAACACATACAAAGCATATTAAAATTGATTTTCAATTCATCCATAAAAATTATTAGAAGGGGAGGGTCACTCTTGGCCACATTCAACTTGAAAATATCGTTATAAAGGGGATTCATGGAGCCTCTATTCAATTTTTATGTATTAAGTTAGGCATGATAAATATATGTCTCAACTCGAGGAGAGTATTGGAAATATTATGTGTGAGTTGGCTTATCTTATACTGAGTGTGTGAGTATCCTGTCCTCGAATGTTTTCTTGAATTTTGTATTTATCATTTATCACTTTTATTGGGATCACTAAACTAACCTCGCTTGAAAAACACAGATTATGATACTTACTCTGTTAGGTTAGAAACCTAACAGCAAGTCACACATCAGATTATAGACAGTAGGAAATGATCTCACAATAACTATTATTAATTCCAAAAGAAGAATAAGTGGAGTTACAATAGAAGCAAGAAGAAAAAGGGATCTCTTAGAGAATACCCCTGAAGCTCAAGTCGTATCCTCCCAAGGACCAGCTCTCCAGCAGCTACCAAGTAGAAATACTAAGAAATCAATTGTTGCCCCCTTACAACTGATAACCCCCTATTTATGAACCCCTGACCAATTACTAACTACTTCCTAACTGCCCTACCAGCATAGGTAGAGGACAATATTGTCAAATGAATATCCTTCCCACTCACACAGTTGGCCCCCTTCTTTAATAGCCCCTCTGCCAAACCTCAACACACAACTACCACAACCTAATAATTACCAAGAATAAAAGGACATCATTGCCCCTTGGCAGTTACATGGCCAACCCACATTCCTAAAAATTTTCACCCTCCCTAAAAAACACCTTATCCTCAAGGTGGACCTCCAAAACTTGGCCCACCCCTTTTTGCCGGAATCATGCGCCTTCCTGTTCGTTCATTCTTGAACCTCCAAGTCCCCTTTATGCTTCATCAAGGTGCAATAGCTACACTTCAAGACATGTGTACCAACCTTATTCTACAAGAGTTGCAAGATACGCTCCCCATTGTCACCTCTTTACAAACTCCAAGAAGTTGACAGATCAAATCGCCCCCACTCCCCCACCACAAAATTCCTCACGACTCAAAACAGTATGATGATCTTCCACTACTCCAAAAAGGGAATTCAATTACAAACTAAGAAAAAACTCTCGCGTCACTTGCATATGTAAAATCTCCATCAAGAGATTACATTCCAACGTGTAGAAGGCCTTTGAAACTAATGTTGCACCTATCGCTCGCCAAACTTGACGAGCAGTATACGACGTCCTCCCAGCATTCGGGCTAGCTGTGTATGTCTTCCAAACTCATTTTTCTTCCTCAGTGCGTCAATACTACAGACACTTCTCAGCATTCTCGACTCCAGCGGTGATCATGTCCCCCTTTAACAAACTGATTCTCAGCTGCAATCGTGTTTTCCCAGGATCGATCGTATTTCCCAGTGCGATAGGTTTTTCACCAGCAGTAGATCAAGATTTCTCTTATGAGGAATTCATCCAAGGTGTAGCATCAGTTCTCCAAGATTCACCGTCTTGAGATCAACTCACAACAGTGCAAAAGCAAAGAAGAAACAGGCAGAACCTGACATCCAAGAGTATAAACAGCAAGAACGTTCTCTCTAGCGATCGCAATCCCGATCATTCGAATTCAACGCAGTCCACCAACACAAAGCAGTGTGTTTGTCTTCCCGAATGGCTTTTCTTGAATTTCCCACTGTCAAGATTCTTCCCCTAGCGTACGTTACTTTCTCCTACGCTCATCCCGAACAACAGAAATCGTGGAGCCATCTTCTCTTTCTACAGCATTATAAATCAAACCTCAATGAAAACACTGATTGTTAGGTTAGAAACCTAACAGCAGGTCGCACAATGAAACTCAAGTAGAAGGGAGAAAATGCTGTTGAAGAAGACCCCTCTCCTGAAACTCAAGTAGCATCCTCCCAAGGACGAGCTCTCTATCATCTACCAAGCAGCAGTAACATGAAATCAATCGTTGCCCCTTACAATTGATAACTTCCCCTATTTATGAACCTATGATCAAAAACTAATTACTTCATAATTGCCTTTCCAACATAGCAAAAGGAGGACAATACTTCCAAATGAATACTCTCACCTATGACACATGAGGCCCCCTTATTTAACAGCCCACTTACCAAACCTCAACCTAACAATTACCAAGAATAAAAGTACATCACTGTCACTTACATGAAATTCTCACATTTCCAACATACTCTACAATTTTGAACCATTTAAAGCATCCATGTTTTCCTTTATATTGTGAATTGAAGGTCGTAGTTCCTAGACATGCAAAGAAACATAAAAAAATTTAAAGTTGGCCCCTTTTGATTTGTAGAATTCAGATTGAAAAAATGAGGATTGTCATGTTGTTTTTTAAGTTAGACCATTTGATTGACTCATTCATGAAATCATAATTCCATTAAAAATTCTTCATAAAAGCGAAAAAATGAGAAATAAATGGGGCCGAAGTCAGATGGAGATACTGGAGACAGATTGCAATGCTAATTGATCAGTGTTTCGAAAAGAGCATGTCGCAGAAGTAACAATGTTTGTATCAATGGAAAGCAGATAGTACTTGGGTGTAATGGAGCTACTGGAGGGCAGGAATTTTAAAGGGGCAAAACTAAGGGATTTTAAACGGAGAGGGAAAGGAAATGGAAGGGGTGACTCGATGGAAGGAAAGGGATGTGAGGGTGAATAAAATTTCTTAGATTGTAAGGGAATGGTGGAGGATATAAAATATTCATTACATATCCGAACTACAAGGAGAGGGCAATGAAAATGATATTAAATTTAATTAACTTTCTCACTCTTCCAAATTGCCCTGATTTTGGAGGAAAAGTAAAATCTTAGGGGAGGGATTACCCTCCAAAATTTTGAACCAAACAAGTGTTTTAAATGATATCACCTCCCCATCCCACCTTTTTTTAAACCAAATGATGTATTTTGATAAAAAAAAATCTTCCCCGCATTCCAGGTCTTCTAATTTACCATGAACCAAACACTAAGCAAGTGAAACCTCTATTATACCAAACAGTTCTTGCCCCAAGAAACAACACAAACTGGATATAAGAATGAATCATTGGTAAAAAAAATTTAATTGAGAAGTGAAAATGATTTTGTCTATTTTATTCATTTGAGCATTTAACCTGCACATAAACACATAAAATAAATCCACTTACTATGAACATGAAATAAAATACAATCTAATAATACACAATAGTTGTCTCATCCAACCACACGAAACAGATGACTTATGATACCATCTTAAATCATTTATCATTTTTTACCATAGATTGTGGTGCGTCTCAGAACTATATGTAAAGTCTACTTCTTTCAGATTTAAGCCAATAAAAAAAAAACACAGATAGCAATAAAGATAGTTTTGTAAATCAAAAGTCAGTTTCTCAATTTCATAGAAGTGATTTCAATGAAAATTGGGAAAGTAACTTCTAGGAATCTAGATTCCTCTTCCAGCTTCTTAATCTTTTGCTTCTTTGAAACCTTTTTGTTATTTTCAATTTTAGATCCTTTTGCACCTACCCCACTCAAATATGGTACGACTTGCTTCATCACCCAAGAGAAACTTGAATGGTGCATGTGAAAAAGGCTCTAAAATTGAAAATAATGAAGAGGTAGCAAATTAGCAAGAGATTGAGAAGCTGGAGGAGGAATACAAACACCTAGAAGGTATTTTCCAAATTTTCATTGAAATCACTTCTATGAAATTGAGAAAATGACTTTTGATTTACAAAACTATCTTTATTGTTTTCTGAGTTTTTTTTTCACTTAAATATGAAAGTAGTAGACTGCACATATTGTTCTGAGATGCACCACAATATGTGGTAAAAAAACACGATAAATGATATAATATGGTAGTAGAAGTCATCTGTTTCATGTGCTTGGATGAGACAACTGATGTGAATTATTGGATTGTATTTTATATCCTGTTCATAGTAAGATACTTTATTTTATGTGTTTATATGCTAGTTATATTCTCCAATCAATAAAAGGGCCAAAAGCATTTTCACTTCTCTATCAGAAGTTCTTTGCTGATGATTCATCCATATATCCAGTTTTCATTGACTCATAGAGCAAGAACTATTTGGTATAATAGAGGTTTCACTTGCTTAGTGTTTGGTTCATGGTAAATTGGGAGACCTGGAATGAGGGGAAGGGGTTTTTTGTCGAAATAAATCATTAGGTTTAAAAAGGGGTGGGATGAGGAGGTGTTATCATTTAAAACACTTGCTTGGTTCAAAATTTGGGATGGTAACCCCTCCCCAAAGCATTTATTTTTCCTCCAAAATCAGGGAAATTTGGAAGAGTGAAAAAGTTAATTAAATTTAATATCATTTTCATTCCCCTCTACTTGTAGGTCAAATAAGTAATGAATATTTTCTATCCTCAACACTTCCCTTACAATCTAAGGAGGAAATTTTATTCACCCTCACATCCCTTTCCCTCAATCGAGTCACCCCTTCCATTTCCCTACCCTCTCCGTTTAAAATCCCTTAGTTTTCCCCTTTAAAATTACTGCCCTCTAGTAGCTCTATTTCACCCAAGTACTATCTGCTTTCCATTGATACAAACAATGTTACTTCTATGGCATGCTCTTTTCGAAACACTGATCAATTGGCATTGCAATGTGTCTCCAGTATCTCCCTCTCACTTCAGCCCGATTTATTTCTCATTTTTCTGCTTTTATGAAGAAATTTTAATGGAATTACAATTTCAAGAATATGAGTCAATCAAATGGTCTAACTTAAAAAACAACACAACAATCCTCATTTTCTCAATCTGGATTCTACAAATCAAAAGGGGCCAACTTTCAAAATTATTTTATGTTTCTTTGCATGTCTAGGAACTACTACCTTCAATCCACAATATAAAGGAAAACATGGATGCTTTTATGGTTAAAAATTGTATAAAGTATGTTGGGAATGTGGGAATTCCGTGTAACTGATAGTGATGTACTTTTATTCTTGGTAGTTGTTAGGTCGGGGTAGTTGTGGGTTGAGGTTTGGTATGTGGGCTGTTAAAGAAGGGAGTCAGCTGTGTGAAGGGAGGGTATTCATTTGGCAGTATTGTCCTCATTTAGCTATGTTGGTGAGGCAGTTAAGAAGTAGTTATTATTTGGTTAGGGGTTAATAAATAGGGAGGTTATCAATTGTAAGGGGGCAATGATTGGTTTCATGATGATGATGCTTGGTAGCTGCTAGAGAGATGGTCCTTGGGAGGATACGACTTGATCTTCGGGAGAGTGGTCTTCTTCGGAAGCATCTCTTCCATTTTTCCCTTCTACTGTAACTCAATTTCATCTTCTTCTTGACATTGTTGTTAGATCCCTTCCTACTTCCTATAATTAATTGTGTGACCTGATGTTAGGTTTCTAACCTAACAATCAATGTTTTCATTGAGGTTTGCTTTATACTACTAGAGAAACAGAAGAAGGTGCCACGATTTCAGTTGGCTCATGTTCCCCATAGTCCTTTTAATCTTCTCTCTATCAATAATCTCACAAAAGACTTACTTAAATTGTGTTGATATTTTTACATCTTCTAGTGTTGTTTTTTAGGATCAATCGATGAATTGAGAGTTTGGAATAAGTCGTCTTAGTGATGGGGTGTGCATGTTCGATACCCCACCTCTCATCGTGCCCTCAAACTAGATTTTCGCCATGGTCATCCATCGGCTTCAGTCTTACATAAGTTTTTCCCTCATTTCAGTCCACATCTTTCCTTCAATTATAAATTCTGTAAGTTTTCTAAACATCACCAGGCATCTTATGTTCCTTGTTTGGTGATTTGTGTGGCTAACCCTTTTGACTTAGTTCATTCCGTTGTATGGGGTACCTGCAGGGTTGCCGGTCATTTAGGGTACCACTATTATGTATCCTTTATTGATGACTTCTCTCGAATGACATGACTATATATTTTTTGTGATCATTCATAGGTGTAACATCCCAGGTTTTTTGGAGCGGGTCCAAATCCTCAACCTATTTAAATTTTTGAGTTTGGTGAGTGGGTCATCTTTCTTTTTTTATCTTTGGAACCTGATTCGGAGACTTTCTTTGACTCAAGACCTCATTTTTAGATGGGTATTAATGCTCTGTAAGTTCCTCGAAGTTTCAAGTGGGTTTCGAGTACTTCAGAGGCCAAAAACCCAATTTCAGGGAAATACAGACAGATGCACATGGTTTGAACAAACCGTGCAACCTCCCAGGAGTAACCGTGCCACCCTCCAATGTCATTGGACAAGGTTTAACAAACTGTGCTGGAGGGGACGCACAACCGTGCAGGGGATCTCCAATTTTTTAAGAAGGTCTCATGCACATCCTGAGCACGGTTTGGGAAACTATGTGAGTGGGGTGTTCGGACAGAGGGCACCGCACGGTTTTCCAAATAGTACGATAAATGTGCATCCTCTTTAAAGGGGAAAAATTACCATTTTAACCTTATTTTATTTAAGAGGGTCACCCCTCTTTTATTCCTCTCATGTAAGCTCTACTTCTTGTGGCCAGGGAGCTCCTCTCCTCCTAGACCTTAGCCTGATATCTCCGTCTGAGCTCAGTTTTAATCGTTGTCGATCTCGTTGGAATCGCATCGGTGTTCTCTTCAATCCGTTAGTCTCTTTTATTCTTTGCTCTCACCATACAATGCGCTAAATCTGTGCGAGCCATTTTACCCTATTTTCAGGGCATTCGTCTAAAACGTCGATTTCTTCCAAATTTTTCTGAGTTACAGACTGATATCGGACGAGCGAACATCTACCATTATGAGGTAGGTGATGCCTAGATTTCTCTTTTATTTTGCTATAGTTTTGAGGGTGTGCTCTATATTCTCCACTAGTCCACCGAAGGACAAGAAGCCTTTGATAGACTTAAGGAGAGAGAGTGACCACAAATCCAGAGCTTGGTATGCCAAAATTTTCAAAAGGGTTTTCCCTAATGGGACACTAGAGGTAATGGGTATAGGAGTTGTACTCATACAGGAGGGGCAACCCCTGGCGTATTGCACTAAAGCATTATCTAATTTTACTATGGATAAATCCATATATGAAAAGGGGTTAATGGATTTATTTTGGTCGATCCAACACCAGAGACAATACTTCATAATAAGACTGTTTAAGGTATATATTGATCAACAAAGTCTCAAGCATCTTCTTCATCAAAGAGTTTTATCAACGGACCAACAATGTTGGCAAGCTAACCTTATAAGGTAGGATTTTGAAGTTATTTCCAAGTAGGGGAAACTGAACACTGCAACAGATGCATTGTCACAGGCAGTTCTGTAAAGAGAGTACTTGCTCATTGCCATTTAGAACTGCAATGGGAGGAACTACATATATTAAATGCAGAGACACAATAGGATCCACATTCAAAAGTTATCATAGAATCCTTACAGCATGATGAAATCATGAAACTGAGTTGCTCTTATCTAAATGTCTTGGTGTTCTTTAAGAACATATTGGTTTTACCAAAAAAATCGATTTTACTTCCTAGAATGATGCAACATTACCACTCTTCTCCAAAAGGGGGACATTTGGGACGTTTGAAAACATATAAGTGGCTCGCCAGAGGTGTCTAATGGGCTAGAATGTCCCGATCAATACAGAAGTTTGTTCATAAATGCGAGGTGTGCCAGGGAAGAATATGAAGCTTTGTGTCCAACAGGTCCGTTACATCCGATGTCAATTCCAGAGTTGATCTGGGAAGAAGGGTCTATGGATTTCGTTTCGGGGTTTCCTAAATCCCAGGGCTATGACATAGTATTTGCGGTGGAAGACCACTTAAGTATGCACATTTTACTCCCCTTAAGCATTTTTACACAGTGAAAACAGTCGCATATACATTTTGGAAGGAGGTTGTGTGGTTACATGGATTACCTAGGGCCATTGTTAGTGACAAACACCCACTTCTTTATGAGTTTATTTAGGCATGAATTATTCAAGCGACAAGGAACTGCTTTAAAAATTAGTTATTCCTACCATCCATGGAGTGATGCCAAATAGAGGTGGTTAATAGGTGTCCTGAGATTTATTGGAGGTGTGTTTCTTTAGATCATCTGAGACGTTGAATGTCATGGCTGTCGTGGGTAGAATACACCTATAACAATTCTTATCACACTTATACTTGAAAAACACCACACATTCTTCACTATGCTTGAGGAGAAGCTATCGTCGAGGTCATTTCCAATGCCTTAGTGGATAGAGATGAAGCACTACATCAATTTCGGGAAAATCTTCAACAGACCAAATGATTGATGACCCAGTTTGTTAATCAACGACGCTGGGAGGTGGCTTATAAGCAAGGAGATGTGGTTTGGGTTAATTTGCAACCTAGCAGGCCGAGAGTGCTACTAAAATCAGCCCCAAATTGACAGTTCTGTATTATTTACTGTTTCCAGTGGTTGAACGGGTTGGCACAGTTGCCTACAAACTTGGACTACCTAAAAACAGTAGGGTACACCATGTGTTCCAAGATTCTCAATTAAAGGTTGTGGCACGCCATCACCCAGTGGAAGAAGATTTTCCCAATGACTTGGTAGAGGATGGAAAGTATCTTGTAGCCATGTAGACTATTAAATTACAAGGTTATACTCCAATGTGGTTGGTACAATGGCATGGGTGGACAGTTGAGGATGCAACATGAGAAGATGCAGAGGGGTTGAAGGCCCAGTTTCCAACTACCCACCTTGAGGACAAGATGGAAATTTAAGGATGCGGGGGGGGGGGGGGGGGTCAGATAGGCCTCCCATTCTCTTTATTTACTAGCATAGGTGTTGCAGAGGGGTTAGTTCATTTGAGAGTGTTTGGGGGTGTTGCCTAACTGTTAGGGGCAGTGATGTAATTTGGGTCTTTAGTTTGTTGGTTGAGGGAGGGGAATAAAGTGGTGGATGGATACATTGGGAGGGGACCACCGAGAATTGGGGAGTAAGGCGGTTAGCCTTGGCATGTGAAGGAGTGTGCTCCTAAGAGCATGATTTGAGTCAGTTCCTGTTGTAATTCTGAGGTTCTCTAGTATTGTGTGACTTATATCATTTTAAATTTTAGACAATTATTTAATTATGTAATAATATTAGTATGTTTTATTATTTTTATATGATATATTTATGAATAAAATATATGTCAAGACCTAAAGTATACTCTTACGATCCAGGTTGGATCCAACACGTTACAAACCTACCCACACATTACAATCCTAGGATAGAATCTCGATTCCGACAACCCTGAGTACCGATACTCATAATGGTGGAACATGGGAAAGACATAAATTAATTTCAAAACAATTGATTAAGCACCTCAAGGTGAGGGGTTTAAAGACTAAACCATACATTATTAAACTGAGAGATGGGCAGAGGAAATGTGAAAATTTACAGGTAGAATGAGGAAATTTGAGTTTGAGATTGAAACTTCCCTATTTGATACTCTAGGGCCAGATTTGGTGCTTCGCATATTTTGGCTAAAAACCTGGGATATGTAACTACTCATTGAAAGAATATGATGATGAATGTTCATTAGAAGGGAAAAAGGATTACACAGTATGGGTTAAATCAGTTTCAAAATCTGCTCATAGCTCTACAAGAATTTCTTGGTGGGGATAAAGTTTAAGGGTAGGGCATTCAGTGGGAAACAGTGGAAGAAGAGACCAAGGGAATGGATTACTAAATATTAAGCAGAAAAATAAATTACTAGAGGTTCTGGGAAATTTCGTAACAGTTTTTAAGGCACCCACAATATTACGACCAAAAAGAGACTACTCATTCAATAAAATTGAAGGAATGAATAGATTTAGGGTATATCAGACCCTATAAGGATGCTTATCACTTGAAAAATGAAATATAAAGTCAGATACAACGACTGTTAAATCAAGGATTAATTTGATATAATAGTAGTCCTTATTCAAGTCCAATTATCTTGGTAAGAAGAAAGGATGGGGATGGAGAATGCCGGTCCATTATAGGGCACTAAATAAATTAACTGTGCTAGATAGATATTTCATTCCTAAAATAGAATAATTGATGAATGAGTTTTCTGGAGAAAAATTCTTCACTAAGATAGGCTTTAAGTTTAGATTTCATCATGTTAGGATGAAGGAGGATGTTATAAGACTATTTTTAAGACATTTAGGAACATTATGAGTATCTTGTTATTCCCCTTGGTATAATGAATTCTTCGATAACTTTTCACTCCACAATTAATGCAGTTTTTAGGACAAAGATAAGTGTGAATTGTTGTTCCATGATAACATTCTCATATATACCAAAAGATGTAAGGGACACTTAAAACGTTTGTGGAGAGTTTTACAAACCATGAGCAACAATGTTCTTTATGAAGATTGGAATAAGTGCTCTTTTGGAAACAAATTAGTTAAGTGCTTGGGACATGTAAGACGAGGTTGTCATGAATCCAAAGAAAATAGAACGAGTGAAGAGATTTCTAGAACTGAGGAATATTAAATAATTTTCAAACATGACTAACAGTGTTATTTGTGTCAATCAGGTCAAGTGCTCTTTTGGAAACAAATCAGTTGATCACTTGGGACATGTAACTTCAGCTGAAGGGGTTTCTAGGGATCCAAATAAAATAGGAGTGAAGAGATGGCCAAAACCAATGAATGTTAAAGAGGTTAGTGATTCTTGGGGGATTACTTATTATTATAGGAAGTTTATTAAAGATTATGGAAAAATATAAAAGCTTGTAACAACCCTTACCAAAATTAAAATGGATTTGAATGGACCCTTGAAACCCAAGATGCTTTTGAGAAGTTGAAATATAGCACAACTCCAGCCCCTGTTTTGTGCATGACTAATTTCTCAAGGGTATGATGTTTCAGGTTCAGGACCAAGGGAAGTTTTGATGTAGGAGGGGAACCCTTCGACTTATTTCATCAAGGCACTTTAGGATTATAACCTGGCCAAATCAGCTTATATAAAGGAGTTAATGAATCTGGTATCATCAGTCCAACATTGGAAGAAATACTCAATGGGAAGGCATTTCAAGGTTCATACAGACCATAAAAGCCTTAAACATATTCTTAGTCAATGGATTAGTAGATAAAAAATGTTTGGAGGCTAAGATATTAGGTTATGGATTTGAAGTAATTTATGAACTTGGAAAGACAAATGAAGCAACATATACTTTGGAAAGAGTGCATGAAGAAGTGGGAACACAGCTGATGGATGTTGCAAAAAAATATTGGGTTGAAATTCAATTGGTTAAATTAAACAAAATTAATGAATTAATGGAAATATTATCATCATTGCATAAGAATTTATCTGCTAAACTAGGAAATTCTTTCTGAAATAACCTTTTATTTTACAAGAATATGTTGGTTTTACTTAAGAAATCAGGTATAATACCTAAAAATTTGCAGTATTATCATTCTTCTCCAGACACTAGGTATTTTTAAAGACCTATAAAAGGTTATAAAATGGTTATATGAGAGTGTGAGGTGTGCCATAAAAACAAATATGAAGCATTAAGTCCATCTGGGTTGAACTGACATGGAAGATGGTATCTGTGGATTTTATATCGAGATTTCCAAAATTGCATGGATATGATATTGCATTTGTAGTAGTGGATTGGATCAGTAAATATGCCCTTTATATTCCACTTAACACATGAAAGAAGTTTTCAAGTTACATGAAAATTCCTAAAGCAATAGTTAGTGATAAGGATATGATATTTATCAATCTATTTTGGCAAGATCTTTTTACATTACAGGAATGGTTTCAAAAATGAGTTATTCATATCACCCACAAAGTGATGGACAGATTGAAGTCATGAATAGATGTTTGGAAGCATATCCAAGATGTTATTATTCACACCATTCTAGGAATTGAGTAATGTGATTATCTTGGGGTGAATTTAGTTACAAGACTTCCTGATAGGGTTTGAATCAGAAAGTTAGGGAAATTCTATTAGGTAGCAGAAAATCTGTGTAGCAAATGCCAATCACACTCCTATTCCTCCTTTGGTATGTTTGTAACACCGATGGACTATCAATTTTTCTCCCATGAAAAGACACCTTGTCCTCAAGGTGGAAATTTGGAAACTAACTTTTGATATTATCAACTACCTCCCAAGTTGCTTCTTCTTTTGTTCGCCCATTCGACTATATCAGCCACATCAGATTTCACCTGAGTCTTCTCTGTAATGATTTCAATGGGATATTCTTGCTCAGAAATGCTACTTTCAACTGAGAAACATGAAATACAGGGTGTATTCTGCTATTAACTGGTAGTTTCAAATGATAAGCAACAGGTCCCACGCTTTCTATCGCAGCAAATGGGCCATAATACCAAGTTATAATCTTGGCATTTATTTTAGTAGGTCGTAGCTTAACCCAAACCCAATCTCTAGTTGTAAAAACCACCTATCCGCAATGATGTTTTTCATATTTCTCCACGATTTTCTAGGCTTGATGCAAATTCATCCATAGCTACTTCAAAGCCTCATCCCTATCCTTTAATGTTGCAGAAAATGCATCAACAAATGCTTCCCCCTTTACATAATGTAAGAGAGTTGGCAGCATAGAACCATACACAAATTCAAATTGTGTACATCTAATCGAAGTATGATAAGCCACGTTGTAGTGATATTCTACACAAGGTAACCAATGAGCCCAGTGTCTTGGGTGATCCGAATAAAAAAAATCATAGATAGACTTCCAAACATTGGTTGACCACCTGGTATGACGAACTCATTTTCAACGTTGTTCCCTACAACTTGAGTAGTTTCCAGGACTACATCACATCCCTGAGACTTAGGAAGTCCAAAAATGAAGTCCATCGAAACTTATTCTAACACCAAACTGGGCAATGATAGCGGTTGTAACAAGCCTACAGGACACATTGCCTCATATTTACATCACCGACACACATAGTTTCGCACATGCTATTTTATTACTCGCGTCATTCCTGGCCAAAATACGCCATTAGCGAGTCATTTTTACGTCTTCAAATACCCTAAATGTCCTCCAATTAGGGAGGAATGGTGATTCTGTAATAATTTGGGGATCAATTCTGAATGATTTGAAAATACTAGTCAGTTCTTATAATACAACATGACTCCCCTTAGAGTATAGTTATGCCCAACATTTGTCCCTTCCTGTACACCCCAACTATCACTTACAATTGTGAATCGTGTTGTACCTCACTTTTCACAATATGAAAATCCAGCCAAGAGGACCCCGTAATAGCCATTAATTGCAACTATTTCTATTCATGTATTCCATAGAATGCATATGTCGCACTGTTTTATTTCCCCGAATTATAATGTAATTCAAAATCGAAACCCAAAAGTTTTGCATGCCAACATTTTTGATCCATCGATATCATCAACTGACTAAGTAGATATTTAAGACATTGCTTTGCTAAAATAAGCAAGTTGGTACCCATGCTACATCAAGACAGCCCCAACCCCAACTCCATAGGCATCACTTTCAACAAAAAATTGTTTAGAAAAGTCGATCATACTAAGGAGTGTTGTAGTAATCATACACCGCTTTAGTTTTTCAAAATCCAACATAGTTCCAAGAGTCCACATAAACCCGTATTTTTTGGTCAGTTACGTCAAGCTAGGGCTATATTCCTATAGTCCCTAATAAACTTTCTGTAACACCCTGTCAAACCCAAAAAACCAGAATACTTATCTCACATTCTGAGGTTGTGGCCATGTATTTATTTCCTGAAGCTTTTTAGGGCCCATAGACACTCCATCTCTTGAAATTATATGTCCCAAAAACTCCATTGTCTTTCTTCCAAACATACATTTCTTTTGATTAAAAAATAAATTAATTTATATGATCGTCAGTAAAACTCATCGAAATGTTTCCAAATGTTCCTCCCAACTGCTATTGTATACGAGTATATCATCAAAGAACACTAGCAGTATCCTTCGCACATGGGCTGAAAAATGGAATTCATTGTTTCCTAAAAAATAACAGGTACATTCATCAATATGAATAGTTGCAGATGAATTCATCAATCTAAATGGAATTACAAGGTATTCAAAATGCCTTTCGTGAGCTCTAAATGTCACTTTCTCAACATCCTCTTCTTGCACCCGCACCTGATGGAACCGTGATTTCAAGTCAATTTTGGTGAAGTATGTTGCACCAGCCAATTCATCCATTAGATCTTATATGACAGATATAGGATATTGGTATGGAATTGTCATTCGATTCAATGCTCAATAATCTACACACATTCCCCAACCCCATCTTTCTTCTTTACCAACAATATAGGACCGAAATATTAGGCTAGAGTTGTGCCGGATAAAACCCTATTCCAGAATATCTCGTACCTATTTATCTACCACATTCTTTAGGTGGTACGCATGATTGTAAGGATTTATGTTCAATGGATCCATCCCACTCTTCAGTTTGATGGAATGATCAGTCTCCTATTGTGGTAGTGAATACTTGGAGTTTCAAACGTTGTCCTGTACTTTCCAAACATCTCCTATAGCTTCCCTAGATAGCTTGGTGTTAACTCGGTTTCATTCATAACTCCTCCCACTTCCACTTCCCATTGCAGCCCCTATTCTTGGAGCTTAATACCCCTAAATATGACTACAAAACCCTGGGTACAGGCTGTGTCTATTTTTCCCCTTGTGGAGTTACAGTTTTCTCCTTCCAAACAAATGTCATTGTCATTTCCCTCCAATGGGTGGTTACATACCCAAGAGTCTCCATCCATGAAATTCTGAGCACCAAAGCGGGTCCTGTAGTATTATATTTGTATGCATCCATAACAAATTACACTTCCCCAAGCCAAACCTTCAAGGATTTGCACATCCCTCTCGATTCAACTCGATGTCCATCACCCAAATGAATACTGAATGGCTTGGTATCAATGAAATGTTCTGGAATCAGCATCAGCAATTGGTTAGAGAGAAAATTGTGACTAGATACACCATTAATTAAGAGAAATATAGGCATGCCATCAATTTTTCCTTCCATCAAATTTTTATCCCTTCACCTACTCCTCATTTAGACTAATCACAGTTCCCTGTATTTCCATCTCCCAGAGTTCCTCGCTGAGTTTTCTCACCTCTATATTCTTTTCTACACTAATTTTGGTGTGCTCTTCTTCATTGCGTGGGTGCAAACACTCTCAAAATTTGAATCCCTTTTCCAAACACTTGTGTCCAGTTTGGAATCGTTTCCCACAAGTATAATAGTGTCCCTTAACTCTTCTTTCCTAGTATTCCACCCTGGACAGATTTCTAATCCCTTTCCAACTTGGATTCAACTTGCCAACTATGTCTATGTCTATGTCTCGCCCAACCACTGGTGGAACCAACCTCGAGGAACTTGGTACATAGTTTCATCCTTGTCTAGTAGTGACTCCTTTACTAGGTTTTCAGGAACCTTGATAGTTCCTTTAACAATTAACTCATGCTCCACACATCGCACCAGCATCAAAAGTCGTGCCTTAGTCCATAGGCAACAAAGTCTCTCAATGAAAGAACCAAGTTGATAAGTTTTGAATTAGAAAGTCAGAGAAATTATATTAGGTAGCAGGAAATCTGTACAGCAGTTGTGAATCACAAAGCTCGGAAGGTACCTCGCTCCCGAGAATCCACACTCCACAGGCCACTGGCATGCCAATTCTCTACCTGAAACTCCTGATGACCATCCCCTTGAACATGAGTTGATATGCATTGGACGTGACCCTGAATAAAGTACATGTGCCACTGGGGCACCAGGATATTCTTCACCTTGTGACGACTTGTTGGATTGGCGAGTAACCACTCATGAGTATGGAACTTCCACCTCACATGCATGTGTGTGTGTGAGAGAGAAGCAGGGAATGGGTGTGCCAAGTGGAAAGGAAGGAAGATAAAAGTGATTTAGTTCAAATGTTTTTCTCAACTGTTCCCTTATGGATAATTTTTTCTAATTTCAATTTAAATTTTATTAAATTGAATAACTTTTTTGACCACTTTGATGCGTTTGCAGATGTTGTGCACCGAGATACAAGTAAAGGCAAGGTGTTGTACTTATCTAGAGATGCATCATGATGCAGTGGGCATTGGACTTGGACTTTGACTTGGAGCTTGGAGCTTGGATCTTGGTTAGAGATGGCACTGGGGTTGATGCCACTTTGGTATCTTTGAGTTCTGTTTTCCACATTGTATCAGTGTTGTACTTTGTTCTGTCTGCTACTCTGATATTACATTCTAGTTTAGTATTGTTTTGTATTATTTTACATGCATCATATACTGTTGTTTGTCTTTGTTTCAACTTCTATAGGTTCTATTCTATGGGAAAATTGTCCTCCAACAATCTTATATGCCCTTGTCACTAGTTGTCAGCTTTTGGTGTCATGGGGACATCACCGAAGGTCAGCAACACCTCCGCTTCTTCCCAATCCAATGGATGAGGGGTGGGATGAGGGGAGTGAATTATGAAGTGGGAAATATGGTTTTTGTTTAGTTGAGGCTAAATAAGTCCGAATCTATAACTAAAATAAATCCAAAATCGATTACCCGATACTACAGACCTTTTGTAATTGAAGAAAGATCGGAAAAGTTGATTCCAAGCTCAAATTACCAAGTAGAGTAAATCCTGTGTTTCATGTTTCGCAATTGAGAACTTCTATTGGGGATCATTTCAAGGAAGAAGTTTTCCTGAAGACTTCAATATGGGTGTTGAAGATATGTGTAGAAAAAGTGATGCTAGGTTTACCTAAATTGGATAGATTGTAACACCCCAAGATTTTATGAGAAATATTCCTTTTAATTTCTTTGATGTCTTCTATTATACACTACACCAAGATTAGCTTGTACTATACGCAACACCGTATTAGCTTGCAGTATACACAACACTATTCTTGGCTCGTGTTACACACAATTTCAAGTTCATTTTGTGGAAATTATTCTACACAACAGGAAGTATAGATTTTGTTTAATATATAAATGAAATAAGTTTTGATTATGTTATGCGCAACACCAAAGGGAGCTTTCACTACACATAGCCCTGACTTGGCTTGCATTACACGCAATCACGACCTTCCTCAATAGCGTGTGTAATACGCAATACCGGGTTTCACTAAATAACGATATGTTATTAAAATATTATATAAACTAGTCATTATGAATAGTAATACCTACTTTTTAAAATTTTATAAATTTTATCTTTCAAAATGGACTTCATTTTTGGATTCAGAATATCTAAATTAGCCTAGGGTGAATTTTTGGGATTTTTCTGAAAACTTTCATTTTTTGATGAATAGTGAAAACACTGAGTTATTGGTTAAAACCGAATTTTTATTTAAATAATAATTTATTTTATTTTAATTTATTTTAGCTAAAAATAGATACATAATACCTATATAAGTTCAATGTAATTCATTGGAGTCATTTTATAATAAGTTTAGATATATAAAAATTTTATTGAACTTTTTACCATCTTTTACCCACCTCCTAGGAGAATTTGCAAATTTACATAAAACTCAATTTTACCGCTTCTGTGAGTGGAATTTCAAAAATATGAGAGACATGGTTGATATCAGTAAGTAAAATTTGGTTCAATAAGATAAAAATAATTTTTGGTGAATAGTAACTTTTTACTTTTATTTACCACGGTTAAAAGTAAATAGGGTAATTAAGGGTAAAAATGACATTATTATTACCCTAAAATATGTCCTAATTCTATTTGATAAGTGTAATTCGACCAAAAACAATCTTAGGAATAAAATATTACCCTTTAGGTCCACTTGGATTAGATCAGGACATTTATTATTATTTTATTTAAAGAGGAGTTAAAATAGTTAAAATCAAAGTTTAAAAACTAAAACATTTTTAATATAGGGTTATACATAATATAAATTAGACTATAAATATTCATTAAGAAGATAAAAAGACTTCCTAAATAATGATATTTTATTTATAGTTTTTATATATTAAATAATTTAATTTATTTATGACATAATGATGATGCAGTAATTACCTTATTAATGAAATATTAACATAATTGATATTATAAATACCAAAATAAATGTAATTTGAGACTTTTTATGAGTTAAAATAATTTTATAGGTTAATATAACATATTATGGTTGGTTAGATGATTTTTTTTAGAATTAATAATGCTGTTATGAATTTAGAAAAAACAAAATACCAAATAGTGTCAAAATTGACATAAAAGAGTTTTTAAAACAAATATTATATTTTTAATTGATATAGTGGTCCTAAAAATCTAAGGTTCTTCCAAAAGACTTATATAATAATATATATGAAATTAATGAACCAATTGGGGTTCTATTGGCAGTTTATAGTAAGTTTATTAACCATATAGTGTAAGAATACAAGAAGACACGGTAAAAGTTATATTATTTAACTTAGAGTTAAATTTAAATGATAAGGTTAAAATGGAAACCTAAACTTGTCTAAAACCTATTGGTTGAGATGATTCCAACCCATACCTACCCTATACTCTAAATAAGTCACTTTGGCTCCATTATAAACCGAATATGAATTTATTATAAAATAATATTTTAATTTTTTCCTATGGTTCCCCTCACCCCTCTTATAAAAGGGCACTCCCCTTCTCTCTAATTCACACCTCCAAAGCCATTTGGCTTGGCCAACCCCTGACTAAATACCCTATCAACTATCCTAAATTCATCCTAGAGGCCTTACTTTAGTCATAAAGCCAATCTAAGGATCCCTTTTGATCAAATCAAAAGGAAGAACCCGAAGAAGAGGTAAATATATCACCACCTATTTCAACTTCCTTTCTTCTTCCACTTCCTCCTTCTTTGTTATTTCCATTATAAAATAATAAATCTAGTATATTATATATACTGTGATGTTATTATAAAAATTGTACAACCATATTAGTTATTTTATCCATCCTATGAATGAAAAAGTCACCACACGTGCGTACGTACGGCTTACCGTCTCCACGTCGTGGTGTAGTTGGTTATTCAAACATTTCATCATTTGGATAGGTATAATAATGATTATAAATGATATAAATAATAAATATAACATTATTATTATTATTTATATATGATATACTATCCAATTATATACTATTTTAATATCAAAATAATGATATCATCGCTCGTGCGTACGTACGGACTACCGTCTCCACGAACGCAATGAGATTCATTTTCCATGATTAACCATTAAAGTATGATTATAGAGTGTATATAATAAATAATCATGAAAGATATTACATAATAATGATACTGTATTTATGTACATATATGTTTCATTTACTTAATTCCATTCAATTCAATAAGGAAACGAAAACAGCATTCATGCGTACGTACGACCTACCGTCTCCATGAACGATGTATTTCATTCTATTTATTGATCTATCATATATATATTTATATGATGAATATATATTATATATAAATCATGTTTTAAATTCTGGAATTAATTAAATCGGGATATAAGTAATAATATCAAGAACAACAAGTCTAAACACGTACGATAAATGAAATGATTTTACCCAAAACGCTGCTTTAACATGGAATTTACAAAAGAACAGGTAATATAAAGCCATAAGTGAATCATATATGATATCATAAATATTATTATGGTTATGTTACAAGTTAATAATATGTTTAAACCCACTATACAGGAGTCTCAGACACATATGAAAGAATTTGGACATAAGGTAAGGGATAATTTTACAAATCTCATTTTTATCCGAGATTGCTTATACGTAAGTATTTACTGGGGTTATATTTTTCATACATGTCCATAAAAATGTTTTTCATAAAGTGTTTAATATTCTTACATGTATGTTTAAATTCATGTTTACCCCTCTTTGACTTTTACATTGTGTTATGGAAGGAATCTTTCTTTTGTTTACCATACGAGGAACTTTTTGACTTTTCCGGAAAAAGTTTGAGGATAATGTTTTTTTAACTTATACGGCATGAACATATTTTTATGGTTTAATAACGCCTAATTTTCATGAAGCTTCCTATACAATATTTCATGACTATTTTCAAAAAAATCCTTTTCTTTTAAAATTGAATTGCATTTTGTGAAAAGAAAATTATTTTGAAGAAGAAAGGATATTTTCCTCAATAATTCATTTCAAGTGTTTTGTCAAAACTATTTTCCATATAAGATGGAATTATTTTGTATGATTATGTTTCAAGTATAATGTATTTATTATTTACATGGTTTGATTCTTCTTATGATGAAATTATATCCATTTGTTTTATATGTATTACGTTATGATGAGATGATGTTTATGAAACCCATTTTATTCTTTGGGTTATAATGAATGATTTATGTTTATTTTGGGGAACACGTAAGAATGATTTCATTATGAGATGGGTGAGACCTATATCTACCTCCAATTTATTGGGTAAATATTTATATCTCATGAGATAGACATGGATGAAACGACAAGTTAATCCATTTCAGTGATACAAGACTAGAACGAGGAGTGAACTCGATTCAGTAAGGGACTTTGTCCACTATGATGGTCTTGGAAACAATGCCTTGGATAATATGGAAATCATATCATGTGCTTAATGGTTTCCACAAGTACATGTTTTATTCCCATGATATTTTATCATGATTAATGTTCCTTTATGATCTATTCCTTACGTACTCCAAGATTTATTTCACAACTCAAGATCTTGATGTTTAAACTTTATGTTCATGTTTTTATGTTCAAATGTATATGGTTTGTTTTATTTTCTCTATGTTTACCCTTACTGAAAATTTGATCTCATCCTTTATATGTTTTCTTTTCCCCAGGATATAAATAAAGGTTTTAGGTAAGAAAAAAAAAGTGGAAGATCTTTATGGGAGATGTTGAAGATCTTTCACCATGATTAGAAGATTATGTTCTGAGTTTCCAAAGACACTAAACTATTACGGTCCTTGGGTGTCATTTTTTGTTATGTATTAAGTATTCCGAAAAAGTAATGTAATGTACATTTACGTCAAGCTTGGGTCTCTATAGTTGGTATCCGAGGAAAGATTTAGTTAACCTTTGGAAACTAGAATGCGCAAACTTTAGTGAAATCCCTAAATATATTTTTAAGTTATGTCTAGGGATGTCTCTAAGGTTAAGTATAAGTATATGTTATAGTACTAGAATTATGGTAACGATCTGAGAATTAAACCTAATATGTTATATATTGAAGTTAATCCCCCTTTATTATGTTGTTTTCCTAGCATGATTTTTTCCTTTCACACTATTCTTTTTGGGTTTTAGACGATGGATGGAACCCGAAGGAACCGTGTTGATCAATATAATGGACAGTGCAATGATTATACTCCTAAACAAACCAATGTTATGGGAGATGGAATGAAAAATCTTATTTCTATACTTACACAAGCTATGAATCATTCTAGACTTCCAAATGAGAAGAGAAATGAATAATATTCTATTTAGTCCTTCATGAGGAAATTCCCACCTTCTTTCAGTGGGTCTTCTGATCCACTTGTTTCTGAACAATGGATTAGTACCATTGAAAAGATATTTTAGATACTTCACTACTTAGAGCATGAAAAAGTCATTTTGGCTGTTTACCGGTTAGAAGGTGAAGGAGACCGGTGGTGGACTCTAGTTAAATATACAATGCCCCAAGATGAAATTGAATCCATGGAATGGGACGAGTTCAAGAACTTGTTTTTCAATAAGTATTTCCCTCGTATTCTTCGAACAAAGATGGAAAAGGAGTTCCTTGAGCTTAAGCAAAAGGATGATGAATCTGTTGGTATATACGAGGTGAATTTTACAAGGCTTGAAAGGTATGCATCTAGATTTATCATCCAACCTGAAAGTAAAGTTGACCGATTCTTCAGTGGCTTAAAACCAATTCATCGAAGGGAATTATCTATAAGAGACTTCAGTAGCTATGAATAAATTGTGCATTGTGCTATCAAGGTAGAACTGGAAGTTGGTGTAACATATCCATCTCATGGTTTTGACAAGAAACAAAAGATGGAGTTCAAGGAAAAATCTCTAAACAATGGTGAAAAGAAGATGAATGTTTTGTTATGATCAAAGTGTGGAAAGAAGCATGGTGGAGATTGTCTTAAAGGGACTAGAAAATGTTTTAAGTGTGGAAAAGAAGGTCATCGATCAGCTGATTGTCGAAGTAATGGGAAAAAGGTAACTAATGATGAGAATAGATAAAAGACTACAAAGAATGCACCACCAACACTTCAATGCTTCAAGTGAAAGGAAATGGGGAATTATGCTAACCAATTCCCTAATCCAAGGTTTAATGATGATCGACCTCAATAACCTCTTAAGGCAAAGGAAAAAGGGAAGTCACATGCGACCACTATTGGCGATGTTGAGTATGACAACGATGTAGTGGAATGATTATGTGTTTATGTAACGGGATTCTGAAATAATGTTGTGGAATCTCATTTATATTATTGTGGAATATTGGAATATCTATGTATTGGTTTATTGTGGTTTTCAATAATTATATGGTACCGGTAACCATGAAAAGTGATTGAAATATTTTTAGAAAGCAGATGATATGCGCATAATGAAGGGATAAGGAGAAAATAATATGTTTGATAGTATTCATGAGCTCATGGCTAATATAAGGACAAAGTGATATCATGGTTTGAGTATATAGAAATTTTGGGATTTTGGTATGTGGAAAGAGTTAACTTTTGACAGCATTCATGTTTTCACTAAGGTTCAATGGGTATTGATTTTCAAGAGAATACATGATTAAGGTATTCACATGCTTTGAATGTGACCAACAACAAGATATATCTTATGATATATGGGGGATAAATGATGGTAATCACTTTCTTGGTAGATGACCTCTCTAGTAATATTTTTTCTTTATGATATTGGATAGATGTATTTTGGATAAGCCTAAAGATTGGAATGGATTATATTGGACATCAGATAGTATTGTTTAAGGCTAGAACTTTTTTTCGATATTATTTTTGGAATGTTATAATAGTATAGTTTTAAAAAAAGGACAACCTGCAGGATGGGCGAAAACCTATCACGTCAGACAGGGATGCGGGAATCAAACCCACAACTGAAGTGCGACATGCCTTTATTGCCTACCACTGTCCTACAGGAAGTCCCTAGTTTGTAGAAATTAGTTTTATTTTATTAAGAGGTATGATAGATGAAGTATAAGTCAATTTTTGGAACCATATATGATTAATCTCAGCATTAGATTGACTTATGTATATAAATTTTGCTAACCTTATGTTTGAGACAGATGTAATGACCTATAATTCTATCACATGATCTGCTAACACTTCATGGAAGAAAAATTCAACTTCATTTCTTTAATAGATGAAGTGGAAATTTTTCAAGGCACAAACAATAGTGAGATTGTACCAAAATCAAGTAAGTATTTCTTTTAATTCTTCAACATTAGGGAAATGATCTTGAAAATCAAAAATGTTGTCCTTATTCCCTCATATCAGATGAATCAGATGGTACCTTAGATCATCACAAATCTATGGCTTTGTGATTGTTGGATTTTTCATAGCCATGTCCTCTACCACTCTGCATCAGAACTTGATGGTTATATTTCTCTTCCATATCCATATTTTCACCTATGTTCTCCTATATGGAAACCCAGTGATAAGTTAATTTGGGTAACCGTTATGTTTCATACTTTAGTTTTTAAAATTATGTTTTGGTATTCCTTTTTACGATGTGGGTTTCTATTAATGAAACTTTCAATTAGTAAACTATTTATAACCCCAATGAATTACGAGGGAGAAATTTATTTTAAGGGGGGTAGAATGTAACAACATGAGATTTTATGAGAAATATTCCTTTTAATTTCTTTGATGTATTCTATTGTACACTAAACCAAGATTAGCTTGTACTATATGCAACACCGTATTATCTTGCAGTATATGCAACACTATTCTTGGCTCGTGTTACACACAATTTCAAGTTCATTTTGTGGAAATTATTCTACGTAGCAGTAAGTATAGATTTTGTTTAATGTATAAATGAAATAAGTTTTGATTATGTTATACGCAACACCAAAGGGAGCTTGCACTACATGCATCCCTGACTTAGCTTGCATTACACGTAATCTCAACCTTCCTCGACAGCGTGTGTAATACGCAATACCGGGTTTCACTAAACAACGATATGTTATTAAAATATTATATAAACTAGCCGTTATGAATAGTAATACCCACTTTTTGAAATTTTATAAATTTTATCTTTCAAAATGGACTTCATTTTTTGATTTAGAATATCTAAATTATCCTAGGGTGAATTTTTGGTATTTTTCTGAAAACTTTCAATTTTTGATGAATAGTGAAAACACTGAGTTATTGGTTAAAACCGACTTTTTATTTAAATAACAATTTATTTATTTAAATTTATTTTAGGTAAAAATAGATACATAATACCTATATAAGTTCAATGTAATTCATTGGAGTCATTTTATAATAATTTTAGATATATAAAAATTTTATTGAACTTTTTACCATCTTTTACCCACCTCCTAGGAGAATTTGAAAATTTACATAAAACTTAATTTTACTGCTTCTGTGAGTGGAATTTCAAAAATCTGAGAGACATAGTTGATATCAGTAAGTAAAATGCGGTTCAATAAGATAAAAATAATTTTTGGTGAATAATAACTTTTTACATTTATTTACCACAGTTAAAAGTAAATAGGGTAATTAAGGGTAAAAATGATATTATTATTACCCAACACATGTCCTAATTCTATTGGATAAGTGTAATTCAACCAAAAACAACCTTAGGAATAAAATATTACCCTTTAGGTCCATTTGGATTAGATTAGGACATTTATTATTATTTTATTTAAAGAAGAGTTAAAATAGTTAAAATCAAAGTTTAATAACTAAAACATTTTTAATATAGGGTTATACAAAAGATAAATTAGACTATAAATATTAATTAGAAATATAAAAATATTTCATACATAAATGTATTTTATTTATATTTTTTAGACATTAAAGAATTTAATTTATTTATGACACAATGATGATGCACTAATTACCTTATTAATGAAATATTAACATAATTGATATTATAAATACCCAAATAAAGGTCATTTGAGACTTTTTATGAATTAAACTAATTTTATAGGTTAATATAACATATTATGGTTGTTTAGATGAATTTTTTTCTAATTAATAATGCTTTTATGAATTTAGAAAAAACAAAACACCAAATAGTGTCAAAATTGACATAAAAGAGTTTTTAAAACAAATATTATATTATTAATTGGTATAATGGTCCTAAAAATCTAAGGTTCAGAAAAAATACTTATATAATAATATATATGAAATTAATGAACCAATTGGGGTTTGATTGGAAGTTTATAGTAAGTTTATTAATCATATAGTGTAATAATACAAGAAGACATGACAAAAGTTATATTATTTAACTTAGAGTTAAATTTAAATGATAAGGTTAAAATGGTAACCAAAACTTGTCTAAAACCTATTGGTTTAGATTATTTAGACCCATCCATACCCTATCCTTGAAATAAGTCACTTTGGAGCCATTATAAATCGAATATGAATTTATTATAAAATAATATTTTAATTTTTTCCTAAGGTTCCCCTCACCCCTCTTATAAAAGGGCACTCCCCATTCTCTCTAATTCACACCTCCAAATCCATTTGGCTTGGCCAACCCCTACCTAAATACCCTATCAACTATCCTAAATTCATCCTAGAGGCCTTACTTTAGTCATAAATCCAACCTAAGGAGCCCTTTTGATCAAATCAAAAGGAAGAACCCGAAGAAGAGGTAAATATATCACCACCTATTTCAACTTCCTTTGTTCTTCCACTTCCTCCTTCTTTGTTGTTTCCATTATAAAATAATAACTATAGTATATTATATATACTGTGATGTTATTATAAAAATTGTACAACCATATTAGTTATTTTATCCATCCTATGAATGAAAAAGTCACCACACGTGCGTACGTACGGCTTACCATCTCCACGTCGTGGTGTAGTTTGTTATTCAAACATTTCATCATTTGGATGGATATAATAATGAGTACAAATGATATAAATAATAAATATAACATTATTATGATTCTGTATATATGACATATCATCCAATTATATACGATTTTAATATTAAAAAAATGATATCATTGCTCGTGCGTACGTACGGACTACCGTCTCCACGAACACAATGAGATTCATTTTCCATGATTAACCATTCAAGTGTGATTATAAAGTATATATAATAAATAATTATGAAATATATTACATAATAATTATACTGTATTTATGTACATATATTTTTCATTTACTTAATTTCATTCAATTCAATAAGGAAACGAAAACAACGTTCATGCATACGTACGGCCTACCGTCTCCATGAACGGTGTATTTCATTCCATTTATTGATCTATCATATATATTTATATGATGAATATATATTATATATAAACCATTTTTTACATTATTGAATTAAGTAAATCAGTATATAAGTAATAATATCAAGAACAAAAAGTCTAAACACGTACAATAAATGAAACAATTTTACCCAAAACGCTGCTTTAACATGGAATTTACAAAAGAACAGGTAATATAAAGTCATAAGTGAATCATATATGATATAATAAATATTATTATGGTTATTTTACAAGTTAATAATATGTTTAAACCCACCATACAGGAGTCTCAGACACATACGGAAGAAATTGGACATAAGGTAAGGGATAATTTTGAAAATCTCATTTTTATCTGAGATTGCTTATACGTAAGTATTTACTTGGGTTATATTTTTCATCCATGTCCATAAAAATGTTTTTCATAAAGTGTTTAATATTATTCCATGTATTTTTAAATTCATTTTTACCCCTCTTTTACTTTTATATTGTGTTATGGAAGGAATCTTTCTTTTATTTACCATACAGGGAACTTTTTGACTTTTCTGACAAAAGTTCGAGGAGAATGTTTTTTTAACTTATACGGCATGAACAGATTTTTACAGTTTCATAACTCCTAATTTTCATGAATATTCCTCTAAAATATTTAATGATTCTTTAAAAAAAATCCTTTTCTTTTAAAATTGCATTTTGTGAAAGGAAAATGATTTTGAAGAAGAAAAGATATTTTCCTCAAGAATTAATTTCAAGTGTTTTGTCAAAACTATTTTCCTTATAAGATGACATTATTTAGTATGATCATGTTTCAAGTATAATTTATTTATTATTTACATGGTTTTATTCTTCTTATGATGAAATTATATCCATTTGTTTTATATGGATTACGTTATGATGAGATGATGTTTATGAAACCCATTTTATTCTTTGGGTTATGATGAATGATTTATATTTATTTTGTGGTAAAAGTATGAATGATTTCATTATGATATGGGTGGGACCTATATATCCATATAATTCATTGGGTAAAGATTTATATCTTATGAGATAGACATGGTTGGAACGACAAGTTAATCTGGTTCAGTGATACAGGACTGGAATGAGGAGTGAACTAGATTCAGTAATGGAATTTTTCCACTATGATGGTCTTGGCAGTAATGCCTTGGATACTATGGAAATAATATCATGTGCTTAATGGTTTCCACAATTACATGTTTTATTCCCATGCTATTTTATCATGATTAATGTTCCTTTATGATCTATTCCTTACGTACTCCAAGATTTATTTCACAACTCAAGATCTTGATGTTTAAACTTTATGTTCATGTTTTTATATTCAAATGTATATGGTTTATTTTATTTTCTTCATGATTACCCTTACTGAGCATTTAAGCTCACCCTTTATATGTTTTCTTCTCCCCAGGATATAAATAAAGGTTTTAGGTAAGAAAACAAAAGTGGAAGATCTTTATGGGAGATTTTGAAGATCTTTCACCATAATTAGAAGATTATGTTTCGAGTTTCCAAAGACACTAAACTATTACGGTCCTTGGGTGTCATTCTTTGTTATGTATTAAGTATTATGCAAAAGTAATGTAATGTACATGTACGTCAAGATTGGGTCTCTACATAGATAATAGAAGGAAACATAGTTATTTCCCTCCTAATACACCCCCCCAAAACTGAACATGCCAAACGTGCTATACTAATTCAAAATACTAAAAATATAAAGACACAGTGGCTCAGAGTCATGACAGATATTTGGACAGTAGCTAAGAGGCCATATGGAGATCTGGGTAGCCTGACAGTGATCCAAGCAGCAACTAAGAGGCCCGACAAAGGTCTGAGTAGCCTAACGATGATTCAGGCAGCAACAAAGAGGCCCGACAATGATACAGGAAAACCGAAAATAATCAGATCAGTGACAAAGAAATCTGATGAAGGCTAGGGAAGCCTGCCAATGATCCAGGTAGTGAATATGAAGATCGACTGAGGTCCATGCAGTCTAACAGAGATCCAGGAAGTCCAAAAAAGATTCGGGAAGGAGGTTTGTTGCTTGTTGGTAACATGGTCTGCCGTGAGGTATGCCTGGAAATCACACTCAGAAGTAGAGGGGGAATTCCTAGCCAGAAAAGAGCCACATTCTTGGTTGGAACTTCATGGAAAGGGCACACACGGATGAGGCAACCACCTAGGTTGTGCAACATCGACACTATAGGGAGGGCGGTGCGGAATCAGTGCAGTAACAAGATGCAGAGGTGAAAGGGGGTGACGCAAATATAATGATGGCCTTTGACCTGGGGGTCGCTGCCCCCCCTCCCGGGGATCTAGGGTTGGTAAACCCACTCTTATTCCATTTAGAAAGAGAGGGACCAAAATCTGTAACTCATAAGTGAGGTCAGATTGTTCTATTTATAAAAGAAGATAAAAGACGCAAGTTTGAGATAGCGGGAGATAATAAATTAAAAATACATGAGATAAGATCAACCCAGTCAAACCCCATATCCTAAATATCAAAATACACTAAGAACAAGGCTACTCGAGAAACAGTAATAGCAACTAAGATAGGCGGCACAATCAGTGTTGCAAATGACTCCTAGGTTCAAATTACCGGTTATGGGAGATGCCTAGTTACGTCCAATCTGATGTTTCCCCCTAATGGCTTTAATTCCGTGCTGTCTATTAAATTTTGCAGAATGGTACACTTCCTCAAAGAGAGGTGGATACTTTCATTTATAGATAGAGGAAAATAATACATGTAGGAAGAAAATGATGTGGGACTTGGAAATACAATTAAACGGGTCGAACACTCCCCCTCAAGCTAAAATAGGTATAGCTTATAAGAAGAGTCCCACCAAAAGAAATATAGAAGACCACACACACTCCCCCTCAAGTTGAGTCATTGATGGCGTGGATGCCCATCTTTGTGCATAGAGAGTCCAATTGATCTCCCGGAAAGCCTTTGGTGAAGATGTCAGAAAGCTGATGAGTTGTTGGAATGTGGAAAACGACGATATGTTTCTCCTCAAGGTGATGGCGAAAAAAGTGACAGTCAATCTCAATATGCTTCATGTGTTCATGGAAAACTAGATTAGTAGAAATCTTTGTGGTCGTCTGATTAGCACACCAAATATGAGCATAAGTATGTGGCGGGAAACCAATTTCATGAAGAATGTGACAAAACCAAAGAATCTCAGCAGTGATCGTAGCCATTGCACAATATTCAGATTCAACACTGAATCTGGAGATGACAGTTTGTTTCTTGCTTCATCAAGAGATTAAGTTACCTGCCAGAAAAATCACAAACCCAAAAGTAGATTTTTAGGTTAAATAAGCAGCCAACATAGTCGGCATCACAGATTGTCTCAATGTCCAAATGATCATGATGTGAATACTGAAAACCACTAGCAGAAATAGTTTGGTCAATAGTATCAAGGTGTGTAGGAACAACATGTAGCGGGACACTAATCAAATGTCGGGTTGGAACACCCTAAGTGCATCAATAGTGTTGTGAGACAATGGTGGGGGCATGCAGGAATATGCATCGCGTTAGGAGAGGGGTCGGAGGAAGGGGTGGCTAGAGGTGCTGGCTGGGGGCGCTGGCTGTAGTCGGTGAATAGGTGTGCGCATTGGGACTACGGATCAGAAGATTCATTGCATGATAGGATCGTGCAAGAATACAACATGACAGGATCGCGCAAGAAGACAACACAACATGAGAGGGTGGCGGTCATCAGGGGACGTGCGCAAGAAGGGTCGTCATCAGTAGGGGCATCAGGGTGTTCCTGGGAATTCTGACGTCAATAGGGGTGGCATGGAGCAGTGAGGTTGCAGTCAGGAAGAAGGGGAAGTCGTAAGTAGTGGAAGGGAGAAGCCACAAGGGTGGCGTGTCGTGCTTAGGAGGTACGACGAGGTCACACTGACGGTGGGAAGACACAAGGACCAATGCGCAGTGACAGTGCATAGCAAAGGAGAGCGACGTCATTGGTAGGGCGCAACAGAAGCCGGATAAGGGAGGCGAGGCTTTGGTGTGCAATGAAGGGGAAAAAATTGAAGCTGGGAGGCACAATAGAGGGAAAGGGGAAAAAATATCGGAGAAGGGTTATTACTCTGATGCCATGTAGAATGGTACACTTCCTACCTCAAAGAGAGGTGACAACCTTCATTTATAGATAGAGAAAAATAAATACATGTAGGAGGAAAATGATGTGGGACTTGGAAATATTATTAAATAGGTTTAACAAATTTATTTTCAATTAGAAAGTTTAAATATAATTTAAAGTGTCGGTCATATTATCACAAGATCTTTTAGGAGCTTTTGATTACTCGAATGTTTGGTATTGAATAGCTTCACAGTGTGTGAACGTGCTTAACTCGGGCTTTTCGCTCACTTATTCCATGATCCCTGCTTGAGTAATAAAACTACATTATCGGTTAGGTCATCCTTGAATGTTGATTCTTCATCAAATTTTATTTGAGTTAGATCCATAATTATTTATGGTGCATAGCACACAACAACAATGAGAGATTGAGGCACAAAAGCAAATTACAATTTTGAACCATGAAAGCACCCCAATTTCCATTATATTTTTTTATTAAAGGTGGTAGTTCCTAGACATGGAAAGAAACGAAAATGAATTTTGAAAGATGATCCCTTTTTATTTGTAGAATCAAGATTGATAAAATGAGTAATGTCGTGTTGTTTTTTAAGTTAGACCATTTCATTGACTCGTATTCTTGAAATCATAATTCCAATAAAAATTCTTCATAAAAGTGAAAAAATGAGAAATAAATGGGGATGAAGTCAAGCAAAGATACTAGAGACAGATTGAAATAGCAATTGATCAGTGTTTTTAAAAGATCATGTCATGGAAATAACAATTTTTGTATCAATGGAAAGCACATAATACTTTGGTGCAATAGAGATATGGGAGGGGAGGAATTTTAAAGGGGAAAAACTAAAGTATTTCAAATGGAGATGGAAGGAAAATAGAAGGGAAATGGAAGGGGCGACTTAATGGAGGGAAAGAGATGTGAGGGTGAATAAAATTTCTTCCTTGGATTGTAAGGGAAGGGTGGACATAAAATATTCATTACTTATCTGAACTACAAGGAGAGGGGAATGAAAATGATATTAAATTTAATTAAATTTCACACCCTTCCAAATTTCCCTGATTTTGGAGGAAAAGTAAAAGCTCGAGGGAAGGGTTACCAAAATTTTGAACCAAATGAGTGTTTTAAATGATAGCACCTCCCCAACCCACCCCTTTTTAAACCAAATGTTGTATTTCGATAAAAAACTACACATAATTCAAGGTATCCCAATTTACCATGAATCAAACACTAATCAAGTGAAACTTATGTTATACCAAACAATTCTTTCTCAAAAAAACTATGCAGACTGGATATATGAATGAATCATTGGAAAATAACTTTTGATAGAGAAGTGATTTTTTTTCGACACTTTTATTGATTGAAGCATGTAACTATCATATAAACACAGAAAAGAAAGTCTCTTACTATGAACAAGAAATCAAATGAAATCTAACAATGTACAACATTTGTATCATACAAGCACGTGAAATAGATGACTTATCCTACCATCTTAAATAATTTGCCATTTTTACCACATATTGTGGTGCGTCTCAGAAAAATATGTGCAATCTACTTCTTTTAGATTTAATCAAAAAAAATCGATAACAATAAAAATAGTTTTGTAAATCAAAAGTAAGTTTCTCAATTTCATAGAAGGGATATCAATGAAAATTGAAAAAGTACCTTCTAGGCATCTAGATTATTCCTTCTTCTCAATCTCCTTTTGTTTTGAAACTTCTTAGTTATTTCTAATTTTAGATCCTTTTTCACCAGCACCACTCGAGTTACTCCCTGGTGATGAAGCAGGTCGTGCCACATTTTTCCTTGATCTTCTTTTTTCCATTCTAAAGCAATGATATTTATCTTACACATAAGAAGGTGCTATCAAAATCCATAAATTGAAAAACCTAAAATAAATATTCGTAATGTGACATAGATTTCAAACCCTAATTCAATGCTTCTCGAGTTCCCAGTCATCACTGTCTTCTTCCCATATTTTCCCGTGCGACAACTCCATCCTGAGAAGGCTTCCTTCCGGGTAGGGCTAGCCCGAGCAATATTATTGACCTAGCCCAATCTTGATTGTTTCCCTTTGATATGATGATATACACAATAATTCTAAATTGCGACCATTCTTGAGAAAAATAACATAAAAATAGAAATAAAAAAAATTATGAGAAATGATTCAATCAAGCAGAGTCAGACAACCTGAGGAGCAAACAATTATGGACTAAAATGAATCTACATGGGAGGATATGTGCATCCATATAAACCACTGATTATAGAGGGTAAGGACACTCTACATATCAAATTTTGTCTGAAATAATGCACAAAAAATGTAAAGACCCAACCCCCAGAATGCCAAGGGACAGTGTATGATAACATGATGTGTGACTTTTAACAAAAACATGCACGGATAAATTACACATAATGTCCCATACATAGGATCGAATTCGGTTCAGGTTTTGGGAAACCAACCACTTCTGTCATACTTCTTTAGCTCAAACTGATACCTAAATTTTTTTAATAAAAAACACAGGGTGAGCATACGAATTCACAGTAAGGGGTTTTAAAATAAACCAATATAAATTTTGAAATCATTCTTTAAACCTTTACACAAAAATTTTTTCTTAAAGAAAAGCCGTAAAACATGTAGCATATCATAAAAGTGATTAATTAAAAACATGCTACCTGAATTAAAAGGGTACATGATTCGTTTATAAGAATGCTCATTTGGTGTAATAAATGAAAGACATGATAACATATATAACATATGAATTTGTAAGCACAAATTAAAAAACTAAGAGTAATGAATAATCAGAGTTGCGCGTAAAGGTAATAACTTCAATTTCATACTCTGAATACTAAATCACTGAGTGCTTAACATATTTCATGCCATAAGAATTTAATTTTCTAATACTCATAAGTATTGGATCTTAACCATTAATATTCTACTAGTCAAATATCCATTTGGTTAATTAATTATCATACACATAATGAGGGAATTTATAATATCGGACTTTAATTTCTGTGTCAAGGCCTCGTTCTAGGACCTAGGGGATAACTATAACTGGACCCCAACCCGGAGAGCCTCTGTAACCGGACTCCATCCCAGAGAGCCTCTGTAACTGAACTCCAACTCAGAGGGTTTGCTGTAACTGGACCCCAACCCAGAGGGCTTACTTTTACCAGTCCCCAACCCAAAACATCCTCGTCCAATACATTCCTCATATGTCCCATAAAGTTTGATATTAAAGGTATCCATACCGCTATGAATATTTAAATTTTACTTCACATTACTCAAGGTGTCCCATACTAATTTGAGTAATTTAGTTTCTTATCTCATTATTATGGTATGCCACATGCATGAATCATTGAGTGCAACTATAAATAAAATGAAAAATGAAACCATTTAATCCAAAAATGCATAATATGATAGATAACAATGAAGATATGGTAGTAACAGTTTATCTAAGGCATACATGGTTTATTACACATTATTTGCACATGATGCAATTACTAAATCACATCAAATAATAGATGAGAATGGGTTTTCTATATAAGATGTTAAAATGACAACTCTTTAATTTAAAATCCTTATTCCATGAATGAAAATACATGTTATTTAATATATTGATAAAAGTGTCAGTGATCAAGAAATTATATTACATCACGACTTAACTAACAACAAACACCGTAGTTGATATAACATTAAGTGAGCATAACATGATCACATGGTTTAACACACCCTTTTTATCCTTTAATATATTTTGGTTAAACCAAAAGTATATACAGTATTTTTAATCATAAATCACAACAAGATCAATCATATAATACCTTTGAAACAAGAAATTATAACAAGGCTAATATCATTAAAAGTTCTTTGAATAAAAAAAGTTTGAACTACTTTGTGGATTAGGACATACATATTTACATAAATACCTATTGGTTAGGATTACACAGAGACTGATATTCATTAAAGTCTCATAAGTATTAATTACATCAATACATTAATTACATTTTAATAATCCATACATGAAATTAGGGTTTTGGAAACTATACACAAAGTGTATATATATGAGTTTTCATAATTAACTAGTTTTAATAATTTATCATAAGTAATAAATACTTTAAAAAATATTTAATACACCATTATCACTTGATTAAAAACCAAACCATGTTAGGTTTATAACATGTGTGACTGTATATATATATATGAAAATATAACAAAATTATATTTCATCCTTGAACCTCAAAGTATAGAATACTTGAAACTGAACCACAATTAGGTTCCTTTAAATTTTTATGGTTATAAATATATATATAATAACATAAATAATTAGGTAAAAAGTCTTATACAAAATATAGTTCTTCGCATTTTGAAGTTCCTAAATTAACTTCAGAGCTCAAGTTTAGAAATCTTAAATCTAGACATAAGAGGTTTATGTAAAACTGAGGGGATATATATATATATATACATAACCGATTATGTTTATATGGTATGAAAATAAGTTTGCATGAGGTAATTATGCTTCGGGTCTACTAATACCCTATAACTCAAAATCCCGAAGCTCTAAATCGGGTAATGAAGGGTTCAAACTCAAACCGCAAGATGAACACACACACACACACACACACAAGTATACATAAATATACAACTTTAACTCAATGAGAAAGAAAATATAAATTCCTTACAAACCTTATGATTTAGAAATAAAATCTTAAAACAAGAACATATTTTATATATGATGTAAATAGATAGTTATGTATATATATATATATAACCCTTAGTAAAAAAAATGTTTTAAAGAAATAAAAATAAACCCTTACCTTAGTTCATGAAGGAGGAGGGGCTCAGGAGAAGCTCAGAGATTCTTGAAGAAGGTGCTGGAGGTAGAAGAGGAAGCCGAGGGATTCTTGGGGTGCATAGGTTGTTTTTATATATACTATATTACACTTATACAGAATATTTTATTTCCATTTTCATAGGACCTGAGGCTTATATGTCTTAAAAAAAATACCAGGGGGGTCGGTCTTTGTGGAAACTATGTGAGAGGAGGGGCCAGAGGCTATCAAGGGTGAGGAAAAAATGATGCAAGATAGGTTGTAGGGGTACTAGTGTAGTGCATACCATGGGGAAGAAGACGGTGCTACAAGAAGAAATATAGAAGAAGATCGAACGGTTAGGATCAAATCTAGCCTTGATCCGATGGCTGAGGCACGCCCATGGTTTTTAAAAAGTTGGGCGGCTCAGATTAAATCTGAGTTTGATCAGATGACCTTGGATTGATGCAGCATTTTAAAACTTTGAGACGGTCGATATTAGATATGAGGTTGATCATAAGGTCCGCAAAAAAGTAGTGGTATTCCACAGTTGCTGAGGGTCAAGCGCTGGATCGAGATCAACGACCCAGATCGCGTACGACACGATCCAACAGCCCAGATCTCATTTCACTTGAAAAAAATCATCCCACATCAAAGCGACGAGACATTCACGACCCCTTTATAAGCCTAAGATTATGAACAACGACTAAAAAAAACACATCACACACATAGGGAGCCTTATACACAGGCTCCCGCCCCCCACAGGCCTCGGCCTACCCCCGCCTCGCCGTGAACTCGTGCCCATGGTGGCACACTCTAAACCCCCATGTGCTCCTACGAGCCCTTCGGGGAACCTATACCCACGCTCGGGCTGGCCTAGGCTGGGGCTGAGGGCTAGGATCAACCACCTAGCATGAGTTTCCTCCCTCGACCTGGCCTGGATGGACCTAGTGAGCTTAATTATTTTATAAAAACTATCTTTCAAAATTATGTAAAATCCTAAGGAAATTAATACATCCATTTAAAATATATAGAACATATTTTTCAAAACATGATTTTTATTTAAACTTTGGAAGGTTAACGAATACAAATGTCTTAACTAAGAGTATCACTAAAATTATTTATAAACCCTAAAGTTTTAAAGCATAATCATAACTTCATTATTTTCATATGAAAACAATTATCATTTTAATAGAAATCAGAGCATATTCCAACAAGAAATCGAACATAGTTTAATGAAAACATTGTTTAATTATTATAAATAAAAATGTATACAATATATTTGAAATATTTTCAAAGTGTTTTTAAATTCCTCATCACATTTTAAAATCACTTAAGTTTATCTCAAAATATTATACCTTGTCTTCATAATTAGGGGTAGTTTTATAATTTTCAATCCATAAATTAATTATTTGGAAAACTAAATTACACACACATGTTTTTAATTAATTCTCCAACAAGGCCAGCGACTATATTTATAGCCATTAGAATTCCACGGTCACCCAAGGCAAAAGTCAAATTAGTGTCTTATAAAACCAAGACTTAGGGTGTCCTAAAACTCAAGACAAAATAAGAATATGGTTCACATCATAGCATTGGTGATTAGTGTGACCGCAGTGGATTTGGCCATTCTTATGTTTGTTATGATGGATTATAAGGACCCATATTATCTTCTTGGGGTTCTCATTTTTTTGGGTGGTCTCCCTGTAATTTTTATAGGGTTTTTAATAGGTATTTTTGGGTAGAATGATTTCTTGTGATCTAGATACATTGTAAACACTTCGGTGTCTTGTTTAAATGAAAAGTCTTATGTTTATCATATAAATTTTGTTCAGTTACAATAAATTTAAACAAAAAAAAGCATAATATTATCATTATATAAAACACAAGTTTTGGGGTGTTATAAAAAACCAATCCCCACACTCACCCACTACGGTTAAGAAATTTATAGTTGGAGGAGAGGGACGGTGACGACGTATTGTAGGGGATGGGGGAGGCAGGATGAAACTGTCGGCGAAGTGATTGGGGCGTCGAAGATGTCGGGGAGTCCGGGCAAGGCAAGGTGGAGGTGTGGCACTGGTTCCGTGACGTCATTGGGGAAGAGGAGATATGTGGGTAGGGGGACAAGGGAGTGGGGGGGTGGGGGCTGGGGGGCTGGGGAGGTGGGGGTGGCATGGTAGGGGGCATGGGGCAGAGCGACAATGTTGGCTATTCCTCTATTTCCTGCTAGGGTTGCAATTCACTGGAGGAAGGGAATGCAAGGGAAAAAATTGTGATATTGTTATGAAATATTATTAATGGATGTCATAATTATGACAATAATGATGGCTCCTCAATTCCCAATTAATTCCCCTCTTAATGTACAACCTTTTACATTCTCACCGTTGGATCAGATATCATGTACTCTATAAATATGGTGATATGTTAATGAAATGAGATGGACTTTTGGATCTACATTGTTTTCTCTACTTGTATTTATTTTGTATTTGTATTTCCATTTGTTATTATCATTATCATACAAAAATTAGAAATTTTATTTCTCAATGATGTATTTATCCTACGATCGATCTTACATTTTCAGTTTCAAAACGCTTCACAGTTTCAATCGGCCTTCGATAAATTTCACAACACGTTATTAGCATGATCGTCTTCTCCGTATTGCAGATCGTGACGTCGCTGTATTCATCCCTATCATCGGCATAAGAAAAAACTCATAGGAAAAAGGTATGTCACATGTTTTTATAAACATTCATATTTTGACATACTCTTTCGTATGTGCATCGACTCCACTCATTCGAGGAGCTACATTAGAAGGTGAGCCTTATTTTATATTTAAGATATTGTTACATTTATTTTTCCTCTCTTGATAAATCTGAAAACAATATATTATTTTCCTAATCTTTTTCTATGGGAAAGATAATGATCTCCTGAAGAGCTGTAATGACTCACTTTTGAAAAATTTCACTTCATTCCTTGGAGATAATGTGTTTGATTAATAACCAATGTAGTAGATTCTGAGACAAACATCATTCATCAAATGAATAAAAAACTACACCACCAAAAGTGATTGAATGATGAATATCATGTACTCATCGTACGTCGAGCCGTTGGATGATGAAGATCACGTACCCATAGTACATTGAGCTGTTGAAGGATGAACATCACGTACCCGTCGAACATTGATCTGTTGAATGATGAACATTATGTACCCATCGTACGTCGAGCCATTGAATGATGAACATAACGTACCCATCGTACGTTGATCCATTGAATGATGAACATCACGTACCCATAGTATGTCGAGATGAAGTTTGATGAACATCACATACCCATCGTACATCAAGACGAAGTTTGATGAACATCACGTACCCATCGTACGTTGAGATGAAGTTTGACGAATATCATGCACCCCTCATACGTTGATCCTAAGTTTGATGAACATCGCGTACCCATCGTACGTCGTGCCGAAGTTTGATGATCATCACGTACCTATCGTACGTTGATCTGAAGTTCGCTAATCATTCCATGAACCATGAAATTTCATATCTCTTATTTCTTGTTCACCTTGAAGGTGTCAAGTTTGATTATTCTATATAAAGGTTTATGATGAAGATGATGTTTACTTTAAATATTTGTAGATATTTGTTTTATTTATTTTCTCTTTATTTTATTTCTAATAATTTTTTTAGAGAAATTAAATATTCTTGATGAACAAGCGTAAATATATTTTATAGATATTAATCCCCCAAAACGGATGAAATTGATGAAATTTTTGAATTGAATATTCATGAAATTGTCTTGAAGAAACTATGAAACTCGAATAAATAATTTTATTATGTTCCCCAGAGTGAATGAGAATATTTATTGAAAATGATTTATTTCATTCCCCAAAGTGAATGAAAATATACCTGATTTTATTATAAATCAATTTCGAGGTGAATATGATGTTTTGCGAATTATCAATGTGTTTTATTTGTTTATAAAAAATAATAAAAATATAACCACCAGAAGTGTTTTGATCATAGTAAATTTTTACAGAGCACAATGAATTTTATTGATATTTATAAAATATTTCATCCCTGAAGGATGATATGAAAATAATTTCCTTTGACATTATATTGAAGAATATATTAATTTATCATTTATTTTTCCCGCAACAACAATATCAAGGGAAACATTATTATTTATCATATTCTTATGGATTATCAATATCATCTCATGTAATTCATCTTTCCCCTGAAGTGGATACTGTTGTTCATATAATTCATAATTGAAATGATTGAATTACATAGTTTTGATAATCCGATATATATTATGAAAATGATTTTACCACCTAAAGTGGTTAAAGCAATGATCATCATAATCAATAAAATTTATATTTTATACAGGATGATCATTATTGATAAATAATAAATTATCATTCATGGATCATGAAATATGATGAATGAATGAATTCCTCGATGTGAATATAGTATTAATTACTATATCTCATTCCTTGAAGCGAATGAAATTATTCATGATTTTTTTATGATTTATGATATCATGAATATTTGATATTTGATGAGGTTTGATCAAATGATTTATCTTTCATTTGATAAAGTGAATGTTGTTTATGAATTATAATTTTGGATGGTGATAAGGTGTGTCGTGAATCTAGAAGATTCTTCTACACTGGTTCTCACCACCACATTCACCAGCTTCAAAAGACGCGGGGGCTCCTATCCTAGGTAGATTTATTGTAAAATAATATTCGGGCCCGATGTTCCAAAATATTTTGGCCAAAAGTTATAAATTATGAAATAATCCTCTTGGTGATGGGCCTAACCCGTTATGATTATATTATGAATTCATCAATCACCATAAGTGAAAATTATAATGATAAATATGAGTTTTCACAATGAAAGATCCTGGAGATCTTATATGCATCGATCTTGAAGCAAAATATTTACAAATATTATTTTGGTTAAATGCTTCAAAAGAACTCATATATGCATTAGTATATGCTCATATAAGTACATTTACCAGTAGTGAAAATTAATAAATGACTCCAGAAGAGCGAATATATTCCTACCTAGTAGTACAAATTCTTAATGCTTTTTTATATCTAAAGTCTCAATGAGATATATGAATGGTATTCTTGAAAATGAATATCATATGGAGACAAAAGAGGTACCTTGATATGTAACAAGAATTCATAAAAGTGATTATAAAGAATTTGTTATGTACAATCGAATCAATAATGGTAAACCAAAAGTTTACTGATCCTGACACTTCAAATATATGACATGATGATTTAGACCATCTGGGATCAATTATAATGAAAGATATTGATTCAAGTATACATGAGCATCGATTTATTGATAACAAATTAGACATCCATCAGGGGGAGAATGATGAATTTATTTAATGGATGCATGTCTACAAAATTATCAATGAATTTATTATCATTAAGTCATTATGAATCCCCCCTGTATGATACTTTACTAGGAGGTACCCATTTTTGAGGTAAATTATTTATATAATTAGCATCTATTAGGGAAATAAATTTCCCATATACTTATGAAGAAGTATATATGGGTGCGCCCACCTACTATGTGATCCATCTATATGAAAGATGCATCCACTAAATGATCACATGTGTTATTTTCTTCTGGTGAGTATACATTGCATGCTATTCATGTTGATTAAATGAAATACTGAGTATCATATATTATATGGTCCTACAGAACCATTGACATGATGCTCACAACACATACATGAATGTAAAGTGTTGGAAATCAATAGTCGGATTATACACACCTGATGTTTGGTTGTACTGATTATATAAAATCATTGTTCATCATGAGTAGAAAGCAATAAATATATTTTCCCTTGAAGAGGAAAATGAATATATCAAAAACATTATATCTTTTTAGATATTGTCCCTGAAGTGACACTGGTACCAAAAAAATTATGATATCTCAATCAAATGTTGTTGATGATATATTTTCTATGAATGATTTTAAAACTCATTGATGACAATGGATTTTGATAGATGCCGACATCATAATAATTGACCAAAATTATTAAAGGAACTTATTAAATGTTCAACATATAAAGTTTTGGATTGATTATCCAAACTATCAAGACTATTGAATATCGATGATATTATTATAATAAATATTATTCCTTGTATATTTGGATATTTATATATGAATCCCAGAAGGGTTCAAAATGACCGAAGCATATTAAGTATGAAAGTTTCACCCAATCTGATAAATTATGGGGTGAACTAAAAAATATGTATCCATATTAAGTTAAGGAAGAATGTAAATTGAATTTATCATCCCGTGGTTTGTATGAATCATTGTATTCATCATATTATTAAGGTATTTTGAAAAACATCTAAACTCATGAAGATTTTTCTAAAATCAATGAATTATTTGATCATGAAATTACATGGAATGTTTTTGTATTCTGAATTAATCATCCTGAAGATGAAATATTAAATTTTGGAATGGTTTTACCCTTAATGAATAATTAAATCTCTTGCTTCCAAGAGTGATAGATTTCATACATAAGGGGTTGATGAAGAACATACTTATCCCAGAAGGATTAAATATAAATGCACATTTTATTTATCCCTGAAGGATATACTTGTACATGTGAATATGTACCTTTAAAATAACAATTAATCATATTATTATTCAAGGTAATGTTCTTCCCCATTCATTGAAATCTAAAGGGTATAAGTTATTATTATTCCAAAATTCAAAACTGAATGTTTTGGTTATGAATTGATCATGGACATTCTATGAGTTAAATAATGTAGTGATGATCATTATGAGTGGGAGATGTAACTATTGTACTCTTTTTCCCTTAGTCAGGTTTTTCCCACTGGGTTTTCTTGATAAGGTTTTTAACGAGGCAACACTCAGGGGACTTGATGTTATTGTACTCTTTTTTCCTAATCAAGTGTTTTACCTTGAAGGGTTTTTCCTTGATGAGGTTTTTAACGAGGCAATCATAAATCATAAGAGATATCCAAGGGAATTTTATAAATTATTTTGGATATCTATAATTAATGGAAATTGTTGGTCTTCCCCATGAGTTGTAATTTTTAATGAGACCATTTACCTATGGTCTTCCTCCCATGTCCTGAAGATATAATTAAATAATAATATTAATTGATGTCCTAAAGACACAACTAAATGATATAATCAGGGGGAGTTGGGAATGCTGCACTCTTTTTCCCTTCATCAGTTTTTTTCCCACTGGGTTTTCCTGATAATGTTTTTAATAAGGTAGCATGACATGGAATTCTTTTATTTTGGCTTCACTTATTTTTCCCACAGAGTTTTTTTAAGTGAAGATTAAATAAGGTTCTATAAAATTATGACATACAAGGGGGAGTGTTATGAAATGTTATTAATGGATGTCATAATTTTGACAATAATGATGACTCCTCAATTCCCAATTAATTCCCCTCTTAATGGCCAACTTTTCATATTCTCACTGTTGGATCAGATCTCATGTACTCTATAAATATGGTAATATGTTAATGAATTGAGATGGACTTTTAGCTCTACATTGTGTTCTCTACTTGTATTTATTTTGTATTTGTATTTCCATTTTTTATTATTATAATCATACGCAAATTTGACATTTTCTTTCTCAATGATGTGCTTCGCCTATGATCGATCTTACATTTCCAGTTTCGAAATGCTTCACGGTTTCAATCGGTGTTCGATCAATTTCACAACAAATATAATTTTTTTTGGTTTTATTTTGTTTTTTTTGTTTGTTTTGAAATTATTACATGGTTTAGTTTTCATGCTCTTTGACCATTGTGGGTGAGGCTGGTGGTGGAAGAGGTAGGTGGCGATGTATAAATAAATTTTGGTTTATAATTTTATAATTGTGTTTATAATTATATTTATAAATATAAATATATTTATAATTTTATAATTGTATTTATATTTATATAATCTTGTAAATATGTTTATATTTATAAAAAAATTATAAATATATTTATAGATATATTTATAAGTATAAAATATTTATATAATTAATAAAATATTTATAAATTTATAATTATATTTATATTTTTACAGTTACATTTATATTTATGTAACTATATTTATATTTTATGTTTATATTCGTATTTATATAATTTAAAATATATTTATATAATTATTTGTATTTACAAAAATATTTATGAATATAGTTATATTTATAAATTTATAATTATAAATATGTATATATTATATTTATTTAAGTGTATGATTGTAAAATTGTATTTGTATCTATAAACATTTTTATAATTATATTTAAATTTGTGATTTGTAATATCCATAACTCACAGCTTTGTAAGAGGAACAATCAGTGGTGAGAGCTTTTCCCCAGCTCTTGTTTAATTGTTTAATTCTATCAAGTTGTAGTATCCTGACCTGGAAGCCACTAATCTGGTGCCTGTCACATAGCCTCAAGTGCATCTCCCCATACATCAAAATTTTTCAATTAACAATAAGGGTTTGAAGGCGGTACATTTGAGAGACTATACTATTTAGAGGAGTAATAAATAAAGTGGAAGCAATAATAATAATTGCAACGAAAGACAAATAACGAAACAACGGTGATCATAAACAGATAATCAGGTCAGTGCCAAAAAATACAACCATGCATGAACATGCTAAACAATAAATACAAGGTATTCAACATACACAGACATACATAACACAGGTCTAGACTGACAAAGAACAAATAAATAAAAGACTCAACTCTTGTAGGTAGCCCGAGTAAATGCTCAACCCCCAACTCCTTGTCAAGTCATAGACCATAAAGGGTGACAATAAGCAAGCACTATCCAAGGACCTATCCCGCAACTAAGAAATTTGTCTGGGTACCAAACGGCAGCCCAAACAAAGTGTGAGTAAAACTCAGAAAACCACCACTAACAGTGTCTAATTCAATTCAGTATGTGGATATAAAATGAAACAACAAAGTTCAGGTGCAATAAATAAATCAGTAAATAATAAATATAATCAAGTCGAGTTGAAGTTCCTCAAAGACACCCAAGAAATCATATCTGCTTCAGTCTAAGATGAAATATCTCTGAACAATTAGCATTCTATAAAAAACACTCAGGGATAGTGAAGTAGGAAAGAAAATTGGACCCATGGCTATAAGCCCCGACGTCCATGTGTAACACTGGTCATGGGGACCAAAGGTGGACCGAGGCATCCATATACAACGATAACCATATAAGGTTCTACATGTTCTATGATATTAAAGATTTAGCAATCAAGAATGATATAGTATCACATAACCCATGATCCTATCCATGGAATTTTGTATCAGGAATCCATGTATCACTCATAGCTTTCCATAAATTCATCTAACCTATGAAACCATCCAAGGCATTTTGTATCCAAAATCCATGTATCTTTCAAGGCATAGTATAATCTCAATAAACCTATGAGTCCATCCAAGGCATTCCGTATGAGGAACACAATTGTCACTTACGACATAACATAATATCATTCAACCTATGAACCCATCCAAGACATTCCGTATCAAGAGTCCAAGTATTGATCAAGGTGTAACATAATATCATTCAACCTATGAACCCATCCAAGACATTCAGTCTCAGGAATACAAGTATCGTTTAAGGTGTAGCGTAGTATCATTCAATCAATGAACCCATCTAAGGAATTATGTATCAGGAATCCATGTATCATTCAAGGTGTAGCGTAATCTTATTTAACAATGAGCTTGTCCAAGGCATTCCATGTAAGGAACCTAGGTATTGCTCAAGACACAATATCACAAGCAAGCACATGTGTTTAATTATTAAGCAAAGTCCATGAGAAATATCCATGCTAGTTTTACAAATCAAAAATGCTATCAATAATCTTGTTTATAATTTCTTGAGGCATACGTCAATGTGTTAAATTTCTACTAGAAATTTCTTTTATAAGAAAATGTCACATTATAAAGTCCCAGACCCAGTTAACTCATAAGTAATTGAACCCGATTAGTCACAAGGCCCCAAGCACTCCTCCCCATGCGTCAGAGATAGTCGACTAGTAGTGGGGGTCCATGGTGATAAAATGGGGAGATTATACCCTCATAATCAGAGTAGCACAACAGTGTAATAAACAACTAAATAAATAGTGGAAGAATAATATTAACTGTTAGCAGAAGAAAAATAATCCAGATATAATAAACAATCACTGACAGCAATATCCAGTGCCATATATAAAATGATGTAATGTCATGTCTCTAAATAAAAAGGAACATGTAGACATAACAGTATACACACATACATACATGTATATCAGAAGAACCAAAAAGATAAAAAGATTATCTCTAGATAGAATCACGAGCTATATCTCGATCCTATACTCATTAGCTCCCATGCTATAATCAATCAAGCATCGATAACCGAGCATTTTCCCCTATCTACACCTACATACATGAAGTATGTTCGAGAACCATGAGTGGGCCGAACAAGGTGTGAGATATACTTAGTAGGTCATCACCAACAATGTCTATAACAAATACAGCTTGTGAATTTAAACTATAACTATGTGCAGGTATAATAGGTAAAGATGTAAAGTGAATGACAAGTCCATGAGCACAAGCTATAATAAGATAAGGCTGTAACAGGTGAGCATCAATATATATATGATGTGTCAATTGTAACATCTCAGGTTTTTGAGCATATTAGAAATTCCCTAACCTGTTTTAATTTTTGAGTTTGGTGGTCAGACCAAACTTTATCTTGATCTTCAGAACAAAATCTCAAGAGTTTTTTTTGGCCCAAGGCCTTATTTTTAGATGTTTTTAAGTCTCAACAAGTGCCTCGGGGTTTCTAGTGCATCAGGGCCTGAAAATACATTTTGGGAAAGTGCATACTGGGGCGCACGGTTTGGAAAGACCGTGTAGCCCCCCAGTGTTACTGGACACAGTTTGATAAACCATGCAAGAGAAGGCACACAATCGTGTTGGAGCTCTGTAGTTTTTGATAGAGGGCTCACACACGGTATGCACACAGTTTGGAAAAATAAACACCTAACTGTGCATAGTGTGGTGCTTGGGCACCACATAGTTGGCACATGGTTAGAAAAACCATGTGACCAAACTGTGCGGGTCTTTAAAATGGGAATTTTTTTTTGTTTTTCCTCTCCCTCCTTTAATAGATTCTTCCTCCCTCCCATTTTTCTCTGCACGTAGGGAGCTTCTCCAATCCTTCTCCCACCTAGGTTTTGAGCCAACTCCCTCGACCGGACTCCAATCTTTGGTTCATTGGTGGCTACATATTCTTCTTGGTAAGACCTTCAATCCACTAACTTCTCTTTTATGATTATCTCAACATACATATCACTAAATTCGTGCGAGATTGTTTACCCTATTTTCATGGTGTTCATCTAAAATACCATTTCCTTCTAATTTGTCTCTTAGAGGCTGATATCAGATGAGCGATCACCTACGATGTAGGTGGTTCCTAACTTTCTCCATGATTTTACGAGTGTTCCCGGGGTGCACTCTATATACGCCATGTGGGTTTTCCAAGGGAGGACATGATTAATTAATTAATTGTTTGACCTTAAATTGTTAAATTGATGATGTAAGATGCCTAAGGGAATCCTCTTACTCCACTGCAATTGTTCAAATTAGGTAAGGTGTTTGGACTAACCTGGGCAGTTTAGGATAAGTTTTTATTTTGAATTAAATTAAATTGTTAATATTGAATTACTTAGTTTTATGGGAACGTGATAAGATTGGGTCGGGGATTGAGGTGATGTCGATCACCTAGATTAGGGAAATGTAGTTTGTCAGGTTGGGCATGCACTACAAAAAAACAGCAGATTAACAACGGGTTTTTGGAGGGGGTTATGCACAACCCCCTCTAAATTCATTTTTTGTATAAATTAAAGGGGGTTATGCACAATATTTTCTAATCATATAATTTAGAGGGGGTTCACACCCCTCTAAATTTTTTATCATCATTTTTTTAATATTTTGTTGGATTTTTGAGGCGTTTATGTCAAAACCATCGCTAATTTAATAATTAGTGGCACTATATATTCAGTTGGATTTTAGAGGTGATATATATATATATATATATATATAAGATATTTTTTTTGGATTTTAAAGGCTATATTTATATATATACACAATCAATTTTGTTTTTTTAAGGAAATAGTGGGGGTGCACAACCCCATTTAATCTTCTAAATTGGAGGGGGGTTTGAACCCCCTCAAATTTATGACATTAGAGGGGGTTTTGAACCCTATCCAATTTAAGATATCAAAGGGGGTTCATGAACTACCTCTAATCCCTCATATTATAGAAGGTTTTAACCCTATCTCATTTTTTTAAAATAAATCTCATATAAATTCAAAATTTATAATATATGCGTGTGTGTGCACATGTGTGTCTGTGTGTATTATATTAACACATTATATAAATGTATTTAAATAAAATTATAAACACACACACACATATATATAAATTCATTATATAAGTGCTTTAAATAAATACTTATACATATAAACAAAAATGTATACATGTATAAATATTAGTATACATAATATAAATTTAATTATAAATATATTTATTCAAATATATAAAATTTATATGTGGGTTTATAAATACTATAAATTTATTAAATACATTTTTATTGTATATTTATGTATGAATACATTTATATTATATTATGTATACAAATATATATATTATAGAAAAAATTAAAATTAAAATTAAATATATATTACATAATTATATTATAAATATCACATTATATATAAATTTATATATATTATATATATTTTAGTATACCATATTAATTATAAATTAACTTAGTATATATATATTATTGAGTTATATTATATATTTCCAATTATATGAATGCATTTAATTTTGTGTGTGTGTATACATGATATAATATAATTGTTTATAATTACATACAAAAATATATAATATAAATTCATTTAATATAATATAAATCATAAAATAAATGTATAGTATTTATAAAACAAATAGATAATTTTATAGTTTAAAAATTAGGTGTAATAATAATAATAATTAATAATATTATTGTTACACACACACATAAGTATATAAAAATAATTATATATATATATATTACATCTATAAATATTATATAAACACACACACACACATAAATGTTTAAATATATATATATATATATATATATTTATTTATATATTTATATATGTAAATATAATTGTTTATATATATTATATATACAGAGATATATATTTATATATACATAGATATATATTTATATATACACAGATATATATTTATATAGATACAAAAATATATTATATTATTTATATTTCTATACACAAATATATATATCTATATCTATATTATCATATTTTTCTATATGTAAATAAATAAATTTTATAATATATAATATACAAAGACCGTGACAATTTAGTGTAAGAGGTGCGTAATAACCCCATAAATCAGGTTTGAAACCTACATAGAGGATTTTTTAAGATGGACGTGAAGGAGAGACCGGGCGTGTGCGGGAAGTATCAGGATTGCTAAGGCATGTGCGCCGTTGGGGTCATCAGGGGGGGCTTGGCAGATGTCCTGCGGACAAGGTTTGGGTGTTGGGAGGAGCCTGGGTGGTTGTCCAGTGGACAACAAGAGGGGAGTCCAATGGTCTTCCAATAGACAACAGGAGCGTACAACAAAGGACAATAGGGTGTTGTCTAGCGTGTTGTAATAGTAGGTGCCCTAGACCCAAATTGAATAGTACTTTTGATTATCATATCATGTGTATAGTTAGATATAAATTATTTATTCTTACCATTATAATGCATATATTTCTGCATGTTGGGTTTTTTGATTTAAAATTTGAATATTGAGGAGAGATTTATCTTAACATTAATAAAGGATTTTCTCCCAACATTAATGGAGAGTTAATTCTCAATATTAATATATTAAATAATAAATATTTACTGTATTAATTGGAGTTATGGACTTGGTGTCTATATAAGAGGATGTAGTAACATGTTTTTGAAGGTGTGCCATCACGATGTAGCCGGAAAGAGAGAACCGAGAAGGGGTTTCCTAGTTTGTGATGGCCCATGTGATGATGGAAAAGACGAAAAAATTATCTTGTATGTGTGGAGAGATTATTGGAAATATTTTCAAGACGTAGTCCACTGAGAGTAAGAAGGGTGAGACATGTCAGCGTTAAATAGGTGCAGAGTAGCAGCGACATAATCGATGATCGAGGCCATGTATCAAAAGTCTTCCTGATAGCAGTGATCAGGTGGTGTGTCCCGATTAATGATCGATGGTACATCATGATGGAGAGATCATGAGAGAGAAAAATCCTTTGGCTATCGCAAGATGGTACAAGGATGATGCATGTTCGGATGAATATATCTAAGTTAGTGACATTTTTTCGACAGAAGGGTGATGTTTTATCACAGATGGATCTTTTGATACATGGTGTTGGTGAGATGTTTATTAGAGAGAAGGAAGAGGCATATCAGGATGTGATTTTCATGCAGTTTTTTCTATCTTCTCAAGATCGATTTTCCTCCAGCCCTAGGTCTCTTAGGCCCAACACATAAGCCCTTCTGAGATTCCATCATAAAACCCATGGGTGATAGGGGAATTTCCCATCCAAGCTTATATGTGAGCCACCATCCTTCGTGGAACTAGTGCAGAAAACATTTTTTACAGTGGTTATTTTTTATTTTTTACATCCTATTTTGGTCAATGTTATTACAGGAGACGTTATAAACATTTTTTATGAAGGTTATTTTAAAACCGACGTAAAAACCAAAAATTCAAAGCATTTTTCACGTCAGTTCATCAAAAATCGATGTGGAAAATGCTTCAGAGTCATGATTTATTACACCGGTTTTTAAATAACCGATGTGGTATATAATTTTTCACGTCAATTATATAATAATCGAAGTAATAAATTGTGCCTTCGAAGAGTTTATCACGTCAGTTATTTTCATAATCGACGTCATAAACCATTCTGCCAATCATTTTTCATGTCGGTTATTTTTTAACCAATGTGAAAAAATATATACTACGTCGATTATAAAATAACCAATGTAAAATAAATATTCCATTCCATTTATTAAGTCGGTTATGAAATAACCGACGTAAAAACCCATTCCAATGCATTTGTTAAGTTGGTTTTCAAATAATTGATGTTAAAAACCATTAACATGCATTTTTCACACCGGTTATAAAAAAACCAACGTAAAAACCAATTTTTTTAATAAAACTGTTCAACCACAATTATGCCCTGCCAAAGAAGACCTGAAACAGACCAAAAACAGACCAAAAACAGACCAAAAACAGACAAAAAATAGACCAAAACCAGACCAAACCCCCACCCCACCAGACAACCCTCCCACACCCCTAGAAACCCCCACCCCACTAGACACCCCCACACCCTCCTGGACAACCCCCACCCCCTGGATAGCCCTCCCACCCTCTTGGACACCCTCCCACCCCCATGGACACCCCAGACACCCCCAACCCACTGGAAAACCCTCCCACACCCCTAGAAACCCCCACCCCTTGGACACCCCCCCACACCCTTAGACACCACCTGGATAGCCCCCCACCATCCTGGATAGCCCCCCACTCCCCTGGACAACCCTCCCACCCTCTTGGACACCCTCCCACCCCCGTGGACACCCTGGACACCCCCACCCAACTAGACAACCCTCCCACACCCCTGGAAACCCCCCACCCCACTGGACCCCCCCACACACCCCCGAACATCCCCTAAACAGTAACCAACCCTCCTAGACATCCCCCACCCCCTGGACAGCCCGCTCACCCACCTAGACACCCCCACCCCCATGGACACCCTGGACACCCCACCCCACTAGACAACCCTCCCACACCCCTGGAAACCCCCACCCCACTAGACACCCCCACACCCTTGGATAGACCCCACCCTCCTGGACAGCCCCACCCTCCTGGATAGCCCCCACCCCCTGGACAACCCTCACACCCTCCTGGACACCCTCCCACCCCCATGGACACCCTGAACACCCCCCACCCCACTAGACAACCCTCCCACACCCCTAGAAACCCCCACCCCCTGGATACCCACCACACCCCTAAACACCCCCTGGACAGCCCCCACCCTCCTGGACACCCCACACTCCCCTGGGCAGCCCTCCCACCCTTCTGGACACCCTCCCACCCCCATGGAAACCCTGGACACCCACCACCCCACTGAAAATCCCTCCCACACCCCTAGAAACCTCCACCCCACTAGACACCCCCACCCCCCTGGACACCCCCTTGATAGCCCCCACCCTCCTAGACAGGCCCCACCCCCATAGATAGCCCTCCCACCCTCTTGGACACCCTCCCACCCCCATGGACACCCTGGACACCCCCACCCCACTGGACAACCCTCCCACACCCCTGGAAACCCCCCACCCCTGGACCCCCACCCCTAGACACCCCTTGGACAACCCCCATCCTCCGGGACAACCCAACACTCCCTTGGACAGCCCTCCCACTCTCCAGGACACCCTCCCACCACAATGGACACCCTGGACACCCCCCCCACCCCACTAGAAATCCCTATCACACCCCTGGAACCCCCACCCCACTGGACACCCCCACACCCCGGGACACCCCCTTGATAGCCCCCACCCTCTCGGACAACCCCCACACCCTAAATAGACCTCCCACCCTCCTGGACACCCTCCCACCCCCAGGGACACCTTGGACACCCCCACCCCACTGGAAAACCCTCCCACACCCTGGACAACCCCACACCTCTAGACACCCCCTGGACAACCCCCACCCTCCTGGATATCCCCACGTTCTCACTGAACAACCCTCTTCCACCCCTGGAAACCCCCACCCCACTAGACACCCCCCACACCCCTAGACAACCCCCACCCTCCTGGATAGCCCCCACCCTCCATGATAGCCCCCACCCCTGGATAGCCCTCCCACCCTCTTGGACACCCTCCCACCCCATGGACACCCCGGACACCCCCATCCCACTGGACATCCCTCCCACACCCTTGGAAACCCCCACCCACCTGGACACCCCACACCCCTACACACCCCCTAGACAGCCCCCACCCTCCTGGACAGCCCCCACTCTCCTGGACATCCCTCCCACCCTCCTAGACACCCCCACCCCCATGGACACCTTGGAAACCCCCACCCAACTGGACAACCCTCCCACACCCCAGGAAACCCCCACCCCAATGGACACCCCCACACCCCTAGACACCCCCTGAATAGAACCCAAACCCTCCTAGATAGCCCCCACCCACCTGGATAGCCTGCCCACCTTCCTGGACACCCCCACCCCCATGGACACCCTGGACACCCCACCCCATTGGACAACCCTCCCACACCCCCGGAACCCCCCACCCCCTGGACACCCCCTGGACAACCCCCCTCCCCCCACCCTCATGGATAGCCGCCCACTCCCCTGGATAGCCCTCCCACCCTCCTAGACACCCTCCCACCCCCATGGACACCCTAAACGCCCCCACCCCACTGAACATCCCTCCCACACCCCTGGAAACCCCCCCACCCACTACACCCCCCACTCCCCTGGACACCCCCTTGACAAACCCCACCCTCCTGGACAACCCCCACCCCCTGGACTACCCTCCCGCCCTCCTGAACACCCTCCCACCCCCATGGACACCCTAGAAACCCCCACCCCACTAAACATCCCTCCCACACACCTGGAAACCCCCCACCCTTGGACACCCGCACACCCCTAGACACCCCCTAGAGAGCCCCCACCCTCCTGGACAACCCCACACCAACTGGATAGCCCCCAACCCTCCTAGATAGCCCCCACAGCCCAGGACAGCCCGCCCACCCTCTTGGACACCCCCACCCCCATGGAAACCCTGGAGACCCCCACCCCATTGGACATCCCTCCCACACCCCTGAAAACCCCCCACCCCACTAGACACCCCCCACAACCCTGGACAGTCCCCCAACCTCCTGGAAAGCCCCCACCCTCCTAGATAGCCCCACCCCTGGATAGCCCTCCCACCCTCCTGGACACCCAACCATCCCCATGGACACCCTAGACACCCCCACCCCACTGGACAACCCACCCACACCCTATAAACCCCCACCGCCTAGACACTCCCCACACCCCTAAACACCCCCTGGACAGCCCCCCACCCTCCTGGATAGCCCCCCACTACCCTGGACAGCCTTACCACCCTCCTGTACACCCTCCCACCCCCATGAACATCCTGGACACCCCCACCCAACTACATATCCCTCCCACACCCCTAGAAACCCCCACCCCACTAGCACTACGGAAAAAATGGGTATTTGCGACGGGTTATTTGCGACAGGGATAAATCACGTTGCAAATAGTCCCGTTAGAAACTTATTTGCGACGGGCGGTTACCGCCCGTCGCAAATAACCAACGGCGGTAAAAGATATTTGCGATGGGAATATACCCCCGTCGCAAATAGTATGTCGGCAGGTTATTATTTGCGACGGGACCCGTCGCAAATAACTATTTAACCGTTGACCGTAATAAATGAGGGCTAAGGTATTTGCGACGGGTACCGTCGCAAATAATACTATTTGCGACGGGATACCCGCCACAAATAAACCCGTCGCAAATAATCTAACCTATAAATACCCCCCCATCCGTTTTTTTCATTCATTCTCAAACTCGATTTTCTACTTCTCTCAAAACTCTATTTTTAGAGTTCAGCGTTTCTTAAGTTTAATTTTTTTTCCGGAGTTGATATTGAAGTTTTCAACAACGATCAGAGATCAACCTCAGATCAATTTTAAAGGTATTTATGTTCATTTTAATTTAATATTTATTTTAAAATTTTTATTTGTTTCAATTATTCTTAATTAGTTGTAATTTAATTATGTTTACATTGTTTTGTTACTTAATAAATTTAAATTATTAGTATTCATTGTTCATAGTTAATGGTAATTAGGAATAATTAGTAATAATTTCTAACAATTAAGAAAAAATGCTAATAATTAGTAATAAATACCAATAATTAGGAATAATTAGTAATAATTACCAATAATTACCAATAATTAGTAATAATTAGTAATAATTACTAATAATTAGTAATAATTACAAATAATTAGTAATAATTTCCAATAATTAGTAATAATTACTAATAATTAGCAATAATTACTAATAATTACCAATAATTAGTAATAATTTCCAATAATTAGTAATAATTAGTAATAATTAGCAATAATTAGCAATAATTAGCAATAATTAGCAATAATTAGCAATAATTAGCAATAATTAGCAATAATTAGCAATAATTAGCAATAATTAGCAATAATTAGCAATAATTAGCAACAATTATCCATAATTAGTAATAATTACCGATAATTACCAATAATTAGTCATAATTTACTAATTACCAATAATTTGTAATAATTAGTAATAATTACCAATAATTAGTAATAATTACCAATAATTAGTAATAATTAGAAATAATTACCAATAATTACCATTAGCTAGAAATAATTACCAAAAATTATCCATAATTAGTAATAATTACCAATAATTATCCATAATTAGTAATAATTACCAATAATTAGTAATAATTACAAAATAATTACCAATAATTACCACTAATTAGTAATAATTAATAATAATTACCAATAATTAGTAATAATTGGTAATAATTACCAATAATTAGTAATAATTAGTAATAATTAGTAATAATTACCAATAATAAGTAATAATTACCAATAATTAGTAATAATTACCAATAATTAGTAATAATTACCAATAATTAGTAATAATTACCAATAATTAGTAATAATTAGTAATAATTAGTAATAATTAGTAATAATTACTAATAATTACTAATAATTAGTAATAGTTAGTAATAATTAGTAATAATTAGTAATAATTACCAATAATTAGTAATAATTACCAATAATTAGTAATAATTACCAATAATTAGTAATAATTAGTAATAATTAGTAATAATTAGTAATAATTAGTAATAATTAGTAATAATTAGTAATAATTACCAATAATTACCAATAATTAGAAATAATTACCAATAATTAGTAATAATTATCAATAATTAGTAATAATTACCGATAATTAGTAATAATTAGTAATAATTAGTAATAATTAGTAATAATTAGTAATAATTAGTAATAATTAGTAATAATTAGTAACAATTACCAATAATTACCAACAATTACCAATAATTACCAATAATTACCAATAATTACCAATAATTACCAATAATTAGTAATAATTACCAATAATTAGTAATAATTACCAATAATTAGTAATAATTACCAATAATTAGTAATAATTACCAATAATTAGTAATAATTACCAATAATTAGTAATATTTACCCATAATTAGTAATATTTACCAATAATTAGTAATAATTACCAATAATTAGTAATAATTACCAATAATTAGTAATAATTACCAATAATTAGTAATAATTACCAATAATTAGTAATAATTACCAATAATTCGTAATAATTACCAATAATTAGTAATAATTACCAATAATTAGTAATAATTACCAATAATTAGTAATAATTACCAATAATTACCAATAATTACCAATAATTACCAATAATTAGTAATAATTAGCAATAATTAGCAATAATTAGCAATAATTAGCAATAATTAGCAATAATTAGCAATAATTAGCAATAATTAGCAATAATTACCAATAATTACCAATAATTACCAATAATTACCAATAATTACCAATAATTACCAATAATTATCAATAATTACCAATAATTACCAATAATTACCAATAATTACCAATAATTACCAATAATTACCAATAATTACCAATAATTACCAATAATTACCAATAATTACCAATAATTACCAATAATTACCAATAATTAGTAATAATTATCAATAATTAGTAATAATTATCAATAATTACTAATAATTACCAATAATTAGTAATAATTAGTAATAATTACCAATAATTACCAATATTTTCCAATATTTACCAATATTTTCCAATATTTACCAATATTTTCCAATATTTACCAATATTTACCAATATTTTCCAATATTTACCAATATTTACCAATATTTACCAATATTTACCAATATTTACCAATATTTACCAATATTTACCAGTATTTACCAATATTTACCAATATTTACCAATAATTAGGAATAATTACCAATAATTTGGAATAATTACCAATAATTTGGAATAATTACCAATAATTAGGAATAATAACATTATTTCTTTATTTTTATATTTTATTATTAATATTAAAATAATATAATTTTCTATATTATATACAATTCTCTTTTCATCTGTGTGTTTTTTGTCTCCATATGTAATATTTGCATTCTTTTTCAAAATTATCAACCTACTCACCAATGGAGAGGTGAAAGTGAATGAAAATATTACATGTGGAGACAGAATGTTAAACACACAGATGAAAGGAGAATTGTATATAATATAGAAAATTATATTATTTTAATATTAATAATAAAATATACTAATAATGTAATAATGTTATTATTATATAATTAATATTTATGAAAAAATTATATTAGTATTATTAAAAAAATAAAAAATCAATATAATATTAAAATTATCAATATTTGTAACATGTTTTACTTTATTCTCAACATATTCAATCCTTGCTTGAGTGTTTTTTCTAAAAAATTATTCAAAACCAGTAATGCTTTTATATTTTATAGAAAAATATGGAACAACGAGGTCATCAACAATTATTATTAGATAACCACATATGGATAAATCAACGTAGAAATCCAAACGGTCCTGGTTTAAATCTAGTATATATAGAGGGTGTGGAGACTTTTTTATCATTTGCGGCATCAAATTCAGAATTTGTTTCAGAAGGAAAAATAAAATGCCCTTGTAGAAAATGTGCATTGAGAACGTTTGACATGTTTGAAAAAGTGGGGGGACATCTCTTGCGTTTTGGTTTTCAACCAGATTATGTTTTTTGGTATCAACACGGTGAATGTAGTTCCAGAGTAGGTGATACCAACTTGATTCCGGATCCATCCCGGTTTCAAGATTTAGTACATGATGTTGCAGGTTCATCTGTTCAACATATAGGAACTCCAACTGATATAGATTCAAATCCTGAGTTGGCACCGTCTGAATTTTATGAGTTGTTGAGGTCTGCTGAGGATGCATTATATCCTGGCTGTAAGATGAGCAAATTAGAAGCAGTTGGAAAATTTATGGCTATCAAATCAGATAACAGAATGTCAAACACCTGTTTTGACCAGATATTTTCTTTGCTTAAAACACCATTACCCGAAGGAAATGTTTTTCCTGCAAATTACTATGAGAGTAAAAGGCTGGTTCAAAATTTGGGACTTACTTGTCAGAAGATTCATGCATTGTTCAAATGACTGCATTTTATATTCTGGGGAAAATGAGTCGTTGGATAGTTGTCCCACATGTGGGAAATTGAGATATAAAGAAGGGAAACATGGGAAGTCTGGTTTGATTCCTGTAAAATAGTTGAGATATTTTCCGCTTACATCCAGACTTCAGTGTTTATTCACAGACCCGGCCTGAGAGTCAGGCTGAGTCATCAGATCAGACCACTGGCCGTCAGTTTGATGAGGCGACATGGATGCAGGCCACATAGTATGCCTTCGAGAAGGGATGAGTAGTTGGTATCATCTCTCGACTGACTCTCGGAGATTATTATGGCAGTGCTGCGATGTCGGCGTCCATCTCGAGAGGAGCTCATGCATCTTCTTCTTCTACACAGTATGAGGATCAGTTGCGATCTCAGACTGCACTGATAGAGAGTCTCTGACAGGAGCAGGAGCAGATGCGTCAGTAGCAGCAGCAACATGAGGAGGAGCGTCGACGCCAGTAGCAGCTGTACGAGGAGCAGATGAGTCGGTGGCAGCAGCAGCAGCAGGAGCAGATGGAGTACATGCGCCGACTCACTCATGCTTTAGGGATGTAGTTTCCTCTACCAGCATCTGCAGATCCCCCTCCCCCTCTCCCCCCTCCTTCAGATTAGAGTTTGTTTTTATGTTATAAGGTTTGTTAAATCAAAATATGAATTTTTTTTCTATTCGTAGTTTCTGTCTCATTATAAAATATTAATAATATTATATTTTGAAATAACAATATTAATATGAATAATAATATTATTTATATTTGACAATATTAAATTTTATATATATATTAAAATTTTATAATATTATAATTTAATTATATTTTTTGTAATATTTGAATTATTTTAATATTTGAATGTAAAATAATTCTATTATTTTTATATTAATTAAAATAACTTATTAATATTTTTTTTATTTATGAATTATAATTCTAATATTATTATATTAATTAAATCATTTATTAATATTCTATTATTTTTTATTTTTGAATTATAATTCTATTATAATTATATTAATTAAAATAATTTATTAATAATTTATTATTTTTATTGGTGAATTATAATTCTATTATTATTTTAATTAAAATCATTTATTAATATTTTATTATTTTTTATTTTTGAATTATAATTGGATTATTATTATATTAATTAAAATAATTTATTTTTTTTATTTTTTTATAGTATTTGCGACGGGATACTATGGCCGTCACAAATAGTATTATTATTATATTCATTAAAATAATTTATTAATAGTTTTTAATTTTTTTTAAAAAAAAGTATTTGCGACGGGCCCCGTCGCAATTACTATTTTAAAAGTTTTTTACAAATATACGGATTAATATTTGCGATGAGAAGGACCCCCGTCGCAAATAATGTCTTTAGCGACGGGCCCGTCACAAATAATTATTGTTGCGACGACGTTTTTCACAACGACCTATTTGCGACGGGCCCCCGTCACAAAAGGCCATTTGCGACGGGATCCCCTCGCAAATGACCCGTCGCAAATACCTGTTTTTCTAGTAGTGTAGACACCCCCACACCTTGGACACCCTCTGGACACACCCCAACCCTTCTAGACAGCCCCACCCCCCATGGATAGCCCACCCACCCACCTGGACACCCCCACCCCCATGGACACCCTAGACACCCCCACCCCACTGGACAACCCTCCCACACCCCTAGAAACCCCCACCCCCTGAACACCCCCACACCCTTGGACACCCCCTGGACAGCCCCCACCCTCCTGGACAGCCACCCACTCCCCTAGATAGCCCTCCCACCCTCCTAGACACCCTCCCAACCCCATGGACACCCTCGACACCCCCACCCCATTGGACATCCCTCCCACACCCTTGGAAACCCCCACCCCACTGGACACCCCCACACCCCTAGACACCCCCTTGATAGCCCCACCCTCCTGGATAGCCCCCACACCCCTGGATAGCCCTCGCACCCTCATGGACACCCTCCCACCCCCATAGACACCCTGAACACCCCCACCCCACTTGAAATCCCTCCCAAACCCCTGAAAACCCCCACCCCCTGGACACCTCCCACAACCCTGGATACCCCTTGGACATCCCCCACCCTCCTAGATAGCCCCACATTCCCCTGGACATCCCTCCCAACCTCCTGGACACCCTGGAGACCCCCACCCCACTGGACACCCCCACAGCCCTGGACACCCTCCGGACATCCCCCCACCCTCCTGGACAGCCCCCACCCCCTAGACAACCCCCCAACCGCCTAGACACCCTCCCACCCCCATGGACACCCTAGAAAACCCCACCCCATTGGAAAACCCTCCCACACCACTGGAAACCCCCACCCCCTAGAAATCCCCACACCCCTATATACCCTCTGAAAACCCCCACCCTCCTGGACAACACCCCACTCCCCTGGATATCCCTCCTTCCATCTTGGACACCCTCCAACCCCCATAGACACCCTGAACACCCCCACACCACTGGAAATCCCTCCCACACCCCTAGAAACACCCACCCCACTAGACACCCCACACCCCTAGACACCCCCTGGATAGCCCCCACCCTCCTGGAAAGCCCCTCACCCCCCTGAACATCCCTCCCACCCTCCTGGACATCCTATGACCCCCATGGACACCCTGGACACCCACACCCCAATGGAAAACCCTCCCACACCCCTGGAAACCTCCACCCCACTAGACACCCCCACACCCCTGGACACCCTTGGACAGCCTCCACCCTCCTCGATAGCCCCTCACCCCCCTGGAAGACCCGCCCACCCTCCTTGACACCCCCACCCCCATGGAAACCCTGGACACCCCCACACCACTGGAAATCCCTCCCACACCCCTGGAAACCCTCCCACACCCTTGGAAACCCCCACACCACTGGACACCCCACACCCCTGTAGACCCCCTGGACATCCCCCCACCCTCCTAGACATCCCCCACTCCCTTGGAAAGCCCTCCCACCCTCCTAGACACACTACCACCCCCATGGACACCTTGGAAACCCCCACCCCATTGGAGATCCCTCCCACACCCCTAGAAACCCCCACCCCACTGGACACCCCCCACAACCCTGAACACCCCCTGGACACCCCACCCTCCTGGACAACCCCTCATCCCCCTGGATAGCCCTCCCACCCTTATAGACACCTTCCCACCCCCATGGACACCCTGGACACCCCCACCCCACTGGAAAACCCTCCCACACCCCTGAAAACCCCCACCCCACTAGACACCACCACACCCCTAGACACCCCCTGGACAACCCCCACCCTCCTGAACATCCCCCACTCCCCTATAGAGCGCTACCCCCCTTCTGGACACCCTCCCACCCCATGGAAACCCTGAACACCCACACCCCACTGGAAAACCCTCCCACACCCCTAAAACCCCCCCACCCCACTAAACCCCCCCCACCCCTGGACACCCCCACCCTCTTGGACAGCCTCTCACCCCCTGGACATCCCTCCCACCGTCCTGGACACCCTCCCACCCCCATGGACACCCTGGACACCCCCACCCCACTGGAAAACTCTCCCAAACCCCTAGAAACCCCCCCACCCCACTAGACCCCCCACCCCTGGAGACCCCCTGGACATCCCCCACCCTCCTGGATAGCCCCCACTCCCCTAAATAGACCATCCACCCTCCTAGAAACCCTCCCACCCACATGGACACCCTGGAACCCCCCACCCCACTGAACAACCATCCCACACCCCTGAAAACCCCCCACCCCTATACACCCCCTGGATAGCCCCCACCCTCCTGGATAGCCCCTCACCCCCCCTGGACAACCCTCCCACCCTCCTAGACACCCCCATCCCCATGGAAAGCCTAGACACCCCCACCCAACTGGACAACCCTCCCACACCCTAGGAAACCCCCACCCCACTAGACACCCCCCACATCCCTGGATACCCCCTGGATAACCCCCCACCCTCCTGGATAACCCCCACTCCCCTGGACAACCCTGCCACCCTCCTGGACACCCTGCCACCCCCATGGACACCCTGGACACCCCACCCCACTGGAAAACCCTACCACACCCTTGGAACCCCCCCCCCCCCCCCACACCCCACTAGACACCCCCAGACCAGAATCCATACCAGAAAAACCATCAGAACTAGACCAAAACAAGAAGTAGAGAAAAATTAAACACTCACATATATAACATTAAAAACTTACACTGTAAACTTAAAAAAACCTAAATCTAACATAAACGACTACCAAATACATAATTATAATGAAAATATTCAAAATTACATTTTACACTACAAAAAAAACTAAAATCTAATCAAACCTGTAAAATAATTTGACCATTCCACTTGTAAGTGTTTGAAATATTGAGCACTATAGGGTTGAGGGTCATAAAATAGCTAAAAACTAAAATGATATTAGTTAACATGTATAATGAATAAATCAAATGAAATATTATGGAAAATTTTAAAAGGAAATCTTACCAAGTCAAAGTTCACAAGTGTTCAAGTTGTAATTATTTCATACATAAATCTTAACATATAATATCCACATTTGACGACGCTTTGTTGTTCATGAAAATTATGTTTAAATGAGTATAAATTAAAAATATTATTTTTATATAATACATCAAAAATCAAAAATTATAAATGGATATTTACCTTTACTTTTACAAATTTGATCTTGGAACTCCTTTTCTTTGTGTTTTTTCTAAAGTAGACCCATCCCCTGTTAGAAAATAATACGAATGGAATAAATTTAAAATTAATTATAATATATAAAACTATTAAGAAATTGAAACTTACTTTTCCAAAATATTATTAAAACATTCTTGCACATCACCATGGAAAGAGCATATCCAATAAAGTGTTTTCTCCCTTGGGGAAAAAACACATAACATCCAATGATCACTGATAAAAGAAAATTTAAGGTTTCTGGATTTTTATGTTAAAAGATAATGAACTCTTTGCCTGAGATATGTTTTATACCTCTCACAAAAAGGCATCATCCAACACCGTGTAATTATATTCTGTTCAAATCTTTCAGTAATATAAAGCATTCTTTGTTCCTCATCCAATGCATGTGCTTCAGGGGAAATAAAATGCGGGTCCATGAATCCATATACATCTATCTGCTCATTCTTCTCACACATTTTATAAATATACCTAATAAAAAACATACATAAGTATAAATTTTTAATAAATATAATGTAGGGAAAAGGTGTTAAGACTTACATGGAAAAAATTTACACAACGTTGATGCCCAAATTATCTCCATTAATAAGTTCCATGATATCATTTTTCAAAATCCACACATTTATTACACATCCACAAACATGGGCTTCCATTGGAAACTCATAATGATCCAACAACAAATTTGAATATCTTGACAATCTGTCAAGACCACTAGAATCTATATCTGATGTCATAGCCATTTTTCTTTGTTGTTGTCTATACAATATTTCCTTACCTTTGAAGTATTCCTATAAAAATAAATAGAAAAATATATTAGTTTTAAAATGTTAAAATAACTTTAATAAAAAAATAAAATAGAAGATATAACATACATACCTATATAGTAATGAGTCTCAGAAGTCTGGATGGCCAAATTAAAAAATGGTCGATACTATGTCCAACTATCATCACCTCATTTGTAAGTAATGGTACTCAAGTTGATGTATCTATAATATCCTGTACAGTGACCCTATGATGCTCTACCTATAACTACTGATGATGAAATATATCTTATATAAAATATACCAGCCCATATGAAACTATATGATGTTGAGGATTATCAACATACAACTCGCAGCCAACGAGCCTGTACCCTAGTGGTATAGGCTCCTGATTGGCATCCAAAATACCCAGGATAAAATCCAGGCAGGGACTTTTTTTTGGGGTACTTTAGCAGCACTATAGCAGTAGAAGAACTGTAGCAATGGAGGCACTGTAGTAGGTACTGCAGCGGCTCGGGTACTATAGCAGTACTGATTCACCGAGGGGCCCTTTGGAAAAAAATGGGCTTTTAAGCCTTGTATTCAGGCCACTTGGCCTTGGGCCTTCAGGATATTTAATGGGTCTCCCTCTACCCAGTTTAAAGAGGTCTTTGCTTTAAATTATAAAACGAGGCTTCGACCCCAACCTTTTTAAAAAAAATCAACATACAACTCGCAATAAGTAGAAAGCTGCGACAGAGGAGTGGAATAAAAAATGTGGTCCACATGCTGAGGTGGGGGAGTGGGAGCTACTGGAAGAGGTGGAGGATAAATAATGGGGTCTTTAAGGGGAGGTGGAGGAGTGGGAGATACAATATGAAATTGTCTTTGCATGTATGAAAATATAGACTGTACGGATGGTCTAATCTCTTCCTCCATCATCACATTAATATTACGAACTTTAGCCTCCAAGGATTCTATTTTTTTATAAACACCATCAATGGAAGAAGCTGAAGAATGTGGTGATACTTTTCTTATCGATACACCCATAAAATATCCTCATACACGACCAAGATGTTCGGGCTTTCCCAATGCTGCAGATAAAATATCTTACCCTCCCAACAGCTGTAAATACCCCATGTGAGATCTACTCCTCAAGGGAATCCTGTATTAATTAATTGAACATTTATGTAATGATTCAAATCATATAAAGAATATATTTAACTTAAATAAATAAAATAAATATCTTAAAATCCTCTCAGATATGATTCTCGAATCTTCTAAATGATATTGCCTCTTTTTTCTCATCCGAGCTCTCTTCCCTTTTTCATGTCTAGATGGAGGGGATGGAGGGGAAACCTCTCCAGAGCTTGAAGGCTCAACTCTTAGTTTTTGTAAATTTTCCACCATCATTTTTTCTTTCAATAATGTATATCCTACCTGAGATAAACTATGAGGGTATACATTTTTAGATTAGATATCCTGATTAGATTTCCTTGTTTACTACAAACTAAGAATAAGAAATCATTAAAAAAACATTAATAAGATCATTTATATAAGAAATATTATAAAAGTTTACATTTCCCTTACCAAAAATGAATCTTTTCTTCTACTTTGAACAAACTGTCTCCATGTCTCTTCATCCATGAAAGGATATATATGAAATGGATTTTCATGACTCCTATGACCAAAAATGAAATCATATGTGATGGTTTATTTGAAATCCCTCCATATCCAAGAAACCATCAATAATAATTTCTTCCTGAATCCTCTAGTGTCAAGAATATCAAATGTCATCTGATAAAGAAGAGGTAAAACATATTATACTAGAAACATTTAAATAATAGGAAAACAATAGAAAAATATCTTACCAAAATCATCTCCCACAACTGAGATATTATTACTTTTTCCACACTTATCCAATCATCATAAAAAATGATTACTTTGCTCTTACCCTAAGTGGATACAAAACTATTAAAATATTTTGCATTTGGACCTCTAGGAATATCATTATCATCAAACTCAACGAGTATCCTCTGTTCCTATGTATGGGAAAGTGAAAATTTTGGTAAACGTGTGCACCCATGTTTACCAACTCTTGAACTCTTCTTTGTCATTATGGGAGCACATGAGGAAGATTGGGAAACATCAAGAGGAGCATGTGAATGTTCCTCCCCAGAGGTATGATCATTATGCTCATCTCCAGAATCATGTGGTTGATCAACTGGTTGATATGTCATTATCCTTTAAACCAAAAAAACAAACATTAGTTCAAAAATATAAAAATTCAAATACTACAATACTAATGTAAACAGAAAATAGAAAATTGAACTAAGTTACTTAATAGTAATAATGGTTAATATGGTAAGCTTGTTAAACAATGGTAAATATGGTAAACATGGTAAAAATGGTAGTGTAATTTTCATTTAACAAAATCAATAAATATATAAGTTACATAAAGTTAAACTATGGTAAACTATGGTAAACATGGTAAACATGGTAAACATGGTAAACATGGTAAACATGGTAGACATGGTAGACATGGTAGACATGGTAAACATAATAAACATGGTAGACATGGTAAACATGGTAAACATGGTAAATATGGTAAATATGGTAAAGATGGTAAAAATGGTAAAGATGGTAAACATGGTAAACATGGTAAACATGGTAAACATGGTAAACATGGTAAACATGGTAAACATGGTAAACATGGTAAACATGGTAAACATGGTAAACATGGTAAACATGGTAAACATGGTAAACATGGTAAACATGGTAAAGTAATTGTCATTCAACAAAAATAATAGATATATAATTTATGTAATGGTAAACATGATAAACTAAACTAAAAAAATCAAAATAAACAAAAACTTCTACTTATTTGTTTTAATACATGTTTTAATAAAGAAAAAAATTAAAATATATAACATTTTATGAAAATAATAAATTTAAATAAGAAATAAAAATATGTTACCTGTAATATTAAGAATGTACAAATGGATTGTTTTCCCAAATTCCTTCATCACGTTCCTTATGGCACAAACCATGTCTTCAACATGCTCATCATTGGGTTCTGCTAATCTTTCCATGGAAGTAGGGATCTCACATAAATCAGTATCTTCATCAAGTTGATCCTAAACAACATATTGTTTTTCCCTTGTAAAACAACAGACCACTGCATATATGATTGATCAACTACATAGAAAATATGTTTTTCATGTGTTTCCATTATAAAAGAATCTACCGTGTCTTCCAATCTATTCAGATTAACAATTGTCATTCCAAATTCATCGTGTCAGAAACTATTGTTACTGATAAACCATTTTTAGTTAAAAATAGGAACTTTAATTTTAAATTAATCAACCTCACATATTTATTTAATGACTCCATAATATGTCAGTTGATGCAGAAATTGTGTTTTTTTCTTTAGAACTCGAAAAATGCATTGCTTATGCAAACACCAATACACCACTATTCTGAACTGCACTTCTGTTGTCCTGAGATTTCTTATGAAATGTATATCCATTAATGTCATAACCAGACCATGTTATCACATTTAAACATGGACCAACCACTAACAATCTTAATGTCTCTGATACATCTGATCTACCAAGAAAGGTCTTTTTAAACCATGAAAAAAATGTTTTGTTGTGATCATTCAAAATACACATTTCTTTCTTCTTTAGATGACATTGTTTCAACTCATTAATATGCAATGTGATATATGGTTGAGCATCAACTATGTTATTCAAGATTTATAATTCTAACTTCTTCATCTGTTCAACTAACAACAATTTTAACTTCAATCCATGAATCCCCTTTCCCTCATTATTAACTCATTCATGGAAAGATAAAGGAAAGCCTATGTTCTCCACCATAGCAAAGTATCTCCTACAAAACTCCTCAATATCCTCAAAAATATACTTTTCAATAATGGAGGCTTTATGTCGATTTGGATTCTTAACATACCCCTTAAATATTTTCATATAACTTTCAAAAGGATACAACCAACAAAGATATAAAGGTCCACAAAGATTTATTTCTCGAAATAGATGAAGCATTAAATGCACCATTATATCAAAAAAGATAGAGGAAAATAAATTTCCAATTGACAAAGTATAAAAATTGCATCCTTTTCCAAAATGTTAAAATCATTCACATCAATCACCTTATTAAAAATTGAATTGAAAACATAACACAACTTCATTATATTCTTTCTGACATGGATGGGAAATATTCCACGCAATGAAACTGGTAGAAGTTATTTCATCATGACGTGACAATCATGAGATTTCATACCTATCAACTTCAAATCCTTAAAAGAGACAAATTTTTTTACATTTGAATAATAACCTTGAGGAACTTTGATATCATTAAGACACTGAAAAAAGCTAATTTTCTCCCTCTTGGATAATGTATGAAAAGCTAGGGGAAGAAATGTTCGTCTTCCATTAGGAGTGGGAGCTAAATCCAAACTTATTCCCATTTATAGTAAGTTTAATATTTCATTAAATCCATATTTTGTCTTTCCTTTAATATATAACAATGTTCTAATCAAACTGTCATATATATTCTTCTCCACATGCATGACATCAATATTATGTTTCACTTCATGATATCTCCAATATGGCAGCTCAAAAAATATTGACCTTTTCTTCCAAATATGTCTATCATTACCAAATTTCTATTTCTTTCACAATGTCACATCATGGTTTTCCACCCTCTCAAAATACAAATCATGGGATAAAGGTTTTGGAGAAATATCAAATTCTTGTGAGCCATTGAATCCCTTTTTTAGTCTTCTATAAGAGTGATCCATAGGCAAAAACTTTCGATGACCCATGTACACTATTTTCCTCCCATGATGCAATTGACAATATGAAGTCTGTTGTTTGAAAATTGGACATGCTTTATGCCCCTTAACATTATATCCAGACAAATTTTCATATACTGGGAAGTCATTTATAGTGAACATAAGCATTGCATGCAGTTGAAAATATTCCATTTTGTAAGAATCATACACCCTAATACCATCCTCTCATAAAATTTTCAAATCATCAATCAATGGTGATAAGAAAACATCAAAATCATTTTCGAGTAGCTTCAGACCAGAGATCATTATACTCAACATGAAATATTTTCACTTCATAAAAAAATTAGGAGAGGGGTTTTAAATTACCAACAAAATAGTCCATGAACTATGTGTGCTACTTAGGGTTTGGTATTGATTCATTCCATCTATGCACAACCCTAGTATGATATTTCTAATTTCATTTCCAAATATAGGATAACACTCATCAATTTTCTTCCATAGTGGAAAATCATATGGATGACGTATTTTTCCATCACATATCCACTAATCAGCATGCCATATTAACCTTTTTTCATCATGTTAATTAGTAAATAAATGTTTCGAACAATGAATTATTGGAAGATACCAAAATACCTTGGAATGGATTTTTGTAATCTTTACATCAGCCTGCGATTTTTCTTTCAACTTATACCATGATGTCCCACATTTAGGACACTTTGACAGAAATTCGTATGTCTTCCTATATATCATATAATAATTCGGACATGCATGTATTTTCTTGTATCCCAATCCCATCAGGAATAATTTTTTCTTGGCCTTATAATGTAAATCTGGAAGATCGTTGTATTTTGGAAGAATGTAATTCAACAATTGTAGCATATCTGTAAAACTTCTGTCACTCTATATATGTTTTGCCTTCAGGTTAATTAATCATAACACCACTGAAAAAACCGTAAAATCTGTACAACCAGGATATAGTGGTTTTTCAACATCACCATATATATGCACAACTGTCGGTTTTATCTCAATTTGTTCTGCTGCAATATCACAGATCATTTCTTCAATTCCATCAGAGTTACCATCTTGTAAATAATTATCATTAGTAGATCTAACATTCTGTCTAGTTTCACCATGCCAAATACAAGGGCTGTAACTCAGATTAAAACCATGAAAAATTATATGATCTCTGATCTCTCTACTTTTCAACTTCTTCACATTCAAACATTTCAGGCATGGACAAAAAAATGTCACTGCTTGGAACATTTCGTTTAGAAAATTCCAAAAAGGCATCAACACCTTCCTCATATTCATTACTCATTATATGTGCCGTAATCCAATTTTGACTCATTATTACCTATAACAAATATCAAAATTATACATCTTGTTAAGATAAGAAAATTATATATTTATATGAAAAATATCATAATTTGAGTGTAAAACAATTTTGAAATATAAAAAAAATCTATGTGTATTTGAAAAAATATATGAATGCAAATGATTTTAAAAATATAATATAGTTAGATATAATAGTTTTAAATTCATCTTGGATCCTTTCTTCTTAAGGTACACAAAGAATACATCCCAGTGCAACTTGATACCAAATTCACCCTTTCGTAAAAAAGAAATATGAAGTATAAATATTAAAATATGGATACATTTATTACAGAAAATTACACATATCCCAACAATTTGAAACCATTGGGATAGCCCCTTAAACCATTAGGATAGAATACCCCAACAGTTTCACACACCGTTGGCATGATGGTCATCGCAATATCCCTATAACAATGATTCTACAGGAACCGTACATTGGTAAAAACTACCTAAAGTTAAAATATTCCAACAGTTTCAATGAAACCATTGGGATATATATATATATACCAAGGGGTGTCCAAGGGGGTAGGGGGATGTCCCGGGGGGTGGTGGGGTGTCCAAGGGGGTAGGGGCTATCCATGGGTGTAGGGTCTGTCCAGGGTGTCCAAGGGGGTAGGGGCTGTCCAGGGGGGTGGGGGCCTATCCAGGAGGGGTGTCCATGGGGGTGAATATTTGAAAAAAAAATTCATGAAAATTATTTTAAAAAGAAAATATAGTTAGATATAACAATTTTAACTTCATCTTGGATCCTTTCTTCTTTGGGTACACAAAGAATACATCCTGGTGCAACTGGATACCAAATTCACCCTTCCATAAAAAAGAAATATAAAGTATAAATATTAAAACATGTATACATTCACTACATAAAATTATACATATCCTAACAATTTGAAACCATTGGTATAGCCCCTGAAACCATTGGGATAGAATACCCCAACGGTTTCACACATCGTTGGCATGATGGTCATTGTAATAGCCCTATACCTTCTATAGAAACAATTGGTATAGACTACTTGAAGTTAAAATATTCCAACAATTTCAATGAAACAGTTGGGATATATATATACCATGGGGTGTCCAAGGGGGTATGGGCTGTCTAGGGGGTGGTGGGGGATGCCAAAGGGGGTAGGGGTTGTCCACGGGGTTTGGGCCTGCCCAGGGTGACCAAGGGGGTAGGAGGTGTTTAGGGGGGTGGGGGCCTATCTAGGGGGTGGGGGTGTCCATGGGGGTGGGGTGTACAGGGGGGTGGGGGAGTGGTGTCTAGAGGATGAGGGGGTTGTCCAACCCCTATCCCATTAGAAACCACCACACCCTGTTGGACACCCCCTCGACACCACCACCCCCTGGACAGCCCCCACCCCCTCTAGACACCCCCACCCCTGGACACCCCACCCCCTAGATACCCCCTACCCCCTTGGAGAGCCCACTCACCCCTTGGACACCACCCCCACCCCCTAGACACCCACACCCCCCCTAGACACCATCCCCACCCCCACCCCATTGAACACCCCCTGGACACCCCCACCCCATGGACAACCTCCTAACACCCTTGGACACCACCCCCACCCCCTGGACACCCCTACCCCCTTGAAAAGCCCCCTCACCCCATGGACACCACCCCACCCATACCCCATTGGAAACCTCCTAGATACCCCCACACCTCACTGTACACCCCCAACCCCTGGACACCCACACCCCCTTGGAAAGCCTCCTCACCCTCCCTAGACACCACCCCACCCCCTTGGACACCCCCTGGACACCACCACCACCTTGGACAACCCCACACCTATTGGATATCCACCTAACCCCTCTGGATAGCCCCACCCCCTTGGAAATCCCCCTCACCCCCTAGACACCACCCCCACTCCCTTGGACTCCCCATAGACACCACCACCCCCTTGAACAGGCCCCACCCCCTGGACAGTCCCCCAACCCATCTGGACAACCCCACCCCCTGGACACCCCCACCCCCTTGGACAGCCCCTCACCCCTTGGACACCCCACCCCTAGACACCCCCACCCCCTTGGAAAGCCCCCTGGACACCACCCCTACCCCCTTGGACACCTCTTAGACACCACCACCCCCTTAGACAACCCCCCAACCCCTAGATATCCCCCAACCGATCTAGATAGCCCCCCACCCCTAGACACCCCCACCCCTAGACACCCCCACCCCCTGGACACCACCCCCAGCGTCTACCACCTTGGACACCCCCCTGGACACCACCACCCCCATGGACACCACCACCACCCCTACCCCCTTGGACACCCCCTGGACACCCCACCCCCTGGACAACCCCCTCACCCCCTCGACACCACCTCCACCCCCTGGACACCCCTACCACATTGGAAAGCCCCCTCACCCCCTGGACACCACTCCCACCCCCTTAGACACCCCCTAGACACCACCACCCCCTTGGACAACCCCCACCCCTCTAAATAGACCCCACCCCTGGACATCCCCCACCCTCTAGATAGCCCCCACCCCCTGGACAACCCTACCCCCTTGGACAACCCACTCATCCCCTGGAAACCACCCCCACACCCCTAGACACCCCTACCCCCTTGAACAACCCCCTCACACCCTAGACACCACCCCCACCCCTTTGAACACCCCCAACCCCCTTGGACAGCCCCCACACCCCCTGGACACCACCCCCACCCCCTTTGACACCCCTGGACACCCCCACCCCCTGGACAGCCCCCACCCCTTGGACATGCCCACCCACTTGGAAATCCCCCCACCCCTTGGAAACCCCTTGTACACACACACACATGATAGAACACAAAAAAAAAAATAAACTTGCATGATATCACTTCCATAGGTTTATTTTACCAAAAAAGAATTTATCATGGTATAAATGAACACTATGAAACTTACCGTGATATCAAGAACAAAGATAGAAAAATAACATCTCAAAAAATTAGTTTAGGGCATCGTGAAAAATAAAAAACTGAAACCAAGTTGTGTGAGGCTTAATTGAGTGTTGCGAGTCAACCTGATAGATCTGATGATAAGAAAGATGATTAATGATGTTGGAAAAATGAGGCTGGAGGGCATGACTTCAAAGAATCTTTTCTAGGATTTCCACGTGAGAGAGATGAGTCGTAGGTCTCCCAATTGAAGAAAACAGAATGACTGAATATAGGGCGTGATAAATCATTTAAAAGCTTTATCACGTTGGTTATTTAATAACTGACATGATAAACTATTTTTTTATGTTTATAACGTCGATTATTTAATAACCGTCATAGAAAATAATTTATCACGTTAGTTATTTTATAACCAGTGTGATAAATGGTGCTTTATCACGTCAGTTATTTTATAACCGACGTGATAAAGTGACCAGATTCGATATTTCACGTCGGTTATAAAATAACTGATGTGATAAAGCTAATATCTATATTTTTTACATTTGTTATAAAATAATCGGCGTAAAAAATAGATTCTAATCGATTTATCACGTTGGTTATACAATAAACGACATGATAAATCGATTTTAACATCTTTGTATGTCGGTTATATAGAACCAACGTGAAAAATGTTGACGTGTTAAATATTTTTTCCACTAGTGTGGAATACGATGTGGGACTTGGGTTTGTACCCAAAAATCCTCCCCTCACACCAAAGACCACACAATTAGGCATCCCCTTCAATGATAAGGCATTAGATCCAACCATCTTATACCACTGTTTTCTCATCATCAAGACTCACCACCTGACCACCACTATCAGAAAAACTTTTGACATGAGGCACCAAGGATTCACATGCTTTAAATGAACAATCGCTATCATTTCCAATCTTTTTTGAGGAATAATTCACCCTACATTACACCTAGGTTGCACCATAGCTCTGATACAACTTTTTAGGACCAATTTTCCTTCAGCCCTAGGTCTCTTAGGCCCAATACATAATCCCGTCTAGGGTTACATCCTAAAACCCATTGGTGATAGGAGGAATTACCTATCCAATCTTATATGTGATCCACCAAACTAGGTTGTGAGATCACCCAACTAATAATTTTCTCTCTCTCCAAAACCTTCTTGTATATCCCATTATCTACAATGAACATAGATGTCACCTTCATGAGACATGATACTCACTCTCCCACAATAACAATCAATGTAATTCGGGTATATGGCCAACTAGTCTATTCCCAGTATTAGGTAAAAACCTAAAAATATCAAGAATGAACACGTATCAAAGGATATGGTACCAACCAATATCGAGGGCACACTCTGTGCAATGTCAAATACCATCTAATCGAATCCCTAATGGTGTGTTAATTGAAATAAACCCATATAAGAACTCTACCAATAGAACCGAATCATTTATCAACTGAGCAGACATAACAGAATGTGAGGCTCCAGTATAAAGAACTAGAAATCCTGGAAGCTACAAGAATCATACCTCAAACAATCGATGTTCCAACCTCGTAACCATCAGGTGTAGGCTGAACTGCATACATCTAACCTATCCCTCTACCATGAACTCTAGTTTGAGTCCCCTGTGTTGCACTACTCTATTCGAACAAAAAATATTTACCTGAAGCACCTTATCCTCTTCCCTGACTGGTTGGGCCCATAGAACTCTAACTACTAGACTGATATGGGGTTTCAGATCCCTTATTAATGCTCAGTATCAACATAGATCCTACCTCATAGACCATCGATCGAGGGACACAATAGAACCTCTATGGGTGTCCCATCATGCCATAAGTTTTTCACTCCACTAGAAGTCAAAGGAACTAACCTCATATGTAACCAAACTTTCTGCAATGATAGAAAATCACCTAACCACTTTCTTGAGAGGTCGGTACTATCCCTTGATTTCTCTTCCCACCACCACCTTGGAAAAAACTCTCATAACATTTATTCCTACTATTAATGGACACAACACCAGATCGCCATACTGGTCCTACTTGTCCACTACTAGAATCCTCATTCGGGTTCCCCTAAAAAATGAGATCCTAATTCACCACCTCAACAAGCTTCCTCAAATGAAATATATTCATCCAGGACTTTACCTCACATTTAATCTCATCCTGAAAACATTTTGCCACAACTATCTCATCTCCTACTAGTGCTGGAACAAAACACTGCAATTTGGTGAAGTGTCCAACATATCCATCACTAACATATTCTCTTGGGTAAAATGCATACACTCTTAAGATCTATCTTTCCGGATAGTATTTAGTTAGAAATGATCTAATAACTTTTATTGGAAATTTTTCAATTCCATACTCTCTAAATGATCAACTTGGACCTTAGTATCCAACCATCTCTTTGTTGGTCCTCACTAAATGTAAGTTGAAAACTTAACCCTTCTCTCTAGAGGAGTATACAAGTGATCCAAAGTCATATGGAAAGAATCAATCTAGAACCCAGCTACCTCAGGACCACCCTTTCCAGTGAACATATGAGGGTACTGCAGCTAGAAATCCCTAGTCAGATCAAACATACTCGGTGCATCCCACCCTATGTCACTTTCCATAAACTACATAAAACGAGTGAAATTCTCACCAAACTTCTCTACTGACCTATCATCAGAAACCAATGGGACCTCTTTTCCCACTACTATAGGTGCATTCTTAGCAATTTCCTCATGTTTCCCTACCAGTAAGCATCGTCATGGAGGAATCTCTCTACAATGACAAACACATATTCATGGAACAAAACACATATTTTCCATAGTAACACAGAATAGAAGTCACAACTAGTCATAAATTAACTACTCCACATATACTTTCTCAATGGGTGAAAACCACAACACTCTCACTACCCTCAACTATCCCTATCCCAATTCATGGATAACTTGAGGTAAAACAAATTTATATATTTTAGAAGTCTTATGTTTGACACTATTTTTCCCTTTCCACTTTAAATTTTCAATTTATAATTATAAAATCCTCCCAATTATCATATTTAGATTTTATATCATCTTAACAATTAATTTAGCAGTTTAAACATTTTTCATTTCAGTACCATCTCTTAAAAATGAAAAAAAATAGAAAATCATTTCACCCCACATAACCCATCCACAACATGCCATTCCATGCGTACCTAACATGATAAATGTCATATAAATTTCATGAGTTCCTAAAATGATTCATGTATACACAACCACGTGCCATACTGGTTTATGAGTAAAATCTCATAAAAAATAACATCACACAAAAAGTGTATCACCCAAAGTGAAATATCATATAATTGTAACAAGTAAATATAAATAATAATAACCCCACCCTAGTAACTTGGGTTTTCCCTTGCACATGGGTTAGTTACTCCCATGCATGAGATCATTTATAAGGCCCAAAACATCCTATCCTCCTATCTACCTTCCCAAATAGTAAGGCGATAGAAAAGAAACTCCTCTAATACCACATTGTAGCATTCCAACCTAAGAAAAACTAAATTGGCACCCCAAGTCAGTTTGTTATGTGACCTTAAGTGTGCCTCCCCATATGCTAGAGGCTTCTAACTTGAAGTGAGGGTATAATAAGGTATGTGGAGTTAATATAAACTCTTTACCATAGTAAGAAAACAACATAAATCAAAATAAACAATAACCAAAGTAATAATGATCAATAACTAACAATAACCATACATCACATAACTAGATACCTAAACTGGAAGTTCCCATAACCAATACATAAAACATTTCATACCATACTAGTGTCACGTGTCAAGGGAAAACCAAAAATAAATAAACACTGAAAATAACCAAATCAGGTCCCAAGATCAAGTCTGGTCCCCTCATCCAAGATCTATCCAAAATTCCCAACTCAATTATCTAACATAGGTATTTTGACCTTATCTTGACCAGAAACCATGAAATCTACTTGGGTACTAGTAGAGGCCTGAGTAGGGTGTGAGTACATCTCAGTAATCCACCACCAATGATGTATAAAGTAATATGCATTCAAATAACAATAGCAGTTTATAAATAAGAAAAATGGAACAATTAAACATGGGAATGAAAGTAACAAGTTTCTCAATATTAGTTATCAATCATAGGAGTTAAACACTTAAATTAAAAAGAACCAATTTGTTTATCATCCCAAAATTAGATTCCAATGAGTGTTGAACCAATTACCATCACATATCAAATTCACTTAGTGCCCGGATCATTGTGTTGGAAACATATTCAGGATTAAAAAGCGTCATGTCAATCATATCAAGTCAGGGATGTCGAGTGTCATGTCTGGACAACCTTTATCAAATTTAAGGAGCATCATGTACAACATCCTTACCAATGCGTTTTAGTCATCATTTCCATCATCTAGAATGATTTCATCGTTCCAAAATTCTCAAGTTCCAACATTATTGACCTTTTTATCAAGGGTGAACCCATCGCAACATTTATTTATTCTCATGGTCTAATATACTCAACCTCTTTGGATCAATTCCATACTTAAATTTCTTATTCATTTAACCCAACACTTGAATATTCCTCAAAACAATTTAATATAATGAACATGCCTCCTTTCCCATTTCCCATTAATTCCCTTTATCATATATTAAAAAAATTTCTCACCAAGTTAAGCCAATTGGTCCTTTAAGTCATGATAACATTCCAAACAACAATTACAACCGGTTTAATCTTATAAACCATTTAATTCATCATTTCAAAACTCATTTCACCATTTTCAAGGGATTGGAACACCTAATGGTCAACTGTAGGCCTGATCTCAAAACCACCCACGGATATGATGGGGTATATAAAGGGTATTACACATCAATTAATATCACAATTTACTTTTCTTAGTCAAGGAAACAAAAATATAGCAATGCAGTGTATTATCACAACCACATACACAAATATAAAATCAATACTATGGGAGAAATATTATAGACCACCTACCTTATTCTCATAGACAACCACTCGTCCAACTTTGACCCTTAATTATAGCTAAGATGGAATAAAATGAAAAGTTAATGAACTCCCTAAAAATATTGTTGATGGTATTTGGAAGAAGATAAAACAACCGGCAATGATTCTTCTATAAAATAAAAGGAAACATATCCAGAGACTTACTTGGGGATTCGATTCGCACTAAACCACACCACAAACACACAAGAATCGAGGGAGAACCATACTTGGAAGAGAAGGGAGATTTTATTTTTCACCCTAGGCTATTGGGGAAGAAATGATGGTGAAAAGTTTGTTAGATTGCATAAGGATCGGTATGGGAAAATCATCAAATAGCCTCTTTTAATAAGGAACACGGTTTGGCCACATGGTTTTCCAAACCAAAAGTCAACCGTGCATCCTCCTCTATCCATGAGGAAACCAAGTCACACAGTTTACTAGGGCACCTGCATAATTTGAAAAACCATACAGAAGTTGTGAGAATGGTTCTGTCCTACCTCACATGGTTTTCAGGCCCCCTGTGCATGGTTTACAAAACATGCACCCCCTTCTCTATGTTGCATGGTTATGGTGTGTGGTTAGTACTAATTGTGCGTCAATCATGATTCATGCACAATATACCCATTTTCCTTAATTTTTCAGGCCTTGAACACTCGATAAACTCTCAATTCCTTTTCTACTCCTGATAGCCATTTCATTAACCATTTCAAAAGGATATTCACAAAAATTAAAACAAAAATTTACCTCATCAAAGGGTTGAGATCTTATGCTGTAGGTGATGTTGAAGGCTTATATGTGTAGATATTGGGTCAGTTAGCAAAGGAGAAGACATCTCTTCCTATTATGTATCATGATTAGAGGCATATTCCCATCAATTTTATGAATTATATTTTTGATAAACAACTAAAATAAGTAAAAATAAATATAAAGTTTTTTTATTTCATATTTCTATCAAATGCAAGTCTAGTTATTTTTGAATGTCTAATATGTTGATAATTTTCCATTTTTATGTGCATAAAGTGGTTGTGTGTCAATGGAATATGAAAATATTGTAGAAAAAGTGGATGGAATTTAAGTATAGGTTGTGGTGTGAGTTTAATTACCCCTCCTTGAGTCTCTGTCAAATGTATAAAAAGGTGTATAAAGGAATACCTTATGATCAGTGAAATTCATTTATAGATATACATAATCCTAATCCACATAAGGGATTTGATATTTTATGAGTAAGTTGATATTAATTTATTAAAAATAATGAGGAGAAGATCGAAGAAGGTAATATTATAGCTGTTTATTAAAGATATTTTTGTGGCATTTTAAGAACATAAATTTGTATAGTTATAATTTTTTTACTTTGATGATATAGGAAAAATAAGTCAGTTGTGAGGTTGGTCAAACTGAGTTTTGGTTTTATGTGCACAAGAAATATAAATAAAATTACATAAATAAACTAACTACAATCATCGGGGTAAAAAATATAAATTAAAATTCATTTTTTTTTGGAAAAATATATTTTTCCAAAATTTGTTTTATTTCCAGCAAAAAATTAAAGAGGCATGGAATGTAAATCCTTCATAGTCATCATAAATCTCTCATAGAAATTTCATTGCACAATTTTTGGTAAAGGATAATATTTGTCATGTGTAGGGGTTGGGTTCTAGATCACCCCCTCACAAGTCTTCTGGAGGAGCTCATCTTCATTCACTACAACATCTCCTCCTATAGGTTCGAGTAATGTTATTATTCGAGATCACCTATAATCACAAACAAAAATTCTGAACCTAAAGAACATAATACAATAGCATGATACATAGTGGATAGTTTGAGATGAGTATTTTATAATGATAGGGAGTTCATTGGATACTTTATTTTAGGGCATAACTATGAGAATTCCTATGAACATTGCATCCTTGATATGCCAAACTACAATGGTTCTAAATCTGTTATATTTATTTTAATATTTTAATATTATTATGATAGTTGATGTAAATATATTTTATATATAATATCTAATTAAAACTAACTTATATTCTAAATTTCATTTAATGTAGGCAGTATATGCATGAAGGGTGGTAGAAGAGAGAAAAATCAGGAACATTTATCATTTGGGGGTAACCAACATGACCTAGGGGAGTATCATTGATGTTTGATTCCCCTTTTCAAATGTTTTATTTGTAATAAAAACTTATATATGATTATTTTTCCACATATAACTTAGAAATATGTGTTTTATATTAAAAAATAGTGTGATATAATTTAAGAAACCTTTTTCTTTTTATGTTTTTTTGTATGATCACACAAATTATTGAATTATGTGCTCTATGGATATATTTTTATTTTATATTTAAGGTAAAAGAATATTCAGAAGCCTATTGTAACCTAATATTTTTTTGTAATTAGTGGTGGTTTAAATCACTGTTGTATAATTAATAGTGGTTTTAAGCATGGATACTCAATTAAAAATTTTCATTATATGATAATAAACCGATGTTAAAACCACTGTGGATTTAAAAAATAACTTTAGCTAATACCTATTTTTCTTATAGTGATATTGTATCAGTTTTTCACCTACTATCAATAACTAAACTTCTTATTCTAATATATTTTATTCACAGAATATCATGAATATTATTTCTATAATTTTAATATGGAAACTTCCTTCAAATTGTGACAGAATCATTATTCATTTAAAATTGGCTAAAAAATCTCATGCTAAAAGTTCAATTCCTTATCTTCAATAATGATTTTAAATATTCTATTTGAAATCCTAGAATTATTGCTCAGTGATCTTCTCAATAATAACTATTTTATTTTCCACTAATCATCTCTTGAATCACAACTCAATCACCAAGATCATGATATTTAATCTTTGAAGTCCATCTCAACATCAGCTAACTTAAATCTCCAGAAATCTCACATTTGGTTAACTGTTAATCCTTCCATAAGGAATATAATATCTTATGTAACCTTTTAGCGAGATCAAACATCTTACACATGAATAAGAGTATCTTATGTATACTTTATGAGAATATTACATATTCTCAAGTATTTTCGAATGACCTTGTATATATTCTACATCAAATAGAATATATTATGTATCAACACTTTTGATACTTTACTAAATTTCCACTTTGTTGTATCTTATGTATCACCTGGAATATATTACTTACCATATGTGATATATTCCGTATTCTACAAATATATTATGCATCATAATATGATTTTTTATATTTTATATTGCAGAATTAACTCTAGAAAATATATTATGTATCATTTAGATATACCATGTATCCTCCAAATATATTATGTATCCCAATTTGTTTTTTTCTTTACTATATTTCAATAGTCCTTTCAATATATATCTTATGTATGATCATATATCTTATGTTTCAATGTATTATTTTTCCTTTATTGTATTTCAGTAGTCACTCAAAAAATATATTTCGTATGAAAAATATATTATGCATCCCATTAGATCTTTCCTTTTTCTAAATTTCCAGTGAGCCTCAACAAATATCTTTTGTATGAACTGAGATATTTCACATACCAAAAAAACATCTTGCATACCATATGAAATATTTTATGTATCACAGTGAAAACTCTCATGGAATTTTCCTATTCTTAAACTTAATCTTTGAGTGCTTCTTATCATCTGTGAATCTTACAAATCACAATGAATTATAGAATATATTTTGTTTCATTTAGGGAATCTTATTCATCTCGGTAAGATCAAGTACATTTTCAAAAAAAAAATCTAATGAAACCTTACGTATTATATGTCTTTGTCAATTTTTAAGCTTTAATTCAGAAATTAAAAACTTCTTAAAACATTCTTAGGGAATCTCCAATCACTCATCACAATTCCTAAAATATCTTACATCATATGTGTACTCCATTTAAGTACTTTAATAAATATCAACTACCTAAACTATTCTCAACTTCAACCTCAACCTTTTTCATCCATAATACAAGTGATATTCTCTATTTAGTATAATAACTTTGATGGTTGATAATTTAAGGATGGATTCTCAATCATCTATCCAACCTTTGTAATTATCTCCTCAAGTTGTTAAATTGCTAGCTCCTCAAACTCATTTAATATAAAGACCCGAACCCAAAACCCAGGTTCAGATCTTATAAATGTTTTGTAATTTTTTTTCAATAAAGAAACTTGAATTTATACACAATAATTATTACAACAGAGGACGTTTTACCGGTCTATATTCTGGAGGATTATATACAAGCTTACAATTTATCAGAGTTTTAATAAAATTAAACAGAAATTCAACTTTGCTTCCGCCTGCAAAAATGATGACGTCCAACTTTGGACTTTAAAGTGACCTATTAAAATAATTTTAAAATAAGGGATGAGAGATAGATTGCCCGGTAAGGGGTTTTAAAATCAACTGATAAATTCTTTTTAAAACATTTCTTTAAATATAAATATTTATAATCAACAACACCTAAAAACTTTTAGAAAACAAGATTTTCATTAAAATAATGATATTTGATAATTTGTTGGGAGTTCTCCTTTGAAAATATTAATTTTATATGTGTCATAAATTATACTTGACATAAAATGTCTAAAATCCAAACATAAGGCCACTAATCATAACTAAGACTTTTGGGTTCACTCCCTATAACGTCACAAAATTCACTAACACCAATTTTAAAAAAAAATTCCCATGAACCTGCTTTTCTCATCTCTGACCCAAAATATTTACAAAGTCCTTACATAATATTATTTCCTTCCAAAGAAATTGATCATTCTTGTCACATATCGTCAAGATTTTCTCAAGAGTCTCTAAAACCAATTTTCAAATAAACCCATGCTTGTAATTAACATCTTTATTTGTGAATCATAAATAAAATGACAAATGAAATAAATCACATCTAATTTAGCCTTCTTCAAATAAACGTAATGAATAAATAGTTATGTGTCTCACTTGATATTATTAGAGAAACATTCTAAGTAGTAAATGTAACAATTTCGTATATCGATATATATATATATATATTCTTAAATAGCATAAAATCAGAATTAAATATATATACACATGAATTTTGAAATACCCGTATTTGCATAAAATCATCCATGCACAAAACTTTGATAAATGAAAAATTCACTCCACGCACATGCATTCATGTATATATGTAAATAATTTTACATACAAAAAGGTTTGAAACGTCATGGAAAATTAATGATGAATGGCCATTAATCCTAATTATCGATCAAAAATTCAAAAATCACTCATATATTTACTAACTATAAATTTATATTCTAAGTTAAATAAAAGTTTTCCAGAATTATGTATACATATATATACATATATAAATTTATATATATATATATATATATGTAAATGGTAAGGAATTATCATTACACATTATTGTGGAATTATTCATGTTTATTCAAGCCTTTGATAAATAAAAATATAAGCTTCTAGCAAAAAGAAAATAATTGTTTAGATTAATTTAAAATACCATTTTCAAAGAACATAACTAACCACCATGTATTAAAACATGATTTGATAAAAATAATTCATTTCATATTAAATATGAACATATAATTAAATAATAACAATTCTTACAACACTGAAATCAAAAAATTAATTCCGCAAGTGAAGAACAACATTAGAGAAAATATATGTCACACCATAACAAAATTTATATACTTAAATAAATAACACACAAATAGATGATGAAAGAAATTAAATCCAAAAATAAATTTTATAATTATTCCCTTTCAATAAATGATTAAAGAAATTAAATGTTTTATTTTTAAATAAAACACAAATAGATATTTTAAAGTCAAGATTTAAAATCCAAACACTAATAAAGAATTAAAATCCAAACACTAATAAACAAAAACTCATATCAAAAAAATAAGTTTAATCATAAAGATAAATAATGAATCCCCAATATAAAATTAAATATAATCAAAAAATTAAAATTCCATAATCATAAATGATCCCTTACCTATTTTTTGTAAACCAAAACAGGTTATGCCTTCTTGATTCAAGTTCAACCTCTTTGGATCAATTCCATACTTAAACTTCTTATTCATTTAACCCAACACTTGAATGTTCCTCAAAACAATTTAATATAATGAACATGCCCCCTTTCCCATTTCCCATTAATTCCCTTTATCATATATTAAAAAATTTTCTCACCAAGTTAAGCCAATTGGTCCTTTAAGTCATGATAACATTCCAAACAACAATTACAACCGGTTTAATCTTATAAACCCTTTAATTCATCATTTCAAAACTCATTTCACCATTTTCAAGGGATTGGAACACCTAATGGTCAACTGTAGGCCTGATCTCAAAACCACCCACAGATATGACGGGGTATATAAAGGGTCTTACACATCAATTAATATCACAATTTACTTTTCTTAGTCAAGGAAACAAAAATATAGCAATGCAGTGTATTATCACAACCACATACACAAATATAAAATCAATACTATGGGAGAAATATTATAGACCACCTACCTTATTCTCATAGACAACCACTCGTCCAACTTTGAACCTTAATTATAGCTAATATGGAATAAAATGAAAAGTTAATGAACTCCCTAAAAATATTTTTTATGGTATTTGGAAGAAGATAAAACAACCGGCAATGATTCTTCTATAAAATAAAAGGAAACATATCCAGAGACTTACTTGGGGCTTTGATTCACACTAAACCACACCAAAAATACACAAGAATCAAGGGAGAACCATACTTGTAAGAGAAGGGAGATTTTATTTTTCACCCTAGGCTATTGGGGAAGAAATGATGGTGAAAAGTTTGTTAGATCACATAAGGATCGGGATGGGAAAATCATCAAATAGCCTCTTTTAATAAGGAACATGGTTTGGCCACATGGTTTTCCAAACCAAAAGTCAACCATGCATCCTCCTATATCCATGAGGAAACCAAGTCACATAGTTTACTAGGGCACCAGCATAATTTGAAAAACCATACAGAAGTTGTGAGAATGGTTCTGTCCTACCTCACATGGTTTTCAGGCCCCCTATGCATGGTTTACAGAACTTGCACCCCCTTCTCTATGTCGCATGGTTATGGTGTGTGGTTAGTACTAATTGTGCGTCAATCATGAGTCATGCACAATATACCCATTTTCCTTAATTTTTCAAGCCTTAAACCCTCGAGAAACTCTCAATTCGTTTTCTACTCCTCATAGTCATTTCATTAACCATTTCAAAAGGATATTCACAAAAATTAAAATAAAAATTTACCTCATCAAAGGGTTGAGATCTTATGCTATAGGTGATGTTGAAGGCTTATATGTGTAGATATTGGGTCAGTTTGCATAGGAGAAGACATCTCTTCTTATTATGTATCATGATTAGAGGCATATTCCCATCAATTTTATGAATTATCTTTTGGATAAACAACTAAAATAAGTCAAAATAAATATATATTTTTTTATTTCATATTTCTATCAAATGCATGTCTAGTTATTTTTGAATATCTAATATGTAGATACTTTTCCATTTTTATGTGCATAAAGTGGTTGTGTGTCAATGGAATATGAAAATATTGTAGAAAAAGTGGATGGAATTTAAGTATACGTTGTGGTGTGAGTTTAATTACCCCTCCTTGAGTCTCCATCAAATGTATAAAAAGGTGTATGAAGGAATACCTTATGATCAGTGAAAGTCATTTATAGATATACATCATCCTAATCCACATAAGGTATTTGATATTTTATGAGCAAATTGATATTAATTTATTAAAAATAATGAGGAGAAGATCGAAGAAGGTAATATTATAGCTATTTATTAAAGATATTTTTGTGGCATTTTAAGTAAATAAATTTGTATAGTTATCATTTTTTTACTTTGATGATATAGGAAAAATAAGTCAGTTGTGAGGTTGGTCAAACTGAGTTTTGGTTTGATGTGCCCAAGAAATCTAAAGGATATTACATAAATAAACTCACTACAATCATCGGGGTAAAAAATATATATTACAATTCATTTTTTTTGAAAAAATATATTTTTCTAAAATTTGTTTTATTTCCAGCAAAAAATTAAAGAGGCATGGAATGTAAATCCTTCATAGTCATCATCAATATCTCATAGAAATGTCATTGCACAAGTTTTGGTAAAGTATCATATTGTTCATGTGTAGGGGTTAGGTTCTAGACCACCCCCTCACAAGTCTTCTGGAGGAGCTCATCTTCATTCACTATGACATCTCCTCCTACAGGTTCGAGTAATGTTATTATTCGCGATCACCTATAATCACAAACAAAAATTGTGAACCTAAAGAACATAATAGAATAGCATGATATATAGTGGATAGTTTGAGATGAGTATTTTATAATGATAGGGAGTTCATTGGATACTTTATTTTAGGGCATAACTATGAGAATTCCTATGAACATTGCATCCTTGATATGCCAAACTACAATGGTTCTAAATCTGTTATATTTATTTTAATATTTTAATATTATTATGATAATTGATGTAAATATATTTTATATATAATATATAATTAAAACTAAATTATATTCTAAATTTCATTTAATGTAGGCAGTATATGCATGAAGGGTGGTAGAAGAGAGAAAAATCAGGAACATTTATCATTCGGGGGTAACCGACATGACCTAGGGGAGTCGAATTGATGTTTGATTCCCCTTTTCAAATGTTTTATTTGTAATAAAAACTTATATATGATTATTTTTCCACATATAACTTAGAAATATGTGTTTTATATTAAAAAATAGTGTGATATAATTTAATAAACCTTTTTCTTTTTATGTTTTTTTGTATGATCACACAAATTATTGAATTATGTGCTCTATGGATATATTTTTATTTTATATTTAAGGTAAAATAATATTCAGAAGCCTATTGTAACCTAATATTTTTTTGTAATTAGTGGTGGTTTAAATCACTGTTGTATAATTAATAGTGGTTTTAAGCATGGATACTCAATTAAAAATTTTCATTATATGATAATAAACCGATGTTAAAACCACTGTGGATTTAAAAAATAACTTTAGCTAATACCTATTTTTCTTATAGTGATATTGTATCAGTTTTTCACCTACTATCAATAACTAAACTTCTTATTCTAATATATTTTATTCACAGAATATCATGAATATTATTTCTATAATTTTAATATGGAAACTTCCTTCAAATTGTGACAGAATCATTATTCATTTAAAATTGGCTAAAAAATCTCATGCTAAAAGTTCAATTCCTTATCTTCAATAATGATTTTAAATATTCTATTTGAAATCCTAGAATTATTGCTCAGTGATCTTCTCAATAATAAATATTTTATTTTCCACTAATCATCTCTTGAATCACAACTCAATCACCAAGATCATGATATTTAATCTTTGAAGTCCATCTCAACATCAGCTAACTTAAATCTCCAGAAATCTCACATTTGGTTAACTGTTAATCCTTCCATAAGGAATATAATATCTTATGTAACCTTTTAGCGAGATCAAACATCTTACACATGAATAAGAGTATCTTATGTATACTTTATGAGAATATTACATATTCTCAAGTATTTTCGAATGACCTTGTATATATTCTACATCAAATAGAATATATTATGTATCAACACTTTTGATACTTTACTAAATTTCCACTTTGTTGTATCTTATGTATCACCTGGAATATATTACTTACCATATGTGATATATTCCGTATTCTACAAATATATTATGCATCATAATATGATTTTTTATATGTTATTTTTCAGAATTAATTCTAGAAAATATATTATGTATCATTGAGATATACCATGTATCCTCCAAATATCTTATGTATCCCAATTTGTTTTTTCCTTTACTATATTTCAATATTCCTTTCAATATACATCTTATGTATTGTCATATATCTTATGTTTCAATGTATTATTTTTCCTTTATTGTATTTCAGTAGTCACTCAAAAAATTTATTTCGTATGAAAAATATATTACGCATCCCATTAGATCTTTCCTTTTTCTAAATTTCCAGTGAGCCTCAAAAAATATCTTTTTTATGAACTGAGATATTTCACATACCAAAAAAAACATCTTACATACCATATGAAATATGTTATGTATCACAGTGAAAACTCTCATGGACTTTTCCTATTCTTAAACTTAATCTTTGAGTGCTTCTTATAATCTGTGAATCTTACATATCACAATGAATTATAGAATATATTTTGTTTCATTTAGGGAATGTTATTCATCTCAATAAGATCAAGTACTTTTTCAAAAAAAAAATCTAATTAAACCTTACGTATTCTATGCCTTTGTCAATTTCTAAGCTTTAATTCAGAAATAAAAAACTTCTTAAAACATTATTAGGGAATCTCTAATCACTCATCACAATTCCTAAAACATCTTACATCATATGTGTACTCCATTTAAGTACGTTAATAAATATCAACTACCTAAACTATTCTCAACTTCAACCTCAACCTTTTTCATCCATAATACAAGTGATATTCTCTATTTAGTACAATAACATTCATGGTTGATAATTTAAGGATGGATTCTCAATCATCTATCCAACCTTTGTAATTATCTCCTCAAGTTGTTCAATAGATACCTCCTTAAACTCATTTAATATAAAGACCCGAACCCAAAACCCAGGTTCCGATCTTATAAATGTTTTTTAATTTTTTTTCATTAAAAGAAACTTGAATTTATACACAACAATTATTAAAATAGAGGACCTTTTATCGGTCTATATTCTGGAGGATTATATACAAGCTTACAATTTATTAGAGTTTTAATAAAATTAAACAGAAATTCAACTTCGCTTCCGCCTACAAAAACGATGACGTCCAACTTTGGACTTCAATGTGACCTATTAAAATAATTTTAAAATAAGGGATGAGAGATAAATTGCCCAGTAAGGGGTTTGAAAATCAATTGATAAACTCTTTTTAAAAGATTTCTTTAAATTTAAATATTTATAATCAACAACACCTAAAAACTTTTAGAAAACAAGATTTTCATTAAAATAATGATATTTGATAATTTGTTGGGAATTCTCCTTTGAAAATATTAATTTTCTATGTGTCATTAATTATACTTGACAGACCATGTCTAAAATCCAAACATAAGGCCACTAATCATAACTAAGACTTTTGGGATCACTCCCTCTAACGTCACATAATTCACTAGCACCAATTTTCAAAAACATTTTCCCATGAACCTGCTTTTCTCATCTCTGACCCAAAATATTTACAAAGTCCTTACATAATATTATATCCTTCCAAAGAAATTGATCATTCTTGTCACATATCTTCAAATTTTTCTCAAGAGTCTCTAAAACCAATTTTCAAATAAACCCATGCTTGTAATTAACATCTTTATTTTTGAATCATAAATAAAATGACAAATGAAATAAATCACATCTAATTTAGCCTTCTTCAAATAAACGTAATGAATAAATAGTTATGTGTCTCACATGAGATTATTAGAGAAACATTCTAAGTAGTAAATGTAACAATTTCGTATATCGATATATATATATATATATATATATATATATATTCTTAAATAACATAAAATCAGAAGTTAATATACACACACATGAATTTTGAAATACCCGTATTTTCATAAAATCATTCATGCACAAAAATTTGATAAATGAAAAATTCAATCCATGCACATGAATTCATGTATATATGTAAATAATTTTACATACAAAAAGGTTTGAAACGTCATGGAAAATTAATTATGAATGTCCATTAATCCTAATTATCGATCAAAAATTCAAAAATCACTCATATATTTACTAACCATAAATTTATATTCTAAGTTAAAGAAAAGTTTTCCAGAATTATGTATACATATATATACATATATAAATTTATATATATATATATATATATATATGTAAATGGTAAGGAATTATCATTACACATTATTGTGGAATTATTCATGTTTATTCAAGCCTTTGATAAATAAAAATATAAGCTTCTAGTAAAAAGAAAATCATTGTTTTGATTAACTTAAAATACCATTTTAAAAGAACATAATTAACCACCATGTATTAAAACATGATTGGATAAAAATAATTCATTTCATATTAAATATGAACATATAATTAAATAATTATAATTCTTACAACACCGCAATCAACAAATTAATTCCACAAGTGAAGAACAACATTAGAGAAAATATATGTCACACCATAACAAAATTTATATACTTAAATAAATAACACACAAATAGATGATGAAAGAAATTAAATCCAAAAATAAATTTTATAATTAATCCCTTTCAATAAATGATTAAATAAATTAAATGTTTGATTTTGAAATAAAACACAAATAGATATTTGAAAGTCAAGATTTAAAATCCAAACACTAATAAACAAAAACTCATATCAACAAAATAAGTTTAATCATAAAGATAAATAATGAATCCCCAATATAAAATTAAATATAATCAAGAAATTAAAATTCCATAATCATAAATGATCCCTTACCTATTTTTTATAAACCAAAACAGGTTATGCCTTCTTGATTCAAGTTGAACCATTGGAAAAAGAAATGGAATAGTTTGGATTGGGAGAGGTTCTTTATGGTGGGTGGGGTTTTCCCTTGAAACTAAATACATACATATATTATACGAAAAACATCCTACCTCACAAGGATTGAAGACAAAGAACACCTAACCACACATAGAAACCTAGAATCTGGATTTCCAGATTTGATTTTGAAACCTTAACCTGTGGATGACTACCATGACGATGCTCGAACCACGATCGAACTCCAGGCCAGACGAAGCCATCTCACTAGTTGATCTTTGATGGTTCATGTTCAGCTCGTCTCCCTAGCTACGCTCTCCCAATCGACCTTGTCATCATCATGTTTGACCTACTCGATCTGTCTGCACAAGACCTACCCAAACAAAAGACACACCCCTCCCTTGTTGAAAAGGCGCATCCCCCTTTTCTTTCAATTGTTTTCTCTTTTTTTAACCATTTTTAATATCATTTTATTGTCTTATTTCAAAAAAATATTTTTATAATTATTGAATTTATATATTGATATAAATATAATTTACTTTCAATATTTATAAGAAAAATTTATAATTGAAAATACATAAACTTAATTATTTAAGACATTTTAAAAAATATTTTTATTGTTTTATAACTAATGATTATTTCTTATATAAATAAAAACAAATTAACATATTTTCATAGTTTTATAAAATAAAAATTTATAATTATATAAAAGTATTTCAATTAATTTAAAAATAACATTATATATATATATATATATATATCTCGTTTTAAATAAAATTATCATAAAATTTGTAAAACTAAATTAAACATATTCAATGTGTAGTATTTATTAAATAATCATAGTTAGTATAATTGTAACAGTAAATCTATATTGTTTTTTATAATTCTATTTATTTAAAATATTTTATTAAACACCCCTTTTGATAAAAATAATTTTTTTATTAAAATTAATTTTACAAAAATATTAAATTTATTCATATTAAAATATTCCTTAAAACAAAATAATGTTATAAAATTAATTTGAAAACTATATAATTATCTATAAGAATTATTATCTAATTAACTTATGATCAATCTAATTAAAATTCTTAATTTAAATTATTATTTTTAAAGTAAGATGACTAAAGATATTATTATTTTGTTTTCAATAAAACTAAATCTATTTAATAAAATATATAAAAATATTTTTAGAATTTTCTGGGTTGTTACATTATTCCCCCCTCAAAAGAATTACGTCCTCGCAATTCATCCATCAGACTCTAGAAAATTCTGAATTTCCGTCTTCAGAATTAAGAAACACTGGGATCATTAAACTTCTAGACTCGAAAACATCTAATCTCCAAAGTTAACTAGATCATTCCTCTAACACCAATTATAAACACCCGAACCCAAAACCCAGGTGGATTTCTTATAAATGATGTATAATTTTTTTCCAATAAAAGAAACTTGAATTTATACACAAAATTTATTACAACAGAGAAACTTTTACCGGTCTAGGTTCTAGAGGATTAGATACAATCTTAAAATTTATCATAGTTGCAATAAAATTAAACAAAAATTCAACTTCGCTTCCGTGTGAAAAAACGACGATTTCCAACTTTGGACTTCAAAATGACATGTGAAAATAATTTTAAAACAAGGGATGAGTGATAAATTACACAGTAAGGGGTTTGAAAATCAACTAATAAATTTTTTTTAAAAAATTTCTTCAAATTTAAATATTTATACTTAACAAAACATGAAATTTTTTAGAAAATAATTTTTTCATCAAAATAATGATATTTGAAAATTTGTTGGGAATTCTCCTTTGAAAATATTAATTTTTAGTGGGTCGTTAATGATACTTGACAGATCATGTCTAAAATCCAAACATAATGCCACTAGTCATAACTAAGACTTAGGAGTTCACTCCCCATAATGTCACATAATTCACCAATGCCAATTTTCGAAAATATTTTCCCATGAACCCGCCTTTCTCATCTCTAACCCAAAACATTTCCAAAGTCCTTACATAATATTATTTCCTTCCAAATAAATTGATCATTCTTATAAAATGTCATCAAAATTTTCTCAATAGTCTCTAAAACTAATTTTCAGATAATCCCATGCTTGAAATTTACATCTTTATTTGTGAAGCATAAATAAAATGAAAAATAAATTAAAGAACATCTAATTTTTCCTTATTTGAATAAACATAATGAATAAATAGTTATCTGTCTCACATGAGATTATTAGATAAACATTCTAAGTAGTATATGTAAAAATTTCGTATGTCGATATATATATATATATATATATATATATGCTTAAATAGCTTAAAGTCGGAAGTTAATATATATACACATGGATTTTTTAATACCCATATTTACATAAAATCATTCATGCACAAAACTTTGATAAATGAAAAATTCACTCCTTGCACAAGCATTCATGTATACACGTAAATGATTTTACACACAAAAAAGTTCAAAACATCATGGAAAATAAATTATTAATGGCCATTAATCATAATTATCAATCAAAAATTCAAAAATCACTCATATATTTATTAACCATAAATTTATATTCTAAGTTAAAGAAAAGTTTTTCTAGAATTATGTATACACATATATATATATATATGTAAATGATAAGGAATTATCATTACACATTATTGTGGAATAATTCATGTTTATTCAAGGCTTTGATAAATAAAAAAATAAGTTTCTAGCAAAAAGAAAAACATTATTTTGATTAACATAAAATACCATTTTCAAATAACATAATTAACCACTATATATTAAAACATCATTTTCTAAAAATAATTCATTTCATATTAAATTTGAACATATAATTAAATAATAACAATTCTTAAAATACCGTAAGCAAACAAGTTAATGCCGCAAGTGAAGCACAACATTAGAAAAAATATATGTCACACCATAACAAAATTTATACTTAAATAAATAACACACAAATATATGAAGAAAGAAATTAAATCCAACAACACTTTTTTTAATTAATCCCTTTCAATAAATGATGAAAGTAATTAAATGTTTGATTTTGAGATAAAACACAAATAGATGTTTGAAAATCAAGATTTAAAATCCAAACACTAATAAAGAATTAAAATCCAAACACTAATAAACACAAACTCATCTCAACCAAATATGTTTAATCATAAAGATAAATAATGATTCTCTTACAAAAAATTAAATAGACTCAAGAACTTAAAATTCCATAATCATAAATGATCCCTTACCTATTTTTTGTAAACCAAAAACAGGTTATGCCTCCTTGATTCAAGTAGAACCATAGGAAAAAGAAATGGAATAATTTGGATTGGGAAAGGTTCTTTTTGGTGGGAGTGGGTTTCTCTTGAAACTGAATACATACATACATACATACATACATACATACATACATACATACATACATACATACATACATACATACATACATACATACATACATACAAACATACATACATACATACATACATACATACATACATACATACATACATACATACATACATACATACATACATACATACATACATACATACATACATACATACATATATATGTGTGTGTGTGTGTAGGTTGGTTGGCAGCTACTTCTATGGGAAGCAAACTGATAGAGTCACTGCAAGCTTTTCGTGCAAGCTCAATGAACAGGTGAAGCAGACAACAGATATGCATTCATGAAAGAGGCCAAAGTGTTTAATTAGAAGGATCAAAAGTAGTGGTGGTAGATTAGAATAATCAAAGGAGATGATCATATTTAAATATTTTATACTAGTCAAATAGACATTCATGAACCAAAATCTTTTTCCTACTATTTGAAATCTAAAAGCATGGAATTAAACAAAAAATAGACCACAATAGAGGAAAATGACTAAATCATATTCGATTTATATATTATTCCCATCGTGACAAGAAAAACCAGATCGAACACAACAGACAACCAACAGGAAAAACATAAAAGATCCAAAACATGATAAACCAGATTCACACAAGATGCCTAGATTGAAAAACATCCTACCTCACAAGGTTCAAAGATGAAGAATACCTAAATTATTATTTTTAAAGAAAAACAACTAAAAATGTTACTAGTTTGTTTTCACTATAAATAAATCTATTTAATAAAATGTAGAAAAAATAAGTTTATATTTTTTTGGGTTGTTACATTTAAAACCTTTAGTTGATAGTGCTTTCAGCAACCATTATCACATGTCATTGATTCTTATAAATTCTCAACACAATAATCATCATATGTATACGCTGCTTCCAAAACACCAAGAAACATCCCAATCTTCCTTTTCAATATGTATAATGGAAACATCTCAATATTATGATTCAATCACCTTTTCCAACTTATGAATTGATCTTCAAAACACTATGGAAAACAATAATTCATATAATATGGTGTAAATCCATGATATATCTCAATATCTTCAACCACTTCATTCATTTGGCTCTCCATCATCTCCCAAATCATATTAATTTTTCTTCTTAATGATATATTGACAAAAAATACAATAAATGAAGCTCTCTTCAGACTCAATCCAATTAGGAACTTCATATATAAACAATGCATATATGAAAGAGTCATAAGAGGAATACAAAACCTAAAGAATCATGAAAAAGTTTAGAAGAATATCTCATACCAATATCATAAGATATGAAATAGAATTGATCAACTAGAGGAGAATAAAGAGGCTTATAAATCCAAAAAAATAATGAGAAAATGGTGTAATATAATTTCAAAGGGTAAGGTATGGAAGGCTTAGATAATATATAAAATATAGGAATATTACATGAAAAATAAATAATATAGATAGGATTTCCCCTTAAAAAATTTATAAGAAATGGATTAAGAATAAACCATTAGGAGGATAATACATACAGGTATTTCCCCCCCAAAAATGGAAAGATAAAATATAAAATATCAAAAGATGATATATTGAAAATATAGAAGAATTTTGAATATGAAATGGTTTTAGTAAAACCACTGCATATTCAAAAAATAACCATCATTAAAACCAATTTTCCTTATAGTGATACAATATAGGTTGTTCACCCACTCTCAACAACTACACATCTTATTATACTATATTTTATTCACAGAATCTCATATTTATTATTTCCATAATTTTAATGTGAAAAATTCTCTAAAATTTGGATAGAATTATTCTTCATTTAAAATTGGTCAAAAAATACCACGCTAAAGGCACCAGTCCTTATATTTAATAATGATTTTAAATATTCTATTTGAAATTCCAAAATTATAACTCAGTGATCTTCTCAATAGTAACCATTTGATTTTCTACTAATCTCGGCTTGAATCAAGACTCAGTCACCAGGATCATGATATTTAATCTTTGAAGTCTAGCTCAGTATCAGCTAAATTAAATCTCTATAAATCTCACATTTTGTAATTTTCAATCCTTTTATAAGGAATAAAAAATATTATGTAACCGTTCAATAAGATCAAACATCTTATGCATGCATAAGAGTATCTTATGTATACTTCATGTGAATATTACATATTCTCAAGTATCTTATGCACGACCTTGCATATATTTTGCATCAAATAGAATATATTAAGTATCAAAACTTCTAGTACTTTACCAAATTTTGACTTTTTGATATGTTCTGTATCACCTGGAAGATATTAATTACCATCTATGATATATTGCGTATGCTCTTAATATCTTATGCATCACAACATGATTTTTTTCATATGTTATATTGCAGAGTTCTCTCCAGGAAATATATTCTATATCATTAAGATATACTATATATCTTCCAAATATCTTACGTATCTTGGTGTTGTTTTTTTCCTTTACTTCATTTCAGCAGGCCTTTAATTATACAACTTCTGTGCTCATATATCTTACATTTCAACATAATATCTTTCCTTTGTTTCATTTTAGTAGTCACTTAGAAAATATCTTTCATATGAAAAATATCTTACGCATCCCATAAGATCTTTGATTTTATAAACTTGCAATTATCCTCAAAAAATATATTTTGTATGCACTAATATATATCACGTGCCAAAAAAAAATCTTACATACCATATGAAATATGTTATGTATCACAGTGTGAACTCTCATAGACTTTACCCATTCTTCAACTTTATCTCAGGGTGCTTCTTATAATATGTGAATCTTATATATCACAATGAATTCTATAATATCTTTTGTATCATTTAGATAATGTTATGAATATCAGTAATCTTAAGGCCTTTTTCAACATTCTAGACACCCCCTTGACAGCCCCCACCCTAGACACCCCCTTGACATCCCCCACCCCACTGGACACCCCCCACACCCCTAGACACCCCCTTGACAGCCCCCACCCTCCTGGACAGCCCCCACACCCCTGGATAGCCCTCGCACCCTCATGGACACCCTCCCACCCCCATGGACACCCTGAACACCCCCACCCCACTTGAAATCCCTCCCACACCCCTGAAAACCCCCAGCCCCCTAGACACCTCCCACAACCCTCGACACCCCCTGGACATCCCCCACCCTCCTAGATAGCCCCAAATTCCCTTGGACATCCCTCCCACCCTCCTGGACACCTTGGAGACCCCCACCCCACTGGACAACCCTCCCCCACCCCTAAAACCCCCCACCCCACTGGACACCCCTAGAGCCCTGGACACCCTCCAGACATCCCCCCACCCTCCTGGACAACCCCCACCCCCTGGACAAACCCCCAACTGCCTGGACACACTCCCACCCCCATGGACACCCTAGACAACCCCACCCCATTGGAAAACCCTCCCACACCACTGGAAACCCCCACCCCACTAGACATACCCACACCCCTGTATACCCTCTGAAAACCCCCACCCTCCTGGACAACACCCCACTCCCCTAGATAGCCCTCCTATAATCTTGGACACCCTCCAACCCCCATGGACACCCTGGACACCCCCACACCACTGGACATCCCTCCCACACCCCTATAACCACCCACCCCACTAGACACCCCACACCCCTAGACACCCCCTGGACAGCCCCCATCCTCCTGGACAGCCCCTCACCCCCCTGGACAACCCTCTCACCCTCCTGGACACCCTCTGACCCCCATGGACACCCTGGACACCCACACCCCACTGGAAAACCCTCCCACACCCCTGGAAACCTCCACCCCACTAGACACCCCCACACCACTAGACACCCCTGGACAACTTCCACCCTCCTCGATAGCCCCTTACCCCCTAAAAGACCCACCCACCCTCATCGACACCCCCACCCCCATGGAAACCCTGGACACCCCGCCCCACTGTAAATCCCTCCCACACCCCTAGAAACCCTCCCACACCCTTGGAAACCCCCACACCACTGGACACCCCACACCCCTGTAGACCCCCTGGATAGCCCCCACCCTCCTAGACAGCCCCCACTCCCATGGAATTCCCTCCCACCCTCCTAGACACACTACCAACCCCATGGAAACCTTGGACACCCCCACCCCATTGGAGATCCCTCCCACAACCCTAGAAACCCCCACCCCACTGGACATCCCCCACAACCCTGAACACCCCCTGGACACCCCCACCCTCCTAGACAACCCCTCATCCCCCTGGATAGCCCTCCCACCCTTATAGACACCTTTCCACCCCCATGGACACCCGGGACACCAACACCCCACTGGACAACCCTCCCACACCCCTGAAAACCCCCACCCCACTAGACACCACCACACCCCTAGACACCCCCTGGATAGCCCCCACCCTCCTGGACATCCCCCACTCCCCTGTAGAGACCTCCCACCCCATGGAAACCCTGGACACCCACACCCCACTAGGAAACCCTCCCACACCCCTGAAACCCCCCACCCCACTAAACACCCCCACCCCTGGACACCCCCTGGACAACCCCCACCCTCACGGACAACCCCTCACCCCCTGGACATCCCTCCCACCCTCCTGGACACCCTCCCACCCCCATGGACACCCTAGACACCCCCACCCCACTGGAAAACTCTCCCACACCCTTAGAAACCCCCCACCCCACTAGACCCCCACCCCTAGAGACCCCCTGGACATCCCCCACCCTCCTGGATAGTCCCCACTCCCCAAGACAGCCCACCCACCCTCCTAGACACCCTCCCACCCACATGGACACCCTGGAACCCCCCACCACACCGAACAACCTTCCCACACCCCTAAAAACCCCCCACCCCTAAAAACCCCATGGATAGCCCCCACCCTCCTGGATAGCCCCTCACCCCCTGGACAACCCTCCCACCCTCCTAGACACCCCCATCCCCATGGAAACCCTAGACACCCCACCCAACTGGACAACCCTCCCACACCCCAAGAAACCCCCCACCCCACTGGACACCCCCACATCCCTGGATACCCCCTGGATAACCCCCCACCCTCCTGGATAACCCCCACTCCCCTGGACAACCCTGCCACCCTCCTGGACACCATCCCACCCCCATGGACACCCTGGACACCCCATCCCATTGGAAAACCCTAACACACCCTTGGAACCCCCCCCCCCCCCCCCCACACACCCCACTAGACACCCCCCATACCCCTAAAACCCCCCAGACCAGAATCCATACCAGAAAAACCATAAGAACTAGACCAAAACAAGAAGTAGAGAAAAATTAAACACTCACATATATAACATTAAAAACTTACATTTTAAACTTATAAAAACCTAAATCTAACATAAACGACTACCAAATACATAATTATAATGAAAATATTCAAAATTACATTTTACACTACAAAAAAACTAAAATCCAATCAAACCCGTAAAATAATTTGACCATTCCACTTGTAAGTGTTTGAAATATTGACCACTATAGGGTTGAGGGTCATCAAATAGATAAAAAGTAAAAAGATATTAGTTAACATGTATAATGAATAAATAAAATGAAATATTATGGAAAATTTTGAAAGGAAATCTTACCAAGTCAAAGTTCATAAGTGTTCCAGTTGTAATTATTTCATACATAAATCTTAACATATAATATCCACATTTGACGACGCTTTGTTGTTCATGAAAATTATGTTTAAATGAGTATAAATTCAAAATATTATTTTTATGTAATACATCAAAAATTAAAAATCAAAAATGGATATTTACCTTTACTTTTACAAAGTTGATCTTGAAACTCCATTTCTTTGTGTTTTTTCTAAAGTAGACCCATCCCCTGTTAGAAAATAATACGAATGGAATAAATTTAAAATTCATTATAATATATAAAACTATTAAGAAATTGAAACTTACTTTTCTAACATATTATTAAAACATTCTTGCACATCACCATGGAAAGAGCATATCCAATAAAGTGTTTTCTCCCTTGGGAAAAAAACACCTAACATCTAATGATCACTGAAAAAAGAAAATTTAAGGTTTCTAGATTTTTATGTTAAAAGATAATGAACTCTTTGCCTGAGATATGTTTTATACCTCTCACAAAAAGGAATCATCCAACACCGTGTAATTATATTCTGTTCAAATATTTCAGTAATATAAAGCATTATTTGTTCCTCATCCAATGCATGTGCTTCAGGGGAAATCAAATGTGGGTCCATGAATCCATATACATCTATCCGCTCATTCTTCTCACACATTTTATAAATATACCTAATACAAAACAGACATAAGTATACATTTTTAATAAATATAATGTAGGGAAAAGGTGTTAAGACTTACATGGAAAAAATTTACACGACGTTGATTCCCAACTTATATCCATTAATAAGCTCCATGATATCATTTTTCAGAATCCACACATTTATTGCACGTCTACAAACATGAGCTTCCATTAGAAACTCATAATGATCCGACAATAAATTTGAATATCTTGACAATCTGTCAAGACTACTAGAATCTATATCTAATGTCATAGCCATTTGTCTTTGTTGTTGTCTATACAATATTTCTTTACCTTTGAAGTATTCCTATAAAAATAAATAGAAAAATATATTAGTTTTAAAATGTTAAAACAACTTTAATAAAAAAAATAAAATAGAAGATATAACATACATACCTCTATGGTAATGAGTCGCAGAAGTCTGGATGGCCAAATTAAAAAACGATCGATACTATGTCCAACTATCATCACCTCATTTGTAGGTAATGGTACTCAAGTTGATGTATCTATAATATCCTGTATAGTGACCCTATGATTCTCTACCTATAACTGTTGATGATGAACTATATCTTATATAAAATATACCAGCCCATATGAAACTATATGATGTTGAGGATTATCAACATACAACTCGCAGCCAACGAGCCTATACCCTAGTGGTATAGGCTCCTGCTTGGCATCCAAAAGACCCAGGATTAAATCCAGGTAGAGACTTTTTTTTGGGGTATTGTAGCAGCACTGTAGTAGTAGCATAACTATAGAAACGGAGGCACTGTAGTAGGTACTGCAGCGACCCGGGTACTTTAGCAGTACTATTCACCGAGGGGCCCTTTGGGAAAAAAATGGGCTTTCAATCCTTGTATTCAGGCTACTTGGCCTTGGGCCTTCAGGCTATGTAATGGGTCTCCCTCTACCCAGTCTAAAGAGGTCTTTTCTTTAAATTATAAAATGAGGCTTCGACCCCAACCTTTTTAAAAAAAATCAACATACAACTCGCAATAAGTAGGAAGCTGCGACGGAGGAGTGGAATAAAAAATGTGGTCCGCATGCTGAGGTGGGGGAGTGGGAGCTACTGGAAGATGTGGAGGATAAATAATGGGGTCTTTAGGGGGAGGTGGAGGGGTGGGAGCTACAATCTGAAATTGTCTTTGCATGTCTGCAAATATAGACTGTACTGATGCTCTAATCTCTTCCTCCACCATCACATTAATATTACGAACTTCAGCCTCCAAGGATTCTATTTTTTTATAAACACCCTCAATGGAAGAAGTTTAAGAATGTGGTGATACTTTTCTTATCGATACACCCATAAAATATCCTCATACACGACTAAGATGTTCGGGCTTTCCCAATGCTGCAGATAAAATATCTTACCTCCCAACAGTTGTAAATACCCCCTATGAGCTCTACTCCTCAAGGTAATCCTGTATTAATTAATTGAACATTTATGTAATGATTAAAATTATATAAAGAATATATTTAACTTAAATAAATAAAATAAATATCTTATAATCCGCTCAGATACGATTCTTGAATCTTCTAAAAGATATTGCCCCTTTTTTCTCATCCGAGCTCTCTTCCCTTTTTCATGTCTTGATGGAGGGGATGGAGGGGCAACCTCTCCAGATCTTGAAGACTCAGCTCTCAGTTTTTGTAATTTTTCCACCATCATTTGTTCTTTCAATAATGTATATCCTACCTAAGATAAAGTATGAGGGTATACATTTTTAGATTGGATATCCTGATTATATTTCCCTGTTTGCTACAAACTAAGAATAAGAAATCATTAAAAAAAATTAATAAGATCATTTATATAAGAAATATTATAAAAGTTTACATTTCTCTTACCAAAAATGAATCTTTTCTTCTACTTTGAACAAACTTTCTCCATGTATCTTCATCCATGAAAGGATATATATGAAATGGATTGTCATGACTCCTATGACCAAAAATGAAATCATATGTTAGGGTTGATTTGAAATCCCTCCATCTCCAAGAAACCATCGATAATAATTTCTTCCTAACTCCTCTAGTGTCAAGAATATCAAATGTCATCTGATAAAGAAGAGGTAAAATATATTATACTAGAAAAATTTAAATAATAGGAAAAAAATAGAAAAATATCTTACCAAAATCATCTCCCACAACTGAGATATTATTTCTTTTTTCCACACTTATCCAATCATCATAAAAAATGATTACTTTGTTCTTACCCTAAGTGGATACAAAACTATTAAAATATTTTGCATTTGGACCTCTAGGAATATCATTCTCATCAAACTCAATGAGTATCCTCTGGTCCTATGTATGAGAAAGTGATAATTTTGGTAAACGTGTGCACCCACGTTTACCAACTCTTGAACTCTTCTTTTTCATTATGGTAGCACATGAGGAAGATTGGGAAACATCAAGAGGGGCATGTAAATGATCCTCCCCAGAGGTATGATCATTATGCTCATCTCCAGAATCATGTGGTTGATCAACTGATTGATATTTCATTATCCTTCAAACCAAAAAAACAAACATTAGTTCAAAAATATAAAAATTAAAATACTACAATACTAATGTAAACAAAAAATAGAAAATTGAACCAAGTTACATAATAGTAATAATGTTTAATATGGTAAGCTTGTTAAACAATGGTAAAAATGGTAAACATGGTAGTGTAATTTTCATTCAACAAAATCAATAAATATATAAGTTACATAAAGTTAAACTATGGTAAACTATGGTAAACATGGTAAACATGGTAAACATGGTAGACATGGTAGACATAATAAACATGATAAACATGGTAAACATGGTAAACATGGTAAACATGGTAAACATGGTAAACATGGTAAACATGGTAAACATGGTAAACATGGTAAATTAATTGTCATTCTAAAAAAATAATAGATATATAATTTATGTAATGGTAAACATGATAAACTAAACTAAAAAAAATTAAAATAAACAAAAACTTCTACTTATTTGTTTTAATACATGTTTTAATAAAGAAAAAAAATTAAAATATATAACATTTTATGAAAATAATAAATTTAAATAAGAAATAAAAATATGTTACCTGTAATATTAGGAATGTACAAATGGATTGTTTTCCCAAATTCCTTCATCATGATCGTTCCTTAGGGCACAAACCATGTCTTCAACAAGCTCATCATTAGGTTCTGCTAATCTTTCCATGGAAGTAGGGATCTCACATAAATCAGTATCTTCATCAAGTTTATCCTCAACAAAATATTGTTTTTACCTTGTAAAACAACAGACCACTGCATATATGATTGATCAACTACATAGAAAATATGTTTTTCATGTGTTTCCATTATAAAAGAATCTACTGTGTCTTCCAATCTATTCAGATTAACAATTTTCATTCCAAATTCATTGTGTCGGAAACTATTGTTACCGATAAACCATTTTTAGTTAAAAACATGAACTTTAATTTTAAATTAATCAACCTCACATATTTATTTAATGACTCTATAATATGCAGTTGATGCAGAAATTGTGTTTTTTTTCTTTAGAACTCGAAAAATGAATTGCTTATGCAAACACCAATACACCACTATTCTGAACTCCACTTCTGTTGTCCTGAGATTTCTTATGAAATTTATAGCCATTAATGTCATAACCGCACCATGTTATCACATTTAAACATGGACCACCCACTAACCATCTTAATGTCTCTGATACATCCGATCTACCAAGAAAGGTCTTTTTAAACCATGAAAAAAATGTTTTGTTGTGATCATTCAAAATCCACATTTCTTTCTTCTTTAGATGACATTGTTTCAACTCATTAATATGCAATGTGATATATGGTTGAGCATCAGCTATGTTATTCAAGATGTATAATTCTAACTTCTTCATCTGTTCAGCTGACAACTATTTGACTTTCAATCCATGAATCCCCTTTCCCTCATTATTAACTCATTCATGGAAAGATATAGGAAAACCTATGTTCTCCACCGTAGCAAAGTATCTCTTACAAAACTCCTCAACGTCCTCAGAAATATACTTTTCAATAATGGAGGCTTCATATCGATTTGGATTCCTAACATACCCCTTAAATATTTTCATATAACTTCCAAAAGGATATATCCAACAAAGATATAAAGGTCCACAAAGATTTATTTCTCGAACCAGATGAATCATTAAATGAACCATTATATCAAAAAATATGGAGGAAAATAAATTTCCAATTGACAAAGTATAAAAATTGCATCCTTTTCCAAAATGTTAAAATAATTCACATCAATCACCTTATTAAAAATTGAATTTAAAAAGTAACACAACTTCATTATATTCTTTCTGACATGGATGGGAAATATTCCACGCAATGAAACTGGTAGTAGTTCTTGCATCATGACATGACAATCATGAGATTTCATACCTATCAACTTCAAATACTTAAAAGAGACAAAAAATTTTACATTTGAATAATAACCTTGAGGAACTTTGATATCATTAAGACACTGACAAAAGCTAATTTTCTCCCTCTTGGATAATATATGACAAGCTAGGGGAATAAATGTACGTCTTCCAATAGGAGTGGGAGCTAAATCCAAACTTATTCCCATTGATATTATGTTTAATCTTTCATTAAACCCATATTTTTTCTTTCCTTTAATATATAACAATGTTATAATAAAACTGTCACATATATTATTCTACACATGCATGACATCAATATTATATTTCACTTCATGATATCTCCAATATGGTAGCTCAAAAAACATTGACCTTTTCTTCCAAATATGTCTATCATTACCAGATTTCTATGTCTTTCCCAATGACACATCATGATTGTCCACCCTCTCAAAATAAAAATCATGGGATAAATGTTTTGGAGAAATATCAAATTCTTGTGATCCATTGAATTCCTTTTTTAGTCTTCTATAAGAGTGATCCATAGGCAAAAACTTTCGATGACCCATGTACACTGTTTTCCTCCAATGATGAAATTGACAATATGAAGTCTGTTGTTCGCAAATTGGACATGCTTTATGCCCCTTAACATTGTATCTAGACAAATTTCCATATGCTGGGAAGTCATTTATAGTGAACATAAGCACTACATGCAGTTGAAAATATTCCATTTTATAAGAATCATACACCCTAATACCATCCTCTCATAAAATTTTCAAATCATCAATCAATGGTGACAAGAAAACATCAAAATCATTTTCGGGTAGCTTCAAACCAGAGATCATTATACTCAACATGACATATTTTCACTTCATAAAAAAACCAGGAGAGAGGTTTTAAATTACCAATAAAATAGTCCATCAACTATGTGTGCTACTGAGGGTTTGGTATGGATTCATTCCATCTATGCACAACCCTAGTATGAGATTTCTAATTTCATTTCCAAATATAGGATAATACTCATCAATTTTCTTCCATTGTGTAAAATCAGCTGGATGACATATTTTTCCATCACATATCCACTCATCAGCATGCCATATTAACCTTTTTGCATCATGTGAATTAGTAAATAAATGTTTCAAACAATGAATTATAGGAAGATACCAAAATACCTTGGAATGGATTTTTGTAATCTCTACATCAGCCTGTGATTTTTCTTTCAACTTATACCATGATGTCCCACATTTAGGAAACTCTGACAAAAATTCATATTCCTTCCTATATATCATATAATAATTCAGACATGCATGTATTTTCTTGTATCCCAATCCCATAAGGCATAATTGTTTCTTGGCCTTATAATGTAAATCTGGAAGATCATTGTATTTTGGAAGAATGTATTTCAACAATTGTAGCATATCTGTAAAACTTATATCACACTATATATGTTTCACCTTCAGGTTAATTAATCATAACACCACTGAAAAACCGTAAAATCCATACAACCAGGATATAGTGGTTTTTCAACATCACCATATATATGAACAACTGTCGGTTCTATCTCAATTTGTTCTGCTGCAATATCACAGATCATTTATTCAATTCCATCGAAGTTACCATCTTGTAAACCATTATCATCAGTAGATCTAACATTCTGTCTAGTTTCACCATGCCAAATACAAGGGTTGTAACTCAGATTAAAACCATGAAAAATTATATGGTCTCTGATCTCTCTACTTTTCAACTTCTTCACATTCAAACATTTCAGGCATTGACAAAAAAATTGTCACTGCTTGGAACATTTCATTTAGAAAATTCCAAAAAGGCATCAACACCTTCCTCATATTCATTACTCATTCGATGTGCCGTAATCCAATTTTGACTCATTATTACCTATAAAAAATATCAAAATTATACATCTTGTTAAGATAAGAAAAATATATATTTATATGAAAAATATAATAATTTGAATGTAAATTTTTTTTGAAATATATAAAAAAATCTATGTGTATTTGAAAAAAATATGCATGAAAATGATTTTAAAAAGATAATATAGTTAGATATAATAGTTTTAAATTCATCTTGGATCCTTTATTCTTAAGGTACACAAAGAATACATCCTAGTGCAACTTGATACCAAATTCACCCTTCCGTAAAAAAGAAATATGAAGTATAAATATTAAAATATGGATACATTTACTATAGAAAATTACACATATCCCAACAATTTGAAACCATTGGGATAGCCCCTTAAACCATTAGGATAGAATACCCCAACAGTTTCACACACCGTTGGCATGATGGTCATCGCAATATCCCTATAACAATGATTCTACAAGAACCGTACATTGGTATAAACTACCTAATGTTAAAATATTCCAACAGTTTCAATGAAACCGTTGGGATATATATATATATATAGACCAAGGGGTTTCCAAGGGGGTAGGGGGATGTCCAGGGGGGTGGTGGGGTGTCCAAGGGGGTAGGGGCTATCCATGGGGGTAGGGGGTTGTCTAGGGTGTCCAAGGGGGTAGGGGCTGTCCAGGGGGGTGGGGGCCTGTCCAGGAGGGGTGTCCATGGGGGTGAATATTTGAAAGACATTTTCATGAAAATGATTTTAAAAAGAAAATATAGTTAGATATAACAATTTTAACTTCATCTTGAGTCCTTTCTTCTTAGGGTACACAAATAATACATCCTGGTGCAACTGGATACCAAATTCACCCTTCCATAAAAAATAAATATAAAGTATAAATATTAAAACATGTATAAATTCACTACATAAAATTACACATATCCTAACAATTTGAAACCATTGGTATATCCCCTGAAACCATTGGAATAGAATACCCCAACGGTTTCACACACCGTTGGAATGATGGTCATTGTAATAGCCCTATACCTTCTACAAAAACTATTGGTATAGACTACTTGAAGTTAAAATATTCCAACAATTTCAATGAAACTGTTGGGATATATATATACCATGGGGCGTCCAGGGGGGTAGGGGCTGTCTAGGGGGTGGTTTGGGATGCCAAATGGGGTAGGGGTTTTCCATGGGGTTTGGTCCTGCCCAGGGCGACCAAGGGGGTAGGAGGTGTTTAGGGGGGTGGGGGCCTATCCAGGGGGTGGGGGTGTCCATGGGGGTGCGGTGTACAGGGGGGTGGGGGAGTGGTGTCTAGGGGATGAGGGGGTTGTCCAACCCCTACCCCATTAGACACCACCACACCCTCTTGGACACCCCCTCAACACCACCACCCCCTGGACATCCCCCACCCCCTCTAGACACCCCCACCCCCTGGACACCCCACCCCCTAGATACCCCCTACCCCCTTGGACAGCCCACTCACCCCTTGGACACCACCCCCACCCCCTAGACACCACCACCCCTTGGACACCATCCCCACCCCCACCCCCTTGAACACCCCCTGGACATCCCCACCCCATGGACAACCTCCTAACACCCCTGGACACCACCCCCACCCCCTGGACACCCCTACCCCCTTGAAAATCCCCCTCACCCCATGGACACCACCCCACCCATACCCCATTGGACACCTCCTAGATACCCCCACACCTCACCGTACACCCCCAACCCCTGGACACCCACACCCCCTTAGAAAGCCTCCTCACCCCACCTAGACACCACCCCACCCCCTTGGACACCCCTGGACACCACCACCCCCTTGGACAACCCCCCACCTATTGGATAGCCACCTAACCCCTCTGGATATCCCCACCCCCTTGGAAATCCCACTCACCCCCTAGACACCACCCCCACTCCCTTGGACACCCCATAGACACCACCACCCCCTTGAACAGCCCCCCACCCCCTGGACAGTCCCCCAACCCATCTGGACAACCCCACCCCCGGGACACCCCCACCCCTTGGATAGCCCCTCACCCCCTGGACACCCCACCCCTAGACACCCCCACTCCCTTGGAAAGCCCCCTGGACACCACCCCTACACCCTTGGACACCCCATAGACACCACCACCCCCTTGGACAGCCCCCCAACCCCTAGATAGCCCCCAATCCCTCTGGATAGCCCCCCACCCCTAGACACCCCCACCCCCTGGACACCCCCACCCCCTGGACACCACCCCCTCCGTCTACCCCCTTGGACACCCCCCTGGACACCACCACCCCCATGGGAACCACCCCCACCCCTACCCCCTTGGACACCCCCCATGGACACCCCACCCCCTGGACAACCCCCTCACCCCCTCGACACCACCTCCACCCCCTGGACACCCCTACCACATTGGAAATCCCCCTCACCCCCTGGACACCACCCCCACCCCCTTAGACACCCCCTAAACACCACCACCCCCGTGGACAACCCCCACCCCTCTAAATAGACCCCACCCCTGGAGATCCCCCCACCCTCTAGACAGCCCCCACCCCCTAGACAACCCTACCCCCTTGGACAACCCACTCATCCCTTGGACACCACCCCCCACACCCCTAGACACCCCTACCCCCTTGAACAGCCCCCTCACCCCCCTAGACACCACCCCCACCCCTTTGAACACCCCCAACCCCCTTGGACAGCCCCCACACCCCCCTGGACACCACCCCCACCCCCTTTGACACCCCCTGGACACCCCCACCCCCTGGACAGCCCCCCACCCCTTGGACACGCCCACCCACTTGGAAATCCCCCCACCCCTTGGACACCCCCTGTACACACACACACACACATGATAGAATACAAAAAAAATCATAAATTTTCATGATATCACTTCCATAGGTTTATTTTACCAGAAAAGAATTTATCCTGGTATAAATGAACACTATGAAACTTACCGTGATAGCAAGAACAAAGATAGAAAAATAACATCTCAAAAAATTAGTTTAGGGCATCACGAAAAATAAAAACTGAAACCAAGTCGTGTGAGGCTTACTTGAGTGTTTCGAGTCAACCTGATAGATCTGATGATACGAAAGATGATTAATGATGTTGGAAAAATGAGGCTGGAGGGAATGACTTCAAAGAATCTTTTCTAGGATTTCCACGTGAGAGAGATGATTCGTAGGTCTCCCAATTGAAGAAAATAGAATGAATGAATATAGGGCGTGATAAATCATTTAAAAGCTTTATCAGGTCAGTTATTTAATAACCGACGTGATAAAATATTTTTTTATGTATATAACGTAGATTATTTAATAACCGTAATAGAAAATAATTTATCACGTTAGTTATTTTATAACCGGTGTGATAAATGTTGATTTATCACGTTGGTTCTTTTGATAACCGACGTGATAAATTGCTGAGATTTTCTTGATCACGTCAGTTATTTTCTAACCGACGTGATAAAGTGACCCGATTCGATATTTCACGTTGGTTATAAAATAACCGATGTGATAAAGCTAATATCAGTATTTTTTACATTGGTTATAAAATAATCGGCATAAAAAATAGATTCTAATCGATTTATCACATTGTTCATACAATAAACGACATGATAAATCGATTTTAACAGCTTTGTATGTTGGTTATATATAACCAACGTGAAAAATGCCGACGTGTTAAATATTTTTTCCACTAGTGTGGAATACGATGTGGGACTTGGGTTTGTACCCAAAAATCCTCCCCTCACACCAAAGACCACACAATTAGGCGTCCCCTTCAATGATAAGGCATTAGATCCAACCATCTTGTACCACTGTTTTCTCATCATCAGGACTCACCACCTGACCACCAACATCAGAAAAAAATTTAACATGAGGCACCAAGGATTAAAATGCTTTAAATGAACAATCTCTATCATTTTCAATCTTTTTTGAGGAATAATTCACCCTACATTACACCTAGGTTGCACCATAGCTCTGATACAACTTGTTAGGACCAATTTTCCTTCATCCCTAGGTCTCTTAGGCCCAATACATAAGCCCTTCTAGGGTTACATACTAAAACCCATTGGTGATTGGAGGAACTACCTATCCAATATTATATGTGATCCACCAAACTAGGTTGTGAGATCACCGAACTAATAATTTTTTCTCTCTCCTAAACCTTCTTGTATATCCCATTATCTACAATGAACATAGACGTCACCTTTATGAGACATGATACTCACTCTCCCACAATACAAATAAATGTAATTCGGGTATATGGCCAACTAGTCTATTACCAGTATTAGGTAAAAACCTAACATATCAAGCATGAACACGTATCAAAGGATATGGTACCAACCAATATCGAGGGCACACTCTGTGAAATGTCAAATACCATATAATCGAATCCCTAATGGTGTGTTAATTGAAATAAACCCATATAAGAACTCTACCACCAAAACCAAATCATTTATCAACTGAGAAGACATAACAGAATGTGAGGCTCCAGTATAAAGAACTAGAAATCATGGAATCTACAAGAATCATACCTCAAAAAATCGATGTTCCAACCTCGTAACCATCGGGTGTAGGCTGAACTGCATGCAGCTAACCTATCCCTCTACCATGAACTATAGTTTGAGTCCCCTGTGTTTCACTACTCTATTCGAACAAAAAATATTTACCTGAAGCACCTTATCCTCTTCCCTGACTGGTTGGTCCCATATAACTGTAACTACTAGACTGATATGGGGTTTCAGATCACCTATTAATGCTCTGTATCAACATAGATCCTACCTCATAGACCATCGATCGAGGGACACTATAGAACCTCTATGGGTGTCCCATCATGCCATAAGTTTTTCACTCCACTAGAAGTCAAAGGAACTAACCTCATATGTAACCAAACTTTCTGCAATGATAGAAAATCACCTAACCACTTTCTTGAGAGGTCGGTACTATCCCTTGATTTCTCTTCCCACCACCACCTTGGAAAAAACTCTCATAACATTGATTCCTACTATTAATGGACACAACACCAGATCGCCCTACTGGTTCTACTTGTACACTACTAGAAGCCTCATTCGGGTTCCCCTAAAAAATGAGATCCTAATTCACCACCTCAACAAGCTTCCTCAAATGAAATATATTCATCCAGGACTTTACCTCACATTTAATCTCAACCTGAAAACATTTTGCCACAACTATCTCATCTCCTACTAGTGCTAGAACAAAACACTGCAATTTGGTGAAGTGTCCAACATATCCATCACTAACATATTCTCTTGGGTAAAATTCATAAACTCTTAAGATCTATCTTTCCTGAGAGTATTTAGTTAGAAATGATCTAATAACTTTTATTGGAAATTTTTCAATTCCATACTCTCTAAATGATCAACTTGGACCTTAGTATCCCACCATCTCTTTGTTGGTCCTCACTAAATGTAAGTTGAAAACTTAACCCTTCTCTATACAGGAGTATACAAGTGATCCAAAGTCATCTGGATAGAATCAATCTAGAACCCAGCTACCTTAGGACCACCCTATCCAGTGAACATATGAGGGTACTGCAGCTAGAACTCCCTACTCAGATCAAACATACTTGGTGCATCCCACCCTATGTCACTTTCCATAAACTACATAAAACAAGTGAAATTATCACAAAACTTCTCTACTGACCTATCATCAGAAACCAATGGGACCTCTTTTCCCACTACTATAGGTGCATTCTCAGTAATTTCCTCATGTTTCCCTACCGGTAAGCATCGTTATGGAGGAATCTCTCTACAATGACAAACACATATTCATGGAACATAACATATCTTTTCCATAGTAACACATAATAGAAGTCACAACTAGTCATAAATTAACTACTCCACATATACTTTCTCAATGGGTGAAAACCACAACACTATCACTACCCTCAACTATCCCTATCCAAATTCATGGATAACTTGAGGTAAAACAAATTTATATATTTTAGAAGTCTTATGTTTGACACTATTTTTCCCTTTCCACTTTAAATTTTCAATTTATAATTATAAAATCCTCCCAATTATCATCTTTACATTTTATATCATCTTAAAAATTAATTTAGCAGTTTAAACATTTTTCATTTCAGCACCATCTCTTAAAAATGAAAAAGAAATAGAAAATAATTTCACCCCCCATAACCCATCCACAACATGCCATTCCATGCGTTCCTAACATGATAAATGTCATATAAATTTCATGAGTGCCTAAAATGATTCATGTATACACAACCATGTTCCATACTGGTTCATGAGTAAAATCTCATAAAAAATAACATCACACAAAAAGTGTATCACCCGAAGTGAAATATCATATACTTGTAACAAGTAAATATAAATAATAACAATCCCACCCTAGTCAATTGGGTTTTACCTTGCACATGGGTTAGTTACTCCCACGCATGAGCTCATTTCTAAGTCTTGAAACATCCTAGTATCCTATATACCTTCCCAAATAGTAAGACGATAGAAAAGAAACTCTTCTAATACCACATTGTAGTATTCCAACCTAAGAACAACTAAACTGGCACCCCAAGTCAGTTTGTTATGTGACCTTAAGCGTGCCTCCCCATATTCTAGAGGATGCTAACTAGAAGTGAGGGTCTAATAAGGTATGTGGAGTGAATATAAACTCTTTACCATAGTAAGACAACAATATAAATCAAAATAAACAATAACGAAAGTAATAATGATCAATAACTAACAATAACCATGCATCACATAACTAGATACCTAAACTAGAATTTCCCATAACCAATACATAAAACATTTCATGCCATACTAGTGTCACGTGTCAAGGGAAAACCAAAAATAAATAAACACTAAAAATACCCAAATCAGGTCCCAAGATCAAGTCTGGTCCCCTCATCCAAGCTCCATCCAAAAGTCCCAAATCAATTATCTAACATAGGTCTTTTAACCTTATCTTGACCAAAAACCATGAAATCTACTTGGGTACTAGTAGAGGCCTGAGTAGGGTGTGATTACATCTCAGTAAGCCACCACCAATGATGTATAAAGTAATATCCATTCAAATAAAAGTAGCAGTGTATAAATAAGAAAAAGGGAACAATTAAACATGTCAATGAAAGTAACAAGTTTCTCAATATTAGTTATCAATCATAGGATTTAAACACTTCAATTAAAAAGAACCAATTTGTTTATCATCCCAAAATTAGATTCCAATGAGTGTTGAACCAATTACCATCACATATCAAATTCACTTAGTGCCCAAATCATTGTGTTGGAAACATATTCAGGATTAAAAAGCATCATGTCAATCATATCAAGTCAGGGATGTCGAGTGTCATGTCTGGCCATCCTTTATCAAATTTAAGGAGCATCATGTACAACATCCTTACCAATGGGTTTTAGTCATCATTTCCATTATCTATAATGATTTCATCATTCCAAAATTCTCAAGTTCCAACATTATTGACCTTTTTATCAAGGTTGAACCCATCACAACATTTATTTATTCTCATGGTCTAATATACTCAACCTCTTTGGATCAATTCCATACATAAACTACTTATTCATTTAACTAAACACTTGACTGTTCCTCAAAACAATTTAATATAATGAACATGCCCCCTTTCCCATTTCCCATTAATTCCCTTTATCATATATTAAAAAATTTACTCACCAAGCTAATCCAATTGGTCCTTTAAGTCATGATAACATTCCAAACAACAATTACAACCGGTTTAATCTCATAAACCCCTTAATTAATCATTTAAAAACTCATTTCACCATTTTCAAGGGATTGGAACACCTAATGGTCAACTGTAGGCCTGATCTAAAAACCATCCACGAATATGACGGGGTATATAAAGGGTCTTACACATCAATTAAAATCACAATTTACTTTTCTTAGTCAAGGAAACAAAAATATAGCAATGCAGTGTATTATCACAACCACATACACAAATATAAAATCAATACTATGGGAGAAATATTATAGACCACCTACCTTATTCTCATAGACAACCACTCGTCCAACTTTGACCCTTAATTATAGCTAAGATGGAATAAAATGAAAAGTTAATGAACTCCCTAAAAATATTTTTGATGGTATTTGGAAGAAGATAAAACAACCGGCAATGATTCTTCTATAAAATAAAAGGAAACATATCCAGAGACTTACTTGGGGCTTTGATTCACACTAAACCACACCAAAAATACACAAGAATTGAGGGAGAACCATACTTGGAAGAGAAGGGAGATTTTATTTTTCACCCTAGGCTATTGGGGAAGAAATGATGGTGAAAAGTTTGTTAGATCGCATAAGGATCGGGATGGGAAAATCATCAAATAGCCTCTTTTAATGAGGAACATGGTTTGGCCACATGGTTTTCCAAACCAAAAGTCAACCGTGCATCCTCCTATATCCACGAGGAGACCAAGTCACATAGTTTACTAGGGCACCAGCATAATTTGAAAAACCATACAGAAGTGGTGAGAATGGTTCTATCCTACCTCACATGGTTTTCAGGCCCCCTGTGCATGGTTTACAGAACTTGCACCCCCTTCTCTATGTCGCATGGTTATGGTGTGTGGTTAGTACTAATTGTGCGTCCATCATGAGTCATGCACAATATACCCATTTTCCTTAATTTTTCAGGCCTTAAACCCTCGAGAAACTCTCAATTCGTTTTCTACTCCTCATAGTCATTTCATTAACCATTTCAAAAGGATATTCATAAAAATTAAAATAAAAATTTACCTCATAAAGGGGTTGAGATCTTATGCTACAGGTGATGTTGAAGGCTTATATGTGTAGATCTTGGGCCAGTTAGCATAGGAGAAGACATATCTTCTTATTATGTATCATGATTAGAGGCATATTCCCATAAATTTTATGAATTATCTTTTGGATAAACAACTAAAATAAGTCAAAATAAATATATAGTTTTTTTATTTCATATTTCTATCAAATGCATGTGTAGTTATTTTTGAATATATAATATGTAGATACATTTCCATTTTTATGTGCATAAAGTGGTTGTGTGTCAATGGAATATGAAAATATTGTAGAAAAAGTGGATGGAATTTAAGTATACGTTGTGGTGTGAGTTTAATTACCCCTCCTTGAGTCTCCATCAAATGTATAAAAAGGTGTATGAAGGAATACCTTATGATCAGTGAAAGTCATTTATAGATATACATCATCCTAATCCACATAAGGTATTTGATATTTTATGAGTAAATTGATATTAATTTATTAAAAATAATGAGGAGAAGATCTAAGAAGGTAATATTATAGCTATTTATTAAAGATATTTTTGTGGCATTTTAAGTACATAAATTTGTATAGTTATCATTTTTTTACTTTGATGATATAGGAAAAATAAGTCAGTTGTGAGGTTGGTCAAACTGAGTTTTGGTTTGATGTGCCCAAGAAATCTAAAGGATATTACATAAATAAACTCACTACAATCATTGGGGTAAAGAATATATATTACAATTCATTTTTTTTGAAAAAATATATTTTTCTAAAATTTGTTTTATTTCCAGCAAAAAATTAAAGAGGCATGGAATGTAAATCCTTCATAGTCATCATCAATATCTCATAGAAATGTCATTGCACAAGTTTTGGTAAAGTATCATACTGGTCATGTGTAGGGTTAGGTTCTAGACCACCCCCTCACAAGTCTTCTGGAGGAGCTCATCTTCATTCACTACGACATCTCCTCCTACAGGTTCGAGTAATGTTATTATTCGCGATCACCTATAATCACAAACAAAAACTGTGAACCTAAAGAACATAATACAATAGCATGATATATAGTGGATAGTTTGAGATGATTATTTTATAATGATAGGGATTTCATTGGATACTTTATTTTAGGGCATAACTATGAGAATTCCTATGAACATTGCGTCCTTGATATGCCAAACTACAATGGTTCTAAATCTGTTATATTTTTTTAAATATTTTAATATTATTATGATAATTGATGTAAATATATTTTATATATAATATCTAATTAAAACTAACTTATATTCTAAATTTCATTTAATGTAGGCAGTATATGCATGAAGGGTGGTAGAAGAGAGAAAAATCAGGAACATTTATCATTCGGGGGTAACCGACATGACGTAGGGGAGTAGAATTGATGTTTGATTCCCCTTTTCAAATGTTTTATTTGTAATAAAAACTTATATATGATTATTTTTCCACATATAACTTAGAAATATGTGTTTTATATTAAAAAATAGTGTGATATAATTTAATAAACCTTTTTCTTTTTATGTTTTTTTGTATGATCACACAAATTATTGAATTATGTGCTCTATGGATATATTTTTATTTTATATTTAAGGTAAAAGAATATTCGGAAGCCTATTGTAACCTAATATGTTTTTGTAAGTAGTGGTGGTTTAAATCACCGTTGTATAATTAATAGTGGTTTTAAGAATGGATACTCAATTAAAAATTTTCATTATATGATACTAAATCGATGCTAAAACCACCGTGGATTTAAAAAACAACTGTCGCTAAAACCTATTTTTCTTATAGTGATATTGTATCGGTTTTTCACCTACTATCAATAACTAAACTTATTATTCTAATATATTTTATTCACAGAATATCATGAATATTATTTCTATAATTTTAATATGGAAACTTCCTTCAAATTGTGACAGAATCATTCTTCATTTAAAATTGGATAAAAAATCTCATGCTAAAAGTTGAAGTCCATATCTTCAATAATGATTTTAAATATTCTATTTGAAATCCTAGAATTATTTCTCAGTGATCTTCTCAATAGTAACTATTTTATTTTCCACTAATCATCTCTTGAATCACAACTCAATCACCAAGATCATGATATTTAATCTTTGAAGTGCATCTCAACATCATCTAACTTAAATCTCCAGAAATCTCACATTTGGTTAACTGTTAATCCTTCCATAAGGAATATAATATCTTATGTAACCTTTTAGCGAGATCAAACATCTTACACATGCATAAGAGTATCTTATGTATACTTTATGAGAATATTACATATTTTCAAGTATTTTAGAATGACCTTGTATATATTCTACATCAAATAGAATATATTATGTATCAACAATTTTGATACTTTACTAAATTTCCACTTTGTTGTATCTTATGTATCACCTGGAAGATATTACTTACCATATGTGATATATTACGTATGATCCAAATATATTATGCATCATAATATGATTTTTTATATGTTATTTTTCAGAATTAATTCCAGAAAATATATTATGTATCATTGAGATATACCATGTATCCTCCAAATATCTTATGTATCCCAATTTGTTTTTTCCTTTACTATATTTCAACAGTCCTTTCAATATACATCTTATGTATGCTCATATATCTTATGTTTCAATGTATTATTTTTCCTTTATTGTATTTCAGTAGTCACTCAAAAAATTTATTTCGTATGAAAAATATATTACGCATCCCATTAGATCTTTCCTTTTTCTAAATTTCCAGTGAGCCTCAAAAAATATATTTTGTATGAACTGAGATATTTAACATACCAAAAAAAAAACATCTTACATACCATATGAAATATGTTATGTATCACAGTGAAAACTCTAATGGACTTTTCCTATTCTTAAACTTAATCTTTGAGTGCTTCTTATAATCTGTGAATCTTACATATCACAATGAATTATAGAATATATTTTGTTTCATTTAGGGAATGTTATTCATCTCAGTAAGATCAAGTACTTTTTCAAAAAAAAAATCTAATTAAACCTTACGTATTCTATGCCTTTGTCAATTTCTAAGCTTTAATTCAGAAATAAAAAACTTCTTAAAACATTATTAGGGAATCTCTAATCACTCATCACAATTCCTAAAACATCTTACATCATATGTGTACTCCATTTAAGTACGTTAATAAATATCAACTACCTAAACTATTCTCAACTTCAACCTCAACCTTTTTCATCCATAATACAAGTGATATTCTCTATTTAGTACAATAACATTCATGGTTGATAATTTAAGGATGGATTCTCAATCATCTATCCAACCTTTGTAATTATCTCCTGAAGTTGTTCAATAGATAGCTCCTTAAACTCATTTAATATAAAGACCTGAACCCAAAACCCAGGTTCTGATCTTATAAATGTTTTTTAATTTTTTTTCAATAAAAGAAACTTGAATTTATACACAACAATTATTAAAACAGAGGACCTTTTATCGGTCTATATTCTGGAGGATTATATACAAGCTTACAATTTATTAGAGTTTTAATAAAATTAAACAGAAATTCAACTTCGCTTCCGCCTGCAAAAACGATGACGTCCAACTTTGGACTTCAATGTGACATATTAAAATAATTTTAAAATAAGGGATGAGAGATAAATTTCCCAGTAAGGGGTTTGAAAATCAATTGATAAACTCTTTTTAAAACATTTCTTTAAATTTAAATATTTATAATCAACAACACCTAAAAACTTTTAGAAAACAAGATTTTCATTAAAATAATGATATTTGATAATTTGTTGGGAATTCTCCTTTCAAAATATTAATTTTCTATGTGTCATTAATTATACTTGACAGACCATGTCTAAAATCCAAACATAAGGCCACTAATCATAACTAAGACTTTTGGGATCACTCCCTCTAACGTCACATAATTCACTAGAACCAATTTTCAAAAACATTTTCCCATGAACCTGCTTTTCTCATCTCTGACCCAAAATATTTACAAAGTCCTTACATAATATTATTTCCTTCCAAATAAATTGATCATTCTTGTCACATATCGTCAAATTTTTCTCAAGAGTCTCTAAAACCAATTTTCAAATAAACCCATGCTTGTAATTAACATCTTTATTTGTGAATCATAAATAAAATGACAAATGAAATAAATCACATCTAATTTAGCCTTCTTCAAATAAACGTAATGAATAAATAGTTATGTGTCTCACATGTGATTATTATAGAAACATTCTAAGTAGTAAATGTAACAATTTCGTATATCGATATATATATATATATATATTCTTAAATAGCATAAAATCAGAAGTTAATATACACACACATGAATTTTGAAATACCCGTATTTGCATAAAATCATTCACGCACAAAACTTTGATAAATGAAAAATTCAATCCATGCACATGAATTCATGTATATATGTAAATAATTTTACATACAAAATGGTTTGAAACGTCCTGGAAAATTAATTATGAATGGCCATTAATCCTAATTATCGATCAAAAATTCAAAAATCACTCATATATTTACTAACCATAAATTTATATTCTAAGTTAAAGAAAAGTTTTCCAGAATTATGTATACATATATATACATATATAAATTTATATATATATATATATATATATATGTAAATGGTAAGGAATTATCATTACACATTATTGTGGAATTATTCATGTTTATTCAAGCCTTTGATAAATAAAAATATAAGCTTCTAGCAAAAAGAAAATCATTGTTTTGATTAACTTAAAATACCATTTTCAAAGAACATAATTAACCACCATGTATTAAAACATGATTGGATAAAAATAATTCATTTCATATTAAATATGAACATATAATTAAATAATTACAATTCTTACAACACCGCAATCAACAAATTAATTCCACAAGTGAAGAACAACATTAGAGAAAATATATGTCACACCATAACAAAATTTATATACTTAAATAAATAACACACAAATATATGATGAAAGAAATTAAATCCAAAAATAAATTTTATAATTAATCCCTTTCAATAAATGATTAAAGAAATTAAATGTTTGATTTTGAAATAAAACACAAATAGATATTTTAAAGTCAAGATTTAAAATCCAAACACTAATAAAAAAAAACTCATATCAACAAAATAAGTTTAATCATAAAGATAAATAATGAATCCCCAATATAAAATTAAATATAATCAAGAAATTAAAATTCCATAATCATAAATGATCCCTTACTTATTTTTTGTAAACCAAAACAGGTTATGCCTTCTTGATTCAAGTTGAACCATTGGAAAAAGAAATGGAATAGTTTGGATTGGGAGAGGTTCTTTATGGTGGGTGGGGTTTTCCCTTGAAACTAAATACATACATATATTATACGAAATACATCCTACCTCACAAGGATTGAAGACAAAGAACACCTAACCACACATAGAAACCTAGAATCTGGATTTCCAGATTTGATTTCGAAACCTTAACCTGTGGATGACTACCATGACGATGCTCGAACCACGATCGAACTCCAGGCCAGACGAAGCCATCTCACTAGTTGATCTTTGATGGTTCAGGTTCAGCTCGTCTCCCTAGCTACGCTCTCCCAATTAACCTTGTCGTCATCATGTTTGACCTGCTCGATCCGTCTGCACAAGACCTACCCAAACAAAAGACACACCCCTCCCTTGTTGAAAAGGCGCATCCCCCTTTTCTTTAAATAGTTTTCTCTTTTTTTAACCTTTTTTTAATATTATTTTATTTTCTTATTTCAAAAAAATATTTTTATAATTATTGAATTTATATTTTGATATAATTATAATTTACTTTCAATATTTATAAGAAAAATTTATAATTTAAAATACATAAATTTAATTATTTAAGACATTTAAAAAAATATTTTTATTGTTTTATAACTAATGATTATTTCTTATATAAATAAAAACAAATTAACATATTTTCATAGTTTTATAAAATAAAAATTTATAATTATATAAAATTATTTCAATTTATTTAAAACTAACATTATATATATATATATCATGTTTTAAATAAAATTATCATAAAATTTGTAAAACTAAATTAAACATATTCAATGTGTAGTATTTATTAAATAATCATAGTTATTATAATTTTAACAGTAAATCTATATTGATTTTTATAATTTTATTTATTTAAAATATTTTATTAAACACCCCTTTTGATAAAAATAATTTTTTATTCAAATTAATTTTACAAAAACATTAAATATATTCATATTAAAATATTCCTTAAAAAATGTTATAAAATTAATTTGAAAACTATATAATTATCTATAAGAATTATTATCTAATTAAATTATGATCAATCTAATTAAAATTCTTAATTAAAATTATTATTTTTAAATTAAGATGACTAAAGATATTATTATTTTGTTTTCAATAAAACTAAATCTATTTAATAAAATATATAAAAATATGTTTAGAATTTTCTGGTTTGTTACATTATTCCCCCCTCAAAAGAATTACGTCCTCGCAATTCATCCATCAGACTCTAGAAAATTCTGAATTTCCGTCTTCAGAATTAAGAAACACTGGGACCATTAAACTTCTAGACTCGAAAACATCTAATCTCCAAAGTTAACTAGATCGTTCCTCTAACACCAATTATAAAGACCCGAACCCAAAACCCAGGTGGAGCTCTTATAAATGATGTATAATTTTTATCCAATAAAAGAAACTTGAATTTATACACAAAATTTATTACAACAGTGGAACTTTTACCGGTCTAGGTTCTAGAGGATTAGATACAATCTTAAAATTTATCATAGTTGCAATAAAATTAAACAAAAATTAAACTTCGCTTCCGTGTGAAAAAACGATGATGTCCCACTTTGGACTTCAAAATGACATGTGAAAATAATTTTAAAATAAGGGATGAGTGATAAATTGCACAGTAAGGGGTTTGAAAATCAACTAATAAATTATTTTTAAAACATTTATTCAAATTTAAATATTTATACTTAACAAAACATGAAATTTTTTAGAAAATAAGCTTTTCATCAAAATAATGATATTTGAAAATTTGTTGGGAATTATCCTTTGAAAATGTTAATTTTTAGTGTGTCGTTAATGATACTTGACAGACCATGTCTAAAATCCAAACATAAGGCCACTAGTCATAACTAAGACTTAGGAGTTCACTCCCCATAATGTCACATAATTCACCAATGCCAATTTTTGAAAATATTTTCCCATGAACCCGCATTTCTCATCTCTAACCCAAAACATTTCCAAAGTCCTTACATAATATTATTTCCTTCCAAATAAATTGATCATTATTATAAAATGTCATCAAAATTTTCTAAATAGTCTCTAAAACCAATTTTCAGAGAATCCCATGCTTGAAATTGACATATTTATTTGTGAAGCGTAAATAAAATGAAAAATAAATTAAAGAACATCTAATTTTTCCTTCTTTGAATAAACATAATAAATAAATAGTTATCTGTCTCACATGATATTATTAGATAAACATTCTAAGTAGTATATGTAACAATTTCATATGTCGATATATATATATATATATATATATATATGCTTAAATAGCTTAAAGTCAGAAGTTAATATATATACACATGGATTTTTTAATACCCATATTTTCATAAAATCATTCATGCACAAAACTTTGATAAATGACAAATTCACTCCTTGCACATGCATTCATGTATACATGTAAATGATTTTACACACAAAAAAGTTCAAAACATCATGGAAAATTAATGATTAATGGCCATTAATCATAATTATCAATCAAAAATTCAAAAATCACTCATATATTTATTAACCATAAATTTATATTCTAAGTTAAAGAAAAGTTTTTCCAGAATTATGTATACATATATATATATATATGTAAATGATAAGGAATTATCATTACACATTATTGTGGAATAATTCATGTTTATTCAAGGCTTTGATAAATGAAAATATAAGTTTCTATCAAAAATAAAAAAATTATTTTGATTAATATAAAATACCATTTTCAAAGAACATAATTAACCACTATATATTAAAACATCATTTGATAAAAATAATTCATTTCATATTAAATTTGAACATATAATTAAATAATAACAATTCTTAAAATACCGTAAGCAAACAAGTTAATGCCGCAAGTGAAGCACGACATTAGAAAAAATATATGTCACACCATAACAAAATTTATACTTAAATAAATAACACACAAATATATGAAGTACGAAATTAAATCCAATAACACTTTTTTTAATTAATCCCTTTCAATAAATGATGAAAGCAATTAAATGTTTTATTTTGAGATAAAACACAAATAGATGTTTGAAAATCAAGATTTAAAATCCAAACACTAATAAAGAATTAAAATCCAAACAGTAATAAACACAAACTCATCTCAACCAAATATGTTTAATCATAAAGATAAATAATGATTCGCTTACAAAAAATTAAATAGACTCAAGAACTTAAAATTCCATAATCATAAATGATCCCTTACCTATTTTCTGTAAACCAAAAACAGGTTATTCCTCCTTGATTCAAGTAGAACCATAGGAAAAAGAAATGGAATAATTTGGATTGGGAAAGGTTCTTTTTGGTGGGAGTGGGTTTCTCTTGAAACTGATTACATAAATACATACATACATACATACATACATACATACATACATACATACATATATACATACATACATACATACATATATATGTGTGTGTGTGTGTGTGTAGGTTGGTTGGCAGCTACTTCTATGGGAAGCAAACTGATAGAGTCACTGCAAGCTTTTCGTGCAAGCTCAATGAATAGGTGAAGCAGACAACAGATAGGCATTAATGAAATAGGCCAAAGTGTTTAATTCGAAGGATCAAAAGCAGTGGTGGTAGATTAGAATAATCAAAGGAGATGATCATATTTAAATATTTTATACTGGTCAAATAGACATTCATGAACCAAAATATTTTTCCTACTATTCAAAATCTAAAAGCATGGAATTAAACAAAAAATAGACCACAATAGAGGAAAATGACTAAATCATATTCAATTTATATATTATTCCCATCGTGAAAAGAAAAACCAGATCGACCACAACAGACAACCAACAGGAAAAACATAAAAGATCTAAAACATGATAAACTAGATTCAGACAAGATGCCTAGATTGAAAAACATCCTACCTCACAAGGTTCAAAGATGAAGAACACCTAACCACGCACAGAAACCTTGGATCTGGATTTCTAGATTTGATTTAAAAACCCTAACCTGTGGATGCCCACCATGATGATGCTCAAACCACAGTCGAACTCCATGTCGGGTGAAGCTATCCCGCTGGTCGATCTTCGACGGATCAGGTTCATCTTGTCTCCCCAGTTGCACTCGCCCGCTCAACCTCACCGTCATCACGTTTTTCCTACTCGATCCCTCTGCTTGAGACCTACCCAAACAATAGACACACCCCTCTCCTGTTGAAAAGGAACATCCCCCATTTATTTTGATTTTTTCTATTTTTTTAACCATTTTTTAATATCATTTTGTCATCTTATTTCAAAAAAATTATTTTTATATTTATTGAATTTATACTTTCATATAATTATAATTTCCTGTCAATATTTATAGGAAAAATTTATAATTGAAAATACATAAACATAATTCTTTAATACATTTAAAAAAATATTTTTATTGTTTTATAACTAATGATTATTTTATATATAAATAAAAATATATTAAAATATATTCATAGTTTTATAAAACAAAAAGTTATAATTTTATAAAAGTAATTAAATTAATTTAAAACTAACATTATATATATATATATATATATATTAGTTTTTAAATAAAATTATCATAAAATTTGTAAAAATAAATTAATTATATCCAATGTGTAGTATTTATTAAATAATCATAGTTAGTATAATTGTAATAGTCAATCTATATTGTTGTTTTTTTAGAAATTTATTTATTTAAAATATTTTAACAAACACCCCTTTTGATAAAAATAAATTTTGTTATTCAAATCCATTTTACAAAAATAATAAATATATTAATATTAAAATTTTCCTTAAAACAAAATAATGTTATAAAATTAATTGGAAAACTATATAATTATGTATAAACATTATTATATAATTAAATTATGATCAATTTAATTAAAATAATTAATTTAAATTATTATTTTTAAAGAAAAACAACTAAATATGTTACTAGTTTGTTTTCACTATAAATAAATATATTTAAGAAAATGTATAAAAATAAGTTTAGAGTTTCTTGGGTTGTTACATTTAAAACATTTAGTTGATAGTGCTTTCAGCAACCATTATCACGTGTCATTGATTCTTATAAATTCTCAACACAATAATCACCATATGTATAAGCTTCTTCCAAAACACCAAGAAACATCTCAATTTTCCTTTTCAATATGTATAATGGAAACATCTCAATATTATGATTCAATCACCTTTTCCAACTTATGAATTGATCTTCAAAACACTATGGAAAACAATAATTCATATAATATGGTGGAAATCCATGATATATCTCAATCTCTCCAACCACTTCATTCATTTGGCTCTCCATCATCACCCAAATCATATTAATTTTTCTTCTTAATGATATATTGACAAAAAATACAATAAATGAAGCTATCTTCAAACTCAATCCAATTGGGAACTTTAGATATAAACAATGCATATATGAAAGAGAGTTATAATAGGAATACAAAACCTAAAGAATCATGAACAAGTTTAGAAGAATATCTCATTCCAATATCATAAGATATGAACTAAGCATTGATCAACTAGAGGAGCATAAAGAGGCTTATAAATCCAAAAAAATAACAAGAAAATGGTGTAATAGAAATTCAAAGGGTAAGGTATAGAAGGCTTAGATAATATATAAAATATAGGAATATTACATGAAAAATAAAGAATATAGATAGGATTTCCCCTTACAAACTTTATAAGAAATGGATTAATAATAAACCATTAGGAGGATAATACATACAGGTATTTCCCCCTAAAAAATGGAAAGATAAAATATAAAATATCAAAAGATGATATATTGAAAACATAGAAGAATTTTGAATATGAAATGGTTTTAGTAAAACCACTGCATATTCAAAAAATAACCATCATTAATACCAATTTTCCTTATAGTGATACAATATAGGTTGTTCACCCACTCTCAACAACTACACATCTTATTATACTATATTTTATTCACAGAATCTCATGGTTATTATTTCCATAATTTTAATGTGAAAAATTCTCTAAAATTGTGATAAAATTATTCTTCATTTAAAATTGGTCAAAAAATACCACGCTAAAGGCAATAGTCCTTATCTTCAATATTGATTTTAAATATTCTATTTGAAATCCCAAAATTATAACTCAGTGATCTTCTCAATAGTAACCATTTGATTTTCTACTAATCTCGGCTTGAATCAAGACTCAGTCACCAGGATCATGATATTTAATCTTTGAAGTCTAGCTCAGTATCAGCTAACTTAAATCTCTAGAAATCTCACATTTTGTAATTTTCAATCCTTTCATAAGGAATAAAATATATTATGTAACCGTTCAATAATATCAAACATCTTATGCATGCATAAGAGTATCTTATGTATACTTCATGTGAATATTACATATTCTCAAGTATCTTATGCATGACCTTGCATATATTTTGCATCAAACAGAATATATTAAGTATCAAAACTTCTAGTACTTTACCAAATTTTGACTTTTTGATATGTTCTGTATCACCTGGAAGATATTACTTACCATCTATGATATATTGCGTATTCTCTTAATATCTTATGCATCACAACATGATTTTTTTCATAGGTTATATTGCAGAGTTCTCTCCAGGAAATATCTTCTATATCATTAAGATATACTATATATATTCCAAATATCTTGTGTATCTTGGTGTTGTTTTTTCCTTTACTTCATTTAAACACGCCTTTAATTATACACCTTCTGTGCTCATATATCTTACATTTCAACATAATAACTTTCCTTTATTTCATTTTAGTAGTCACTTAGAAAATATCTTTCATATGAAAAATATCTTACGCATCCCATAAGATCTTTGATTTTATAAACTTACAATTATCCTCAACAAATATATTTTGTATTCACTAATATATATCACGTACCAATAAAAAATCTTACATACCATATGAAATATGTTATGTATCACAGTGTGAACTCTCATGGACTTTACCCATTCTTCAACTTTATCTCAGTGTGATTCTTATAATATGTGAATATTATATATCAAAATGAATTCTAGAATATCTTTTGTATCATTTAGATAATGTTATGCATATCAGTAAGCTTAAGGACTTTTTCAACATTCTACTTCTAAGTAAACCATATGTATTCAATGCCTTTGTCAATTTCTAAGATTCAACTCATAAATGAAAAATTTATTCAAATTTTCTCAATACCTCTTCGAAAATTATCATGGAATCTCAAATCAATCATCACATTTCCCAAAGTGTCTTTCACACTAAACCAAAATATGTAATTAGCAGTGGTTTCTTAAACCACTACTATTTTTTTTGCCAAAATATAGCGAGAGTTTTTTAAAAACTACCACTAATATTTTTAGCTGTGAAACTTCTTCCCTGACCCCGCACACTACACCCCTAAAAACTGAAACCCCCACCACCTCTTCCCCCAAGCCCATCAAACCATATCCCCCTTGCTGTTGATATTCTCCAATGTCCATCATCATCAGGATTCTCCATCACCATCATCCCCTTTCAGTCCCCACTCCCCCAAATCTCATACCTTGTTTTTAGTCCCCTTCTACCCTGATCTTCTTGATCCCAAGCCCAAGCCATCGACCCCTATCTCCCCCAAACCGTCACTATCGTTTCTCCCTCTGGTCGCCACCCCTCTGCTACTCCACCTCCTCTCTGTCACTTCCTTATCGCTGCCCCGGCGCTGCTCCATTGTTTGTAGGTTGTGTTTTTTGTTTGTTATTCCATTTTGGATTGATTTTAATTAGTATTTTATTGAATTTTAGGTCCCACTTTGTTCTCTAGGGTGTATTATACCTTTTTAATGTGGGATAGTGCCACAATTTTTAAAGAAAATGAGTTTCAAGTAAGTGACCCTTTGTTTTGAGTCTTTAAATCTTAGACCATTTCTTGATTTTATTTTTAATCCTTTGTATCAATATCAAATTATAATAATAATTATGTTCAAAAGGTATTTGATGTGTAGCATGTAGTGTTCTATTTAGTGATAAAAGTTGAGACCTAGGTGTTAGATAGTTACATTTCATAATATGGTTTCATAGTAAAACATAGGCATGCTGACATGTGAATGATGTTTAGGTAGGAAAATAAAGTTGGGAATGACAAGCTAGGTGTGTAGGTGGCATTAGGTCAAGGACCATGGGTGCATCCAAAGTTATTGGGTAAAATGGTCTTGTAAAAATCTATTTCACATATGAAAACTTATGAAGTCTTTCTAGGATTTTATTATAATCATTCCAAGGTGTTAATAATTATAAAAAGATAGAACCCATATACCCCCTAGATTAGATCTAATTAGATCAACAAAGGTCTAAAATGAATGAAAATGTGACACCGGATTTGAAATTAATTCACAAATATTAATTTTAGTTCCTATGATGTATTTGAGTGTAGGGGTGGTGTGATATTCCTATGTGTGATAGTGATTTCATACCAAGTATCACTCTATTTCAAATGGGCGGTGCATGTTTTCTATGAATAATGGGTTACCTACTTCGACACCCTATCCATGACATGATTGACCACTAATATGCTCTATGAACTCTAGAGATTCATGCTTCTTATGATAGGTGTGTTCTCCTCCATCATCACCCTAAACAAAGAGAAATAGTACAAGGAACATAGGATTTGTACCCTTATACATGGGAGAACTAACCTAGATGAAGTTTTGGGGTGATGGTTTTTACATATGTATCTAAACCATTATAATTGGTAAACATCATGGGTGAAGGAATTTGGTGAAACATATAATCCAAACAATTTTTACATTTTCAATTTTTATTCCTAGTGGTTTTAGACAACCCTTGTATTTTCCTTAGGGAATTCTTATGAATTCTTCACCTATCATACTGATGAATCATTGATTCTAATTTTGGGAAAATAATGGAACATACTATGACAAGTTCATTAAATATTTACTTTATTTCTTGAACAAAGGAAATGGTTGGTATTCATGAATAGAGATATCATCAACAATGAGAAGCTTTCCCATCTTTATATAATATCATGAATGCATTGTAAAAAATACCTATCATCAAAGCTCCTCCCACTTTACAGTCATTGGATTTTGAAAATTTTCATTTTCCTAAAATTGGGTGACAAAATTACATTCTCCTAATTTACCAAGTACACTAGCATAAGTAGGGATAATATTTAATCCTAGGGAACATATAAAATTGAGGGGTGGGGGAACCATTCAGGTATTCATGTTGCACTATAATCAAACCACATCTCACATATAGTCACATGTATTATAGCCTCACACACATTATGTTACTTCTATCTTCTATTTTTCAAACACCATTCATTTTAAGGGTTTTAATGAGGATTGGAACCTATGTCAATGAGGTAGTGTCAAACCTTAATGGATATATACATATCGGTTCTTGAAGTCATGCACTAGGTTTAGGGATGAGAATATAGAGGTATCCATTTTCAAGGATATTTGGAATCTCAAACATAGATTTATAGAAAATATTTCATAATCCTGGAGTTTTAAAGCTGTTGAAGAATTATAAGAAATACCTTCCACCTGACACAAAGAGAGGTGAGAATCAACCTATAAAAAATATACCAAATTTCCTAATAAATCTTCCATAGAGTTATATATGATAAATTTTATCCCCCATGTCCTATATGTGATAATTCAGAACAAACTCCACCACTGGAAAATGAGTTGATAATACATGCCTCAAATGTCATTGGTAACATACCTCATCCAATCACTACTATTAAATTTGAATGAGGGATAAAGGAAATTTTAGTTTCATGAGTGATTGGCCTAAACTATATGTGAAAAATTAGTTCCCTTCTATATAGAGATAGAGGGAACTAGTAATATATGGTCATGTAATGGAGAAATACCATTATTAAGAGTCAGGTTATGATATTAACATTGACTACCCTCCATGGACCTAATTAGAAGTATTTTTAGAAATGTGGTTAAAAAAATAATTACATCAAACACTCAATACCCACAATGGAAATATTAAGGGTTTTTTTTTCATGGCATTCAGACCAGCATAATGAGATCCTATGAGCATGGTGGTTATAGTGTTGGAAAGGATTCAAAAATGACTATTTTACATTTATAGTAGAATGAAATTTTTTGAGTCTTGGGGTTGTTTTAGGTGATATTAAGATATATAGACGTATATTTTAGTGTGTACAATCTATATATAAATTTAAACATCCTAGAGTATGGATTCCTCCCTCTCATTTAGGCTAATTTTTTTTCATGAATATTTCTAGAAATTTTTGTGTAACCTTATATATATATTTTATATTCATAATACAATTTATTTCCTTACAAAGTCCCCCCACCACAAGAGTGAAAATTAAAAAATTTATTTGTGAGTTTGAAGTTCAATCGTTTATGATGGATTTAAGATATTTCACCTTACGGAATTGAGTGGATGATAATAATAATTTTGAGGCCTATATTCTTTATAGGTTTTTATAGCAATTATAGTTCCTATAATATCCAATAGTTTTACTACCAATAGATTTCATAGTATAGAAACACCCCATGTTGGTGCGGAAAATATATGTATTGAAGAAACATATCGATGGGATTAGTTTATATATCCATTAATGATGTTAAGAGATCCAAACCAAGGATGAGATACCTCAGAAGAAACTGATGTCCAAGGACACAAAATTTCTCCATATCAATATAAAGATTTCTTGTTCTTTTTTTTATCAGGAGGCCAGTCAATTATTAAAATATATGCCCTCATCTTCTAATATTAGAGAATTATAGTTTATCCATCAAGATATAATCCATATTAATTCACATGGGGATGTAAAGGAATTGTTGGATATTTATTTTTAATCTAACCCTTTGAAGGTATACATTTAAGACCTATAGATTATTGTTTATGGTAAAGAATGCCAGATCCCTACCATGAGACGGGTTAAGGAGATTATGGATTGATGTTTACTAAGTTCACCTAGACTTAGTGACCATAGGGTGTTTCTCCCATGATTCCTGTTTCAAATTAATGATTGTGTGATTTTTCTTTTTCTTCTATTTTACATAATACTATACATGATTGATTTCCTTTTTTTACTTTGAATTTTTTAGTACTTATATGACTCTTATTATAACTACTTGGATTGTGTTTTTTTCACTTCTATTTATATATTTTCCTACTTAGTAATAATTATGTGTTTTAATTTTTTTAATAAAGTGTAGGAACATTGTGATATATATAGATAAAATCTGGATAACATTATCGAGGAAAACACCTGAATATGATAAGGGCTTGGATGAGTTTTTAGATTTTTCAATTTCTAATCAATCTGTTGATGAGAGAATAAGATTTACATGTCCTAAATGAAAATTTAGAAGATGGTTTAAGTTATATGAAGTTTATGAACACTTGATATTGAAACAATTCCTTACTCAATATTTTTGTTGTATTTGACATGGATAATCGAACGTTACATAAAGTTTGAGCTGTGATGTTAATCAATAGAATGAGCTCCCAAATTCATCAATAATGGAAAATGAAATGAAAAACCTTATCAACAATTCTTTAGTAATTTCAAGACACCAATATAAACATCAAAACATATCAAAACAACCAATTGTGGGTGCTACAAATAACAACTTAAAAAGTGATGTTTTTGAGACTATAGGACAACCAGATCAAGATTGTAAAATATAATTGGATACTAATCTTGATTATGTAGAGACTAGTGTAAGAGAAAACATCACTGAGTAAACATATTCATTTCATGGTTTAGTTGATGATGGAAACCAAGAGTTTTATAGCATATGTTTGAAATATTCAAAACTTTCTTTTCTACTAAAGTTGTACCATATCAAATGCCTAAATAGAATAATAAATAAGGTTATGTACATGATATTGGAATTGATCTGTGATTCATTTCCCAAATCAAAGATCCCTGAGTCTTTTTATGATAGGAAAAAATTTGTTAAAAAGCGTAGTCTAAATTATACAAAAATACATGCGTGTATCAATGATTGTATGCTTTATTGGGGAGAGGACTCAAGCAAATGGGATTGAAAAAAATGTTCTCTTATAGATGGTAGTCAATGGGTGATGTTGGAAGTATAAATTAACATAATACTATGAATAAGAAGAAAAGGAACACACCTGTAAAGGGTTTTCATTACTTTTCTTTAAATCCTCGATTCAAAATATTATTTATGTCATCAAACATCACTGAACACATGAAGTGACATTCTATAGATAATAAAAATGATGGGTTAATGTGACATCCAAGAGATTCAAAATCATGGAATAAATTTGATTCATTATATCCATATTTCTCATCAGATCATAGGAATGCTTTATTGGGATTGGCTGCTAATGGATTCAACCCATTTGGGAATTTGAGCACTAGTTATAGCATTTGGCAGGTTGTTTTGATCCCTTACAATCTGCCTCCATAGATGTGTATGAAACAAACACATTTTATCATTTCAATGATTATTCCTAGAAAAAATTCTTGGAAATGATATTTATGTATACTTGAAACCTCTAATTGAATAATTATTGGATTTATAGAGTAATGGTGTTGAGACATATGATGCATCTTTTAGAACAATGTTCAAAATGAAATATTCTCTAATGTGGACCATTAGTGACTTCCCGAGACTTGGGAATTTAACTGGTTGGAACACTTACATGGGTTTTGATTGTCCTGTTTTTAACTTTGATTTTGATCCCGAATGACTACCTCATAGTAAAAAATGGCACTTCTTGTGTCATCGAAGATTTCTCGATGCATCTCAATGATTTCAGTTGAAAAAGTCAAAATTCAATGGTTCTATTGATCGTAGACCACATCTAAAGTTTTTAACAAGTTCTGAAATATTGGAACAACTTGGAAATGTTGAAATTAAATTTGGGACGGTTCATCATTTGAATGATAGTGGGAAATTAGTTCGAAGTGCATAATCAAGTGAAATCGGAACGCGACAATGAAATAAAAAAAGTGCATTCTTCAAACTTCCGTAATGGGAATTTAATTTGACATGACATAATCTTGATGTTATACATATTGAGAAGAATGTTTGTAATTATTTGATCTTTACATTTCATAATGATCATGGAAAATAAAAGGACCATATCAATGCTTTGAAATACTTACAAACAATGAACACAAAGCATTATCACTGTCCATATGAGAATGGAAAGTATGATCTGACAATTTTTTCAATGAAAAATAGGGATAAAGATACATTACTTAGAATTTTAAAACATGTTAAGGTATATGATGGGTAATCAAGTAACATCTCAATGTGTGTTGACTTAAATCATTATAGGCTACATGAATTGAAAAGTTACAATTCACATATTTTGTTACAATAGTTACTACCATTGGAATTGTGTACATTATTATCTAAAAAGGTTACTACTATTGTACTCCAATTTTATACATTCTTCAGACAACTATGTGAGAAAACTCTACAACCATTTGATCTTAACAACCTTTAAGATATATTTGTATTAACACTTTTTGTAATGGAGATAATCTTTCCTCCGTCATTTTTTACTGTTATAATGCATTTAACTATCAATTTGGTCGAGGAAGCTAAATTAGGAGGCCCCATCCATTATAAATGGATGTATTCAATTGAGAGGTACTTTATTTATATATTTTTCATTTAGGTAAACAATTATTGGCACTTTATTAAATATAAAATTATATTTTTTTATTTTATTTCACAGATATCTTGGGCATTTAAAATCATACAAGAAAAATAAATCTCAACCTGAAGGCTCTATATCTGGAGGCTATTTGGAAGAGGAGTGTCTTAAATTTTATTATAGATACTTGGATGATATTGAGACAATATTTAATCAATTTGGATGTGTTGACGACACATCGACTCAATCTCAACTACATGGAAAATAAAAAATTGTTACTGTTATTGGTCGATTAGTTGGGAGGAGATCAAATGTCACACTGACAGAAATGAAATTATTATAGGAACATAGATATGTGCTGATAAATAATAAAATTTTAGATCCATTTATTGAAGAGTTGAGGATACAAACAAAGAGAAAAAATGAGAGGCTGAGCATGAAATGATAAAGATATAACAAAAGTTGTTAATAAAGAGCTTGCATAATGGTTTGCATGATGTGTAAGTTTATAAATATTGAAATCAATACAGATATTTGGTTAAAAAATATATTACTTTTTTTAGATCATGAATACTAATACTCGAGTTGAGTTTTCAGAATATTTGAAGTTTCTTTCTCTAGGTTCTCTAAAACATGCTAGGAAGTTCAATGCTTACAATGTGAGTGGATTTAAATTTCATACAGTTGATTAGTAAGAGGGTTTGAAAACACAGAATAGTGGTATATTTACATTTTCTAAAGTAGTATACTATAGAAAGTTTATTGATATTATCAAATTAAACTACCATGCACATTTTTTTAGTTGTTTTATTCAAATGCAATTGGGTAAATATTATTAGGGGTGCTAAAAGAGATTATTTGCAATTTAATTTTGTGAACTTATCTCGCTTGATGGATGTCAGTGATCATGAATTACATGATTCATATATCTTATCATCGCAAGTGAATATGTTTTATTATATGGAAGATGTCGTAGATGAAGTTTGGAGTGTAGTTTCTCATGTAAAACAAATATAATTGTATGATATGAGTGATGAAGTGGAAGATTTGACCTATGACATTGAATCCCATAAATAAAAAGAAGTGAACTTATTTTTCTATCATGATATTGAAAATATTAGTCTTGAAAGGGTGGATGAAGTAGATGAAGTAATGATAGAGTGTGAAAATGATATGATTGAAGAAAAAAATGATTGTATGTGCAGTCATCTATTAATTTATCAACCACTTATGTTACTTGTGCAGTCATTCATTATCATAGCTATGGATATTTTGTTTGTCAGTATCATGCATCTGTTATCATTTCTATTTTTTTAGCATGATTCTTTTGGAATATATGTTATGAAGTTAATTTTATTTGATTAAATGATAATAATTCCAAGGCGGAAGTTTTAAACTGATGTTAGTCATATCTCAGTTGACGTTCCCTCAACTGTCATGAACCAACCTGGGTTGACCCTAAATCAGTCACCCGAGCTAGTCTGTGGCATGGCCCAAAGGGTGTTCCCGGTCCCCATGGGCTGTCAACTAGTATAGGGCATCAAAACACTGAGTTATGAACTATTTAGCCCAGAAAATAAAATATAGATAAACAGAAATAAACCATAAAAAACAGATAAACACTAACAATGGAAAAATAAAATAAAGATAACTAGCTAGACATACCTCCAAGTGACCACATGGGTCACCACCAAACATAGAACCATTCCCTCTCCAAGATTGATCCATGACTAAAACTTAACTGAAAATTAAAGTTTGCGTGAACACTGAAATGCTCAATAGGAATTCCAAAATATAACAATGTCCTATGCCCCTACCTTTAATAATAAAATCAATCATACCAGTTTGAAAATAAGATATAATAAAATAAGGTTTTTCCTTATTTCCAAGTTCAAGTCAAAACTTAACATTTTTAAGGAAAACACTTCTATTCTACTATATTTTCAAAATATCTTCCAAGCATAAATTGACAAAAAAAAAATTTATATTAAATGATGGTTTTTCAAAAATGAGACATAAAGTATAAAACAACTAAAATGAAAATCACATCACAAGCATGAGGTCGCAAATGAGCACCATGGGAAATCCCTATAGGTAACTAGCACAAGTGGGACCCTAGAGACCTCGTACCTTAGTGAAATGTGGCTTAGAAACCATGACCCTCAGAAAACATAGCTTAGAAACCATAACCCTTAGTCAATCATATGTTTAGTTAGTGTTGTTGCATAAATCCTGCTAGACGAAATCAGGACGAACCCCTGCCATGTCATCTAGCGTACTAGTCTTGTTTCACCCAACTAGATACCCAGATTTCCCATTGTGCTTTATTTAAAGTGGTGGTGAGTTTTATTTATCAAGAAAACATATATGCACATAATACTTTATTTATCCAAAACCCATTCAACATCTCACCACCATTCTCTCTCCTTAAGAGAATCTCCCCTCTTTCATGTCACACAATGCATAAGCCTCAACATTAGGCACATAATAACTCATTCAATATACAAATAATTTTATAAAACCAAGTGGGTATTCCATAAGATGGGTTTTCTAGTTTTAAAAACCATTTTTAAGGTGACAAATAGGATTGTTTGTTTTACAAAGAATAGTTTTAATTTTATAAAATATAAACACCCAAACTCTTTTTAATGCCCCGACCCCAGTTACCCAGAGTCGGTGCATTATTTTAATACATTGGCATCATTACAAGTAATAAAGTCCCAAATGACCGATTAGTTTAGTAGTCTTGGAAAATAGATTACATACATGAATGTTACATTACACTTCATAACATACAAAACAACATAAATAATCCTTTATGAATTCCATTATTCCCTTGTCTTAACCCTGCATATCAATCACAATATACTTCTTGGAATCCTGGGAAAAAAATAAAACATAGAAAGGGGTGAGCTCAAATGCTTCGTAAGGGTAAGCAATACAGCAGAAATTTTCATAAATAAGCATAAACATTTAAGGCAATGTATAACTAAAACAAAAGCCTTTTAAACTTAAACTTCAACATAGTATCGAAAAAATACAATGAAATAATGCCATTTACTTATTCACATGGATATTCTACTAATCGAATAATCACATGAAATATAAATAACCACTTTCATAATGATGGAATGCATAATTCTAGACTATCATAACCACATAGCCAAGGCCTCGTGCCAAGACTACAAATAAGATTTTGTCAAGGACTTGTGCCAAGACACTAGTTTGTCTCATGAGACCTACCGATGCATCGAGGAGATATAGCGGGCTCCACCCGCCACTTACTAAGTCCAATGCATTCCCATATGAAAAGGTTTAAACATAACATAAACATTCGTATTAAAACTAGCAGACGAAATGTCAATACTTTCTCCATAAACCATGAATGGAATAAAAATAACACATCCACAGTAAAACATATCACAAAACATTCAATACAATACAAAAGTTTTGTATCATAATAAATAAACTTCAAATAATCTTAAAATACATCAAAGGATGTTGACATAGATGAAATCAAAACTATTTGAGAGAAATATCTCTTTTCTCGAAATCATTGAAAAGTCACACATTTATAAAGGAAGTAATTTAAAAGAGATTTTTGAATCAAAGTGTCCCATACCACTTTGAAACTTTTGAAAAGAAATATCATTTAAAAACATTCATGTCCATATAAATAAATCCTTAAAATCATTTTGAAAACATGGACATTAATTAAAAAGATTAAGAAAGATAAATCTTTAAAACATTTAAAATTCTGATTTTGATAAAGAGTACCTTTCAGAAATTCCTAAAATATTCATTTTGAAATCATTTAAAACTAACATAATTATAAAATAAAACATTTAATTTGAAAATATACTTATAAGATTGTAAGGGAAACTTCAAAAATTTTATAACGGCAGAAAATATCCGCACCCTCCGTATAAGTTAAAAAAACATTCTTACCTTAATTCTGTCGAAAAGGTTAAAAAGGACATTGTTTGGAAAATGACGGAAAGATTCCTTTATAAAATTCTTATAAAAAGTCAAAAAAGGGTATAAATGACTTTAACCCATATTCTGTAAAATAGTAAGAATGTTTTGAAATACACTTTCAAGAAACATGTGTGTGGATGATAAAGAGGTCCCAGTAGATAATTACGTATAAACAACCTCGGATAATGAAGAGATTGTGAAATAACCCTTACCTTGTAATTTTCCTTGGTTGAGGGTAGGTTAACCTCCTTTATAATGGTGAAATAATTGTTATTAAATTATACAAGAATAATATATATTAATATGATATCATATATGATCTTTTAACATTACTTTGTTAATAATATTTTAGAATTATCGTCGTTTCAGGTGTTAACTTACTCATTTTCTTTTATATGTTTTGTTAAGTAAGCCGTGGTTGTCATGGATAGGTTGTCTCTTATTCATATCCAGAATTATATCAAGTCCTTAAATATTATTTTTAATAATCAAATGATAATTATACTTGAATGGATACGATGGAGAATGAATCTCATCGCGTTCGTGGAGACAGTAGTCCGTACGTACGCACGAGCGACAATATCATTCTTTTGAAATTAAAATAATATATAATTGGATGTTATATAATATATACAGAATAATTATCATGTTATATTTATTATTTACATGAATTACACATCATTATTATACCCATCCAAATAATAATTTATTGAATAACAATTACACCATGACGTGGAGACGGTAAGCCGTACGTACGCACGTATAGTGACAGTCATTCAAAGGATGGATAGAATACTGAAATATGGTTGTACCATGTTTATAATAACATCAAAGTATATATAATATACTGGAGTTATTATTTTATAATGGTAATAATAAAGAAAGAATAAGTTGAAGAAAAAAGGAACTTGAAAGAGGGTGGTGAAAACATTACCTCTTCTTCGGGTTCTTCCTTTTGATTTGATCAAAAGTGCTCCTTAGGTTGGCTTTATGACTAAATTAAGGCTTCTAGGATGAAGAGAGGTAAGTTGAGAGAGTTTTTGGGCAGGTTTTGGCCGAACCAAAAGGCTTTTAATGTGTGAATTAGTGAGAAGGGGGAGTGCCCTTTTATAAGAGGGGTGAGGGGCACCTTTGGAAAAGCTAGAAATATTATTTTATAATAAATTAATATTCATTTTCTAATTTCTCAAAAGTGGATTAATTAAAGGTTAAGGTGGGGGTAGGTCGAAAACCACTCAACCAATAGAATTTAGACAGGTTTGGGTCACTATATTAACCTTATCTTTAAGTATTAACTCTTAGTTAATTAGTTTCACTTTTACAATGTCTCTTTGTAATTTTATATTATATGGTTAATAAACTTACTATATACATCCAAGAGACCCCCAATTGGTCCATTAATGATACAAATATCATTATATAAGTCTCTTTTCCGAACCTTATATTTCTAGGAATTTAATATCAATTGATAATATAATATTTGTTTTAAAAACTCTTTTATGTCAATTTTGAAACTATTCAATAATTGATTTTTTTAAAAATCATAATAGAATTATTACTTAGAAAAAAGTTAATTAAATAAATCCTAACATTCCATATTAACCTATAAAATTATTTGTATTTATAAAAAGTCTCAAATTAAATTTATTTGGGTATTTATAATATCAATTATTCTAATTTTTCACTATTATGGTAATTACTGTATCACCATTGTGTCATAAATAAATTAAATTATTTAATGTATAAAAATTATAAATAAAATACCATTATGTAAGAAATCTTTTTATCTTTCTAATTAATATTTATAGTCGAAAATCCAACATATATAACCCTATGTAAAAATTGTTTTTCTAAAATATATATGCTTGTGTCATTTTTGTATTCATTTTAACTTAATTAAAATAAAGTGTCCCTATCACTTAAAAGTGGCTCCATGGGGTCCCAAAATCGACCAAAATATGACCATGGTCAGAAATGTATCAACCAATAAGGTTAGGACATGTTTTAGGGTAATTTTTTATTATTATAATATTATTTTTAACCCTTATTTACCGGATTTACCCTTTAACCGTGGTAAATAAAATATTTACCGAAGTAATTATTCAAAATGTCTAAAAATAAAAGTTACCTATTTACAAAATTTGAACATCCTGATTCCAAATATGGAATCCATTTTTCCAAATTCAAAACACATAAGTGGCAGAAATTAATTTAAAATTAATTCTCGTTGTTAAAACAAAAGGCGTGTTTTTAAGAGATAATAACTATCAAAAGATTGACACTTGTTTATGTCCGGTTTAATTTTGAAATTTTGTCCAATGACCAACATTGTATTAAATGGTAAAAATATATTATAAATATACTTTAAAAACACTCAAATTCATAATTTATCACTACCAATTATTTTTATTAAAAAAGTTTTTTTTAATTAAAATTTAGTAATTTTCACTATTCATCAAAATATAAAATTTATCCGAAAAGTACCAAAATTTCACCCTAGGCTAAATTAAATATTCCGAATCCAAAAATGAAGTCCATTTAGAGAGATAAAATTTATAAAATTTTAAAAATTAGGTATTACTATTCATTACGGCTAGTTTGATTGGTTGTAGTGTGTGTTAGAACTCGAAGTTGCATACAACACACACTATTGTATTATTCAAAGAGAAGTGTACCGTGGAAGCTTGGGTGTCACATTGTAAATTTTTTTATGTCCAAATTCTGAAGAATAAATTTATTTATTCAAATTGAATATATAAAAGTTTAAAATTTTGGATTTAAAAAGGGTTCACTATTAAAGTTGGTAAAAGTGCATTTTTGAAAAATACTTCTTTTATCTGAAAAAAAGGAATTTGTTCTTACATTATGTCTAAAAAACTCATAATATGGATTCTAAAATTATAAGGATTATATAAGGTTCAAAATTTAGTTAATACTATTCATAACCTCTTTTGAACTGTTTGTTTGGTAAGTCATAGTGCGCTTGAACTCAGTATTACGTGTAGTGAAAGTTATTGAATTGTTTTGAAGAAGTACATACTATGAAATCTTGGGGTGTTACATTCTTCCTTCCTTCAATAAATTGCGTCCTCGCAATTTGATATTCTTCTTTGAAAATAAAGGCTGTAAATAGAAAATATCTTTGTGGGAAACCCCACATCGGAAATTTGGTTAATAAAATATAGTCTTAATAAGAGGAAAAGATAAATGAAAGGGTAACCACCAAATGATGATCTCGATTAAGAGAACATTGGTGGAAATTAGAGACATATAATTGGAGGGAAAATGTAAATATTTATAGGTGGTGATTAAGGTCATCAATCTTAAACAAGTTTAAAATTGAGGTCCTTAAATTCATTAATCTATGAGGATTTAAAATTCCATCGGTTCAACAAAACATAAGGTATTAGGATAACACATTTTTGTTTTTAAGATCCCTTCAATAAAGTATCAGAATTAATTTCTTCATAGAATAAGAGGAGAAGAAAAATATACACTTGAAAAGTAGAGTTCCATCTTTTAACTAATTTCTACCACAAACTCATATTTTACTCTAAAAGATAATAGAACTTACAAGAAAATATTCTATTTATCCTATTCGTTTGGGATTAAAATAAATGAATTTATAATTCATCTACTATACCTTCTTAATATAAACTACATTATTTAATCCAGGACATCTCGTGGGCCAGTGGTAGGTGATACACCCTTGTCGCCCTTCGGTTGCGGGTTCAAGTCTCACGGCCTTACTGGTCGCGACGGGTTGCCGCCCGACCTCCGGGTTTTCCTTTTATGGCAATCCAAAATTAATCTCAAACTAGAATTATCCAAAATACTTTTGTCCAAACTCACAATCCAACATTTATAAGGAAGGTAAACATAATGTATATCCTTTTTACCCCGTAATAGCATATGAATACCTTCATCACGTATTCTTTTAAAACACTGAAACATTCTAAATTACCATAATCCTTACTGATTACATTCATGCTCCCTTATTCCATATAGAATGCTGGATATACTTCATCCATCCAAAAATGTTGTAAACTCCAACAATTATGGAATATACAAATCTTTAATCGGTTTCAAGGAAGTCAAGAATATCCAATATAATTTACCCAAATCAACCATATCTTATTCCAAAATAAGTACCTCAATATTAGGACCACATTAAGGTTTATCTTTCCTTTAACCATGTAATTTCCAAAAAGTTTAACTTACTGTAGAGTCACTTTTCTTAGTACCATAAAATCTCAAATCCTCAATGAAATAGTACTGCAGTATAATCCTTATATACTCCATAATTATTATAACAAGTACATTGTTGATACAAAACTCAAATGACATAATCAACATAAGAACTCTAATCATTCCTCTTCATCTATGGTAGTATCATAACTTGATTGTTATCCAATAGCATCATTTGCGGCATAGTCAGATGATAGGTTCGCGTAGTGTCCGCACTCCTTACAAATGAAGCATTGTACATTTGAAACCATTTTCTTACCCTTGAAGTCACGTACTTTGTGCCCTTTTTCCTACACACTTATAACAAACTCTCATTCCTTTCAGGAAAGTTCCAGGGTGTTTCTTCCCACAGTTATCACATATGGGGAAATTATTCTTTTCCCTCTTCCCTTTATCCATCTTTCTCTCTTCCATCCTTTTCTTCTCTTACTTCCCTTCAAAGCCATAGGACTCAATAAAATATTTAGTTATCTTATCCACACATGATACTATTTCTTCATATGATGATAATACATGGGAGACTATTTTCCTTCTAAATTATGGCTTAATACCATGAAAGATACGATCCTTCTTACTCTTTGGATCATACGTATTACTGGAGTTCACATTCCTTCTACTGGGTGCCATTTCTATACAATAGCATAAACTAGGTCAGTTTATGAATTGCAATGAATAATTCCAAACTTGTAAAATACCTAACACAAATTTAACAGTTTATGGATATAATCCATAATCATAAAAATGTTTTCTTTGAGTAAGTATATACTCATGAGCTCTTCATAATGGTTTGTAAATAAAATGAGAATTATCCTAAGCATATCCCCCAGGAGTGTCGTAACCAAGAGTGCAGCAAGACCTGTTGTCGTGCACCAGTTCCCGTTCGAGTCTAGCTCAAAGCGGTGTTTTCGGGTTTTACCCCTAGGTACATCTGTGCCAGAGCCGCCTCTACCTGCTCATATCCAGACAGGGATTTATTGCTTGAAAAACTCACAAAATCTCTACAATACCAAAATTCTAGGAAGTTCTTCTATACTAATCCTCAAAGTCTATCTTAGGGCTATGTTCCCTATCAGAGTTTATCTAAATCTAGTTTCCAAGTTTATTGCTAAACTTTCTCTGATACCAATTGTAACGCCCCGACCCCAGTTATCGAGAGTCGGTGCATTATTTTAATACATTGGCATGATTACAAGGAATTAAGTCCCAAAGGACCGATTAGTTTATCAGTCTTGGAAAATAGATTACATACATGAATGTTACATTACACTTCATAAGATACAAAACAACATAAATAATCCTTTATGAATTCCATTATTCCCTTGTCTTAACCCTGCATATCAATCACAATATACTTCTTGGAATACTGAAAAAAAATAAAACATAGAAAGGGGTGAGCTCAAACGCTCCGTAAGGGTAAGCAATACAGCGGAAACTTTCATAAATAAGCATAAACACTTAAGGCAATGTATAACTAAAACAAAATCCTTTTAAACTTAAAATTCAACATAGTATGGCAAAAATACAATGAAATAATTCCATTTACTTATTCACATGGATATTCTACTAATCGAATAATCACATGAAATATCAATAACCACTTTCATAATGATGGAATGCATAATGTCAGAGTATCATAACCACATAGCCAAGGCCTCGTGTTAAGACCACAAATAAGATTTTGTCAAGGCCTTGTGCCAAGACACTAGTTTGTCTCATGAGACTTACCGATGCATCGAGGAGCTATAGCGGGCTCCACCCATCACTTACAAAGTCAAATGCATTCCCATATGAAAAGGTTTAAACATAACATAAACATTCGTATTAAAACTAGCATATGAAATGTCAATACTTTCTCCATAAACCATGAATGGTATAAAAATAACACATCCACAGTAAAACATATCACAAAACCTTCAATACAATACAAAAGTTTTGTATCATAATAAATCAACTTCAAATAAGCTTAAAATCCATCAAATTATGTTGACATAGATGAAATCAAAACTATTTGAGAGAAATATCTCTTTTCTCGAAATCATTGAAAAGTCACACATTTATAAAGGAAGTAATTTAAAAGATATTTTAAAATCAAAGTGTCCCATACCACTTTTAAACTTTTGAAAAGAAATATCATTTAAAAATGTTCATGACCATATAAATAAATCCTTAAAATCATTTTGAAAACATGGAAATTAATTAAAAATATTTAGAAAGATAAATCTTTAAAACATTTAAAATTCTGATTTTGATAAAGAGTACCTTTCAGAAATTCTTAAAATATTTATTTTGAAATCATTTAAAAGTCACATAATTATAAAATAAAATATTTAATTTGAAAATATACTTATAATATTGTAAGGTAAACTTTGAAAATTTTATAACGGTGAAAAATAGCCGCACCCTCCGTATAAGTTAAAAAAACATTCTTACCATAATTATGTCGAAAAGGTTTAAAAGGAAATTGTTTGGAAAATGACAGAAATATTCCTTTATAAAATTATTATAAAAATTCAAAAAAGGGTATAAATGACTTTAACCCATATTCTGTAAAATAGTAAGAATGTTTTGAAATACACTTTTAAGAAACATGGATGTGGATGATAAAGAGGTCCCAGTAGATAATTACGTATAAACAACCTTGGATAATGAAGAGATTGTGAAATAACCCTTACCTTGTAATTTTCCTTGGTTGAGGGTAGGTTAACCTCCTATATAATGGTGATTTAATTGTTATTAAATTATACAAGAATCATATATATTAATATGATATCATATATGATATTTTAACATTACTTTGTTTATAATATTTTAGAATTATCGTTGTTTTGAGTGTTAACTTACTCGTTTTATTTTATATGTTTTGTTACGTAAGTCGTGTTTTTAATGGATAGGTTGTATCTTATTCATATCCAGAATTATATCAAGTCCTTAAATATTATTTTTAATCATCAAATGATAATTATACTTGAATGGATACGATGGAGAATGAATCTCATCGCGTTCGTGGAGACGGTAGTCCGTACGTACGCACGAGCGAAAATATCATTATTTTGATATTAAAATAATATATAATTGGATGGTATATAATATATAAAGAATAATTATCATGTTATATTTATTATTTACATGAATTAAACATCATTATTATACCCATCCAAATAATAATTTATTGAATAACAATTACACCACGACGTGGAGACGGTAAGCCGTACGTACGCACGTATGGTGACATGTCATTAAAAGGATGGATAGAATACTGAAATATGGTTGTACCATGCTTATAATAACATCAAAGTATATATAATATACTGGAGTTATTATTTTATAATGGTAATAACAAAGAAATAAGAAGTTGAAGAAAAAAGGAACTTGAAAGAGGGTGGTGAAAACATTACCTCTTCTTCGGGTTCTTCCTTTTGATTTGATCAAAAGTGCTCCTTAGGTTGGATTTCTGACTAAATGAAGGACTCTAGGATGAAGTTAGGGAAATTGAGAGAGTATTTAGGCAGGGGTTGGCCGAACCAAAAGGCTTTGAATGTGTTAATTAGTGAGAGGAGGGAGTGCCCTTTTATAAGAGGGGTGAGGGGAACCTTTGGAAAAGCTAGAAATATTATTTTATTATAAATTCATATTCGGTTTATAATGGATCCAAAGTGTATTATTTAAATGTTGATGACAATAGAATTTAGACAGGTTTGGGTCACTATATTAACCTTATCTTTAAGTATTAACTCTTAGTTAATTAGTTTCACTTTTACAATGTCTCTTTGTTTTTTTATATTATATGGTTAATAAACTTACTATATACATCCAAGAGACCCCCAATTTGTCCATTAATGATAAAACTATAATGATATAAGTTTCTTGGCCGAACCTTATATTTTTAGGAATTTAATATCAATTGATAATATAATATTTGTTTTAAAAACTATTTTATGTCAATTTTGACACTATTCAATAATTGATTTTTGTAAAACTCATAACAGAATTATTACTTAAAAAAAGTTAATTAAATCAATCCTAACATTCCATATTAACCTATAAATTTTTTATTTATTTATAAAAAGTCTCAAATTAAATTTATTTGGGTATTTATAATATCAATTATTCTATTTTTTCACTATTATGGTAATTACTGCATCACCATTGTGTCATAAATAAATTATATTATTTAATGTCTAAAAATTATAAATAAAATACCATTATGTATGAAATCTTTTTATCTTTATAATTAATATTTATAGTCTAAAATCCAACATATATAACCCTATGTAAAAATTGTTTTTCTAAAATATATATGCTTGTGTCATTTTTGTATTCATTTTAACTTAATTAAAATAAAGTGTCCCTATCACTTACAAGTGGCTCCATGGGGTCCCAAAATCGACCCAAAGATTCCCATGGTCGGACGTGTTTCAACCAATAAGGTTAGGACACGTTTTAGGGTAATTTTTTATTATTATAATATTATTTTTTAACCCTTATTTACCGGATTTACCCTTTAACCATGGTAAATAAAATATTTACCGAAGTAATTATTCAAAATGTCTAAAAATAAAAGTTACATATTTACACAATTTGAACATACTGATTCCAAATATGGAATCCATTTTTCCAAATTCAAAACACAGAAGTGGCAGAAATTAATTTAAAATTAATTCCCGTTGTTAAAATAAAAAGCGTGTTTTTAAGAGATAATAACTATCAAAAGATTGACACTTGTTTATGTCCGGTTTAATTGTGAAATTTTGTCCAATGACCAACATTGTATTAAATGGTAAAAATATATTCTAAATATACTTTAAAACCACTCAAATTAATAATTTATCACTACCAATTATTTTGATTAAAAAAGTTGTTTTTAATTAAAATTTAGTAATTTTCACTATTCATCAAAATATAAAATTTATCCGAAAAGTACCAAAATTTCACCCTAGGCTAAATTCAATATTCTGAATCCAAAAATGAAACCCATTTTGAGAGATAAAATTTATAAAATTTTAAAAAGTAGGTATTACTATTCATTACGGCTAGTTTGATTGGTTGTAGTGTGTGTTAGAACTCGAAGTTGCGTACAACACACGCTACTGTATTATTCAAAGAGAAGCGTAGCGTGGAAGCTTGGGGTGTTACATTGTAAATTTGTTTATGTCCACATTCTAAAGAATAAATTTATTTAGTCTAATTGAATATATAAAATTTTAAAATATTGGATTTAAAAAGGGTTCACTATTAAAGATGGTAAAAGTGCATTTTTGAAAAATACTTATTTTATCTGAAAAAAAGGAATTTGTTCTTACATTATGTCTAAGAAACTCATAATATGGATTCTAAAATTATAAGGATTATATAAGGTTCAAAATTTAGTTAATACTATTCATAACCTCTTTTGAACGGCTTGTTTGGTAAGTCATAGTGCGCTTGAACTCAGTGTTCTGTGTAGTGCAAGTTATTGAATTGTTTTGAAGAAGTACATACTATGAAATCTTGGGGTTTTACACTTTTTCCAAAACCTTTTAAAAAACCAATTAAATAATCAGTGTGTTACATATTTTAAAAAAATCTTGAACCCTTGCTTACAATGATGAAATCCATTTATGAAAGTAAAACCACCATATGACCATGAGTTCATACCAAACTCATCTTTGAAAATATTCATTACCAATTGAAAACCACTTAGGAAATAACTATTCAAGAAAAATCACTTAAGTCCAAATGGGTATTAGTAATACATTAGATTTTTCTAAACAAATCCATAACCATTACTATAAACCACACCCAGATTTCATATCATGTGTACATAGCATATATATATAACATGATTTTAAAACAATCAAGAAAATATGAAATTAAAACTAAAGGAATAGGCATAGGGGACCTACCTCAAGTAGAACTAAGCCGTCCACTTCGACTCTTGGTGCTTTCTAACTAAGAGTTCCTGCTCCCCTACGAAGTATATGCACCTTCGCATACATGCAAGGACACCTAGCCAATATGCACACATTTTCATGTCCCGTGAGGGGAACCTTATAGGTATGCTTATATGCATATACTAGTCTCCACTCACCTACATATTCATTTCCATATATATACATAGGAACACCTAGACCCATACATGTATATTCACTGCCATGGATGAATATACACATAATGGGGGAACCAATATATATATATATATATATATATATATATATATACTTACCTATGAATACACAGGCAAGTCGCCTTAGACCTAGCGACTCGAAACCACCAAGAAGTGACACCTTAATTAAAAGGAAACAAGAATCCATAACCTAAAATAAAATTAAGTCAAAAAAAGGAACCAAAATACAATTCAAAAACCAATAAAACTTTTAAGAAAGAAAAATGTTAAAGGAAAACACTATTCCTAAAGTAAGCAATTCCAAACGGGCCTCTAAGCCAAGCATTCAACACAAAAAGTCAAAAAAACCTTCCACACATTTTGGAAACAAAAAAAACCAAAAACTTTATTTTATTTTCAAAATAAAAAAATATCTTTAAAAATACAAAGAGAATCATTTCAAAACATAACTACCCCATTTCTCTAGCCATAAAAGGTTCTCAAATCATACATTACTTAAAGACATCACATTGAATACAATTTACCAAAACATAAAAAGGTCCAAATATCACAAAAAATATTTATATCATTTTGAGCAACAATAAGTATTGAATCAAACACCTTAAAGGCACCAACACATCATCATAAATGAATTATCACCTCGAAAGCTATTTTTAACAAGTTCTAAAAATTTATAAACACAATATTGATCTAACTAGGTATATTATGAACCTGAGAATCAAGTTTAACAATTTAAATAAACATCAAGTATTAAAGTAAATGCAAAGGAAAGTAAAATCATGGATTCACCAACCTCAAACTAAGAGCAGATCTGGAAAAACCTTGACGAAAGGAGGAACAAAGCCCCACAGATCAAATTCACAACCTAGACGAAGAGATAAATGCTTAAATTACAAAACGAGGTGTTAGGGTTTTGGTAAAATTAAAGAAAAACTCTAAAATAGAAGAAATACTAAAAACCGGAGGAGGTGGGGTCGCGAGAAGGGACTTACGCTGGGAAGGGAGGTCATTGAGGTTGGGTTTGCTGGAGAACATCACGGCTGGCCGGAGGGGGAGAGGGGGGGGGGGGAAGTGTGCCACTAGTAGCACAACAGTTGGGGTGCGGTGCATAAAGGAGGCATGGTGAAGGGAGCTGGCCATAAAGGGGGGAGCACGACGGTCAGGCCACCAAAGCTGGGGTGGCAAGGGAGAGGGCTAGCCAGCTCACGAGAGGGGAGGACTACGGGGGTCGCGGGTGCAAATAGTGCAGGAGGAGGGGGGTTTCGACCCCCCTTAGGGGTTTCCTTAAGAAAATAACATAAAATTAATAATAATAATAATGATAATAACAACAACAACAACAACAACAACAAAAACATAATAATAATAATAATAATATTATTATTATTATTATTATTATTATTATTATTATTATTATCAGAGAACCTTTTAAAATTTTATTTCATTTTCTCTTTTTTTATTCTCCATGCGATTGTATTATTTATTTTAAATTCTTGGTAACCGCATGGGAACCACACAGTTACTCATAACTGTGTGGGATGACCATGAAACAGTGAAAAAAACATGTAAACTCAAAATAATAATTAAAATAATTTAAAATAACTAGCCAACATGGTCGAGGTGTGACAATTATCCCCAACACAGACACTTTCTACCCTAGAAATTAACTAAGCCAATGGTTAACCAAAACTCGAGTCCATACCCAGAAAAAACCAAGGAAATATGTGAATCCTGGGATGAAATAACTCTCCACAAGTCACATAAAACTGATTCAAGCGGAAACCAAAGCCCGAGGTTACGGGGAGAAAATAGGAGGGTTCTCCCCACCATAATAATTCACTAACACGAAAACCTTGAAACCCAAACACACCACCCCCAGGGGGGGAATGTAGGAACTCCCCAAACTGAACTTCTTCACACTGACCAAGCAGTGGCCCTTCCACACCCAGAAGCTAGGAAACCTATGGATCGAGCTAATACAATTCCCTTATTATCACGAGAAAACTAACTCTGCCATGAGGACTCAACCATAAAACCTACTACAAGACAAACCAACATACCTAGAAGTCGGAACGATAAATATTATTAAAAGAACCAACAACCCTATGAGAAAGGGAGAACAAAAACACTACTAGGATTATAAACCCCCACATTGGATGAAACTTACAACACAAGGAGAAGATCAACGAAAGAGGATTCAACACAAATTGGAAACACCATCCACTACCTCCACAAAACTCAAGCACTTTTATCACCAAACGAATGCTTCCAAAATCCATATTTAGAACAGAAAAATCCACTTAGATTGTGGTAGAACAAGTCCATAACACTATTGTAATGTAATAGTGAACTTTCCCCTATTAAAATAAACAATGGTAAGAAAACCTTAGATGATTCCATCCTAATACGAAAACCATGAACCGAGCCGAGGTTTCAGACACCTCCAGCAACTCCTGACCGTGTGTGAGATTCACCCCAATACCTGAGGCTGGAGATATGATGGATGAAGCATCTTATGCCTCACATTCAGACACTATCATCTCCCAACCAAAACTCCTTTCTCAAATGACGCTTCTTACAAATCTTTCCTCGGTGGCCCGAATGGCCACAACAACGACAAGGCGGCTTGGAATGCCCGAACCGTCCATACCTATGTCACATTAGAAAGTGGTCTGTTGGACTAAAATCCAACACTGATGAAAGGGATTCTGCAGAAATAGGTTCCTCTGATACACCCCGCTTTCCAGATGGGGAACCCTCTGGGATGATGATAGGCGCCAGATTTTCCAAGTACATGCACTCTAGATGCTGACTCCTTAAAGCGGTCAACACAGGCCTTCACCAACCACTGGACTTGTTAACAATGGATGGGATCATACAAATTTTCACCTTAACCTCCTTAGTTATGATCCATTGGATAAAGAAGGATTTCAACACCTCCCACATCATCCCAACTTCGACTATGATGAGATATCTACCTCCACTGGTCCAAGGTAGTACCCTCACCTAAACCCAAGACATTATGAACTCTAAAAAACTCAAGAGTCCCAAACCACCCGAAGACATGCTCTACTCCCCTCAAACCGCTTCACTACCCCTAATGAACCCCAAATGCCTCGAAGGATAAGCAACACTCAATAGAAACCAGAATTGGGCACAACTCATTAAAAACTTTTGAGGACATTTCTAGGTGGCATATTCATAACATGAAAAACAAAATCAAAACCTGCATTATGCCAAAAACTCAATAAAAAGAAACACACTGAGCCAAGACAGCTAGGCCTAAATACCGAACAAGCTTAAACATAACCAAAAGCAACACCTCAAGCCAAGGGTTACATACTCATAAGTCAAACATATACAAACACAGGAAAACCCCACTTTTCAAAATACTAAAACCCACTTTTCAAGAAAAACCAAGTCCTGAAATAATTTTTTTCATTCAAATCCATTTTAGAAAAATCAAGCCCAACCTTAAATTCTAAAACCCGACCCATGGAATCCTATGAACTGCTGCATAAACCTTCATACCTTTCCACTCAAATCACCCGTACATATGTTCCAATATGCACTTCACGTTTCTACACACACTGTGAGGATGATCCTAAGGGACACCAAGGGTTTCACTTTCCATTCTGTTACCAAATCCAAACATAATACAAATTTTCTAAATCAAAGCACTTCCTCTTTAAAAACCCACTTCACCAATTTCAAAAAAAATTGAAAGAAATTCCATTTTTACCAGTTTCAAAACCATTAGAGAAAGAGCTATTTCAATTCAAAACCACCTTCATTTCCAAAAAAAATCCAACATCAACCAAAATCAATAAAAATCACAAATAACATTGAACAATTGGAATGAGGAACTGGTGTTTATTCCCAACCTGACGACATGGTAGTGTGCCACAACCCAAGTAAGACATAGCACTAGAGGACCTTGAACTAGGCACCTGGGATCCACATGGATCACTACTCTATGTGGGGTCACAACATGACACCAATTCACCTCTATTTTCATCCCTCAATACAAAACACTCAAAACCCGGACTACCCCTGGTAACTCAAGTCTCATCACGAGTGGTGGTGATCAGGCACCGACCCATAACCTACCTCCTGATCACCGAAAATCCTAATATCCATCTATCAAACACCCTAAATAGAAAGAATATTCCTCTAATACCATTTTGTCACGAACCAACTCAAGTGCGCGGATGGTAGCACATCGGTCAGGGCACGGCTCACAAAGGAGCCATGGTGAGGGGAGCTGGACACGAAGGGGGTAGTGCGGCGGTCAGGACGCCGAATCTGGGGTGATGAGGGGAGAGGGATGGCCAGTTCGTGAGAGGGGAGGACCAAGGGGGGGTCATGGGTGTGCAGTGCATAGGAGGAAGAGGGGGTGGGGGGGGTCGACCCCCTTAGGGTTTCCCTTAAAAACAACTTAAAATTAAAATAATAATAATAATATAATAAAAATAAAAATATAATACGAATATTTTTATTTTTATTAAAGAAAATTTTAAAATTTTATTTCATTTTTTTTGTTATTATCTGTGTGATTGTATTATTTATTTTAAATTCTTGGTAACCACATGGGCACCGCACAATTACTCATAACCATGTGGGTTGACCACACAATAGTGAAAAAATCATCTAAACTCAAAATAAAAACTAAAATAATTTAAAATAACTAGCCAATACAGTCAGGGTGTGACATTGACTATACCAATAGATGATGATCCATTAGTCTCCCCACCCCCCTACAACATATGAGACACCCTCCTCTTTCCCCCTGCACTATCTCTCACACCCTCCGTTAGTGTCCCATCAGTAGCTCAACCAACGCCTCCCCATTCAGCAGCCTCAATAACAAGGGAGTAGGTCTCTACTCTTGGTTTTTTATGGGAATATTGGAGGGTGATATTTATAGGTACACATTTTAATATTAATAAAGTTATTTCACTTTTTTATACTACTTACTATTTTTTCATAAAATATGGAAACAATGATACTACAGAGATAAATATGAAATGTTCATATGTTTGGAATCTGAACGAACTGAATATAGTTGTACCATTTGAATTCTATGGGGTCCATATGGATGATGATGTGGGAATATTTGGCCATATTCTAGGCCAGCTGGTGGTGGAGCTGGTTACCTTTTCGATTACGTATGCTGATTGGAGGAATATGCCTTCATCTTGGAAAAATAAAGTTCTTGATTCATAGATAAAGGTAATTTTAATATATTATGGTGTAATTAAATGTCACTATGTTATTAAATTCTAATATTTTCAAAATGAATCTATTTGTATAGATGTTTTTTCACTTTCCCATTGCTGATCTTATAGCACAAAAGTAGACATTGAAAAATTTGGGTTATAAATGGAAGGATTTTAAATGAAAATTATGGAATGAATTAAACAATACATTATTGAGCACCTAATAACTATAAAATAAGGTACCCAATGGGGTACCTAGAGAGAAAAAGAAAGTTTTTATTGACAACCATCATCATAAAAAGCACATGGTATTTAGATATATATTATTGTATTAATATCATTTTACATTTATACATGAATATGAAAAGGATATGGAATTGAATACATTACTATTAAATTACATATTATTTATTTTAGTATTTTTAAGGAAGAATGCATCGAGTAGAGCTAAGAAAATCATCCCTCACACTACCAGGTCAAAGATTTTTTTTTAGAAACTGACCAAATCTAGTAATTTTTTCATTATTTTAAATATTTATAAGACAATATTATATGTTCCATATATTAAATTTTTTATTTATCTTTGTTTAATAGTGTTATAGAATTTAGGGCACCAAGTCTCTTGAATAGAACTATGGTTGAATGTTCATAAAAAATATGATGGGAGTTATGTTAATGAGACTACCGAAGAAGTTAGAGTATGAATTCATTTTTCATTATAATAAATTATTATCAGTTATCACTATGTTAATATATATTGCTTCAAATATGACTGATATTTTATTTATAGGTAAAAATTAAAGAACTATGGGATTCAAATCCCGCGCAGTCCTTCTCAGTATCCTAGGATGATCGAGTTGGTAAATTCCTTGGGAATGAGAATCCTATTTGAGTGCACAAGATGGATTTGGGACCATTGCCATCTGAGGTCTTTATTAGTTCATCAGGGATTATATCTGCATATACTCTTGGTTGTAGTCACTCCCTACCCCCAAGATGTTTAGAGAGAGTTTGTTTCTATGCAAAGCACAATTCAGGGACATGGGGATCGGATATCCACTTTGTAGAAAGCGTTGGTTGATTTATATCAAAAGATAACTGAATATATCCCCTGTGAAATTACATCATTAACTTGTAGTGATCAGTTAAACCAAAAAAATTCAAAATCATTTAGTTTGAAAACTTTTATTGGTTTTAATTTTAAATATAAATATACAATACTATTTAATTTTCAATATAATTGTCTTGTAGGTGCCAGTAGCTGGAAGTAGAGATGGAGATAGAGAGGGTGATGAGAAGAGTTCATCATCAGGTAGTGATTAGTGGTCTCTTTGATGACTTGGAACAATATGGAAATAGAGGTTTTTTTATGTATAATTTGTGGCACATAGTATTCACATTACATTTTCATGATTACCCATGTTTGAAGAGTCTAGAGCCATTTATATCGTGTTTTTTGGTATAACTGTATGGTGGAATGTTATGGTTTGTGTAAATTAATATACTTGTTTATATATGATTACTTCCCTTCATTCATGTTTCAGGGGACTGTGTAGATAAATATGGTCTAATAAAACTATAGAGAGATGTATAGGATTGTTTTGGACCTCTTAAGCTAAAAATAAGTTCTCGTTAGCACTATAGGTAATTATAATTTTCTGGTGACCATGTCACCATGGTTAGAGGGTATTGTGTAAGTTGACAAGAGATGTCAGGTGAAATATGGATATGAGACTTGATGTGGGTATCCTTGGTTGGTTTCCCTAAGTCTAGTTTGATATGTATGAGAGGATTAAGACTAGTGAAAAAATGGTTGAGAATTACATATGGATCAAGATTCATGAGAAACACCCTCATAAGTATGGGTTGAGTCTTAATGAGAACTATGAGTGGGATGAGTCCTTTGGAATGATAATATGTGTAATAGAGAAGGCTTATAACTAGGTGGAAGGCTTAAATATCTTCCTTAATATATAGGAAATGGAGCCCAGGTGTAGGTAATGGGAGTTATTCGATACATGGAATCATGTTTCCAAGGGGTATAGAGAATGATAGGTTGGGATGATACCTAGGTAGTAGGAACAAGAGAGATAAGGTGTTATGTATAGTTGGATTAGGACATGAGGTTTAGGTCATGGGAGATTGTGGGTAGTGGTGTGACTGATAGGTGACAGGTATGAGATCATATCAATGAGCTTAGATCATGATGGGTATGGGGGATCTAATCGGCAGCTTAATAGAAAAGACATGCTTTGAGATGAGGGGATGGGTATCAAGTGACTAGCACCATGGAGTTTTCTGGTGCGCTATGTGATTGGATTCATGCCATATTTTTTTATTTCAGGTGTGTGATTTTGTGTGCATATGATAGGTGATAGACTTGGTGGGAGAGAGAATCCTGAGTACTGTCCTCGCTATGAGTGAGATAGATCTACCTAAACTACCAGGGGTGAGATGGATTACTTATGTTCATGAAGTAGTACCTTGCCCTCAGTAGTCTTGCATTGAGATATTAGAACTTACCTTAAGTGAGATTAGGTTGTGATAGTGGACCATGCCGAGTGAGTGGGTTGGGTCATGGTATAAGGATATTCATGGAAGATGGACACTACCTTGATTGATGAGGTAGTGGGATAGGATTTAGATGTAAGATTTTAGCATGATTTTTTAGGTAGTGAGTTAAAAACTTAGATGATACCCACCCCGAGTCTTTAGTTATGCACCAGGTTATTATTAAGATGACACAAGGTGAGGTGACGATGAGATTTTTCCATAGAATCAATGTAGGTATGATAAGTTATAATAGTGTCCCAATTAACACATAATTTCCTATTGAAAATAGAGTCATGGTATCCAAGTTATAAAATTCCATTCGGGATATTATGTGATATGTTTATTTTTACCTTGTGTATACATATATATGAGATTCTATGCATTGTTTGTTTGTTTTTTTCTAGGGTTTTTCTGGGGCTGTAGATTTTGAAACTGTCTTTTTTTGTAAATCATCATATATAGGTGGTTTAAATCACCTCTAAATATTCCATTTTTTTTTCACAATAGTTTAAACCACCACTATATAATTATGTTTTTTTGGGTAGTGGTTAAAACAGATTCTAAATTATCATTATTATTTTTTTGCCTAAAAATCGCTGCTAAAACGAAGAGAACTACCAATAAATATATTTTCTACAATGCTTACTAGAAACCACTACCAAATGGAAGAAACCATCATGTGTTGGATGATGACACCAACTTTAGCGGTAGTTTAAATTACCTCAAAAAAATAACCACCATAAAATGGTGATTTTCTGGTAGTGGTAATATATGTAAAGTCCATTTAAGTACTTCAATAAATCTCAACCACCTCAACTATTCTCAACTTCAACCTCAACCTTCTCCAACCATCATCTAAGTGATATTATCTATTTATTATAGAAACTTTATGATTCATAATTAAAGGATGTACTCTCAATCGTCCAACCAACCTTTGTACTTATCTTCTCAAGTTTTTCAATATCTAGTTCCAAAAATTCATTTAAAACCTTTAGTTTACAATGCTTTCAGAAACCATTAGCATTTGTCATTTATTCACATAAAAGCTCAACATGCCACACCCTGACCCTAACATGTTAATTATTTGTAGTCATTTAATTATTTTTTATCCTTTCTTTTGTGTTTTGGACTGATTCAGTTTTTAACATTTGAATTTTGGAGTATCGTACCTAGGCACATAGTTGGCACATAGTTAGGGGAAACCGTGTGGTGACCCAGTGAAAACTGTGTGACAACACAATGCAAGATATTCTGCCTAGACAGTGGGCCTATATAGGGAACACGACTAGAAGCACAAGCATGAATCCCTCCCTGGGATATTGTGTGGTCCCTCCCCCTTGGGACAGAGGAAATCACACAGTTGGTGCATGGTCTTCCAGACCGTGCGACCAAACTGTGTGGTCTACCTAGGTTTTTAAAAAAATAAAAAATAAAATAATAATAATAATAAATGGAAAATAAAATAAATAAACATAACCTGATATAAAAGTGGTATCCCCTCTCCCCTCTCCCACATTCAGTCATGCACCCCCTATCCTCTCTCACTCGATGCCATGCCCAGGAGGGCTCCCATGCACCATGACCTCCCCTCCTCTCTTGATCGATGGCAGATTCTCCTTCTAATCATGGGTGCGATATTCTTTGATAAGAATCTTCTCCTTTCCTCCTCCTTATTTTCTTGGTTTTATTCTCTTCCTTGTCATACACATGTATTGGATGAACCCTAACCAGTTTTTGGTGTTCATTTTGGTTGGTTCTTGTTGTTTAGGTTTTATTGGTCCTATTGAGGCTAGTTTTTTCCACATCTAATGAAGGTGGCAATTTTTCTTTAGTTTCAGGTAAGGGTTATTACATTCTTCAAATTTTTCCCAAATTTTAATTAGGGTTTTTGTAATTTTTGGGATTCTAGTATTTTTAGTGCTTCTTAGACCTCATTGAGGTGGATTTGAGTCATCGTTGTCAAAGGTGACTTGCATTTGTATGCATATATATATATATATGTAAGTGTCCCATTTATATATATATATATATATATTCACTCATGGAAATATGAATATATGTAATGGGACTAGGTTTTCTTATTTATATATTTAAAAAATGCATATGTGTGTAAGTGAAAAGGGGTATATGCATGTATAAGTGTAAAGAACCCAACCCCATTAGCACAAAAATTGTGCCTTATTTTATTACATTAGTACTATGAACAAGCATTCATATCCCAAAGGACTAAATAGTTTAGTAACTTTGGAAAACTAGATTCAAACATAATTGTTACATTACAACTTTAAAAGGAAAAAAATATAGAAACACCATTGGAAACACCCATAAACTCCTAGATTATACCTTCGAGTCATTCATAATATAAATCTTTACATATTGGGGAAAAATAAAACATAAGAAAGGATCGATCTTAGATTCTTAGTAAGGGTAAGTAATACAGTGAAAGCTAACATAAATAAACATAAAAAATAATGAAATGTGAATAAATAAAATCACATACCATTTAAAAACAATCTTGAGCATAATATGATAGGAATAAAAGATGAATAAATAATCATATGAGAATGAAACTTAACCATGGATACTCTACTAGTAAAATAATCAATGGATTATCGATTACTAAAATCATAACGAGGGAATTTATAATTTTAGACATCATAAAAATATTTTCAAGGATTAAACTAATATAGTTTTTCATGATAAAAAAATTTATTTTAGAAAAATATTGATGTCTTAAAACAAATTATGGAGTGTACTTGAAAATGGGTAAGAAATTGGGAGGTACCGTTTAATCGGGCTTGCTTATCGGGAGGAATTGAAAAGGAAACTTTGTAAAACAAGTATTTTCCAATCAAAGAAATACAAAATGATCTGGGTATGATTTTGGATATACAAAGAATGTATAAGAATTATATAAAAATAATGAATAATTTCATTGGGTTAAAGAGAGATAAAGCTTAATTGTAATGAAAAATGGAGGTTTGAGGAGAATCCCTTACCTTATGTCTGAAAACGTTCTGCACTTGTACTCAAAATTCTAGATAATGAAGTTAGATTCATTAATACATTAATTCATAACCTATTAAAAATTTATTTTATTTATTATAATTTATTTATGTCCATTTATGGTATTTTTAATGAGTTATAAGATTCAATTCCATCGTCTGTGAGTGTTCGTTTCCTTGGTTTTCATGATTGGTTTACTTGAATACATGTATGAGAGATCATGTAAAATGAGAATAGTTATCCAGAATTGAAGTTATATGTTATTAATGAACTACCAGGATATTGAATGATATTATTTATTATTTTTTCCTAGATATGAGGATGATTTATTGGATAAAATGTTAATGATAACCATTTATATTATTTAAGCATTTTTTATCACAATGAACTAATTTTTTCATATTAATTAATATTTTGTATATATACTGGTTCTAAAACACTAAATAGGTTTTAATATACATATTATAGTCTGTTTTAACCATAAAAAACGTTTTTATGACCATCCTTGAAGGCAGTAATGGAAAATGAATACGCATTGTCCACGATAATGGTAAATCGACACATCATGGATGATATTTTCATTTTTAGAATAAAAGGGAGGGGAGAAAGGGTTTGATTATGGATCATCCATTAACATAACAAAATTATAGTATATATAAGATATTGGAGTTATCATTCCACTTGGATAAGGTGAGGTGAGTAAAGGATAAAAAAATAAAGAAAATAAAATAAAATTAAAAGAACGAAAGGGGATTTTACCTCTTGAATTCCTCTCCTTGAGAACCTCCTTAAAGAAATTTGAAATGGACTTTTGGGTGAGACCAACAAGTCCAGAATGTGTGTGTGTGTGTGTGGGGGGGGGGGGTTGGGATAGGGAATGAGTATAAATTGGTCAAGCTTCAAGGATTTGGAGGTGTGTGGAGAAGAGGTGGTGGGAGGTGGTATTTATAGTCGAGGATAGGGGTGTTTTTTGATTATTTTATTCGTTAGTTTATTATTTTGGCTCAAGACTATCAATAGTTTGAAACTTATCACTAAATATATTAAAATAACGAGGTAGATTTTGAGATTATGGGATTACATCAACCATACATCATCTATGACTCAATAATTCATGTATTTGTTAAACACCGTAAATTACCGTATTTCACTATTCAAAAAAATTCAACTATTTTAGAAAAATCCCAAAAATTCACCCTAACCATTTTTTCGAAATGAAGAATTAAAAAATAAGATCCATTTTATTAAAATAATTATCTAAATATGAAAATTTTAATTTTTAAATAAAGTCATCATTTACTCGAAAAATACCAATTTTAATATTATAATTGATTTTATGATACTTTCAAAAATTAATCAAGGTCTCATTAAATTATCTTATAATTATAAAAAAATAGAATATTAATTTATGAATCTATTTTATGAAAATAAATTTTCTTTTAAATCATTATATTAATTATAAAATTATAAATAAACATTTACGTTTCACAAAAATACCAACACTTAATTTATCATTTTCAAAACATTTATTTACTTATTCCGTGATATAAATATACCATATTTTAATTCATAAGATACCTAAATTTAATTTATACTTTCATTGGTGAAGTTACTATTCTATTGGTTATATTATTATTCCTAATGGTCACATTACTATTCCAACGATCATATTTAATAGTATATTATGTTTTTAAACTCGGTGTTGTGTGAAGCATAAACAATTGAAGATATTAAATTTAAAAAAAGGAATACCATAAAATCTTGCAGTGTTACAGTCTCCCCTCCTTTAAAAAATTTCAACCTCAAAATTCCCAAAATTTCACATCATAAAAGATTTGGGAAGTTCTTCATCATAAATTCCTCTGGTTCCCATGTCACCTATTCAATTTTATGATTTTTCCAAATTACCTTTACCAGCCAATTCATATGATTCCTAAAAACTTTTTCTCTAGTGTCCAGAATCTAGGCTCTTCATAAGTGAGAACATGCGTTGGGACTAACATGTATTTCCTTAACAAAGAGATGTGGAACACATCATGTACTTTAGGAAGGCTAGGTGGAATTTCCAAATTATAAGGCACAACTCTAATTCTCTCCAGAATTTTAAAAGGTATGATGTACCTGGGGCTTAGTTTCCCTTTATTACTAAACCTTATGACACCCTTCCTTGGAGATACTTTTATAAAAACATGATCTCACACTTAAAACTCCAAATCCTAACTTTAGTTATCAGTATACATTTTTTGTCTACTTTGGGATGCTTTGATATGGGTTTGAATAGTATTTACCATTGTTGTTGTTTCCTCCTCAAGTTTTGGGCCTACAAGCTTCCTCTCACCCACTTCATCCCAACAAATTAGAGCATGACATCTCTTTCCATATAATGTTTCATATGGTTCCATTTAAATACTTGAATAGAAACTATTATTTTAGGAAAACTCTACTAAAGGTAAATAATGATCCCACATACCCAGAAATTCAAGTGATCATGATTTCAATGTGTCTTATAATGTTTTAATGGTCCTTTTAGACTACCCATCAGTTTGAGGGTGATAAGTAGTGCTTAAATGAATCTCTGTATCCAAATCTTTCTGAATAATTTTCCATAATTTCGATGTAAATCATGGATCAATATCAGACACAATTGAAAACGGTGCACTATGAACTCTTAAAACTTTATTAATATAGATTCATGCAAGGCGATCCAATCGAAAATCCTCCCATATAGCGAAGAAATATGCAGATTTGGTAAGTTGATAAAAAATTTCCCATATTGAATCATTCTTTCCTAGAGTCCTTTGTAATCTAGTGAAAAAATTAATATTAATTTCATCCCATTTCCATTTAGGAATAGATAGAGGTTTCATGACTCCTTTAGGATGTTGTCTTTTATCCTTCACCTATTGACAAACTAAACCCCTCTATACCTAATCCGTAATTTCCCAATTCATATATCCCACCAGAAATGTTCCTTCAAATATATATACATCTTAGTTTTACAGGGGTATATAGATAAATTTGAGATATGGGCATCATCCAATAATTTCCTTTTTAGCTCAGTTATAGTGGGAACACAAAGCCTCTTACCAAATTTCAATATGCCATCTTCAAACAAGAAGTCTACTAATTTCGAGATCATGGTTTTCCTCATTGTGTTTTAGTAAAGTGGTTAGTTTCCTGGTCCTCTGTGGTGGGATCTAGGGATTCTTGTCGAATGGGTCATGTTATCTTCTTCCACAATGAAGGGAGGTATGTTTAGGTTCTAGGTCTCCATTGGGATCCCAATCTTCCATGACATTGGGGTCTGATTCGGTCTTCCATTGTGCTCTGGTAGGGTGGTCAGGTTCCTGGTCTTCTGCAGCGGGATCCAGATCTTCTGTGGTGAAGGATGGTTGAGCTCTGATCTTCTATGGTGAAGTTGAGATCCAAGTCTTTCACAGCGTGATTTGGTAGGTGAATGCTTTGGGTGGTTTTTTGTGGTCCCCACATGTGTTTTTTATGGTGGTAATGGTATTTGAGGAGCTTTGTGCCATTAACATTTCTAGGGTGGCACTGTTCCAAGCCCTCACAGGTTCCCCTATCTCTTCCAGTGTGCTTGATTATTTTGGACTCTGGTGTGGGTTCTTCCTCAGCTCAAATATGCTTAGATTCATGCCCAAAGTGGGGATTCTAGTCCAAATTGGTGTGTTTACCCTCTTTGATGATGCTCCTTTGGGGTGGTTATTGGGTCTTCCAGCCCTAAGAGGCATTGGCTTGGATTATCACATTTAGGATCGTCTAGTTTATTTGGGTTTCTCGTCTGCAGATGTGGTTTTGAAGGGATCCTCGTGGGTTTTTTGCAGTGAGGCTGTCTTTCGGTGATGATTCTAGTGACTGGGTTGTTGACTATGTTGTTGATGATTTTCATAATGCTGATTTTTCTAGCTTTGTGAATGAGTTTTGTGGTGGTTCATCTTGACCTGTGGTCTGTGTTCAAGGGCCTATGTAACCATACCTTCTTCAAGGGGTTTCTTTAGTTTAGGTTCAGAGTAAGAAGTTTTCACTAGCCTATCGCTATCTGGATTTGGATGTTTGAGAGGGTATGAATTTTTTTCATCATTACCAGGCCCATATGGCTCTAAATGGGACAACTATCCAAGTATCAATGAGAAGGTGGAAGCTGGACCTAACATTTTTGATGCCGGAGAGGAGATTTTCTTTGTTGTCTTAATCTAGTTATTGATAGTTTTTGAACTATTGGGGAACATTTTATGTCTTTAAGTCCTTGATGTCATGTTGGGTTCCCCCTCACCCCTTAAAAGGGTATTATGTTAATAAAAAATAAATTTTAAATCATGTACACAAGATCCCTATCAGTCCTCATTTTTTTAGAACTCCATGATTCTTCTTTCTCAATGCATCTTCTTCCTTATTTTCCTTCCCTAGATGATAATGTATTGAACAATCATAATCCTTGAGTAGCTCAATCCATTGTATTTTCTTCAAGTTGAGTTCTTTATATGAGAAGATATATTTCAAAATTTTGTGATCTATATATATCTCACATCTTTCACCATAGAGATAGTGTCTTCGAATCTTCAGATAAATGATTATAGCTGCTAACTCAATATCATGAGTTGGATAGTTCTGTTTATGAGTTTTTAACTACCTTGATGCATTATAAATAACTCTACCATTCTTCATAGGGACACAACCAAGTCCTTTCTTTGATACATCATAATAAATCCTAAATCCACCATTTCTCGATGGTAGAGTCAGGATCAGAGCATTCACTAATATCTTTTTCAATTCTTCAAAGCATTTTTCACATTCCTTTTTCCAAATAAACTTAACCCCTTTACAAGTAAGATTGGTGAATGGGTTAGCTAATCTAGAAAAATTTTGTATGAAATGCCGATAGTAACCAACTAAAAAAATTAAACTATGCACCTCAATTATATTCATCGGTGTAGGTTATTACCAAACCACCTTTTTCTTAACATGAACAATTTAGATTTTATCCTTAGAGACAATATGGATAATAAAAGAAACTGTTTAAATCCAGAATTCACACTTACTAAAATTCTCATATAACTCTTTTCTTCTAAGAGGCACCAGAACAATCCGTAAGTGGTTCTCATAGTCCTTATATCTTTTGAAATATATCAAGATTTCATCAATAAATACCACAATTTTTTTTTAAGATATTCCTTGAACACTTTTTCATTAGATACATAAAAATAGAGGGTGAATTAGTCAATCCAAATGGCATTACTGTAAACTTATAATATCCATACTTGGTTTGCAGTGCTTTCTTTGGAATATATTACTTCTTCACATGTAATTGATGATATCCATACCGAAGATCAATATTTGAAAAATATTTATCTCTTTGAAGTTAATCTAATAAGTCATCAATGTGAGGCAACACATTCTTTTTCTTTATCATAATAACATTGATTTCCCTATGGTCAATTCACATCCTCATAGATCCATATTTCTTATTGAAAAAAATAATAAGATCTCCCAAGGTGAAATACTAGGGTGTATAATGTTGGATTTAGTGCCTTATAACCAACTTATTTGTACTTTATGATAAAAATATACTCATTGTTTTGAATATTAATAAACTATTTATCACATCTTGATTGTTCTTATATATGACATAGTATGTGATAATATCCTAAGAGTAGTTGTCGCACTAAAAGGTCGTAGCAGTTCTCCACTATAATGAGAATCCAAAAGTTCTACAACAATATTCTTGAATATATATTCTATAGCCAGATGATATCATTTGAGGGACACAAATGATACATGCTATCAGGGGTGAAGACTCATAGTACTTTGAGGTACTTTCTCATGGTGTATGACATTGGTAATATCTACTATGGACATTATGAGAACGAGACCTGCCTGTAGGAAATCCACATTTCTATGTGTCATTGGATGTTTCTATCTACAGATGTGTGTATTGGTCCTTAGAATTTAATATTATTATTAATGAGTATTATGAGTCGTGCACTTAGATGTATTGATGAAAACGGTGACAATAGATGTTAATGGAAAGTTAGGATATGTTGGGTGCGTCACAAGTAATATTATGTTAATGAATAATGAAAGAAATGATTTATCCATTTTGTTATTTAAAAAAAGTTAACATCTCATTCCCTTTGATGGAAATGATATATATTAAATAAATCCATGACCATGGTGTTCTATAAGCAAGTTATATTTCCAAAAAAAGTCATATAAATAGATAATCGAGCAAATAAATTGATGGCACCGACATTTAACCTCCTCAATTTGAGATATTGTGATAAAGGGATCATATCACATGGTAAGCATCCGTATGAGGTGACATGTTATGGCAGCATTAACTTCTTTATCCATGGGTGACTTGGCGTGTTGCTAGATGCTAACCATGAACTTTAGACTACTTCACCTAATTCCACTGAGAAAGAGGCCTAAAGGGTCACACACTAAGTGTATCCATAATCTCAGTGAAATAATATATTATTATTTATTACTTAACAGCTTGAATAAATATTATTCTCATACGTGGTTTAATAATTATTCATGTATTCTTGATCATATATAAAATATTTATTTTCTATTTAGTAAATATTATATTTATTTATTTATTAGTGAATAATGCAGTGATATTTATTTTATAAATAAATAGATATTATTCAAGGTTCGATAAATATTATGGAGGAAAGGCAGACCAAGTTTAATGGTCCAGTGAGAAATAATAATATTGAATATTATTTGATTAAATAATATTTAATTATAATTTTCAGATTAAGCGCATGTCATGAAATAATAATATTTGTATTATTATTTGACATGGGGTTTTTCTTGTATTAAATAAATAAGTAAGGGCACTTGTGAAATTATTTTATTTTAACCCAAGCAATATAAATACCCAATTATGTTATTTTCTCAAGATCCAATTCAGTTGTGCATAATGATTCTTGGAGAATCCTATAAAACCTAGAGAGCTCCCTTCTCTAATAACACTCCCAAGAATGGGGAGAAATCCTCCATCACTGGATTAAGGATAACGTTTTGAAAGCGATTCTCAAGGTGATCAAGGAGATCGATGCAAGCACAAGGATATTTTGTGCTAGAACCCAAAGACTCCTTCAACAACATCTGAAGATTTATGGAACATTTTTGGATAACCTCTAGAGGAAATATACACTTGGTTTCTACAATGCAATAATGATGCACCACAGATCTATCTCCATACTCATCAATGAAGAAATAATTCCTTAGAGGTAATTATTTATCTAATTAAATTAATTTTAAACAATATGTGTTGATCTCATATCTCTCTAGTTCTAGTGTGATTAATGTTGTTTATATTTGATTCAATTCCATTTATCACAATGATTAAACATCATATAGATCTTGGATTGATTATCGATAATGAAAAAAAGAAATGTTGGTCTCCACTCATCACATGCTTCTGCGACAATCGAAACCCACATATAAATCCCTTATCACTTAATTACTATAGTTGTTTATTTAACTCTATTAACTCCATTATGGCCATTATATAGGGATTATTTGATATATATCTTGCATCAGATATTAAATCAATAGAAAACTCAACTTCTCACTCTCAAGGGTGTCTAGATAAATCCTCTAGAAATACATTAATTTATTCCTATACAATAGGTACGTCCTCAATTTGAAGATTTGTTTCCTCATCAATTGATGATATTTTCTATTCCTCCACAAGAATTTCATTTAGAATAAATATTGGAGGTGGATCCAGATATAACTTAGATGATTAATTCTCCCCTATAAAGATAATAAATTCTATATCTTCATCAAGAATCATAACTTCTTTCTCTTTACAATTTTTTTTCATTATATTTCAAATTCCGGTTTATACCAATGATTATATCAAAATAAAATATAGTTATGATGATAAAATCAGAAATTAGAGCATGTTTATGTTTCATAATAGGAATTGATCAGCACATCTTTGTTATAATATGGTTTCCACTATGAGTCTTTATTGACAACTTCCTTATTAAGGTGAATTGGAAATATCTAATTTTTAAAGAAAACTAGGAAGATATAAAGAAATGTGATGATCCATAATCAAATAAATATTTAGATAAATTTGAGTATATGATTAAAGTACCTAGAACCACATAATTAGGAACTTAAACCTCAAATGTTGTGAATGCGTAAGAATGGCCTTGTTCCCTTGGCCTTTTTCGGGGAAAGTTTCCTTGGCGTCTAGGACAATAATTTTCATATTGTCCCAACTCCTTACAGCTAAATCATTGTACATTGCTGACTTTTTTATTACCTATGAAATCATGGAAAAAATGTCCTTTTCTCCACATTTGTAATAAAATTCCATTTCCAATAGGAATGTTCCATGATGTTTTTTTCACATTTATTGCAAGTTGGAAATTCAATCCTTCCCTTATTCCCTTTTTCTTTATTTCCTTTTCTATAGTACTTAGTACCCCTCTTCTTATCTTGATTACCTTCAAATCCATATGTCTTGGAAAATTATTTCTCTATCTTGATGGGACATGATATTATATCCTCATATGATGATAATTTTTAGAATACTAGTGTCCTTCATAGAATTGGTTTAAGACCATCAAGGAAATGCTCAATCTGACTCCTTGGATTATGTATGTAGTCTAAAATATGCATTGATAACCTTTTAAAGTTGGAATCATACTTGGAAACATTTTCATCCTCTTTTTATCTTAGACTCAAGAATTGCCTCTCCATATTCACTCACTATTCGTGATGGGAATATTTTTCTATGAAAATTTCCTTGAAACCCTTCCATTCCAAATGTTCAATTTCTTCCTCCTCAATTGTTTTTTGAATAAATGACCATCATTTATCTGCATCTCCTGATAGATGATAAACTACCATGATAACCTTCTTCCTTTCATTACTTCCCAAAGTAAGAAATATCTTCTCTAAGGAACTTATCCACTTCTATGATAAAAATAGGTTTATAGTCTCATTGAATGATATAGGTTTTTGTCGCATAAAGCGGTCTAACATTGTTAAACCACATTGTGGATTAATCTTCTCCATTCAAGTAAGGTTATTACCCATAACCTAAGTCAATTTTCCTAATATAGTTATAAGTAGTTCAGCTCCAGTTGTAGCTCTAGATCCAACATAATTATCTTTCATAAGAGGGAAATCCCTACATGGGATACGCATGTTGATACAATTTTCATTCCTTCCACTAGGCATCATTTCTAAATAATGGAATACACTAGATTAGGTCATAAAATTATAAAACATAATGTGTAATCTCAAAACTAGTGAATCACATAATGTGGTCCCTACTCGTAACTTACTAAGTCTAATGCATTCCTACTATGAAAGGGGTGAAACATAATCAACTTATACATTCATATTAAAACTATCATATGAAATGTTAATGACTTTCCTCAAATAATAAATATAATCATAAATCATTTAGAGTAATATGGTGAATGATATCAAGATAATACAACCTCGGTAAAAATAATCATAAATATTTCAATAAAATATGGTAGATGGTAACATAAGAGATAAATTTCAATAAATAATAATATTCAACAAAGAGTTTTGAAATATATGAAAATAATCTAATAAAATCGTTGATGGATTCTTGAGAGAAATACCCTTTTTACTTTTGGAAACAAGAGTTCTTTTGGAAAATTGCTTTGTGTTTATCATAAAATCATATTATAAACATGTATATCCCAGAAAAGAAAAGATAAGGACTTTGAAATTATGTTTGAGGAATAAATGATGTCTAATTTAAGAGAAAACATGTAAAAATAGTTTTTAAGAAACTTTACAAATGGTCCACTTCAGTGCCGTTTAAGGGAAAATGTAAAAGAGTCTTTAAAGAAGACATAAATTTAATTGTTTGCATAAAAACATAAAAGATATGAGATATTTTTTCATGATAAAAAGATTTATTTTATAAAAATATTTGTGTTTTACAATATATTATGGAGTGTACTTCAAAATTGGTAAGAAATTGGGAGTTACCCTTTAATCGGGCTTACTTATCAGGAGGAATTGAAAAGGGAACCCTGTAAAATATGTATTTCCCCATCAAAGAAAGATGAAATGATCTAGATATATGTTTTTGGAACATATAAACATAACTTAGAAGAATTATATAAAAATAATGAAGAATTACATTGGGGTAAAGAGAGAGAAAGTGTAACCTGAATGAAAAATGGAGGTTCGGGGAGAATCTCTTACTTTATGAACAAAATCATTCTGCACTTATACTTAACATCCTGGATAATGAAATTAGATTCATTAATAAATTAATTCATAAACTCTTAAACATTTATTTGATTTATTATAATTTTATTATTTTCATTTATGGCATTTTTGATGAGTTATAAGATTCAATTTCTTCGTTCAAGAGTGTTCATTTCCTTTGTTTTCATGATTGGTTTACTTGTATACATGTACGATGGATCATGTAAAATGAGAATAGTTACCCAGAATTGAATTTATATGTTATTAATGAACTTCTAGGATATTTAATGGTCTTACATATAAATTTTCTATTTATTAGGATGATTTATTAGATAAAATGTTAATGATAACCGTTTAAATTATTTTGGTGTTTTTTTGATCACCATGAACTAATTTTGTCATATTAATTAATATTTCATATATATATTGTTTAGAAAAAACTAAATAAGTTTTAATATAAATATTATAATATTTTTAACCATAAAAAATGGTTTTATGACCAGCCTTGAAGGCGCTAATGGAAAATGAAAACACATTGTCCGTAATGACGGTAAATCGACACATCACGGGTGATGTTTTAATTTTTAGAATAAAAGAGATATAATAAGAGGTTTGATGATGAATCTTCCATTAAAATAACAAAATTATAGTATATATAACATACTAGAGTTGTAATTCCACTTGGATAATGGGAGGTGAGGAAAGGATAAGAAAAGAAAGAAAACAAAAGAAAATTAAAAGAATGAAAGGGGATTTTACCTCTTGAATTCCTCTCCTTGAGAACCTCCTTAAGAAACTTTGAAATGGTCTTTTGGGTGAGACCAAAAAGACCATAACACGAAGTATAGGTTTGTGAGAGGTATTGGGTATAAATTGTACAAGATTAAGGTTTGAAGCTGTGAGGAGAAGAGGTGGGTAGGGGTGGTATTTATAGTGGAGGAGATGGGTGTTTTATTATTATTTTATTCATTATTTTATTATTTTGGCTCTAGACTATCAGTAGTTTAAAAATTATCACTAAATATATTAAAATAATAAGTAAGAGTTCAAGATTATGGGCTTACATCATCCATACATCATCTATGACTCAATAATTCATGTATTTGTTAAATACTGTAAATTACAGTATTTCATTATTCACCAAAAATTCAACTTTTTCAGAAAAATCCCAAAACATAACCTTAAACTTTTTCCAAAATGTAGAATTCAAAAATGAAATCCATTTTATGAAAATAATTTTCAAAATATGAGAAATTAAATTTTTAAATAAAGTCATTATTTACTTGAAAAATACCAATTTTAATATTATAACTGATTTTATAATACTTTCAAAAATTAATTTAGGTCTCATAAAATTATCTTATAATTATAAGAAAAAATATATTAATTTATGAATATGTTTTATGATAATATTTTTTTAAAATAATTATATTAATTATAAAATTTTAAATAAACATTTATGTTTCAGAAAAATACCAACACTTAATATATCATTTTCAAAACATTTATTTACTTATTCAATGATATAAATATAAAATACTTTATTTATACTTTCATAGATGAATTTACTATTCTATTGATCATATTACTATTCCTAATGGTCACATTACTATTCCAATAGTCGTATTTAATAGTATATTACGATTTTAAACTTGGTGTTGCATGAAGCATAAACTATCCAAGATATTAAATTTTAAAAGAGGAATACCATAAAATCTTTATCACAAACCGTTCCTCGGGGCCCGTGCTGTGACTACCCCAAGCCCACCTTCCGAAGGCCAGGGGCTGGTGACTAGCTCCGAAGGCATCAACCTGCAAGTGGGAGGCATTTTCCTGAGTACCTATATGCACACACACACCCAACCACATCCCAACACACTGAAAGGGAAAAAACAAGTATAATAAAACAAGACTGAGTACAAAATATAGCTGAAAGAAAGTGGTCCAGAATACAAACCCAACAAAAAGAACTGAAACAACAAAGTACAAAAAGGAGCTCTGATGGCCATCCGCAGAAAACTCCACCTAATCATAAGAGTAGTGAAGCTACTGGAAGCTGAAGTAGTATGTCCTAACCACCCAATCCAACTAGGCCCCACATGGTCCTTGGCCACCAATTCCACCAACATAGTATCTTTCAGTCTTGTCCCCCTTAGAACCTCTATCCAAACATCGATCGTCTGCACCAAACACAACACATACCGGTGAAGCTCGTGCAGGGGTGAGTATAACAATACTCAGTAGGGACCCTGAGACCCCCGAAGGTCTCTCATTAATTCACAAAGGAAAACACCATAAAGGAAAAAAAATACCCTAGAGGTAATTCCACCAAGAAAGATCTAAAACACATATCACAAAGTAAAAGTCGCAGCACACACCGGGTATATTCTAGGGTAGCGATAGTAGCATCGTTATTCACATCATCCAACTCATTGGCTGCTGGAGAAATCCTTCTCTATCAAGTACAGTGGGATTTCCAGGTCACAGAAAATCCACTTCTCACTAACCTTGGACTGTTGTGGTACTCATCCCTGATAAGTGTTGTGGGTATGCTAGGTCACACAGAGCTGCTCCCCGTCGTGGGCTTGTCAGGTCACATAGAGCTACTTCCCCCCTAGGATGAACTGAGGTACTCCTTCTATCGAGTACTATTGGTCTTCTAGGTCACACATAGCCTCTCCCCACTATGGGCCTACCAGGTCACATAGAGTCGCTTCCCATTGGGCTGTCATCGAGCATTCTTCAGGTCTCAGCCAAACAGAGGGTTCCGTACGTAGTGCGCTTGGGGGAACAACTCCTCAAGTAATTAGTCACATATCTAAGTCTATTAAAGTCACCAATAAGCATACCAAAAGATCCAAATCATCAATAGGGTCCCAACACCACAAACAACTCGTCAATCGGACACACGGTTTGCAAGATTTGGGCGTTTTAGTAAACATGGGACCGGTTGTGATGGGGCCCATTCTGACCCTGTCAGACCGAAATGACCAACCCGGCCCGGTGGTCCCACATTCCCCAGTTTGATTAGATAGAATTGACCTAACCTGGTTCATGTTGGGGTCAGTCTGGTCTGACTTGGACAGTGGGCCAAGCCTAGTAAGCCACGCTACACCCGGCCTAATTTGAATAAGGGTCCAACCCGTCAGATCACCCAACGACCTGGTCTAGTTTATCCAACCAGGGTGGGACTAACCCAACTTGATAGCATGAGGCCAATTCTCTTGGGGGTGGACTGGTGGTGCACCGCCTGACCGAGTTGTAGCAGTCGCTCCGCGTCCGGCCTCCGCTATCCCCGTGGACGCGGGGCATCCTCCAACCGCAGTTGACTGACCGCGGATCCCACCACCCGAGTGGTCTAGATGTGGTCCACCCTATCCACGTAGCACCTTACTAGAACTACATAACCCAGCTGCCACTGCGCACTAATGGGCACGCCGGCCAGATGTTCGTTTGACCATCGGATGTGCTCTCGTGGTTCGTTCTTTGCACAGTCTGCGCCTACGGTCCCCAGAGATCACCCTATTCACCAAGAAGGCCTCAATTCTATCGTGCTGCCACTTTGAGAATGTGTCCACCAAGAACACATGAGTGGAGGTGCTTGGTCCTTATTTGTGTCGTCCTGGGCCCTCCGCATTAGAGTTTTAAATCAAGGGGGAGGTTCGTGGATTGAAGTTAAATCATTTCATTCAAGGTTTGAATCCTAGACAATAAATCCCCAAGAAAAGTTACCATCCCACATAAACACATGAACTGCGGATCAAATTGTTTGTGGATTGATTCATGTTTTTAGTTTCTATAAAAATAAGAGTGGGGAAGAACTTTGAAATAAAAACCAAACCCCTAACTCTTTGACTTTAGGTTTTAAAGTGTTAATCCTCAAGGATTCAAGATGTTAACGTCGTCACTTCCAGCTCCGTTATTCGAGGTGCATCAAAGACGATGAAGATCCAACAACGTTCATTATTCTTTGTTGGAGAAGAGATTCACTAGAGTTTTTTCAGAGAATCCTCCAAGTTTAATTCTCCATCCACCATCGCGTTGGAAAATAAAAATAAAACCGCATCGCAATGTTTTAGTTGCGCTGCGACATCACGTCATTAAGCTGTTTTATTTATAAAATAGCTTCACTATCACACTTCCTTTATTGAATTGTTACAATGCGTGATATGGGCCATTAATAATCCTCATTAATGCACCATGTTTTTACCTCATTACTGGACCACAGCGTTTTTGTGTCGCCACTCGTCATATGACAAAAGAAAATAAAATAACTTTTTAAAGTTATTTTATTATTTTTTGAAAAGTTCGAAAATAAATTTTTTCACACGGCCCCTGTCGGTCAAAGTTAAGTCATTTCTAGGTGAATCCTGGTTTTCTGAGTTCAAAAGTTCCCTCGGATCTATGATCCAAGCACTGGTTCAAAAGATAGAAAAACCCGCTTGCATGTTTACTAAATGTACCATAAAAAAAGTTTAGAATTTCGTTCTGGGCTCTCTGGGCCTTAGAATCATGTGTCGTTAGAGTGCACACTCTCAGAATAATTCCATATAATTAAAAAAATTACATGAAATTTCTGATTCATTGCATTCTCCGCAACTTAGGGATTTATGTCCCCAAAATACAAAACAAAAACTAAACAAATAGATGGGGGTAATGAGAACAAATATAAGCCTCTTACTCCCATGTGCTCTCTTAGAGATTCTCATGCTACCACTGAACTCATACCAGAGGAATCAACCAACCACATAGGACACACTCATATTGATCCTCTATCACCACTGGTAACTCTACAAAAGTCACCTTATCATCAATGTCTAGCTCACCCCAGTCGATGACGTGTGATGGGTCATGCACGTACCTCCTCAATTGCGACATGTGGAAAAAATAATGCACCCAGTGAATCTATGGGATAAGGGATAGGCGGTACACCACCTCTCCAACTCTTCTTTGTAACTGGAAAGGTCTGATGAACCTCGTATATAGCTTTACACCCCATCCAAATCTCCACAATTCTCATCAAGGTGAGACCCGAAGGAACACATGACCCCCCTCCTAAAAATCCAAGGGTATCTATCTCCTATTAGCATAAAACTTTTTCATAATCTGTGCAGTCTTCTTCTACTCCTGGATGATTTTCACCTTCTCGATGGTAGGTCATACCAACTCCAGACCCATGAGTGTTGACTCCCCTAAGTCTGTCCAGCATATGAGTGATCTGTAAAGCCACCCATACAAGGACTCAAATGGTGACATGCCAATGGTGGAGTGATATTTTTTATTGTATTTTAACTCCACCAAAGGTATATGGTCCTCTCAACTACGACGAAAGTCAAGGATGAAAGAACAAATCATGTCCTCCAAGGTCTGTATGGTCTGCTCCATTTTACTATCCTTCTAGGGATGAAAAGTTGTGCTCAAATGTAGTTGTGTCCTAAACACCTCCTTTAACTCCTTACACAACCGAGATATAAAGTAGGTGTCACGATCTAAGACGATCATCGAAGGCACCCCGTGAAGCCGCACTATCTCCTGGACATAGTGGTGTCCCAAAACCTCTATCGGTCCCTGCTTATAGATGGGTAGAAAGTGAGCCTACTTGGTGAGTCATTCAATGATCACCCAAATAGAATCATGGCCCCTGGATGTACATGGTAAACCCATCACAAATTCCATCAAGATACCATCCCATTTCCACTCTGGTACCTCAAGTGGCTAGGCCAAGCCTGGTAGAACTTGATGATTGACCTTCACTTGATGAAAATTTCAGCATCGTGAAATGAACTCGTCCACCACTTTATTCATCCTTGAGCACCAGTAATAACGTCGGAGGTCTTGGTACATCTTTGTCACTCCAAGATATACCGCCAAAGGGGACATATGGAACTCCCTCAACACCTCCTCCTGCAACGTCAATGGTACCATGATGGGCCCTTTAAAAAGGATGGTGGAATCCTCACCTATGGAAAATCCATCAGGAGCCCATCCTGAGGATAACTGAGCACGTCGGGACTCACAGACAATATCGACCAGTTGTACCTCGCTAACTAACTATAAGAGTGGGGGAGTAATAGTCATCGACCGAAGGTAAGAAGCTCCACCATCATCCATAATTGATATCTATATCACAAATATCTATTATGTCACCTCACTCAACAGCTACAAACCGGTCCTCATGCTGAGCGCGTCTACCACCACGTTCCCCTTCCTAGGAGTATAGACTATCTCAAAGTCATAGTCCTGGAGGAACTCTATCCATCACCACTGTCTCTGGTTCAGGACCTTCTGGGAGAAGATATACCTGAGACTCTTGTGGTTAGAGTGAACTATAAACTACTCACCCATTATGTAGTTCTTCCACATCTTCAAGGAAAAGACCAATGCTACTAACTTCAGGTCATGGGTCGTGTAGTTCTGCTTATGCTGCCTTAACTCGCATGAGCCGTAGGTGATCACTGCTTTCTCCTTCATCAGGACACATCCCATTATAGTCCCTGATACATTGTAGTAAACTATATACCCAACACCCTCCTCTGGTAGTCTCAAGATGGGGGGCACTAGTCAGTCTCCTCCTTAGCTCTTGGAAACTCTGCTAACATTTCTTTGTCCACACAAATAGTTTTCCCTTCAGTGTCAAAGATGATAAGGATGATGCCACTCTGGATAAGTCGGTAACGAACCTCTGATAGTAACCATCCAACATCAAGAAGCTCCACACCTCATTCACACTCCTGGTTGGATCCTAAGCAAGCATTGCCTCTATCTTTTATAGATCTACTACAATTCTAGCCTCTAAGATGATGTGTCCTAGAAAGTGGACCTCCTGATTCCAAAACTGGCACTTCGAGAGATTACCATAAAACTGGTTCTCTCAGAGTATATCCAGGACTATTCGTAGGTGTGTAGTATGCTCTTCCTCCAACTCTGAGTATACTAAGATGTCATCAATGAAGACAATGATGAACTGGTAAAGGTAAGGCTGGAAGATCCTATTCATGAGGCCCATGAACACTGTTGGGGCATTGGTCATGCCGAAACACATCATCAGGAACTCGCAATGGTCGTAACAGAACCTGAAGTTTGTCTTCAGTACATCCTCACCCCATACCCAAAGATGGTGATATCATTATCTGAGGTCTAAATTTGAGAAACACTTCATACTCTTTAGCTAGTCGAAGAGGTCATCGATTCTTGGTAGTGGATACTTGTTCTTCACAGTCACCAGGTTCAGGTGCCAAAATTCCATGAAAAACCTCATACTCTCATCTGCCTTCTTGGAAAAAAGCATCAGGGCTAACCATGGTGAAACGTCGAGCCTTATGAACCCCTTATCCTACAAGTCCTCTAGTTGTACCCTTAGCTCGTGAAGCTCCATGGGACCCATCCGATATTCTGGTGTGGATATCAGTGACATCCCGGGGTATAGGTTGATGCAAAAGTCTAAATCTCTGCGAGGAGGTAGTCCCAAAAGATGCTCAGGAAAAACATCCTCGTACTCGTCCACCACTACAGGAAATTTTGGACTCCTCTCATCCACTGCACTAAGGGTGAGGATAGCCAACTGGTGAGTAATCGGTCGTACCCTCCTCTGAGAAATTATGTCTTGTGCTGCAAGGGTTTCCTTCTCTCCAGTGAAGGAAAACCTGGTCCCATATCCATAGACACACCATATTATACACCTAAAATAGTCGATCTGATCATGGAATGCGGATAAACAGTCCACACCCAATATGAAATCATAAGGCCTTGACGCCGCTATTAGGAGATCATAGCCGAAGATCTAACCTCCTATAGTAATCTCACACTACCGGCACCAGTGTGTAATCGTCGAATTATCTCTCATAGGAGTATCTAGTCATAAGGATCAAGCCAAAAACTCCCCTGAAATATCTAAGTTCTGAATGAGAGTCATGGCATGGAAAGAGTGACTAGAACCTGTGTCTATAAGAATAACATCTAGGGTGTAGAAGACATAGATTGTACCTCAGATCATCTCTGGAGCACTGTGGTCATAAACCTATGCTACCTGGAGATGAGTTCACTTCATCCTGCCTACTCCTTGAGGTCGGGATGGACCACCTAGGGGTGGTGGTGGTAATACCTCAAACCGTCGCCCACCACCTTCCGCTTTTCCATCTCCCCTTCCATGTCTGCCACCCTATGAACATCCTCGCTCAAACCACTACCACTTCCTTAGAGACCCCTCGACTGTCTGTTGGTCATCTATACGGTGGGTCAGACAGTCACATGCCATGTGTCCCTACCCGCCACATGCAAAGCACTATATGGCTCCCTGCTGACTGCCCCTAGACTGGGAGCCCCACACTACCAACCCTGAGTCCTAGGGTCAACCTCTAAAAGACTTGTCCTGCTTGGGCCCACGTGTTTGTTGTCTACTGCCTGTCGAAGACTCTTCCACCTAGGGTCTACTGGTAGCTCTAGCTATCAAAACCTGCTCTGCCAAGAAGCTCTCAACCCGAAGGGCTTACTCCAGTTCCCCAGCCTGGGTAGGGATGCTGAGAGACAATATCGATGCTCTGATATCCCACCTGAGTCCCTTCTCAAAGGCTCGATACCTAAATAAAGGGTCTCACACCATGTCTGTAGAGTAGAGAGATGGCTCGGTGAACCTCACTGAGTAGTCAACCACCATCATGATGCCCCGTTGTAGGTAAAGTAGCTTCTGAATGCACATAGCATGCAAGGTCACGGGAAAAAACTCCTCCCAGAAAATCCACTTAAAGTATGACCCGGATAGGGTCACCTCATCATGTTTCTGGGTGTTCAAACTCCACTATCTCCCTACCGATCCCTATAGAAGGCTCACTGCCAAGATTTCCATCTGTTCTGGTGGTGTCCTCACTAAGAAGAAGACCCATGTCACAGCCTTCATCCAATCCTTAGTGACCTAAGGATCAATCTCTCCCCTAAACCTGGGAGGTCTTTATCTCTGAAACTCATGCAAGTCACTGATTCTATGCACATCCTCTTCTGAAACTGCCGAAAGTAGATGCTAACCATCAGGTGGTGGTAGCACTGGTGCACCACCCAGTGGGGCCATCTCAAGCACTGGTCCCTAAATGGACCCCTCGTCTCTAGGTGGGATTTCCTGATGACATTTTATTAGGATCCTAATTGGTCTTCCACATGGAGGCATCCTGATATAGACCAATATGTACCATGGTTAGAAGGTTATACCTAGTGAGATGACTTTTATTAAAAATAACATAAGGAGAAACTTATGCAACCAATGTTTTCATGTATTGAGCTGAAAAATAGAATTCAAGGTCCTGGTGTATGGATACGTCGGTCGCCACACCAACACTAGACTCCCTGAATCTGAAAGTTGGACTTGAAAAACTTAAAAATGTTTCCCGAAAACAAAACACAGACTCTCAATCTTTGTGGTAGGACCGACCACCCTTTGATACCACTTTTTCAAAACTCGTCCCCCGGGGCCCGTGCCATGATTATCCCAAGCCCACCTCCCGAAGGATAGGGGTCGGCAACTAGTGCCAAAGGAATCAACCTGCAAGTGGGAGGCATTTTCCTGAGTACCTGTACGTACACACACACCCAACCACATCTCAACACACTAAAAGGGGGAAAATTATACTAAAAAAATACTGAGTACAAAGTATAGCTAAAATCAAGTGGGCCATAATACAAACCCAACAAAAATAACAGAAACAACAAAGTAAAAAAGGATCTCTGAAGGCCATCCACATAAAACCCCACTTGATCGTAAGAGTAGTGAATATACTAGAAGCCGAAGTAATATGTCATACCCACCCAATCCTAATCGTCCCAACCTAGTCCTAGGTCACCAAGTCCACCGTCGTAGTGTCCGTCAGTCTCGTCCCCCTGAGCAGCTCTGTCGAAACGTCGATATTCTGCACCAGACACAACACATACTGGCGAAGACCGTGTAGGGGTGGGTATAACAATACTCAGTACGGACCCTGAGAACCCTGAAGGTCTCTCAGTAATCCACGAATGAAAACACCACAAAGGAAAAATAACCTAGAGGTAATTCCACAAAGAGTGATCTCAAACACATAGCACAAAGTAAAAGTCACAGATCACACTAGGTATATTCTAGGGTAGCGATAGTAGCATCGTCATTCACATCATCGAACTCCTCATCTATTGGAGAACTCCTCCTCTATTGAGTACAGTGGGTCTGCCAGGTCACATTGAAGTCACTTCCCACTAACCTTGGATTGTTGTGGTACTCATATTTAATTAGTGTTATGGTTATGCTTGGTCACACAGAGCCGCTCCCCTCCATGGGCCTGTCGGGTCACAGAGAGCCTCTTCCCACCTTGGCCGAACTGACGTACTCTTCCTGTCAAGTACCATGGGTATTCCAGGTCACATAGAGCTACTCCCCACCATGGTATTTCCAAGTCACATAGAGTCACTTCCCACTAAGCCATCTCCGAGGAGTCTTTAGGTCTCATCCAACCACAGGGTTCCGTACGTAGTGAGTTTGGGAGAACCACTCCTCAATCCATTCGTTACATCTCAACGTCTATGAAAGTCACAACAAAGCATGCCAAAAGATCCGCCTCATCAAGAGGGTCCCAAAGATGCAAACAGGTCAACAATTGGACATGAAGTTAGAAAGATATAGGTATTTTAGTAAACATGGGACCGGTTGCGATAGGGCCCGATTTTACCGGGTCGGACCGAACCGACCAACCCGGCCTGGGGGTCCCACATTCCCCGATTTGATTAGACAGACTTGACCTGACTTGGTTCAGGTTGGGTTCGGTCTAGTCCAGCTTATCCAGTGGGCCAGACCCAATAATCCTCGCTAGACCCAGCCTAGTTTGGCTAAGGGTTCAGCCCGCTGGGACACCCGATGACCCGGTCTAGTCTGGCCCGACCCGAAGGGTGTGGGTCCGGCCCGCTGGCATAGGACCGAATTGACCCGCCAACCCAAGCCTGGTCTGCCAGGGGGAAGACCGATGGTGTGCCCCCCGGTTGGGATGCGACAGTCATGCCGCATCCGGCTTCCGTTGGCCTTGCGGACGTGGGGCCTCCTCCATCCATGGTCGATAGACCACAGCTCGCACCGCCTAGGTGGCCCAGATGTGGGCCACCCTCTCCATGTGAAGCCTGCCTAGTGCCGCATCACCCAGCCACCACGGAGAACTGATGGGCACACTTCCTACACTTCCTGCGGCCGCCGCCAACACCGGCACACCGACCAGATGTTTAGAGAACCACCTAACGCGCTCTAGCGGTCCGTTCTTCATGTCGTTTACGCCTACGGTCATCGGAGATCTCCATATTCGCCGCGAAGGCCTCAATTCTGTCTTTACACTAATTTGAGAATGCATCCACCAAAAATTCATGAGCAGAGGTGCTTGTGCCTTGTTTATCTCGGCCTGGTCCCTCCACGTTAGAGGTTTAAATCAAGGGGGAGGTTCGGGGATTGAAGTTGAATAATTTCATGCAAGTTTTTAATCCTGGATAATAAATCCCCAAGAAAATTCACCCTCCTACATAAACACATGAACCTAAGATCAACTTGTTTGTGGGTTGATCCATGTTCATTGTTTCTAGAAAAAGAAGAATAGGGAAGAACTTTTAAATAAAAACTGAACCCCTACCTCTTTGATGTTTGATTCTCACTCAAATTTACCCAAGAGATTAAGGTAAAACGGTCCTTGTACTTTAGCTTGGGTTATCGAATCCTCAGAGACCTAAGAAGAAACCTATAGACACGTACATTCTATGGACTATTTTTGGCTATGAAGTGGCCAAATTGGATTGATTTTAGATGAGTTTAGAGGATATTTAATAGATTTAAGTGAATTCAATTTAAAATAATGAGTTGATCCTAGGTTATCGCTCGGGGTGGATTGGACGTATTTCCTTTTCAAAGATTTTAATTTCTTATATTTGAGATGGGTTCATTTAAGAAGATAAAAAAAACATCATCACTTTCTGGTTCAATTCCTACAACCTTTAATACTAATAACCTATACACTTGAAGGATCAAAGTTTTTAGCACTTCAAGTTAAAGGTTCGTATTAGCACATGAAGTGTGTGGCCTTAAATTCAACAAGGACGATGGAGTTTAAAAATCATCAAATAGAAATCTCAATTTAAGAAGTGATTATACATTAATGGGGTGATAGATAACATCCAATCCATCCCCTTTCTACTCCCTTGGATCAACACATAAGTGGGTTAGCCCTCCATTTATTCTATGGTTTTAATGGATGCGGAAAGTAGACTCATGAGGGAGGACATGGAGAAGTAAAGAAAACAACAAAAATAAAATGATCACTCCACCGTTGTGTGAATAATTTTACAAGATTTGGTGTGAATAAATTCACACCTTGACGCAATGGTATCAAAGTGAGATTTATAACAACATAATAAGAGGAGAAGAAGAAATTTTATTAATAAACTAAAGTGAATTGAACAACTTACAAGTGAAAGACAAATTTGAGACAACAAAATCACAGCATAACATTACAATTGAACCAAGCACCAAAGATTCCCAAATCCTCCAACACCACTACCTTAAATAGACATTTTTGATCCCTTGGGTCGAGCCTTCAACAGTCCAAGTCTTATAAATTAATTGTGGTTTGCCATAGGTGGGTGGAAAGTAAGGGAGAGTTGATTTTTCCACCCTTGACCCGAGGTGGCAGCCAGCTTTCCTTCACCGAACAGAAGCGCTTGTAAGACCTTATATATGGACGAATAAGAGTGGTCCATAAAATAAGAAAATGGATCCTCTGATGGCTTCTAACCTCCTATAAAATTTGGGCCCATTTTGAGTTGTGTATTCAGATATATGATCAAATTAGTGGGATGTTTTTCTGGGCCGTAGAATCTGGCCCATAATTTTATCTCTAACTTGGGCCACCTTAATGACCATTATAGAGGCCGAATTATCATTATCTCATGCATAGTTATTTGTTACTAAACATTTATTCTATCATCATACAAAATTTGGGATTCATTGGGCCTGTATGTTGGGCCCCACAGTCTCATAAGTGGGCTGGTGTCCAATCTGCCTTCTCTAGAATTACTTCCATTCATCTCCAAATATCTCCATCATCATTTATGAATCATCCATTGATCCCTGAATGAAAAATGTTCAAATTTAAGTTTAGATATAGTTTCAAAAATATTAAATTAAAATATTGATAATTACATTCCTTAGAATCATATGACTCATTGGGCCTAAATTGGTGTACATTAGGCATGAAGTGCACAAATGATGAGAATGGATGTTCATAATGAAAATGCACTAACTCAGACCCATAAGATCAAAAATGAACATTTAATACCATTAAAATGTAATTAAAATATATGTTTTTATTGGATAATCACACCCCCTAACTTGATATTTTCTAGTCCCGAGCAAATAATTCAATGATTTTATTTGAATTCCTTTCTTCAAACACATTATAAAAAACAGTGCTCACAATGTAAACTTCACACAAATATATCTTTATAACCTATCAAGATAATTTAAAACAAGATGAATTTAAAAGCAGATCCCAATCCCAAGCCCATTACTTTGATCAAATCCATCATCATACTTCATCCAACTCAATTAGGTGTAATGATGTGTTGTGAATCACAATAGATATGGGGGTTCATTTTCATTCAAGGGGGAAATCATGGAAGCGCTAGGTGGAATCACATTTAATACTAATATGAGTATTCTTCTTTGCTTTTTTTTGATTTTTTTTTAAATATTGACATAGTAATTGAGATGGCAGTTAATCAAATTAACCCATGTAGCAAGACTTTGCCGATGACTCCCAGACTCAAAGGCCTTAGGGCACCAAGTGAAGCCCACATACTCGGGCATCGTCTCGAGTTAACTTAATAAAAAACAAATTCATATTACCATAAATATAGATATATTGAAAAACTCAGGGCTAGAAAACTCTGGAGTCACGATCCCCAAGTGCTGAAATCCTCGCATTTTATCAATCCATTTCTCTACACGCAAAAAAAAAATTTATTTTTATTTTTATTTTATTTTTATATTTTTTTTTATATTTTTTTTGAATACTCATATTATTCATAAAAATAAAACCAGCCTATGCTATTTATTATGGGACCCCAAAAATTCAAATTAGTACCCCACATTCTAGAGGACGTGCATTGTGGAATTTTGATTTAATGGAGGAAAATAAAAATGATGAAAATTTTCATTGGACAACCAAACTTCCAAAATCAATGCTTTTAAACTTAATCATGAATTAAATTAAGAGTCAAGGAAATAAAAATTATTTTCTATGTAGTTTTAATGTGATCAAATATGTTATTATATGGATGATAAAGGAATTTTACTTTACTTTTTTTTATCATTGTTTTTTTAACAAACATTTTGTTTCCACACCCCCCAACTTAGAACGAAACTGTCCCTAGTTTCGTAAAAATAAAATTTAGAATGGGGTAGAGGAATAAAAGGGGAGTTCAATAAGAAAATTTAAATATGAGGATCATGGAATGAAGTCACCTGGTGGTTGAAGTTTGAAGTTCTTGTCACTCCAATTTAGTCCTTTGATATCCATGTCGCTTGCAAAGTTCCCTAGTGGAAAAAGGAAAACAAAAAAACAAAAAAAAACAATATATATATATATAATTAAAATATAAGTATATATATATAAATTATAGAATAAGTAAGCACATTAAGTCGTAGGTCAGTGGTAAGCACGCGCCCCTGTCTCCCTTCGATCCCGGGTTCAAGTCCCCGTGGCTTCACCGGTTGTGACGGGGTTTGCCTCACGGCCTATGGCGTGTCCCCTTTTTTAATTATTATATTATTATAATTATTTTTATTATTTTTATTTTAACCTATAAAATAATAAAAATAAAACAAAATAAACTGATGATACATTGTCTTCTTTTTAAATTTTTGGGTAAGGTATTACTCAAGGATCACACCACATGACACAGATGAATATGGTGCTCCCCTTTCGTACCCATCCATACTCATAATAGAAGAACAGGTCAAAAGTCTATTTTTTTATTTTTAAATATAAAAATGATTAATTAATCTTATTTGAAAAATAAAGATGATTCAGAAATATTAGAAACATAAAAACCACGGGTTGCCTCTCGTGCAGCGCTTTGTTTAACGTCGTTAGCCCGACATAGATCCTAAATTTATCAATTTTTTCCTGGTTCATAGATTGGCTCAATTAACTCAACATCTATTTCATGTTTATTGAATGATTCAATTAATGTTTTAAACCTTTGACCATTGACCTTGAAAATATTACCACTAGTGGGATCTTGAATCTCTACTGCCCCATGGGGGTATACATGATGCACTATGAAAGGACCTGCCCATCTAGACCTTAACTTTCCCAAGTGTAAATGAAGTTTTGAACTATATAAGAGCACAAGTTTTCCTGGTTCAAAATGTTTGACCTTGATATTCCTAGATTGGCAGGCTTGAACTCTAGCTTTATTGATCCTTGAATTTTCATAAGCCTCCATCCTTAGTTCCTCCAGTTCATTGAGATCTAATTTCCTTTTTGTTCCGGCCAATGAGAGATCATAATCCATTTTATTAATTTCCCAAAAGGCCTTATGTTCAATATCCACTGGAAAATGGAATGCTTTACCATAAACCAACCTATATGGGGACATTCCTAAAATGGTTTTATATGCGGTTCTATAGGCCCAAAGATCATCTAAGAGTTTCTCAGACCAATCTTTCCTAGAGGGGTTGACAGTTTTTTCAAGAATTTTCTTAATATTCCTATTCGCTAACTCAGCTTGACCATTGGTTTGAGGATGGTATGAAGTGAACACTCTATGAGAAATACCATACTTATACATGAGTGAAGAGAATGGGCGGTTGCAGAAATGGGTTCCTCGATCACTGCTTATAGCCCTAGGAATTCCAAATCGAGAAAATATGTTCTCTTTCAGAAATAGAATCACAACTTGATGATCATTGGACTTAGTGGAAATGGACTCAACCCATTTTGAGACATAATCAATAGCTAAGAGTATATAGAGGTATCCCCGAGAGTTTGGGAAGGGACCCATGAAATCAATTCCCCAACAGTCAAAGATTTCAACCACTAAGATGGGAGTGAGTGGCATTTGATTCCTTTTTGTGATGGATCCTACTTGTTGACACCTAGGAAAGATTTGACAAAATGTGTAGGAGTCCCTTGAGAGGGTGGGCGACAAGAGACCACATTGAAGAATCTTAGAAGATTTTTTCTTAGAGTAAAAGTAACCTCCACATTCCTGACTATGACAGAATTTAAGGATGGACTCTTGTTCAGATTCTGGAACACACCTCCTAATGACTTGGTCAGGGCAGAACTTATAGAGGTATGGATCATCAAACACATAGTGTCTAACATCATAAAGGAATTTCCTTCTAGCTTGAGTCCCTAAGAATTTTGGAATGACTCCTGTAACTATGAAATTGGCTATGTCGGCATACCAAGGGTAGTCACTCACAGATTATAGGTGTTCATCAGGAAATGAATCAAATACAGAAAGGTGATTTGAGTTGTCTTTGAATTCCATCCTAGAGAGGTGATCAGCTACAACATTTTCAATTCCCTTTTTATCCTTGATTGTGAGGTCAAATTATTGTAAGAGAAGGACCCACCTAATCAGTCTAGCCTTGGAATCTTGTTTTTGGAAGAGGTATTTTAGTGCAGAATGGTCAGTGAACACAATGATGGGGGATACTAAGAGGTAGGACCTAAACTTCTCTAAAGCAAACACAATAGAAAGTAACTCCTTTTCAGTAGTGGTGTAGTTTATTTGGGCATCATTTAAGGATTTTCTTGCATAAGCAATGACATAAGGAGTTTTATCACCGCATTGTCCTAACATAGCTCCAACAACAAAGTCACTGGCATCACACATAAGTTCAAAAGGAAGGTTCCAATTTGGAGATTTCATAATGGGAGGAGAGGTGAGAGAGGATTTGAGGGTTGAGAATGAACCCTCACAAGTTTCTGTCCAAACAAATGGATCATCCTTTACTAGGAGAGCACAAAGGGGATGGGATATTGAACTAAAGTCCTTGATGAATCTTCTATATAAACCAGCATGTCCTAAGAAAGACCTCACTTCCTTGACATTTTTGGGTGATGGAAGGTGACGAATGATGTCAACCTTTTCTTTATCAACTTCAATCCCCCTACTCGAGACCAGATGGCCTAGAACAAGTCCTTCTTTAACCATGAAATGGAATTTTTCCCAATTTAGGACCATATTCTTTTCTTCACATCTTGACAAGACTCTCTCCACATTCTGCAGAAATCCCTCAAATGTATCCCCAAACACAAAGAAGTAATCCATGAAGACCTCTAGAAAATCCCCTACCATGTCTGAGAAGATTCCCATCATGCACCGCTGGAAGGTTCCAGGAGCATTGCATAAACCAAATGGCATGCGTTTGAAGGAAAAGGTACCTAATGGACATGTGAATGTAGTCTTCCCTTGATCCTCTAGGGAGAACTCAATTTGATTATACCCCGAGTACCCATCTAAGAAACAATAGAACGCATGACCTGCCACTCTCTCAAGGACTTGGTCAATGAATGGTAAGAGGAAATGGTCTTTCTTGGTGAATGAGTTTAACTTCCTATAGTCAATGCAGACCCTCCATCCACTACTCACCCTTGTTGGAAGAATCTCTCCATCCTCATTGGTTATCACTGTGATTCCAGCCTTTTTTGTAACCACTTGGATTGGGCTCACCCATTCACTCTTAGCTATGGGATATATGATACCAGCTTTTAACAATTTCATAAGTTATTTCCTTACTACCACCATGAGATTAGGATTGAGTCGTCGTTGAGGTTGACAACATGGCTTTGAATCAGATTCCAGAACAATCCTATGAGTCCCAATAAGTGAGCTAATCCCAGAAATATCAGAAAGGGTCCAACCAATGGATTTCTTATGCTTCCTAAGGACATATAGAAGCATCCTTTAATGATTGGATTTGAGAGAAGAATAAATGACAATAGGATGTGTTTGATTTTCCCCTAGTAAAGCATACTTGAGTGTAGCGGGAAGTTCCTTCAATTCAAGATTAGGTTGGTTCGGAATTTCAACAGAAGATTGGGACATTGGATCAAGTTCAATTTCTTTTTTTAGAGTTTCAGATAGGATTGATTCCCCACATGTAGAAGTTTCAGCTACTAGATTGGCTTGATCAGATTTAGGGAAGGAAATTGGAGTGGTCTCCATAAAAGTGGTTTCTTGAAAGGTTTCACTGATTTTTGGACCTAAGACTTCATCATAAGAGCAATTTGAAAATATTTAAAGCCAAGGAGATAAACTTCCTTCATATGAACAAAGGAAATCAATCTCATCCTGACTTAAACATTCATCAAATATTACTTGATGTTCTATGGATTCATTATCAATGCTTCCTATCATGTTTACTTCATGAATTTCCTCGTTATCCCCTATTTGTGAGCTTGCATTATAGATGTTCAAGTCTAGACTCATGTTCCCAAAGGTGATGGTCATGTTCCCATTTTGAACTCGAATAACAGAGTTGATTGTTGCAAGGAAAGGACGACCAAGGATGATTTGGATTTGTTCCTTATTTCCTAAGTTTGGATGGTTTTCAAGGACAATGAAGTCAGTAGGGTAGATGAAGTTGTCAACCTTTACCAGAACGTCCTTTAAAATCCCCTTTGGAACCCTAATGCTACGATCATCAAGCTGAAGTGTGACAGATGTGGGTTGGAGCTCTTCTAGGCCTAACTGGCAGTACACGACATATGGGATGAGATTGACACTAGCACCTAGGTCACACAAGGCCTTGACAACTTTGCTTTCTCCTAGTTCAACATTGATGTAAGGGTAACTTGGGTCTTTCAACTTAGGAGGAATGGTCCCTTGAATGGTGGTACTCACATTAGCAGCCAAAAGCACTTGGTTTTTATGTGAAAAATTTCTTTTAAAAGTGCACAAGTCCTTAAGGTTCTTTGAGTAGGCAGGTATGGTTTGGATGGCATCGAGAAGGGGAATGTTCATCTTGACTTGTGAGAAGATTTCCCTCTATGTTTCATTCAGTTCAGGCTTGGGTTTCCCCCTCATGCGTTGAGGAAATGGTGCAGGTTGTGGGGTTTTTTGTTGAAGAGTTGTTTCTTTCACATTGTTATCAGTTTCCTCAGTTTGATCTTGTGGTTCATTTGAATTTTCATCCAAGTTTGAATCTTCAGGTGGGTTCTGAATTAGTTGTTCAGGTTTCTTAAGTGATTTCCCACTTCTTAAAACAGTCACAGCCTTTAGTTGTTCATGAGTTGTTTGAGCACAACTTGACTCTCCCCTTGAAGTTGAGGATGGAACCGCCTGAGTAGGCATGGGTGGCTTTCCAGTTTTGATGTTTTGAAGTTATTGTTTTAGGGAAGAGACTTCTGAGTTCATCCTCTCCATTTTTTTGCACAGTTGTTCTAGTAGGATTTGTGGAACAGTTTGGGTGGGTGCTTGAGTAGGTTGGTTTATCCCAGGGGGATATTTTGTAGGTGGGATGGTTTGTTGAAAATGAACCAGTGGCTGTTGGTATTGGATAGGTTGGGTTTGTAACTGGTTATGGGATTTTTAGTTCTGATGGGGGTAAGGATTTTGTCCCTGTGGTTGGCTAGGTTGTTGGTTATCTTTCCAGCGGAAGCCTGGGTGGTCATTATACCTTGGATTTAAGTTGTTTTGGTATTAAGGATTTTGAAATTTCAAGGCATTTACTTTTGCTGGGGGTCCTCCTAAAATAACATCCTTGATGGATGGAATGGTTGGGCAGTTGTCTATCTTATGGTCATTTTTGTCACAAATTGTGCAAATAGGGTCAACAGTTTGGATTTCATGGACTTTCCTAAGGTCTATCTCTTCAACCTTCCTAGAGAGTGCTACGAGTTTAGCCCTAAGGCTTTTCTCTTCTCTAAGTGTATGAATTCCAGTAGTTCTTTTTGGATTTTCAGAATAAGTTGAAGTTCCCCATGTTTGTTTTTGTTTATAAAGGATTTCTAGATACTCGTAAGCATCATTTGGGGCTTGGTTTTTAAAGGTTCCATTACACATCATGTTAATGAATTGTTTGTTCCCCGGACCCAACCCTTCATAGAAAATTATCACTTGTTTAGGAATAGAAAAACCATGGTTTGGAACCATGTTTAGAGTTTCTTTGAACCTCTCCCAGGTTTCATAGAATGACTCTCCCTCTTTTTAAAAAAAGTTTTGGATACTCTTTTTAACTGCAATTGTTTTGTGGTGGGGAAAGTATTTTTTGTAGAATTCTCTTTATAGTTGGTCCCAAGATTTTATGGATGATGGTCTCAAATTTTTTAGCCAATTTTTAGCTCTATCCTTTAAAGAAAAAGGAAATAGCCTCATCTTAGCATATTCTAGTTGATGTTGGGGACACATAGTTTCTACAATGTCATTGAACTCCTTAATGTGCAGGTATGGCATCTCGGACTCCATTCCATGGAATGTGGGAAGGTGGTTTAGGACATGGGGTTTAAATATGTAGTTGGAATCTCCTAGGGAATTATGTCTAATGCATGATGGGGTATTGGTCCAGGAAGGTGTGAGGTAGTCATTCATGGTTTGATCAATTGCATTCCACAAGTTTGGGGCTGCCTCATTTGGGTTTCCATTTTGGTTCCCACCAGGGTTTATGAGTTGGTTTCTTTGAATACCTTCCATTGAAATGGGCTCAATTTTTGACTCGGGGGTGTTTGGAAGATTAGGATCTAATGGAAAGAGTTCCCTTGGTGTACTTGACTCCCCAACCCTAGGACTATCCACCCTAACTAGAGGGTTTGATTGATCGCGGGTGTAGGCGGACATGCGCCAAAAGAAAAAAAACGAGAAAGGGACAAGATAAGATAATTTGGATGAGAAAAGAAGAAATGGGGGAGAATAGAATGGGTGTTTATATGACTTACTTGGGTCCCCGGAAACGTCGCCAAAATTTGATTCTCTCTCAAATTTACCCAAGATATGAAAGTAAAACGGTCCTTGTAGTTTAGCTTGGGTTATCGAATCCTCAGATACCTAAGAAGAAACCTATAGACACGTACATTCTATGGACTGTTTTCAGCTATGCAATGGCCAAATTGGATTGATTTTAGATGAGTTTAGAGGATATCTAATAGATTTAAGTGAATTAAATTTAAAATAATGAGTTGATCCTAGGTTATCGCTCGGGGTGGATTCGACGTATTTCCTTTTCAAAGATATCAATTTCTTATATTTGAGATGGGTTCATTTAAGAAGATAAAACAACATCATCACTTACTGGTTCAATTCCTACACCCTTTAATACTAATCAACTATACACTTGAAGGATCAAAGTTTTGAGCACTTCAAGTTAAATTTTCGTATTAGCACATGAAGTGTGTGGCCTTAAATTCAACAAGGACGATGGAGTTTAAAAATCATCAAATAAAAATATCAATTTAAGAAGTGATTATACATTAATGGGGTGATAAATAACATCCAATACAGCCCCTTTCTACTCCCTTGGATCAACCCATAAGTGGTTTATCCCTCCATTGATTCTATGGTTTCAATGGAAGCGGAAAGTAGACTCATGAGGGAGGACATTGAGAAGTAAAGAAAAAAACAAAAATAAAATGATCACTCCACCATTGTGTGAATAATTTCACAAGATTTGGTGTGAATAAATTCACACCATGAGGAAACGGTATCAAAGTGAGATGTAGAAGAACATAATACTAGGAGAAGAAGAACTTTTATTAAGAAACTAAAGTGAATTGAACTACTTACAAGTGAAAGACAAATTTGAGACAACAAAATCGCAGCATAACATTACAATTGAACCAAGCACCAAAGATTCCCAAATCCTCTAACACCACTGCCTTAAATAGAAATTTTTGAGCCCTTGGTTCAAGCCTCCAAGATTCCAAGTCTTCTCAATTAATTGTGGTAGTCCATAGGTGGGTGGAAAGTAAGGGAGAGTTGATTTTTCCACCCTTGACCCAAGGTGGCAGCCATCTTTCCTTTACCGAACAGAAGTGCTTGTAATACCTTCTATATGGAATAATCAGAGTGGTACATAGAAGAAGAAAATGGATCATCGGATGTCTTATAACCGCCTGTAAAATTTGGTCCCATTTGGAGTTGTGTATTCCGAGATATGATCAAATTAGTGGGATGTTTTTCTGGGCCGCAGAATCTGGCCCAGAATTTTATCTCTAACTTGGGCCGCCTTAATGACCACCATAGAGGCCGAATTATCATTATCTAATGAAGAGTTATTTGTTCCTAAAAATTTCTTATATCATACCAAAAAATTTGGGATTCATTGGGCCTGTATGTTGGGCCCCACAGTCTCATAAGTGGGATGGTGTCCAATCTGCCTTCTCTAGAATTACTTCCATTCATCTCAAAATATCTCCATCATCGTTTATGAATAATCCATTGATTCCTGAATGAAAAATGTTCACATTTAAGTGTAGATATAGTTCCCAAAATATCAAATTAAAATATTGATAATTAAATTCGTTAGAATCATATGACTCATTGGGCCTAAATTGGTGTAGATTAGGCATGAAGTGCACAAATGATGAGAATGGATGTTCATAATGAAAATGCACTAACTCATGCCCATAAGATAAAAAATGAACATTTAATACCATTAAAATTTAATTAAAATATATGTTTTTATTGGATAATCAATGTTCTATGCCAAATTGTTCATCCTCGAGAATTCAATATGTCAGCATCATCACTTCAGGCTCCGTTCTTTGAGGTGCGTCGAAGGTGATGAAGATCCACCAGTGTTCATCGTTCTTCATTGGATATGAGATTAGCTAGAGTTTTGTAAGAGAATCCTCCATTTTTAATTCTCTATCCACCAACACATTAGATAATAAAAAAAATCTTGTCACGACATTTCAATTACGATATGACGTCGCATCGTTATGCTATTATGATTCTTTATTACACCATTATGCTACGTGATACAGTCCATTAATGAACCTCATTAATGTGCCCCATAGTTGTCATGTCACTAGACCGCAGTGTTGTCGTGTCTCCGCTCATCGAATGAAAAAAGAAAATAAAATAAAATTTTAAATTTATTTTATTATTTTCCAAATAGTCCGAAAATAAACTTTTTTTCTCAGCCCTTGATGGTCAAATTTAAGTCATTTCAAGGAAAATTTTGGTATTCTTATTTCAAAAGTTCCCTCAAATTTATGATCTGAGCACCATTTTAAATGATATAAAAACTCGTTCGCACGTTTACTGAATGTTCCTTAAAAAAATTTCAAAATTCCATTTTGGGCTCTTCGGGCCTCGGAATCACGTGTCATCAGAGCACGCGGTCTCAAAATAATTCCATATAATTAAAAAAAATCATGGAATTTCCAAGACATTACAATCTTGGGGTGTTACAATAGGAATATATGTAAAGGCCACCTTGTACATATTTATGTCAATGCAAATATGTACATATGGGCTAGGTGTCCTTATATACATGTGAACGTGTATATATGTGTAATAGAATGTCATTACCCAACCCCAGTTACCCATATTTGGTGCATTATTACATATTATTGGAATGATTACAATGAATCAACCCCAAAAGACCAATTAGTTTAGCATTATTGGAAAATAGATTACATACATGAACTTTACATTACAATTTCTAACATGAAACACATCATAAATAACCCTATGAGAATTCCATTATTTCTTTATATTAAACCTACATATGAATCATAATATAATTCTTGGTATCCTAGGAAAATAATACACAATAAAGGGATGAGACCTATCGATGCATCGGTGAGCTATAGCGGGCACCACCCATCACTTACTAAGTCCAATGCATTACTCACATGAAAAGGTTGAAACATAACATAAACTTTCATATTTAAACTAGAAAACGAAATGTCAATACTTTAACCATACACCATAAATGGTATTAAAATAGAACATCCACAATCAAACATATCATAACTCATTCAATAAACTATGTAATATTGAATTATAGAAAATCAACCTCAATCCAGAATAATATCTAGTAAAGGATTTTGACATAGTTAAAAATGATCACTAAAACTCTTTGAGGGAAATATCCCTTTTTGTGAAATCATTTAAAAGTCACAAATTTATAAAGGAAGTCATTTAAAAGAGATTTTTGGAATCAAAGTGCCCCATACCACTTTGAAACTTTTTAAAGGAATTAACATTTTAAAACAACCATATCCATATAAATAAATCATTAAAATTATTTTAAAAACATGGACATTAATTAAATAGATTTAGAAAAATGAATCTTTAAAAAATTTAAAATGACGATCTAGTAAAATATTAACATACATGAAACCTTAGAATATTACTTTTGAAAGAATTTTTTTTAATCATGTACATGGATGATAAATATTTCCCAGTAAATACTTACACATAAACAATCTCGGATAAATATGAGATTTAGAAATTAACCCTTAACTTGTATTTTCCTTTCGTAGAGGGTATGTTTAACCTTCTGTATAATGACCATAGAATTTTATTAATTATACTAGAACCATATTAATATTTATGATATCATATATAATTTATTTATTACTTTATACTACCCATTTAATAATAATTTCCATGTTAAAGTAACATTTCGGGTAGTAATCGCTTTCTTTATTGTACGTGTTTTAACTTGTTATTCTTGATCGTATCACTTAGATCATGATTTAAATAATTAAATAATATAAAACATGATTTATATATAATATATATTCATAATATAAATATTTATAATAGATAGATATATGAAATGGAAACATCATTCATGGAGACGGTAGTTCGTACGTATGCATGAACGTTGTTTCAGTTTTCTTACCATATAGTATAGAAGTAAGTAAAAAACATATATTTATCTAAATAAATATATATTATTCCAGTAAAAATATTATTTCATATATATCATACTTAATAAATATATATATTTTTATAAAAAATCTTGAATGGTGATCGTTGAAGATGAATCGCATCGCGTCATGGAGACGGTAAGGCGTACGTATGCACGAGCGACAATATCATTCTATTGATGGTGAAATCGTATATAATTGGATGTTATATCATATATAAATAATCATAAAATGTTATATTTATTATTTACATCAATTATACTTATTATTATACCCATCCAAATAATGAAATTTTGAATAACAAACTGCGCCACGATGTGGAGACGGTAAGCCGTACGTACACACGTATGGTAACTTTGTCATTCATAGGATGGATAGAATAATAAATATGGTAGTAAAATATTTATAATAACATCATAGTATGTAGAAGGTACTGGAGTTATTATTTTGTTATGGAAACAACAAAGGAAGAGGAAGTGGAAGAAGAAAAGAACTTTGAAAGAGGTGATAAAATTATTACCTCTTCTTCGGGTGCTTCCTTTTGATTTGATCAAAAGGGCTCCTTAGGTTGGATTTATGATCAAAGTAAGGACTCTATGTTGAAGTTAGGGTAGTTGGGAGGATATTTGAGTTGTTTTTGTCTGATAAAAATGTATTTGGAGGTGTGGAATTAAGATAAGGGGAAGTACCCATTTATAAGAGAGGTGAGGGGCACTTTAGGAAAAGCTTGAAATATTATTTTATTATAAAATCATTTTTAGTTTATAATGGCTATAAATGGATTTATTTAAAGGATAATGTGGTTATGGGTCGTAAACCTCTCAAAAAATAGGTTTTAGGCAGGTTTAGGTCACCATATTAACCTTATATTTTAGATTTAACTCTTAGTTAAATAGTTTAACTTTTACCATGTATTCTGGTATTATTATAATAAATAGTTAATAAACTTACTATAAAAATACTAGAGAACCCCAAATGGTTAATTATTGACATATCTAACCTTATCTAAGTCCTTTTTCCTAACCTTATATTTTTAGGAATATTATATCATTTAATAAAATAGTATTTGTTTTAAAAACTCATTTATGTCAATTTTGAAACTATTTGGCATTTGGTTTTTGTGAAAGTCATAACAACTTTATCACTTAGAAAAAAAATTAATCAACCCTAACATGTCATATTAATCTATAAAATTCTTTTAATTCATCAAAAGTCTCAATTTAAATTTATTTTTATATTTAAAATATCAATTATTTTAATCTTTCATTAATAAGGTAATTATTGCATCATCATTATGTCATAAATAAATTTAATTATTTAATGTCTAAAAATTATTAATAAAATAAAATTATATAGGAAATAATTTTATATTTCTAATTAATATTTATAGTCGAATTTATCTTATGTATAACCCTATATTAAAAATGTTTTAGTTATTAAAATTTAAATTTAACAATTTTAACTCTTCTTTAAATAAAATAATAATAAATGTCCTAATCTAATCCAGGGGGACCAAAAGGATCATATTTTATTACTAAGGTTGATTTTTGTCGAAATACACTTATATAATAGAATTATGACATGTGTTAGAGAAATTATAATATCAATTTTACCTTTAATTACCCTATTTACTTTTAACCGTGGTAAATAAAATTCAAAAGTTACTATTCACTAAAAATTATTTTCATCCCATTGAACCATATTTTACTTACTGATTTCAATCATTTCTCTTGGATTTTTGAAATTCAATTCACATAAGAGGTAAAATTACATTTTATGCAAATTTTTAAATCTACCAAGAAAGTGGGTAAAAGATGTTAAAAAGTTCAATAAAATTTTATATGTCCAATATTATTATAAAATGCCTCTAATGAATTAAATTGAACTAATATATGTATTATGTATCTATTTTTACTTTAATATAAATTTTTATTTAAAAATAATTATCTAAATGAAAAAAAATCGATTTTTATCTACAACGTAGTGTTTTTCACTATTCATCAAAAATTGAATGTTTTTAAAAAAATACCAAAAATTCACCCAGAGATAATTTTGATATTAAAAATTAAAAAATTATGTCTATTTTTCCAAATTAAAAACATATGAGTCGAATTAATTAATTTAAAATTAATTCCCATTGTAAAAACCAAAAAGCAGATTTTTGAGAATTAAAAACTATCAAAAGATTGATATGTGTTTATGTCCAATTTAATTGTGAAATTACATCCAATGACCTATAAAATATTAAATGATAAAAATAAAATCTAATGATACTTTAAAACCACTAAAATGTATAATTTAACACTATAAATTACTTCGATTAAAAAAGTTGTTTTTAATTAAAATTTAGTATTTTTCACTATTCATCAAACTATGAAAGTTATCAGAAAAGTACCAAAAATTTATCCAAACTAATTTTTTTATTCCAATTCTGAAAAATAATTTAATTTCATTAAATTTAATATATAAAAGTTTCAAATATTGGATTTAAAAAGGGTTCTCCATTAAAAGGCGGAAAAACTTCATTTTTTGAAAAATACTTATTTTATCTGAAAAATTGAATTTGTTACTATATTATGTCTAAGAAACACTTAATATGGATGATAAAATTATATGAAGTATATAAAATTCCAAATTCAGTTAATAATATTCATAATTTCTTTTTTGAACGTCTAGTTTGGTAAGTCGTGGTACGTTCGAACTCAGTGTTGCGTGTAGCACAAGCTATTGAATTACTTTAAAGAGATAACATACTATGAAATCTTGGGGTGTTATAGCTAATAATGGGAATATTTAGGTTGTTGTTTTAAAATCACCTTGAGTTTGAGTTAGGCTCACTTTTCCGAGACCTTTAATTTGAATTCCATAATTACTTGATTTTTTTATTATAATATGACATTTCTATGTTATTAAAAGGGGATTTAATCCTTAGAAATATATTTTCACTTGTTTCCCATGATTTCCCTAAGCTTTCAATAGGGTATTTATTTGTTCAATCATACTTTCAAGCCTATTTCTAAATGTGTGGTCCCTTAATTGTTTAGTTGGTCTTCTCTTTGGTTCTGGAACTCAAAAGTTTTTGGCATTAGTGTTTTCTAAAGTGAGAAAATACTAGAAAACATACAAATACCCATGATTTTAGAAAAACCATGGGTATAGGTCAAACCTATACCCAAAGTTTTTATATAATTGTGGGTATAGGTTTTGTGGGGAAAAATCACGAGAAAGACCTATACCCACGGTTCTTTGAAAACTATAGGCATAGGTTAACCTTATACCAATAGTTTTCGAAGAATTGTGGGTGTAGGTTTCATGGGAATTTTTTTTCAGGGAAGACCTATTGCCATGGTTCTTAAAAACCACAGGTATAGGTTGGGTTATACCCATGTTTTTTGTAAACTGTGGAAATAGGTTTCGTGTGAAAAAAATTCGACTTATACCCAAGGTTTGGTCAAACTGTGGGTATAGGATGACCAATTATTTTTTCACAAAGATAAAAATAAAAATAAAAATTTTAATATAAAAATTTTTATATATATAATTATATATATAATAATATATATATATATGTATATAAGAACATAAAATGTGAGATAGAGTAGTGGTAAAGTCATTGGACTATATGGGGAAGGTACTGGGATCAAATCCCAGCGGGTATTTTTTAAAATAAATGACCTATACCCATAGTTTGGAAAACCATCGGTATAGGTCTATATTGATGACTTGGTTCCCAAAGGTTCATAGAACCATGGGTATAGGTAAAAATTCTAGTAGTGATAGTATTCTTTTTAAAATTATGAGGCCCATTTTTCACTTTGAGAATGTTTTAAGAAAGTGGGAAACCCCACTTGAGGCATTCCCCATGATTTAGAAATTTGATGTATGAGTTAAATGTGTGATTTTTGATATGTTCCTAGTGAATAGGCATGTGTATTTTTGTGATTGTATGGAAATTATTTACTCTTGTTGTTGAGATTGGAATAGAGAACATGGGAACCTGGGTTCCTAGATGGGTAAACTAGGTCTAGTATTCTTGGCCAAGGCCCAATTCCCACAATAGGATTGACGCTACAACACTAATTAAACATATGATGATGATCAGATACCACTAGACCTTGGGATGTGATTCCCCTCTAGTGGCATGTTCATGAGGTCACTGTGGATTTTGGTATATGATTGGGTACCACTAGACCTTGTGATATGATTCCCCTATAATGGCTCATGCATGAGGATGCTATGCATTTTGGTATGTATTCGTCACCGGGGTACGAGGATTTTAGGACCCCATTAACCATAGCTGCCTACGGATTTCCCATGGAGATTTCTATCATTTACCCCTATTTTCCTTTTTGTGACACTATTTTATAACATGTTTAAAATAATAAAAAACACATCTCTTTTCCTATTTTTTGTGTCACCTGATGTTTTGTTTCTTGTTGTGACACTTATTTTATTAGATTGCTCCCTCATGTGAATGATTTAATGGAAATATATCATAATTTAGGAACTAATATGGAAATTAGTTTTTATTAAAAATGGAATCATGTTACTTGTTTCTGAAAGAAATGTAGAAACCCTATTTTAATGTATTATTTTCAAGTTGGAATGACTTGGTTTTCTTTTCAAAGATAATACATAGGGAATAGTTTATTCAGGAATTCCTATTGAGTTTTAATACTCATGCCTATAGATTTATATTTTTTATTATCTTGTAGTGCTACTTCCAGCTTGAATTCGGTTGCTATGGTGCAACATTGGTTTAATGGTCACTAGTGACCCGTAGGGTCACATAGAGGTATGTGCGATTTTATTTTCTGTCAACTAATTGTATTCATTTTTATTGTTCATTTTATATTCATTTACTTTCCTGTTATTTTCTGAGCTAAATTGTTCCTAATGGTTTTATCTTGATTCCCAACACTAGTTTCCATCCCATAAGGATCGGGAATGCCTCTTGGGCCTTGTCGTGGTCTGACTTGGGTGACCGATTCAAGGTTGACCTGGGTCGGTTTGTGACAAAATGGTATCAGAACAGAACCTTTGTTATTTGGGATGTTAGGTAGATCATAGATAATATTTTGGGGCTTAGGAGGTAGGTCAAGGTTTGGTTCCTAATCACCACCACTCGTGACGAGTCCTGAGTCACTGGGGGTAGTTAGGTTTTGAGTCTTTATTTTTGGTTTTGGGTTATATTTTTAGTGTTTGTTTAGTTCAATGTGATTTTTTATATTGGGGGATGACATTGGAAGTGAACTGGTGTTACATGGTGAGCTTACATGGTGTCACGAACCATGTGGAGCCTACGTGTGTGGTTCAATATGCTTCGAGTGGTTGGTGCATGTTCAATGTATGGTTTCCTAAACCATGTGGTCGGGGTATGCATGACCTCTAGTTCCCTATTTCAGCTATTTTGGTATGGGTGATGCTTTGGTTTGATTTTGGTTGGTTTGAGTGGATTTTGAAAGGAAAAATGATTTTTGAAAATGTTTTTTGCAGTGAAAAATGGGTTTAAAAAGGTAAAAAGGCTTATTTCTAATGGAATTTTGATTTTAAAATGAAAGTTGGAAGTATTTTTTTGGTTTTAAAGTGGATTTGTTGGAATGGTTTCAATTTTGAAATGAAGAAATTGGTTTTTGAAAATGGTATTTGGTGTTTAGGGTGTTTTTGGTAGTGGAAAATGGTTTTGATTTAGAAATGGGGGATTGGATTTGAAAATTGATGAACTTGGAAATGTTGTTTTTAAAAGAGGGTTCTTGGATTGTTTTGTGCTGTTGTTTTGGTTTAATTTTGGTTGAGATATTATTTGTTTTTTATATTGTTTTGTGATGTGTTGGTTTGTGAGATTGGTGTATAGTTTGAAATGTCAATTGGTTGAGTTCTAGTTCAATTTTGATTTGGTTTTGTGATTTATGTTGTTTAGAGTATGCTGCCCAGAAATGCCCAAAAGGTTTCCAAGGAGCCTCTTCTAGTTTTTGGTCCTACCCAGACTCCTAGTGGAGTGGTGGAGCTAAGATCTTTTCAATCGTTGTCTATTTTATGTATTCATCGAAGTCCGCTAGATGTTGTGGAGTGTCTTGAGAAAGTAGGCAGTGTCTTAAAATTTTTGGGGACTCTAAATTCTGTAGAAGTATGAGTTGTCTTGGGTATAATTGAAAGACCAGGACTGAACCAGTGTAAGGTGATCGTTCCATCCTCATTGATAGTTGGGATGTATCAGGAAATCTTCAAGACCTCTTTCATCCAGTGATTTATTCTTGAGCAAGTTAAGGAGAGGAAATTGTGAGAGATCATGGATTCTCGATAAGGTTAACTAATGGTGAAGGGGAAAGTTGATTGTTTCAATGAACTGGTTTCCTTTTCTCCAAATATAGTGTCGAGCGATCAGTTAGAAGCTCCTCTTTTCATGTGGGGTCTCTTTATAGGGATTAAGGTTCATGTTATTTCATCTGGGAAAGTCTCATAGGGAAGCTTTTGGTAGTTTATTGTCCGGTTTCTTTTGGGTTTTCATGTAGATTCCTCATCTAGTGAGGAGTGTGAACCAGATGAACCTATCCCAAAAAAATATCCTTTGTCAGTTCTTGCTTCTTGTTCGAAGGACCACTCACTCTCTTGTTTGCTTCCAGTGTGGTTGGTTTGGACACTCTAATCCATATTGTTGTAATCCTATGAAGTCTTGTTGATAGTGTGTCTATGGAAAAGTTTTGTAAGATGTTATTAAAGAAGATTTATCCTCAGTCAGAGGTTTTCGGTTCCTAATGGTGGGGTAGCAGATTCTCTAAGACATCAGGGATCCATTCATAGGTCTCAAAGCTAAGTTTTTCATGCAATCATAGAATTTATAGGTTTGGGGGATGTACATACAACATGTTTTCTCCAACATTAGAGTGGTGAACATTAAATTTTTCCCCTCATATAGTTTTATATCCTTGGGATCTTTTTTTATGATCTTAGTGGCCTCTTTATTGAAATTTCTGTGGTTGTGACTTGTGGAATATTTACTCTTAAGTGGTTAGTCTTCCTTTGGATTGATTTAAGTTTTTGGATGTTACTTCCTTGGAGATGCATGTGTCTTGAGAGTTTAGGAATTGTGGCTTGCCCAAGATCCCTATTTGAGTCTCTGTGGTTGAACCCTTGTCGTGTTGGTGGGTGGTTTTATTGAGAATTCCTCTTAGTGAAACTTCCTTTCTAGTCTGTTTCTTAATGGTGGGGATACCCATTGAAGGTCTTTTCATGAACCATCCCCTGGGGGCTATTCCTTGACTACTCGAAGCCCGCCTTCCATAGGCCATGGGTTGGTGAATAGCACCGGAAAGTCATATCCCTAAAACGAGAAGGCATTTCCTTTAAACCTATACAAACACACATCCTAAGAACACAACGAGATGCAACCAAGAAGTAAAACTGAAATATTAAAAGTGTGTACTGAAAGTAAAGGGGCTGGAATACAAGCCCAACTGAAAGATAAAACTACAATAGAAAATAGTAAACAACTCTTGGAATCATCCACCAAGGTTCCTACTTAAAGGGTAGGTACAGCTCATCTCCACAGCTCTCCACGTCAACTGTCACCTCCATCCACCATCAGGTCCTAGCTCCCTGAGTCTCAGTCAATTTTGCTTGTCATCTTCACAAGACACAAAAAGGTGTGGGCGAAACCTATGCAGGGGTGAGTATAAAAATACCCAGTAGGGACCCTGAGACCCCTGAAGGTCTCTCAAAATTCCACAAAGTAAAACCACAAAGCATGATCTCAATCAAAAAGCACAAATAAAAAGACTCAGATCAAACCAAGTATACAACTTAGAGATTGGGAATAAAGATGATTAGTCTTAAGATATATCATTTTATTCCATTAGGAAGTTCCACAACTGAACCATGAAGAAGTTGTTCCATTTTCGATACACACAGGGTCGTATATCACTGATCCACAATGGGCCACTCTAAGGATGGTCCTTGAAGGGTCACGCACTGTTGATCCACATAGGGTCGCTAGAATTTTGATCCACACAGGGTCGCTATGGTACTGATCCACACAGTGTCGCTAGATGTTGATCAACATAGGGTTATTATGATGATGCTCCATACATGGTCGCTATAGGTTGATCCACACAGGGTCGCTATGATGTTGATCCACACAGGGTATCTAAATGCTGATCTATACAGGGTCGCTAGATGTTGATCTACATAGGGTTGATATGATGCTGATCCACACAGGGTTGCTTCTCAGATGACAGCCAGCCACAGGATTCCCCACACCCGGTGCACTTGAGTTTCATAGTATCTTATCCTTTGGATATTTTTCATGCCTCAACTACCATGAAGTTCTAAAAAGGAGTAACCCAAAGTACCACCATGTTGTAAGGGTTCCAACGCAACAGACGATGCATAAACCGGACGCCCGATCTGTGAGTTATTAGCATTTTAGTGCTGAGGTCCTGGTTGGATTCAGGTATGATCCAACCCATCCATACTCCAATTATCTCCAAAACTCAGGTGGAGTATCTCAAAAGAATCATCTTTCTCCAAGGATTCCAATGCTGCAGATTGTTCATCAAACAAACGTCTGGTTTGCAAGATACGACTCTTTAAGTGAAACTGAGCCTGAATGGGTCTGGGTCCGGTCTGACCCGGTCGGACCGACCTGGCCTAGGCCGACTCGACCCATCTTGGCCCAAATTGGGTAGGGCTGCAGTAGACTCGGCCCACTGGGATGAAGATCAGCCCGGCCCACTGGGCAATGCAACCCAGTGCGCTGTCACAGCCCGCCAGCTGGGTGGCCACCCAGCTCCCCAAACAGCTCAAAGAGCCCTTAATATCTTTGATCAGTGGAACCATGTGGTTCGGGGGACCCACAGGGTGCGGATCCCCCCTCTTTCGTGACTTCAATGTTGTGAAACCTTCACCATGGCGCGCGACGGCGTGCCCCTCGCCAACGTGGCTGGCCGAGTGTCAGCTGCCCCTTCGGGTCTGTCACGGCGCCACCCTCTTCCACGGCCAGCGCCGGTCGCCAGTGCCACCGCACCAGTGCTGCACTGGCAGAGATTCCATGGGCCATTGGGTGAGCTCAAGTGGTTCTTTTTCCCTTCCATTTTCACCTACGGTTCTCCCAGGATGCCACCATCACAACACGCCTCCCGAATTTAGGATTTTTTCAAGTTGGAAGTTCTTCACTGAAGAATGAGACAAAACCAAATATTCGAAGGGTCCAAGCCTTGTTCGTTTGGCCCGCACCCTCTGCATTAGTATCCTAACAAACAAGTAATAAATAAAAACATCACATAGATATTGTTTAAACCCCGTTCAAATACCCCGTAACAACCACCTGAAAAATCAAGAAAGAGGAAAAGAATCATGGTAATTTCTTGAATTAAATAACAACACCCTAACTCAGATTTTTAGGAGATTCTACATAGGAGGAGGTAGTGCACACATCCAAAGGTGTTCGTCGGTGCTTTCCGCCCCCCACCGATTCCCCAAACTTCACTCACTCAATCATGTTCTTCATCGGAGCGGAAAGTCATTGGCACTTTTCCAGAGCTTCCTCTCATAGCTCTCCCAAAACCCAAGCCCAAGCTCAGATTAAATATAGGGGAGGAGAGGATCAATGCACCAAAAAATTAATGATGTTTATTAATGAGTTTAATTAATGAACCTATTAATTTTTTCCAACGGTGTGGTTACAAAACCTCTTAAAAACTTCCAACTATGTGGTTACATAACTTAAGGGTCAATTCATTAATGGTATGACATTGCACTGCAGTCCCACTACTATTTTTCCAATGTTTGAAAAAAGAAAAATAAAATAACCTTTAGTTATTTTATTATTTTCTTTTCTAAAATCCAAAAATTAACTTTTTCATCTGACCCTTACTGGTCGAAGTTAACCTTCCCTTAAGAGAATCTTGGCACTACGAATTCAACAGTGCCCTCATATTTTTAAATCCAAGCACTGGTTCAAAAGATAGAAATTGACGCCCGTACGTTTATTGAATGTGCCTTAAAAAAAGTTCAAAAAATTATTAACTGTCACCCTCGACTCACGCCGGTCGAGGTTGGGCTTTGCCTAAGGGAAACACACCCTCATGAGCTCAACGGTAGTCTCATATTTTTAATCCGAGTCATCATTCGTGAGTTGTAATAATTTGAAAAATAAAATAATTTTATTTAATTATTTTATTTTTGGTTATGTCATTTTTGGGTTTTCTCACTGGAGGCATGCACTGACTAAACTTAAGTCATGCCTAGGGTAAACCCGCCAGCCTAAATGCACTGGTGCCCTCAGATTTCTGATATGGGAACCCATTTAAGATTTACTCTACTTTTTCAGGAAACCTACTCACGTGCGCTAATTTATTCTTAGCACTTTTTTGATGGATCATTCTGGGCACTCTGTGCCTCAGAATCACGTGCTGTTAGATTTTACAGTCTTGTAAAAAATCTATATAATTAAAAAAATTATACGGAATTTCTGGGTCTTTACATTCTCCCCACCTTAGGTCTTTACATCCCCAAAATCCAAAATAAGGGAAAATTAAACAAGTGGGGGTACTGAGAATGTATCTGAGCCTTCCCCTCCCATGTGATCTCCTGGAGATTCCCATGTTTCCATTGAACTTGCACTAGAGGAATCGACCGCCCACAAAGGTCCTTCCCCCATAGGTCCCCTATCTTTATCGGGAACTCCACAAATGTCACCCCATCATCAAAGTCCAACTTTACCTAGTCGATAACGTGTGATGGATCATGCACTCATCTCTTCAACTATGACACATGGAAAACATTATGCACCCGGTGCATCTGTGGGGGAAGAACTAGGTAGTAATCCACCTCGCCAAATCTGCTGAGAATCTGGAAAGGTCCAATGAACCTCAGAGATAGCTTTTCGCCCCAGTCAAATATTTGAAATCCTCGTTAGGGTGAGACTCATATGAAGACATGGTCTCCCTCCTCTAACTCTAAGAGTCTCCATCTCCTGTTGGCATAAAACTTCTACCTGCTCTGTGTAGTCTTCATCCTCTCCTGGATGACATGCACCTTCTCAGGGGTCGCCTGTACCAACTCTAGACCCATAAGTGCTGACTCCCCTGGGTTTTTCCAGCATAGAGGTGATCTTCATGGTCACCCATTCAAGGCCTCAAATGGTTCCATGGAGATGGTGGAGTGATAACTGTTGTTGTATGCAAACTCCACCAGTGGTAGGTGATCCACCCAACTATGACCAAAATCCAGGACACAAGCACGAATCATGTCCTCTAAGGTCTGTATGGTTCACTCTTTCTGACCATTAGTCTGGGGATAAAAATATGTGCTCAAGTGTGATGGAACCTTATGCTTATCTTTCACTTGATGAAAAGTGAGGCATCATGATATAAACTCTACCACCACTTTCTTCATCCCTAGACACCAGTACTTACACTGGAGGTCTTGGTACATCTTTGCCACACCTAGATGTACCACTAAAGGGGATGTGTAAAACTCCATCAACACCTCCTCTCGTAGCGTCACTGGTACCATTGTGTGTCCTCCAAAAAAGATGATGTGGTCCCCACCTTCATAAAATCCTTTAGGATCTTGTCCTGAGGATATCAGAGCATGTTAGGTCTCGCATTCCACATCCCCAAATTGTTCCTCCCAAACTCACTGAAGGATTGGGGAGTGATAGTCATAGAATGAAGGTAAGATGCTTCATCACTATCCACTAAGGATAACTGCAATGTGGCTAGCTAATATATCACCTCACTCAGCAATTGTAACCCAGACCTCCTACTGAGTCCATCCGCCACCACGTTCCCCTTCCCAGGAGTGTAGACTATCTCAAAGGCACAGTCCTAGAGGAACTCCAGCCATCATCGCCATCTCAGGTTTAGGTCTCTCTATGAGAAGATATACCTGAGACTCTTGTGATAGAAGTAAATAATAAATCATTCTTCCAACTATACTTTCAGATCCTGGAGCTCCGTGGAAGCCATCCGATATGTATTTATAGATATTGGTGCAGTCCTTGGGTACAATTCAATGAAAAATTCCCTCTCGTTCGGGGGAGGTAATCCTAGAAACATCTTTTTAAAGGATGTTCCCACACTCTTCCACTACTTTTGGGAACTAAAAACTCAAAACTCATGCTACCATGAGGGTAAGTATGGACAACTCAAGAGTGATTGGTTTCACCCTCCTATGCATGAGTTTAACCTGTGCTTCTTGGGTTTCCTTTTTTACCGACCAATGAAAACCCCATTCCAACGCTTTAGATATACCACAACCTTTTTTCCTAAAATATTTAATCTGAGAATGAAATGTGAATGAAAATTCCATACCCAAACTAATGTCGTAAGGCCTTGATGCTACCACTAAGAGGTTCCAACCGAAACTCTCACATTAATGGTCAGATAAAACCATTAGAATAAGTGTGATTATCAAGTATCCTCCCATAGGTATCTCCAGACATAAGGGTCAAGTCAATGGTTTAACCAAAAACTCTAGGTGTTGAAAAAGATTTGTGACAATAAGAAAAGATTATTTCTTATGTCTATTAATACGACAGCTAAAAGTAGACATATACCATACCTTGAATCATTCCTGGAGCCTTTGGGTCACACTCATTGACCGCATGCATATACTCCCTTCCCCTGTCCTCCAGCTTATGAAGCCTGGTGGTGACCACATTGGGGTGGTGGTTGTAACATGTCGAAATGTATACCTCCTCATGTTTCTCTCCTAGATCCTCTTCTGCATCTACTAACCTGCAGGTTCATTTGTCCCTATCACTTCCTCTCCCCAAAACATTTTACATGCCCAAGTCTCTGATACTGGAATCAGTTTTATTCTTTCCTACTACAGACATTCACTGGCTGTATCTTCTCATCCAAATAACACTCAACCACAAAGGTTCTCTCTAGCACCCTAATATTAGTAGGAATGCACAGAGGAATAGTGCTAGCTAGGATGTCCCTAAAAACATCTCGCTCAGAGGTCCAAGAGCTAAATAACTATTCATATCATATTTATTGAGTACCTATAATATTTGTTATGCCTTGAAGAATACTTATCTACTGACATATCATCCTGTCGAAGTTGTAGAAGCTCTTGGGAACACATAACCCTTATATTTTTTTATGTCAAGAGACCCCTTTTCTTAGGAAGGTTCTCAAGATCTGTACACAGAAAAGTCACCTTATCATAATATCAGGGTAATCTAAACCCTATCATTTCCCTAATGAGACATGTAGAAGGATCACTACCAGTACCGCCATCAGATAGAAAGGTTCCCTGGCTAGATGGAAACTTGGTCACCACCTCAAGCTAGTCCTTAGCTGCCTGTGAGTTGGGATCGCCTCAGAACTTGAAGGGTATTTCTTACTGAAACTCGTGTAATGCAATGAGATTACATGTTTCCTCTACCAGTAGTGCTGTTAGTAACTTCTGACCAATGGGAAATGTTATTACTAGGACACCACCCAAAGGTACCATCTCGGGCAACGGTCCATATACCGAAGCCTCATCACAATACAGACCATCCTCAGGGTCATGCACTAGAATCATGGATGGATATCTCTGTGGAGTCATCTTGAAAGATAATCAAGATGAACCGTGATCTAAAGTTCATACCTGGTGAGCTGACTCAAAAGAGATTAGTATAAAAAAAATTCAAAACAAATGCAAATATTGTTTTCATGTATCGAGTCAGAAATCAGAATTCACGATCCTGGTGTATAGATACATCGGCCACCACACCAACACTAGACTCCCCAAAATGAAACCCAAACTCAAGACACTAAACAATACTTCTCCTTTGAAAACATCAGAGTCCTAGTTCTTTGGTAGAACTGACTCCTCTGATACCACTTTTGAAGGTTCCGGGTGCAGCAGATATGTGGTTGGGATGACACCCAACTTTGATTTTTACCATGATCAGTGATTATTCTGGGATCAGTACGATGATGAACAGAAATCTCCATAGAATATAATCAAATATTTAGATAAATAAGAAAGAGGCCTGAAACCATAGAGAGGATCTTGCACATCATTTCTATAATTAATTTAATTAATTTTATAAAGAAAAAAATAATACCTAGATATTTGGAATTTTTCTTCATTGATGATGTTGATCATCTGGAATGACTCTTCCATATTATCTTGTTGCACTTGTAAGGATCTAAAATATAATCCCTCTAGCGGTGATCTACATGTGCTCTGATGGCCTTTGATCGACACTGCTCTTTCTCTAGGTGCTAGCGCGGTGAATCGAGTGTCTTGTGTCAGACGTTCTTGATCACCTATTCTTCAGCCTTGAAGAACGTATCTCATTCTTGAGAGGGGGGAGAAGAGGATTTTGGAGATAAATTGTTTGGCTCAACAATTCTTAATTCACCAGGCATGTGGTGTGGTGTTTTTCACAATCGATGTACTTGCCTATTTATATACATGGAATTTCAATTACAATATTTAATTGCATAGAAAAAAATAAATACATTCATGAACTTAGATAAAACTCATGAATTTAATAATAATACCACGTCATTATTTATGGTGCGCCAACTTGGGAAAAATGGAATTATAAATAAAATTCTACGTCACAAAATAATATCAGTGTTATTTTAATTTGTGCCGACTAGTTAAATAATTATTTACTATCTTGTAAATAATTATTTTACTACTGGACCGATATTGGTCCACTCGAACTCCACTTCCATTTACTGAACACCCGAATAAATAAATAAATAAATTATTCTCTTAAATAAATACTTTATTTATAACTAGTAAATAAATATTTATTAAATGTTCAATAAAATAAATAAATATATTTTATTTTATTTATACAATCATTTTAACTTGAATAAAATTATTCCATGGTCTTGAGAATAATATTTATTTCATTAATTAAATTCAAATAGAATTTAATAGAGACCACTAAAAATACTTAGTGTGTGACCCTTTAGGATTCTTTCTTGTTGGCATTAGGTGGGCTTGCCTAAAGTCCAAGAGTACTATATAGCAATAGATCAAGGAACCCAAGAAAAAGAACGTAAAGTCTCAACAACAAAATCCAAATACAAACGCTCACTATGTAATATAATACCTTTGTCGCAATATCTCATCAAGAAGGTTTCATGACCGTGTCATCAAATTTTATTCTTGATACATCATTCTTTAACTATCTAAAATAAACTCGTCATTACACCATGGCCATGTAATTTCACATGATGGTTCTATTTCAATCAAAGGGATAAGATATAAACTTCCATAAATTGAATGGAAAAATCCTTCCTTGACTTATCCATTAATAACATGCCACTCGTGATGCACCCAACGTACTCTACTTCCTCCAACTGTCTGAGTGATGGTTTTTGTAGTAAATCAAAGTGCGTAAGTCATGACATGTATTAATGATAATCTTAAAGTCTAAGGATCATTACACACAATTGTAGATAGAACTATCTGATGACACCAAAACATGAGGAATTCCTACTAGCGGGTTTGTTCTCATAATCTTCTATCTTAGAGATTACCAAGTGCGAACTTTATGAGAGGAAGTCTCATCTACTTACGATTACTCACACCTGAAGTTCTGCATGCTATGTGTCCCATCATAGCATGTCATCCAACTGTAGAACTATATTTAAGAATATTATTATAGAATTTCAAGGTTCTCATCATAGCGGGGAACTGCCATGACCTTATCAATGTAACAAATACTCTAGGACATTATTACATCATAATCATGCATAAAAATGAACAATATGTAATAATACATTAAATATACATGTAATAAAAGTAAAACTAGTTGGTTCTAGGACACCAACTCTTACAAACTCCCACTTGGACTAGAGACAACTGCCTACAACTTTTAGTGCGCTATACGTCACATGATGATCATGTTTCTACTGAGTCAAGGATTTAGTCATGGGGTCCTCCACGTTGTCTTACATGGAAACACTGATCACTGTAACTTCACCTCTCTAAGAAAAATCTCTCAAGAGATGATACTTTCGAAGTATGTGTTTTGTCCGTTGATGTGACCTTGGCTCTTTTGTGAGATCCACCGCTGCAGTATTATCACAGTATTGTGTGATGGGATATTTACTTCTAGGTATCACATCTAGATCCTGGAAAAGATTCACATCCAAACTAATTATTTAGCAACCTCAGAAGCTGTGATATACTCGGACTCAGCTGTAAAATATGCGACCACACTCTACTTTGAGATCTTTTAGCTCATTGCACCTCTATTCAAAGTAAAGATGTATTCCATTTGTGACTTAATGTCATCTTGATTAGTTTGGAAACTAGCATCTACATATCCTCTGATGACTAGTTACTCATCTCCTCCATAAACTAGGAATATATCCTTAGTACGCCTCAGATACTTTAAGATATTATTGACTGCCATCCAATGATGGTCACTTGGGTCAGCTTGATATCTGCCAACCACACTCAATGCGTAGGCGACATCTAGCCTAGTACATAGCATGACATACATGACTGACCCAATCTCTGATGCATATAGAGTCCTCTACATTATATTTCTTTCCTCATGTGTCTGAAGACACATTTTCTTGGAAAGATGAATTCCATGTGACACTGGCAACAATCCCCTCTTGGATTGTTTCATACTGAATCTCTTCAGTATCTTATCAATGTATATACTTTGACTTAGGCCCAGTAATCTCTTAGATCTATGATGATGTATCTTGATCCCAATAATATATGTTTCCTCACCCAAGTCTTTCATGGAGAAGCATTGATTCAACCATGCCTTAACAGAATTTAAGACTGGTATCTTGTTTCCAATAAGTAATATGTCATTAAAATATACTATTAAGAAAATAATTGCACTCCCACGAAGCTGTTTGTAGATACAAGGTTCACATTCATTCTTAACAAAACCAAATTATTTTATGGCTTCATCAAAACTAATGTTCCATGATCTGGATGCTTTCTTTAATCCATAAATGGATTTTTGCAACTTGCATACCTTATTGGCATCCTTTGGATTCAAAAACCCTTCAGGTTGTGTCATGTAGACATCTTCCTGAAGGTTCCCATTAAGGAATTTTGTTTTGACATCCATTTTCCAAATCTCATAGTCATGGTATGCCACAATGGCAAGTAAAATTATGATGGATCTCAACATTTCAACTGGTGAGAAGGTTTCATCGTAGTCAATTCATTAACACTGTTTAAAACCTTTTGTAACCAGTTGTGCCTTATAGGTACTAACTTTTCCTTCCATGTCCGGTTTCTTATTGAATACCCATTTTCAACCAACAGGCTTTACATCAACTGGAGGATCTACCAAAATCTAGACTTGGTTTTGGTGCATGGAATCCATTTCAAAATTCATGGCTTATTGCCACTTGGAAACATCTATGCCAATTACTGATTCCTTGTAGGTTAGAGGATCATTATTATCAACTAATAAGGATTCACCGTCCTTGGTAACTAGAAAAATATACCATTCCAGTTCTATAATTTCTCTTGTACTCCAATGCAGTACTAGTGTCTCTGGAATAGATTCTTCTTCCATGGGGATTTGTGGAATATGTTCATGTAACAACTCTTTTGTACCTTGAGCCTCGACTTCATCGAAGTCTATCTCGATCCCACCATCTCTTTTGGAGATTTTCTCCCTCTCAAGTAATATGACATGTCTTACCACTATAAACTTTTTGTATAAGGGGTTTTATAGGTAATATCCCCTTGTTTACTTGGGTTATCCTATAAAGGTGCACTTTGTGCCTCGGGGTTTGAGTTTGTTACCTGAAGAGGCCTTAACAAATGCTTCACTACCCCACACATGTAAATTTGATAACATGGATTTTCTTCCACTCCAGAACTTGTATGGAATACCATTTATCGATTTATTTGGTACTTGGTTTATTATGTGTGCCATTGTTTGTAAAACATACCCCCAAAAGGATAATGGAAGACTTGCATGACCCATCATTGATCTCACCATGTCCAACAGGGTGCAGTTTCTCCTTTCACTCACACCATTACACTAGGGCATTTTTGGAGGAGTGAGTTGGGATAGGATCCCAAACTCCTATAAGTAATCAGTGAAGTTTTTGATTAAGATGTTCTCCACCTCGGTCTGAGGAGAGTTTCTTAATCTTCTTACAAAGCTGGTTCTCAACTTCATTCTTGTATTCTTTGAACTTATAAAAAGAATCTAACTTATACCTCGTTAAGTAGATATATCCATATCTACTAAAATCATTAGTAAAATTTATGAAGTATGAGTACCCTCCCCTTGCTTCAACTATAAATGGTCAACACACATCAGTATGAACCAATTCAAGAAGTTCTTTAGCCCTTTCACCTTTCCCACTAAATGGGAATTTGGTCATTTTTTCTTGTAAACATGCATGACATACGCCAAGTGGTTTTATTTCGAAAGAATCTAAATATCTATATTAATGTAAATTTTTCAAGAGTTTCTCATTTACATGACCTAGTTATTGATGCCAAAGTTGGGTGTGGTATGATTCATGTGAAGTATCTTTGTTATCGATTTCCTTTACTTGGTTTGTGTAATCCAACACGTAAAGTCCGTTGTATAAATGTGCCCTACTATAACAAATGATATATTTGTAAAAGAAGCAACATTCATTTCCAAACATGAAAACAAATCCATTTTTATCTAATATAGATATAGAAATAATGTTTTTAGTAACATAAGGTACATAATAACAACCCTTTAAGACCAAGATCATCCCAGTTGGCAATGTGAGGTGGTAGTCCCAAATAGCTACAACAGCAAGTCTGGCTTTGTTGGCTGCTCGTAGATCTACCTATCTTCAATCAATCTTCTTTAATCTACTTGGTTCCTGTATTTGGATACATATGTGAGCACCACAAGCTATATCTAATACTCAATTTTTAGAAACAGATAGATTTCATTTGATAACAAATACACCTAAAGTTTCCCCTTACTTCTTAGGCTGGGTGCAGTTCTTCTTCCAGTGGACCTTCTTACCACATGTGGAATAAATAGCATCTTATTACCTTGCCTCCCGTTTGATCTTCCTTTTATTGAAAGTCCATGAAGAATATTTGGGCTTAAATCTCTTCACCTTCCCTTTCCTCTTATTCACCATAAGGACAGAAGGCTTTTCTTGCTTCATATCTTTGTCCACTTGGCTAATGAGGATAAGAAGATCAGGTAGAGACTTCTCAATGTTGTTCATATTGAATTGACACCAAAGTTAAAGAATCTCTAAGGGAGTGATGTGAGAATGTGATTTGTGCCCAATTCTTCGGGGAGTTTAAACCCTAGAACCTCCAGGTGCTCAATGTAGCCAATGATCTTGACTACATGAGGCCCAACTGGGGAACCTTTTCTAAGCTTACTCTGAAATAGTACCTTAGAGATCTCAACCTTTCCTATCTTGATCTCTCATGATAAAGACCACTGAGGTTCTCAAGCATGCTATAAGAATCCATGTTTTCATGAGACTTCAAGAGATCAGTAGACATTGATGATAGTATCAAACATTGAATGTTGACCACGTCATTCATATGTTTCTCATAGACCAGGAAATACTCATCACTCACCTCTTTGGAAATCAGATCAGGTAATGCTGACTCCAATATGTAAGACTTTTATTCATGGAATAGGATAACCCGAAGGCATCTAAACTATTCCTAGAAGTTACTGTCTATGAGGATGTTGTCTTTATCCAGAATTGATCATAGGGATATTGTGGTTGACGAGTTTGTCATTTTTATTATACAATCAAAAGAGCATATCATTATTACTTTCTTTATTACATTTTATAAGAAATAATAAATTTTATTAAGTCTCCCACTATTTTATTAAGTCCCAATAGCCCTCACCATTGAACTCAGAATGTCCAGTTTCAATGACATTCTAGTGGAAAGGATCCATATTCCCCTTATCATAACCCCAAAAAGGGTTGTTCAAGCTATTAGAAGGTATTTAGGTAGGCAAGTATTTGCCAACTACGGGCTTGCAGCTCCTTGATATATTGAGTGGACTCCCCAATCCTGAAATCATGAATTTGGATTTCCTCAACTCTTGCCTCTAATATTACACCAATTCTATCAAGGTATACTCCTCTTGATGTAATATGGTCAAGTCAACCCAAAAATTTTCATAAGGTATTCCTATATAAAAGTAATTGTCCCAACAATGGTTGGTCAAACACATAGTTTTATTGGGTTTTTTCCTCAATCAAGTAACAGAAGGCTTGTTCTAACTTAATATTTTATTTGAGGGATTTTTATCTCTTATGCATTAATTTCTTATTATCATTATCACATGCTTGTTAATATTAAGTGGAACTTACTTAAGTGATTAACCATGTATTGATAATATTTATGCATAAGTCTGGTTTATTTTAGTTCCATCTTGCATTCATTAATTATGGAATTGTGATAACACATCCATAATGATAAACCATGCAACTGAAAAAAATAAAATAAAGTAAATGGAATGATCACTAGCTCTTCTAATGGTTATTTTATCTAGTAGTTGATAAACTAACCCCGACCTAGGGGAGAAACACCTTGAAGCTTTTGGGTTCATGTTTATAGCTTCCACCTATCCACCTCTGTATCTCCTGGTATTGGTTTCATCTCGGCTCCAGCTTGAACCACCTCCACTAGCTTGCGAGTTCCATCCATTATATATTCCCCTTTTAACTCATATGTAGGTGAGGGGTAAAAAGGGGTTTTACATAAAATAAACCTTGGTCACGCAGGCCCTACATATTAATGAGGATAAGGATAGTAGGTCAACAAATTTAATTCAAATAAATAAATTAAAAGAAACCATCTATATACAAAGGTCTTGTTCTAGCTCATGATCATCCATACATTCAATGATATTTATGGATAAATAAAACTAGGAATAAATTCTTTAATCGTTCTTGTTTAAGATAAATCATGCTCAAATCAATTAATTATCATCTTTAATTAATCAATCATTTTATCTTAAACCCTTTTCTGAATTTCCTTGAGATTCTTATCCATAATAATTTTAAAAAAATAAATTCATTTAAAATTATCTTTGTACGTAACTTGTACCTTGGAGGAAACCTGGTGAATTCCCATTCATAACTACCCAATGAGTAGAAATGAACATTACGCAGATGTTAAATTGAACACATATATATAAAACACATATCACCTATTGTGCCTTAGTTTTATACCTGCACGATGGTACACGTATCAAGGGTTTGTATAATAATAAATTTTAATAAATCTACATAATTTGGATGAGTTCACGATGTGTAGTTCTAGCTACACAGCGTGTATTATTTTTCACCATCTATCCAAATTACACGGCCAGGGAAAAAGAGTGTGAGTATAATTTGTAAATACTTGGAGTACACAGTGTGTCTGGTGGGCCACATGCCGCGTAATTCCTCATTACACGGTCTCCAGCTGGGAAAGTTGTGTACGGGGTACACAGTCCCACCCTAACCCGAAGGGACTACACATCTTGTCCATTTATCCACACAGTGTGTAATATGGAAACCATGTTCCACCAGTTCCTGGTCAACACATAGAGTCATTTAAGACTTAGAAAGACTCAAATGTAAGGATTGGTTTGGCAGACCAGTCTGATGCATTGAATCTTAACTACATGGAATGTACTTCTGAATACACACCATGTGTTCTGGTGTTGTATGGATAGGAAGCTTTGGAACATCTGGATTAGATCCTCTATTTTATTTTAATCAAAATTAAAAGAAAAGATTGTTTCTGTAAGGTGAACGAGAAATGAAAGAGGAGGAATAGATCTCGAGATTCAGATTTGCAGAATGATTAAATTGAATTGAAACAACAAAATTATTAAATGCATAATTCATCAACAAAATATTTAAATAATTATAAACTATGATGTAACCACCCTCTAATACCACTTGAAGGTTTTGGGTGCAGTGGAAGCGTGGTTGGGACGACACCCAACTTTGATTTTTACCATGATCAGTGATTATTTTGGGATCAATATGATGATGAACGCTAGTATCCACAGAATATAATAAAAGATTTAGATAAATAATAAAGAGGCCCAAAACCATAGAGAGAATCTTGCACATCATGTTTATAATTAATTTAATTAATTTCATAAAGAAACAAAAATACCTAGATATTTGGTATTTTTTTAATTGATGATGTTGATCATCTGAAATGACCCTTCTGGATTATCTTGTTGCACTTGTAAGGATCCAAACTAGAATCCCTCTAGTGGTGATCCACATGTGATATGATGGCCTCTAATCGAAACTGCTCATTCTCTGGGTACTAGCGCGGTGAATCAAGTGTCTTGTGTGGGTCGTTCTTGATCGCCTATTCTTCAGCCTTGAAGAACGTCTCTCATTCTTGAGAGGGGAGAGAAGAGGATTCAAGAGATATATTGTTTGTCTCAACAATTCTCAATTCAGCAAGTGTGTGGTGTGGTGTTTTGCACAATAGACATACTTTCCTATTTATATACATGGAATTTCAGTTACAATATTTAATTTCATAGCAAAAATTAAATACATTCATGAACTTAGAGAAAACCCATTCATTTAATAATAATAACACGTCATTATTTATGGTGCACCAACTTGTGAAAAACGGAATTCTAAATAAAATTCCGCATCACAAAATAATAGCAGAGTTATTTTAATTTTTGTCAACTAGTTAAATAATTATTTACCGTCTTGTAAATAGTTATTTTACTACTAGACCAACCTTAGTCTGCTCGAACTCCACTTCCATTTATTGAACACCCGAATAAATAAATAAATAATTTATTCTCTTAAATAAATATTATATTTACAAACTATTAAATAAATATTTATTAAATGTTCAATAAAATAAATAAATAAATTTTATTTAATTTATGCGATCATTTTAACTTGAATAAAATTATTTCATGGTCTTGAGAATAATATTTATTTAATTAATTAAATTCAAATAGAATTTAACAGAGACCACCAAAAACACTTAGTGTGTGACCCTCTAGGATTCTTTCTCATTGGCATTAGGTGGGCTAGCCTAAAGTCCAAGAGTACTATCTAGCAACAGGACAAGCCACCCAACAGAAAGAACGTAAAGTCGCAACAATGACATCCACATACGAATGCTCACTGTGTAATATAATCCCTTTGTCTCAATATCTCATCAAGCATGTTTAATGATTGTGTCATCAACTTTTATTCTTGATACGTCGTTCTTCGACTACCTGAAATAAACTCGACATTACACCATGGCCATGGAATTTCACGCGATTGTTCTATTTCAATCAAAGGTCCGAGATATCAACTTCCATAAATGGAAAGAACAAATCCATCCTCGACTTATACATTAATAACATGCCACTTGTGACACACCCAATGTACCCTACTTCCCGCCAACTATCTGCGTGATGGTTTTCGTCAGAAAATAAAAGTGCATAAGTGGTGACACGTATTAATGATAATATTAAAGTCTAAGGATCATTACACATGCTCATAGATAGAAATATCTGATGACATCAAAACATGTGGAATTCATACTAGTGGGTTTGTTCTCATAATCTTCTATCTTGGAGATTACCAAGTGAAAACTTCATGAGAGGAAGTCGCATCTGCTTACGAGTACTCACACCTGGCAATATGCATGCTATGTTTCCCATCATATCATGTCATCCAACCATAGAACTATATTTATGAATATTGTTATAGCATTTCAAGGTTCTCATCATTGAGAGGAATTGTCATGACCTTATAAATGCAACAAATACTATAGGACATTATTACATCATAATCATGCAGAACAATGAACAATATGTAATAAAACATTAAATATTCATGTAATCAAAGTAAAACCAGTTGGTTCTAGGACACAAACTCTTACAACTTTATCATGACCCATCCCCTGGGGCTCGTGTTGTGACTACCCCAAACCCACCTTCCATAGGCTAGGGGTTGATGACTAGAACTGGAAAGGCGTATCCCTAAAATGGGAAGGAATTTCCTTTAAACTTGTACAAAAACACATCCCAAGAACACAACAAGATGCAACCACAAAGTAAAACTACAGTAGTAAAAGTGTGTACTAAAAGTAAAGGGGCTGGAATACAAGCCTAACTGAACAATACAACTACAAAAGAAAATAGTAAACAGCTCTTGGAATCATCCACCAAGGTTCCTACCTAAAGGGTAGGTATAGATCACATCCACATCTCTCCACATCAACCACCATCACCATCCACCATCAGTTCCAAGATCCTCGAGTTTCAATTACTATTGCCCGTCGTCTGTATAAGAAACAACAATATGCGGGCGAAGCCTGTGTAGGGGTGAGTATAAAAATACCCCGTAGGGACCCCAATACCCTTGAAGGTCTCTCAGAATTCCAAAAAGGAAAACCAAAAATCATGATCTCAATCCCAAAGTACAAAGAAAAATACTCAGCTCAAACCAGGTATACAACTCAGAGATCAGGAATAAAGATTATTAGTCTTGAGCTATATCATTTTATTCCATTAGGAAGTTCTACAAATGAGCCATGAAGGAGTTATTACATTGTCGATCCACATAGGGTCATATATCGCTGATCCACGACAGGCCTCTCTAAGGATGGTCCTCATCAGGTCACACACTGCTGATCCATGCAGGATTACTAGAATGTTAATCTACACAGGGTCACTAGAATACTGATCTACACAGGGTCGCTATGGTACTGATCCACATAGGGTCGCTAGATGTTGATCCACACGGGGTCGCTAGATGCTGATCCACATAGGCTCTCTAGATGTTGATCCACATAGGGTCTCTAGATGTTGATCCACACAGGGTCCCTATGATATTGATCCACACAGGGTCGCTACTCAGATGACAACCAGCCACAGGATTCCCCGCACCCAGTGCGATTGAGTTCCATAGTATCTGCACATATGGATATCGGTCATGCCTCAACTTCTATTAAGTTCCAAAAAGTAGTGACCTAAAGGACTATAATCACATAAGGGTTCCAACACAATAGATGGCGCGTCAACCGAATTCCCTGTCTGTGAGTTAGTGGAATTTTAGTGCTGAGGCCCCCGTTGGATTTGGGTATAATGCAACCCGTCCATACTCCTACTTTCCCCAAAACTCAGGTGGAGTATCTCAAAAGAACCGTATCACTCCCAGGATCCCATTGCTGCAAATGGTTCATAAAATGGACGTATGTTTCACAAGATACAACTCTTTAAGAGAAACTGGGCCCGAATGGGTCTGGGTCCGGTCCGACCTAGTCGGACCGACCCGACCCGGCTTGGGTTGATCTGGCCCGGACCAAACTAGCCTGGTCCGGCCCGTTTGGGATGGGCCATGGACTAGCCCGGCCTGCCAGTGGGGAACGATTCCCCATCCAGGTGGCTTTCCAGCTTCCCAAATGGCTCAAAGAGCCATTCGACTCTTCAATTAGTGGTGCCACATGGCCCCGCCATGTGGTCTGCGGGACACTCAGGGCATGGGTCCTCCCTCCACCATGAATTTGATGTTGATACCTCTTCATCGTAGCACACAATGGCACACCTCCTTTTCAACGCAATCAGCAGAGTGTCGGCCGCCCCTTCGGGTCCACCACCGCGCCAAGCGGCGCCACCCTCTTCCACGACCAGAGAGCACCAGCCACCGCCTTCACCGTCGGCACTGGTCTCTAGTGCTTTAGTGACGGTACCATGTTGGTGGAGCTTCCATGGGCCATCGAGTGAGCTATGGTAGTCCATTTTCCCTTCCATTTGCACCTACGGGCCTCCCGGGATGTCGCCGTCACTATGCGCCTCCCAGATTCAGGATTTCGTCAAGTTGGAAGTTCTTCACCGAAGAACGATACAAAACTAAAGTGGTTGAGGTTTTGGGACTTGTTCGTTTGTCTCATTCCCTCCATGTTAGCATTATAACAAATGAGTAATAAATAAAAACATCACACAGATATTGTTTAAACCCCATTCAAATCCCCCACAACAACCACCCACAAAATCAAGAACGAGGAAAAGAATTGCGGGAATTTTTTGAATTAAATAAAAACCCACTAACTCATATTCGTATGATATTCCATAGAAAAGGATGGAGTACACACGTCTGAAGGTGTTCTTCGGTGCTTTTTGGTGCCCGTCAATTTCCCCAACGTCTGTTGCTCGATCATGTTCTTCTTCAGAGCAGAAATTTTTTAGTGCTTCGCTAAATATTCCTCTTGTAGCTCTCCCAAAACCCAATACCAAGCTCAGATTAAATAGAGGGGAGGAGAGTATCAATTCACCACAAAATTAATGAGGTTCATTAATGATTTTAATTAATAAACCTTTTAATTTTTCCCAACGGTGTGGTTACACAACCTATTAAAAACTCCCAACTGTGTGGTTACAAAACTTAAGGGTTAATCCATTAATGGTATGACATTTCACTATGGTCCCACTATCATTTTTCCAACAATATCAAAAAGAAAAATAAAACAACCTTTTTGTTATTTTATTATTTTATTTTGTAAAGTCCAAAAATTAACGTTTTCATATGACCCTTACTGGTTGAAGTTAAGCTTTCCTTAAGAGAATCTTTCACTATGAATTCAATAGTGCCCTCATATTTTTAATCTGAGCATCAGTTCAAAAGATAGAAATCATCGCCCACATGTTTACAGAACGTACCTTAAAAAAATTCAAAAAATTATTAATTGTCTCCCTCGACCTACGCTAGTCAAGGTTAGGCTCTGTCTAAGGGAAACACGCCCTCATAAACTCAACGGTGGTCTCAGATTTTTAATTTGAGACATCGTTCATGAGTTATAAGAATTTGAAAAATAAAATAATTTTATTTAATAATTTTATTTACAATTATGTCATTTTCTAGTTTTCTCACTAGAGGCCTACGCTGACTAAACTTAAGTCATTCCTAGGGTAAACCCGCCATTCTGAACGCACCATTTCCCTCAAATTTATAATCCAAGCACACATTTAAGATTTATTACTCTTTTTTAGGAAACCTACTCATGTGCTATTTTAATCTTAACACTTTTTTGACGGATCTTTCCAGGCACTCTGTGCCTCAGAATCTTGTGCCGTCAGATTTTGCGGTCTCGTAAAAAATTCCATATAATTAAAAAATATATACCAAATTTATGTGTCTTTATAGGTATTTTTGGTGTCTTATCTTAAAATGATCATGTGTTACATGGGAATTTAATATTTCACACTAGTGTTATAAGTTTTATCGGGATTTTTGAGTTATTTCGGCTTGGGAAATTAATTTTTGGTCAGAAACCTAAAATGGTGGGGAGACCATGATTGGGAAAAAGGCTGTGGTGAACCTAGTATACTAGTTATTGTTTTTCCTCTTCAGGAACTTCAAATTTTAGTGTTTATTTTATTATTCCCCACCCGACCCTGACAATAATAGTTAATCTAGATTGTATAATGGGTCATGTGATGGATGCTTATGGAAATTCCAAAAAAAACGTGATGGGTTCTTTGGTGAACTCTATATTAGGGGTCTGGGTGTTCCTTATTTTTAGGTTATGTTTTTAAATGTTATTCCCTCATTTTTGGTTCTTTCATTGGTGGTTAGAGTCTTTGGATCTTGCTATTTGTTTCTTTGGATGTCGAGTTAGTTCCTCAAGTATGTTCTTACAAGCTTCTTTGGATCCTAGAGTTTTGGATTTGTGATATAAAGTGAGATTTTGGTTAATGGTATTATGGTGGTTGAGGTGTCACTTTGGGTATTGGCTTGTTCAAGTTTGGGTTAGCCAAATATTTTGGGACTTTCTAGACATATAAAATGCCATGGTAGTGAGAATTGTCACACCCCAACCCTGGAATGTTAATTATTTTTAGTCATTTAATTTTTTTATCCTTTCTTTTGAGTTTCGAGCTGAGTCAGTTTTTAAAATTTGAATTTTGGAGTTTGCTTCTGTAAGATTCTATTTTTTTCAGGTATGTTTTCCTTTGAGTTTTTCTTTTTATAGATTATAACTATTTAATGTGAAAAAATGTTTTATTGGTGAAATAACTTAATAAAATCTTAAAGGCTTTACATAAGAAACAATTCTCAGTTAAACTTTAGATTATTTTAATGGATTGTTTTTGGATTCAGACTCTAAGTAGTGTGAGTTACTGAGGCCCAAAAAGCCTGGAAGAAGGCAATATAAAAATATTAATTATATTATAGTAAGCATAGACAATTTATTCAAAATAATGGAATAACTCTAAAATAGTTCATTGTATGAAAAATCTAAGACCACTGTTAGATCTGAAACGTGGTGTTTACCTTAGGCAGTGTATTCCATATGTAGGCATCAGACGTTTGGATTCCTCGCTCATGAGTTAAAGTTATTAAATAATATTTGATATATTATTTTATTAAAAATAGTTAAATATCACTCAAATGGTGCATCCTACAGGAAATACGATACCACTAATGGGTCCGGAATGAGGGGTTTACCCTAGACAAGGTATAAAATTTGTATGCATCGAGCGTTTGGATGTATCGCTCGCAAAAAACAACCCTTTATTTTAATTAATTATTTATTCCGTTTTTTAAAAGAATAAATCATTAATAACTCACAAACTATGCATTGTATGAGAAATATGAGAGCACTGATGTGTCTGAAACATGAGGTTTTCCCTAGACAGAGTATAAATTATATGTGCAGCGGATGTTTGATATCATTTAATATTAGTGTTAAATAATTAATTTTGAATTTTTGTTTTTAACTTAAAGGTCATCTTCCTCAATGGTATACCTCTATTTTTTATGCATGGATCATTCCAAAACCTTTATTTCTCAACCATTTTTGACCGTTTCAAACACCAACCCATTAATGTGGTAAATTAAAACCCTCCATCAATTTTTAGTTGAAACTTTGGATTAAAATAGGGTTTTAATTCTTGAGTAGATGAACCGTATGAGGCTTGGAGTTCTATATAAATGAAACTTTTGTTTTTTATTGGGTTAGTTATGGTTGTTTGTGAACACCATAAGTTGTCACTTTGGTAGGTCGGGACTCCCTCTTCTTCCTCTGTGGAAACTGAGTTCCCCACCCCCTTGTAGTGTAATTATATTGTGCGCCTCAACCTGGTGCACCAACCAGGTTTTTTAATATCTTTTATTAACTCTATTTCTCTATCCTTTTATAATATTTCTTTTAAAAAAAAGTTGATGGAAAAAAGAAAAGAAAAGTGAGTATTTTTTTATAAATGATATTTTTTTATAATTATAACTTTGTCATCTTTTATATCAAATATAATTATAAAAATTATAATTATATATGATATTATCAAAAGATATATCAGCGGATAAAGTGTGTTTTCTTAGTGCATTCGTCCATTCTTCATTTCTGCTCAAACCAGATAGAACCATACCTCGATTTTTGACGTGTGAATCATCTTTGACATAAGGTAAAAGTTCTGAAATCCAATCCCTTAGCCTTGATTTTTTTATGCGTATGCAATTATACATATATCATGGAGTAAATAATAATGTATCTTTTATATATAATCAATTAATTAATTGGGTAAATTAATTAATTTGGTGGTTTGTGAAGTTGGTAAAAAAATCGGTTGTAATAAATAAATAATTGATAATTTAATTAAGAGGATTTATGTGATGATGGATTTGGTTAATAAATTTTGGAATTAATTAACAATAATAATGTGATTAATTAATTTTGATTATTAAAAATAATTAATTTCTGAATTAGTTATGTGGATTTTTTAAAGGTGGATTTAGTTAATTAATTTTTGAATTAATGGAACAATTTTTGTGATTAATGGTTGAATAAATTAATCAATATTTTTAATGAGAATTGTGATGGAAGGTTAAAGTTGATTAACCATTGAATATTATGATATATGTGACATAATTTCTTGATTAGAAATGGGTTGTGGGACACAAAATAACTCTCCAAATACCCACAAGGGTTCTAAACATGGTGCTCTAAACCCAATGGCATGCATGAAATTATTATTTTATGTGACAAGGAATGATGCTCCAAATACCCATGGGTCTGTGAGACATGGACTAATGATTCAAATACTCACAAGGGTTCTAGACACGATGTTTTACACTCATTCATTTATTTTGTACTATGGTTTCTTTTGGCGGTTTATAAATTGAATATTGTTACATAATAATTATGAATTGAACATGAGAAATGGTTCAGACTCTGGAACAGGATGAAATAGGTATTATGGTTTGGTTGTCCTTAGGAACCTGAAAGTTTAAGTTTTTAAATAAAGTTTAATTGGATAAATATAAATTGTTTTCTCTATTGCCTTATTTTTTTATTTTTTTATACAACTGCATACAATACTTCTGAATATATTTGTTTTAGACATTGTTGGTGGTGACCTACTAAGTTGTACACACAGGCTACTCGGGCATCCTGATCGGTACTCGAATAGACTTTGTTGTTGCAGGACATGATAAGGGTAAGATCCCGGGTTTAGATTGCTGATTGGGGATGGAGCTTGGTTGAGGGAACCAGACATGGTTCAGAACCCGCTTGGGAGTCTCTAGCCTCTTACATCCAGTTTAATTTTTTTAGACACTTGATACACACACACATATATATATATAGACATTTCATGTTTACCTTTCAGTTGAGTATTGTATTTTATGTCTTGGTTATTCTTGTTACATTTGTACTCTTATGATTATATATGCTTCTGATATTGCTTTTTTACTTCCACTGGTATTTTACTCTGATAAAATAGGGTATAGTCTCCCCAAAACTGACTTACCAGACCCTCGTTGCTAGTCGGTATCTTCTAGAGTATGGGGAGATGCACCTGCGGTCATGTGGCGAACCAGCTCGGGGAACCGTTGCGTGGAACTTAGGCCTGGACATTACAAAGTGGTATCAAAGGAGGTTTTATTTATTTTTATTTTGTATTATTTTTTGGTGAAAGGTAGATAGAACACTAGGAGAAGTTAGGGCCTGGTAATGAGCTTGTGCATGGGAGTTAAAAACCCATGTATAGGGGGAAAGCCAAGTACTGAGGGTGGGATTGCTATTATTATTGTTTTTCATTATAGTTGAATATTATTTCACCTTGGGTGATGCACTTATTTTGTGATGTGATTATTATTTATGAAATTTCTTGAGTATTTATTCATGGCCAAGAATGACATGAGTGTTTAGTCTGCATGTTTTATTCTAGGCACTCAGGATTATTGTGACATGCATCATTTTAGGCACACATAGGAAAACGGGTTATGGGTAAGTTGTTTAACTTAAACTATTTTTATTTCTTGTGAAATTGAAATGAAAATGGTTTCTAACATGAAATTGAAAAAAAAATTAAAAAATGATATAAGTAAATTGGTGTTGTGTAATTGTGATAACATTGTAAACTATTCCCTAAAGTGTGTGTTTGTCTTTGTAGAAATATGCCTCCAGGATTCTTGTTGAGAGGAATACCGAGGGGCATAGGTGGGAATGGCCCTACAGTAGTTGAACGTGAGGCGTCAATAGTACCAGTTGAGGAAGTAGGGGAATATTTTTGAGATAACTTTACCCGTTTCATGAAATTGATGGAAAGAGACCCAGGGAGGGTTGTAAAAAAACAAGTCTGATCTGACGAGGGAGTTTTAGTTGTAGCACCCACTGACTTTTACTAGAGAGGGTGTTATTTAGAAAGTATAGTTCTAGATTGAATCTATCTAGACTATAATTGACCACCTGGAGACACCTGTTGAGAAGAGATTCAAGCTGGTATCTTACATGTTGTGTGGTCAAGTGAAACGTTGGTGGGACATACAGACTCAGGATGGACAGTTGAATGCTATGGAGTGGAAGGACTTTCAGGAGAATTTATTTGAGAACTTTTATCCAGAGATGCTCAGGTAGAAGAAAGGAGTTTATTTCATGAGGCTGACTCAAGGGAATATGTCCATGATGGACTATGCTAGACACTTTATAGACTTACAACGTTTTGCTCCAGCATTGGCAGCAGATGAGGCTACTTCAACAAGATGATTTCAGGATGGACTTAAATATGAAATTAAGTCTCAAGTGAATATTTTCACATGGAAGAAGTTTTCAGAAGTGGTAAATCAGGCTCTCATCTCTAAGGGGAACGTAAAGGAGGCTTCCAGTGGCAGACATGTGGTTTCTACTAGATGGTCAGGTGGTGCGAACTTTGAGAGAAGGAAGTGACATGATGAGATTGTTATCTAGGGAAGTGGTAATTAGAGTAACCATATAGAGGGGTTGGTTATACAGGAACTTACCCAAGTGTTTTTTCACCAGTGCGGTAGGTCAGGACACAATTGTAATAATTTTCCCCAACCCCTTATGGAATACAGATTTTGTGGTAGGATGGTACATCTAAAGATGTTCTACAGGAACCCAAGGAAATAAGATAGTGTTGGAGCAACTAAATAGATTCAGAGTGAGGTAATGAGATCTTCTACACCTTATCAGTCCCAGAGTTGGAGTTCTATTGGCTGAGGTGATAGAGGTAATGAACATGGTGCTTCTGGGAAACAACACCCATATCAACAGAGTTGTACAAGTCAGGGGAGTCAGATGGAATCATAGGGAAGAGGAGAAACATAGTTGTATGTAGTAAAATATACACTTGTGGATAGTGAGGCTGGACTATCTACAGTGAGAGGTACTATTCTCATGGATTTTACTTTAGCTAGTGCCTTATTTGATACCGGTGCCTCTTATTCCTTTATATCTACAAAACTTGTTAAAGGTTTGATTCTGGAGGTGGAGTTTTTGAGTGGGGTTAGGATGATAGATACACCTTTGGAAGTAAGGTATAGAGACATCTGTATGTGCAAGGGGTGTTCTCTTAAGATCAGGGAGTACCATTTTCTGTGGGGTCTCTATATCCTTGACATGACAGGCTTCGACCTAATACTGGGTATGGACTGGATAGTCACTTACCGAGGCCACATTTATTGTTACCACCAAAGGGTGACATTTACATCTCCTATGGGTGAACATTACATTCACCATGGGGAGTGGGATATCCAGGCAGGCCGAACAGGTCCAATTACTCAACAACTAGAAGATCTCACAGCTCAAGTTGCTAGTCTTTTACTAGATGAAGAAGGTGTTGGGAAAGATTTCCTTCCACCAGTGGTGGAACTATTTCAAGATGTCTTTCCAAAATACTTCTCAGGTCTGTAACCTAAGAGAGATGTGGAATTTACTATTGAGCTCATGTTGGGAGCTGATCCGATATCTATTCTACCATACAGAATAGCACTGAAAGACCTTCAAGAACTCAAAGATCAGCTGTAAGACTTGAATGATAAAGGATTTATTCATCCAAGTACATCACCTTGGGGATCACCTGTGCTGTTTGAAAAGAATGCTGATGGGATTTTATGTTTGAGTTTCAATTACTGGAGGATGAACAAGATGGCTGTAAAGAACTAATATCATCTTCTACGTATTGATGATTTGTTTGATCAGTTGAATGAAGATTGTGTTTTATCAAACATTGACTTAAGATCATGGTATCATCAGTTGAGAGTTCGGACTTTTGATATACTGAGGACTTCTTTCAGGAGTAGGTATGGGCTTCATGAGTTTTTCATAATTCCGTTTGGGTTAACAAACACACCATAAGTTTTTATGAACATGCTGAATAGGATCCTCCATCCATACCTGGATCAGTTTGTGTTGGTATTTCTGGATGGTATCTTGGTGTACTCCAAGACTCATGACGATCATGCCCAACATCTTGACATCATCCTTAGTACACTAAGATAGAATCAACTATATGCCAAGCTATCTAAGTTTCAATTCTATATTAACCAGGTACACTTCTTGGGGCACATCATCTCAAAGGAAGGTGTGTCAGTGAACCCAGAGACGGTGCAGGTTCTGGTTTATTGGGAGTATCCCAAGAATGTTTTTGATATCCAAAGCTTTCTGGGGTTAGCTGGATATTACAAGAGATTCATCCAAGACTTTTTCCATTTGGAAGCACCACTTTCAAACTTGACCAAAAAGGGAGTAAAGTTTGAATGGTCGAAGGCTTGTGAGAATGATTTTCAGGAGTTGAAGAAGCATGTGACGTCAGTACCAATTTTCATTCTATCTAAGTCAGGTGAAGAGTACATAGTGAATTGTGATGCTTCTGGGATAGTACATGGAGTTGTATTGATGTAAAGGATAAAGTTGTGGCATATGGGTCTCAACAGCTAAGGTTTCATGAACAGAATTTCCCTACGCATGACCTTGAGTTGGCAGTGGTGGTATATGATTTGAAGTGTTGGTGACACTACCTCTTAGGAGAAAGGTTTATAGTTTATACTGACCCCAAGATATTTAGGTACATCTTTTCTCAGTATTATTTGAATATTTGATAGCGGAGATGGGTTGAGTATATACAGTCTTTTGTTTTTGAGTTGGCATATACACCCAGGAAAGGAAACAATGTGGATGATTCTTTTAGTAGGAAAACTCAGACTCAGATTGTTCAGGAATCCATTGTTGAGTAGAGGATGATGTTGTTTCCAGTTGAGATGCACATTGTGGTTTATGAGAGACAGAAGAAGATGAAAATTGTGTTAGTTTTAGTGGATTATACACTTTTGAGATGGATTAGGGATGGGAAATATGAGGACACAGAGTGCTTGGCCTTGAGGGGAAACTTTGAAGGTGGGGAGACACCTTCGGACTGGAAGATATATTAGGATGATATCATTTATGTTAATAATCATGCTTTTGTTCCTACAAGCATTCGAGAGGATCTCATGTGGGAATTTCATGCCTCAAAATGGGTGGTGCGTCCCAGTGTGACCAAAATGTACCATGACCTACGATGACAATTTTGGTATCTAGGAATAAATAAATAGATAATAGGGTTCATGACAGGATGCTTCACCTATCAGCAGGTGAAGACAAAACATCAATGATCTGGTGGTTTACTGCAACATTTTCCCATTCCAAAATGTAAGTGAGATGACGTGACCATGGACTTTGTGGTAGGTTTTCCAATGACACTTAGGAAGAATGACACTATTTGGTTTATTGTGGATCGACTAAAAAAGGTAGTTCACTTCTGCCTATAAGGGAAACATTTATAGTAGAGAAATTGGGAGAGCTATATGTATGGGAGATAGTTCACTTGCACAGGGTGCCACAGACTATAGTTTCATATTGTGATTCATGCTTTACTTTACACTTTTGGAAGGGCTTTCAAAAGACACTTGGTACATAGGTTTTATTGAGTACAACTTTCAACCCACAAACAAATGGATAATCAAAGCATACTATACAAGTTCATGAGGATATGATGAGAGAATGTGTACTTGACTTTGATGGGTCATGGGAAAGGAACTTGGCTTTATTGGAGTTTTATTATATAAAATTTATCAAGAAAATATTCAGATTACACCATACGAGGCTCTCTACAGTAGGCCATAAAGATCACAACTATGCTGGGTGAAGCAGGTGAGTCAGAGTTGTTGGGACTGAGTCTCGTGCAGGAGATGACAGAGCAGGTTCATCTGATTCAGAAATGTATAGATACAACTCAGAGTAGGTAGAAGTCATACGCTGCCAGATGGAGATGACCCCTAGAGTTTATAGAGGGTGATCGTGTATTCTTTCGAGTGTCAACTAGGTTGGGTCACCGCATGATACATAGGTAGGAAAAGTTGGTTCCCAAGTTTGTTGAACCTTTTGAGATTGTGAAGAGAATCAGGTTGGTAGCATACCGATTGGTTCTTTTGCAGAAATTTAGTACTATGCATGATGTTTTCCATGTATCACAACTACGATGGTATCACCCCGACCCTTATCATGTGATTGATGTGGACGATGTCAAGATTGAGATAGATGCATCCATTGAGGAGCATCTGATAGGTGTGTTGGATTGTAGTGAGAAGGTGTTGAGGGTAAATATTGTATTGATAGTTCATGTATTATAGAAACATGGATATGTGAAAGAAGAGACATGGTAAAGGGAGGTAGATATGTGGGCTCAGTGGCCTGATCTTTTTGGATCAGGATCATAGAGAGGATTGGAAGTGCAGCTCGAGGATGAGTTGTTATATGGTGGGGATATTGTAAGATTCTATTTTTTTAGGTATGTTTTCCTTTGAGTTTTTCTTTTTATAGATTATAAATATTTAATGTGAAAAAAAAAATTTACTGGTGAAACAAATTAATAAAATCTTAAAGGATTTACATAAGAAACAATTCCCAGTTAAACTTTGGATTATTTTTGGAGTCATACTCTGAGTAGTGTGAGTTACTAAGGCTTGAAAAGCCTCGATGAAGGTGATATAAAAATATTAATTATATTATAGCAAGCACAGACAATTTATTCAAAATAATTGAATAACTCTAAAATGGTTCCTCGTATGAAAAATATGAGACCACTATTAGATATGAAATGTAGTGTTTACCCTAGAAAGGGTATGACATATGTAGGCATTAGACGTTTGGATACCTCTCTCTTGAGTTAAAGTTATTAAATAATATTTACTATATTATTTTCATAAAAATAATTAAATATCTCTCAAACGGTGCATCCTATTGAAAATCTGAGACCACCAATGGGTTCGGAATGAGGGGTTTACCCTAGACAAGGTATAACATTTGTATGCGTCAAGCATTTAGATGCCTTGATTTCAAAAAAAATAACCATTTTATTTTAATTATTTATTTATCCCATTTTTTAAACAATAAATCATTAATAACTCACAAACCGTACATTGTATGAGAAATCTAAGACCACTTATGTGTCTGGAATGGAGGGTTTTCCCTAGACAGAGTATAAATTATATGTGTATTGGATGTTTGATATCATTTAATATTTGTGTTAAATAATTAATTTATTATATTAATTAAAATAATTGGAATTTTCGTTTTTAACTTAAAGGTCATCTTCTTCAACGGGATACCTCCATTTTTTATGCATGGAGCATTTCAAAATCTTCATTTCTCAACTGTTTTTGACCGTTTCAAAAACCAATGCATTAATGTGGTAAATTAAAACCCTCCATCATCAATTTTCAATTGAAACTTTGGATTAAAATAGGGTTTTAATTATTGAGTGGATGAACTATATGAGGATTGGAGTTCTATATAAACAAACCTTTTGTTGTTGATCGGGTTAGCTCTGGTCGTTTACGAACACCATAAGTTGTCACTTGGGTAGTTAGGGACTCCCTCTTCTTCCTCTGCGGAACCGGGTGTGCCACCCCCTTGTAGTGCCATTCTGGTGTGCACCTTAACCTGGTGCGCCAACCAGGTTTTTTTAATTTCTTTTATTAACTATATTTATCTATCCTTTTATAATATTTCTTTAAAAAAAGTGGATAGAAAAAGAAAAGAAAGGGGAGGATTTTTTTATAAATGATAATTTTTTTTATAATTATAACTTTGTTGTCTTTTATATCAAATATAATTATAAAAATGATAATTATATATGATATTATCAAAAGATATATATCAGTGGATAACATGTGTTTTTTTAGGGTATTTGTCCATTCTTAATTTTTTCTCGAACCAGATCGAATCATACCTCAATTTTTGACTTTTGAATCATCTTTGACATAAGGTAAGTGGTCTAAAATTCAATCCCTTAGTCTCGATTTGTTTATGAATATGAAATTTTACAAATATAAGGGCATAAATAATAATTGAGTTTTTTTATATATAATCAATTAATTAATTGGGTAAATTAATTAATCTAGGGGTTTGTGAAGTTGGTAATAGAATTGGTTGGCATAAATAAATAATTGATAATTTAATTAAGAGGATTTATGTGATGATGGATTCAGTTAATCAATTTTGAAATTAATTATTGATCATAACATGATTAATTAATTTTTATTATCTAAAATAATTAATTGGTGAATTAGTTATGCAGATTTTGTAAAGGTGGATTTAGTTAATTAATTTTTGAATTAATGGAACAATTTTTGTGATTAATGGTTGAATAAATTAATCAATATTTTGAATGATAATTTTGATGGTAGGTTAAAGTTGATTAACCATTGAATATTGTGATATATGTGACATAAGTTCTTGATTGAAATTGGGTTGTGAGAGAGAGACTAATGCTTCAAATACTCACAAGGGTGTTAGACATGATGTTTTACACTCATTTATTTATTTTGTACTATGGTTTCTTTTGTCTGTTTATAAATTGAATATTGTGACATAATAATTATGAATTGAAAATGGGAAATGGTTCAGACTCTGGCACAGGCTGAAGCAGGTATTGTGGTTTGGGTGTCCCCGAGAACCCAAAAGTTTAAGAATTTAAATAAATGTTAATTGGATAAATATAAATTTTTTTCTCTATTAAATTATTTATTTATACAACTGTATATATTACTTTTGAATGGATTTGTTTTAGATACTATTGGTGGTGACCTACTGAGTTGTACTCACACCCTACTCAGGCTGCCTGATCGGTACCTGAATAGACTTTGTTTTTGCAATGTAGGAGAAGGTCAAGAGACTTGATTTAGATTGTTGATTGGGGATGGAGCTTGGTTGAGGGAATGAGACATGATTCAGAACCCACTTAGGAGTCTCTAGCCTCTTACATCTAGTTTCATTTTTTATACACTTGATACATATATATACACATTGCATTTTTACCTTTTAGTTGATTATTTTATTTTATGTCTTGGTTATTCTTGTTACATTTTTACTGTTATGATTATATATGCTTCCGTTATTGCTTGTTTACTTCCACCGGTATTTTACTCTGATAAAAGAGGGTATATTCTCCCCATGACTGACATACCAAACCCTTGATGTTAGTCTACATCCTCTAGCATATGAGGAGATGCATCTGAGGTCATGTGGAAAACCAGCTTGGGGCACCGTTGCATGGAACTCAGGCCTGGATGTTACACCTTCCTAGGCACACAGTTGGAGCATGGTTAGGGGAAACCGTGCACCAGCCTAGTGGAAACTGTGTGGCCTAGACAGTGGGGCTGTCCATGGGTCACGGGCATGCACCCCGCCCCAGGGTTCCATGTAGTCCATCCCCTTGAGATAGAGGCAACCACATAGTTGGGGCACAGCCTGGCAGACTGTGCATCCAAATCGTGCAGTCTGCCCAGATTTAAAAAAAATAAAAAATAAAAAATAATAATAAATGTAAAATAATATAAAATAAATAAAACCTATTATAAAATGGTTATACCATATCCCCATTCCCCCATTTGGCTATGAAATCCCCTCCCCCTCCTCTCTTGCTCGATGCCACGCCCAGGAAGGCTCTCACGAGCCATGACCTTCCATCCTCTATTGATCAGTGGTGAATTCTCCTACTGATATTGGGTGTGATATTCTTTGGTAAGATTCTTTTATCCTCTTCCTCCTCCTTATTTTCTTGGTTTTATTATCTTCTGTGTGGTTCGCATGTCTTGGTCAAACCCTAATTGGTTTTGGTTGTTCATTTTGGTAGGCTCTTATTGTTTAGGGTTTGTTGGACCTTTTGAGCCCGGTTTTTTCTGTGTCCATTGAAGATAGTGATTTTTTCTTCAGTTTTGGGTAACTATTCTTGCGTTCTTAAAATTTTTTAAAATTTTAATTAGGTTTTTTAATTTTTGGGCTCCTAGTATTTTTGTAGTGTGTCTTGGACCTCATTGAGGTGGATTCAAGCTGTTGTTGTCAAAGGGGACTTGCATGTGTATCATAGGTAGACATATATATATATATATATATATAAGTTCTCACTTTATATATACTCACTCATTTAATTATGAATATATGTATTTGGGCTAGCTGTGCTTATGTATATATATGAAAAATTCATACATGTGTAAGTGTAAAGGGGTATATGAATGTATAAGCATATATGTAAGGACCCCCTTGTACATATTCATGGACAGAAAAATATGTACATAGGTTCTAGGTGTCCTTATATATACGTGAATGTGAATATGTGTGTAAGTAGATAAAGGGAAGATTTAGGTTGTCACTGTCAAAGATTCTTGAGTTTGAGGTGGGCTCCCTATGCCCAGACCTTTAATTTGAATTCCATAACTGCTAGATTGTTTTTAAAAATGTGTTTTTATTATTATATGAAATTTATATGTTATTCAAAGTGGATTTAATCCTTGGAAATTTATTTTCACTCGCTTTCCATGATTTCCCTAAGCTTTCAACATGGACTTCCTTTGTTTAAGCATTTTTTCAAGCCTATTTCTAAATGTGAGGTGCCTTAAATATTCAACTAGTCTTCTCTTTGGTTTTGGAACTCAAAAGTTTTGGGAATTATTTTTTTCTAAAGTGATTGTATTATTGTAACACCCCAAGATTTCATAGTGTGTTATTTCTTCAAAATAATTCAATAACATGCACTACACGCAACACCGAGTTCAAGCGCACCATGACTCACCAAACAAGCCGTTCAAAAAAGGTTATGAATAGTATTAACTAAATTTTAAACTTTATATAATCCTTATAATTTTAGAATCCATATTATGAGTTTCTTAGATATAATGCAAGAACAAATTCATTTTCAGTATTGCACTTTTATCAACTATAATAGTGAACCCTTTTTAAATACTATATTTTAAACTTTTTGACTAAATGGGGACATCAAAAATTTAAAATGAAACATCCCAAGCTTCTACGGTACGCTTCTCTTTGAATAATGTGATAGCGTATGTTGTACGCAACACCGAGTTCTAACAACCAATTAAACTAGCCGTTATGAATAGTAATAACTACTTTTTGAAATTATATATATTTTATATTTCAAAATGGACTTCATTTTTGGATTCAGAATATCAAAATTAGCCTAGGGTGAAATTTTGGTACTTTTCGGATAACTTTTATATTTTGATGAATAGTGAAAATTGCTAAATTTTAATTAAAAACAACTTTTTTAATAAAAATAATTAATATTGATAAATTATGAATTTGAGTGGTTTTAAAGTATATTTAGAATATATTTTTACCATTTAATATAATGTTGGTCATTGGACATAATTTTACAATTAAACCGAATATAAACAAGTGTCAATCTTTTGATAGTTATTATCTCTTAAAAACACGCTTTTTGTTTTGACAGCGGGAATTAATTTTAAATTAATTTCTGCCACTTCTGTGTTTTGAATTTAGGAAAATGGATTCCATATTTGGAATCAGGATGTTCAAATTGTATAAATAGGTAACTTTTATTTTTAGACATTTTGAATAGTTACTGTGGTAAATATTTTATTTACCATGGTTAAAGGGTAAATCCGGTAAATAAGGGTTAAAAAATAATATTATAATAATAAAAAATTACCCTAAAACGTGTCCTAACCTTATTGGTGGACACATACCCGACCATGAGCATCCTTGGGTCAATTTGGGGACCCCTTGGAGCCACTTGTATGTGGTAGGGACACTTTACATTAATAAAGTTAAAATAAAAATAAAAATGGCATAAGCTTACATCTTTTAGAAGAACAATTTTTACATAGGGTTATACATGTTGGATTTTCGATTATAAATATTCATTAGAAATCTAAAAAGATTTCCTACATAATTATATTTTATTTATAATTTTTAGACATTAAATAATTTATTTTATTTATGACACAATGATGATGCAGTAATTACTATAATAGTGAACAATTAAAATAATTGATATTATAAATACCCAAATAAATATAATATGAAACTTTTAATGAATTAAACTAATTTTCTAGGATAATATGATATATTAGGATTTATTTAATTGAATTTTTTCGAAGTAATCAATCTTTTATGAGTTTCACAAAAATCAACTATTGAATAGTGTCAAAATTGACATAAAAGAGTTCTTAAAACAAATATTATATTATTAATTGATATTAAATTCCTAAAAATCTAAGGTTCGGCCAAGAAACTTATATCATGATAGGTTCATCATTAAAGAACCACTTGGGGGTCTCTTGTATGTATATGGTAAGTTTATTAACCATATAATATAAAAATACAAAGAGACATTGTAAAAGTGAAACTAATTAACTTAGAGTTAATACTTAAAGATAAGGTTAATATAAGTACCCAAACCTGTCTAAATTCTATTGGTTGAGTTGTTTTCGACCCATAACCACCTTAACCTTTGAATAGTCAACTTTGGAGCCATTGGAAACCGAATATGAATTTATTATAAACTAATATCTCTAGCTTTTCCAAAGGTGCCCCTCACCCCTCTTATAAAAGGGCACTCCTCCTTCTCATTTCTTCACACCGCTCAAGCCACTTGGCTCGTCCAAACTCTGCCCAACTAAGCTCCCCACATCCCTCTCCTCCTCCTTTAAGCTTCCCCTTAGGCATAAAGCATTTCAATAAGTCCTTTGGTTCCAACCAAAGTGAGTTACCTAAATTAAAGGTAACGTTTTCTCTTAAATTATTTTCATTTATTTTGCTTCTTCAACCCCCAAACTCTTTTTATTTCCTTTCTTTTGTAACAAAACCAGTATCCTCAATATACTAGGATGTTGTTATAAGAAGAATTCAAACTACACATACACACAACTCCATCTAATGAATGATGAACATAATGTTTCTGTGGATGGCAAACTAACGCCTCACGAAACGATGATTGTTCAAATACATCTTACCGCCTCTCATGGTGGCCATTATGATGGCACTATAATTAAATATGATATTAATGATATATATTTTATATATAAGCTTCTGTAATTCCATTTTATTTCATACCATTATTCGTTTCATGTTGTATATACATACGATAATTTCATTTGAGGAAGTGCGGACTACCGCCCCCTTAAAATGATATGAATCGTTCATACCACACATGGAATGTATAAAGGATGGTGTTAATGAACTTAAGTAACATATATAAAATATTATATTATACTGGAATAGTAATATACCTATGTATCATTTGGATTCGATTCTTTTAAAATAAAAAATTAAATGGAAGTAGCGTTCGTGCGTACGTACGGACTACCGTCTCCACGAACGCGATGAGATTCATTCTCCATCGTATCCATTAAAGTATAATTATCATTTAATGATTTAAAAATGATGTTTAAGGACTTGATATCATTCTGTATATGAATAAGATACAACAAACATGACTTATGTAACAAAACATATAAAGAAAATGAGTAAGTTAACACCCGAAACGGCGATAATACTAAGATATTATTATCAAATCAATATTAAAAGATCATATATGATATCATATTAATGTATATGATTCTTGTATAATTTAGTAACAATTATTTCACTATTATACAGGAGGTTAACCTACCCCAACCAAGGAAAAGTACAAGGTAAGGGTTTTCTTATCTCACTTTTAATTCCGTGAGAATTCCATTGATCACCACTTAATTATTGCATGTGGTGTATGTGTACTGCCCATGATCGTATTCATTGTGTAATATACTTTAATTTATGGGTATTTACATCATCATGGTATGATACTTATTTCATGGGTGTATGTTTCGTAAGTTACCTAATCGATAAGGGAATTTGAGATTTCAATTTCCACTCATTTGGATTTACACATATTTCATTGATTATATTACCCCAAGATTATGTGTGGAATCACTATTCATTTGATTATGTCATAATTTCCACTCCCCTTCCTGTGGATATAAGTTTGATACACATAATCACTCCATTGGTAATTCTCAAGTCATTGATATGAATTTGATAAGAGTAATTTTAACTCATTCTCCATTTGTTGAGTTAAACATCCAATTCGTTGGTATTGTTTTTACAAGAATATGTGTGAATGTAATTTGATTGTTTTACACTGAATATCCAATCATATTTAGTGTATTTATATTTGTCACACATAATTATGTCATTGATTTATCCTTAACCTAAGGATACAACCTTTATGAGAGATTTCATCTCAATTTACATTCCATTGAGACTTCTTTGATGATATACACCAAATCACTTTTATGTGGTGTATATATAATGTACTTTGACATAGTATATCATGATTCCCTTTATTCTCATGATATTAGAAAGTTTTGATCACCTCAATTATTTGTATTCAAGTGTCTCTTTTGGTAAGAATCTCTAACTAAAATACCATTTTTAAATGTTTTAAAGACTTATTCATCTAAACCTTTCTCATTAATGTCCATGTTTTAAAAATGGTTTAAAGGATTTATTTATATGGACATTAAAGTTTAGAAATCAAAACTCCTTTTAAAAAGTTTCAAAGTGGTATGGGACACTTTGATTCAAAAATCTACTTTTAAATGGCTTCTTGACAAATAGTGTGACTTTTAAATGTTTTCAAGAAAAGGGGGATATTTCTCTCAAATAGTTTTGATGATTATTTTCATCTATGTCAACATCCTTCATTATTCTTGATTGAGGTTAATGTGATACAATACAATCTTCCATATTGTATCGAATGAGTTATGTTTGACTGTGGATGTGTTGTTTTTATACCATTCATGGTTTGTGGTAAAAGTATTGACATTTCGTATGCTAGTTTTAATACGAATGTTTATGTTACGTTTAAACATGTTCATATGAGGAATGCATTGGACTTAATAAGTGACGGGTGGAGCCCGCTATAGCTCCTTGATGCATCGGTAGGTCTCATGAGACAAACTAGTGTCTTGGCACAAGGCCTTGGAAAAATCTTATTTGTAGTCTTGGCACGAGGCCTTGGCTATGTGGTTATGATAGTCTGGCATTATGCATTCCATCATTATGAAAGTGGTTATTTATATTGCATGTGATCATTCGACTAGTAGAATATCCATGTGAGTAAGTAAATGGCATTATTTCATTTTACCTTTGCCATTTTATGCTGAAGTTCAAGTTTAAAAGGCTTTTGTTTTAGTTATAAATTGCCTTAAGTGTTTATGCTTATTTATGAAAGCTTCTGCTATAATGTTATCCTTACTGAGCATCCGAGCTCACCCCTTTCAATGTTTTATTTTTTTTTCCCCAGGATTATGAAGAAGTAATTTATGAATGACCTGCAGGGATAGTATGAGGGGATATGAAGACAAGATGTTTTTTTTTATGATGTAATGTAAAAATTTATGGATGTATCTAGTTATTCCAAGGCTACTAAACTAATCGGTCTTTCGAGACTTGATCTTTCTCATGATCATGCCAATGTTATGTAATAATGCACCGACTCTGGGTAACTAGGGTCGGGGCGTTACAGTTGGTATCAGAGGAAGTTTAGTACAAACCTTGGTAGCTAGATTTAGATAAACTCTGATTAGAGCACGTAGACCTAAGATGAACTTTGAGGATTAGAATAAAAAAAACTTCCTAGAATTTTGGTATTGTAAAGATTTTGTGAGTTTTCCGAGCAATACATCCCTGTCTGGATACGAGCAGGTAGAGGCGGCTCTGGCACAGATGTACCTAGGGGTAAAACCCGAAAACACCGCTTTGAGCTAGACTCGAACGGGAACTGGTGCACGACAACGGGCCTTGCTGCACTCTTGGTTACGACACTCCCGGGGGATATGCTTTGGATAATTTAAATTTTCTTTACAAACCGATTTAAGTAATATATACATAAGATGAGAGAAAATGACCTTGGTTAATCCTAATATGTTTCAAATTGAGAATATGGTGACATTTTAATCTCTAAATGATTTTACGACTACTATTACTCACACAATGCCTTCTGGTTTTAGTCAATGGCTGGATTCCAAGGAAGTCATAGTGACTTTGAGAATGATGTACAAGTTGGGAACAGTGGTGGCAATGAGCAACAAAATGGAATGTTTATAGGTGTAAAAGATATCGTCTTTATGCCAAATCAGTTTTCCAAAAATATGATCAACAACATATATATTAACCAACTCCCAGACTCAACAAGGAAGAGAAAGGTGATAAATGATAAGATCTCCAGCAATGGAGACCATGGAGAAAAGAATCCTCAATTTTCATCATGCAGGAATTGTGGAAAGAGACACCCAGGAAAGTGTCTCAATGGGACAACGAAATGTTTTACGTGCGGGAAGGAAGGACATAAAGTGAAGAATTGCCGAAGAAAAATGAAGAGTACTATGGAAGAAGATAAAAATGGTCCCAAGAGTCCATTTACAGTCATTTGTCGTAAATGTAGGGGACCTGGCCATTACCCGAGTGAATGTCCTATTTTATAGGATATTTTCTTGGTCAAAGAAGAAGCTATGTGGAAATAAATGGCTGGAGAAAAATTTAAAAAGTATTAGCACTCCTTGTTGATGGGTTTGCTTTGGAATAATTTTCTCTTGTATTTGTAACCCCGCAGTTTGCCATGTGAGAATGATATTTGAGGAAGAATTGTCTCTTCTCTTGTGGATATAGGTATAAATAACCATTTGGTTTATATGATCATTGGGGTTTGAGAAAATGATAAGTTATTATAATTTGGGATGAAAATACAAAGTATGATATAACATTTGTGGTTAAATTATGTTATTTTGAGGAATTTATCTCATTTTGGTAATATTATAAAATATAGTTTTTGAAAAAGGACAACACGTAGACCGTGTGACAACCCATTGCGTCGGACAAAGCTGTGGGAATCGAACCCACAACCAAAGTGCGATTGGGATTTATCGCCTACCACTGGACTACGTGAAGTCCCTGGTTAGTGTGACTATTTTTTTTTTGTTAAATGATTTTATTGATCAATAATAAGATGATTTGGTTTCTTATGTCTTATCAAATGAATACCCTTGGTATAGGAAAATGATTTGGTGATTAAGTGATAAATGTTATTTTGGAAGATGTTCGTTTTGTTAGGAACACTATATGCCCAAGGAAAATATAATACAATGAGGTTTCATTTGTAGAGTAATGGTGGATTTTTATCTACATTTTTATTGTTGATTTATAGTGATTTGGGTTATTTATGGAAATGATTAACCTATAACAGAGAATATGTGATGATTACTTTTAAGTATGTGACTTTAAGAGTATTTGATGTAATTTGGAGATACAATGTAACATGGGAGACTACATAATCAAATTCTTCTATGTTTTGGGTTTCAATATTAGTTTGGATTATATTAAAGGATTTTAAGGACAATTGGTTATTGAATGGTATCTATTTAACTTTGGGGTATTTTTGGTTTAATTATAGAAATTAAAATTAGTGCATATTTATCTCAATGAATATCCTTTTGGGGGATCATTAGAACATTCACTAACCATTTTGGTTTTGATTAATATATGGTTTATCCTGCATGGATCATGTGATTCTATAGAAGTTTATTCTAGCTCTTCCAGTGTGACCAAGTCTTCTTGAATACTCATCGTTTAAAAAAAATTGAGTTAGTGGTGGAAATTTATTAAAGAATGAAAATCTACTTAAAATTTAAGTATATCTCATAATGTTCTTAGTCAATATCATAAATGAATTCCTCTTCCTTATGTAATGTAACTTTAAAAAAAATGTTGTCCTAGATGGTACCTTAAATCATCACTAATTTATGGCTTTGGGATTGTTGGCCTTTTCATAGCCATGTTCTCTACCACTCTCCATCAGATAATTGATGGTTATATTTCTCCTCCATATCCATATTTTCCTACATGGAACCCTAGTATGTGTTATTTTCGGTAATCTTCATACTTTCCACTCTTTATTTTAAATAGAGGCCTCATTAATTCATTTTTCGATGTGGGATTTCAACTAAGATATTTTGAAATGTCAAAAATGTGTGATCCCAATACCCTATATTTTGTTGAACCGATGGTACTTCAAATCATCATAGATTGATGAGTTTAAGGACCTCAATTTTATACTTGTTTGTGATTGATGACCTCAACCACTACCTATAAATATTTACGTTTTTCCTCCAATTATATGTCTCTAATTGCCACCAATGTTCTCCTAATCGAGATCATAATTTGGTGGTGACCCTTTCATTTCTCTTTTCCTCATATTAAGACTAAATTTTAGTAAACCAATTTCCGATGTGGGTTTTCCCACAAATATATTTTCTATTTTCAACCTTTTATTTTCGAAGAACAATTTCAAATTGCGAGGACGCAATTTATTGAAGGAGGGGAGAATGTAACACCCCAAGATTTCATAGTGTGTTATTTCTTCAAAATAATTCAATAACATGCACTACACGCAACACCGAGTTCAAGCGCACCATGACTCACCAAACAAGCCGTTCAAAAAAGGTTATGAATAGTATTAACTAAATTTTAAACTTTATATAATCCTTATAATTTTAGAATCCATATTATGAGTTTCTTAGATATAATGCAAGAACAAATTCATTTTCAGTATTGCACTTTTATCAACTATAATAGTGAACCCTTTTTAAATACTATATTTTAAACTTTTTGACTAAATGGGGACATCAAAAATTTAAAATGAAACATCCCAAGCTTCTACGGTACGCTTCTCTTTGAATAATGTGATAGCGTATGTTGTACGCAACACCGAGTTCTAACAACCAATTAAACTAGCCGTTATGAATAGTAATAACTACTTTTTGAAATTATATATATTTTATATTTCAAAATGGACTTCATTTTTGGATTCAGAATATCAAAATTAGCCTAGGGTGAAATTTTGGTACTTTTCGGATAACTTTTATATTTTGATGAATAGTGAAAATTACTAAATTTTAATTAAAAACAACTTTTTTAATAAAAATAATTAATATTGATAAATTATGAATTTGAGTGGTTTTAAAGTATATTTAGAATATATTTTTACCATTTAATATAATGTTGGTCATTGGACATAATTTTACAATTAAACCGAACATAAACAAGTGTCAATCTTTTGATAGTTATTATCTCTTAAAAACACGCTTTTTGTTTTGACAGCGGGAATTAATTTTAAATTAATTTCTGCCACTTCTGTGTTTTGAATTTAGGAAAATGGATTCCATATTTGGAATCAGGATGTTCAAATTTTGTAAATAGGTAACTTTTATTTTTAGACATTTTGAATAGTTACTGTGGTAAATATTTTATTTACCAAGGTTAAAGGGTAAATCCGGTAAATAAGGGTTAAAAATAATATTATAATAATACAAAATTACCCTAAAACGTGTCCTAACCTTATTGGTGGACACATACCCGACCATGAGCATCCTTGGGTCAATTTGGGGACCCCTTGGAGCCACTTGTATGTGGTAGGGACACTTTACATTAATAAAGTTAAAATAAGAATAAAAATGGCATAAGCTTACATCTTTTAGAAGAACAATTTTTAAATAGGGTTATACATGTTGGATTTTCGATTATAAATATTCATTAGAAAGCTAAAAAGATTTCCTACATAATGATATTTTATTTATAATTTTTAGACATTAAATAATTTATTTTATTTATGACACAATGATGATGCAGTAATTACTATAATAGTGAACAATTAAAATAATTGATATTATAAATACCCAAATAAATATAATATGAAACTTTTAATGAATTAAACTAATTTTCTAGGATAATATGATATATTAGGATTGATTTAATTGACTTTTTTCGAAGTAATCAATCTGTTATGAGTTTCACAAAAATCAACTATTGAATAGTGTCAAAATTGACATAAAAGAGTTCTTAAAACTAATATTATATTATTAATTGATATTAAATTCCTAAAAATCTAAGGTTCGGCCAAGAAACTTATATCATGATAGGTTCATCATTAAAGGACCACTTGGGGGTCTCTTGTATGTATATGGTAAGTTTATTAACCATATAATATAAAAATACAAAGAGACATTGTAAAAGTGAAACTAATTAACTTAGAGTTAATACTTAAAGATAAGGTTAATATAAGTACCCAAACCTGTCTAAATTCTATTGGTTGAGTTGTTTTCGACCCATCACCACCTTAACCTTTGAATAGTAAACTTTGGAGCCATTGGAAACCGAATATGAATTTATTATAAACTAATATCTCTAGCTTTTCCAAAGGTGCCCCTCACCCCTCTTATAAAAGGGCACTCCTCCTTCTCATTTCTTCACACCTATCAAGCCACTTGGCTCGTCCAAACTCTGCCCAACTAAGCTCCCCACATCCCTCTCCTCCTCCTTTAAGCTTCCCCTTAGGCAGAAAGCATTTCAAGAAGTCCTTTGGTTCCAACCAAAGTGAGTTACCTAAATTAAAGGTAACGTTTTCTCTTAAATTATTTTCATTTATTTTGCTTCTTCAACCCCCAAACTCTTTTTATTTCCTTTATTTTGTAACAACACCAGTATCCTCAATATACTAGGATGTTTTTATAAGAAGGATTCAAACTACACATACACACAACTCCATCTAATGGATGATGAACATAATGTTTCTGTGGATGGCAAACTAACGCCTCACGAAACGATGATTGTTCAAATACATCTTACCGCCTCTCATGGTGGCCATTATGATGGCACTGTAATTAAATATGATATTAATGATATATATTTTATATATAAGCTTCTGTAATTCCATTTTATTTCATACCATTATTCGTTTCATGTTGTATATACATACGATAATTTCATTTGAGGAAGTGCGGACTACCGCCCCCTTAAAATGATATGACTCGTTCATACCACACATGGAACGTATAAAGGATGGTGTTAATGAACTTAAGTAACATATATAAAATATTATATTATACTGGAATAGTAATATACATATGTATCATTTGGATTCGATTCTTTTAAAATAAAAAATTAAATGGAAGTAGCGTTCGTGCGTATGTACGGACTACCGTCTCCACGAACGCGATGAGATTCATTCTCCATCGTATCCATTCAAGTATAATTATCATTTAATGATTTAAAAATGATGTTTAAGGACTTGATATCATTCTGGATATGAATAAGATACAACAAACATGACTTATGTAACAAAACATATAAAGAAAATGAGTAAGTTAACACCCGAAACGGCGATAATACTAAGATATTATTATCAAATCAATATTAAAAGATCATATATGATATCATATTAATGTATATGATTCTTGTATAATTTAGTAACAATTATTTCACTATTATACAGGAGTTTAACCTACCCCAACCAAGGAAAAGTACAAGGTAAGGGTTTTCTTATCTCACTTTTAATTCCGTGAAAATTCCATTGATCACCACTTAATTATTGCATGTGGTGTATGTGTACTGCCCATGATCGTATTCATTGTGTAATATACTTTAATTTATGGGTATTTACATCATCATGGTATGATACTTCTTTCATGGGTGTATGTTTCGTAAGTTACTTAATCGATAAGGGGATTTGAGATTTCAATTTCCACTCATTTGGATTTACACATATTTCATTGATTATATTACCCCAAGATTATGTGTGGAATCACTATTCATTTGATTATGTCATAATTTCCACTCCCCTTCCTGTGGATATAAGTTTGATACACATAATCACTCCATTGGTAATTCTCAAGTCATTGATATGAATTTGATAAGAGTAATTTTAACTCATTCTCCATTTGTTGAGTTAAACATCCAATTCGTTGGTATTGTTTTTACAAGAATATGTGTGAATGTCCTTTGATTGTTTTACACTGAATATCCAATCATATTTAGTGTATTTATATTTGTCACACATAATTATGTCATTGATTTATCCTTAACCTAAGGATACAACCTTTATGAGAGATTTCATCTCAATTTACATTCCATTGAGACTTCTTTGATGATATACACCAAATCACTTTTATGTGGTGTATATATAATGTACTTTGACATAGTATATCATGATTCCCTTTATTCTCATGATATTACAAAGTTTTGATCACCTCAATTATTTGTATTCAAGTGTCTCTTTTGGTAAGAATCTCTAACTAAAATACCATTTTTAAATGTTTTAAAGACTTATTCATCTAAACCTTTCTCATTAATGTCCATGTTTTAAAAATGGTTTAAAGGATTTATTTATATGGACATTAATGTTTAGAAATCAAAACTCCTTTTAAAAAGTTTCAAAGTGGTATGGGACACTTTGATTCAAAAATCTACTTTTAAATGGCTTCTTGACAAATAGTGTGACTTTTAAATGTTTTCAAGAAAAGGGGGATATTTCTCTCAAATAGTTTTGATGATTATTTTCATCTATGTCACCATCCTTCATTATTCTTGATTGAGGTTAATGTGATACAATACAATCTTCCATATTGTATCGAATGAGTTATGTTTGACTGTGGATGTGTTGTTTTTATACCATTCATGGTTTGTGGTAAAAGTATTGACATTTCGTATGCTAGTTTTAATACGAATGTTTATGTTACGTTTAAACATGTTCATATGAGGAATGCATTGTACTTAATAAGTGACGGGTGGAGCCCGCTATAGCTCCTCGATGCATCGGTAGGTCTCATGAGACAAACTAGTGTCTTGGTACAAGGCCTTGGCAAAATCTTATTTGTAGTCTTGGCACGAGGCCTTGGCTATGTGGTTATGATAGTCTGGCATTATGCATTCCATCATTATGAAAGTGGTTATTTATATTGCATGTGATCATTCGACTAGTATAATATCCATGTGAGTAAGTAAATGGCATTATTTCATTTTACCTTTTCCATTTTATGCTGAAGTTCAAGTTTAAAAGGCTTTTGTTTTAGTTATAAATTGTCTTAAGTGTTTATGCTTATTTATGAAAGCTTCTGCTATAATGTTATCCTTACTGAGCATCCGAGCTCACCCCTTTCAATGTTTTATTTTTTTTTTCCCAGGATTATGAAGAAGTAATTTATGAATGACCTGCAGGGATAGTATGAGGGGATATGAAGACAAGATGTTTTTTTTTATGATGTAATGTAAAAATTTATGGATGTATCTAGTTATTCCAAGGCTACTAAACTAATAGGTCTTTCGAGACTTGATCTTTCTCATGATCATGCCAATGTTATGTAATAAGGCACCGACTCTGGGTATCTAGGGTCGGGGCGTTACAATTATTTTTAAAATGATGATTCTTTTTTGGTACTTTTGTAATGTTTTATGAAAGTGGAAAACCCCTCTTGAGGCATTCCCATTGATTTAGAAATTTGACGTATGTGTTAAATGTGTGATTTTTGATATGTGCCTATTGGATAGGATTGTTTATTGTTGTGATCATATGGAAAGGGTTTACTCTTGATGTTGAGATTGGAATAGAGCACATGGGAACCTGAGTACCTGGATGGGAAGACTCGGTCTAGCACGATAGGCGGTCTGAGAGGGCCGAGGCCCGATTTCACTAGCAGGGTTAACACTACAACACTAAATAAACCTATGATGGTGATCGGAGACCACTATACCTTGGTATGTGACCCCCCTATAGTTTCTCATGAATGATAATGTTGTGGGTTTTGGTATATTATTGGAGACCAATAGATCTTGGGATGTGATTCCCCTCTAGTGGATCGTGCATGAGGACATTGTGGGTTTTTGTATGTATTCATCTATGAGATACAAGGATCCTAGGACCCCACTAACCCTAGATACCTAGGTATTTTCCATGGTGCTTTCTATAATTTACCCCTATTCCTCTTTCTATAGTACTATTTTAGAACATGTTTAAAATAATAAAAAGCACATTTCATTTCCACTATTTTGTGGCACCTATTTTTTTTGTTTTCTTGTTGTGACTCTTATTTTATTAGATCTCTCCCTCCTGTGAATGATTTATTGGAAATATCTCATGATTTTCAAAATAAATTAGAAATTTAATGTAAATAATTTTTTATTAAAAATGGAATCTCATTACTTTTTTCTGAAAAAAATGGAGAAACCCTATTTTTATATGTATTATTTTCAAACAGACATGACTTGGTTTTATTTTTAAAGGTAAGGCATATGGAATAGTTTATTTGGGTACACCTACTGAGTTTTAATACACACTCTTATACCTATATCTTTATTTTTATCTTTTGGTGTTGGTTCTAGCTCAGATTTGGTCATCGTGGTGTGATGTCGATGGTGACCTGCAGTGTCACATGGAAGTATGTGCAGTTTTATTTTCTTCCAACTTCTAGTGTTTATTTTTATTGTTAAGTTTATATTCATTTATTTGTCTACTTTTTTCTGGGCTTAATCATTCCCAATTATTTTATCTTGATTCCTGACACTAGTTTCCAGCCCAGGAGGATCGGGAATGCCTCTTGGGCCTTGTCGCTGGCCGACTTGGGTGACCGATTAGGGATTGACCTAGGTTGGTTCGTGACATCGGGAATGCCTCTTGGGCCTTGTCGCTGGCCGACTTGGGTGACCGATTAGGGATTGACCTAGGTTGGTTCGTGACACAACACAACAATCATTAGATGTATAAGCTACTTCCAAAACACCAAGAAACATCTCAGCCTTCATTTTCAATCTTTATAATGGAAACATCACAATCTTATGATTCAATGACCTTTTACAACTTTTGAATTGATCTCTAAAACACTATGGTAGACAATAATGCATATAATATGGTGGAACTCCTAGATATATCTCAATCACTTCAAACTCTTCATTCATTGGGATCTCCATCATCACCCATATCATATTAAATTTTCTCTTTAAAGATATATTGACAAAAAATACAATAAGAATATCTCTTAAAACTCAATCCAATTGGGAACTCTAGATATAAACAATGCATACATGAAAGAGAGTTATAAGAGGAATAAGGAACTAAAAGAATCATGAAGAAGTTTGGAAAAAAGTATCATACCAACATCCGAAGATATGAACTAAACATTGATCAACCAAAGGAGGATAAAGAGGATTATAAATCCCAAAAAACAAGAATAAAATGGTGTAATAGGCATTCAAAGGGTGAGGTATGGAAGGTGTAAATAATATATAAAATATAGGAATATTACATAAAAAATAAAGAAGATATATAAGAGTTCCCCTTACAAAATTTATAAGAAATTGATTAAGAATAAACCATTGGGAGGATAATACAGAGAAGTATCTCCCAAAAAATAAGGAAAGATAAAATAGAAAAGATTAAAAGAAGGTATATCAAAAAAATATAAGAATTTAGATATGAAAGATGGAACATGAACAATATGAGAGGATAGAAAGATAGAGAAATAAACCCCTTACCTCAAGTCCCCAATCACATTAACTTTATATATAATCAAATTTTGTTTATTAATTTCTTATTGAAAAACCTTATTCATTTTTATTTAATTTATTATTATTTTTATTTGTTAATTTTTCATTCATTTATTAGATACATGTTAATGTGAACTTAAGTGTTCACTTACATATCATAGAAAATTTTATATATACACATATATATGACAAAACATTTATTATATGTTCACATACATCACATGATAATCCCTTTTTTTAACTGGGTGAAGAGAGAACCCTTATATGGATCAAAAGCCCAGTGGAATAAGGTCATACATGGCTCATAGGCTCAACGACACAAAGGCCTAGTACATGACCTATAGGCCCAATGTCCCAGACCCCATACTGAAACAACCCCAGGTCTCCTACATCTATCACTCCAGCTTGATTCCTAACATCAAGTTTGTGGTTAGTCGTTGTTGTCTCACCTACATGGGGTCTTGAACTCGTGTGTGTTAGATGCTCCATGAATGAAACTCCACATCTAATTGATCATCTAGACTCACCTTTACATATTTCTCTCTTCATCGGTCAGTTTCTACTCTATCATGAAGTCTTTGGCCCAACATTAATGTTTTTAAATCCCTACCATTGATGGACCGGAAGCCTGAGGGCTCAAAGCCCAACACGTGGCCTGAATTCCCAAACCAAGTGAATAGTATCACCACTACAGTACCTGCTGCTATGCCCAAAATCCTACCGTGCTACAGTGATTATATAGTGTCACAAAAATTCATCCATACCCAAATTTAAACCCAAGTCATTCATGAAGTATCATTGGGTGTTTACCACAAGAGAACAACCCTAACTACTTCACATGCATCACATAATATTTGATTTTTTCACATATATATATCATAGAACATTTGATATATATACATATTTATATGTTATGTGTTTCATTTATTATGTTGTGTTTGTAAACATTTATAAATTTTAACATATAAATGTTTATAAAATATATATTTTCACATATATGTTCTATGTTTACATATATGTTATATGTTTAGAATATATATTCATATAAAATTCTAATATTATGTACATATGTGGATTATATATATATGTGTGTGTGTGTGTTATGACTATATTATGGATTATATAAATTCTCACAAAACATTTATATATGAACATACATGTGAGCATATATATAAACATTTATATGTGAATTATATATAATTCACTTCACATTCAAAATTACATATAAGTTTGTAGAATATTTTTTTATACATGTGAATTATATACATATATGTGAACATGTATATAATCCATATATATGTTATATGGACATATACACACAAAATTAGAGATGAAATTGGATACCCATTAACCGGGTACTTGGAACTATCTAGACTGATTGAACAGTAGGGTAGTGATTGGTCAAGTTTTTGAGTTCAGTTTATATTGGATTTATAAGTATATTATAAATCTCAATATGATTAAATAAATTATTATTAATTCACTAACTATATATTTTAAAATGTTAATAAAATTATAAATGGTATTTATTTACTTTGATTTTGAATTATTTTAAATTTATAAATTAATTTTGAAATTTTGAAATTATAAATGATCATTCGAACGAGTTATGATAGTTAAATGAGTTTCAAAATATAATAGAACATGATTAAACTAAAACTTGTTCAATTTTTATTGGACGAGAGGATTTCGACTCATCCTTATACAATATTCTAATTATATTATTTTAGAGTCATTTCTTCAGGAAAATTAATTTATATTAATTTAATACTTTAAGTAATTCTAAGAGTGTATCTACACTTACTTGTAAAAGGGAACATCCTCTCCTATTATCTTCACACTTCAAGAACCATTTGGTTCAGCCAAGCCCTGCTCAAATCTCTTCCTAACATCCCTTTCTATATTCTATAGGTCTTAGTTTGGGAAGTGTCACAACTCAACCATGGTTTTTCTTTTATTTTATTCTTTTCTTGGTGTTATATCCTTTTGTGGAAGTTTGGGTCGAGTTCTAAGTTATGATTTTTGGGTTTTGGAGTTTCTGGGTGGATTTTTGGCCTATTCATGGTTTGGGGTTTAATTGTTAGGCATGTTGAGCTTAAGGTCTTTTCTAGTTGTTTTTCTTATTTCATGGTTTTCATGGAACAATTTGATTATGGTTTGGGCCAAACTATACGAGGCCAAAGAGAGACTGTGCGACTCCTTCTGGTGTGAGGGACAAGGCACACTACTTGCGCATGGTTAGGGGAAACTGTGTGGAAAGTGTGTGGGGAGTCTCTAAAATTTGACAGATCCATTTTTCATGGTTGGCACATGGTTTCCCAAACTATGAGATCAAACTGTGTGGGGAGTCCCTCTTCTCCAGTAGAGTGTGCACGGTTGGAATACAATTTTTTAAACCATGAAACTTTCCCTGGTCATTAAAAGTGTGAAATTATGTTTTTCTCCTCCTTGTGTTTTAACCTCAAACCTCTCTTTTCCATTCCCCCAAGTTCATTCCTCCCTAGGGGATCCTTGTTTGGTTTCCATCTTCCTCTCTCCTTAGATCTAGGGTGTTTCTCCTTTGATTTCATGGTGGATTCCTTCTTGGGAAAGTCTCCATATCCTCCTCCTTCCTTCTTCTTCTATTTTCTTGGTTCTTTCTTGGTGGGTTCCCTCTTGGCCGAATCCTAGGTTGAGGGTTGACATATGTGGTTCAATTTATTTGTTGTTAGGTTGTGTGGATCATTCCCCAAGCTTAGTTCTTCCTTCCCTAAATATTTTATTAAGTTCGCACATCATTGAGGTAGGTGTTTCCATTATTTTCCTTTCTCACACATTCTATTAATGTTTGAGCTTTTCTAATTTCTTTATAAATTTGATGGAATTATTTGAGATGTGTTAGTATAAATTATTTTGGTATTTCTTTGGTGGAAATTTTATGGAAATGTTTTTCAAAGGGATTTATATAGTTTTGCTTATATATGTATGCGTGTAAAGTGTTTGATAAAATGTTTGTTGGATTTTAAAAGTGAAATTAGATGTTTTTGGTTAGTGTTTATCCTTGGGTGGGTTTTGGTAAATGGTGGAATGTTGTAATGAACTTGGTGTGTGGTTTTTGGCATTGAAAATGGATTGAAGTTTATACATAAATTGGTTTTTAAAGATCTTTTCATTTGTGTGTACAACGTACTACCACCACACGAACCAATGAAATTCGTTTTTTATCACCACCTCTCATGACTAGTTATAATTATGGATTTAATGTATATAAATGACACTCATAATGTAATTATCATTATGAAAAGATAAGATATCATCAATTTTCTTAAATTACCATCTATTCAAAAATGATAATGTCATTCATGCGTATGGGTGGATAACTACATCACATGGATGATATATATAGTGTATTTAAAAGAAATGATATGATATTTATGATATAATCATCATTCTAAAAATATGAAATAATATCTACTTTATTTCCATCACGATCTTTGAAAAATGAAAACCTTGCTCTTGCGTATGTACGACCTACCGTCTTTATGATTGTAATATAGTTCATTTTTCATAATCATATTTCATGGTTGATTTCAAAGTATAATTGATGTATAAAAATGATAATTATTTAAGTATTATTATTTTGGAGATGGTGGAATAATGACCTCGTTGACCATAGTCAACCTACCGAAGTCATTTTAGACATATGAGCTGAATATAATCAAAACATCCGACGTGAACTTAATTGATCAAGTAGTTGTATATAACATGATAAAAAATAAAATAAAAGGAATAATAAACTTATTAAGAAAGTAAAATAATTAACATTAGTTTATTATTTAGGAAGAAAAGAACGTATTTGATGAGTCAGACTCAGGGTATGAGACACTTTAATTTAAAACCTTGTTTTTAAATGTTTTAAAGATTTATTTTCTAAATATTTTTCTTCCACAAAAATATTCTAAAAAAATTATGGATGTATTTATATAGAAATAAACGAATTTTAAAGGATATTTTATGTATCTTTTGACTTTATTTAAAAGGTTTTCAAAAGGAATATTTTTACATATTTTATACGAAACGTTTTGACTTTATTTTCAAAAGACAAAATGAATTTTCTATTTTAACGCATACAACATAAATGGGTTTTCCTGCAACCACAATTGTTATTTGATGATTTTTTTCTTTTACAATATTCCATGTTTTCTTTAAAGAAAAATTATCTTTCTCTTTGTTTAGGTTAATCTAGTTTTGAAAATGATTTTTTTAAAGGAAAAAATATTTTGATATCTGAAAGTGTTTTACATATGGATTCAAAAGAGTTTTTCTAAAGTTTTTTATCATGAAAATACACAAACATATAATTTTTTATTCATGATATGATACTTGAGCATTATATATGGTGACAGGTGATCCTAATACATCTTATATGAATGGGTGAGACCGATATAGCTTATATAAAGAGGTGAGCCCAATACAGCTTATACGAACAGATGAGCCCGATATAACTCTCCAATGTATTAGGTAATATTCATTGTCTTCAAAATCAATGGAGTTAACTAGATTTATTTCTCACATGAATTATATAAATACATAGTATTTCTGGGGGTGGGGGTATAAAGGAAATAAACATACATGTGAATTTATATATAAACATTTATATGTGAATTACATATAATTAACATCACATTCAAAAATACATATATGCTTACAAAATATTTTTTTATACATGTGAATTATATTCATATAAATGTTTTATGGACATATATACACAAAATTAAAGATGACAATGGAATTCCATCAAGCGGATATGTACTACCCAGATTAAGTAAATAGTTTAGGTATCAAGTTTTTGAGTTCAGTTTATATTGGATTTATAAGTGCTCCCAAGGATTAGCCTAGTGGAAAAAGGACATGTGGGGTGTCAGGAAGGTCTTGGGTTTGAGTCTTCCTAACTTCTTGCAAAAGTGTGTTTGTGTGTTTTCTTTGTATGTTTATAGTTTCCCTTCCCAGACCGTTTTCAATATATTGGATTTATAAGTATATTCTAAATCTCAATATGATTAAATAAATTATTATTAATTCATTAGATATATATTTTAAAATGATAATAAAATTATAAATCGTATTTATTTACATTGATATCAAGTTATTTTATATTTATAAATTAATTTTGAAATTATAAATGGGTATTCAAATGGATTATGTCTGTTAAATGAGTTTCAAAATATAATAGAATAGGATTAAAGTAACAACTTCAAAAAATAAACGAATTAGAAACAATTTTAAGTATTTAGTTCCCCATGAACATATATGTGAATATTTTATGCATAGTACTAAGTACTACTGATGATTCAATAATTTATGCATCATGTAGTTTTATATCGGAGGATAGAAATGCATCATGTAGTTTTCTATTTTTTCTCTTTCTTTTAATAGTTATGATTCAAAAATTTATTTTCTAACTGATATTTTTTTACAAAATAGTGCTTAAAATTTGTTTTTTTAAACTTATGAATCTTACTTTATTAGTTTTTAATTGATATGAAAACATAAACTACAGAAAAAAGATTTGTTTTTTTTTCACGTGAAACACTTTATGTAAATACTTATCTTTCATTACAAATACAAATAATGATTTCCAATTCTAATCATATTTATACTTTATACCTGTCAAGTCAAACTAATTTTATAATAATGTCATTTTTTGAATAGAAAGCATGAAAATAAGTTCTATATATTATGGCACATTTTTTAGAAAAAAAAATATTTTTCAAAACCTAAAAAAAATAAACATTTTCATTACAAAAAGAACACATCCTAACATGCATCTTAATGAAAATTTTAAAAACTAAAACAAAATAGTTTTTTAATAGATCCTAGAAAGAAATTTTATTCCTAAAAAAGAAAATCTAGACTCTGTATTAATATATAAAAGGTTTCTAAATCCTATTTACCTCCATAAGGATTTTTTCTCAACCAAATAGGAGGACCTCACTGTCAGTAAATATCTACTTCCAAACATTTTAAAAAGAAAAATAGGAATTAAGATTTTTTTGACTTCCAATGAATTTAAAACATTATAAACTAATTTACCAATTTCCATTTCTTTTACCTTGTCTCTAAAAAACATACCCTAAGTTCAAAGAAGCTTGGTTTACCATGCCCCTCAAGTGTCATCGCCCTCCAGATTCTGAAAACATGATTCCACATCAAAAAATGTACAATTTTCAAAAAACAAAAACATGTTAATGATTTTTTGACAAAGTTAAAGCTCCTGTAATGGAAAATATTGAAGAAAATTTTCCAAGGCTTTGGAATGTCTGCATCATTTTACTGCATTCCAAACGTCACAGTTTTATGAAATCTATACCATTAAAGAAGTTTCCACTTATCATCCAAGTGACATACCATTTATTTCTTTCATGGTATCCTCCTGGTACACTCTGAGGGGTGATCCATGAATAGATAGGAGAATCTCTCCATGCTTGGGCAGTCTTGAAGACTTGGGGGTCATCCCGACAGACAGTTTTCTACTACTCACCTGTAATAAAAACCAAATCAAAGGTCATGTGCATATGTTCGGTGCTTGAAATATAAGGAATTAATTATGAAACTATTCTATGGTGTAAGAAAGGTTCTCCTCATCCATCAAAAGATAAAAACATGAATGGTATGTCTTAACCACAAACCAAAGGTCATCCACACTCAAAAAAAACAAAATTGTAGAGGGGGATGAGAAGGGATGTTCTTGTCAACAATACATAAAAATTAAGAGAGAGAAAATAAATAAAATGAAAATAATTAATGGAGAAAACAAACATTCCAATCAAATAGGAAAGAATTTGGTTTCCCTTAAACTATAAACATAGAGGATAACTACCCCAGGAGTCTGGAAAGTGTCTGGAAATCCCATCATCAGAGTGTGATATGTATCCTAAATCAAATTTTACTATAAACAAATCAAGAGATGTTAGATTGAAAGGTTTGATTAGTACAGAGGTGATGCTTCCATAAAACTACAATTCATGTTCATGAGTTTCGGCATGTGCATAGTGATGAATGAAAACATATAATAAAAAAATTTAAAGGAAAATTCACTAACCAAAAGAAAAAAATGACAGATATAGAAAACCAGTTAAACAAAAACAAGGTTGATATTTTACTTACATTCACCTAATGTTAAACAAGAAAATTTTAATAAGAAAACAAGTCCATATAGTTCATCACAATTCTTAGGTTTCATTTGACAATACTTATATAAAAATATTTAAAGCAATTAGGGTCTGTTTAACAACACTTAATAAAAATTTCTTGTATCAGTTATAATAAGTGTTGTATAAGTGTTTCCAGATTGCTTATTCTTCCACTTATTTAAATTATTTGCTTTTGGAATTCAAGTGTAAGTGTTTTTTTAGAAACAGAACAACCATAACATAATTTTTTAAATTACTTATCATAAGTGATAAATGGTGTAAGGGTCCCTTAAAATAAGAAGTTTTATTTAAGATTTTTTAGGAAAATCACTTATATAAGTGACAGAAAATCACGTTTTAAAATAAATAATCTCGAAACACTTACATAGAAGCACATATCAAAAGTGATAAGTACTAGAAGTGTGAGTGTATTCATAAACAAAATAAAAACTTCTTATTTATGATAAGCACGTTGTATAAGAGTTTCCATATTACTTATGGAAAAATGCTTTTCTATTACTTATTTCAATCTTTAAAATTGTTTATCAATAGTTATTAGTGCTATGAGCACTTTTAAATTGATTTTATCAAATGGGAAACCCCACAAAGAAAGGTGTTTCATTTATGATCAATTCATACAACGCTTAATTATTTTTCAATTATAACATATAGATGGTTTGTTTTTGGAATTTAATTATAAGAGTTTTTTTTCAGAAATGGAACAAACACCATGTATTGTATTTAAAGTGCATATCATTCGACAACGTTTATCGAAAAAATGATTTACTATAACTTATCTAAGTGATTTTTTATAAAATTTAAGTGTTAAGTGTTTTATTGTTCAGAAACAGAACAAACATCACATAATTTTTCAAACTAATTATCATAAGTGATACATGATATTAATAGTTTAAGTGGGGTCAAACAAAGCCTAAACAGTTTCCAATAAGTGGTGTGAAAAAAATCATGATCAATTATTTCCAAATTTCTTATTGGAAAGTTTTTTCCTGACACATATTTGAGTGAAAGTGTTTTTTTCAAACAAAACAGAGCAAACATCAATTATTTTTTCAAACTGCTCATCACAAGAATTAAGGGAAGTGATTAAAATTAGATGGACACAATGAATTCATCAGAAATTATAATGTCTTCTCAAAAATATCTTTTATTTAACATTTAGACCATATACTCTATCATAATTAAGGAAATCTGATTTTTGGGAAAATAAAATTAAATGTAATATTTTCCAAATATTTTGGATCACAAAAGCACCTCACCCCACTTTTTTCCTTATAATATGGAGTAGAGATAGTACTACTAGAACCTTTTAAAAAGTGTTGTCAAACTGATAGGGATCACATACCATGAGAAGAATACTTTCTATATATTGGGACAAAGCAAACCAGAATTTAAGTCAAGGTAAAATAATGAGAAGAAATGAAGGATAAGGGAGAAATCAGGAGGCACCCTACACTCCCACCCAAGCCACAATGGTTTATTCCCAAGCCTACAGCCGAACTAACAAATAGTATTCTCTCCCCCTACTCTAGATCCTCAACCCCCTTTATATAAAAACCTCCCTGACAATATCTGTCCCCCGACATATTCCTTTTTATTCCCCAATATATTCCCCCTAACCACCATAGTTGGGCCACATATTATCTTTGACCCAAGTACCTAACACTGTCGTACCCTTGAAAATCACCTTGTTCTCAAGGTGAGACATATGGTGAAGATCTGTTCTAGGTATTATGGTTACCAACCACCTACTTTTTTTCCTGGTAGTGCATAGGGTGGCCCACTCGGTTTCCCAACTCTCCTTGGATCATGTCCACTGCAGCGGGCGGGGTTATCGGCTTGGGCCTTCCCTTGTTCGGCACTGACATTTCATGCAATCATCCAAATTGCTCTTGAAAATTTATATGTTGGCATGTCCATCATGTAACGAGTCAGTTCTTTCATCAAGCCAGAGTCTGGTGGCCACGTTTGGATGAAGTGGTACTCACAGATAACATGTTGCAAGTCCCTAGGAGGTGAGTCTGATTCCTCGATAACTATGGGTGCCAAACCATCTCCTTGCAACACCTTCTTCCTTTGGTGCATCTCCTCGGATGATGTAGTCTCTTAATACCAATTTTGTGTGAGGAGGAGCTCTCACGCCCCAAGCTTCATATTGGTCCAGAAGTTTGATTTATATATTTTTTTCCAAAAAGGTAATTCCCCTGTGTGGCCTTTTCGAACCCTCCACACAAGGAAACCCCCCTCCCCATAAAGGGGTCACTCCGGAGAGAGCCCCAGCCGGGAAGGAGTCGTTTCCAGCCAAGATGGCAGAGCGTCCCGGAAGGTGACAGCCCGATCAGCGATGGTCCGTCAAAGCAGTCTGTCAGCATATTGGGCCGCGCCTCATTTTGCCCATCCAGTTGAGACTGAGCGACCCGGTAAGACGGGTGGATCCCGGGGGAGAGGATCGCCCCGAAAGCGGACTCCCAGGATTCGAACCCTGAACCTCCCAAAGAACGGCGTTGTTGTACCACTCACCTTCACCACCACGCCACCATTGAAGTGGCCAGAAGTTTGATTTATATGATGTGAGAAGGTCCTGTGAATTCTTACCGATGAACATAGGGTACTCAATCCGTGGGGCGTATAGACTCATGTCACGCCCATGAGTTTTCATAGCTCCAGTCGAAACGCCCATGAGTTTTCATATCTCCAGTCGAAGTGGGATGTGTGTCACACCCAAACCCAACACTTTTCTGTTATTTTATTTATTTTTGATCTCATACTTAATTTTATTACTTTTCGGGTGTTTTTCCCTTGAATTGATAATTTTTTGGAATGCAATGCATGTCGCACGGTTAAGATGCATGGTCTAATAAACCATTCAGTAATCATACGACACCTTCTTCAGTTTTTGATAGGGCCAACCACATGGTTGGAACACGGTTTTCCAAACCGTGCATCCGGCCCCCACGGGGTGCCCCAGGAGTCCAGTAGAGGGCGCACGGTTTTTCAAACCATGCACCGTTGAGTCCTTTTTTTAAAAAATTAAATTAATTAAACTAAAACTAAAATAAAATTAAAATAAATAAAAAACCCTAATTCTAACTCTTTCCCCCTTACCTCACTCGATGCATACCCCCCTCCTCAAACAGCGCGTGTGCTCCCCCCCCCCCTAGCGAGCCTCCCCTCTCCATGATTCCACCCGATTTCTCTAGGTTTTCTGTTCGATTATCCTATGTACATCCTTTGCCTCCCTCTCCTTCATTTTTCTGGTGTTTTTCCCTCCTTCCATTTCCCCTCTAACATTAGATAGACCCTAGGTTACGGGTTGAATGGATTTTGGTTCATTCTTCCATTTTTAGGGTATGTGGTGGGTCTCCCGGGATGTCTTAGTCCGTGTTTCGGCATCCTACACCAAAGGGGAAGTGCTTTGGCCCATTTTGGTTCATCCTCCATCATTTGAGGTTGGTTTCTTCTACCCTATTTTATTTATTTCAATTTTATTTAGAGTATTTGGTAATTTTTGGGTCCCTGTAGGTTAATTAGATTGTTTGGTGACTCCTCGAAGAGTTGCACACACATACATAGGTACGTATATCTATATATATATAAACCCCCTTGCACATATTCCCTCATGGTGTGGGGAATTTGTGCATTGGATTAAGGGGTGTATATATATAGGAGTGTATGTGGATGAAATTGTGGAGCGATCTTCGTCAAAGGCATCGAGTTTCGAATTGTTCATCTTGATTCTCTCATTTTGAAGTAGGTTCCCTTTGCATTGACTTTAAATTTAAGAATACATTGAATGATTGTATTTCAAAAATTTATTTAATACTAGTTAGTGACATAGTTTTTAGAAAAAATATATGATGTAAAATAAAGAAAATTCCACCTTTGGGTTTCTTAAATGGGTTTCCAAGTGTGTTTCTAGTTTTCAAAGTGGTGTGCATGTGATTCTTTAAGAAATGGTTTGGCATGTGAAAATCATGTGAGATCCGATTGACATTTTTGTAAAACTGGTTATCTCAAAAACTCTCATTTGATGGTCATATTGCCTTGGTTATGTTGTATATTGTGGGAGGTCCTCTGTGTAGGACTTCCTTGTGATCAAATGGTTGAAAGGCAAGGGACATGTTCCTTGGGCTGACCAGGTTTGACTTTGTTGTGTGTTTATTGTGTGTGATTAATGCGCTTGTGACCGGATAATTGTTTGAAATTGTTCTCTCACCCATCTTTTTAGTATGAACATGGGAACCTAGAATAGAGAATGAATTTTCGGTGAATGATTGATACACTATTTTAGATTACGCACTAGCTAGTGGCCCTTAGTATGAACTATCTGCTTTGGGATTGGGACCCTCAATCAGGCCAGGTAAGGTGCGATTGAGAATTTTGGTGTTATGATGTCATCAGGTAAAGCATGCATTTGAGATGGGTCACATGTATATTATGTTCTAAATTATTCACGAGCACCTAGGTTCTCCCAAGTATTTTGGTACTAATTCATCTGTGACAGATGATTGAGGTGAATTGTTTGGTTGACCACTTTTGCTTTCTATTTTCCATTGCCCTTGTGTGATCATTACTTTTGCCTCCTTGTATGGTGAATATCTTTACTAAAGGTGATAAAATGACTTTTAAATATTTGTGGAAAAAGGTTTTGAAAATTAATTTTCTCTATCCCTCTTTCATTAAAAGGTTAAATCTTCCTTCTTAGAAAAGATATTGGTTCAAAATAAAAAAGGAAATGGACCATGATTTGCTTTAAAGGGAAAATGTGTGAAAAACTTATTTTTATATATTGTAGCTCAAACCTGAAATTGATGATTATTTTGTTTAAAGGAAATTCATTTGGGAATAAATTCCTTGGGCACGTCTAATGAGTTTTAATACTCAAGCCTACTACATTCTTTTTTAGTCTTAGGTTTAGGTTTCATCTTGATCTCGATCGCTGTGGGTGATGTTGATTCTTGGGATCAGAGAGTGACATGTGGGTTCATGTTGAGTTTTAGTGGTTATCAGGTTCGGTTAGTTTTATTTTTCAGTTATTACTAATTCATTTTATTTTACTTATTTATTTTGGGATGCTCTTTTATTATTCCATTACTTTTTTTATTTATATTGGGTGAAATTGTTCTCATCATCACTATTTTGATACCCTTCGAACTTGTCGCCAGCCCAAGAGGATCGGGAACGCCTCTCAGACCATGTCACGGGCCGACTCGAGTGACAGGTTCGGGGTCAACCTGTGTTGGTTCTTGAAAAAATGGTATCATAGGATAGGTTCTTTAGAAGACCTAGCTTTTAGAGCGCCCATTTTTATTTGAGATGTCAAGGTAAATGGAGTAAGACTGTCGAAGCTTGGTGTGTAAGTTCAGGGGAGTGTCTATCCAACACTTTCTGGACCAAACCTTGAGTTTCTATGGGAAGTCCTATTTTTCTTGGTTTATTTAGTTCTTGTGGGTTGCTTGGTTTTTGCGTAAATGAAACGATATTCGGGCCAGTTGTCTTAGTGAGCTTGTAGGGTTGGGAAAGCCAAGTGGATCCAGGGGTATGGTCCTGGAAGTCTCTGTGATGGTGTTTTGATTGGCATATGGCCGCCAACCATATTACCAAGTCACCCATCAACACTAGTTTTCCCCAAGCAGTTGTTTTGGGTCTTATTGAGGTTTTGGGATTTTTGACCCATTGAATGGTAGGTTGCATTTGTTTGTACCTAAGGTTGGCTAGTATGGTTTTGGGGTGTTCTTATTTAGATTTTAAAATGATGTTTGGTTTGACAAAATGGTGATTGGTTTATCAAAAATGAGACTTCCAAAACCCAAACTTTGAATCTTTTCGAGAGTTAAATGGGTTGTTTTGAAAATGGGAGTCATTTTGAAAAATATTTTGGGGCTTTTTGAAAGGTTTTGTGAAATGTGAAATTGGAAAATTAATGTGGAATTTGAAAAAAAAAATCTTTGATGATAAGGTGGTTTTAAATTTTTTTGGGGCATTTTTAAAGTGGATTTGAAAGTGATAATATTTATTTTATCCGAATCTTGGTATTCTTATGAGGGATCACATATATGTATATCGATTCATGTATGTGGTAAGTGGATGGGTGCTTGATCTAGCATGAGAATGTATATATGTGAGGCTAAATGAAATACCAATGGAGGGTGTTTGGTTCGTAAGGATTGTTATGTTTTCTGAAAATGTTCTTCAAAAAGGAGGATTTAAATGTTTTAAAAATTGAGAGCGTGTGATACTACCTTTTTTGTGGTGGGGGTTTTATTTTTTTGGGATTTTGTTTGATGTTTTGGAGGTGTGATTGAAATGATGTTTTGAGTTTTGGTTGTTGATTTGAAAATGATAAGTGGAATTTTGATTGATGATCTGTCTTCATTTGGTTTCAAGCTCCCTGTTTTCATATTACGCCCCCACTAAGTTCTAAGGGATTTTGAGAAGCATATGTGGGTGGTTATTTCAGAGCGTTTCTTTTGGTTGATCAAGTCATGCTTTAGATGTTCGGTTTATCCATTTCGTACATGGAGCCAGGTGGTCCTCAATATCAGGAGTTCATCCAGAGGTTCCTAGAGTCGAACCCTCCTCATTTCTTTGGGTAGCCAGAACGAGGAAAAGATGAGGAATGACTGTGAAATATTGAGGATATATTTGTAGGGATTGAATCTTCTGAACCTCTCAAACTTGAGATTTCCACCTCCATGTTGGAAGGCATAAGTCAGGAATAGTGAAAATTCGTTCTTCAGGTCAAACCACAGAAGAATTACTCATGGTAATGATTTAAATCCTTGTTCATCCAACAGTACTTCCCTGATAACAAGAGGATACTGATGGGTTCAAGGTTGTACTATCTCGAGCTGGGCAATTAAACTATGTTGTAGTATGCTAAGAGCTTCACCGAGTTGGTGTCGTATCTCCTAAATCTTGTCGGGGATGAATTTTTGAAAACTAAATTCTTTGAAAGGGGTATCCAATAAGAATTCCTTCAGGAAGGTCATTATTTCCCTGATGATTATGAAGAAGTAGTGAGGCAGACTGTTTAGGTTGAAATCAGTTTAGTTGTGTCTGGCTAGTTGAGAATAGGTACAAAAAGGCCGGTGTTTTGCACCTTACTTGAGTCATCTGAGAGTAAGTTCTAGCTGTGTTTTTAGTGTGGGAATCATGAGCATTGGATTTTTCCATGTTGTGAAGCACCTAAGATCTATCATACTGGTGACCGTTTAGGTCATTTGCAAAGTTTTTTCCTGGGTGGTTCCATGAAGTGACACAGAGCCAAATCCACTCCCTTGGAGAACCTTCCAGCTCAGTTGGATGAATGTATCACTAGTGAAAACTCAATCAGAAATGATTTGGCATGTCTATCCCACACAGTCCCTAAAGTCCTCCTAAAAACCTGAAAATAAACGTAGGGTGAGCATACAAGTATTCTCAGTAGGAAAACCTAAAGCTCTCGTGCACAGGTGGGGAGACATCCTAATACCCCATGAGAAAAAAGAAGGAACCAAAGACAAGAAAGGAATCTGTCCACCCAACCTCACAAGCCACACTCACCAAATAACGCAAGTCAATAGAGTAGTATAGTAATATTATCAAAGTATGGGTACCCCACACCACCTTCCCACTGATTACTGCTCAAGCCCTCATGCTTAACGCTCTGATGCTTCCCCCTCTTCCTGAGCTAGTGCCGCAACCTGGCCATACGAAGCTCATAGTATCCCACCGACACTCAATCCTCATCCATCATAGTATCCTGCCGACACTCAATCCTCGGCCATAACCACATATCATACTAAAGACACCTGGGAACCACATCACATCCTCATCCCGAAGACTCTTGGGAAACATTTGTCGTAACCTGCCCGAAGGATCTTGGGCTATAGAACCTGGAAGAGGGAGCACAGGGAAGAACAGTAACCAACCATCCTTTAGATGTTTGAGAATCTCACCCCCCCCATCCCACGGGTGTTCATCACGTAGTGCTCAACATGGGTGGGGTGCGTAAAGAAACATAAAATGTACAGATTTATATAATTATATCAACCACTTAGTCCATCCTAAGGCTTCTACACAAAAGATCTGAGCACATGCCTCGGCACTGCTACCTCGAAAGTATACACACAATAAACAGCCCCAAATCCCATTAAGATTTTCATGTTTCAACAGTTTTAGTTTATCAGTTACTTAACTACCGAGCAACTAATAACAACCAAACCAGATCAATCATTCGTAAAACATATCCCTTCCAACCAAAAATAAAGTTAGGGAAAACACAAGCAATACAATACCATTTTCTTTTATCATCCAATCAATTCCATTGATTTTCCATATTTAATCAACTACCATTCCCAACAAATCATTAGTTAACTCTTCCACTTTTATTCATATGCACAACTCATCCCTGCAGCCCTGCTTCCAACCACCATAACCAAAAACACATCGGAAACAATACCCATACCACATCATCATCCCTTTGATACCTTTTACCACAGCTCCGTTTCCCATCACAACCATATCATACATGCCAACCCAAAACCAAGACAACCGCAACCCCGCTGCTCACCCATTCCACAAAAACCCACAAAACACCCCTTCACATAATTAAACCCCAACCAGTACCCACAAAATTCATTCTTTCATTTATTTTAACTGGGGTGATCATACAAGGGTTCCAGGTATTCATTTAATCATCCAACTTTACATGATTAACCAATTTCTACATTCTATGAAATTCCATCCACAAAACAATTTAGAAAAACAGGGAAACATTTAATTGCGCAAACAAAGGCCCCCAATGACCGTGATTTTAAGTAGGAATAATTCAATTCAATTCACAACATAATCAAAGGATAAACATTGATGGAAATAAAACAACAACAATATCAACAAAAATTCCCCAAACCCATTCTTTAACCAGTTACTATCTTTATTTATTGGTTCAATCATATCTCACGAAAACAAGAGGATACCCACCCCGCATGATGCACAAAAGAGAGAGAGACGAAGGTAAGATCCCTACCTCAAAGGTTTTTTATGGAAACCACAACGGTCAAGGAATTCTCAAGGAACCTGGGTCGATTCTCTGAAACCCCACCTTAGATCTCTCCTCCTATCAAGATCAAGACCAAGACTCATCATATTCTACATCCACACACTTAGATCTACCCATAACGGGCGTATATTTAAGAAACTGATGGAAGAGAAGGAGTAGATCTAAGAAGATATAAGAACCCAACAAGAATGATCACATACCTTGAGAAACCGACTTCGATTTGCGAAGATAAACCTTCGGATCGCCTCCAAAATTCTTAAGAGAGGGTCTCTTACCTCCAAGGAAGAGTAATACAGGGTTATGGCCGCTTAGGGGCTTAAACAAACCATTTAGAGGCAAAGGATCTCAGATCCAAAATTTTAGTATCTAACTTTAAGTGCCTGCACGGTTAGTCCGCACGGTTTAACAAATTGTGTGCTAACCGTGCGTTATATTCTGTCTCGAAAACAATCCTCACATGGTTAGGCCGCATAGTTTGTCCTAACCGTGCACCTCCCATGTGAAGGATACTGCCTCCAACACCATCCTCGCACGGTTTGGCCGCACGGTTTGACAAACTGTGTGCCTCCCGTGCGAAGGCAATTACCCCTTTAGTTTTCCTTAAAGTTCCACCCAAACACACCCCCAAGTCACCTTGATTTCCCGAAACAACTCTAGCCCCACATTTTCACAAAGGAATGGACCAGAGAGGTTCGGTCCATTACATCAGATACCTATCAAAACATTCTCATCCTCGAGAATTAAAAACCAACCCATAAAAAGGGGAAATTTCCAAACAACCACCTCGCAAGATACCTCTCAGGGCTCTTGTCATAACAGGAATCCAACCACTATCCTAATTATATGAGTCAGGGAATTCCTTCCCCCCATGTCGATATATTATCTGCTTTAGGTGGAACTGACTCGCCTGCACAGGTTTAATCGCATCCACATTAATGCTTCTCAGTTAGGGATTAGGTCCTCGCACCCCCATATTTTAGGATTTCTCATACACATACTTCCCCCACCACCACACAAAACAATCAACACACTTCCCCAACACATGGATTGGGGAATTCCTTCTCCCGTGTCAAGATACTATCCGCTTTGGGCAGCACTGACTCGCCTGCATGGGTTTAATCGCATCCACATTAATGCATCTTGATTAGGGATCAGGTCCTCCTCTCCCCATATGTTAGGAATCTTCATGCACATTTAAAGGAAATAGGGAAACAACTTAGCATTATAGACTAATGAAAAACAAGGTCCAGGCCCAAAGCATGGTCGAGAATGAGGTTCAACAAAGGAGTGTGATGCTTCTGAATTTAAACAAAACATAAATGAGAGCATTTAAGTAAAACCAAAAACATCTGTCTCGATCTCTGGCCTTTCTAGGGTTGTCGATTTTGTTGTGTTCAACTGTCTACATCCCACTCCTCTGCCTTTATGTTGACATCCACCTCCTCGACCACATCCCGATTGGGGTCCTTGATGAACTCCCTGTGGTTGGCCACCACTTTCTCCAGATCCCCTTGGGGGGACTGGAGCATGTTGCTGCTGGAAGGGTCAGGCTGGGAACTGCTACTGGGGTTGTGGCTGAACCTGGCCAGTCCCTCCATATTGAGTCTGAAAAGGGAAATGTCTGCCAAGATTCCCACGATTCCCACATGCAAAGCACCTTGATCCCTGGCCCATAGAAAATAGGCGGAAAACGTGAGATTGGTATGGGACCTACTGAAGTCTTCTCCCTGCCGGTCGAAACTTGGAAGGTCCTGTTGCTGGGGATCTACTAATGATCGCCTCCTTCTTGGACGAACTTGGGTGAATCCTCTCTCATGGTGGACCTACTTACAAGTGCATCCACTCAATTATCTCCACCTTCTTCTATAATTCTAGGTGCGCCGGTAAGGTAAAAGGGGTCACCGTGCACTGAATAGAGGGGTGAAGTGCCTCCTCTAAATGTCTGGCTCAGGAATCTTCATCCGGGAAGAGATTCGGTGAAAAATGGAGGACATCCTTGAACTTGACCCCTAGTTCCCACACTTAAATGCTTCCTTGCTGGAGAGACAACAACTCCTGCCTCTTCTCGGCCTTCCTCGTCGAGGAAAGAAATTCCTCATGGAAATCCTTCTCGAAGTTGGCCCATAGAACTTTTGTTTCCTTCCCCTCCCCAAGGTAAAGCATCCACCACTGACGCGCCGCTCCTCATAGATGGATTACTGCTAGAGGAACCCAGTACTCTGATGGGCCCCTGATCAGTCCAAAGGCGATCTAGAGTTCCTCCAACCAACTCTCTGATTCTGTATTCGAAGTGATGCCTTCATACCTCTTCAAGCTCTGTCGCTGGAAAGATCGCAACGTGTGCTGCCACAAGTCGTCTTCCTCCTCTCGGCCAATCCTCAGCTGGTCGACCATCTGAAACTACTGGGCCTCGACTGCCCGAGTCACCTGGGGATGACGTCCAGGTTCCATAGCTGCACGGTAAACAAAGAATTCCTAATCCCAAGTATAAAGGGAAATTTTCTCAAGGTTTAATTTTATTATTTTATTTTGACTTCTTTCCCAGAACACCCAAATCAAGTAAAACACAATCATGATGATGCATGTACCTTTCCTAGGGTATCTACCCTACAATCAATGTAGTCTTAATTGGTCATTCGGTAAACTCGGAGTACTTTCATCGGATCACGAGGGGCCCTAAAATCCCATGTCCTAGCTAGTTTTCCCTGTCCTATGTCATGCACCAAGATCAGCCAACACTGTTGCCCTACCATCCCATGCAATCCTCATTATGCCTAACTTCAGACTCCATCCTATCTCTCAGCCATCAGCCTCTGATACCATTCTGTCATGACCCCCTCCCACCAAAGATGTCCCTCCTGAGCTGGCAATGGTGAAAGGGAGATAATGACCCCCGAGTCCCGCCTCCAGTAGGCCCCAGAGTGGCGACTAGCACCAAGGGTATGAGTTTTCAAAAATATGGGAGACATTACCCTTTTTATTATTTAAGATCGGGGAAATAGGATGAATCAAACACCAAAAGAAAAAGGAACAAGTAAATGAAAATAACCCAAAACCAAACCCATATGCATTTTTTATACAATACTGAAACAAAAGTACAAGTACAAGAAAAGTTCCAAAGTATGATACAAAAAAAAGAAAGCAAAAACTTCAAAGATAAAAACTCCAACACCCAACTAGCAAGGTCCCGCACGGTCCCTGAAGTCCTCCTGAAAACCTGAAAGTAAACGTAGGGTGAGCATACAAGTATACTCAGTAGGAAAACCTAAAGCTCTCGTGCACAGGTGGGGAGACATCCTAATGCCCTGTGATAAAATAGAAGGAACCCAAGCCTAGAAAGGAATCTATCCACCCAACCTCACAGGCCGCACTCACCAAATAACACAAATCAATAGAGTAGTATACTGATATTATCAAATTATGGGTACCCCACACCACCTTCCCACTGATTAATGCTCAATCCCTCACGCCTAACGCTCTGATGCTTCCCCCTCTTCCTGAGCTAGTGTCGCAACCTAGCCATACGAAGCTTGAGCTAGTGCCGCAACCTGGACATACGAAGCTCAAAGTATCCCGCCGGCACTCAATCCTCAGCCATCATAGTATCCCGTCGGCACTCAATCATCAGTCATAACCACATATCATCCTGAAGACACCTAGGAACCACATCACATCCTCATCCCGAAGACTCTTGGGAAACATCTGTCGTAACCTACCAGAAGGATCTTGGGCTACAGAACCTGGAAGAGGGAGCACAGGGAAGAACAGTAACCAGCCATCCTTTAGATGTTTGAGAATCTCACCCCCCATCCCACGAGTTTTCAGCACGTAGTGCTCAACATGGGTGGGGTGTGTAAAGAAACATAAAACGTACAGATTTATATAATTATATCAACCACTCAGTCCATCCTAAGGATTATACACAAAAGATCTGAGCACATTCCTCGACACTGCTACCTCGAAAGTATGCACACAATAAACAGCCCCAAATCCCATTAAGCTTTTCATGTTTCAACAGTTTTAGTTTATCAGTTCCTTAACTACCGAGCAACTAATAACAACCAAACCAGATCAATCATTCATAAAACATATCCCTTCCAACCACAAATAAAGTTAGGGAAAACAAGCAACACAATACCATTTTATTTTATCATCCAATCAATTCCATTTATTTTCCGTATTTAATCAACTACCATGCCCCACAAATCATTAGTTAACTCTTCCACTTTTATTCATATGCACAACCCATCCCTGCAGCCCTGCTGCCAACCACCATAACCACAAACACATTGGAAACAATACCTGTACCACATCATCATCCCTTTGATACCTTTTACTGAAGCTCCGCTGCCCATCACAACCGTATTATACACGCCAACCCACAACCAAGCCAACCACAACCCCGCTGCTCACCCATTCCACAAAAACCCACAAAACACCCCCTTAAAATAATTAAACCCCAAACAACACCCACAAAATTCATTCTTTCAATTAGTTTAACTGGGGTGATCATACAAGGGTTCCAGGTATTCATTTAATCATCCAACTTTACATGATTAACCAATTTCTACATTATATGAAATTCCATCCACAAAAAAATTCAGAAAACTAGGGAAACATTTAATTGTGCAAGAAAAGGCCCCCAACGATGGTGATTTTCAGTATGAATAATCCAATTCAATTCACAACATAATCAAAGGATAAGCATTGATGGAAATAAAACAACAAAAATATCAACAAAAATTTCCCAAACCCATTTTTTAACCAGTTACTATATTTATTTATTGGTTCAACCATATCTCACAAAAACAAGAGGATACCCACCACAAATGATGAACAAAAGAGAGAGAGACGAAGGTAAGATCCCTACCTCAAAGGTTTTTGACAGAAACCACAACGGTCAAGGAACGCTCAAGGAACCTGGGTCGATTCTCTGAAACCCCGCCTTAGATCTCTCCTCCTAGCAAGATAAAGACCAAGAATCATCATATTCAACATACACACAATTATATCTACCCATAACGGGCATATATTTAAGAAACTGAGGGAAAAAAAGGATTAGATCTAAGAAGATATAAGAACCCAACAAGAACGATCACATACCATGAGAAACCAGCTTTGATTTGCGAAGAGAATCCTTCGGATCACCTCCAAAATGATTGGGAGAGGGTCTTTTACCTCCAAGGAATAGTAATCCAGGGTTATGGCCGCTTAGGGACTTAAACGAACCATTTAGAGGCAAAGGAGTTCAGATCCGAAATTTTAGGATCTAACTTTAAGTGCCCGCATGGTTAGTCCGCACGGTTTAACAAACTGTGCGCTAACCGTGCGTTAGATTCTATCTCGACAACAATCCTCACATGGTTAGGCCGCACGGTTTGTCCTAATCGTGCACCTCCCATGCGAAGGATACTGCCTCCAACACCAACCTCGCACGGTTTGGCCACACGGTTTAACAAACTATGCACCTCCCGTGCGAAGGCCATTACCCATTCAGTTTTCCTTAAAGGTCCACCCAAACGCACCCCCCAAGTCACCTTGATTTCCTGAAACACCTCTAGCCCCACATTTTCACAAAGGAATGGACCGGAGAGGTCCAGGCCATTACATGAAAAGACTACCAGAAGATGAATAAGGTAACAATCAAGAACAAATATCCTTTTCCTTGTATAGATGACGTGTTCAATCAGTTGAAGGGGGAAATGTGGTTTTCTAAAATAGACTTATGTTTGGGCTATCATCAACTCAGGGTGAAAGAGGTAGATATCTCAAAGATATCCTTTTGAAGCAGGTACAATCACATCGAGTACTTGGTCATGCCCTTCAAAAATACCTATGCTCTAGTGGTCTTTATGGAACTCATGAACATGGTGTTCCATGGGTATCTAGATTTCTTCATTATGGTATTCGTGGATTACATACTAGTTTATTTGGGATCTGAGGAGGAACATGAGCATAATTTAAGGATTGTGTTGAAAACTTTGTGGGATCACCGGCTTTATGAAAAGTTGTCCAAGTGCACCTTTTGGATCAGGGAGGTTAAGTTTTTGGGGCATGTTATCTCAGATTAGGGAGTTTCGGTGGACCCTAAGAAGATTAGTGTGGTTATTTCATGGGAGCAGTCGAAGAATGTGTTCGAGATCAGGAGTTTCCATGACCTGGATGGTTACTAGATGCAGTTTTTTCAGGATTTCTCTCATCTTGCTTCTCCCATGACCACGCTCACCCAGAAAGGGGTGAATTTTGTATGGGGACCAGAATGTCAGGCATCCTTCGAGGAGGTGAAAAGTTGATTGACTACCACCCCCATTATGATTTTTCTAGAGGATGTAAAGGGGTATGTAGTAAATTGTGATGCTTCAGGTATGGGTCTCAAGTAAGTTATTATGTAGGATGATCATGTGGTGGTGTATGGATCTCGTCAACTCTGACCACACAAAAATAATTACTCGACCCATGACTTAGAGTTAGTAACTATGATGCATGCTTTGAAGACTTGGCATCACTACCTCTTTTGGTAGAATTTTGTGGTCTACTCAAATCACAAAATCTTGGACTATATCTTCTCACAGAAGGACCTCAATCTGAGGCAGTTCTGTTGGATAGAGTACTTACAGGGGTTCAACTTTGACATCATTTATACCCCAGGTAAGGGTAATGTGGTGGAGAATGATTTGAGTAGAAAAGTACCGGTGAAATCCCTGAGGAAGTCCAGTGATGAGTGGAATTTTATGGAGATATTTTCTTAGATTCATGTAGAGACGAAGGAGCATAGTGGAGGTGAATTCTTGGAGAGCATTCAGTTGACTCCTTCTTTCATGCAATTGATTTAGCGGGAATAACCTAGTGATGAGATTTGTCAGCAGTTGAAGTAGTTTCTCCATGGTGGGGAGACAACTTTCGATTGGTCGTCATCTCATAAGGTCATCCTATGCTTTAAGGGTCGTTCATTAGTACTGTTATATATATGGAAGGTGGTGATGCAAGACAGCCACCAGTCTCAGTGGGATATCCATATAGGTATCATCAAGATGTATTATAATGTGCTTAAACAGTTCTGGTGGCCAGTTATGAGACAAGACATAACTGATTTCGTGTCGAAATGATACACATGTCAGTAGGTGAAAGTGTAGAACTAAAGGCCCTCTGGTTTGCTCCAGCCATTACCCATTCCTACTTGGAAGTTGGACGAGGTTTCCATAAACTTAATTTTTATCTTATCCCGTACACCTCAGGGTAATAATTCCATTTTTGTAGTGATTTATTTCCTAACCAAATCATCCCACTTCATTATGATCAAATATATAGATAAATTGGATGAGTTGGGATGTTTGTATCTTTAGGAGGTGGTAAGGCTTCATGGTGTTCCCTCAGTATTTGTCTCAGATAGAGACCCATGTTTCACTTCTCGGTTTTCGGAAGGCCTTTAGAAGGCCTTGGGGTATCAGATTAAGATGATCATGGCATACTATCCTCAAACGGATGGTCAGACGGAGCAGACGAATCATATTTTGGAGGACATTCTCCATGAATGTGTTCTGGACTTTGGAGGTTCATGGGATAGCCATTTGAGATTGGTTGAGTTTTCTTATAATAATAGTTACCAATCCTTGATTCGAATGGCTCCTTTTGAGGTTCTCTATGGTCATCCTTGTTGGTCCCCCCTATGTTGAGCTGAGGTAGGTGAGACCTCACTGTTGGGGATGATTCTAGTGCAGGAGACATATAAGAAGGTCAATTTGATTAGGCGGTGCTTATTGACAGCTTAGAGTCTCCATAAATCATATGCTGACCAGATGCATCAAGTCCTGGAGTTTTATGTGGGTGATAGGGTATTTTTGAGAGTGGCCCCTCATCTGGGACATCTTCGATTGGGGAAGTAAGGGAAGTTGATGCCACGGTATGTCGGACCTTTTGAGAACACCAAATGTATTGTAAATATGGAATACAGGTTGGCCTTACCTTCTCAATTTACATCCATCCATGACATCTTCCATGTCTCCCATTTGAATAAATACAACCTGGATCCATCCCATGTACTGAATTGGGAGGGGTTGGATATAGATCCTGATTTGTCTGTTTTTGAGCAACCTATGCAAATAGTTGATTCACAATAGAATTTGATTCAAGGAAATTCTATTCCACTATTTTGGGTCCTTTGGCATCATGGGAATAATATCCACGAAACTTGGGAGTATAATTTTTTGTTTGAGAAGGAGTACCCATTTTTGTTTTCTGATCAAGCTTTAGGTTGACTTTCTGGGGTGTAAAGTCTTTCATAGTGGGAATAATTGTCACATTAATGACTTATTTTAAAGGTAAATTTCATTTAATTTCCATTCTTTCTTTATTTTTGGGGTTTCCCATGCATTTTTTGAGGAAAGGTTGAGTTTTCATGATTTGGGCCAAACTGTGATCCCAATTCTAGATTTAAAAACCAATTTTGTTTCTTTTATAACTATTTTATTTTTCAACATTTTGCACCCATTAAACTTAAAAAATGGCCTCCCATGACCTATTAACACCACAATATCAATTTGGACCCTTTAGGAATCCATAATAATGGTGGATTTGGGTTTTTATTTAAGGAATTAGGCCAGCCTGGTAGCCCGTTTCCAGTTTTTTTTTTAAAAAATTATTTAATATCTTATTCAATTTTTATGATCTTTTAGTGATTAGAAATATCACCTGATCCCACTGACCCTAGGAACTCCCCCATTATCTTCCCCCCCCCCCTCTTTGGATCTCATATGTATCATGAATTATGGAAAAACTTCTTAGGCTTTCTCAAATCGTCCAGATTTGAAGAGGTAACTTATTTCCTTCATAACTCCTTCAATTTTTACTATTTTCCACCATTTAAGTTCTAAATTGACCTTCTCAGCCTTATTATAACCCATCTTTAATTTTTGGCTATTTTTAAATTTATCTACTTGTGTATTTGGGCCGATTTCTTCAAGATCCCTCAAGTAAGTGGGTGTCCTTCCTTCTTCCTCCCATTTGCTTAGGGTTTCTTCGATTTTCTTAGGGTTTCTTCCATTTATTATTGAATTTCCTAATGTAAATAAAGTGGGTATTAGAACCTAGGGTTTGATCTTGGATTTCTTGGTTTATTCTTGTGGTTTTAGGCTTGATCAAATTCCCTTGTGGTGCGGTGGTGGTGCGGTTGAACTTTTGCACAAAGATTCAAGGGTTTTGAAACTCGTGGTAGGTGATTCCATGTGTAAGCACTTCTAGATGAGTTAAATTTTCTTAATTTCCATTATAATCACACTTCTCATTCAATATCCTTACTCCTAAATTTATTTTTGGTGATGTTTGTTAAGAAAATTATTTTTAGGCACCAATTTTGTGTTAAATTGGGTGTTTTACATGTCTATTCTATGTTATGCCAATTGGGGTTGTTTTATAACTCATGTAATGGATTTATAAAAAAAATTAGTTCTGAAAATTATGTTTTGGTGAATATGGGCATGCACATAGTGTTCAAAGTGGGGATTTTAATGGATTTTGTGTGAAAAACATTGTTAAATTTTGTGAAGTTATTCTATTGAAATTCTAAAGGATTTATTGAGTGATGTAAGTGGTGAAAAGAATGTGTAGCCACTGTTTTAGTTTATTATGAACATAACTTATGTGTTTATGTGATAATTTATTTTGGTAACATGAAAAAATGGTTTGATCACAAAGGGGGAAACCCAGGTATCTAGGAGGGTGGATATGTACTAGTACGCTAGTGATCCGGAGCGGTTTTATCCTTGTTTCACTGAGAAAAATGTATAAATACAACACTAAAAACATATATTGATGATGATTGGGGACCACTAGGTTATAGTTATGTTCCCGACTAGTATCTCGTGCATGAGAATGAATTTTTCTATGGTTACTTTACACTGAGGTACGAGGCACATGGGGCCCTAGACTAACTAGTGCCTAAGGGTGTTCCCGAGATTAGTTCTCATTGACTATTTTGTATTTATCTTTGGCATATGGTGGTTTTGTGTGGAAAATATAGTAGCTTAAATATTTTATTGAAATTTTCTCACTCATGTAAAATTCTCTTTGAAAATTTTTACATTTAAAAGTTTCATTCTTTAGAAATTATTTCCACCACTTCTTGCTTATCAAAATTGGCATGACTTTTAAATTGTATTGCTAACTATATGGAATATATTGGTGGTATCCCATTGGGATTAGTATTAGACCCTACTTAAATCCCATGGGTTTAAGTATACTTGATCATGTTTGACACGGGTAAAGGCAAGGCCTTGGGTGATGGCGATTCGGGTTGTTAGTTCCCTTCCATGGTTTAATGTTGTGGAGACGGCTAATGGGCGATAACCCCTTGTCATGTGGAGTCCTTGGGGATTTTTTTCTGATACTTTTATGTGTCTTTGGACCTCTTATTTTATGTTTAAACCTATTTATTCAGATATTTATTTTGTTTAAATATTTTTTGGAATAAATTTTTCAGATTCGGTTTATCGATTGTTTTTTATGTTTTATGTATCCATACTCGGGTAAATCGTTCCCAAACCAAAATATATGATACCTGGGAACTTGTGCCAGCCCACGGGGATAGGTAATGTCCTTCAGGAATTGTCACAAGTTGGGTTTGTTTCCGGTTTTGATGGCATCTAGATTTAGTTTGTGACATATATGAAGTATCAACTGTAACGTCTTAGGTTTTTGACCATGTGAGAAATTACCTAACCTGTTTAATTTTTTTGAGTTTGGTGGTCGAACCAACCTTTATCTTGATCTTTAGAACCAAATTACGAGAGTTTTTTTACCCAAGACCCTATTTTTAGATGATTTTTAAGTACCAACAAGTTCCTTGGGGTTTTGAGTGAGTTTCAGGTGCGGTGGTGCCTGGAAACTCCATTTTGGGAAAGTGCAGATCGAGGCCCACAATTTGGAAAAACCGTGTGGCCCTCCAGTGTCATTGGAAACTATTTGATAAATTGTGCAGGAGGGGCACATGGTCATGTGGGAGCTCCCTTGTTTTTTATAGAAGGATCACACACGATCTTCGCACAGTTTGACAAACCGTGTACCTAACTGTGCACAGTGTGGTGCTTCGGCAGTGAGCACCGCATGGTTGGTGCACGGTTAGCCAAATCGTGTGGTTATTTAAAATGGGAAGAATTAATATTTTTCCTTTCCATCATTTAATATATTTTTCCTCCCTCCCATTTTCCATTGCATTCATAGAGCTTCTACAATCCTTCTCCCACCTAGGCTTTGAGCCAACTCCCTCAAAAAGACTCCAATCTTCAGTTCATTGGTGGCTACAGATTCTTCTCAATAAGACCTTCAATATGCTAGCTTCTCTTTTATGTTTACCTTACCATATGGATCACTAAATTCTTGCGAGCTTATTTACCCTATTTTCAGGGTGTTTGCTTAAAACATCGTTTCCTTCTGATTTGGATCATGTTAGAGGCTAATATTAGACGAGCAATCGCCTACTAGTATGAGGTAGGTGGTGCCTAACTTTCTCTATGATTTTACGAGTGTTTCAAGGGTGTGCTCTATATGCGCCATGAGGGTTGTCTGAGGGAGGTCCTATAAAATTAATTTCTTGACCTTAAATTGTTAAATTGATGATGTAAGATGCCTAAGGGAATGCTCTTACTCCACTAAAATTGGTCAAGTTAGTGAAGGGGATTGGACCAACCTGGGCGGTTGAGGACAAGTGTTTATTTTTAATTAAATTAAATTGTTAATATTAAATTACTTGGTTCTATGGGAACATGGCGATATTGTCCTAAGTATTGAGGTGATATCGATCACCTGTATTGGGGTAATGTAGTTTGTCAGGTTTGGCATGCACTACAAAAAAACAGCATATTAACAACGGTTTTTTAGAAGGGATTATGCACAATCCCCTCTAAATTTATTTTATGTATAAATTATATGAGTTTATACATAATCTCTACTAATCATCGAATTTAGAAGGGGTACACACCCCCTTTAAAATTTTTATCATGATTTTTTTAATATTTTTTTTGGATTTTAGAGACGGTTATGTCAAAACTATCGCTAATTTAATAATTAGTGTCACTATATATTCAGTTGGATTTTATAGGTTCTATATATACATATAAGATATTTTTTTGGATTTTAAAGGCTATATATATATACAAAATATATTTTATTTTTTTAAGGAAATAGTGGGGGTTCACATCCCCATTTAATCTCTTAAATTGGAGGGGGGTTTGAAACCCCTATAATCCATGACATTAGAGGGGGTTTTGAACCCTCTCCAATTTAAGATATTAGAGGGGGTTCATGAACCACCACTAATCCCTGATATCAGAAGGGGTTTTAACTCTCTCTCATTGATTTTTAAAATAAATCTCATATAAATTCAAATTTTATAATATATGTGTGTGTATGCGCATGTGTGTGTTTTATATATTACATAAACACATTATATAAATTTATTTAAATACATTATAAACATATATATATATATATAAAGTCATTAAATAAATGCTTTAAATAAGTACTTAGACATATAAACAAAAATGTATACATGTATAAATATTGGTATACATGATATAAATTTAATTATAAATATATTTATTCAAATATATAAAATTTATATATGGGTTTATAAATACTATACATTTATTAAATACATTTTTATTGTATATTTATGTATGAATACATTTATATATATATATATATTATTTAATTATATTATATATTTCTAATTATATGAATGCATTTAATTTTGTATGTATATATGTGTGTGTGTGTGTACATGATGTAATATAAATATATATAATTACATACATAAATATATAATATAAATGTATTTAATATAATATAAATCATAAAATAAATGTATAGTATTTATAAAACTAACATATAATTTTTATAGTTTAAAAAATAGGTGCAATAATAATAATAATTAATAATATTATTGTTACACACACATATAAGTATATAAAAATTATATATATATATATATATTACATCTATAAATATCATATAAATACACACACACATAAATGTTTAAAAATATATGTATAAATATATATTTATATATGTAAATATAATTATTTATATATATTATATATACATAGATATATATATTTATATATATACAAAAATATATTATATTATTTATATTTCTATACACAAATATATATATATATATATCATATTTTTCTATATGTAAATAAATAAAGTTTAGCATATATAATATACAAAGACCATGGAAACTGAGTGGAAGAGGTGCGTGATAACCCCATAAACTGGGTTTGAAACCTATAGAGAGGATTTGTTAAGCTAGATGTGAAGGAGAGACCGGGCACATGCGGGCGGTGTTGATATTTTTGTGGTGTGTGCGCATGTGGGGTCGTCGGGGGGGGGGGGGGGGCTTGGCAGATGTCCCACAGGATAGGGTTCGGGTGTCAAGGGGGGCCTAGGTGGTTGTCTAGTGGACAATAAGAGTGGAGTTCAATGGTTGTCCATTGGACAACAAGAGTGGACAATGAGGGACAATAGGGTGTTGTCCAATGTGTTGTAATAGTAGGTGACCTAGACCCAACTTGAAAAATACTTTTGATTATAATATCATGTGTATAGTTATGTATACATGATGTATTCTTACCATTATAGTGTAGATATTTTTTTCATTCACTATTTAGTGGTAATATCTATAGATTAATTGTCATGTCAAAAGGTTATAGTAGATCCCAGACTATAATGAGAATCTCGAGATATCATGACATTAATTTTAATCAAAGGTCATATGGTCTAGATACATATTACTGACTGAACATAGTATATGTTTGACTATCAAGTGTTGGGGGCTCATAAGTATCGAGACTTCTTCTCATAAAGTTCACACTTGGTGATCTCTAGTAGTGAGATCATGAGGACAGACCTGCCAATATAAACACCACATTTTTTGGTGTAATATCTACAGACATGCATATTAGTCTCCTAACTTGATATCATTACCAATGTGTTCCATTTAAGCACATAATTTTATACAATGAAAAAACCATGATAGTGAAATCATGGTGGGGTAACTTGTGTTGGGTGCATCATTAATGGTATGACATTGGTTGAATGGTAAAAAAATATTTTTTACTTTTAGGTTAATGAAGTTATATATATCTCAAGACTCATTGATCAGGATGGTAGTACCTTCATAAGACCATGACCATGGAGGTAGAGGGTAAATTCTTCCAATTAGATCAACAAATAATAAAGCAATAAAATAACGATGACACGGGTGTATGTCCTGCTTTATGAGATATTAAAGATAAAGATATTATATTACACAGTGTGTGTTCATAGGATCTATATCCACCCATACTTTACATAAATTTATATTACTTCAGAATTTAAGTAAATCCATTACATCATATAACAAAACCATGAAAAATATTATAGTTATAGTGTCTTTATAAACTAGGAAACATAAACAACTGGTTCATAAAACATCTACATTGTCTACCATTTATTTCTTCATAACTAGACTCCTTTTTGTAATATCATACTTAATAACCTTATTCCTGACCTGGGGAAAAGAAACATATGAAAGGGTGATATCAAATACTTAGTAAGGGTAAACAGATGAAATATCAATCATATCATATTCATAAGAACATAACATTTGAAAATCATATCCTGCATATAAAAGATCATAATATCATGTCATGAGATAAATCATAAAAGTGAAATGTAATCCCAATAGTCATAACATAAGACATTAAATTTTGTGGCATACACATATAAACATATAAAATCATTTAATATTAGTCAAGAATCATTTCCAAGACCATTATAGCAGACAAAGTCATTTACTGAACTAGGATTACTTGTCGTTTCATCCATGTATTACTGAACCAGATTTAATTTTCATTCCATTCATGTCTATCTCATGAGATATAAATATTTACCCAATGAATTTTAGGGATATATAGGTCCCACCCATCTCGTAATGAAATCATTCTCACATGTTCCACAAAACATAAATCATTCATTATAGCATAACCCATGAAATAAAATGGGATTCTTAAACATCATTTCATCATAACATAATTCATATAAGATAAATGGACTTCATAAAAATAATTCCATCATAAAATCAATCAAATAAAATCCATAATAGGGATATAAACATAACCCTATGTCATATTATATGGAAAATAATTTTGATAAAACACTTGAACTTAATTTCTAAGGAAACTATTCTTTTTGTCTCCAAAAATGTTTTCTTTTCTCAAAATGTCGTGAAATTTTAAGAGAAAAGAATTTAATTGAAAATAAAATTGAAATATTTTAAATTAAGATTCATGGAAATAATGTGTTATGAAATCATAAAAATTCGTTCATGCCATATAAGTTAAAAAACATTCTTCTCATACTTTTTCTCGAAAAGTCAAAAAGTACCTCGTATGGAAAACGTAAGAAAGATTCCTTCCAAACCATGTAGTAAAAGTCTTAAATGGGTAAAAATGAATTTAAAAATACATAGAATAATAATAAACATTTTATGAAAATATTCTTATAAAACATGTAAATGGATGATAAATATACTCCCAGTAAATACTTACGTATAAACAATCTCGGATAAAAATGATATTTGCAAAGTTATCCCTTGCCTTAGGTCTAATATGCTTTGTATGTATCTAAAACTATGGTATAATGATTTAAATTATGTTACTGATTTATTATAGAATCATAATCATTTTTATGATAAAATTTATGATCATATTTTCATCCATTTATTAGTAACATTTCATTGTTACTCGTTATTCGGGTATTAACTGCTTTATGTTCTTATGCATGTTTTTTCAGATAAGTTCTTATTCCAATTTTTAGGTTATAGTTATACAATTATAGCATGGTATTAGTATAATATATATCATATTTATCCATTCAATTGATTTATATAATCATTCCTTACTGAAGATTATGTAGAACGAATCACATCGCACCGTCGAGACGGTAAGCCGTACGTACGCACGAGCGACGCTATCGTTCCCATAATTATTGAATGGTGTTGAAGTAGATGGTGTATAATATCCCAGAATTAGTATAATTTTATAATAATCATATATAGTTATTATTTACACCATTATACACATCCAAGTAAGGTGGTGGTGAAAAACATATTCCGCCACGACGTGGAGACAGTAAGTTGTACGTACGCACGCGCGGTGATTTCATTTTTCGTAGGATGGGTAGAAGGTGAAATAGGGCTGTTTCATATTTATAATAACATATCAGTATATTATTGATACTGATATTATTACTTTATAATTAAATAACTAATGAATATGAAGTATAATAAGAAATAAATTTTAAAGAATCGATAGAAGAGATTACCTCTTCCTCGGTGCCTCCTTTAAATTTCCTCTTAGGGCACTAGATTTTGTCTTTGAAGAAGAAAAGAAAATATAGAATGAAAATAGGGAAGTTTAGAAGGAAATATTTTAGGGGGTGGCTGATATTTAAGGCTAAAAATGAATTGAATAGGTGAGAGAGGAGGTGCCCTTTTATAATTGAGGTGAGAGGCACTTTTGGAAACCTCAAAAATATTAATTTATAATAAAATAAAAACCCACTTAAAATCCTCCAAAATGCCCCAATTTAAAAGATGATATGAGATAGGGTTTTAATATATTAAACCAATAAATTTTAGACAAGTTTTTATTTCAATTTAATCATTATCATTTTAATTAACACTTAGTTATTCTATGTAATTTTAATTGTTGTAATAATATTCTAAATTTTTAATGGTTATAAATATTTACTTATGTGGTGTTAATTAGCTATAAATGGATATTTTATAAAATTTTCTACCTTATAATTATCACTTTGTAATTTTTTAATATTTTCATTATTTTTAAATAATTTAAGAAAATGTTATTTTTATAAAATGCCCGTAGTGTCAATTTTGACACTATTCATTTATTTGACTTTAAATAAAATCCAAACAGAAGATAAATTCAAACGAAAATATTTAATTAACTCATAACATGTCATTTTAACCTATAAAATTTTTGTATCGCATTAATTAGTTCATATGATATTTTGTTTAATATTTTTAAAACCATTTATTTGATATTTCTATTAATAAAATAATTCATACATCACTACTGTGTCATCATTAATGGTAATTATTTAATATATAAAAATTATAAATAAATTTATATGATGTAATTAATTATTTAATCTTTCTATATACTATCTATAGTCTATTTTATCTTCTATTTATCTATATATTAAAATTAATATACTTATATAAAATGAGATTGTGACATTTTGTCTCATTCATTAATGTTTTTTACATTCATGTCATATTAATAGGTAAGTGGACATAAAGTGGTTACACTTCTAATAATAGATGATAAGGGTCTAATTTAGTCATCCAGTAGGATTTTTAAAGGTGTTAAGGTAATTTTATAATATTATTTTTACCCTTAATTACCTGATTTACCTTTAACCATGGTAATAAAAATAATTACCAAAGTTACTATTCATAATGCCCAAAAATAAAAGTAGCATATTAACATAATTTGGACCTAATGATTAAAAATATGGAATTCATTTTTCAAAATTCAAAACACAGAAGTTGCTATAATTAATTTAAAATTAATCCTATTGTTGAGAAAACGGGTTTTAAAATTTAAAACATTGGAAAAGATTGAGATGTTTTTACCTATGAATTCACTATAAAATTAATGATAATGACATAAATTATATTGAATGATAAAAATATATTCTATTTATACTTTAAAAACATTAAATATTATAATTTACCCATATAAATTATCTTGATGTAAAAAGTTGTTTTTAATTAAAATTTAGCGTAGTTTTACTATTTATCAAAATATGAAAGTTATCAGAAAAATGTCAGAAATTTATCTAAAGTAAATTTTTATATCCCAATTAAAAATAAAATGTTTATTTTGTGATATAAAACTTATTAATGTTTCAAAATATTAATTTAAAATGGGTTCTCCATTCAAAGGTGTAAAATTAACCTTAAAAAATAAGCTTTTATACATAAAATAGGGGTTTATTCATAACCTATAACTAAAATATTCATTGGATGAATATAAAAAATATTTTATTAAGTATATAACACATATATATCTCATTAATTTCATTACCAAAATTAATTCACTCTAAAATAAAAATATCTAATTGATTTATATTTTTCATAAATAAGTGATAACCAATGAATTCATAATGCATTTTCATAAGTTAGTTATAATTATTCCCACTAACCTAACAACTAGGATATAACATTAATTTTATAATAAGATAATTTTATGGTTAATTTAAACTCATGATTTTGTGTAAATAAAGCTACTAAAGAATAAAAATTATTTAAAGAAAATATTTCATAAAAACATCATAGTGTTAAATTCTACCCTCCTTAAACTGAATTTCACCATCAAAATTAGTCACTTAGAAACAAACATATGAGGATGCCTCTCCCTCATCATATACTCAAGTTCCCATGTAGCTTCATCAAATTGGTGGTTCCTCCATAAAACTTTAGCCAAGCAAGTGGTCTTGTTTCGTAGAACTTTTTCTCTACAATCCAAAATCTCTATTTGTTGTTCTTCATAAGAAAGATATTGCTCCAGTGGTACTAATTTTGAGATTAGTACATGTGAAGGATCGGGTATGTACTTTATCAGTATAGATACATGGAACACATCATGAACTTGAGAGAGATTAGGTGGAAGATCCAATCAGTAAGCTACCTTCCCAACACAATCCATAATTTCAAAAGGACTGATATACCTAGGGATCTGCTTGAACATCTTTCCAAACCCCATTACTCTATTCTAGGGAGATATTTGTAAGAATACCTTATCACCCACTTCAAAATCTAGGTCTTTTCTTCGGTTTTCAACATAACTTTTTTGTCAAATATGAGCTGCTCTTATGTGTTGTTGAATAGATCTGACCTTTTCTACCATTTCATCAACAAGATCAGATCCTAATAGCTTTCTTTCCCCAACTTCATCCCAAGAAGTTGGATTTTTTCACTTCTTTACATAGAGGTATTCATAAGGAGCCATCTGAATACTAGAGTGAAAGATATTATTGTAAGAAAATTACACCAATGGTAGGTATTGATCTCAACCACCATTGAAATTCATAGAGTAAGCTCTCAACATGTATTACAGAGTTTGAATTATCCTCTCAGACTTACCATCTATTTGACGATGATAAGAAGTGATTAAACTTAACTCTGTATCCAGGGAATACTGAAGACTTCGCCAGAACTTCGAGGTAAACCTCAGATCCTAATTGAATATAATAGAAAGTGGTACTCCATGAAATCTTATCACTTCCTTTACATATATCCTGGAAATATCAAGAGAGAAATCCTCTCTAATATCAATTAATTGTTCCAACTTCATAAGGTGATCAACTATAACCCAAATAGAATTATTGCCTTTGGATGTTTTGGGAAGTCTGATGACAAAGTCCATAGTGATGTTTTCCCATTTCCTTTCTGGTATGGGTAATGGTCGTAACATCCTTAGACTTCTGTCTCTCATCCTTAACTTACTGACAAACCAAGAATTGAGAGACATATTCGGCGACATCTCTTTTCATGCCATCCCACCAGAAGTACTCTTTCATATCCATGTACATCTTTGTGCTTCCAGTGTGAATAGAGAATGAAGAACTATGAGACTCATCCAATAGATCCTTATTTAATTCTAATATGGGAGGAATACAAACCTGGTTCCTAAACCTTATTATTTCATCACAATCAAGGATGAATTTAGGAACATTTATCACCTTCTTTTGTATCTCTACATATTTCTTTTGTGCCTCCTTAATCTTCACTTGTATTAATAGTTGAACATTCATTTTAGAAAGATAATATTCCCCCCTCCTTTAAAATTTCGAGATCCATCCTTTACAAATCCATAAATATTGGATCTTTTTCAATCCTCATCATGGATAGGTTAGCATGGTCTTGTCAATTTAATGCATCTTCCACCTTTTTTGCTTTCCCAGGGTGGTAATGTATTGAGAATTCATAATCTTTAATAAACTCCAACCATCTTTTTTGGCGTATATTTAGCTCCTTTTGTGTGAAAATATACTTTAAACATTTATGATCAGTATAAATATCACACCTTTCACCATAAAGATAATTCCTCCATATCTTTAATGCAAAGATTACCACAGCTAACTTCAAATCATGAGTTGAGTAATTTTGATCATGTATTTTCAACTATCTTGATGCATAAGCTATCACCATATCATTTTTCATGAGAACACACCACAGACCCTTCTTTGATGCATCACTATAGATCACAAACCTTTCTCCACTACAAGGTAGTGTGAGCACAGTTGCACTGGTTAACATTCTTTCTATCTCTTTGAAATTATCTTCACATTCCTCCATCCAAACGAACTTAACTCCTTTCCATGTCAACTTGGTGAGTGGATTAGATAATCATGAAAAACATTTCACAAAACTTCAATAATATCCATCCAAACCAAGAAAACTTTGGATCTCAGTTATTGTTGTTGGTATCGTCCATCTTTCAATAACCTCTGTTTTTGTTAGATCCACAAATATCCCCTCTCTTGATATTATGTGACCCAAGAATGAAACTTTATAAAGCCAAAATTCACACTTGGTAAATTTGGCATAAATATTATCCTTTCTAAGGGTCTTCAGTACAATTCTCAAGTGATCTTCATGTTCTTTCTTCCTCTTTGAATAGACAAGAATATCATCTATAAAGACTACCACAAACTGATCAAGATAGTTTATAAAGACTCTATTCATTAGATCCATGAAGATAACGGGGTCATTAGTAAGACAAAGATAGGGGATAGCACCCAGTACGAGTTCTATTAAAAACTCAACTTCACTCTTTGGTGGAAGACCTGGAAATTCCTCTGGAAATACATCATCAAACTCACGTAAAATGGGTGTATTCTTAATCATGGTTTTCTCCCCAATCATTTGAGATAAATAACCTTCATTTATTTTGAAATAGTGGGTTCCCTAGACCCAACTATTCAGTGCTTTTGATTACCATGTCATGTATACAGTTAGCTATACATGATGTTATATTACTATTATAGTGTAGACTTTTCTACATACACTATTGAAATAGTAATGTCTAGAGATTAATTGTTGTATCAAATGGTTATAGCAGTTCCTAGTCTATAATGTGAACTTATAGATACTATTACATTAATATTAAATATATATTTTATGGTCTAGATACATATTACTGGTTGGACACAGTAGATGTTCGACTATCAGGTGATGGGGGATCATAAGCATTAAGACTTCTTCTCATGAAGTTCACACTTGGTGATCTCTAGTAGTGAGATCATGAGGACTGACCCTCCAATAAGAACACCACATGTTTCAGGTGTCATTGGATGTTCCTATCTACGATCATGTGTAATGGTCTCCTGACTTTAGATCATTACCAATGCATGTCATTTGATTGTGTACTTTGATAAAAGATGAAAACCATGGCAATGAAGTTGTGGCGAGGTAGTTTGTGTTGGGTGTGTCATTAGTGGCATGACATTGGTTGAATGGTCAAGAAAGGATTTTTCACTTCCAAGTTATGGAAGTAATATATCTCAGGCCATGTTGATAAGGATGATAGTAACTTTATAAGACTATGGTCATGGTAGTTGAAGGTAAATCTGTCCAGTTAGATCAATAAATAATAAATTAAGAAAATGACGATGACATGTGAGTGCGTCCTGCTTTATGAGATATTATAGACAAAGAGATTATATTACATAGTGCATGTTCGTTGGTTGGTTGTCACTGATGTGACAATCCTTATCTCTTTAGGGGCTATGATGGGTTGTAAGATCCTACTTTTGGTCTGTGAATAATATTCACTGCTATTGAGATAAGGGCCTATAGGGTCACACACAATAGTGTATTTGAGAATCTGCCCTATTCAGTTGAATATGAGTTTTGGACTTATAGGGACCCACCACTGGGGTATGGGATTTGTTTAATGTTAAAGTATCACTAATGCAATAAATAAATTCATTTTATTTGAGTTTAAAATAATGAACATTGAATTTATTTATTAAATGTAATTAAGAGTTTTAAGTAAATACATGAAAAATATTAATTGGGGAATATTAAAAATATTCAAGGTTCAATTAATATTTATGGGAACGACGAGTCAAGTTTTGGACTCAATTATTGTCATGTAATATATTTAATATATTATAAGAAAATGATAATAATATTTATGACACAGTTTAGTAGTCATAAAATGTCATTGATAGTGAATTATGTATTCGAGGCCATAGAGTCTATACTGGGTATTTTAATTAAACACTGTATATAGAAGATGATGGGATTTTCCCAATTACTATTCATGGGTATTCTCTCTCCTCTCGTCTCTCCCATGTTCTAGAGATAGATGCTCTGGATCCAAGGAGCTCAAATCGAGCTCTCTCTCAGGCATCACAAGAAGAGTGATGCAGTGATCATTAGCACATTGAAGGAATCGTCAGAATTCTGTGTTAGCACTCAGACTTCGACAAACAGTGTTTCTGTAGTTTCTTGAAGTGTGTGTGGATGATCTATAGGAGTTTGATGTCGGATTCTTCGAGCAGCGATCACCAACGAAGAGAAGACGACGTGTGCAGCTTCGAATTTAGAACAATTATTTTACAGTTTATTTTTGCGCTTAAAAACCCTTTACATGAGATCATCGTCTTTGATCGGGTAGCTGTTTGCCGATGTCGACAAGTTCACATAAAACGTCAGTGAAATTTTTAAATAAACCACCTATTTGGGGATTCTTATATGCACTTTATTCCTTCAAGTGGTATCAAAGGGACACTTGTTTATTTTAATCCAAGTATAAATAAAATTTGCGTTAAATTTAATGAAGGGCGTTGATACGGTTCCAACGTCGCAGACAGAATCATATTCAGACATCGAATGGCCAATATGCGGTCATTTTAAGTGTCATTATATGTATAAGGGCATGCTAACCCATTCTCAAAGTTGTATTTTATACCCTGAGACCCCCACTCCTGTGTGCGAGTACAGTTTTATAATGACGAGACGAGGTATGACGCACTTTGTTCCAAGTAACAGTGACACACTAGACAGGAGTTGGATGCATTGGATGAGCAGACATTGCTATTCAAGTTGCAGGGCACACAACTAAAGGTATTTTCCCTAGGGTCTCGGTTGGTCCGTTATTCACTCAACGGATCAACCATTAATACCGAATCATTATCAGGTCTTCATTTTTTTCATGGTTTTTTATTTATTTGAATGTGTAGTTAGAGCACGATCACATAGATTAATAATAAACAACCATGAAAGATAAAATGAACATGCGACGCGATGAAATTTCTATTTCTTGAATGATCATATGTGAGTGAGATCACATAGTACGAACTTATAAAAATAGAAAATGATTTCTTTTGTCACATTAAAAATAATAAAATCATCAAAGATATATTAAGTCATAACAGTCTTCCTTCATTCAAATTTGGACAAAGCCGGCTATTTGAGGTGTTGGTCATGCCATAGCTAAGGGTGTCTCTTACTACCGGGGAGTCCTTATAAGAGTGATGGGTTGACTTAACTAAAATTGAAGAAAATAAATAGCCATAGCTATCTTGTTTTAATTTTAGAGGCAAGCATTGAGTAAATCAAGTTTTGATTTTAGAAGCTGAGACTTCACTCAATAGATCAAGGAACTGCAAGTTAAAGGGGTTGGCCAGCCAAAATCCCACCTTAAACCCTCCAAGTAGTGGTGTAGCCATATCTTCTAGACTATGAGGGTTGGTTTTGGGATCCTTGCCACTATAATACTCAAGCGATAGAGTATTCTGATTCTATAATAGAGGGTTCCTAGAATCTGATAAAATAGTGGGAGACATTGAAATGATTTAAGTAATTAATCAAAATGTCTTAACTGGTAATCATGATAAAAAGTACTAATTTTCTAAAATTTATTTTTTTAGTTAAAATGGAAAGTTAAACCACAATTTTAAAAGCTACGATATTATAATGGACAAAGTAAATGTCCTCACTGGCACGAGTATCCATGAATAGTACAATCGCATGCGCATAGTACTATGATATAGGAAACTCAAGGTGCTAGTTTCCCCAACATTGTTTAACTACCTCAAAAAGCGAGGGTGAAATTGGTTAATGGAGACTAATTTATAAAGCATATGATAGTTATATCATTATGATTTAATCAGCATTTGGTGTTAGTTGTGGTTTCTACAACAGGACATGGATGATAAAAACATGAAGTCTCATCTCTGAGATGTTTGTAAGGATAAAGTAAAGAAATGGTATGAATAAGGTGATGGTTACACTGACATGTGTAAATTGAAAGATTTTTCATGATCTTTAGATGGATCCCTTTCTCATATCATTTTCACCCCTTTACTGAAGTTTCATTTTAAGTTATAAAACGAACAAGTATTGAGTAAACACTTCAATACCTATCTAGCTAAGGTTCTCCAAGTGAATAAGAATATCAAAGACAGTTGTATATTTAATTCTTATGGAGAATAAATTGAAAGACAATGTGAAAAGGCCAAAATGAAAGTAATTCTAATGGAACATTCACGACGTCCTTCAATTAATAAGGTATTAACAAAGGTTATTTGCATTGCATATTATAAAATAAAACAATGTAGTTTTAAAAGCAATAAATTGATTTAAAGAAGCAAGTTTCTGCTTCTACATCAGGCATATTCATCAATGTAATGTTTCATTTTTAATACTTGGGTATTTAATACTATATGATTTTAACATATGTGTGTCTAAATATAGTTACCAAGTATAGTTTTATTACTAGAGGTCAGGTTTATTCTCCAAGTGGTTGTGAAAGGGTGATACCTAGGCCAGTGGTGAGAAGTACAAGACTTATTTAATTTCCAAGTGAAAGATTCGTGTTGAACTATTATTGAGTATAACCACAAACATTAATCTCATGTGTCCTTGGATGAAAAACGGCATTCTTTCAAGTTCTGGAATGAATGTTGTTTTTGGTATTTAAAACTCAATCAATAGTTTAGTAATACAATAATCGTAGGCAATTAGTGATGAATATAAATGTAATACTTATACCTAGTTGTGACAAGATAACTTTTTTTCAAGTAATACTAAAAGTGAACGTCATGAATATACCAAGTATGGTATTTAGGCTTGGCACAACTAAATACTTTTGGTATTATCATCGTCTTTAGTTTGGACAAAGGATCCTTTAAAGATAAAGGTATGTCACAAAGCTTTTGGAAATAGTTCAACAAGTGAACGTGAACTATTACAAGAATAAGCTAAAGGTATATATACTTCATATGATTCCTTTAAGTAATTAATGAATGATAAAATGAAGTAAGTGCATGATCAGAAGATATGAGCTACTTCGAGTCGGCATGCCAAAGAATATCTTGATTGTGCAATCATCGATCATGATAATGTAGCGTGGAGTAATTCCTAAATGCACATTACCTTATCCACATCACGACTTTGATGTTAATGAGTAGGATTGATGATGAAGTCTTACATGTTAACATTGATAAAAAAAATGCAGTGTGAAGTAATTCCTAAATGCACATTTTATACATCAACGTATTGATGTAAATAAAATCAATGTTACAACTTGTAGAAACTTCCATTATATTTCATGAAATGCTTTGAAAATAATGGATATATCTATAATGTATCGGTTCTAGAAGTCGCCTAGAGGAGCCCCGTACCCCGTTGGTCACATGGCCTCAAGTGCATTTCCCCTAATGCCAGAGGCAACTGACTAGAATCCAGGGCCTTGGGTGTGATAGTGGGGAAACTATGCCCTCATTGGCAGCGTAACACAGTGAAAGAGAAACATATATACAATAGCAGAAGAAGTAATAATGTTAAACAACAAGAAACAGTGGAAAACTGATGAAGAAACAACTAGATCACACACATATAAATAATGCATGATACATATGTATAGGAAAGCACCCAAACATGTCACAATGCTAGAATACAGTACTAAACTAAGGTACAAAAGGAAACAAGAAAACAACTCCTCAACATCGTAAGCTTCAGCTTGGTCCCATGCTCTCCAGCTCCCAAATCAGTCAAGAACCTGAAGTAGAAGGGTGATTTCCCTTATCTATACCTATAATAATATAATCTATTTGGGCCTAAAAGCATGACCCAAACAGGGTGTGAGACTAAATCCCAATAGGCAACCACCAAGAAATTTGTGTCTAACATTCAGTGAATATATATGGTAGGCAATAAGCAAAAGAAGCAGTAAATATGGAAGTACTCAATCGTAACATTCCAACAGTTTCAAGGCATTCAAAAATACCACACATCAAGTAAGAAGATAATCACAAACAGGTAACCCTCTGGGATATACTCACAGTCTATCACCTCTGGTCCTACCTAGAAAACACAAGAAACCCTCTGGGAAGTACTCACAGTCTAACCCCTCTAGTTCATCTTTAGTATAGAATCTCTTGGGAAGAAATCACCGTCAATTCCCCCTATAGTCTCGTATTGGTAACTAAAAGGCGCTCTAGGGAAGAAATTAAACCACATTCCCCCTGTGGCCCGCATCGAGGAACTAAAAACAATATGAGGAAGCACTTATGTTAATTCCCCTTGTGGTCTCGCATCGTAACAAATAAAAACAAACACTCTGGAGAAGACCTTACGTCCATTCCCCCTATGGTCTACTATACCAGGTTCTCATAGCCATGTGTAAGTCAAACAAGCATGGCAATGAAAAGCGGCCAAAGTAAACCTCAATAACTACTTGGCTAACCAGTATACAACATAACACCATGTCAGATAATAATCACACCATCCTGTAATACTAGGCATGGGAAAAACAAGACAACCTAACAAGCTAAGTAATACCAAATGGTCATAAACAAAACATTCATGGGAAAACACTTCCAAATCATAGAAATTAACCCTATTCACATTCAGTTAACCTCTACTCCAGCATACAATCATAACATACAATTAACAGGGCTAAAAACATAAACACGCAATACCCCATTCAAGGGTATTGGGAAATTTTGCACATATAACTCAAAGAATTTAACAGAAAGGCACAAACCACCTACCTCATTGTTGCAGGATTGTTATACGTGAACCTCAATCCTTGAATCAACCAAGAATTCTGTAGATCTACAAAAATGTCTAAAACATTCAACGGGATATAACTCTTGAAAGAGGAGGAATCAGGAAACAAATCTCTATAATAAGGAAGAGCTTACCGAGACGATCCCAACACAATCGACGGTGGTCGAATCGGAGAACTAATGCTCGGTCGGGGGCTTGGATAAGGATCACAATCGTACGGTCTCTCTCAGACAAACCAGACCTAGAAGGATATGGTTATGTCTGTCAGACGCGACCCCGGTGCGTTTAATGAAAAAAAAGAAAGTACATAGCATGTACTTTATAAGTACACAATGTGTACTTGCCTTCACTGGCCCCCACGTTAGGCAGTCCTCCAGGTCACCACACACGGCCATGTGTGTGGCCGCTACACGGCCAGCACCCGGCTACCCGCGGTAACCGAGTACACGGCATGTACTCATAAAGTACACAGCATGTACTTAATAAATTTTCATAAACTCCTCTTTTCCTAAAAAAACAGAAAAGGGAAAACATACCTAAAAATAAGATTCAAGTTCTTACAAACTTCCCTACTTAAAGAAATTTTTCCCTGAATTTCCCTAGTAAGGCATCGTAGAAGAAGAATCCTCAAACACCTTTGGCCACTGTGATCGTACATCATCCTCCCTCTCCCAGGTCTTGTCCTATACCCACCCGTACTTCTATAGCACTCGTACCAGAGGAACAGACCGACCATGGAGAAGCTTCATACTATGATCAACAATCCGGATAGGATTCTCCTCGAACAAGGCGTCTACCTCTAACTTAACCTCCTCAAGTTGAAAAGCATGAGACAGGTATGAGAAGTAACGTCAGAGCTGGGAAATGTGGAATACATCATGCATAGCCCGGTACCTATAAAGTAACTACAACCAATAGGAAACTGGCCCAACTCTCTCCAAAACCTCAAACGGTCCAATGTACCTTGGAAAAAGCTTACTTTGTCTCCTAATCCTCCTGTGTCCCAACCTCGGTGTGACATGCAGGAAAACCTGATCCCCAACCTCAAACTCTAGAGGTTGTCTTTATTGATCAGCAAAAGACTTCTGTCAAGACTGTGCATTATCCATCCTTTTCTGAATCAACTCTATTTACTCTATGGTCTCCTAGACAAGACAGGGTCCTAGCATAGCTGCCTCTCCTGCCTCCATACAATATAAGGGTGATCGACATGACCTACTGTATAGAGCCTTATAAGGTGTCATCTAAATAGTTTCTTGAAAATAATTTTTGTAGTAAAACTCTACAAGATCTATGTGCTTCTCCCAAAAACCTCCAAAATCTAGGATGCATGCATAAAGCATGTCCTCAAGCACCTGAATCGTATACTCAGACTGGCCATCTGTCTAGGGGTGGTAAGCTGTACTCAGAAGCACCTGTGTACCCAAGGCCTTCTGCAATCCTTTCCAGACCCGAGAAGTAAAACATGCATCCCTATCTAAAACAATGGAGTGTAGAACTCCATGTAGACATACTATCTCGCGGATGTACAACCTTACCATCTCATCAACACTGAAAGTCTCCTTGATTGGCAAGAAGTGAGAAACCTTCGTGAGTCTGTCAATGACAACCCAAACAACATCATTTTCTCAAGGTGACCTTGGTAGACCTCTCATGAAATCCATCGCGAAATCATTCCATTTCCACTCGGGAATGGGTAACTGCTGCAAAATCCATGTTGGTCGCTGATGTTCTGCCTTCACCAGATGACAGGTGGAACACCTCATGAAAAAATTAGCCACATCTCTTTTCATACCAAGACACCAATACTGACAGTGTAGATCACGGTACATCTTGGTGACACCAGGATAAACTACCCAAACGAAGGAATGAAAGTCCCACATCAGCTCCTCGTGTATGTCTACTGACACCCATATGCACCCATGAAAATGAAAGATCTCATCCTTACCTATGGTCCATCTAGGAATAGGGTCCTCTCTTGACACACTTTCCCGTAGGACTAGGCTTTCATAATTTGATAGCTACCTCATTCACACTTGATCAAGAAGAGTATAGGTAGCATCTATAGAAGAAAGAAACATATGCCCCTACCTATTGTGCAGCTCCAAATGCATCTCAGAGAACATATCCATAAGCTTCCACTCACTGCTGGCCTCCTGAACTTCTTGTATTTGAGTCCTCCTGCTCAACGTATCAGCCATTGCATTGTCTTTACCAGGCGTGTAAACAAGCTCAAATTCAAAAGAATAATGGTACTCAAACCACCTTCACTCTCTCAAATTCATGTCATAATGAGTGAAGATATACTTGAGACTTTTGTGGTCCATGAAAACCACAAAATTCTCTCCCAACAGATAATGTCTCTAATAGAATAAGGCATGAACAACTACATCCAACTCAAGATCGTGTGTCGGGTAATTTCTCTCACGTGACCTCAACTGCCAAGACCCGTACTCCACGACTTTTTCTTAATGTATAAGAAAATCTCTCAGTCTGATACCTAAATCATCACAGTAAACAGTGTAGCTCTTTCCTGGATCAGGAAAAACTAGTATCAGTGCTGAAGTCAACCTCCCTTTCATCTCCTGAAAGGCTGACTCACAAGAATCTAACCACAAGTACTATTCACCCTTCTTAGTCAGGCCCATCAGTGGCACTACTAAGTGTGAAAAGTCATTTATGAAACTCCTGTAGTATCCATCCATCCCTAGAAAACTCCATACCTCAAAGACGTTCTTTGGATGCTCCTAGGAAACTACTGCTCTCACTTTCTCTGGGTCTACTAATACTCATTTCTCTGAGATAACATGACCCAAGAAGTGAATTTGATCCATCCAAAAGTGGAATTTTGAGATCTTAGCATATAACTGATGCTCTCTTAGTGTACTCAGAACGATCTCAAGATGGGTAGCATGGTCATGTCGAGTGTGAGAGTACACCAAAATGACATCCATGAAAAACACCATGAAAGAATCCAAGTATGGATGGAACACTTGGTTCATCAATGCCATGAATACTATAGGCACATTCATGAGACCGAATAGCATAACCACATACTCTTATATACCATACCTACTTCAGAAATATGTAAGAGGTATATCAGATGGTCTAACATGCAACTAATTATTACTGGATCTCAATTAAATCTTCGAGAACACCTGAGATCCTCAAATATGATCAAATATATCATCAATCCTCTACAAGGGATATTGGTTCTTGACCGTCAACTGGTTCAGCTTCCAATAATCCACACAAAGTTGGAGAGTATCTTCTGCCTTCTTTGCAAACAGGACAGGAAAACCCCAAGGAGAAGTACTGAGTTGGATAAAATCCTTTGCCTTCAACTCCTCCAATGGATTCTTGAGCTCCTGTAACTCTGGTGTAGCCATCCTGTAAGGAGGAATGGACACTGGTACCACTCTTGGAATGATCTCAATAGAAAATTCTACCTCTCTCTTTGGAGGAAAACCTGAAAATTCCTCTAGAAAGACATCCCTAAAACGATCCACCACTAGGGGAAATTCCATCTGTGAAGTCCCCGGGTCATCCAGATGTAGACTAGAAATCTAGGCTGTAACTCCTCCCAACCCATAATGCTCGGGTCCTGCTATGCTCGCCTGGACATCCCATTCTCCCTTATGAAGAAATGATCCGCCCTTTGGTGATGTGAAACTCACCCTACAACGATAGAAATCGACAACTGCCTGGAAGGGAACTTGCTAGTCCATTCCTAGAATGACATCATAGACTATCATCTCTAAGACATAAAGGTCCCAAAAGAAGTGACACCCACCAACCTCAAGAGGGAACTCCTTGAACTGACGTACAATAGCTATTATAGTCCCCAATGGTGTGTCCAACGTTAAGACATCAACAAAAGAAAAGATAAAGAGCCCAAGTCTCTCCACAACAGCAACAGATATAAAGATACGGGAAGCCCCTATATCGAAAAGAGAAAAAGCTAAAACTGAGGAAACTAGAATCATACCTCAAACTGTAGAGGGTCCGGGATCCTGCTCCTCCTAGGCTGGCTCCACTGCAAAAGTCTGACCTACACCGCAGTCCAGTGACCTTGCTTGACCACCCTAAGATGATCCACCCTATTGTCACTGAAATCCTGGTGACTGAATACCATGAATGCGACCTCTACCTCAACCTGAACAGCTGGAATAACTCTAGTTCCCAAACTGATGAGAAACTGGTGGCACTGCTCCAGAACATGGATTCATAGAAGAACCCCTGTCACTAGCTGCTGGTGAGAAGATCTGATAGAAACGCTGAAGATGACCCATCTTGACATAAGATCGACACTACAATAGGTCCCTCGGGCAATGTGGCCTTATATTCATGCTCTTTCCGCATTGGTAGCACACCACCTGGTTACCATAAGAAGTATCTCACCTCTTTGGATCACCATGAGAATACCCCCTTTGGTACTTCCTACTGTCAGTGGGAGGGATACTAACTCCAGATGTCGAGCCACCCTGGCTCACAACTCCAGAATACCTCAAATTTCACTCTGTGATCAGCGCCTGGTTGACTATAGAAGTGATGGAAGTCAACCGGAATATGTTCACCTGATATCGGATGTCGTGCCTAAGACCATCCTTAAAATTCCTTACCAAGAATAACTCATCACCTCCTGGAATAGGCGTGAAGCAGTGTAGCTCAGTGAAACAAGAAGAATACTCCATAACGGAAAGAGTAACCTGCTCCAGACTCATGAACTCTCAGGCTCAATCGTCCCTCAAGGTCTCTAGATAGAATTAGTCATAAAAAGCACGCTGGAACTCATCCCAAGCCATAACCTACTAGATTCCCACCCATGAGATCACATCCCACCATCTCTTGGCGGAATCCCGAAGCATGTACGTAGAAATATTGACCCTCCTCTCTGGAGGCATCTCCAGATGCTCGAAGATGGAAAGCATGGCTTCTAACAATGACTAAATAGCCTGAGGTCCTCCTTCCCCTGTGAAAATGGGAGGATGTTGCTGCTAGAAAACCCGCGTCAACTCTTCCATAGAAGGGGAAGGATGCGTTACTCCTCGGAAGTTCTGAATGAACCTCATGAAGCCCTCTTGGAACTGTGCATCAGCACCTGTGTCTGGAATGACGGCTGGTGCCAAGACTGGCACTATAGGAGGATCTGCTGGAAGTCCCTGATTAGCCATATCCGGTTTCTGATCAACGACTTTCAACTGGAGTACAACCGGAGGACGTCTTGGTGGCATGACTTTGAAAGGTCAAACGCACACCTTAGATCAAGATTAACAGGGACTAAAACTTAGAAGTGTAAGGAGGGAATAGGAGAAAGAAAGTGTTCAAGTTCTTCGAAACATGGATACACAACATGTATATTTAACTACACGAAATGTTCCTTTAAGCCATTCACATGGGCGTGTACTTCTGCCAAAACTGGTCGTTTAACACCCCATACACGGCTTATTGTCCTTACACATGGTGTGTACTTTAATCCTCTTCCCCTTCTTGAGTTCCCTTACACGGCTAGGCCACACGGTTCTCTTAGAACAAGACTACACAGCGTGTTAGTGCCAGACACGGCGCGTACTAGATGATTTTCACCGACTCGTGTTGTTAGTGACACGGCCGGATACACGGATCACACTACACGACATGTTCCATATGGACATGGCATGTTCTGGGAAGATTTTTCCGACCCATGTTGTTAGTGACATGGCTGGATACACGGCTCACACTACACAGTGTGTTCTAAATGGACACGTTGTGTATTAAAAAAGACTCAATTGACCCGTGTTGTTAGTGACACATCCAGTTACACAGTTCTACAACACGGTGTGTACATTCGGTACATGATGTGTCCTACCAAAGATTCCAAACCATGTGTCCCATCCCACATAGTTTGAGACACGATTATTGACTACACGGCATGTACATACAATACACGGCGTGTACTTAAGAAAAACAGTTTCTTCCCAAACAGAAGAACACAAGGCATGTATTCATCATTACACGGTGTGTGTTCTAGATTTTTCTAGATAGTAAGCCTTAGAAACTACTCTAGAGCCCATAAAAACACTAAAACGAGCATTAAAGTGCCAAATTCTGATCCGTTAGGGCCCATACTCCCCACGAATCAAAGCTTGACATCTTACACATGTCATAAACAAGCATAATTGATCAATAATCCACCAAATTCTGATTCATGAGGGCCCATAACACCTCAAGAACCAAAGTTTGGAATTCATTAAAAAAAACTTACACAAAAAATACCCTATCAAACAGTATGTATTTTTATCAAGGCATCTATCACAACAACATGCATATCTAGCACAACATCTATCACAATAACATGCAATTACTAATGCAACCTAAATGGCATGGTAAGAATACATGACATGTGATTTCTAGAAAGTTCCTATATGATGCATGAGATGGAATACCCTTTTCTCATCAGGTTGGAACAGAAATAGAACCTCAATAAAATCAACAATAATAGCACAAAACATGTGAATCACTCAAGGTGAAATCAAATCAACTGTAAAATTGCAAAACCATAAAATATGCAATAAATGATGTAGATTGGATTTTCCCTTTACAAAGGTTAGCTACTCCCAGGAACAACTTATTACCAAGTACCAATTTCCTTCTTATCCCTGTCTATAGGCTCCAAACAGTAAGTCAAGAGAAAATAATTCCTCTGATACCACTTTGTAACGTCCTGGTTTCGGAAGCTACCCAGAGGCGCCCCGTACCCGGTTGGTCACATGGACTCAAGCGCATTTCCCTTAATTCCAGAGGTTGCTGACTAGTAGTGAGGGCATTGAGTTTGATAGTGGGGAAATTATGCCCTCATTGGTAGAGTAACATAGTGGAAGAGAAACAGATATACAATAGTGGAAGTAGTAATAATGTCAAACAACAGGAAACAGCAGAAGACTGATGAAGAAACAACTAGAGCACACATATATAAATGATTCATGATACATATGTCTAGGAAATCATCCAAACACGTCACAATTATAGAATATAGTACCAAACCAAAGTATAAAAGGAAACAAGAAAACAACTCCTCAGCATCGCAAGCCTCAGCTTAGTCTCATGCTCTCCAGCTCCCAAAGTAGTCAAGAACCTGAAGTATAAGGGTGCTTTCCCTTATCTATACCTGAAACAGTATAATTTGTTTGGGTACAAAAGAATGACTCAAATAGGGTGTGAGACTAAATCCTAGTAGGCAACCACTAAGAGATCTGTGCCTAATAGTCACTGAATATATATGGAAGGCAATAAAAAAAAGAAGCAGTAAACAAGGAAGTACTCAATAGTAAACATTCCAATAGTTTCAAGGAATTAAAAAATACCACATATCAAGTAAGCAGATAATCACAAACAGGTAACCCTATGGGATGTACTCACAGCCTATCCCCTCTGGTCCTACCTAGAAAATAAAAGCAACCCTCTAGGAAGTACTCACAGTATAACCCCTCCGGTTCAGCTTTAGTATAAACTCTCTGGGGAAGCACTCACCATCAATTCCCCCTATAATCTTGTATTAGTAACTAAAAGTCACTCTGGGGAAGCACTTACGTCACATTCTCCCTGTGGCCCACATCGAGGAACTACAGACACTCTGAGGAAGCACTTACATCAATTCCCCTTGTGGTCTCACGTCGTAACAAATAAAAACAGACACTCTGGGGAATCCCTTACATCCATTATCACTATGGTCTACTACACCAGGTTCTCACGGACCTGTGTAAGTCAAACAAGCATGGAAATAAAAATTAGTCAAAGTAAACCTCAATAACTACTTGGCTAACCAGTCTAAAGCATAACAGAATGTCAGATAATAATCACACCATCCTACAAGACTAGGCATGGGAAAAACAAGGCATCCTAACAGGCTAAGAAAGACCAAATGGTCATAAACAAAACATGCAAGGGAAAACACTTCCAAATCATAGAAATTAACCCTATTCACATTCAATTAACCTCTACTCCAGTATACAAGAATAGCAAGCAATTAACAGGGCTAAAACCGTAAACACGCAATACCCCTTTCAAGGGTATTAAAATATTTTGCACATATAACTCAAATATTTTCAACGGAAAGGAACAAACCACCTACCTCGGTGTTGTAGGATCGTTATATGTGAACCTCAAGCCTTGAATATCCCAAGAACACCATAGATCTATAAAAACGTCTAAAACGTTCAACCAGAGATAACTCTTGAAAGAGGAGGAATCAGGAAACGAAGCTCTAGAAAAAGGAAGATCTTACCGAGATGATCCCAACACAATTGAAGGCGGTCAAATTGGAGAATGGATGCTCAGTCGGGGGCTCAGAGAAGGATCGCGGTCATACGGTCTCTCTCGGATGAACCAGACCTAGAAGGAGACAATTCTGTCCATTAGACGCAACCTAGGTGCGTTTAATGAAAAAAAAAGTACACAGTGTGTACTTTATAAGTACATGGTGTGTACTTTCCTTCATCGGCCCTCGCATTAGGCGGTCCTCCAGGTCACCACACATGGTTGTGTGCATGGTCGCTACACGACCATCACCTGAATACCCGCAGTAACCGAGTACACGGTGTGTACTCGTAAAGTACACGACATGTACTTAAGAAATTTCCAGAAACTCCTATTTTCCTCAAAAACACCAGAAAAAGGAAAACATGCCTGAAAAGAAGATCTGGGTTCTTACAATATCCCATACTCATATTACAACTAAAATGACAAATAGACATCATAATATTCATAGTATGATGATAAACCCATTATGTCATATGGACATGTGTTTGGATGTAAAGAGTTTGTTAGGACATAAACAAACTTGCATCAAGACACACACATTGTTCATTTAGTGTAATAATCCTAATAGTTTCTTAGGATGTTACATAAATCCCTAAGATAGAAAATTAGGTAGTCAAGTAATAGACTACACTTATATATAAGGGTTCACATATCTATTAGAGATATTGGAAGCTATATTGACTTGTGTTTAGTCAATTATCAAGATGCACAAATAGTTGCCATAATAACTAGTTCCATAGGAGCATGTGTAACCGAGTATGTTTCAGAGACACATACTATGTAGGAAGGATAAAACCATGGTTATGGTTTTTATATTCACCATGGTCGGTGATCTATTATTCAATGTGAATAATATTTCCTACAAGTAAACAGTGTATGGAAATCAGCTAAAATTGATAAGACTAACTAAAATTCAATCAATGGATTCCATGTATCAAAGTGAAAAGGGGATTATTATTTTGAATACTACGTTGGATATTCAAGTGAGTTGATACATGGATGGTACAAGCATAGTATCAATAAGGATCGATTGGTTTGACCAAGTCATTATACCCAAACCCATTAGAATTTTACTTATCATAGCTAATATTTATGATCAAATTATTTAGCATTGGATTTCATGACCACCAATTGTGGATGGTGTCTATACGATGCAACCAGAAAGGAATGGCCATGTCATAGAATTCTAGTAAAGGTTGAAAGTTACTGAAATATAGTTTGGGATTAAAGTAATCAATGTGATCATAGAATATACTTTTGAAAAAAATGATTTCCATGTGTCTATGAGAGGTTAGTGGGAGTGCCAAAGTTTTACAAGTAAAATATGTTTGGAAACATATAGAAAATAGATGGTCTTCAAGTTAGTTAAGACCAAGATAAAATTTATTCTCCAGTGATTGACTTAAAGTAGCAACCTAATTTCAAGGGAACAGGATCTACTAAGGTAGATCTATAGGTTTCTTTGTCCTAGTCAATCGTACATATAGTGACATTGTATTGAAAAATACAAGTTGGAACAATTCAAGAGATGAATTTTTTCCTATGTCACAGGGAATAATCTCTTCAAGTTGACATGTCTGGGACATGGTAAGAGATAAACATGGTGATTTGAAGTCCATACTCTTAAGTGATGGATTAATCACATATGCCATGATATGTACAAGCACTGATATTTCCAAGGTATATTTTATAGTAGGAAAATATCAGTTATATCCAGGAGCACTGCAAGGGATGTAGTTGGAACTATCTAATTGTACTTCGACAAGTACAAAACATATGTACCTAGTAAGTGGAGAATATTGGATACTAGTTTTCAGGGATACAAACTAGTCTTCCATAGATCAAAGTAATCTACTACTGTAGTTAGGCTAAAGACTATGAGTGAGTCAAGCTCATATAATCTAGTGGTAGCCATATCTACAAATACCAAGTAGATTGTAGCTTTTAAGGCAACTAAGAAGTAGTTAATTGCAATAATTTTTTCTAGTTATTGGAATCACACCTAGTAAAGAAATGATTATTATAATGTCAATTATGATATTCTTACTAGCCAAGATATTAAGTTATGAAAGTGGACAAGAGGGATATACTTGGGATACCATCTCTTGAGAATTTTTACTCTAAGAGATGAGGTCGCTATAGCAGAATAGCCATGCGGAGGAACTATGGCAGGCCTAGTAGCTAAAGTCGTTACTCAGCAGAAATGTGATCTTCATCATGTGAGTAGCTAACAAGTTTAGTTACCAAGTTGGATCTAGTGCAAGTGATAGTGTTGAAATAGTGGGTACCCTATACCCAACTATTCAGTGTTTTTTATTACCATATTGTGTATACAGTTAGATATACATGATGTCATCTTTCCATTATAGTATAGACTTTTCTACATCCACTATTGAAATGGTAATGTCCAAAGATTAATTGTCGTATTGAAAGGTTATATCAGTTCCCAGGCAATAATGAGAACCTATAGATACTATGAAATTAATCTTAAATATATGTTATATGTTCTAGATACATCTTACTAATTGGACACAGTAGATGTTTGAATATCAGGTTCTGGGGGCTCATAAGCATTGAGACTTCTCATGAAGTTCGCACTTGGTGATCTCTAGTAGTGAGATCATGAGGACTGACCCGCCAATAGAAACACCATATGTTTCGGGTGTCATTGTATGTTCATATCTACGATCATGTGTAATGGTCTTCTAACTTGATATCATTACCAATGTATGTCATTTTATTACATACTTTGATGCAAGATGAAAACCATGGAAATGAAGTTGTGGCGAGGTAGTTTGTGTTGGATGCGTCATTGGTGGCATGGAATTGGTTGAATGCTCAATAAAGTAATTTTCAATTCTGTGTTATGGAAGTAATATATCTCAGGACATGTTGATAAGGATGGAAGTACCATTATAAGACCATGGTCATGTCAGTCAAAGGTAAATCCGTCCAGTTAGATCAACAAACAATAAAGCAAGAAAATAGCGATGACATGTGAGTGTGTCATGTTTTATGAGATATTACAGAAAAAGAGAATATATTACACAGTGCATGTTTATAGGTTGGTTGTCGCTATTGTGACAATACTTATCTCTTTAGGGGCCATGATGGGTTGCTAGATCTCGTTCTTAGTATGTGAATAATATTCAATGTTATCGAGATAAGGGCCTAGAGGGTCACACACAATATTGTATTCGAGAATCTAACCTATTTAGTTGAATAAGAGTTTTGGACTTGCTAGGCCCCACCACTGGGGTCCAGGATTTGTCTAAGGTTAAATGATCACTAATGAAATAAATAAATTCATATTATTCGAGTTTAGAATAATGAGAATTGAATTTATTTATTAAATTTATTTACCAGTTTTAAGTAAATACATGAAAAATATTAATTGGCGAATATTAAAAATATTCAAGGTTCAATTAATATTTTTGGGAATGACGAGTCAAGTTTTGGAATCAATTATTGTCATGTAATATAATTAATATATTACAAGAAAATTATAATAATATTTATGACATAGTTTAGTAGTCATAAAATGTCATTGATAGTACGTTAAGTATTTGGGGTCAGCGAGGCTATACTGAGTATTTTAATTAAACACTATAAATAGAAGATGAGGGGATTTTTCCAAGTAATATTCATGGGTCTTATCTCTCCTATACTCTCTCCTATGTTCTATAGGGATAAGTTCTGGATCCAAGAATCTCATATCGAGCTCTCTCTCAGGCATCACAAGAAGAGCGATGCAGTGATCGTTGAAGCGATGAAGGCATCGTCGGAATTCCACGCTAGCACCCAAACTTCAATGAACAACATTCCTGCTATTTCTTGAAGTGTGTATGGATGATCTAGAGGATTTTGATATTGGGTTCTTAGAGAAGCGATCACCAACGATGAGAAGTTATTGTGCACAGATTCGACTTTAAACCAGGTATTTTATGGTTTATTTTTGTGCTTAAAAACCCTTCACACGAGATCCTCAACTTTGACCAGGAAGTTGTTCGCCAACTTTGACAAGTTCACGTCGAACATAATTGAAATTTTTTAATAACCCACCTGTTTGGGGATTCCGATGCATGCTCAGTTCCTTCAATTTTTTGGAATCAAGACCAATAAGATGGAATAAATTTCTACTTGAAGGTTATATTCATCCTTTCATCGATAAATGATCATAGATTGATCTGGAATATGAAATATGACTTCCCTTTTCAATTGATATGAGATCCATATAGAGAAATTAAATCCATGTTAAGAATCACGTCAAATTCCACTATAGTAAGGATCACAAGATTTGTAGGAAGCACTTTCCCACAAAATTCAAACGGAGAAGGATTATAAACTTTTGATGTGACTGTTGTGCCATTAAGAGTTGTCATAGCTAACTCAACATCTAATTTTTGAGGTAATACAGGGATACCATTAGAAATTTCTTCAGAAATAAAAGATTGGGTGGATCTAGAATCAAATAAAACATTTTCTACTTTAGAGTGGATGGTAAGTGTACCTTTCACCAATTCATTATCATAATCCACATCGCCGATAGTAATTTTATGTGACTATTTTTTCTTTGGTCATAAGAGTTTGTTGATGTCGATCATCATCAATAACCCTTAAATTAGGGAATTTATTGGCATAATGCCCCATTTCCTTGCACTTGTAACATTGAAGTGTAGGAGGTGCATTCTATGTAGCCTTTTCTTTGTTCGCATCATTAGAAATATTTTTTCCATCACTTTGGAATTAAAATACCTGATGAACTTCCTTTCCACACTTAAAACATTTCATAGTCCCTTTAAGACAATTCTATCCATGTTTCTTTCCACACTTTGAACATAAGGGAAAACTCATCTTCTTTTCAGTGTGGTCTTTATATTTTCCTTTGAATTCAATTTTTCTCTTCTTATCAAACCCATATGACTGGTGGGTTACTCCAATCTCCATCTCAACCTTGAGATCACATCGAACAATTTCCTCTTAGATATTGAAGTCCCTTATGGCTAATGCCCTTTGGAGACTTGGTTTTAATCCACTAAAGAATCGATCAATTTTACTCTCAGGTTGGATAATAATTCCAAAATCATACCTTGTAAGTCTTGTAAAATTTTCTTCATAGGTACCAACAAATTCATCATCCTTTTTCTTAAGTTTAAGAAACTCATTATCCATATTTTTTTAAGAATACGAGGAAAGTACTTATTGAAAAATAAGTTCTTGAACTCATCCCATTCCATGGACTCAATTTCATCTCTTTTCTTCGTATTCTTGGTAAGATTCCACCATTGATCAGCTTCACCTTCCAAACAATATACTGCTAAGATGACTTTATCATGTTCAGAACATTATAGAACTGAAAATATCTTTTCAGTGGTACTGATCCATTGTTCAGCCACTAATGGATCAGAAGACCCGCTGAATGAAGGTGGACACTGTTTCATGAAGGACTCAACAGAATGTTGCTCCCTCATTTTCTCGTTTGGAAGTCCGACATGATTCATATCTTGAGAAATTTGTGTGAGCATGGATACAATATTTTTCATTCCATCTCCCATAACATTTGGTTTCTTAGGGGGGAAATCATTTCATTTCCCGTCGCATTCAGTAATAACACGGTTCATTTGGGTTCCATCCATTGACCAAAACCAAGAATCATAGTGCGAACAACACTAATCATAACAGGAAAACCACATAATCAAGAATAAAATTTCAATTTAGGACACTTTAGGTTTTATCCTAGGTTATTCATGGTCATTTATAAAACACAAGGATTGTATCCTATACTTAGAGATATCCTTAGGGTTCTTACTAAGGCTTTCTCATCCTAGTTTCTAAAGGTTAACTATACCTTTCCTCTGATACCAACTATAGCGACCCATACTTTACATACATTGATATTACTTCAGAATTGAAGTAAATTCATTACAACATATAACAAAACCATGACAGAACCATATAGGTATAATATATTGAGAAAATGGGAAACATAAATAACTAGTTCATAAAACATCTACATTGTCTCCAATTTATTTCTTCATAACTAGACTCATTTTTGGAATATCATACTTAATACCCTTCTTCATGAACTGGGGAAAAGAAACACATGAAAGGGTGAGCTCAAATACTCATTAAGGGTAAACAAAGTAAATATCAATCATATCATATTTATAATAACATAACATTTGAAAATCTTATCCTGCATATAAAAGATCATAATATCATGTCATGAGATAAATCATAAAAGTGAAATATAATCCCAATAGTCATAACATAAGACATGAAATTTTGTGGCATGCACAAATAATTATATAAAATCATTTCATATTAGTCAATGATTATTTCCAATACCATCATAGTAGACAAAGTCCATTACCGAACCGGGTTTACTTGTTGTTCCATCCATGTATTACTAAATCGGATTTACTTGTCGTTCCAGTCATGTCAATCTCACGAGATATAAATCTTTACCTAATGAATTGGAGGGAGATATAGGTCTCACCCATTGCATAATGAAATCACTCTCACATGTGCCACAAAACATAAATCATTCATCATAACATAACCCATGAAATAAAATGGTATTCTTAAACATCATTTCATCATAACATAATCCATATAAGATAAATGGAATTCATAAAAATAATTCCATCATAAACTCAATCAAATAAAAGTCATAATAGGGATAGAAACATAACTCTATGTCATATTAGATGGAAAATATTTTTGATAAAACACTTGAACTTAATTCCTGAGAAAAATATCCTTTCTTCTTCAAAAACAATTTCTTTTATCAAAATATCCTGAAATTTTAAAAGAAAAAAAATTAATTGAAAATAAAATTGAAATATTGAAAATTAAGCTTCATGTAAATAATGCGTTATGAAAGCGTAAAAATCCATTCATGCAGTATAAGTTAAAAAAATATTCTTCTTGTACTTTTTTCAGAAAAGTCAAAAAGTATCTCGTATGATAAACGTAAGAAAGGTTCCTTCCAAACCATGTAGTAAAATTCAAAATAAGTACAAATGACTTTAAACATACATAGAAGAATAATAAAAATTTCATGATAATATTCTTATAAAACATGGAAATGGATGATAAATATACCTCCAATAAATACTTACGTATAAACAATTTCTGATAAAAATGAGATTTGCAAAGTTATCCCTTACCTTAGGTCTGATATGCTTCGTATGTATCCAAAACTCTTATATAATGATTTAAATTATGTTACTGATTTATTCTAGAATCATAATCATTTTTATGATAACATTTATGATCATATTTTCATTCATTTGTTAGTAACATTTCATTGTTACTCGTTATTGGGGTATTAACTGCTTTATGTTCTTATACATATTTTGTCGGATAAGTTATTATTCCTATTTTTAGGTTATAGTTATATCATTTACAGTATGGTATTAGTATAATATATATCATATTTATTCATTCAATCCATTTATATAATCATGCTTTAATGAAAATTATGTAGAATGAATCGCATCGCACTATGGAGACGGTAAGTCGTACGTACGCACGAGCGACGATATCGTTACCATAATTGTTGAATGGTATTGAAGTGGATGGTGTATAATATCTCAGAATTAGTATCATGTTATAATAATCATATATATTTATTATTTACACCGTTATACTCATCCAAATAAGGTGGTGGTGAAAAACAGATTACACCACGGCGTGGAGATGGTAAGTCGTACGTACGCACGCGCGGCAATTTCGTTTTTCGTGGGATGGATAGAAGGTGAAATAGGGTTGTTTCATATTTAGAATAACATATAAGTATATTAGTGATACTTATGTTATTAATTTATAATGAAATAACTAATGAAGAGGATGTAGAAGAAAAAGGAAATTTGAAAGAATCGGTAGAAGAGATTACCTCTTCCTCAGTGCCTCCTTTAAATTTTCTCTTTGGGCACTAGAGTTGATCTTTGAAGAAGACCAGAACCTCTAGAATAAAAATAGGGAATTTGAGAAGGAAAAATGGCAGGGGGTGGCTGAGCTTGAAGGCTCAAAATGAAGTGAAGAGATGAGGGAGGAGGTTCCCTTTTATAATTGATGTGAGAGACACTTTTGGAAACCTTAAAATATTAATTTATAATAAAATCAAACACCACTTAAAATCCTCCAAAATGTACCAGTTTGGAAGATGAGATGAGATAGGGTTGTAATCTCATCAAAAAATAAATTTTAGGCAAGTGTTTATGTCAATTTAAGCATTATCATTTTAATTAACACTTAGTTATTCTATGTAATTTTAATTGTTGTAATAACATTCTAAAATTTTAATGATTATAAATATTAACTTATGTGGTTTTAATTGACCATAAATGGATATTTATAAAATTTTATACCTTATAATTATCAATTTTTAATTTTTAAATATTTTCATGATTTTGAAATAATTTAATAAAATGTTATTTTTATAAATGCCCATAGTGTCAATTTTGACACTATTCATTTATTTGACTTTAAATAAAATCCAAACATAAGATAAATTCAAACCAAAATATTTAATTCACTCCTAACAAGTCATAGTAACCTAGAAAATTTGTGGAACACATTAATTAGTTCATATGATATTTCTTTTAATATTTTTAAAACCATTTATTTGATATTTCTATTAATAAAATAATTTCTACATCACTATTGTGTCATCATTAATGGTAATTATTTAATCTCTAAAAATTATAAATAAATTTCTATGACGTAGGTAATTTTTTTATCTTTTTATAGACTGTCTATAGTCGATTTTATCTCCTAGTTATCCATATATTAAAATTAATATACTCATATAAAATGAGATTGTGACATTTTGTCACCTTTATTGATTTTTATTACATTCATGTCATATTCATAGGTAAGTGGCCATAAAGTGATTCTATTTTGAAGAATATATGATAATGGCCGAATTTAGTCATCCAATAGATTTTTTACAGGTGTTAAGATAATTTTATAATATTATTTTTATTCTTAATTACCCGATTTACCTTTAACCATGGTAATAAAAAAAATTACCAAAGTTACTGTTCATAATGACAAAAAATAAAAGTAGCCTATTAACATAATTTGGACCTACTGATTCCAAATATGGAATCCATTTTTCAAAATTCAAAATATAGAAGTTGCAGTAATTAATTTAAAATTAATATCGTTGTTGAGAAAATGAGTTTTAAAAGTTAAAATATTGAAAAAGATTAAAATGTTTTTACCTATGAATTCAATATAAAATTAATGATAATGACATACATTATATTGAATGATAAAAATATATTCTATTTATATTTTAAAACCATTCAATATTATAATTTAACCATATAAATTATCTCGATGAAAAAATTTGTTTTTATTTAAAATTTAACGTATTTTTACTATTCATCACAATATGAAAGTTATCAGAAAAATATCAGAAATTTATCCAAAAGTAAATTTTTTATATCCCGTTTTAAAATAACATTTTTATGTTGTCGTATAAAAATTATTAATGTGTTAAAATCTTAATTTAAAATGGGTTCGTCATTCAAAGGTGTAAAATTAACCTTTTAAAAAAATAAGTTTTTATACATCAAATAAGGTTTTATTCATAACCTATGACTAAAATATTCATTGGATGAATATAAAAAATATTTTATTAAGTATATAACACATATATATCTCATTAATTTAATTACCAAAAGTAATTCACTCTAAAATACAGATATCTAATTGATTTATATTTTTCATAAATAACTGATAGTCAATGAATTCATAATGCATTTTCATAAGTTAGTTATAATTATTCTCGCTAACCTAACAGCTAGGCTGTAACATTAATTTTATAATAAGGGTATCTCATGGTTAGTTTAAACTCACGATTTCGTGCAAAGCAAGCTACCGAAGAATAAAAAATATTTAAAGAAAATATTTCATAAAACATCTGGGTGTTACAGGCTGGTTGTCATTAGTATGACTATCCTTATCTCTTTAGGGGTCATGATGAGTTGCTAGATCCCGCTCTTGGTCTATGAATGTTATTCACTACTATCAAGATAAGGGCCTAGAGGGTCATACACAATAGCGTAATCAAGAATCTTCCATATTCAGTTGAATAGGTATACAGGACATGGTGGGCCCCATCACCGAGATCCGAGTTTTGTCTACGGATATACAATCACTAGAGGAATAAATAAATTCAAATTATTCAAGTTAAAAAAAATTGGAATTGAATTTATTTATTATATTTTTTCATAAGTTTTAAAGTAAATACATTAAAATATTATATGAACGAATATTAATTTAAAATATTCAAGATTCATTTAATATTTGCGGGAACATTGAGGTGTGTTAATGGCTCAGAAATTATCACATAATATATTTATTATATTACAATAATGTGATGATAATATAAATGGTTTTTATGACTCAGTACAGTATTTATAATAAATCATTTATTTAGTGAGAAATAAATAGTCAGGTATCAGGAGTTTATTTCAGATATTTGTTGTTTCACTATATATAGAAGAGAAAGAGATAATGAGAGGGACTATTCACTACTAAATGGTGAGAGCCTCTCTCTTTTGTGCACTTTCCCACATTCTAGAGAGAGAATATGTCGATCCAAGTGACATGATCGAGATCTCTCCCATGCATCGCAAACACAACTTTGTAGTGGTCGTTGGATCGTTTAAGAAATTGTTGGATCTCCACGCTTGCACCAGCAATTCGACGATCGGCATTCCCATAATTTCATGAAGCATATGTGGACAATCTAGAGGAATTCAGCTTTGAATTCTTCGAGCAACGATCGGCATTCCCATAATTTCATGAAGCATGTGTGGACGATCTAGAGGAATTCAGCTTTGAATTCTTCGAGTAGCAATCGCCAACGACGAGCATACGTCGAACGCGAATTCAGATCTAACCAGATATTTATGGTTTATCATTTTATGCTTAAAATTCCTCATGCGCGATCCTCAGGCTTATACCGGGAAGTGCATCACCGACAACGATGTAGTCACGTCGATCGTCAATGTAAAATTTTTGAAATCCTGTTTTTTGGACTTCCGTTGCATGTGTGGTACCTTCAATTGGCATCGGAAGTACATGAAATGATTTTAAGCCAAACAAAAAAATTAAATCTGAAGTGTTATAGAAGGCGAGATCAAATGGTCAAACTACGACCATTCAAAGTTTTAAACACCGATTGAAAATCAGTTTTCGCGGGTATTAAATCCAAGAATATATATATTCATCCGTTAATTTACTCGAATCTGTCGGAAAAACACTTTTCGAAGTTATCTACTGTTTTGGCCAGATACCAGTGACCGAAATGGTGTTTTTCACCCAATCAAATTTCCACCGGTCATACTTTTAATAATAATAAAAGTTTTCTAAAGCCTATGTTTATAGGCATACAAAATTATGAGAGAGAACAAAACACAAAAAAAAAAGGGATCGCAGACTTGGAACTTATGGGGAATTCTTTTGCGGGTCAACGATTTTAATCAAAAATAATAATAAAGGGATCCAGTGTCTGGCCCACCGCCGCCTTTGGCCAGTCGTGGTCCTCACCTCACAACCCTACTGGTGTGCTGCTCGGTCGTCGTCCCTCAGGCGACCAACCAGTGCTCAGCAGGGAGACCCCCTCTGGCCGCGACCCGCCCTGGGCGCACCAGGTAACAACGACACTGCCGCCCTTGGGAGAACCCGGGATTCCGGGCCGCATCAGCCCCCTCACCGCGGTGAGCTCCACCAGGACGCCTCCCTATTGTTCACCGACAAGCGCAACAGCCAGTAGACCGCTCGCCCACTGGTCAGCCACCCAGCCTGCGCCGCTCAGAAGCCGCGACTCCCTATCCACCTCGACCCACGACAGCGTCAGACCGACCTCCTCCCCGCGGCGGAGCCCTCCAACCGCTATCCTGCCGGACCGCCTACCCCGCGACCCTTCCTTTTGGTCGGCCCTCCTTTTGCGCGAGGAACCCTGGACGCTGCCCGCTGGCCCGGTTTGGACCACCGTCGTCCAGCTCATGCCGTTATCCCGCTCAAATACCGTTCCTCTGGCCATCGTCCCCTCTTCTCCTGCCACTGTGAGGTCGATTCACCCAGATTTGCGGAGCTTGAGCTTGTCCCCTCACCACCTTCATGTTGGGGAGAATTCCGAATCTGGGCCGAAAATTGATTGCCAAAAATGTCGTCAGAAACCCATCGAAATATGGAAGCGATATGAGCAGAATAAATAAATCAACACGCAGGTTTTTTTAACGTGGAAAACCCAAAAAGGAAAAACCACGGGACCTAGTCCAGAAAAGAGAATCCACTAAAATAGATAAGTACACGGTAGAGACTCCCCAAAAATAAAAGGGATCTCAAAAGTAATACTCATGAATAAAATAGTGAATCAAAGTCAGAAAGCAGATGCAGTCTGAAGCCAGCCTAAAACAAAGAACGCAACCTGTAAAAGAAACCCAAATAGATCTGACCGTGAAAGCAGGAGATTGATGTCCGAACAAAAGGTGCAGATGAAAAAGCACCGGGATCGGATCAAAAACCACCGCAGATGAAAGCCGATCAAATCAGAGTAGTTCCGAAGGTTGCAGAACTTAAAACCGCTGGGTAAAATCTGAACTGCACTGCGCCGAAGATTACGAGGAGAGCAGCACACACACAAAAGGTATCCTGTCACAATGTAGATCCACCGTCGATGTCACGTTCGTCATGGATGACGACCCACACAGACTACCGCAAATGCAGCAGACTCTTTCCTCTTGTTCTCGGTGGACTACATCTTGAGCAGCTCTCTCTCTTTTTTCTCCACCAGTTGCTTCCCCTTTTATAGGCTCTCATATGCCGCATATCTTGATTGAAATGGAAATCTGAAAATATATATCAAGGAAAAAAGATATCACGAGATCTTTTGTATCACATCCTAGCAGATACACATGCAGCCAAATCTAAAAGATATGTCATATCCAAAAAACATATCTCATCTCAAATCTGGAAACACCCACATGCGGTCAACAACTGTTATTCCATCCATTAATAATGAGAATTAAATCTTCATAATGCTGGGAGAAAATCTCCAATTAATGTTGAGATAAATCTCTCCATTAATAATTTTCTCTCTCATCATAAATGTGATGAATCCCAACAATCTCCCCCTTCATCACATTAATGAATGGAACCATCCAACAAACCTAGTTGGAAAGAAAATAGGTCGGTATCACACCAGACATCATCAACTGCAGAAAAAATATGACGACGTCCTTTTGCACTTCTGATAAAAAATATCAGCTCCCTCTACAAAAAGAAAACCAAACGCCGAAATTTTCGTCACATTTGTATTTGCACCATCCTGCTGAACAAGACCAGATTCAGAAACATCTGACTCCCCCATAATAGTGATTACCACATAATCTGGAGCACCTGCAGGAATAAACAGCTCCCCTGCTCAACATCCCATGAGCGGATATGTGCATCACCTCTCTCAACCTGCTTTAATTTCCAAACTTTATTCTGCTCCACGCACGCATCTGCGATCCTCTTCGAAGCTTCCAAAATCCTCACGTTAAACTGCAAGCACAAACCAACCTCCTCTGATACCACTTGTTGGGGAGAATCCCGAATCTGGGCCGAAAATTGCTTGCCAAAAATGTCGTGAGAAACCCATCGAAATATGGAAGCGATATGAGCAGAATAAATAAATCAACACGCAGGTTTTTTTAACGTGGAAAACCCAAAAAGGAAAAACCACGGGACCTAGTCCAGAAAAGAGAATCCACTAAAATAGATAAGTACACGGTAGAGACTCCCCAAAAATAAAAGGGATCTCAAAAGTAATACTCATGAATAAAATAGTGAATCAAAGTCAGAAAGCAGATGCAGTCTGAAGCCAGCCTAAAACAAAGAACGCAACCTGTAAAAGAAACCCAAATAGATCTGACCGTGAAAGCAGGAGATTGATGTCCGAACAAAAGGTGCAGATGAAAAAGCACCGGGATCGGATCAAAAACCACCGCAGATGAAAGCCGATCAAATCAGAGTAGTTCCGAAGGTTGCAGAACTTAAAACCGCTGGGTAAAATCTGAACTGCACTGCGCCGAAGATTACGAGGAGAGCAGCACACACACAAAAGGTATCCTGTCACAATGTAGATCCACCGTCGATGTCACGTTCGTCATGGATGACGACCCACACAGACTACCGCAAATGCAGCAGACTCTTTCCTCTTGTTCTCGGTGGACTACATCTTGAGCAGCTCTCTCTCTTTTTTCTCCACCAGTTGCTTCCCCTTTTATAGGCTCTCATATGCCGCATATCTTGATTGAAATGGAAATCTGAAAATATATCTCAAGGAAAAAAGATATCACGAGATCTTTTGTATCACATCCTAGCAGATACACATGCAGCCAAATCTAAAAGATATGTCATATCCAAAAAACATATCTCATCTCAAATCTGGAAACACCCACATGCGGTCAACAACTGTTATTCCATCCATTAATAATGAGAATTAAATCTTCATAATGCTGGGAGAAAATCTCCAATTAATGTTGAGATAAATCTCTCCATTAATAATTTTCTCTCTCATCATAAATGTGATGAATCCCAACAATCTCCCCCTTCATCACATTAATGAATGGAACCATCCAACAAACCTAGTTGGAAAGAAAATAGGTCGGTATCACACCAGACATCATCAACTGCAGAAAAAATATGACGACGTCCTTTTGCACTTCTGATAAAAAATATCAGCTCCCTCTACAAAAAGAAAACCAAACGCCGAAATTTTCGTCACATTTGTATTTGCACCATCCTGCTGAACAAGACCAGATTCAGAAACATCTGACTCCCCCATAATAGTGATTACCACATAATCTGGAGCACCTGCAGGAATAAACAGCTCCCCTGCTCAACATCCCATGAGCGGATATGTGCATCACCTCTCTCAACCTGCTTTAATTTCCAAACTTTATTCTGCTCCACGCACGCATCTGCGATCCTCTTCGAAGCTTCCAAAATCCTCACGTTAAACTGCAAGCACAAACCAACCTCCTCTGATACCACTTGTTGGGGAGAATCCCGAATCTGGGCCGAAAATTGCTTGCCAAAAATGTCGTGAGAAACCCATCGAAATATGGAAGCGATATGAGCAGAATAAATAAATCAACACGCAGGTTTTTTTAACGTGGAAAACCCAAAAAGGAAAAACCACGGGACCTAGTCCAGAAAAGAGAATCCACTAAAATAGATAAGTACACGGTAGAGACTCCCCAAAAATAAAAGGGATCTCAAAAGTAATACTCATGAATAAAATAGTGAATCAAAGTCAGAAAGCAGATGCAGTCTGAAGCCAGCCTAAAACAAAGAACGCAACCTGTAAAAGAAACCCAAATAGATCTGACCGTGAAAGCAGGAGATTGATGTCCGAACAAAAGGTGCAGATGAAAAAGCACCGGGATCGGATCAAAAACCACCGCAGATGAAAGCCGATCAAATCAGAGTAGTTCCGAAGGTTGCAGAACTTAAAACCGCTGGGTAAAATCTGAACTGCACTGCGCCGAAGATTACGAGGAGAGCAGCACACACACAAAAGGTATCCTGTCACAATGTAGATCCACCGTCGATGTCACGTTCGTCATGGATGACGACCCACACAGACTACCGCAAATGCAGCAGACTCTTTCCTCTTGTTCTCGGTGGACTACATCTTGAGCAGCTCTCTCTCTTTTTTCTCCACCAGTTGCTTCCCCTTTTATAGGCTCTCATATGCCGCATATCTTGATTGAAATGGAAATCTGAAAATATATCTCAAGGAAAAAAGATATCACGAGATCTTTTGTATCACATCCTAGCAGATACACATGCAGCCAAATCTAAAAGATATGTCATATCCAAAAAACATATCTCATCTCAAATCTGGAAACACCCACATGCGGTCAACAACTGTTATTCCATCCATTAATAATGAGAATTAAATCTTCATAATGCTGGGAGAAAATCTCCAATTAATGTTGAGATAAATCTCTCCATTAATAATTTTCTCTCTCATCATAAATGTGATGAATCCCAACAATCTCCCCCTTCATCACATTAATGAATGGAACCATCCAACAAACCTAGTTGGAAAGAAAATAGGTCGGTATCACACCAGACATCATCAACTGCAGAAAAAATATGACGACGTCCTTTTGCACTTCTGATAAAAAATATCAGCTCCCTCTACAAAAAGAAAACCAAACGCCGAAATTTTCGTCACATTTGTATTTGCACCATCCTGCTGAACAAGACCAGATTCAGAAACATCTGACTCCCCCATAATAGTGATTACCACATAATCTGGAGCACCTGCAGGAATAAACAGCTCCCCTGCTCAACATCCCATGAGCGGATATGTGCATCACCTCTCTCAACCTGCTTTAATTTCCAAACTTTATTCTGCTCCACGCACGCATCTGCGATCCTCTTCGAAGCTTCCAAAATCCTCACGTTAAACTGCAAGCACAAACCAACCTCCTCTGATACCACTTGTTGGGGAGAATCCCGAATCTGGGCCGAAAATTGCTTGCCAAAAATGTCGTGAGAAACCCATCGAAATATGGAAGCGATATGAGCAGAATAAATAAATCAACACGCAGGTTTTTTTAACGTGGAAAACCCAAAAAGGAAAAACCACGGGACCTAGTCCAGAAAAGAGAATCCACTAAAATAGATAAGTACACGGTAGAGACTCCCCAAAAATAAAAGGGATCTCAAAAGTAATACTCATGAATAAAATAGTGAATCAAAGTCAGAAAGCAGATGCAGTCTGAAGCCAGCCTAAAACAAAGAACGCAACCTGTAAAAGAAACCCAAATAGATCTGACCGTGAAAGCAGGAGATTGATGTCCGAACAAAAGGTGCAGATGAAAAAGCACCGGGATCGGATCAAAAACCACCGCAGATGAAAGCCGATCAAATCAGAGTAGTTCCGAAGGTTGCAGAACTTAAAACCGCTGGGTAAAATCTGAACTGCACTGCGCCGAAGATTACGAGGAGAGCAGCACACACACAAAAGGTATCCTGTCACAATGTAGATCCACCGTCGATGTCACGTTCGTCATGGATGACGACCCACACAGACTACCGCAAATGCAGCAGACTCTTTCCTCTTGTTCTCGGTGGACTACATCTTGAGCAGCTCTCTCTCTTTTTTCTCCACCAGTTGCTTCCCCTTTTATAGGCTCTCATATGCCGCATATCTTGATTGAAATGGAAATCTGAAAATATATCTCAAGGAAAAAAGATATCACGAGATCTTTTGTATCACATCCTAGCAGATACACATGCAGCCAAATCTAAAAGATATGTCATATCCAAAAAACATATCTCATCTCAAATCTGGAAACACCCACATGCGGTCAACAACTGTTATTCCATCCATTAATAATGAGAATTAAATCTTCATAATGCTGGGAGAAAATCTCCAATTAATGTTGAGATAAATCTCTCCATTAATAATTTTCTCTCTCATCATAAATGTGATGAATCCCAACAATCTCCCCCTTCATCACATTAATGAATGGAACCATCCAACAAACCTAGTTGGAAAGAAAATAGGTCGGTATCACACCAGACATCATCAACTGCAGAAAAAATATGACGACGTCCTTTTGCACTTCTGATAAAAAATATCAGCTCCCTCTACAAAAAGAAAACCAAACGCCGAAATTTTCGTCACATTTGTATTTGCACCATCCTGCTGAACAAGACCAGATTCAGAAACATCTGACTCCCCCATAATAGTGATTACCACATAATCTGGAGCACCTGCAGGAATAAACAGCTCCCCTGCTCAACATCCCATGAGCGGATATGTGCATCACCTCTCTCAACCTGCTTTAATTTCCAAACTTTATTCTGCTCCACGCACGCATCTGCGATCCTCTTCGAAGCTTCCAAAATCCTCACGTTAAACTGCAAGCACAAACCAACCTCCTCTGATACCACTTGTTGGGGAGAATCCCGAATCTGGGCCGAAAATTGCTTGCCAAAAATGTCGTGAGAAACCCATCGAAATATGGAAGCGATATGAGCAGAATAAATAAATCAACACGCAGGTTTTTTTAACGTGGAAAACCCAAAAAGGAAAAACCACGGGACCTAGTCCAGAAAAGAGAATCCACTAAAATAGATAAGTACACGGTAGAGACTCCCCAAAAATAAAAGGGATCTCAAAAGTAATACTCATGAATAAAATAGTGAATCAAAGTCAGAAAGCAGATGCAGTCTGAAGCCAGCCTAAAACAAAGAACGCAACCTGTAAAAGAAACCCAAATAGATCTGACCGTGAAAGCAGGAGATTGATGTCCGAACAAAAGGTGCAGATGAAAAAGCACCGGGATCGGATCAAAAACCACCGCAGATGAAAGCCGATCAAATCAGAGTAGTTCCGAAGGTTGCAGAACTTAAAACCGCTGGGTAAAATCTGAACTGCACTGCGCCGAAGATTACGAGGAGAGCAGCACACACACAAAAGGTATCCTGTCACAATGTAGATCCACCGTCGATGTCACGTTCGTCATGGATGACGACCCACACAGACTACCGCAAATGCAGCAGACTCATGGTATTGCTTTTGGAGTCTGCTGCATTTGCGGTAGTCTGTGTGGGTCGTCATCCATGACGAACGTGACATCGACGGTGGATCTACATTGTGACAGGATACCTTTTGTGTGTGTGCTTCTCTCCTCGTAATCTTCGGCGCAGTGCAGTTCAGATTTTACCCAGCGGTTTTAAGTTCTGCAACCTTCGGAACTACTCTGATTTGATCGGCTTTCATCTGCGGTGGTTTTTGATCCGATCCCGGTGCTTTTTCATCTGCACCTTTTGTTCGGACATCAATCTCCTGCTTTCACGGTCAGATCTATTTGGGTTTCTTTTACAGGTTGCGTTCTTTGTTTTAGGCTGGCTTCAGACTGCATCTGCTTTCTGACTTTGATTCACTATTTTATTCATGAGTATTACTTTTGAGATCCCTTTTATTTTTGGGGAGTCTCTACCGTGTACTTATCTATTTTTAGTGGATCCTCTTTTCTGGACTAGGTCCCGTGGTTTTTCCCTTTTTTGGGTTTTCCACGTTAAAAAATCCTGCGTGCTGATTTATTTATTCTGCTCATATCGTTTCCATATTTCGACGGGTATCTCACGATATTTTTGGCAAGCAATTTTCGGCCCAGATTCGGGATTCTCCCCAACACTCCATGTGACCCCCCTAGTGTTGTTGCCATCAGTTGGTGCTACGTCATTCCAGCACCACTGTACGGGCTCCTCCCGCGGCCATATCCGGCGAGCCGGCCACCCGGTACACCTCAGATTGCCTGTGTGCGGTCTCTGCGGTAACCCCTGCTGCAGGTTTGGTTAGACCCAGTCCGCCCCAAAATAGATTGGGACACCCCCAAAAATGGGTCTTGGTGGGCTCACTTGGCCCAAAACACCCCTGTATGAGGTATGCACCACCGGGAATGAGCCTATGTGGGTTTGGCCCACAGGCCCTACCGAGGGTTTCCGGGGCTGTGTAGTTTTATTTAATCAAGTTAATTAAATTAATTAATTTAATTTTGGTTTTAAATAAAATTAATTAAATATTGATTTTTGATTTAAAACTTATTTTTTATTATTGTGGGTTAAATTAATTTAATTTAAGTGTTGAATTAAATTCATCCATTAATTTTATTTTTGGTTTTGAAATTAATTTAATTTTGGGATCGAATGACATAATATTGAATTAAAATAAGAGTGAGTTTTAATTTAATAAAACGCCCTCGAGTATAAATTAATGCAAGCTTAATTTTATTTCTTCATTTATTTTAAATACGCGAGTTTAATGCGTATCGACTAGTCATGAGCCATAGACCGACCAATGCATGTCTGATGCATGTTTAATTAATTTATTTAATTATTTCAATGGTTGTTTGTAATAATTAGTTTATTATATGGAGATTTGCGAGTCGTCTGTGTCATTGTATGTATAAGGGTCTACGTGTCCAATTCTCAGTTGTATTTTATACTCCCAAGACCCCCTTACCTATGTGCAAGTTCTGTTGTATAATGACAAAGACGAGTAGTGACACACTTTGCGTCGAGCTATGGTGATGCACCACACACGAGTTTGACGCATTGGATAGACAAATACTACAACTTGAGTCGGAAGCGACGCGACTCAAGGTATTACTCATAGGGTCTAGGTTGATCCGTTATTCACTCAATGGATCAACCATTAGTATCAGCTCATGATCAAGTCATCATTTTATTTTTGCATAGTTTATTATTTTGTGTATGTGTAGTTTGTGCGCGTTCACATGGAATAATAAACAAGCATGCTTAGATAAAATGAACACGTAACACGATGAATATTTTCTATTTATTGCATAGTCAGTTATGAGTGTGATGACGTAGTACATGCTTATAAAATAGAAAATGATTTCATTTCATCATTAAAAAATAATAAAACCCTCAAAGAAATATTAAGTTGTAACCGCCTTCCATCATTTGAATTTGGACCAAACCGGGTGTTCAGGGTGCTCGATGAGCCATAGTTGAGGGCGCCTCTTACTACTAGGAAGTTCTTATGAGAGCGGTGGGTTGACCTAAGTAAAGTGGTTGTAAGGATTAGTCATACCTAGCTTACTATTATTTTAGAGACAAGCATTGAGTAAATCAAGTTATGATTTTAGAAGCTGAAACTTCACTCAACATATCAAGGAATCACAAGTTAATGCAGCTAGCCAGTCAAATACTACCACGAACCCTCTGAGTAGTGGCGTAGCCATAGCTTGCAAACTATGAGTGGAGGTTCAGGGATCCTTTCCACTAGAATAAACAAGTGACATAGTATTCCAATTCTATAGCATAGAGGGTTCCTAGAATTTGATAAAATAGTGAGAGAAATTTAATGATTTAATTAATGAATCAAAATGTCTAAAATGGTAATCAATATAAAAGTACAAATCTGCTAGAATTTTATTTTTGTAGAAAATGGAAAGTTATACCACATGAAATACTATGAGAAATAATGGATAAAGTAAATGTCCACACTAGAATGAGTTTCCAAGTGTAGGGCAAGCACTTGCGCATGATACTACGGTACAAGAAATTCAAGGTGCCAGTGTCCCCAATACCTGCTAAGTTACCTTAGGAAGAGAGTGTAAAATTGCTTACAAGTGACTCATGGATAAAATATATGATGGTTATATCATTATTCTATCATCAAAATCTGATGTTAGTTGTGGTCACTACATCATGACATAGATGCTATAACATGAAGTCTCATCTTCAAGAAGTTTACGAGGAGAAAGTGAAGCAACATATGAATAAGGTGATGATTACACTGGAAATATGTAAATTGAAAGATGGATCACAATCTTTCAAAAACATCCCATTCTCTTATCATTTTTACCCATCTACTTCAGTCTTATTTTAGTTTAAAAAATGAAAAATATTGAGTAAAGGCTTCATTACCTTTTTAGGTATGGTTCCCCAAGTTAATAAGAATATTAAAGAAAGATTCATCTTTAATTTTTATGGCAGACAAATTGAAAGACAAGGCAAAAAGGCCAATGGAAAGTGGCATGCCAAGGGCACATTCACAACATCCTTTAATACAATGAGGTTGGATTTAAATAGGAGGCTATTTGCATTGCATATTATAAAATTATGGAAGTTTAATCGTAATAAACTGATATAAATAAGCAAGTTATCACTTCTTCTTTAGGTATATTCATCACATAAATGTAATGTTTCAATCATACTTATTAGGTATTAAGTACGATATGCCTTTTATATATGTGTATTAAAATACAGTAACCAAGTAAGTATAGAAATGTTACAAGAAGTAAGGTGTATTCTCCAAGCGGCTGGGAAAGAGTGATTCCTAAGTCGGCAGTGAGAAGTACATGACTTCTCTATTTTCAAGTGAATGATTTTTTGTAAAACTATTATTGAGTATAACCAAAACATTTATCTCACATGTCCTTTGGACACAAGGATACATTATTCTAGGTTTTGAAATGAATGTTGTTTTGGGTGTTTAATACTTAACCAATAGTTCAGTGATACATGAATCATAGGCAATAACTGATGAATATAAAATGTAACCCAGTTGTGGCAAGAAAATACTTATTAAGAAAAAATAAAAGTACACATCTAGGATATACCCAATATGGTATTTAGACTCATCCGAGCTAAAAACATTAGGTATTATCGATGTATATACTTAGTTTTGGACAAATGAAACCTTTAGAAATAAAGGTAAGCCACATGGCTTTTGGATTTAGTTCAACAAGCGAGCATGAACTATTTCAAGGGTAAGCTAGTGGTGAGTATACTTTATGAGATTCCTTTAATTTTTTAAGGAATGGTAAAGTGGGGTATAGAATATTCATAGTTAGAATACATGAGTTGCTTCGGGTCGACATGTTAAGGAAGATCTTGACCAAGCATATATCGATCAGTATAATGTAGCATGGAGTAATTTCTAAACACACATTACCTCTACATCACTATATTGATGTTAATATGGAGGATCGATGATAAGTCTTAAATGTTAACATTGATCAATAAAATGCAGCAGGTATCAATTCCTAAACACACATTTTATACATCAGAGTCATGATGTAAGTAGTATCAATGTTGAAACTTGCATAAACTTCCATTATATTTCAAGATGTTCTTTGAAAATAATGACGATATCCCATCACCATATGCCAACTAAAATGACTAACAGATATCATAATAGTTGTATTATGATAGAAATCCATTATGTTATAAGGACATGTATCAAGATACACAGAGTTTGTTAGGATATAAAAAAACTTGCATAGAGGAAAAACACAATGTGCATCTATAGTAATTAGCCTAAAATTTTATTAGAATATTATAGAAATCCCTATGATAGAAAGATTTAGTCAAGTTAGAGACAATATTTCTATATAAGGGTGCACATCTCTATTTGAGATAGTGGGAGTCATATTGACTTGGTTTTAGTCAATGCTACAGACGAACATATAGTTGGAATAGGAACTAGTTCCACAAGTATATTTGGAACATGAATGTTCTTGAGACATACTACATAGGAAGGATAAAACCATGGTGATGCTTTTGAATTCACTATGGCCAGTGATGTATTATTCATTGTGAATAATAATTCCTACAAGTAGAAAATATATGTAAATCAGCTAAGATTTACAAGGTTGATTAAAATTAAATAATGGATTCCATGTATCAAAATGAAAAGGGGATTATTATTTTGAATAATGCGGTGGGTATTCAAATGATATTATACAAGGATGGTAAAATCGTAATACCAATAAGGCTTTATTGGTTGCACCAAGTCATTCTGCCTAAATCCATTATAATTTTACTTATCACAACTAATTTCTAAGATCATTTAATTGGCCATTGGATGTCAAGATCAACTTTTATGGAAGGTGTCTATACGATGCAACCAGAAAGAGATAGTGACACCATATGATGCCAATAAGAGTTGCAAGTTACTGAAATCCAGTTCATGATTAAGGTAAAAAATAAGATCTTAGAACATTCATTTGGAATGAATCGACACCATGTGTCTACTAGAGGTTAATGGGAGCACTATTCTTTTCTAGGTAAAATATGTTCAGAAACATATGGAAAACAAATATTGGTCTTAAAGTTAGTTAAGACCAGGATGAAAGTAATTCTCTAGTGATTGACTTAAAGTACCAAACTAAGTTCTTGGGAAAAAGATATACCAAGGTAGATATAACAGTTGTTTATACCTAGTCTATCATACATATAGTGACCTGGTATTGAAAAATACAAGTTAAAACCATTTAATAGAGAATTGTTACCAGTGTCACATGACATATATCTCTCCAGGTTGACATGTCTAGGACATAGGAAGAGATTAATGCGGTGAGTTGGACTCCATACACTTTAGTGATGGATCAATAACATATAACATGATATGTACAAGAAATGATATTGATAATAAATACTTTTAGTATGTAGATATCAGTCATACCTAAGTGCATTGTAAGGGAAGTAGTTAGAACTATCCATTTGTACTTGAGAATGTATATAGGATATGCACCTGGTAAGTGGATAAGAAAGGTTACAAGTTTTCAGGGGACACAAACTAGTATTCCTTAGATCCATGTGATCTTATATCACAGTAAGACTAAGGTGTTGAGTGAGACAAGCTCATATATGCTAGTGGTAGCCATACCTACAAATACTGAGTATGTTGAAGCTTCTAAGGCAGTTAGGAAGAAGTTATATGCAATGATTTGTTTCAGTTCTTGGAATAACACCAAGTAAGTAAAGTATTATCATAATATAAATTATGATATTATTACTAGACAAGATTTCAAGTTACAATAGTGGAAAAAAGGTATATACTTAGGCATACCATCTCTTGAGAATTTTTACTCAAGGAGATGAGGTCACATATAAAAAAATTGCCATGTGACAGAAATGTGGTAGACCTAGAAACTAAAGATATAACTCAGTAGAAACATGATATTTATCATGTGAGATCTAATAAGTATGGTTAGAAAGTTGGATCTAGTGCAAGTGAGAGTTTTGTAATAGTGGGTTCCCTCAACCCAACTTGAACGGTTTGCCAAACCGTGCGCCAACCATGTGTCTGCCACTGTCCAAGAGGGGTCCAAGTCACGCGGTTACCTGGGGATTCCATAGGGTTTGAAAAAATGTGTGCCAACTGTGAAGAATGCATCTATCCAATCCCACACAGTTTGAACTCCCCCTTCATACGGTTTACTCTAATCGTGCACCAACCATGCAATATGCACATGATTCCCCAATTCCCTTTTCTTTCATGTCTTAAACCCCCAGAACACCTCTGATCTTCCTCATACACCCAATAAAAATTTAATTATCCAACCTTAATGGATTCAAACCAAAAATTAAATAATAACATACCTCCATGAAGTCCAGGATTTTACAAACCCAGATGCATCCATGAATGCACAAGATCTCATTATCATCAATAACCCATCCAGGCAGTGGGTAATTGCCTGTAATACTCTCTAATAGAACCAAGACATCGAAATATGATAACTACCTCACCTTCACTCTCTATATAAGTGAAGAGTTCACTGATAATGATGCAATTAAAGGCTTCCCATGATGGTCATGAACCTCCAATTACATCTTTGAAAATAAGGCTATAAGCTTCCATTCACTACTCGCCTCCTAAATTTCCTATGTCTGAGTCCTCCTACTCAAAGCATCGAAAACTACAGTGGCCTTTCTATGAGTATAGGCAAGCTCAAAGTCAAAATACTATAGCTATTCAACCCAAATTCATTTCTTGATTTTCAAGTCATGTTGTTTGAAAATATACTTGAGGATTTTATGGTCTGTAAACACCAAAAACCATTCTCTAAGAAAATAATGTCTCCAACAAAATAAATCTTGAACTATGTCTGCTAGATTGAGATCATTAATTGGGTATATCCACTCATGAGGCCTTATATTTGATGAAATATATGCAACAACTTGATCTTCCTGCATCTGGGTTGCTTCTAACCTGATATTTAATGAATCACAATAGACTGTATAACTTCTATTGGGATCTAGCATAATTAGGATCAACACTGAAGTCAATCTCTCTTTTATCCCCTAAAAGGATTTCTTTTAGGATTATGACCATATTAACTTCTTACCCATCTTATTAAAGCCCATAAGATTTGATTTTAGGTGTGAAAAGTCTTGAATGAAGTTCCTGTAATAACTAGTTAGCCCTGAGAAACTACGTATATAAAAAACGTTCTTAGGATTCTCTAAAGAAACTACAACTATCACCTTCTATGGATCAACTGATACTCCTACCTATAAGATAATATTACCCAGGAAGTGAACTTTATCGATCCAAAAGTGTCATTTAGTGATCTTAGCATACCACTGGTTCTCTTTCAGTGTATTTAGAATGATATCAAGATGTTTGGCATGGTTGTGTAGAGTACAAGAATACACCAAAATGTCATCCATGAATACCACCACAAATTAATCCAAATACGAGTGGAAAACCTGATTAATTTGAGCCATGAAAATGGAAAACACATTCTTGAGACCGAATGACATAAATAGATACTCATAAAGTCTATAACTATTATAGAACATTGTATGAGGTATATTCGAAGGTCTAACACATACCTGGTGATAGCCTAGCCTAAAATCAATATTTGAGAAAACCTAATCTCCTCATAGCTGATCAAAGAGGCCATCTATACATGGAAAAGGATATTGGTTCTTCAGAGTAAGAAGATTCAACTTATGGTAATATACACAAAGCCAGAGGGTTCCCTCTTCCTTCTTATAGAAAAGGATCGGTGAACCTTAGGTAGAAGTACTAGTCTGTATAAAACCCTTAGTTTCCAAGTCCTCTAGATGTATCTTGAGAACCTATAACTCAGTAGTGGCCATCCTATAAGGAGGAATAGACACTGGTGTATCTCCTAAAACCACATCAATAGAGAAATTCACCTCTTTATTAGGAGATAAACCTGAAAATTCATCTGGGAATATATCCCTAAAATGGTCCACTACAGGAGGGAATTTAGACTGTTGTATTACCTAATCACCCATATAAAGGTTAGTAATCTAGGTTGTCATGCCACTCAACCCATGATGATCTGGACCATCTCCACATGTATGGAAATCACATTCACCCTCGGTGAATATAAGTAACGCACTCTGAAGATGTGAAGGACACCATCCAGTGATAACAATCCATGTAGACATGATAAGAAACTAACTGGTACATCCTGAGAATAACATCGAAACCAGATATCTCAAGGATTAATAGGTTCCATAGAAAACGATAACTACTTATCTCAAGGGGGAACTCCTTACACTGGAGTACAATATGTGATTATATACCCAAACAAGTTTTAAGGGTCATCACCCCATAGAAATATTGAATTTTGAGCATGAGGCTTTCCACAATAGCCACAAAGATAAAAGAATTTGAATCCCCCGTGTCTGACAAAATAAATACCAAGGTATATGCTATTAAAATCGTACCCCAAACTATAGAAGGTCCATGAATCCGATCCCCACACTACATACACATAACCCTTTATACGGACTCGAGATAAAACATGAATAACATGAGTAGGTTTGCTCTGCTGATGTTGTACAATTGGTGTCCAGCTCCCCCATCCATGACCACCTCCTCCGCCTGACTAGCCAGTAGAACTTCATCTACCTTCTTGACATAAATCTAATGATCCTGATCCAGGACTCGGAGTTAGTGCTAATCCTCTCTCACTAGCCACTGAAGGGAAAATTATGAAAAGATATTATAAATTCCCCATCCTTCCATAGGATCATCACTCAACTGGGGCCCTTTCACACTGAGTTTTTATGTGCTCCTACTTCTCGGAATTATGATAGACTAAAAGTTCGTTAGTACATGTGCTATGACTGTTACTTACCTCATGGGAGGTCTCAAAGTGATGCTTCCTACCACCATATAATGCACTACTGGGTTGAGAAACTGGTCCACTCTAATATGGACCTCCAGCTTCCCTTGGGTTATGTTAGGTAATAAGAGCCCAGTTTACTATATCAAACATAATAGTCAACCAAAAAACATTCACCTGAGATCAAATAGGTTGTCTAATACCATCCTCAAAACATATTTCTTTTTCTGGATCATCAACAATATAAATAGGTGTAAAACATTGAAGCTCTATAAAACAATTTGAGTAAACCGTAATAGACATAAAAGCCTACTGCAGGTTCATGAACTCCCTGGCACAATCAGCCCTCAAGGTCTCAGGGAAAAACCAGTCATAGAAACTAGATTGGAAATCCCTCTAAAACCATTTTCCAATGATGAATTTATTAGTTCTGAATGTCCCAAAAAAGTTTGGTGGATCCCCGAATCATATATATCGTGAGTTTCACTCTCCTCTCAAGAGGAATCTCTAGGTTCTATAAGATAAATAAGACATTCTCAAGACATAACTTTGCATCATGTGGGCCACCATCCCATGAAAAATTAGGTGGATGATGTCGTTGGAACTCTCATGTAAACTTTTCTATAAAAGAGGCAGGTCATGGAACTCCATGTACAATCTACATAATCCAAAACTCCCCTTAAAACTAGGCATCATAACCCACATCAGGAATAACAAGAGGTTCTATAGGTGACACTACTAGAGGTAACACTGGTGGATCAGGGCCCACCACCTTCGGAGCATGTTTTTCACCACCCTCCTAGAACACAACTTGAGGAAATTGTGGTGGCATAACTCTACAAATTCAAAACACACACTTCAGATAGGATTAGATAATGGAAATGTTAAAAACATAAGAATAGGATAGGTATAAGCCTTCCTATAGAAGAGTCACACCCTTATGCCTACTCCTAAAGCCATTTCTAGGTAATAGGAATGATAAAAAGGAACACAAAATAGACTGACTATTTCCCACTACTAAGTTCAGGTATGGTTCAGGCTCTCTATTTCATATTAGGGTTCTGGTATACAGTGTTTCAATTTAAAGTTATAGAAGAAAACAACCTTTAAATTTAAATTAGAATCACTATTTAATGGGAACCTTTTTCATTTAAATTTAGAACTCAAGAGTTCTTAAATATTCCATTATGTATATCTGTATATATATAGCAAGGTCTAGTTGAATGCATCTATCATTCCCAAGTTATAAAGTGCTATGATTTATAGATTAGAAATGGTAGTACATGTTACTACAACCAGGATTTTAAGATGGTTCAATTAGATAGATCACCATTCCCAATTTATAGAGGCACGCACACTCTTTAAATTTCAATTGGCATACGTATAATTGAAAAAAACTAACTTTTTATCTTGTGTAACCAATGGTTCATGACTCTAACTCAATATAATTGGATAATTATGGTGCCATCATCACACTATATGGGAAAACACCATTTAGGTTGATGCAAACACTTTAATTATTCCAATTATTTATCCCTACAAGAAATTTTAACACAATTTCAAGTATAACTATCACAACACAAGGAATATGCAACAACAATGCAAACAATAAGTAAATGTGGAATGATATAATGCATTTTTAAGGTTTTGATGATGATGCATGATCCAATACCTCATTGTTGTACCAGGCCAAGGGTAACAATATAGATTCCACAATAATAATAAAACCACAATCTATGTGCACCACCAATTGTGAAATCAATGAAACTGTAACAATCATAATCCAAAACATCATATCCCATCTTAGGTAATTTGGATTTTCTATCGTGTATGGGTTAGCTACTCCCATGAATAGGGTCATTACCAAATTATGAGACATCCTAGTTTTCTTTCTACCGTCCCAAAATAGTAATTCAAAGAAAATAAACCCCTGATACCAATTTGTAATGTTCAAGACCCGATTCACTCATAATTAACCAAACCTAGTTGGTTACAAGGCTGTAAGCATGTCTCCTCATATACCATAGGCTAATGACTTGTGGTAAGGGTCCATGGTGGTACAGTGGGGAGGATATACCCTCATAATTAGAGTAACACAACGATGTAATAAATAAATAAATAAATAGAGGAAGCATAATATAAATTGTTAGCAAAAGGAAAATCATCCGGATATAATAAAAGATCACCAGCAGCAATATCCAATACCATATGTAAAATGATGTAATGTCATGTCTCTAAACAAAAAGGAACATTCATACATGGAAATAAGCACACATACATATAGGTATATCTAACGAACCAAAAAGATCAAAAGACTATATTCAAATAGAATCATGTTCCATAGATTGGTCTTGTGCTCCCCCAATCCAATGCAATAATCAATCAAGAATTAATAACTGAGTGATTTCCTCTATCCCTACCTGCATCCACAAAGTCTGTTCAGGTACCATGGGAGACCTGAATAGGGTGTGAGATATACTCAGTAGGCCACCACCAATGGTGTCTATAACCAATATATCATGTGTATATAAACTATAACCATGTGCATGTATACCAGGTAAAGATATAAAGTGAATGACAAGTCCATGAGCACAAGTTTTAATAAGAGCAGGCTATAATTGGTGAGCATCAATATATATATTAAGTTTCAATAGAAGGTAACTACTAGATTGAAATAAAACACATGTTAAAAGAGTATCAGAACTACAAAATCTTGGTCACAAGGTGTACAAATAGGGATTCCTCATTGAGACTAAAGATCACATCCAACGGTAAGCTCAGAATAGTACCAGACCTACATGGGCCTGGTCCCAAGGTGATAATCAGGGTGACCTCTGTCCAAAGATATGAATGTATACATAAGTCATAGGTGCCATACCACAATCTACCTCATCAGTTCCATGCCATAATTAATCATACCTAGGGTTCGTAGGTTCCATACCTTGATCCCCTAGTCAATTCCATACCATTATGCAATATGTTCCATACCTTTATAAGAAATCAATGTTATAACAAGATGTCCAACATCAAGCAAGTAATATAATAATTTCAAGGGATATGTTAGTGTCTATACCCAATTACAATTATCAATATAACAAAGCACTAGCCAAGAGAATATCCATCTCATTCCACATTTAAATTTAAATCCAACCATTTACTCATTTGATGATATTTAATATCAAGGTAAAAGAGGTATGTCCATATCCAATCATCTCATTAAATTTAAAAAAGGCTCCCACTAAAAGTTGGTGAGATCACACACCCAAAGGGGTGGTTCTATCATGGGGAAGATTAAGTAACTCACCTCAGAGGAGAATCGGTTTGAGGTTTACAACCTCCAACCATGTAAAATTGATAAAAGGGAAACACATTAAGGTCACAACAATCAAATTAATACATTTAATCAATTTAGGAGCAACATATGAAAGTTCCATCATACAAAACACTGATGATAATTTAATAGATAAGAAAAACTTAGAGAAAAGGTATAAAACACATAAATTATGCATGTGGTAGAACACTCATCTAGTATGGACCTTTGGTTTGGTCTAAATTAGAAGAAAATAGAAGAACAGAAAAATGACCTAAAAATAGGGTATATGAGCTTGCACCAAAATAGTATTGAAGACGGAGAGATAAATGAAGGAAGGCAATAGAATAAATCACTCACTAATGGAAATATAACATGATAGAAAACCTCACTAATAGAGGATAGATGAAGAAGTTAATTCAATGCCTAGGTTAGGCTTAGAGGAGATCTTCAACAGAAGGAGAGGGGCTCGGCTGCTGGAGAAAAATAGAAAGAATAGGGTTAGACTATTTAAAAAAAAGGAGGAAAAAATAGTCCTTTCTCCCAAATTTTAAAGGGTCACATAGTTAGGCCATACAGTTGGACAAACCATGCACCAATCACATTTCATGCACTACCCCAATACACCCCTCACATGGGTTAGGTTCACAGTTTGACTAATTGTGCACAACCCATGAAGAAACCCTCTGTAAAGAGGTCTGAAACACTCATATGATCATGCAGCCTGGGTTGCATGGTTTGAATAAACCACTTGGCCCCAAAAAGAGAATTGGACTTCCCCCACATAATTTAATCAAATCGTGCAGTCTGGGCGACACAGTTTCTACTAACCATGTGACCAACCTATTTCCTCCAAAAAGTTAGGGATCTGGAATCTGTACAAGCCCCCAAACACCCTCATATCCTCCATGAATTCATTGGGAACTTCCATTTGGATAAAACTAAGGAATTAGACTAAAAATAAAATTTTCCAAACCTTTAATAAAATTTAGGTTCTTACTGTAACGACTCATACCTTCCGACCTATACTTTGCCAAAAATATGATGTTTGAGGTGTCTGGGGGTACTCTAGGGTGTTTCTGGGACTTGTGAGTCATTCCAATGGTGACTCATTTCAATTTTTTTTTCCGAATTTATAGTTTTATAATGGTAGATCATCCTAGTAGTAGCTCATCCTGGAGGTATCTCATCTTGATGGTGATTCATCTAGCAGAGATTCTTCTAACAGTGACTTTCTTGTGGTGAATCACTGGTGATGACTCATCTGGCGGTGACTCACTGGTGGTGACTCGCTGGTGGTGACTTGTTGGGGATGACTCGTCTCGCAGTGAATCATCTGGCAGTGACTCATCCTAGTAGTGATGGTGACTCATTTCAATAGTTTCCCAAATTTCCAGAATTTTCCATTTTTTTAGTTTTTCCCTTTTTATGTATGTTTTGATGAGAAGTGAGTTTAATACCATATTTAAGAGGATTTGAGACTAATTCAAAGGATATCGATCATATCTTAAATTTATGAAATATTCAGAGGCTTTTAAATGGTCAAAACACATGGTTTTATTGAGATCCATCTTTAATGTCAATTCAAAAACTATATCTAATCCCGAACATTCAGGATCTAAACTTTCTAAAGAAAATATCCTTCCTCCCCCCTTTTGGTCTGGATTTCTCTTGAGGCCAGACATCCCAAATCCATCTTCCTTGGAGACCTGTAATGAGGTGTGATATTTGATTTGAGTCCCCCCTAAAGTAGTTTCTTACTATACGCACACCCCTGTTTTGGTACAATAAGGGTTTTTTTTATCATCTTTCTTCCAGTTAGGATTTACTTCATCTTTCTTGATTATGTATCATGTGGGATGTGTATATAAATATTTATCCTTTTGGAGATAGTCTATTTCAAATTATAAAATATAATATAATTTATGTAAAATAAATACAAAGGGGCAGGGGAATGTGATGTTTTATCTTACTGTTTTATTATTATTTATTGATGTTATGAATTGTATGGACTAAGTTACCCACTAAAAATCATGGTTGTTGGTGGTCCTTGCTTGATCTTCTATCTTGTGAACTATAGAATGCATGTTGTGTGGTTGATGAAAAACATGTACTATGTAATTGGATAATCATGTATAGTCAATTAATAAAATGGATGCCCTAGTATCATATGATTTCTATGATAACACCCTTAACTAACAAAGTGAAATTGGATAAGAGATCCCTCACTAAATCTAAAAGTATGTTGTATTTTGGTGTGTGATATGATGTGTGTGGGGGTAGTGTATGAGACATGGTTGTGTAGTAAGGATGTGATGGGGGTCATGATGTGGTTGTGCAACAGTGATGTGGTGGAAGATGGGTTTAGACTTGGCTGTTGGGATTTTGTTTCACTGTACTGCTTATTGTGTTTCGTGATGTGTTAGTTTCCTGATTGATATGGATGAAAAAATGAATAATAACCATGAAATAGAATTATCACATGATAATGATTTAAATGGAATGTTTAATGGAACAGGTCAGAATGGAGAATCTAGAAAATGGATTAATGATAGTTCAATATTGAAATATAAATTATAGCTTGTGTTTTTCTTGTATGGTGTTATGCATTTAGAGGAGGCGGCAAAGGGGGTAAGTCATGAGTAGGTTGGTTTTTTGTTTGTAAACCCATAGGTTGGGCGTGTGTGCTTTTTCTCTATATATATGTATACACTGTAAGTTCTTGTGATTTCTATATGCACCCCACCCTTGTTGAGTAGGTTGGTTTTTTGTTAGTAAACCCATAGGTTGGGCATGTGTGCTTTTTATCTCTATAGATACACACACACTGTAAGTTCTTGTGATTTCTATACGCACCCCACCCTTGTCGAGCACTATGTGTTGACACCCGAATAGTCACGTGGGGGTGTCTTTCCAACATCCCAGTGGGAGGATGGATGGGTGGCCACTCACTCTTCCCTGCCCCCTCTTCCAGGTGATATTGGACCAGGTGTTTTGGAGAAATTTGTGATGTCTGGTCCCAGGTGTTTTTAGGATGAGATGTGATGTGTTGTCCTAGGTGTCTTCAGGATGAGATGTGATGTGCAGTCTTAGGTGTCTTCGAGATGAGATGTGTTGTGATGATCTAGGTGTGTGTCATCAGGATGTGATATGATGTGATGTGTTATGATAGCCCAAGTGTGTGTGGGTGAGATGTACTATGATGTGTGGCCTAGGTGTGTGTGGGTGGGATGTGATGTGATATATTCAAGAGGTGGGAGCACAAGGACGCTTTCCACTAGGGTGTGAGAGTGGTTAATCAGTGGGAAAGTGGTGCGGGGTACCCTACCATCGATATGTTTTATATTATATTATATTACATGGATGAGTTATTTGTTGAGAGATCCTTGGTGAGGTTGGGGTATGAGGAGACACGCTCAGGAAGTGGAGGTTCCATAGGCTGACCCATTTGATCGATGAAGGGTTGATTCAGCTGGGGATGATGATCAGTGGAAGAGGATGTTGCACACTTTTTAATAGCAGACTTTGGAAAAGTATAAGGGGAATGTTTTTTATATAGAAACTGAGAATTGGATAGAGGAGCTGGAGATCTATTTTAGTTTGATCCGAGCCTCGATGGAATACGGAGTCCCTTTAGTAGTTAGTCAGATGCGAGGAGTTGTGCGTCAGTGGTGGACGATGTACCTTGGGGAGCCGAAGGAGGCAGATGTTTCATGGGATGACTTCTAGAAGGACTTTTGTAAGAAGTTCCTTTCATCAACAATGAATTATGAGAAGATGCAGGAGCTACTCTCCCTTCAACAAGGGAGTATGTCTGTGCGGGAACTTGGGATTAATTTCAAGGACTTTTTCCACTTCACCCCAAATCTTTTTTTGGATGAGGAGTCCTAAGAGAGGCATCTTGAGGAGACACTCCATCCTTCGATCTAGTATGTAGTTTCACCTTTTATGTTTCCAATGTACTTTGAGGTTCATAAGAAGAGAGAGGTGATCAAGCAGATACACTCAATAAGAGGTTTTTCAAGATAGGGTAAACAACAGGGTTCCATAAAGAGTAGAGTTTCTAGTGGCAAGCCTCAAGTGCTGGGGCCTTCGAGGTTTCAACCAGCTGGGAGTTTACCTAGGTAGATTCCCTTGTGAACTTCTAGTTTATATACCTTTCCTATAGGTTTGGTGCTGATGTGTTTCTTCTGTAAGGTTTTCAGCCATCTTCAAGACCAATGCCCAGTGGATGCTCAAGTTCAGCTTGGCTAAGTTGGATAAGTTTAGCATTATCCACAATAGAAGTTACCAGTGAGGCCATTCCAATAGCAGGGGAAGAAGGATTATGGTCCATCTAGGGAATATGAAGTAGGTAGAGGCTGACCATAGGGACCTCGACCCAAGAATGGTCATGGAGGTGACTGTTAGTAGAGAGTCGAGGGATTTGGGCTTGGTCAGTTGTATAAAGTGGAGGTAGCAGCACCAGATAGGCCAAAGATCATTAGAGGTGTGATTAGTTTATCATCCACACTTTTCTATGCTTTTTTTTATTCTAGAGCTTCACACTCCTTTGTGTAACCCACTCTATCCCATGTTCTAGAACTAGACATAGAGAGGCTTCTCATTCCCCAGGTGTTGACTACATTAGTCATAGTCCAGACCAACTTGTTTGATGTGTGTCAGGGGTGTAGACTTATGACGGAGCCACATCATTCCCATGGGTATCTTTTCTTACTTCAGATGCATCCATATGATGTCATCCTTGATGTTGAATAGTTATATTCTATGTGTGATATTATCGACTAATTTCAGAGGATAATCATGTTTTCGGATGTGGATGACCAACATGTGGTTTTTGTTGGAAAGCGATGTTGTCAGGTGGGAAGTCAGCGTGTGGAGCCTCTTCTTTCATTGGTGGCTTATTTTTCTATAGAATCATTAGACACAATAAAAAATGAGACTCCCTACCTTGTCAGCTAATTCCTAGATATTTTCTCTGAGGAGGTTGTTACACTACCTCCTTGACATGATGTTGAGTTTGTGATAGAATTGCAGCCCAATACTTCTCTAATTTTGATGGATCCTTATTGGATGGTACCTTATGAGTTGTGGGAGTTGAGGATTCAGATTGATGATTTGATGCATAAAGGCTTCATCTGGCCTAGTGTGTCGTTATGGGGTGATCTAGTGTTGTTCTTCAAGAAGGAGGATGGTTGTATGAGGTAGTGCATAGACAACCGAAGGTTGAATTAGGTGTCAATCAAGAATAGTTACCCACTTCCATGGATCGATGATCTTTTTGACCAACTGAGAGGGGTGATTTGGTTTTCTAAGATCGACCTGCAGTCTAGATATCACCAGTGAAGGGTGAAGGAGGGTGATATCCTAAAGACTTCCTTCAGATGCAAGTATGGGCACTTCGAGTTTGTAGTCATGTCATTTGGTGTTATGAATGAACCAACTGTGTTCATGGGGATCAATGACCTTCATGTTTTGTGAGTTCCTGAACTAGTTCCTTGTCATATTCATCAATGATATGTTGATCTACTAAAAGTTAGAAGAGAAGCATTTCGAGCATCTCTAAGCTGTCGTGTAGGTTCTTCAGCACCACCAACTCTATGGAAATTTGTCTAAATATAAGTTTTGTACATGATAGGTTCATTTCCTCAAACATATGGTGTCTCAACGGGTTGTTTCAGTTGACCTAATGAAGGTCTAAGTAGTTGTTTCTTTGGAAGAACCCAAGAACGTGGCGGGAGTTCATAGCTTCCTTGGTATCACATTCTATTATTAGAGGTTTGTTCCCAAATTATCTTGAGTTACAACCCCATTGATAGCATTGACTAGTAAATACCAAGATTTTGTGTGGACTGATCAAGTATAGGTATCATTCAGTTACCTGAAGGGGAAATTGGTAAGTGCTCTAGTGATTTGGTTTTCAAAGGAAGGGGTAATGTTTGAGGTGTTTTATGATTCTTCCCATCTGGGATTGGGATGAGTCTTGATGTGGAAGAATTCAATGATCTCTTATGGGTCTAGGTAGTTACACCCTCATGAATTTAACTATGCCACCCATGATCTAGAACTAATGGTAGTTGTGTTTGCGATAAAGTTGTGGTGACACTACCTCATTGGGGAGTGCTTTGTGGTCTTCATGGATCATCAGAGTTTGAGGCATGTCTTTTCCCAATGTGACCTGAATATATGACAATTAATGTGGATGAAGTTTCTTCGGGACTATGATTTTGATATCTCCTACACCTCAATAAAGGGGAATGTTATGATCAATTATTTGAGAAGAAAGTCATAGAAGGATGTTGTTCAGGAGTCTGCGGATGCTTGGAGAGTGTTGAAGGAGTTGGAATCCATACATTTAAATTCAAGGGTGGATGGTAGTATAGGTTTTTTGCTTCAAATGATGGTTCAATATTCCCTGATGTATTAGGTGGAGGAGTCTCAGTGGGGAGACTCAAAGGTAGAGGTGATGCATGATCGTGTTGCCCATGATGATTCTCTAGAGGGATGGTCAGAGTATATTCAGAACTAGACGTTGTTTCAATGAAAGCCGTTTGTTCTAGTAGCAATGTATAAGGGAGTTCTTAATGAGTTCCATAGATCACCTTTGGTGGTATACTTGAGATTTTCTAAGATGTACCACGGCTTGAAGATACAGTTTTGGTGGTCTAGGATGAAGTAGTAAGTGGTGCATTTTGTGGTAAGGTGCTAGGTTTTCTAGTAGGTAAAGGTATAGAATCATGTTCCTAGTTTTTTTGTAACCCTTGGATGTCCTCGAGTATAAATGGGATGAAATCTCAATAGATTTTGTCATAGGGTTACCCTGAGCTCCAGGAGGTTTTGATGCTATCCAGGTGATCGTGGATTGGTTGATGAAATCAACCCAATTCTTAGCAATCAAGGAGTTAGGAATAGTGGATGCCTTGGCTAAGAGGTATGTGGATGAGGTGGTACAGTTTCATGGAGTTCTGAGGTCCATTATCTCGAATCAAGATTCTCATTTTACCTCACGAGTCTGAAGGGGATTACAACATGATTTTGGCACCCAGTTGCGCCTCATAACTTCCTTCCACCCTTAGACAAACTAAAAGATGGAACAAACTATCCATATGTTGGAGGATATATTGAGGTCATGTGTCTCGAACTTTGATAGATCTTGGGTATGACACTTTCCCTTGGTTGTGTTCACTTATAATAATAGTTATCACTCTTCCATTGGCATGGTCCTATTTGAGGCTTTATATGACCATTTCGTTCTCTGTTGTGCTAGATTGAGATTGGGGAGACAAGAGTTCTTGGTCCTAAGGTGGTGCAGAGCACAATAGAGAAGGTTCAGTTGGTTTGAGAAAGGATGAAAGTAGTACAATACCAGAAGAAGTCGTATGCTAATTATAGGAGGAGGCCCTTAGAGTTCGAGTTTAGAGACCACGTGTTCTTGAAGGTTTCCCATATATGTGGGTAGTGGAGGTTTGAAAAGGTAAGTAAGATCTCTGCATATTTTATAGGCCCTTCGAGGTGTTGGGGTGTCTTGACGAGGTGGCTTACCACTTGGGAGCATGAGATTCATATGCGAGCCCAGTACCCAGAGTTGTTTTGAGTTTTCCCTTATCTTTCCTTTTTTCCTTATGATGTGTTGTTCAGACCTTGGTGTTTTATGAAATATATTTTTTCCCATTGATGTGATGTGTGAAGTGTGATGTGTGATAATGTCATGATATGAGAAAAATGTAAGACCATATTCCTAATCAAGATGCATTTTACTATGATGCGATTAAACCCATGCAGGTGAGTTAGGGCCAACCAAAGTGGATAATATATTGATATGAAGGATGTAATTACCTGATTATTATGTTTAGGGAAGTATGTTTTTTCAGTTTTTTTGGTGTTTGGGATAGAAGGTTTGGCTAGTGGTGATATTTTGGGTGTAAAGAGATCCTTGAGATGTATCTCAAGGGATGGTTGTTTGGACCCTTACTCTCTATTATTCTAGGTTTGTTTTGAATTCCCGAGGGAGAGAATAGTTTGAGAAGTATTTGATGTAACATCCTGGACTTTACAAACCATTACTTTGAAAAAAAATCTAATGTTTTAGGTGTTTGTGGGTAGTCTGGGGTGTTTTTGGGACATGTGAGTCATTCCAATGGTGACTCATTTCAAGAGTTCACCAAATTTCCAATTTTTCAATGGTAGAACATCTTGGCGGTAGCTCATCCAGGTAGTATCTCATCCTAGCAGTAGTTCATCCTGGCGATGACTCATCTAGTGGTGACTCTCTAGTAGTGAATTTCCGGTGGTGACTCATCTAGCGGTGACTCACAAGCTGTGACTCATTTAGCGGTGACTCACTGGCAGTGACTCGACTGGTGGTGAATCACTGGTGGTCACTCACTAGTAGAGACTCATTTGGATGTGACTCATTTGGCGATGAATCATCTGTTGGTGACTCATCCTGGCGGTGGTGGTGACTCATTTCAATAGTTTTCCAAATTTCTATAATTTTCAAGTTTTTCAAGTTTTTCCCTTTTTATGTATATTTTGATAAGAAATGGGTTTAATACCATATTTAAGAGGATTTGAGACCAATTCAAAGGATATCAATCATATATTAAATTTATACAATGTTTGGAGGCTTTTAAATGGTCAAATCGTGTGGTTTTGTTGAGATCCTCATTTAATGTCAATTCAAAAACTGCATTTAATCCCAAACATTAAGGATCTAAACTTTCTAAAGAAAATATCCTTCCTCCTCCCTTTCGGTCTGGATTTATCTTGAGGCTAGAAATACAAAATCCTTCTTCCTTGGAGTCCTAGAATGAGGTTTTGCGGTTGATTTGAGTCCCCCCTGAAGTAGTTTCCTGCTATACACACACCTCTATTTTGGTGCAATAAGGTTATGTCAATCATATTTCTTCCAAGTAGGATTTCCTTCATCTTTCTTGATTGTGTATCATGTGGGATGGGTATATAAATTTTTATACTTTTGGATATAGTATATTCCAAATTATAAAAGATAATATAATTTTTCTAAAATAAATACAAAGGGGTAGGGGAATGTGATGTTTGATCTTATTGTTTTATTGTTATTTATTGATGTAATGAATTGTATGGGCTAAGTTACCCAATGAAAATCATGTCTGTTGGTGGTCCTTGATTTATCTTCTATCTTGTGAACTATGGAATGTATGTTGTGCGGTTTATGAAAAACACATAATATGTAATTGGCTAATAACATATTTTTGGTTAATAAAATAGATGCTCTGGGATCATACGGTTTCTGTGATAACACCATTAACGAACAAAGTGGAATTGAATAAAAGATCAATCACTAAATATGAAAGTATGTTGTGTCGTGGTGTGTGATATGATTTGTGTGGGGGTATTTTATGAGACATGGTTGTGTAGCATGGCGTTGATGGGAGTCGTGATGTGGTTGTGCAACGGTGTTACAGTGGAAGATGGGTTTGGACTTGGTTGTTGGGAATTTTTTTCACTGTACTGCTTATTGTGTTTTGTGTTGTGTTAGTTTACCAGTTGGTATGGATGGAGAAATGAATAATAACCATGAACTGGAATTATTACATGATAATGATTTAAATGGCATGTTTAATGGAAAAAATTGGAATTGATAATCTAGAAAATGGATTAATGATATTTTGAGACTGAAATATGAAATTATGGCTTGTGTTTTTCTTGTATGGTGATATGCATTTAGAGGTGGAAACAAAGGAGGGAGTCATGAGTAGGTTGGTGTTTTTTTTGTAAAACCATAGGTTAGTCTTGTGTTCTATTTCTCTCTATATATGTATACATTGTATGTTCTTGTGATTTCCATACTCACCCCTCCCATGTCGATCACTATGTACCGACATCTGCATAGTCATGCAAGGGGTGTCTTATAACGTCCTGGTTCTGGAAGCTGCCCAGAGGTGCCCCGTACCCAGTTGGTCACATGACCTCAAGCGCATTTCCCCAAACGCTAAAGGCTGCTGACTAGCAGTGAGGGCCTTGGGTGTGATAGTGGGGAAACTATTCCCTCATTGGTAGAGTAATGTAGTGGAAATAAACAGATAACAATAGCAGAAACAGTAATAACATGCAATAAGTAAACAACAGAAGACTGGAAGTAATAAAAAACTGGAGTACACATATATATAAATGATGCATGATACATATGTCTAGGAAAATATCCAAACAAGTCACAATGCTGGAATAAATTACTAGACCAAAGTACAAATAAACAAATAAACTTCACTAGCATCACAAGCCTCAGCTTGGTCCCATGCTCTCCAACCCCTTGACAATCAAGTACCTGAAGTAGAAGGGCACTTGCCCTTATCTATACCTACAGTAATATAATCTATTTGGGCCCAAAATCATGACCTAAATAGGGTGTGAGACGAATCCCAGTAGACAACCACCCAAATATCTATGCCTAACAGTCAGTGAATATATATGGAAGGAAATAAGAAAAACAAAGTAGTAAACAAGGAATTACTCAAAAGTAAACAATCCTACAGTTCAATTTCATTCATTTTAGAATATCAATAAAGCGGATAATAAAAAAAAAGTAACCCTCTAGGATGTACTCATAGCCTCTCTCCTTTGATTCAACATATCAAACACAAGAAACCCTTTGGTAAGTACTCACAGTCTAACCCCTCTGGTTCAACTTTATCAAAGACACTCTGAGGAAGCACTCACCATCAATTCCCCCTATGGTATTTTATCATTAAACTACAAACACTTTGGGGAAGAACTCAATGTCCAATTCCCTATGTGGTCTCAAAATGTGGAACTACAGACACTCTGAGGGAGCACTCACGTCCATCCCTCCTATGGTCTCACAATTTAAAAGTGAACAGACACTTTGGAGAAGCCCTCAGCATCCATTCTCCCTATGGTCTACTACACCAGGATCCCATAGACCTGTGTAAGTAAATTATGCACAACGATGTTTAACAACCAAAGTAAACCTTAATAACTACTTGGCTAACAGATTTCAAGAACAACTTGGCTAACAACTACAAGCATAAAACAACATCAGATAAATCACTCCATCCTAACAACACTAGGCATGAAAAGAGAGCATCCTAACATGAAAAGCTAGACCAAATGGTCAATATCAGTTCAAACATGGGAAAAGACATCCATAGTAAGGTAAATAAACCTATTAACAATCAAACAACCTCTACTCAGGCACACAAGGCATAATAAGAATTAAGAGGGCTGAAATCCCTAAACCCGCAATACCCTATTCTAGGGTATTGGGAAATTTTTCACATAATATTCAAAGAATAACTACAGAAAGACACAAACCACATACCTCAACATTGTAAGATCGAAAAACTCTGGATTTGACACTTGAATCGACCTAGAACGTGGTAGATCTACAAAAACATCAAAAGCACTCAACTAAGAATATCTCACGAGAGTGGAAAAAACAAGGAACAAGGATCTAGAAGAATGAAGAACTCACTGATTATATTCCAAAACAACCGATGGAGTTCAATTTGGAGAACGGACAACGATTCATAGGCCCAGAGAAGATTCATCAGTGTTCGTCGCTCCTGGACAAGAGAGACCTAGAAGAAGGGTGTTCTTCCAATTAGACATGACCCCTTTCCGATATAACAATTAAAAAGAAAGTACATGGTGTGCTATTTAAAATAACACGGCGTGTACTTTCCTTAACTAGCCTCCACTTTAGGCGGTCTCCAGGTCACCCCACACGGTCACCTGTGACAATTGGGTACAAGAAATGTACTCTTTAAGTTTCCAGATTCTTCTCTTTTTCATAAAAACACCAGAAAAATAGAAACCATACCTGAAAAGAAGATCTAGGTTCTTAAAAACTTTCCCCCTTAAAGAAATTCATCCCCAAATTTCCCTATCAAGGTGGCATAGATGAATAATCCTCGAACATCTTCGGCCACTACGATCGTACATCGGCCTCCCTCTCCCAAGTCTCATCCTGTACTCACTCCTGTTTCCATAGCACCCATACCAAAGGAACAAACCAGCCACGAAGAACCTTCATGCTTCAATTAAAAATCCAAATAGGATGATCCTCGAACGATGCGTCCACCTTCAGCTGAACCTCCTTAGGTTGGAAAACATGATACGAGTATGAGGAGTAACGTCGTAGCTGAGAAACATGGAAAACGTTGTGCATAGCTCGATACCTCTGAGGTAACTACAACCGATAGGCAACCGGCCCAACCCTTTCCAAAACCTCAAACGACCCAATGTACCTCGATAAAAGCATACCCTATCTCCTAATCCTCTTGTGTTCCAACCTCGGTGTGACACGCAGAAAAACCTGATTTTCGACCTCAAACTCCAGAGGTCATCTCTGTCGATCAGCATAAGACTTCTATTGTGACTGTATAATAGCCATCCTCTTATGAATCAACTCTATCTGCTCTGAGGTCTCCTAAACAAGATGAGGTCCCAGAATAGCTGCCTCTCCTACTTCCAGCCAATATAAGGGTGATCGACATGGCCTACTGTACAAATCCTCATAAGGTGTCATCTGAATAGTTGCTTAAAAAATATTATTGTAAGAAAACTTTACAAGCAGTATGTGCTTCTCCCAAGAACCTCCAAAATTTAGGACGCATGCTCGAAGCATGTCCTCTAGCACCAGAATCGTACGCTCGGACTGGACATTTTTCTGGGGATGGTAAGCTGTACTTAGAAGTACCTGTATACCCAAATCCCTCTTTAATCCCTACCAAACCCAAGAAGTAAAGCGTGTGTCCATGTCTGAAACAATGAAGTGCGAGACTCCATGTAAATGTATGATCTTTTGAATGTATAAACTTCTCATCTCATCAGCACTGAAGGTATCCTTGATTGGAAATAATTGAGAAACATTCATGAGTCTATCAATGAAAATCCAAACCACATCGTTCCCTCAAGGAGATCTTGATAAGCCTGTCATGAAGTCCATCACGACATCACTCCACTTCCACTCGGGAATGGGTAACTGCTACAAAATCCCTACTGGTCATAGATGCTCCACCTTCACCTGCTAATTGGTGGAACACCTCATGAAAAAACCAGCAACAACTATCTTCATACCTGGCCACCAATACTGACAGTGCAGATCTCAATACATCTTAGTGACACTAGGATAAACTGCCCAAACTGAGGAATGAAAGTCCCACATCATCTCCTCGCGTATATCTGCTGACACCCATACGCACCCATGAAAACTCAATATATCATCTTCACCTACTGTCTATCCAAGAATAGGGTCCTCTCCTGTCATAATCTTCTATAGGACTAGGGCTTCAGAGTCTAATAGCTTCCTCATTCATACTCGATCAAGAAGAGTATAGGTAATAGCTATAGAAGAAAGAAACTTCTGCCCCTACCTGTCATGCACCTCCAAATTAATCTCTAAGAATAGATCCGTAAGATGCCACTCACTACTGGCCTCTTGAACTACCTGCTTCTGAGTCCTCCTGCTCAATGCATCAGCCACATTGTTTCCTTTCCCAGGCGTGTAGGAAAGCTCAAAGTCAAAAGACTGGAGGTACTCAACCCACCTTCACTGTCTCAAATTCAGATCACACTATGTGAAGATGTACTTGAGACTTTTGTTGTCAATGAAAACCACAAAATTCTCTCCCAACAGTTAATGTATCCAACAACATAAGGCATGAACAATTGCAGCCAACTCAAGATCGTGCGTCGGGTAATTCCTCTCATGTGGCCTCAACTGCCGAGACCCATACACAATGACTCCTTCTTCCTACATAAGCACTGCTCCCAACCTGATACCTGATGCATCACTGTACACAATATAACTCTTTCTTGGATCTAGAAATAATAGTATCGGTGTTGAAGTCAATCTCCATTTCAGCTCCTGAAAGGCTGAATCACAAGAATCATTCCACAGGTACTTCACACCCTTCTTAGTCAGGCTTGTTAGTGGCACTTCTAAGCATGAAAAGTCCTGTATAAAACGTCTTTAGTATCCATAAATCCCTACAAAACTTCATACCTAAAATAAATTCTTTAGATGCTCTTAGGAAACTACTTATCTCACTTTCTCTAGGTCTAATGATACTCCTATCTATGAGATAACATGAACTAAGAAGTGAATTTAGTCCATCAAAAAGTGTCATTTTGAGAGCTTATCATATAACTGATGCTCTCTCAGTGTACTCAAAATGATCTTAATATGGGTAGCATGGTCGTGTCAAGTGTGAGAGTACACCAAGGTATCGTGCACAAAGAATACCACAAAAGAATCCAAGTATGGATGGAACACTCAGTTCATCAGTGCCATGAAAACTGCAGATTGTTTGTGAGATTGAACGACATAACCACGTACTCGTATAGACCATACCTGCTCTAAAAGGCTATAAGAGGTATATCATATGGTCTAACATGCAACTGATTATAACCAGATCTCAAGTCAATATTTGAGAACACTCAGGATCCTCGAAGCTGGTCAAAGATATCATAAATCCTCAGTAAGGGATATCGGTTCATGACCGTCAACTAGTTCAAATTTTGATAATCCACACAAAGTCTGAGTGTACTATACGCCTTCTTCGCAAACAGGATAGGAAAACCCCAAGGAGAAGTACTTGGTCGGATGAAACCCTTAACCTGTAAGTCCTCTAACTACTTCTTGAGCTCCTATAACTCTAGTGTATCCATCCTATAAGGAGGAATGGACACCGGTCCCACTCCTGGTACAAGCTCAATAGAAAACTCTACCTCTCACTCTGGAGGAAAAACTAAGAAGTCCTTTGGAAAGACATCCCTGAAATGATCAACCACTAGAGGTAATTCCATCTTTGAAGTTCCTTGGTCATCTAGATATAGACTAGAAATCTGGGATGTAACTCCTCCCAACTCATGATGCTCGGGTCCTACTCTTCTTTCCTGGACATCCCATTCACCCTTATATAGAAACAAGTCACCCTTTGGTGATGTGAAACTCACCCTACGATGATAAAAATAAACCACAACCAGGAAGGGAACCAACCAGTCTATCCCAATAATGACATCATAGCCTGTCATCTCTAAGACATAGAGGTCCCATAAAAAGTGACACCCACCAACCTCAAGAGGTCACTCCTTTCACTGACGTACACTAGCCGTTCTTGTCCCCAACAGAGTATCCTGCGACAAGAAATTAGTAAAATTAAAGATACAGAGCCCAAGGATCTCCACAATAGTGAAAAATATGAAACTATGGGAAGACCATATATCTAAATGTGAAGAAGCTAAGACTAAGGCATCTAGAATCGTACTTCGAACTATAGAGGGTCTGGGATCCTGCTCTTGCTGGGTCTACTCTACTGCAAAAGTTTGGCATGTACCACGGCCTTGCGACCCTACCTGACCACCTTGAGATGATCCACCATGTTATTGCTGAAATCTTGGAAATTTTATACCACAACCATGACCTCCACCTCAGCTTGAATGGCCGGAAGAACTCCAGTTCCCAGACTGATGATAAACTGGTGGTCCTGCTCCTGAATGAGGAGTCATAAAAGAACCTCTATCACCAGCTTCTGGTGAGAAAAACTGACAGAAATGCTGAAGATGACCCATCTTGCCACAAGATCGACACTCAACTAGGTCTCTCAGGCAATGTGGACTCATATTCCCGCTCTTCCTGCACTGGTAGCACACCACCTGGCCACCAGAGGAAGTATTCTGCCGACTCAAATCTCCATGCAGAAACTCCTTGCGGCGCTTCCTGCTATCAGTCATAGGGGTACCAACTCTGGATGTCGAGCTTCCCTGGCTCACAGATCTAGAATCCCTCAGATTATGCTATGTAATTAGTTCCCAATTGACTATAGAGGTGATGGAAGTCAACCTGAATATTTTCACCTGAGATCGAATGTCATGCCTGAGACCATCCTCAAACTTCCTTGTCAGGAATAACTCATAACCTCTTAGGATGGGGGTGAAGCACTGCAACTTTGTGAAGTGAGAAGAATACTCCATGACTAAGAGAGTACCCTACTCCAGACTCATGAACACTCAGGCTCGATCAACCCTCAAAGTCTCCGGGTAGAAGTAATCGTAAAAGGCATACTGGAACTCGTCCCACGCCATAACCTACTGGCGTCCTACCTATGAGATTACATCCCACTATCTTTTGGAGGAATCTCGAATAATATACGTTTTGAGCTTCACCCTCCTCTTTGGAGGTTTCTATAGATGCTTAAAGATCAATATCATGGCTTCTAACCATGATTCTGCAGCCTGTGGTCCTCCTTCCCCTGAGAAAGTGGGAGGATGCTGCTGCTAAAATACCCACACCAACTTTTCCATAGATGGGGTAGGAGGAAAAACTCACCTGAAGGTCTGTATAAACCTAATGAAGACCTATCAAAACTGTTCATCATCACCTGTGTCCAGAATGACGGCTGGTGTCAAGACTGGAATGACTGGAACTGTTGGCAGTTCCTGATCTGCCATGTCCGGTGTCTGGTCACTACCCTGTAACTAGTGTAAAATTGGAGGAAGTCTCGGTGGCATTACTCTTCAAGGTAAAATGTACACCTTAGATCAATATTAACAAGTAATTAAACTTATAATTTCAATAAGGGAATAGGAGAAATAAATCATTCAATATTTCTAAAAGGTGGATACACGATGTGTACAACTCATACACGGTGTGTGTTCCCTTAAGATTTCACATGGATGCGTACTTTTTCTAGCCCAAGTCATGTAACACAACATAAACACGGTGTTTTGTCCTAACAAACAGTGTGTACTTGAATCCTCTTCCCCTACCTGAGTTCTTCCACATGACTTAACCCACATGGTTCTCCTAGAGAAAAACTGCACGAAATGTTTGTGCAAGACACAACATGTACTAGAAAGAACTTCACCGACCCGTGTTGTTAGTCATGCGGTCGGTTACATGGATGACTCTACATGGTGTGTTTGAGCCAGACATGATGTGTACAAACTACCCAAAATACACCCGTGTCGTTAGTAACACAGCCGGACACATGGTCTATACACACGGCGTGTACGTTCGGTACATGACGTGTTCCAAAAAGGATTTCCCAACCTTGTGTCTCTGCCCACATAGCCAGTGACACGGTTAGAGACTACATGGCGTGTACATATAGTACACAACATGTACTTAATAAAAACAGTTCCTTCCTAAATAGAATGACACGTGGCATGTATTCTGCAATACACACCGTGTATTCTAGGTTTTTCCAGATAGTTAGCCTTTGAAACTACTCTGGAACCCAGAAAAACACTGAAACGAACATCAAAGTGCCAAATTTCGATCCGTGGGGACCCATACTCCCTGTGAATCAAAGCTTGGAATCTTATACATGTCATATACAAGGGAAAAAAGCAATTATCCACCAAATTTTGATCCATGAGGGCCCATAACACCTCAAGAACCAAAGTTTGGCACTCATTCAAAAAAACCTTACATATTCGCAATACCCTACCAAATAGAAGGTATTCTATCAAGGCATCTATCACAACATCATTCATATCTAGCACAACATCTATCACAACAACATGAAATTAGTGATTCACCCTAAATGAAATGGAAATAATGCATGACATGTTATCTCTAGCAAGTGCCTCTATGATGCATGAAATGGGATACCATCATCTCATCGGGTTGAAATAGAAATAGAACCTCAATAATATTAACAATAACAACATAAAACATGTGAATCACCCAATGATGAAATCAAATCAACTATAATAATTGAAAACCCATACAAATTTAAATATATGAGGTAAATTGGATTTTCCCTGTACACGGGTTAGCTAGTCCTGGGCACAACTTATTACCAAGTACCTATTCTATCCTATCCATGACTATAGGTTCCAAACAATAAGTAAAGAAGAAAATAATTCCTCTGATACCACTTTGTAACGTCCTAGTTCTGGGAGCTGCCCAGAGGTGCCCCGTACCCGGTTGGTCACATGAACTCAAGCACATTTCCCCAAATTCCAGAGGCTTCCGACTAGAAGCAAGGGACTTGTGTGTGATAGTGTGGAAACTATGACCTCATTGGAAGATTAATTTAGTGGAAATAAAGAGATAACAATAGTGGAAACAGTAATAACATGCAATAAGTAAACAATGGAATATTGGAAGTAATAAACAACTAGAGCACACATATATATAAATGATGCATGATACATATGTCTAGGAAAACAGCCAAATAAGTCACAATGCTAGAATATAGTACTAGAACAAAGTAAAAAGAAACAAATAAACTCCAGCAGCATTGCAAGCCTTATCTTGGTCCCATTCTCTCTAGCTCCACAACAATTAAGTACCTAAAGTAGAAGAGTGCTTTCCATTATCTATACCTACAACAATATAATATATTTGGGCCCAAAAGCATGACCCAAATAGGGTGTGAGAGGAATCCCAGTAGGCAACCCCCCAAAGATCTATGCCTAAAAGTAATTAAATACATATGGCAGACAATAAGCAAAATGAAGTAGTAAATAAGGAAGTACTCAAAAGTAAATAGTCCTACAATTCAATTTCATTCATTTTCAAATATCAAGAAAGTAGCTAATAAAAAACAAGTAACCCTCTGGGAAGTAATAACAGCTTATCCCCTCTGGTTAAACCTATCAAACACAAGAAACCCTATGAGAAGTACTCATAGTCTAACCCCTCTGGTTCAGATTTATCAAAGACACTCTAAGGAATCACTCACTGTCAATTCCCCCTATGGTCTTTTATTGGTAAAATACAAACACTCTGGGGAAGCACTCAATTTCCAATTCCCCTTGTGGTCTCACAACGTGGAACTACATATACTCTAAGGGAGAACTCACATCCACCCCCTATGGTCTCACAATATAAAAGTAAACAGACACTCTGGAGAAGCCCTCAACGTCCATTCTTCCTATGGTTTACTACAACAGGTTCCCATAGCCCCGTGTAATTCAATCATGCACAACGATGTTTAACAACCAAAGTAAACCTTAATAACTACTTGGATAATATCTTTCAATAACTACTTGGATAACAATTATAAGAATAAAAAAACATTAGATAAATCACTCCATCCTAACAACACTAGGCATGAAAAGCAAGCAGCCTAACAGGAAAAGCTAGACCAAACGATCAATATCAATTCAAAAATGGGAAAAGACATCCATAGAAAGGTAAATAAACCTATTAAAAATCAAACAACCTCTACTCAGGCACACAAGGCATAATAGGCATTAACAAGGCTGAAATCCCTGAACCCGCAATACCCCGTTCTAGGTTATTGGGCACTTTTTCACATAATATTCAAAGACTAGCTACATAAAGGCACAAACCACCTACCTTGGTGTTTTATGTTTTAAAAACTCCTCCATCGTTCCTTGAATCGACCTAGAACATGGTATATCTACAAAAACGTCAAAAATTATCAACCAAGAATATGTCACGAGAGAGGAGAAATCAAGGAATGAGGCTCTAGACAAAGGAAGAACTCACTGATGCGATTACAACGCAACTGATGGAGTTCGATTCAGAGAATGGACAATGAGTTAGAGGCCTGGAGAATATTCGTTGGTGCCTGTCGCTCCTAGATGAGGCAGAACTATAAGAAGGGTTTTCTGCTGATTATATGTGACCCCAGTCTGATATAACAATTAAAAAGAAAGTACACGACATGTTATTTAAAAGTACATGGTGTGTACTTTCCTTAACCAGCCTCCTCTTTAGGCGGTCTCCAGGTCACCCCACACAACCATGTACTCCGCCATTACACGGCCAGTACACGGTCACTCGCGGTAATTGGGTACATGATGTGTACTCAAAATTACATGGCGTGTACTCCTTAAATTTCCAGATTCTCTTTTTTTTCTTAAAAACACTAGAAAAACAGAAACCATACCTGAAAAGAAGATCCAGGTTATTACATGTAAATCCCAAAATCTCAGTGGGAGGATGGATGACTAACCACCCACTCTTCCCTACCCCCACTTCCAGGAAATATTGGACTAAGTGTTTTCAGGAAAGTTGTGATATATTGTCCCAGGTGTATTTGGGATGAGAAGTGTTGTCCCATGTGTCTTTAGGATGAGATGTGATGTGTAGTCCTAAGTGTCTTTGGGATGAGATGTGTTGCGATGGCCCATGTGTGTATGGGTAGGATGTGATGTGTTGTCATAGCCCAGATGTGTATGGGTGAGATATAGTCTGAGGTGTGGCACTAGTGTGTGTGGGCGGGATGTGATGTGATATATTCAGAAGAGGTCAAAGTGGTAGGATGTTTTCCATTAGTGTGTGAGAGCGTCTAATCAGTGTAAAAGTGGTGCGGGGTACCCTATCATTGATGTGTTTTATATTATATTATATTACTTGGATGAGTTATTTGAAAAGTGAACCTTGGTGGGGTTGGGGTTATGGTTAGTCTACCTGTTAGGTGCTATTTAGTTTTGCTATTTTTTCAAGGGTGCATTAGTATGCTCTTTCCACTTGTGCATGAGAGACTTTGGTTTTCCTATTGAGTGTACTTGTATGATCACCCTATGTATATAAAAAAACTTTTTTAGGTTTCCAAGAGGATTACATGGACTGTGCTGGACGTTATTAGATCAGACCTTGGGATAGTTGTTTTGTTGCTGCTCTAGTTTGTTTTTGGATATTTACTTTGGATAAATTTATTTGTATCAGTTCTATTTACACATGGATTATGGAATACTTTTTTATTTTTCTTATATATATGTCATGGAGTTGGTTTCGGTTGATACATCCTATCTCCCAATCTTATTTTATTATAAAGGGTAATGCCTCCCATATTGTGAGATTTGGACACCCTTAGTTCTAGTCACCAACCTAGGGCCTACTGAAGATAGGACTCGGGGGTTCATTATCTATATCCCCTCATTGTGTTATATTTGGTGGGAGGGGATTGTGACACTTACATACCCGCATAAGGTAAGAATAATCAAGGGGAATTCATATTACCCAATCCATTTTCACCACCCAAATAACTCCATCTAGTCATTCAATAATTAGTGATAAGACAACACACCTTGGGATGGTGTTTGGTTACATAGGTAAGCATGACTATTTAAAAAATTTAATATGAAAAACCCTAAAAGTGGTTCCAACCAAGGTCATCACCCTTAAAATGAATCCAGGGTCTCATAGTCATGGTCAACACATTATAATCATAAGAGTATAATTTCTCATTCAATTCCATTTTTAACCAAGGAAAACTTCATAATTTAACATGGTCTATATGCACCATGTGGGTTGACCGAGTGGGAAACTAAATAATTAAATGATTGTCTTTTAAATGAACTGATTGATCATATGAGATACCTCTGGGCATGCTCTTTCCTACACATGGTGAAGCTGGGTAAGGGGCTTGGACCATATTGATCAGTTTAGGTTGGGAATTTGTTATAATTTAATTTAATTGTTATATTGATTGTTTGGTTTTGTAGAAATATATGTGTTGGATATCTTGTAGAATACTGGCTTGTCCCAGACAACTTTTGTTGACACTCCTCTTGAACTAGGGTAATGGTCCCCCCATGCTTCCACTGACCAATATTCTCATCCGGATAGGTATCATCATTGTTGGTTGGATTAGGACACTCAAGAGGGGGGTGAATTGAGTTCCTATAAAAATTTCTGTTAAAAAGTTTATTTAAAAATGATTCCCCCAATTTAAAATAAAACATTCCAGTTAATCAATGTAATAAAATTATAATAGTTTGACTGTTCAAATATATTATCAAAAGATTGATTAATTCTCAGTAATATCAATATGAGACATTGATAAAACTTTTTAAACAACTCTAATAAGGAAAAATAGTTATAAATACTATCCAAGACTAACTATCAAAGTAAAATTTAGTTTCTTGAAATATAAGTTAAAATAGAGAAAAACTAAATTGAAAGACACAACGAATAAAACAAGTGGTTCAGTCTCAAGCTGAGACCTAATCCACTCTACTTAGTGATCACCTTCCACTAAGAAATATATATATAAATCTTTGATCCACACCCTGGATTGGGGTTAACAACAGTACATAGGACTGTCTAGGTCACAAAATCTCTTCCACTGTTCTATGTGGGAAAACTGAAAAACAGGTCACATAGGACCTCTTCCAGAGTTATACATGGGTAAACAATGTTTAAAAAGATATTTGAGTGAGGATATCTTGTATCCTAAAATTTAATGTAGAAGATATAGTGTGTTTTAATACAAACACACACACTTCTTGAAATGTAATAAAACACTACACAACAGAGAAAAGATAATGAGAAAGGGTTATAAATGCTCTGAGGGTTGTTCTATGTAGCTCTAGACTTTTAGGATGTAGCATATATGATTTTTGATCCCTCTTCTGAAAATAGAGTATCGTGGGTCTCGTGTTCTGATTTGATGTGCTTTGTATCTCTTGTTATTCTTAGAGTTGCTACTGCGAGGATGTTTGAGGTTTTGATCTACAACAGTTCAGCCTCTATGGATCAAGATTTCTTCATGTGTTCTTAAATATATGAGTTCTTCTCCTTTTCTCATACATTCAACTTCCCGAACTTTTTTTCTCTCCATCACACACTTTTATTTTTATTCCAGGTGCTTGTGTTGGAGCCTACAGGAAGCACGATTTCTACTCCTCGTACCTCATACTATCACATGACATGTCTACAAAATATCATTAATTATGTTAGTGTCATTAAATAACTCAAATATGACCATTAGAAATAACTTTTAAATTTAATTGAAAAATACTGAAAAATGGTTAAGTATGGAATGGTACCACAGTCGCGGTGAGTTAGTCACGGTGCCACAGTCACAGTGAGACAGTCATTGTGCCACTTGGAACGATGTACTTTCCTTTTCCTTTGAGTGATATCACTAGAGTGGTGTATGATCCTTTGTCAATTTTGGAACCGATAACAAGATTGTGGTAACAGATCCATTATGAAATTTGAAATAGATAACACGGTCACGGTGTCAGGTAAATGGTGTCTAGTCCTTTGTCAAAATTATGAATGGTGTCTTGGAAACTGTAGCAAGGAAACAATGTTAGGTCCTTTGAAAAAATCTGGAACTACTTAAAGTGTTAGAGTCACAGTGTCTGGATTATAGTTTCTACGTTACAGTGTCAGGGACTTTTCCAAAATCTAGAACCGGTGGAATAATTACAGTTTTTCATACATAGACAAATATCTGTAAACTATCTTAAGAAACAATACTCACATAATGGATTATATTTAAGCATAATCATACTGAAATATAATACAACAAGATTAAACATAGTTTACAAGATTCAAACATGATATGAGAGATTCTGAATCCGGATCTTGTGAGAGTTTAAACCATGAGTTGTAAGAATTAAAACATAAGGCAATATATCTTTCACTGAGATTAGTCACTGGGGCAGGTTTTAACTTCATGATCTTTTCAAATCCAGATAACAAGTTGTCTCCAAAAACTTTCAGATCACTGTGACTCAAAAGATCAGAAGATTCTTGAGTATGTTTGGGAACAAGAACTAAAACAGGTTCAGGATCCTTAGTAGAGGTTACTTATATGGCAGAAATTGGTTTCAATTAAAACACAGTGGAAAGATCTATGCCTTTTACTAAGGCTTCTTGGAAATTATCCACATCAAAATAACTAGGAGACCTATACCAGGTATCCACAGAGCTTTGGTCAAAAGAATTGTGAACTTGAACACTTTCTATACCGGGGTGTTTCTCCCCCTCAATAGGTGAATCTCTTATAGGACTAAGATATTCAGTCTCTTGATCCATTTCCAAAATCTTAGTTCTGTCCGGCTCACCCATCTCTTTCCTATCTAGATAAAAATATTGTTCCATTATTTCTTTAGAAAATAGGATTATTTCAGGTTCAACTTGCTCTTCTGAATGTTCCCCAACAGTAGCCTCTTCCTCGAAAATAGGTTCTTCTTCTATAGAAAGCTCTTCTTCAATAACATCCTCCTCTTCAATAGTAGGATCTTCTTCAATGCTAATACTTCCTTTAGAAACATCTATATCTTTTTCAACTACTTCTTATGGAATAGATAGGCCACTGTCTTCTTTGTCTAATATAGTTTCTTCTTTAGGTGTTACTTCTTCATCTTCTACCTCTTCATGTGAGTATTCAACTAATTCATCTGGTTCTAAACCAGGTTCAGATTTGTTCTTAGGTCTTGAAGGATTCTCAATTAGATTGAACTTCTCATAAAATCTTTCATTGTCTTCCACCCAAGACTTTTTCATGGGTTCCATCTAATGTTCAGCCTTCTTATTGTATCCTTTGAGATAAAAAACTCATAATCCTCAATAACTTCTTCATTTGGGACAACTACTCCTTTGGAAGACAACATTGAAAAAATAAATCTTGCATAAAATAGAGAAGTTGATTTCAAAGTTGTCTTGATCATTTCACACATGTGAAGTATAATATACTTACACAGGCTGATCTTGTTCCTATTGTTCATTAGATGTATCAAGAACATATCTTGATACTTATGGGTAGAAAAATATCCTTTCCTTGGACAAATAAGATTTTGAATAAACTTGAACAACAGTCTTGTCTCACCATCCAGATTAGCAGCAATTTCCCTTCATTCTTCTTATTTCCAATTAGGTTTCCCAACGACTATTCTAGGTTAAAAACATCACTAGGAGGAGGAGGTCATCTTTGGAAATCCTCAAATATTCCTTCATGTGGTACTCCTAGGTAGGTAGGCCATAACCTCTAAGAAAAGGTATACCTTTGACCATTAACCCAACTTCTTACTACAAAGTCATCTTCAGCATTGAACGAAAACTAAACATACTGATAAAACTAAGAAACAAGCTTTGGATAAATCACTCTTTTCTCTTTTTTTTAACTAGTCCATCCATCTCTATTATTATAGTACTTTCAAAACAAGTGACTTACTTTTCAGCAGCTGCTTCAGAAAAACTTCCTTTTCTGGCACTATTTTTTTATCAACAAGGCCTGGATTCAACGGTCCCTTAGGCATTACATTCATAGCCTTTTTACTTTTTTATGAGATTTTCACTTCTCAAGAGTCAATGAAGACATACGATTCATTCTGGGCATCCAATGTGGGTTCAAGAAAGATGAAGGATTGAAAGATGGATAACAGTTTGAGAGAAAAGGGTTTCAGTTTCAAGAGAGGAGAGCTCAAGTGAAGAGAGGAGTGAAAAATATCAGGTTTTTATCATTTAGGGATTTCAAACGTCGTAAACATATATACACAACATAAAATCAATAAAATAATCGATACAACTATACGGGAAAGAAAATTCTAAAAATAGAAATCTGAGTTATTACAGTGAGATTGGAACAGGTCACCACAATGTCAACATTACTGTGTGACTTCAAACGGTGCGACCGTATCATTGAGACAACAAGTGTGAGACCATAACTAAGAGACAGTAATTGTGAGACCTTGAATCATGAAATTATAAATTTTGAAACAATAAATTGTTCACTTAAGACTTATCATCCCTAATTCATGTATGATGTAATTTATTATTTTATAATTTAATGTCTTAGTGAATATATCAGAAAGTTGATGTTCAGTGCCAATGAATTCCAATGTGATATCACCTTTTTGAAAATGATCTATCAAAAAGTGATGTCTTACATAAATATTATTTGTTATATTATGTGAAATAAGATTCTTTTAAATGTTAATAGAACTTGTATTGTCACAATTTATAAGTACATGTCTGAATTGATATCTATAGTATAGTAAGGTGTGTTTCATCCACAAAATTTGTGCACAAAAACTACCAACAACCATGTATTCATCCTCGACAGTAGATAATGAAACATAATTTTGATTTTTACAACACCATGATACTAGATACTTTCCTAAAAGGTGACATGTTCCAAAGGTTCTTTTTTTCTATCTAACTTACAACCACCAAAATCAGCATCTGAATAGCTAACTAAGTCAAATGATTGTCCAATAGAATAAAACAATCCAAAATTTTTTGTATGTTTGAGGTATTTAAAAATCCTTTTAACAACATTTAAATGATACTCTAGGGTTTTCTTTAAAACGTGCACACATGTAAACACTAAACATAATATTAGGATGACTAGCAGTTAAGTAGAGTAAAATTACAATCATTCCTCTATAAGTGGTCTGATCAACAGATTTGTCATTTTCGTCAAGATCCAACTTGCAAATAGTACTCATTGGAGTGTCACTACTTTTAGTTATTTCCAATCCAAAATGTTTTAAAATGCCTTTAGTATATTTTCTTTTATTTAAAATAATACCTTCTTTATTTTAAAAATTTTGAAATCCAAGAAAGAATTTTAGTTCATCCATTAAACTCATTTCAAATTCATTTTATATCATCTTTGAAAAATCAATACATAAAGAATTTTTTGAATATCCAAAAATAATATCATCTATATAGATTTGAACATCTAATACATATTTAGAAATTCATTTTATAAAAATAGTAGGATCAACTATACCTTTTTTGAAACGTTTTAAAATAAAAAAACTACTTAATCTATCATAAAAAGCTCTTGCAGCTTGTTTTAAACCATATAAAGCCTTAGTTAATTCAAAAACATGATTTGGAAATTGAGGGTTTGTAAAACCAGGGGTTTGTTCAACAAAAACATCCTCAACTATATACCCATTTAGGAATGCACTATTGACATCCATTTGATAAAGTTTTAAATTGAGATGTGTTGCATATACAAGAAAGATTCTAATGGATTCAAGTCTAGAAACTCGTGAAAAAGTTTCTTTATAGTCAATTCCTTCTTGACTATAACCTTGGGAAACCAATCTAGCTTTGTTACTAACTATATTAGCAGTTTCATCTACTTTGTTTCTAAACACCCATTTAGTGCTTTTGGTCAAGGTGTCTTTGGATCTATCCACAAGTTTCCAAACTTTATTCCTTTAAAACTAATTTATCTCATCTTACATGGTCATCACCCAAAATTCATTATTGATAGCATCATTGATGTTTTTAGGTTCAAGATGTGACAAGAAAGCTTGATGTTCAACCTGATTTCGTAGAGAATCTCTAGTCTGGGTTCCTTTATCTAAATCTCTAACTATTACATCTAAAGGATGGTACTTAAGAGTTCTAACAGCTCTAGAAAAAGAAGGACTAGTAATTTCAGGTTCTTCAATGGGTTTAGGTTCATTATGGCTTGAATCTGGAGAATTTCCAGAACTGGAAGTTTTAATAGATTCCTTCATAATATGGTCAGAAGATTTATCATTAATGTCCAAATTTGACATATCCTCCTCTAGATTCTCTAGAGAGGTATTAGGTTCATGTGGATCTGTTTCATCAAATTTGACATGTACAGATTCTTCCAAAAAATTGGTTCTTCTGTTAAAGACTCTAGGATTTACTAGAGATTGAATATCCTAGAAAAACTTCTTCATCACTCTTAGATGCAAACTTATCAAGATTATCCTTAGTATTAAGTATATAGGCTTTGCAACCAAAAAATTTGAAGTAATTAACCTTGGATTTTCTATTATTCCAAAACTCATCAGGATTTATTTTAAGAATTGGTCTAATTAACACTCTATTAATAATTTAGCATGATGTATTTATAGCTTCAGCCCAAAAATAGATAGGTAGGTCATACTCACTAAGTATTGTTCTAGAAATTTCTTCAAAGGTTCTATTTCTTCTTTCTACAATTCCATTTTGTTGAGGTGTTCTAGGGGTAGAGAAGTTATGACTATAGACATTTTGTGAGAAAAAGGATTCAAAATCTTGTTTTTCAAACTCATATCCATGGTCACTTCTTATAGATTTAATTCTAAGTCCACTATGATTTTCTACTGTCCTAGCATGCTTGGTAAAATGAGAGCAGACTTCACTTTTGTGAGCCAAGAAGAATCTCCAAGTATATCTAGAATAGTCATCTAAAAGAACATAAATATAGTGCTTCCCATTAATACTTGAGACTCTAGAAGGTCCAAAAAAATCCATGTGAACCAACTCGAGAGGTTGATAAGTTGAAACTTATTTCTTTAGTTTGAAAGATATTTTGTGTTGTTTACCCTTTTGACAAGGATTACAGACTTTGTTATTTGGAAACTCAAGTTTGGGTAGATCCTTGACTAAACCTTTTCTATTAATCTTTCTAAGAGAGTGCATATTGCAGTGTCCTAGTCTTCTCTTCCAAATCCAAGACTCTTTGTTAAAAACAATCAAACATGCAACCATTTGGGAAACTAAAGAATCTAAGTTAACAACATAAACATTTTCATTTCTAAATGCAGAAAACACTAATTCATTTTTAGAGTTAAAAACATTAAAAGCATAATTTTCAAATTTAACATGAAATCCATCATCACATAGTTGTGATATACTAAGCAGATTATATTTCAATCCATAAAACAATAAGTACTTTAGAAATTAAAATTGAGTTAGAGTTTCCAAATATCCTAAGCCAATTATTTTTCCTTTAGCATTATCACCAAATGTGACATGCCCACCATCAATTTTTATTAAATTCTTGAAGCATGGGTAATATCCTATCATGTGTCTTGAACATCCACTATCCAAATACCATAAGCTTTTACAGGAGCTCTTCAAACAACTTTCCTACAAAATAATTAAACAAAAACAGATTTTGGTACCCATATTTGTTTGGGTCCAGTAATATTAGTAATCATTGATTTAGGCACCCACATCTAATTCATGGGTTTTCTATAATCATTATGTATCATATTCAAAAAATAGACTCTATTTGGTCCAGAAAAACTACAGGAAGTAAAATATTTTCCAAAACTGGAACTAGCAGCAGAATTTTCATTTTTGGGTAGAAAAACAGATTTTCTAGATTTAGTTACAAACTTGTTTTTGGTGATATTTCTTTTCCCAGGTTGGTATCCTATTCCAGTAGCGCATCTAGGTGAATTTTTTTTACTAAGAATATATGTAAGAGTATTTTTTCCATTGGTAAATTTCTCTAGGTCCTTTTTTAATTGTTCACTAGATAACTTAAGTTTATTTTTCTCCTTGAGTAATTGCACATTTTTCTCTTTCTCTACAACAAGTTCAGATTTTATAGTAGTAGTCAAGGCATGTTGTTTATTCAAATATTTTTATTTATATTTTATCTCATTATAAGTTTCTTTAATCATATTATTGTATTAAAATAAATCTCCACTAGTCATATTTTTAGAATTACTCTCATCTCCAGAATAATAGGAATTTTTTATAGGAGACTCAAAGGTTACCTAAGATGTGTTTGTCATAAAAAACCTATTGGTTTTTTTAGCCGTTTCATCATGTGAAGACTATGAGTCACTTGAACTTTCCTCAGAAGCACTCCATGTTGCCTTCATGACCTTTTTATACTTTTATCTTTGTCTTTATATTTCTTCTTATATTTTAACTTAGGACAATCAACCTTTACATGTCCTTTTATTTTACATTCATAGCAAACTATTTTATCAGATTTGTCACTTGTTTTCGAATCCTTATTCCAGTTTCCCTTGTGATCATATCTTCCTTCGAAGTTAGGCTTTCTGAAAAATTTCTTTCTTCTATAAAACTTCTTAAATCATCTAGCTAATTGAGTCATCTCCTCATCACTATCTGGTGATGATTGTTCACTACTGAAACTTTATGTAGAGGATTGTAATTTATCATTTTCTTTTTCTTTAGTTTTGGAAGTAGTGGTTTTGAAGGACATTGACTTTCTCTTCAGTCCATCCTCCTCTTCCTTGTTGACTTTTAATTATTCCTCATACATCATCAAATTTCCTGTTATCTCCTTTAATGGAAGATTTCTAATATCACAATATTCCCTAATTGAGATAGAGGTTCCTCACCATCTATTTGGTAAGTATCTGAGTATTCTCATGATTTGCTCCTTAAGTGTAACATCTCTTCCTAGTGAGATCACGATGTTCACAATCTCATTAAACCTGAGATACAAGTCATAAATAGGCTCATCGGGTTTCATTTTAAAGTTATTATATTTAATATTACATGTGTTAAGTCTCATTTCCTTGACACTGAAGATTCCTTCATGTGAAACAGATAAAGTATCCCAAATTTCATGGGATGTTTTACATACAAAAATTCTGTTAAAATCTTTATCTCCTAAAGAACAATATAAGGCATTCATGAATTTCAAATTATTGTTATAAGCAGGCTTAGTTGGGTCATCCTTAGTATTTCTAGAAGTAGCAGGAATCTTATATTCATCTATAATTAAAGACTAAATCTCAAAACTCATAATTTCTAAGTGCATTCTCTTTTTAATTTTCCATTGTGCATAATTTGTTCCATTAAAAAATGGAGGTCTGTTGGTGGCTGCACCTTCCAATCTATTATCCATACTAAATAATAAAGTGTATATTTTTTTTTTAAAGAAAAAAAATGTAGAACTAATAGAAATTTTGAGATCTTTAAAACACAACTAAATTTACAGTTGAAAAATATTTTAATCATATTTATAATTTAAAAATTTTAAAACAGGGATATTAAAAACTCCTCTGATACCAAATGTTGGTCATAGTAGGACACTCAAGAGGTGGGTGAATTGAGTTCCTATAAAAAATTTTGTTAAAAAGTTTATTTAAAAAGGATTCCCCCAATTTAAAATAAAACAGGTCAGTTAATCAAGGAAATAAAGTTATAATAGTGTGACTGTTCAAATAGCTTCTCATAAGATTGATTATTTCTCAGTAATATCAATATGATATATTGATACAACTTTTGAAACTACTCTAATAAGAAAAAATAGTTATAACTACTATCCAAGACGAAATATCAAAGTAAAATTTAGTTTTCTAAAATATTAGTTAAAACATAGAAAAACTAAATTGAAATACATAGTGAATAAAACAAGTGGTTCAGTCTCAAGATGATACCTAACCCACTCCACTTAGTGATCACCTAACACACAAAATATATATATATAAAGCTTTGATCCACACCCTGGATCAGGGTTAACAATAGTACACAGGACTGTCTAGCTCACAAAACCTCTTCTATTGTTCTACGTGATAAAACTGACAACCAAGTCACACATGACCTCTTCCACAGTTATATGTGTGTAAAAAAAGCGTAAAAATATATTTGAGTGAGGATATCTTGTATCCTCTAGTTTAATTCAGTATAGAGAGTGTGTTTTAATAAAGACACACATACTGCTCGAAATGTAATAAAACAGTACACAAGAGAGAAAAGATAATAAGAAAGGGTTAGAAATGCTTTGGGTGTTGTTCTATGCAGCTCTGGACTTGTAGGATGTAGCAGATGTGATTTTTGAGTCCTCTTCTAAAAACAGAGTATCGTGAGTCTCGTGTTCTGATTAGATTTGCTTTGTAACTCTTATTCTTCTTAGAGTTACTACTGTGAGGATGTTTGAGGTTATGATTTGCAGTAGTTCAGCCTTTAGGAATAAAGATTTCTTCATGTGTTCTTCAATATATGTGTTATTCTCTTTTTCTCATACATTCAAATTCCCAAACTCTTGTTATCTCCAGCACACACTCTTCTTTTTATTCTGGGTGCTTGTGTTGGAGCCGACAGGAAGCACGATTTCTACTCCTCATACCTCGTACTGTCATGTGACATGTCCAAAAAAGATCATTAATTATGTCAATGCCATTAAATAACTCAAATATGAACGTTAAAAATAACTTTTAAATTTAATTGAAAAATATTGAAAAATTGTTAAGTGTGGAATGGTGTCACAGTCGCGGGGAGTCAGTCACGGTGCCACAGTCATGGTGAGACAATCATGATGCCACTTGGAATGGTGTCTTCTTCTTTTCCTTTGATCAATATCACTGGAGTGTTGTTTGATCCTTTTTCAATTGTGGAACTGGTAGCAAGATTGCAGGAGTAGATCCTTTGTGAAATTTGAAACAGATAGCATGGTCACGGTGTCAGGTAAACGGTGTCTAGTCCTTTGTCAAAATTCTGAACGGTGTCTTGTTACGATGTCTTGGAAATGATAGTAAGGAAACAGTGTTAGGTCCTTTGCGAAAATCTGGAACTTTTTATGGTGTCAGAGTCACTGTATCTGGATTATAGTGTCTGAGTCATGGTGTCAGGGACTTTGCCAAAATCTGAAACCGGTGTCAGACTTACACTTTCTATGTCTTAACAAAATATCTGTAAACTGTCTTAAGAATAAATACTCACATAATGGATTATATTTAAGCATAATCATACTAAAATATTATATAACAAGATTAAACATAGTTTACAAGATTCAAACATGATTTGAGAGATTATGAATCAGGATCTTGTGAGATTTTAAACCATGAGTTGTAAGCATTAAAACATAAGGAAACCAAAAATCTCCAAACCTGATTTATGATAGGTTAAACATGATTTGTGATAGGTTAAACATGATTTGTGATTATTAAAACATGAGGATTCCAACAGTCATCTTGTGAGCAAACTCAATTATCTTACCATGACTCGTCTGGATATTGTTTGTGTTGTCTGCAAGATCAGTCAACTCATGGAACATTCGACAAAATACTAATGGGACACTGCCCTTTGCATTTTCAAATATATTAAGACCCTGCCCATAGTCTTCAGTATTTAGATCACGATCATCTGGATATTTAGGTCTTTTGTGATGCCGACTAAGATGGTTTCTTATCTACCTGAAATTCTACTTCTGGGTTTGTGGTTTTTCTCACTGGTAACTTAATCTCCCAGCGTAGTAAGAAACAAATTGTAATCTCCAGATCTAGTGCTGAATCAGAATATCATGTGATGGCCATGGTTGCTAATGAAATTCTATGGCTTCATCACCTTTTTCATAAAATTAGTTTCTCGCTACATACTTCTGCTCTTATTTGGTTTGATAATCAAGCGGCAATGAATATTGCTTCTAACCCAGTTTTCCATGAATGCACGAAGAATATTGAGATTGACTATAACTTTCTCCACCATCACCTTGAGAAAAAACAACTCATCAGCTTGCCAAAATTTTCATCAAAGGCTTGTAGAAAGCTCGACTCGATTGTTTGCACACCAATCTGGGTATCCACATCATCAATGACCCAGCTTGATGGGGAGTGTGTGAGATGATCTTCTTTGGTGTCTTCTATATTTCTTTTTTATGGGGCTCTTCTTCCAAGACATACCTGTTCTAGCTTAAGGGGAGTGTTAGAGCCCATTTAAGTGTATTTCCATGTCCCACATTGCTTTTCCTCTATATATAAATGCTCTCCACCTCTCTTTGAGGAATTGTACCAATCTACATCCTCCATCTCTTTCTTTTTCACTTTCTTTTTCATTTTATTTTTCACCTTTCCATGTTTTAAATCTCAAGAAGCCTCTATATTCTCACTGCTATCAATACAAATTACAGTTAGTTCCTTCTAAACACTACTGAGCTACCATTGTTAGGAAATATTCCTAACAATTTGGCACTTTTATTGAGTTCTTGTACTTTTCATACTTCTTGTATCTTTTCCTCTGCCTTCTTGGATGCTGAGTTTTGTTGGAGACCCTTCTCAGGAGGAAATCAAGAAACAAATTCTTGATTATTGGAAGTCGTTCAAGGATATTCCATTGTTGGGGAGACGATCGAACTAATGTTTGGTTGACATGTGCATTGGGTAAGCACATGTTGCGAGAGTACGTGTGCACTCTGTGGACAGACAATGCAGGTTAGACTTAGAAGGGAAGTTGTGAATTCATTACGACTGTCGAGTTGAAAAGCATCGCACGTAGCAGTTCAAACACTTGAGGAAGACATACACTTCTAGTCATAAGCCATAAGACGATTATCCTTTACTACTGCTGGTGTGCACCGTTGGGGAAGAAACCACTGGGGGTACCTCTTAAGAGATCACGACCGTTTTGGAGCAGAAAATGCAGGGAAAGAAGATCAGTGCTGGATAAGCACGATCACAACTGATAGTGGCATTGCAGGGGGTGATGCGATCACTGTTGCAAAAGACGTGATCGCTTTTGAAAAAAGGGGGTGAATACTAATGTACACGATTTCGTGGTTTTCTCTCTCTACCAAATCTCTTCTGCGCATTCACCATTCGAGAAGACACGCACGTTGATTTGTGCTGGTGGATTGCGTTGGAGTTGGATTTGGCGACCAACATGACGTCACGAATAGTTACAAGGGAGAGTCGAAACTGGAGTTGTTGATGAAAAAACAAGCGGATAAGATGCAGAAGTTCCGAACATTGTTGGAAGGTTTATTCTAGGAAAGAGGCGGAGTCTATGAGGCAAAATTGAGAGTATTAGAGGTAGTACCATGAGGACCTGCAGTTCATGCGAACACGGGTACACAAAATTGCCGAGTTTTCTACACAATTCCGAAATTCGGGTTCCATAGAACCCCTGGATGCGTAAGAATCAATCCATAGTATATCTCTAGAGGAACTATTGCAGAAAGGAGGTGGTGTGGATGTTGAAGAGGATGATTCGGTAAGCAAGGCGAAGAAAGTTCCACAAGATACTCATTTTCCAGGTGTGTTGGAATGACGGAAGCAGTGAGCAATGTCGGCAGTGCGAGTAGAAGTGCTCCTATGAACAAATGGGCACCAAATACAATCGACTACTTTGTTAGTATTGTGTGTCATACACCTTACAAGTGTCATGGCTCTGTGATCATAGCAGTGACTTCCAGGATCGTTTCAAATTATAAAAAAACTAACATGTTAAAGTCGCTTCAAGTGTTGATGACACTATTGATGTCATAACTGAGTATGAATAATCTTAGAGGCAAGGTGTAATTATATTATTTTTTTTCCGTTGGCTGAAATGCTTCGGTGAAACATGGGATGTGTGGCCGCAAGGGGTACAAAGAGTTCCAAGAACCACCGCACCAAAATGAGTTTCATGGTGTCAAGGGGCCGAGCCGTGATTTGGAGGTCCACCTTGAAAACAAGGTGATTTTTTAGCACAGAGGGAACTTTTAGGAATGCGTACTAGTTGGCTGGGGCAATTTGGTCTTTTCTCTATTAGTTAGTGGTCGGGGTTGGTACAGTCTAAGGGTAATAAATAAGAGGTGAGTTGCATGGGGGAGGATACGATTCATTCTTGGGTATTTCGGCAGGGCTGCTGGGAGCTGGAACCTTGAGAGGTTCAGTTAGTCCTCAACATAGTTATCTAAGGCACATGTGATGCAATAAGGCCCAAAGGCTGCTTGGGTATGCAGCGTGAGGCGTGCGCCTCTCGAAACTAAGGCGCATCCCATGAAATAATTAAATATGTGTAGTTTTCAATAATATTTGAAGTCACTACATATATATTATACATACATCTATAATGTAAAAACAATAAAACATAATAATATTATTATAAAATTAAATAATTGTCTGAAATTAAAAATGATCATGTTGCATAAATAGTACGACATCCTTGGGGTGATCTCTTAGTTACTACGGGGTGGAGACGAAGGGGTCGGCCCATGATTTCTTTCCTTTTTCTGCATTTTTCTCAAAGTGTTGAAGGAAGATAGTGTATCAAGTTGTTCACAAGGGCCCACTTGATCCTCTTCTCCAGGGATCCTATGAGCCCTAGGGGGAGTGTTTGCAGCATCTGTTTATTGTTTTGTTTTTTCTTTATGTGTTCAAGCTAGGTACATCTAGTTTGAGAGGGAGTGTTGGAGTCTGCATCCCACATCAGACCATGTGGTCTTTATTATTCATTATAAAAGAAACTTAAGTCCTCCTTTAGAGAGAACCTTGGGGATTGGGTCATCACCTCTTTTTATCATTTACAGAAATATATACCTATAAGTTGGATAAAATAAGAAATAACATAGTAAAATTTTAATTGAGCATTTATTTTGATGATATTTATAATTATTTTTCTTCATTTTCTTTATATATATTTTACATTACTTCAAATTTTGTTGTCAAGCTTAAAATTTTGGAATGTTTTAATTTTTAAGAATCATAAAATAAAATAATGGAAACAAATAAATGAAGAAAGACAACGTTTTTTACACACTACAGGGACACTAAAGGTTACTTGGACCTAGTCAATTGTACATATAGTGACATGGTATTGAAAAATACAAGCTGGAACAATTCAAAAGAGAATTTTTACTAATGTCACATTGCATAATCTCTCTAGGATTACATGTCCGAGACATGGGAAGAGATTAATTTTGTGAGTTGAATTCCATATGCTTTAGCAATGTATTAATCATGTATGCTATGATATGTACAAGAATTGATATTACCAGGATATTAGGAAAATATCAGTTATATCCAGGAGCACTACAAGTGAAGCAGTCAGAACTATCTATTTGTACTTCGGAAAGTACAAAAGATATGTACCTGGAAAGTGGAGAAGAAATGATACTAGTTTTATCAGGGGACAAAATCTATTCTTCCATAGATCCATGTGATCTAAATCGCAGTTAGGCTAAGGTGATGAGCGAGACAAGCTCATATAATCCAGTGGTAGTCATACCTACAAATACTGAGTACATTGTAGCTTCTGAGACAACTAAGAAGCAGGTGAATGCAATGATTTGTTCCAGTTATTGGAATCACACTTGGTAAGAAAAGTACTATCATAATTTAGATTATGATATTATTAATAGCCAAGATGACAAGTTGTGTCAGGGGAAAAATAGATTTACTTAGGCATACCATCTCTTGAGATGTTTTACTCAAGGATATGAGGTCGAATATAGCAGATATGCCATGTAGTGTAATCGTGGTAGGCCCAGCAGCTAAAGCCTTGACTCAGCAGAAGTGTGATTTTTTATCATGTGAGTAGCTAACTAGTTTGGTTAGCAAGTTGGATCTAGTGCAAGTGGGAGTGTTGAAATAGTGGGTTCCCTAAACCCAACTATTCAGTGCTTTTGATTACCATATCGCATATATAGTTAGCTATACATGTTGTTTACTTACCATTATAGTGTAGACTATTCTATTCCCACTATTGAAATGGTAATGTCCATAGATTGTCATATCAAAAGGTTATAGCAGATCCCAGACTATAATGAGAACCTCAAGATACTACGACATTAATCTTAAATCAAGGTCCTATAGTCTAAATAGATCTTGCTGACTGGACACAGTATATATCTGACTATCAGGTGTTGGGGGCTCATAAGTATTGAGACTTCTTATCATGAATTTCGCACTTGGTGATCTCGAGTAGTGAGATCGTGAGGATAGACCCTCCAATAGAAACACTACATGTTTTGGGTGTCATTGGATGTTCCTATCTACGATCGTGTAATGGTCTCATGACTTGAGATCATTGCCAATGTATGTCATTTGATCGCATACTTTGATGCAAGATGAAAATCATGATGTTGAAATCGTGGTGAGATAGTTTGTGTTGGGTGCGTCGTTGGTGTCATGACATTGATTGATTGGTCAAGAAAGGATTTGTCGCTTCCGGGTTTAGGAAGTAATATATCTCAGGACATGTTGATAAGGATGGTAGTACCTTCATAAGACCAAAGTCATGGCAGTCGAGGGTAAGTTCGTCTAGTTAAATCAACAAACAATAAAGCAAGTAAAGGGAAATGATATTGGTGTGCGTCTTTCTTTATGAGATATTAAATACAAAGAAATTATATTACACAGTACGTGTTCATAGGTTGGTTGTTGCTGCTGTGACAATCCTTATCTCTTTAGGGGTTATAATGGGTTGTTAGATCCTGTTCTTGGTCTGTGAATACTATTCACTGCTATTGAGATAAGGGCCTAGAGAGAGAGAGACAATGTCGTATTCAAGAATCAACCATATTCAGTTGAATAAGAGTTTTGGACATTGTGGGCCCCACTACTGGGGTTTAGGATCTGTCCAAGGTTAAATGATCACCAATGCAATAAATAAATTCATCTTATTCAAGTAAAAAATAATGAACATTCAATTTATTTATTAATTGTATTTTCAAGTATTAAAGTAAATACATAAACATATTAATTGAATGAATATTAGTTTAATATATTCAAGGTTCAATTAATATTTGTGGGAATGACGAGTTGAGTTAATGACCCATTTATTATCACATAATATATTTAATATATTACAAGAAAGTGATAATAATATTTATAACTCAGATTAGTAGTCATAACATATTGTTTATAATGTGTTAAGTATTTGGGGGCCAGAAAGGCAATTCTGGGTATTTTATTAACACACTATATAAAAAAGAGGGGATCCTCCCACTAGATACTATTCACGAGATTTCTCTCCCCTCCTCTCTCCCATGTTCTAGATAGAGAGACTTTGGATCCATGGAGCTTGGATCAAGCTCTCTCTCAGGCATCACAAACTTAGTAATGTGTTGATCATCGAAGCATCAATAGAGTCGTCAGATCTTCATGCTAGCACTTGGATTTCGACAATCGATGCTACCACAAATTTTTGAAGCACGTGTGGATGATCTAGAGGAATTCAGATTCGGATTCTTCAAGTAGATATCACTAACGATGAGCAGATGTCGAGTGTAGCTTCAAATCAAAACCAGGTTTTTATTGTTTTAATTTTGTGCTTAAAACTCTCCACATGAGATCCTTGGCTTAAACCAGGTAGAGATTTTCCGACATCAACAAGTTCATGTCAAACTTTAGTAAAAAAAATTAAAAACCCATTTCTGGGGCTTCTGTTGCGTGCCTGGTTCCTTCATCAAGGAGGTGGTAAGTTTGCTAGTTGTGCTTGGTCGTGACACTTGATCGATGCATCGCACGAAATAGGGGGAAAGAGGGGTGTCACCTTGCAACAATATGTTTTAATAAACTATTTTAATAAGGTTTGGGTTGCTTGGTTGATAAAAGGTCAACAAAAAGACAAAAAAAATAAGATGACACAATAGTGTGCACAACACCACACTACACCATGGCGGAGCATAACGCACGTCAAGGCGTGCCATCCCAACTGGGTTGTGTAATTATCTTATTGATTGTGGTTTTTTAAGATTTATGTTTAACTTTTCTAAATCATGTTTTTATATTTGTTCCTGATAATGATGAATATGATAATGAAGTCTATCATGATTATTTCAAGAGTGACAGTGATAAAATATCTAGTCCTTAGATTTAATGGCCTGAACATTTCTAGTCTATTACTTTGTCAAATTCTAGTGTTCTAGGGAATCAGTGTCGGTGGCAACATGTCACCGTGGTGTCACCTAACAGTCTCACTAATCAGTGTCTCACCGATTAGTCTCACTAATTAGTTTCACTGATCGGCTCCACTGATCAGCTTCACCAATTCGCTTCACCAATCAGCTCCATCAATCAGTTGCACCGATCGGCTTCACTGATCATCTCCACTGATCCGCTTCACTAATCTGCTCTACCAATCAGCTTCACTGATCAGATCCACCGATCAGCTATACCAGTCAGCTTCACTAATCAACTCCACTAACCAGTCTCACCAATCAGCTTCAGCGATCAGTCTCACTGATCGGTTCCACCGATTGGCCACCGTGGAGTATTGGGTTTCTTTCCAGTTTCCCTCCTGTAACGCCTCCTTTGACTGTAAAACTTACTAAAAGCCACATTTCAAGCATTTTTAAGCCGTTTCAAATCCCACCAGTCATACCTTCAAATTCATAACTATCAGGAGCAGTTTAATAAATTAAACGTGTGAAATTTCCCACCCACATGGTCAAACCATGACTCATTTTTCATGTGATTTAAAATGGCATATCCTATAACTCTTGGATAGGGCCTTTATTACCAAGATCTTCTTCCACGGTCTCTTTTGTTTCCTCTGGATGTGCTTGAAGTCCTTCTTCAGGAGACGAGTCATGCACCCATGATGGAGCCCCTCCCACTCATCCTTCGTGGAGTTTTCATCCTGCTCGTGTGACCACAGTTCTTGGCATGAGAAGGAAACATCGATCCTTTATCATCCAAGTATGGGTTTTTCCTTTGTCTCTCTTTAACTGTGTATCATGAGGGGAAGGTATGATGATGATCCTTCAGGATGTAGATGAAACCAACTTTAACAAAGATAATGAACGAACCTTTTTAAAGAATAAAGGGGTGGAAATAATGATGTTGACATTGCTATGTTACCTTTTTTTATGTTGTGAATTCTATGGGCTTATCTCCATTGAAAATCATGGTCTTTGGTGGTCCTTTCTTGCGCACTAATGAAGCTCTGTTTTTTGGATGATCTCATGTATAAATGGTTGTAACATGGAAATTGGTTAATCACGTAAAATTGGTTGATTAAATGGATACCCGATAGACAAGATCCCTTGCGTGATCACCCTGGTTAACAAAACATAAAGAAGGTACTTAATGAATGGTGTTGGCTAATTTTGGAAACTTCTTTCTCCATTATGGTAATATGTGTGGTTGCTCTGTCTGATGCTTTGTGGGGTGACTTGAATGGGGATGGTACCTCTGGTTGTCCAGTTGTTGGTTTGTGGATCTCTGTGTGGAGTTGGTATGTTGGGGATTGTTTTTGTTCCAGTACTTTGAGGGATCTCACAGATCCCTTTTGTTGTTTTGACTTTGCAGGAGAATCAGGTGTGAATGCTTAAATGTCTGCTTGGATATTTTTCCTTCAGTTGTTGTTTTGGCTTGTGATTATTCCTGTTAGTTTCCTATTAGTGAAGAAATATTTAAATGTAATCACTTGAATATGATAACAATAATGGGTACAATGGGGTATTGTTTTCTAAAAATGGGTTGTGCTCTGGTTATGGTTGTTGTGTATTTGTGCATGTAGGGATAATAGTGAGAGTGGTTGTGTATGGGCTGGTTGTCTATTTTAGAACCCTTAGGTTGGGATGAGTGTTTGATTACCTATATTTATAATTTTTAGTTATTTTGTTTCTTATACGCACCCCACCCATGTTGATCACTTCGTGCCAAACACCCCCATTTCACGGGGGAGGGTGTTTTTTCCAACATTCTTATGAGTGGGTGGTTATTAGCTCTTTTTTGATCCCTCTCCCAGGTAGTCAAAGATCCTTAGGGTAGGCTATGATGACCTAAAGTTTATTATGGCCCAAGACTCTATAGGCAGGGTGTGTTGTGGTGGTTATCCCATGTGTGTGTGTGCAGGTTAGTTTCCCAAGTGTCTTAGAGATGAGACTCAGGTGTCTTCAGGCGTGGCAGTGGTTGTTTTGGTCCAAGTGTCTTCAGGCATGGTAGTAGTTGTTGTGGCTTAGGTGTCTTCAAGCATAGAAGTGGTTGTTGTGGCCCAGGTGTCTACGGGCGTGTTTATGTGTGGTTGTGGTCGCCTAGGTATCTGTAGGTGGGATGTGTGGTTGGGATGACCCATATGGTTCTTGTTGTGGGAACTAGTGGGATTGTAGTGAGATTTGTGGGTGAGGTATGACGCGTAGGATTTCCTAAATAACCAGTGGAAAAATGGCGTGGGGTAACCAAATATCAATGTGTTATTACTATTACTTTATCTGACTTGTGTTATTTGGGGAGTGTGCCTTGGTGAGGCTTGGTGGATAGTTTCCTTGATAGGTGTTTTGGTTACCTCTTTTCTCAAGGGGCATTATAATGTCTCCTCACTTTTTCATGAGAGATTTTGGTTTTCCCTACTGAGTATACCTTCATACTCACCCTACATATATAAAGCTGATTTCAGGTTTCTAGGAGGACTTTGAGGACCGTGCCGGACCTTACAAGGTCGGGCGTCGGGAGTTGTCGTTGCTGCTTTTCTTTCTTTTGGTACTTTTCAACAGAATTTTCTTATAACTTGTATTAGTTTATTTTGAACATGCAAATGGGAATGAATTTTTGGATTTACTTTTACTTTCAGTTTTTGGAGTTGTTTGGGATTTACCGTCTTATCTCCCAATCTTATTAAGTAAAAAGGGAAATGCATTCCATTTTTACGAGAGATTCTATACCCTTGGTGCTAGTCGCCACTCCTGGCCCTATTGAAGGTAGGACTCGAGGGTCATTATCTCTCCTTCAACTTTAAGAAGGAAGGGTCTGACAAATTTTTGTCCCTTTTCTCATCTTAGTGAAGGTGGGTCGTGACATTAGGTGTCTTATGTTTTTTTTCATTATCACTTTATGAGTTTCATTGGTGACATTATGTGTGATTGACCTACGAAGTATGGTTTTATATTTATGTATTTTTTGTTATTCATTTTATTATTTAGTATTTTTTTATACTTATATGTACTTTGTACATCATTAATCAAAATCATGACATGTCGTGCACTGCTTAATGTGCTTTGGCGCTTAGTGACCCTATCACCATTGTGCTTCATGTGCGGTCGACAACTATAATAATAAGTCATGAGCCTAGATAAACACATAAATGGCCAAGTGTTTCGGTGTCGCCCATCTATGACAGAGGATTTAAATGTGTAAAGATCCTCAAATAGGAGGTCTTGGTCACATACATGTGACAAAGATAAAAAAAGTAAGGAGACTGAATATTAAAGATCTGAGTACACTATGTGGGTGAGAAGAGAAGTGAAGAGAAGGTAGAACTGAGAAGAGAAGAGAAGAAATAGAGTTTAGATTCATACTTTGTGGATGATGATGATTGAGCTTACCCAATGAGGAGGCATCCCAAGAAAGAGCTATATAGGAGCACCGTATGAGGATAACATTGTTCTACCACTAGCTTTACTTAACAGTTGTTTTAGTGTGTGTGGTAGTGTGTTGCACATTTTAAGTGGAAGTGTCTCACGAACAAGTCATGGTAGTTGGAAAATTAACCAAAGGTAATGAGCCTTGGATGGATTGTTAATCCTAATCCTTATAACAAGATCAATGAGGTCCAACACTATTTGTGTGGAATTGTCTTCCACTTCCCATCCTTATGGGTGGAAATTCATGTTGTGTCGTGTTGGCTTGTTAAATATCTATGCCGAGAAGCCCAAACTCAAACCTGGTCCATTTATTAAACAGTTTATCATGTCGTGTAATCATATAATATCTTATTTATATATTTAAATAATTATGTAATTGATTTATACATATTTATTAAATTCTATAGATTTATATTAATTAAAATTATTCATAGAATACAAATAATTACAAATCATACAATATATTCTTATATATATATATATTAATTTACTAGAAAAAAAATATTATTTTATTAATATGTGTATAAAAAATTTAAAAATCATTTCATTTATCATGTTAATCATATAATACACCCTAAACACAAACCCGACACATTTATTTAATCGTGTATCCAATTTGTGCCATGCTTACGTGTCATGTCACCGATTCCCACCTCCACTTGGATAAGTCCATGTTAAGTCATCCATTTTTCATTTTCTGAATCTATCATGATCTCTTTCCCTTTGAAAACTTGATTGATGCATGGATTGCATATTCCCTCAAAACCACCACAACCCCCACTTGCTCCTCCTGGTGCTTAGTGGGTTTAACTTTGGTAGAATTTACACCCGATGTGAAAGCACGCCCATTACATACAAGACTGATGTTATTCCTGCACGAGATGACTCATTAATTCTAGATCCTCTTCGAGATGATCTGTTTATTACACTTCAAAAAGGTACATGCTCTTGTCAACAACATCTAGTTTATTCTCATCCTTGAAATGGATTATTAACGGATGTATATGTTTATTGGAACCCTAGCTAAGAATTTGACATTGTGTACTTATATAGAGGTTAAATATCATCCAATCTATGCGAGATGAGTTATAAGCTTTAGATATTAAACATACATGGGATCTTGTCCCTCTTCGGTTGAGAAGATTTTTGGATGCAAATGAATCTATATTGATCATGTAAATGCAAACTATACTTGTTTCCAAAATATATGCACAAATTTATGGCATTTATTATTTGTATGACTTTTTGTTTGTGGCCAAGTAAATATATGTCCCTTTATTATATCTCTTTTCTCAACTAATCATTTACCTATCCATTAGTTGAATGTCAAAATGTGCAGTCCTTCACTGTTTTCTCAATAAGGAGGTATGAAGAAATCTTCATGTTATCGTCTTTGCTCGTTTTATAGACTCGAGCAGTCGTCAAGGGATTGGTTTAGAATTTTTAGCATGATTGTGACCAGCTTTGGGATCTTTTAAAGCAAAAAATAACCTATTTGTTTTTTTATTAGTATATTATTGAAAATAACATTCTTCTTATAGTGTATGTTGATGATATTTCCATTAAAGGCACTGATGGTGTTGGGAACCAACTCAAATCATTTATCAAAATTTTCAAACGAATGATTTGGATCCACTAAAATATTTCTTATAGATTGAGTGAGGCTCCCATATGTGTTAGGATTATGGTTGTCCAAGTGTGGCAATGTCCGAGAGTAGGGCATGGGAATATTGGTTCTAGGGATATATTTGTATTTTCCTTTTTTTGTTAGTTGTGTTTGTCATTTGTAGCTGGTAGAGGTTGTTGTTGGGAAAGGGGTGTATTAAATAGGGCTCTTAGATGTTGGGAAGGGACCATGATACATTTTGGGATTTTTTACAGTAGGCTACTTTGGGGGCAGGTACATCGGGATGTCAAGTTGGGAGCTCGGAGAAGTGGCCCTCCTGGTTCCTATCTCTCACTCTCTTTCCCTCAACTTTCTCTATTCCTTCCTCTCTTCACCCTACTATATTTATTCCCCATGTCGAATAATATAGTGGAATTGGTTGTTACTTCTCTCTCTCTCTCATTATCAAAATTTACATAATAATTGGTGACTCTGATGGGGAATCATGTTTACTAGAGAGAGATGTCAGCGTAGGAGAATCTTGCTGGGGAGACGCATTAGTTGGAGAGAGACACCAGTGCAATGGAAGCTTGCTGGAGGAGTGGCGTGAATGCAGGGGAAACACGTTCATAGTAGGAGACACGTACGAGTCGGGTACGATCACAAAAGCAGTTGAGGAAGCACATAGAGGTTGGGTACTATCACCAAAACCAGTTGAGTGAGTAGATAGAGGTGGACAATCATGATAGGGAGTTTTTCTTAACCATGGAATGCATCTAACGCTGGAACTATAGACGGAAAAGCCAATATACTTCAACATAGTAGTGAGGAGTGTGTCATGGGGGAAGTGACGCACACTGGAGGCTACGATCGTCAAGAGTTGTTGTAGGGGATTTCCATCAAAGCTTAGAAAAGTAGGTTCAAATGGTTTCTTGTATAGACTGGACGATGCATGGATGATCGGTCAAGGCATAGAGATAAACATCATTTTTTGAAGAATTCACTGGGAGACAAGTGAAGATCGATAAGCTATTTAGAGAGCTAAAATTCAACCTAGAGGAAACAAAGGTGGTTCCCTCTATTCATGAAGGGTGTCTAATTATTTAAAAATAGTTGAGGTGTGGGCCTTGTGAGAAGGAGCAAGAATAGTTGCAGACGAATGAGGATAAAACTACTCAAAGGATTCGATATATGCAATCGTGGGTGGAGTGATGCTCCACATTCAGGAAAACAGAACCAGTTGCTTGCAATATGCTCTCTTGGGAGAGACATCAGAGCTATGAATTTTAGAAGGAAATAGAAGGTGGGACCTAAGCTTGTTGGATTGACACCTATCGATGGAATAAACAGTATTGCAACAAGAGTTGAGCTACCTAATTTTTCAAGTAAGGAACCACTTGGTTAGATCACAAAAGAAGCAGAATATTTCTTGGAAAATCCTATATCAAAGGACATGAAGCTACACTATGCGTAGTTAAGTTTTGAGTATATAGTTTTGCTTTGGTTTTTTGTCTTGGCTGAACAAAAATCATGAATCAGAATGGGGGCAGCTAAACCCGATGTTGTTAGAGAAGTACGGGTTCGGCAAGGTTAAGGATGAATTTTCCCAATGATAGTGTGAAAATCAGGAGTCCACACAAGTACAGGAATACATTAAGAAAGATGTGTTGGCTATTTAGTTCTTAGGACAAGAGAAAATTGATTTAATTTAGATTCACCAAAGCATGAACTAGTTGGGTTTTGATAGAGAATATAAAGAGGAATTTCATCACTTCGCAAAGGAAGAACTAGTAGTAGGTTTGGAGGAATTTCAAACTAAACAGGAAGGGGACATTTGTAGTAATCTAGTAGAGAAAATTGTCTCTAGTATGACTTGGTCAGAAGGGAGAAATTTAGAAGTGGTTCCAAGTGTAGTTTCTTCCGTTGGCATCACAAGGGTTGAAGTCCCAACACCACCATTCCGAATGGAGATATTTCATTTACCATATATTATAGAAAATAAGAGAGTTCAAGTTGCCTAGGTGACTCATCTTGTCCAAGATAAGTATGATTTTAGGGTCTTAAAGTATGAATTCCTAATTTAAAGAAGACACACACTCATCCCTCTTGTTAATATGACAGGTTTTTGGGGATAGTGGAATCAATTGCTACTTCTCTCTCACTCTCAATATCAAAATTTACATAAAAATATGTTCTTGAGGTATATTTCTTTCTCATAAGTATTTTATTGATCTCATTCAGGAGACTGACATGACAAAGAAAGATTTTGTGGACTCGCCACAAGAAGCTAGAGATAAGTCACTTCTCACTGATAGTGAGACGTTCTCCACACCAGATGGGTATCAACAACTTATTTTTAAGTTGAAATACTTAACAATGACTCACCCAACACTGCATGCATGGTGAGAAAGGTGAGTCGATTCATGTAATTCTCAATAAAACTATAGTGGGAGGTTGTCCTTCGCATTATCAGGTATGTGAAGAAGAAACACATATTGGGATTACCATATTCTAGTCATGAATACATGGATATTAAGGATTTATGTAATGAAAACTATGTTGGGTTTCTATCATGTTAGAGATCCACATCTAGCTTTGTTGCATTCATCGAAACCAATTTTGATTCTTGGAAAAGAAAAAAGCATACAATTGTCTCTCGATCCGATGTAGATTCAAAGTATCATGTTATGGATCATGTAATTGCAGTTATTATTCAGGAACAATAGACCCCTTCAAGAATTCTACACACATCTGGTGTGATAATCATGGTGTAATAAAGATTTTAAAAATCCCAATCTTACAATAGCGGACAAAGCATATTAAAGTTGATTGTCACTTTATCCATAAAAATTATTAGAAGAGGAGGATTAGTCTTGACCACATTCAACTTTCAAATATCTTTACAAAGTGGATTCATGGATCATCTGTTAAATTTTTATGTATTAATTTAGGCTCCTCCCAAGGGCCATCTCTCTAGCAGCTACCAAGAAGAAATATTAATAAATCAATTGTTGCCCCCTTACAACTGATAACCCCCCTATTTATGAACCCCTGAACAATTGCTAACTACTTCCTAACTACCCTTCCAGCACAGGTAAAGGAGGACAATACTTCCAAATGAATATCATCCCCTCTCACACAGTTGGCCCCCTTCTTTAATAGCCCCTTTTCCAAACCTCAACCCACAACTACTCCAATCTAACAACTTCCAAGAAAAAAAGGACATCACCGCCCCTTAGCAGTTACACGACCAACCCACATTCTTAAAAAATTTCACCCTCCCTAAAAAACACCTTATCCCCAAGGTGGACCTCCAAAAATCAGCCCGCCCCTTTTTTCTACGATCACGTGCCTTCCTGTGTGTTGGTTCCTGAACCTCCAAGTTCCCTTTACACTCTCTGGCATCCCATGCTTCATCAAGGTGCAATATGTGCACAGATACACTTCGATACTTGTGTACCAACCTTCCTTTACATGCGTTTTAAGATCCTATCCCTATTGTCACCTCTTTACAAACTCCAAGAAGTCGACAAACCAAATATACCCCCTTAAAAAATTCATCATGACTCAAACTAGGAATGGTACTATGATATTCCACTACTCCAAAAATAGAATTCAATTCCAAACTAGGAAAAACTATCAATTCACTTTCATAGGTCTCAGCTCCATCAAGAGATTACATTTCAACGTGTGGAAGGCCTCCACAACTGATGTTGCACTAATCGCTCACCAAAATTGATGAGCAGTATACGATGTCCTCCCAACATTTGGGATAGTTGTGTATGTCTTCCATACTCATTCGACTTTATCAATGTGTCAATAAAACAGACACTTCTCGGCATTCTCAACTCCAATAGTGATCAAATTCCCCTCTAGCAAAGCGATTCTCAGCTGCAATTGTGTTTTCCTAGAATCGATCATCTTTCCCAACGCGATAGGTTGTTCACCAGTGGTAAACCAAGATTTCTCTTACCAAGAAATCATCCAAGGTGTGGTGTTAGTTCTCTAAGATTCGTTGTCTTGAGATTAACTCAAAACAGCGTAGAAACAAAGAAGAAATAGGCAGAACCTGACGTCCAAGAATGTAAACAGTAAGAACGTTCTCTCTAGATATCACAATTCCAATTAGTTGAATTAAACACAGTCCACCAACATAAAGCAGTTTGTGTGTCTTCCCGAAGGGATTTTCTTGAATTTTCTTCTATCAAGATTCTTCCCCCAGCGTACATTCCTTTCTCCCACGCTCAACTCGAACAACAGAAATTGCAGCACCTTCTTCTATTTCTCCAGTAGTATAAAGCAAACCTCAATCACTACCACAAAACAGGGTTTCCGTAGTGCCACCCTTTAACAGTGCAAAAAAAAGGCTGATAAAGGGGGTGCCTTTATCAATGCTAAAAAAAGCATTGATAAAGGGTATTTTTAACAACACTAAATGGATTTAATATATTGATATATAAGTATATTTATATTTATATAAATAAAATATATATTTTTTAAATATGTTTTAGATAAGTATAAATAGACTATTAAATTTAATATAATTTTTTTTATTTAAATGGATTTAAAATAATTCAAAAAATATTATTAATTAATATTTTGCTAATTATCATCGACTAATAATCATTTAATAATAATTTGAAGACTTAAAAAATCAAAAAAAAGATCTAAAATAAGTTGAAAATGTAACTCAAACTTCAAACAGCTATAACTTTTGATCCAGGTATTCATTTGAGCTCTAAAGCATATCAAATTGAAGCCTGCGATGATCTCTATGCGTTAATGACCCAAGGTAACCTTCTTTCACATTTTTAGAGGCCAAAAAAGGCCCCAAAGGCCTCCAAAACCAAGTTTTTAGTCTGAATACCCAAATTTTTTAACATTCGATGGAATTTCAGCCTCATTTTAGGGGGTCTTTTTTACATTTTTCATTGGGGACTAAATTTATTCCTAGGGGTTACATTTATATTGATATTATGGCTTTGAAATTTTATCATTTTTCACAATTTAATGTTACTTATAATCAATTATATAACAATATATACATATTTTTTATATATTCACCCATAAAAATTTAATTTTATAAATAAATGATTAATCATATTTACATATAAAGTATATTTATCAATATATAAGGCTTATTTAAATAACAAACTAATATCCATTTTATTTAAAATAAAAATATATTAATATTTATATACCTATATGATGTGTGCGTGTATTTGTGTGCATCTGTATTGAAAAACTAATATATATTATCTATATATTTTAAACATATGTATATACATATTAATATATAATATTTGTAAATATATATAAATATGTATAATTATACTTACAAATACACATATAATATGTGTGTGTGTTGTATATATATATATATATATTTATTTATAAACACACACAAAAAAGAATATTTTATAAATGTATTTAAAACTGATTTTATAAATATATATTAATATATGAATAAATATATTAATATATAAATATAACTATATATATATTAATATACAGATATATATATATATATATATTGATATAACTAAATATATATATATATATATATTAATATACGAGTTAATATAAATAAATATACATATAAATAAATAGATATATTAATAAATGAAGAGAAAAACAATATAGTGGAGTGGTAAAGGCTTAGGCGTTGCAGGAAACAGGTCACGAGTTCGATTCCTAGGGGAGGTAGGTCATGCACGTGGGTGGGGAATAAGGCTTAGTGCTGTTAAAGGTGGGTGGGGGCGCTGTTGAAGGCCTGGGGGTGGTTGGGGCGTGTGGGTTGGGGTGGGGGTGGGGCGCTATTGAAGGAGTGCTTCAAGTGCTGTTGAAGCCCCTCCCCAAATTGTATATTTTTTTTTATTTTCTTAATTTTTTTTACTTTTATCAGCGCTTTTTAAAATCACTGATAAAAGACCCCTTTTATTAGCGCTACAAAAAAGGCGCTAATAAAAGAGTCCTTTATCAGCACTTTTTTTAGCGCTGATAAAAGGGGCATTTATCATCACTTTTCTGAGTGATGATAAAAGGAACCCCCTATCTTCACCTCAATTAACAGCGCTTTTATAGCGTTGTTAATACCCTTTTCTAGCACTGATAAAGGCCATATTTATAGTAGTGAATGAAAACACTGATTGTTAGGTTAGAAACCTAACAGTAGGTTGCATAGAGAATTACAGGCAATGGGATGGGGTATAACAATAGTCGCTAGAAGAAGAAATAGAGTTATAGTAGAAGGGATAAGATGAAGGGATGCTCCCGAAGAAGACCACTCTCCTAAAACTCTAGTATCCTCTCAAGGACAAACTCTCTAGCATGTACCAAGTGATAGTACCATAAAATCAATTGTTACCCCCTTACAATTGATAACTTCCCCTATTTATGAACCCCTAACCAAATAGTAATTACTTTCTAACTCCCCTTCCAACATAGAAAAAGGAGAAAAATACAACCAAATGAATACTCTCCCCCCTCTCACACAGGATGCCCCCTTCTTTAAAAGCCTGCTTACCAAACCTCAACCCACAACTATCCCAACCTAACAACTACCAAGAATAAAAGTACATCATTGTCAGTTACACAAAATTACCACATTCCCAACATACTATACAATTTTGAACCATGAAAGCATCTATTTTTTCTTTTATATTGTGGATTGAAGGTAGTAGTTTCTAGATATTCAAAGAAGCGTAAATGAATTTTAAAAGTTGGCCCCTTTTGATTTGTAGAATCCAGATTGAGAAAATGAGTATTGTCATGTTGTTCTTTAAGTTAGAACATTTGATTGAATCATATTCTTGAAATCATAATTCCATTAGAAATTCTTTATAAAAGTAGAAAAATGATAAATAAATGGGGCCGAAGTCAAATGGAGATACTGGAGACAGAATGCAATGCCAATTGATCAGTGTTTCGAAAAGAACATGTCGCAGAAATAACACTATTTGTATCAGTGGAAATAGAATAGTACTTTGGTGCAACGGAGCTATGAGAGGGGAGGGATTTTAAAGGGGAAAAACTATGGGATTTAAAATATAGATGGAAGGGAAGTGGAAGGAGTGACTGGATAGAGGGAAAGTGATGTGAGGGTGAATAAATTTTTTTCCTTAGATTGTAAGGGAAGGGTTCAGAATATAAAATATCCATTACTTATCTGAACTATAAGGAGTGGGCCATGAAAATGATATTAAATTTAATTAACTTTCTCACTCTTCCAAATTGCCCTGATTTTGAAGGAAAAGTAAAATCTCAGGGGAGGGGTTACCCTTCAAAATTTTGAACTAAACAGTCATTTTAAATGATAGCACCTCCCCATCCCACCATTTTTTAAACCAAATGATGTATTTCAATAACCCCCCATCATTCTAGGTCTCCCAATTTACCATGAACCAAACACCAAGAAAGTGAAACCTCTGTTATACCAAACAGTTCTTGCTCCAAGAAACAATGCAAACTAGATATATGGATGAATCATTAGAAAAGAACTTCTAATAGAGAAGTGAAAATTCTTTTGGACATTTTATTGATTGGATCATGTAATCAACATATAAACACATAAAATAAAGTCTCTTATTATGAATATGAAATAAAATACAATCCAATAATGCACAACAATTGTCTCATCTAACCACATGAAATAGAAGACCTCTGCTTCCATCTTAAATTATTCATCATTTTTTTACGACAGATTGTAGTTCAACTCAGAACAATGTGTCCAGTTTACTACTTCTAGATTTAAGCCAAGAAAAAAAAGCATAGATAGCAATAAATACAGTTTTGTAAATCAAAAATCAGTTTCTCAATTTCATAGAAGTGATTTCAATGAAAATTAGGAAAGCACCTTCTAGGCATCTGGATTCCTCCTCTAGATTCTCAATCTTTTGATTCTTTAAAAGCTCTTCATTATTTTCAATTTTAGAGATTTTTCACCTACTCCACTCAAATATAGTACGACTTGCTTCATCCCGTAGGAGAAACTTGATTGAATCAAGTGAAAAAGGCTCTAAAATTGAAAATAATGAATAATGCACAAATTGTGTGTGAAATAATGCACACAAAATTATGGACTAAAATGAATCTATATGGGAGGAGAAGTGCATCCATATGAACCACTAATTATAGAGGGGAAGGACACTCCCCAGATCAAATTGTGTCTGAAATAATGCACAAAAAAATTTCTTTTTCTTCAATCATCTTTAGGTGGAAGTGATCAACAAAAAACATAATTATAGAAAAAATCAATCCCCACACTCACCCACTACTGTTCAGAAATCAATAGGTGGAGGAGAGGGATGGTGGTGACGTATCACAAGAGATGGCGGAGACAGGATGACACTGTCAGTAGAGAGATTGGGGAGTTGACGATATCGGGGAGGCCAGGCAAGGTTGGGGGGGGGAAGGTGTGGCACTAACATCGTGACGTCAGCGGGGAAGAGGAAAGACGTGGGAAGGGGGGTTGGGGGTGGGGGAGGGGTGGCGGGGGGGGGGGGGAATGTCAGGTATTCCTTTGTTACCTACTAGGGTTTAAATTCACTGGGGGATGAGAATTCAAGGGAAAAATTTGTGATATAAGATTTCTTTGGTTTGGTTTTTTTTTAAATTATGTTATGGGTTGGCATACTAGTTTTTCCTGCTCATTGATAGTTAAGGGTGATGCTGGAGGTGGGCGATGTATAAATAAATTTTAGTTTATAATTTTATAATTGTCTTTATAATTATATTTATAAATATATTTATATTTATAATTTTATAATTGTATTTATATTTATATAATCATGTAAATATATTTATATTTTTTAAAAAATTATAAATATATTTATAAATATGCTTATAATTATAAATATATTTATAAATATGCTTATCAGTATAAATATATTTTTCTAATTATTAAAATATTTATATATTTATATTTATATTTATATTTATATTTGTGTTTTTATAGTTACATTTATATTTATGTAATTATATTTATATTTTATATTTATATTCATATTTATATAATTTAAAATATATTTATATAATTATTTGTATTTATAAACATATTCATGAATATAGTTATATTTATAAATTTATAATTATAAATATTTATATATTATATTTATTTAAGTATGTTATTGTGAAATTGTATTTGTATCTATAAACATTTTTATAATTATATTTATATTTATAATATGTAATATCCATAACTTGCAGCTTTTCAGAGGAATAATCAGTGATAAGAGCTTTTCTCTGGCACATGTTAAATTGTTTAATGGGAGAATGACAGTTACAGACCAAATGAGAGGGGTAATTCAGTTTAAGGACCAAATATTTAGGAAATACCAAAGGGGGACCTCCAATTATTAGACCGGGTATCCAAATGAAGATTATACCCTTAAAAAAATTCCCCCTATTACGGATCTCGCTGCTCCCCGTCGCACTTAGCTCGCATCGTCTCCCTCTCCCTCCTTGTCGCTCCTCTCTCTTGAAAACCCTAGTTTAACATTGCCTCCTCCATGCCACCATTATCATCCTTCATGGTCATGGCGTTGCCCTTATCTCCCACGATGTCGTCGTCCTCTCCCAAAAACTGTATCCCACCATTGCCTCCGTCCGCGCACTGCTCCCATTACGCATCTACTCCCATGCACTGATCCTACCACGCATCTTCTACGGTGGTCTTCCTCCACCCCCGCGCGTCTTCACCCTCGTTTTTTCGCGTTTTCACCCTCCAATATCATGCAATACTCTCCACTTGCATACCGTCACCGAGCTCTTGGGAAAACCCTAGCCTACCATTGCCTCCTCCTCGTACGTACCTCCTCCCACCATTGACTTTTATGTGACATATTGATATCCACCTCTTAGTGCTTTCCTTCTACCATATAATTTCCCTCATTACAAACATCTTTGATAATTTTTTTACAGTTTTGTTCCTTGGTAGAAGTTCTAGGTCATGCAATGGAGAGAAATTGATCATCAGGATTGAAAAAATTTAGGTAAGATTTTATTTCTAGTATGTTTTAATTTATTCTAGAAAATAATGTTATATTAAGGTTGTGAATGAATTTTATTTTCTTTTATAATGTGAAGGAATTTTTTTTAAGAAAAATAAATGTGTGTATAAAAATTCTAGGGATGAAAATTCTGACAAAATAGATGCTTGGTCAAAACTTTCAAGGCATCAAAAGAATAAGTATAATGACATGGAAAATGATGAAAAAGATGCTTTAATGGGTCAAAAAGTTATACCCCAAACTATTTTAAAATGTAGATGTTATCCAAATATATTTAAAGATGTTGATTTCATTGTTAGCCAAGAGAAGTAAAAACAATTGGTCATAGAATTGGGATTTGGTATGTTATTGGAATTTAACTTTCAATAATTTCTGATAGAAACATGTGAGAAGATTTTAGATGCCTTTGATCCTCCAACATGTACGATGGAATTTAGAGAAAATGAAATGATGATTACTGTGGCTGATGTTAATTACATGTTAGGCATTCCTTCAGGAGGAATATTTGTCTGTCTTGAAATAGAAAGTGATGAATATAAATAAATAAAGAGGCGTTATATGGAAAAAAAGTTAACTGCATTAAAGGAGATGATTTTTGAAGGCTTGGTTGGAAAGGAGTTTTTAAAAACCTTTATGTTGTTTACCTTGGGGACATTTTTAAATCCCAACTCTAATTCTTCTATAAATGAAAGAAATATTATGATGTTGTGTGGTTGTCAAAAAAATCTTGGAGAATGGTATTGGTCCTAGTTGGTGTTGATGGAGCTTGTTAGAGACTTAAATATCTACAAGAAGTCAATAAAAAAAGGACAACTGAAGAAGCATGTCGGTGGTTGTCGGGTTGTCTTATTGGTATGTTTTGAAAATGTTTAACCATGTGTGATTTTTTTTATTAGTTAGTAAATTTATTTTACTAATAATAACAAGTTTACATTGCATTGTATCCATTTTCTTCATCCACTTCCCCATTGGAGAAGTTCATAATGTATGTAGCGATAACATTTTGCAATTTTGGAATGAAGATAATATTCAAAGGTGAGTGAAGTTGGAAAAAAAAGAAAAAGAGGCATCTTATATGCACCTCCTACCTCATCAAGGAGCAGGCTGCCTGATCAGGCTTTATTTACCCATCCGGTAAAAACCTCATCCTCATCTCTATATTTGTGAAAGCTTCCTTTAAAAAGTATCATGTCAAAATTTGAAATTGAAGTGTTAAAATATGTTTTTTTTATTTTAACTTTTTCATGCTTGGTGTCAAAATGTGTTTAGATGTATAATCATAGTGGTAAAAACTTGAAAATAGAGAGTTACCATGTAGGGTTTTAGTGGTACCTACATTGAAATGGTCCCTTGAAAGTGTTAGTTTCTGTTAGATTGTTGTTAAATACATTATATTGTTCCTTTATGATGTCGTTAGTTTCTGTTATTTAGTTGGTTTTCAATATTAATACATGGAATGAGAGTGTTAAACATTTGTATTTTAGTGTTAGTATCTGGGCTGTTAAATTAAAAGGCTTTCTGTTTGAATCTGCCCCTGTTAAAGATAACATGTGGATGATGAATGTTAAAACTTAGATGTTGAATGTTAATTTTTGGTAGATCAGTGTTAATTTTTGGTAGGTTAATGTTAAATTATTTTTAATACTCTTTATAAATGTCCATGTGGTTAGACGTGTGATCATATATGGTGGTAAAAATCTAAAAATAGAGAGTTACATTGTGGGGTTTTAGTGGTACCTACATTGAAATGGTCCCTTTAAAGTGTTTGTTTTCATTTATTAATAGATAGTGTCAAAAACCATAGGATGAGTGTTATAATATGGAAGGTATATGTTATTTTCTGTTATTTTATTGGTTTTCAATGTTAAAACATGGAATGAGAGTGTTAAACATTTGTATTTTAGTCTTAGTATTTGGGATGTTAAATTAAAAGGCTTCCTGTTTGAATCTCCCACTGTTAAAGATAGCATATAGAAAAAGAATGTTAAAACATGAATGCTGAATGTTAATTTCTGGTAGATCAGTGTTAATTTTTGGTAGGTTAATGCTAAATTCCTTATAATCCTATTTAGAAATGGCCATGTGGTTAGATGTGTAATCATAGTGGTAAGAACCTAAAAATAGAGAGTTTCCATGTGGGATTTTAGTGGTACCAACATTGAAATAGTCCCTTGAAAGTTTCAGTTTTCATTTATTAACAGATAGTGTCAAAAAACATAGGATGAGTGTTATAATTTGGAAGGTCTATGTTAGTTTCTGGAAGGTCTGTGTTAGTTTCTATTATTTAGTTGGTTTTCAATGTTAAAACATGGAATGAGAGTGTTAAACACATGTATTTTAGTGTTAGTATCTGGTCTTTTAAATTAAAAGGCTTCTTGTTTGAATCTCCCACTTTTAAAGATAACATTTGGACGATTAATGTTAAAACATGGATGTTGAATGTTAATTTCTGGTAGATTAGTGTTAATTTTAGGTAGGTTAATGTTGAATTACTTTTAATCCTATTTAGAAATGGACATATGGTTAGATGTGTAATCATAGTGGTAAAAACCTGAAAACAGAGAGTTAACATGTGGGGTTTTAGTGGTACCAACATTGAAATGGTCCCTTGAAAGTGTTAGTTTTCATTTATTAATAGATGGTATCAAAAATCAGAGGATGAGTGTTATAATCAGGAAGGTCTGTGTTGGTTTCTAGAAGGTCTATTTTAGTTTCTGCTATTTAGTTTGTTTTCAATGTTAAAACATGGAATGAGAGTGTTAAACATTTTTATTTTAGTGATAGTATCTAGTATTTTAAATTAAAAGGCCTCCTGTTTGAATCTTCCACTATTAAAGATAACATGTGGATGGTGAATGTTAAAACCTGGATGTTGAATGTTAATTTCTGGTAGATCAGTGTTAATTTTTTGTAGGTTAATGTTAAATTACTTTAATCCTATTTATAAATGTCCATGTGGTTAGATGTGTAATCATAGTGGTAAAAACCTAAAAATAGAGAGTTACCATGTGGGGTTTTAGTGGTACCAACATTTAAATGGTTCCTTAAAATTGTTAGTTTTCATTTATTAATAGATAGTGTAAAAAATCAGAGGATGAGTGTTATAATATGGAAGGTCTGTGTTTTTTTATGGAAGGTCTATGTTAGTTTATATTATTTAGTTGGTTTTCAATGTTAAAACATGGAATAAGAGTGTTAAACATTTGTATTTTAGTGTTAGTATCTGGGCTGTTAAATTAAAATGCTTCCTGTTTGAATCTCCCACTATTAAAGATAACATGTGGATGACGAATGTTAAAACCTGGATGATGAATGTTAATTTTTGGTAGATCATTGTTAATTTTTGGTAGGTTACTATTAAATTCCTTATAATCCTCTTCAGAAATGTCCATGTGGTAATATTTGTAATCATAGTGGTAAAAACCTGAAAATAGAGAGTTATCATGTGGGGTTTTAGTGGATCCTACATTGGAATGGTCCCTTGAAAGTGTTAATTTTCATTTATTAATAGATAGTGTCAAAAACCATAGGAAAAGTGTTATAATCTAGAAGGTCTGTATTAGTTTCTATTATTTTTTTGGTTTTCAATGTTAAAACATGGAATGAGAGTGTTAAGCATTTGTATTTTTGTGTCAGTATCTAGCTTGTTAAATTAAAAGGCTTCCTGTTTGAATCTCTTGTTGGATTTGGTGGCCTAGAACCAACTAATTTTTACATTATTCATTAATAAATACCTTATCACATATTGATTGTTCTTCTACATGACAATTCATGTGATAATGTCCAAAGTATTGTTGTTTCTCTAAAAGATCATAGCGGATCCCTACTATGATGAGAACCCGGAAATGCCATAACACTGTTCTTGAATATATGTTCTATGGCCGGATGATGTTATTTGAGGGACACAAATAATATAGGCCATTAGGGGTGAGGTCTCATAAAACTTTGAGGCACCTTCTCATGGTGTGTGCCTTTGGTAATATCCAGGAGGATATTATGAGAACGAGACCCGCCAGTAGGAAATCCACATTTCATAGTGTCGTTGGATGTTCCTATTTACAAACATGTGTATTGGTCCTTAGACTTTAAGATTATTATTATTGGGTATTACAACTCGCACACTTAGATGTATTGATGAAATTTGTAATGACACACTGTTTACAGTGCGGTAGGATATGTTGGGTGCGTCATGAGTAATATTGCATTAATAGATAAAGCATGAAAGGATTTTTCCCTTCTGTTCCATAACGTAAGTAGACATCATAGGCCCTTTGATGGAATTTATATAGCCTAAATAAATCCATGGACATGGTAAGGAATGAGAAAGTTTAATTTTGGAAAGTCAAAGAAAGAATAATCAAGCACATGGGTTGATGGAACTAGCATGCAACCTGCTTGATTCAAGATATTGAGACAAAGGGATTACATTACACAGTAAGAGTTCGTAGGAGGTGACACGTCATTGCGGCATTAAATTATTTCTCTATGGGTGCCTTGGAATGTTTCTAGATGCTAACCTTGGAATTTAGGCAGGCTCCGCCTAATGCCACTGAGAAAGAGGCCTAGAGGGTCACACACTAAGTGTGTCCAAGTATCTCAATTAAAATATTAATTTAACAAGTTGAATAAAGATTATTCTCGATTTTGGTTTAATAATTATTCAAGGATTCCTGATCACATTTATTTCAACACTAGTTATTCGAGATAATATATTGTGGGAGAAATAATATATATTTATTAGCGAGTAATGAAATGATATTTATTTGAGAAATAAATAGCCATTATTCAAGGTCTAAAAAATGTGGTTGAGGAAATAAATAAAATGGGAAAAAAAATTACACACTGTGCATATTAATATATAATATGTTTAGTTTTTCTAGGGATTTGTGAGAAATAATATTATTAAATTAATTCAATAATATTAGGTGTAATTCGTTGGGAGAATGTCAAGTAATAATAATAGTCAACTGTTATTATTAGACACGAGGACTTACTTAGAATTAAATGAAATGAATAAATGCTTTCGGGTAATTAAATCATTTTATTATTCTAAGTAATTAAAAATTACAATTATATAATTCTAATTAGCATAGCATTTTTTTGGTTTGTGCACAACGGATCTAGAGAAATCTCTCAATCCAAGAGAGAATTTCTTTTCTTCCAAGAATGCTCTTAAGCTACGAGAGAGATCCTCTTCCACCAGATCAAGGAGAGCGCTTTGCAAGCGGCTCTCAAGGTGATCTAAGGTGGACATCACAAGATAAGGATATTACACGCTTGCACCTAAATATCCTTTTAGTGACATCTAGAGATACGTGAAGCATGTGTGGATCACCACTAGAGGAATCATACACTTGGATTCTATGACGCAATGATGGATCACATCGGATGGTGACTGGAAACATCAACAGAGAGAGAATTCCATCAAAGAAATTATTGTATTTTAATTAAATTAATTATAACCAACATATTATGATCCTATATATGGTTTCGAGACTCCCTTCATTTTCTTTCGTTATTCGTTCTATTCCAAAGATCTGACAATTTATTATCATGATAGATCTCAGATTGATCATTATTAATGGAAAAATTAAAGTTGGGTACACCCACAATGCGTTTCCACTGTATCCGGAACCTACATCTCCCACTGTTAAAGATAACATGTGGATTATGAATGTTAAAACTTGGATGCTGAATGTTAATTTCTAGTAGATCAGTGTTATTTTTTGGTAGGTTAATGTTAATTTTTGGATGTCATTATGTTTTCATTGGGTTTTTTCCAAATTCCCAAATGATTTTTCATGGAATTTTTGTTGATAAAACACTATTTTGTTAAATATTTTATTTATAATAAATGACATAATTTCCTCACATTGTGATAAATATGTTCGTTTATGAAATATTTGGGATTAGATCATTCATTTGAAAATCTGATGAAAATTCCATTTTTACCCTTTTAAAATGCACTGTAGTATATCACACATAAATATAATAATATGAATTATTTGAACTTAAAATTTTTTAAAAGTGTTAATAAATTAATTTTCTACAATTTGTATTCAGGACACTATATCTAAAGAGTGCATTTGGATGGAGTTAATTGGCCATTAAGTCAATGGTGGGCCGGACACAAGAGATTGGACATCACTTTAGTGTTTGAGCCATATATTCTAAATTCGTGCATGGATGGAGCCCAATTTTTGAGAGGGGATCTAAAAACCAATTTGGAACATATTATCCTTCAGTAAGGACAGATAATTCACGCGTTTTGGTGGTAAATAAGTTGGTTCAAGTGGGATTAAAATATTTGGAAAAATATTCTCATTCACACTTGAAACCACTTTTAACCTAGCCTCCCCTCCACTCTATAAATATGTATTTTTATCATTTTAAGGGTTGGGAAATGCATTAGGAAGTTTATGTCATAGGATAAGTGTATCCATTCCAATTCTCTAACCATTTCAATAAGGTTATCTCTTGAAGCAAGGATCCCTTCGATAAAGCTTTATTCTTATCCTTCTTCTTCTTCTTCATGTTGTAATACTTTAATTTGTGTAATAAAATTATTTGTTATTATTTTATTTATTATATTTTCTTCTATTTTTTTCAAATTTATTCTTCTATTAATCTTAATAATTGGGATGGAATCAATAATGGTGATGATATTGGGTTCTACCCTTTCAATCATTTGCTCATGCAAAACGTCCCAACGATGACCACACCACCCATGGAAGAGTGGTTCTCTTAGTGATTGATATATCTTATAAACTCTTCATTTAATTATTTTGAATGATTTAGATATTTTAATTCACTTAATATGATCCATTAATTGAGTTTTTAAATTATAATAAACTAAACAAGCAATTGAACAATTAACACAAAAACACGTGAGGTCGAGTATTGTGTAAATTGTGAGAGCGCAAACTTAATCGATAAAACAAGACCACACCTGATAAATTTGTAGAGTTAAAATATAATAACTAAGCTCAATTAATCCTCATTTTATATAATGGACATGTGCCTTAATTTACCACTGACCACAAGCTGTCCTTAGAACATCAATCAAAGCAGGGTGTTGCGATTTCATGTTCTGAAGATATCCTAGGGTTTAATTCTCTTCATATTTGTGGTAAAGTTAATTCTAGTAGGGTTTGAGGGTTAAAAAATTGGGGGATCATAATTAAATGGATATAAATTTAAATGATAATGATTAATAATTAAATTAATAGGTAGAGTTAGATCGATTACGTCTTTTAAATATTGTCTAAAAAACATCTTCTTGTTGTGTCTTTTTAATCGAACTTCATTTCAAAAAAAAAAATACTATACAATCTTATTCTAGCAAAATTCTTATAGTTTTATGAATTTTAAACCCCCCACATTCTTTCAAGTAGTGTTATTATTCCATTTTATGTTACTTTTAAAATACCTTTAATAAGTTTTCAAATTTACTTCCTCCTTTGAGAGACGACCTTGGTCAGCCACTCTACTGCACCTAAGTACTAAAAAAATCACTAATCATTTGAGTGAACCCACAACAACACCTTTTATTTTTATAGAAGTATCCTCACATTTCCATAAACAATAGGTATTAGAATAAATGTTAATTAAGTTTTTATCAAGAAATTACCAAAGTTATTTTGATGAAATGAATTATTATGATTTATTAGCATTTATAAATAAAGGATATCATAATTTTATGAATGTTTTCAAATAATTTAATAACAATTTGGAATTGAAGAAATTGTATATAATTTTTCTCATACCCTAATTGTTATACCCCTTATTAAGGTTTATGTTTTTATTGAATGGTTTTATGGAATTATGTTTATGGGTACATGAAGTTGTTATTTTCATAAAGGGTTAATGGGTGATTTGATCTGAGTTTAAATAAATGTTTTCATTTGATTGTTTTACGACAAGATGATGAAAGTGTCAGTTTTCATTTATAAACCGAAGCCACTGTGTTAAAATCAGGAAGGTCTGTGTTAATTTCTGCTATATTGTTGTTAAATACTTTTAATTATTCATTTTTCTTATTTGTTACTAACATTTATATCTAGTATATATTTTAGTATATCAAGGTTTTGTATGAAGAATATATTAAAAGTTTAAATGAGCACCTGCATGAACTCCTTCGAGTTTAAGGAAATTTGTTAGCTGGAGGCTCTACTACTCAAGTTGATATATTTGATACAGTCTTAGATGAAGAAATAGAGTTTGATGGAGAGTCAGAGGAGCATACATAGGTCTTTGAAGAGGAAGTGCAGGGGTAAATGAAATCGAGGAGGTGGGGGAAGATGAAGAGGATGAAACTTTATTAGAGGGAGATGAAGAAATTGATGAAGAGTGGGGGGGGGGCAGCGGACAACGATGAGGAACCGGAAGAGGAAGCAGATAAAGGTGTGTTTGAACCAACAATGTGATACCCGTCTGTTGGGACGACTCCTAGGAGATCATAGCGAAAAAAGACAGAAAAAATGGTTACCCTACATGCAACAGCCTGTCAAAGGCAGAGCTGACCTTAAAAGGAGGGTTTATGAGTTATGCACCTCAGGAAGGGTGAAGGGTAGCAAAGAGAGGTAGGATGTACTTGTATTCATATGTTGAAGAATGGTAATGTATTGAAATGTATTTCATGTACTTATGGGATGTGATTTAAATGTAAAGTTGTTGTTGAGATGCATAATTACTATTTGACTGCACATGAGTGTGGTTGTTTGGGTCCTATTGAATGGGTCAACAACAAGGTTATTAAATGGTTCCTTTATAATAAACTATTTTATGATAAATAACTAGTTTCATATGAATTACAATGTTAGAATCACAGATGGTGACCATGATTGAAATAACTCTAGTGAATGATAAAAAATTATTCGGAACAGTGACTAGACACATCTTTGATCCATTATTTATGGTACTTATTTTAGGCATATATTGATGTACAAAAAAACTTTTGTATTATGTTTTATATTTTGTAATAATATAATGTTGTAGGATAATATTATTTCATGCAAGGAAGAGTGGATAGTTGATGATGTTTTGATTTATGTGATGCTTAATGTTGTCAGAAACAACATAGCAAACTACTGACTTGTTTTTTCCCAACATTGATGAATTTTCACCGGTTTTGCTATTGCGTTGACTTAAAGACAAATAAATTGCATGGTCTAGACTCCCTTGGAATTGCTTCCATGGATAAACAATAGAAAAAAGTTTCTGCATTGCTGGTACTTAAGTTTCCCTTTGTCATCAGTTGGTTTTCGGTTAACAAACATAGTTACTGATTTAGAAAGTACTAATTTATTATATCTTTTGAATTTTATATAGGGTGATTATATTGTGTCCATGTTGCAACATCTATCACGATGGGAATTTTCTTTCCAATTTAAATTTGAAGTTGTATATGAATCTATTCAACTTCAGTCTAATTGGTAGACAAAATTACTTATTACTTTATTTTCCAAATGTAGTTATGTTATCTAATGGGTGTGTTAATTTTTCAGTAATGATTGTGGAATTCACTTGATCAGATACCTGCATGAATGGGACAACATGAATAAGATGAGAGACTATACTCATGTAATTATTTTACTCCTATTTATATATTTTTTTCCTTAATATATAGAAAGTTTTGCATTATATATTTGTAGATTCAGCTTCAAATGAAAAGGGTTGATTTACTATAGTGGTTGGTTAATCATGGGTGCAATGCATGGAGGGAAAGTTTTTGGAGGAGTTGTCCAGTTAAAAATAATTTTTTTGGGGGAAATGGTTTTAAAGAAAACTGTTATTGAGTTGCTCGTGTTTGGTTGATGCAGGTGGGTGTTTGGTTTGGTTCTATTGTGACTGTATTTTTTAAATTAATGATGTACTCTCATATGGTCACTTTGCTTTTTTTTTGAAACAATGGCATATTGAATCTACAGTGTCATAAATTTCTTTACAATAACAAAGTGTGTTATGTAAAATTCATACTATTATTTCACTTTTCATGAAAACCAAATAAAAAAAACATGCAGTAGGTCTGTTAAAAACAATTCATGGGGCTTAAACACCAAAAATCTACAAAAAAACATATTTCATTCCTCTTAATATTTACATCCTTTTCTGCTCTAGCATGCCCTTTGTTTCAAAACATATTCAGCAGCATATGTAAACTTGGATTGGGATTTCTACACCTTCTCGTGTGTCGCCAACATCTTTACAATGATGAAGAAAACTCTTCTGTGGTAGCAAATATGTTTCCACCATTTCATTGGTATATATCAACACATTCAACTGTAAAAAGTGTTACAATCTATATGTAAAATTTACATACTATTATTTTACTTTTCATAAAAACCAAATCAAAAAACCTACAGTATGTCTATTAAAATCTGGAGAATCCGTGTTAAAACATGGGAAGTCAGTGTTAAAATCTGTAATTTATACCATCTAAACATGTTGAAATGATTAATATGTTATAATTTCATACACCTTCCATAATTCATCAATTACATTATAAACACCAGTGATTTTTCAAAGGTCAACATCATTGGAAGTGACACATGACCAAAATTAAGAAGAATTCATGGGGATTAAACACCAAAAGTCCACAAAAAATATATTTCTTTACTCTTAACATTTTAATCCTTTCCCTCTCTAACATTCCCTTGTTTCGAAATATATTTGGAAGCATACATAAACTTGAATTAGGATTTCTACACCTTCTCGTGTGTCGCCAACATCTTTACAAAGATGAAGACAACTCTTCCGTGGCAGCAAATACATTTACACCATTTCATTGGTATATATCAACACATTCAACTATAAAAAAATTGTTACAATCTATATGTAAAATTCATAGACTATTATTTCACTTTTCATGAAAACCAAATAAAAAAACCTGGAGCAAGTCTATTAAAATCTGGAGCATCCGTGTTAAAACCTGGTAAGTCAGTGTTAAAATCTATAATTTATACCATCTAAACATGTTGAAATGATAAATATGTTATAATTTGATACAACTTTAACAATTAATCAATTATATTATAAACACTAATGATTTTTCAAATCTCAACATCATTGGAAGTGACACATGACCAAAATTGAAAAGAATTCATGGGGATTAAACACCAAAACTCCACAAAAAAACATATTTATTTCCTATTAACAATTTACATCCTTGACCGCTCTAACATTCCCTTGTTTTGAAACATATTTGGCAGCATACATAAACTTGGATTGGGATTTCTACACCTTCTCGTGTGTCACCAACATCTTTACAATGATGAAGACAACTCTTCCATGGCAGCAAATACGTTTCCACCATTTCATTGGTATATTGATAGAGACAATATTTTCAATTAAATTTAAATTTAATTTCATTGTTTTAAACCCACAAAAGTGTTACTTTAAGATGAATTTCTTCATTTTTATGATATTGGTGATATTTTGAGCTGAATAGTAAAAATAACCCATTTTGGATTTCTAACTGTTTTAAATTATTTATATATTTTAGATATAACATTTTTTCACTAATCTAAATTGAAGTATTATTTATTTTACAGATTCTATACATTCAAGGATTCATTTAATACTTTTTTTATCAAAATCTGAATCGGCCATAGGGAATCTCAAAAGAAGCTTAAAAGTTGGACAATGAAAATTGTTTACAGATTTGTTTATTTTTGGTGTGGGGTCTATAAATCGTTCATGGTGGGCCTCATTACTGTGAGATTTGGTGGGTAGACACACAAGACGTTTTGGAACATCTTTGATTAAGGATAGGATGCATTAATTTGATGTTTTAGTAGTCATTAAAGCATCATAATCCATAGGTTTGTGATTTGGAGAGTGTGACTGGACAGAAAAATTGTCAGAGTAAAACAGACATAACGCTCGAAATACTTGTCCAAATATGCTGATATTTTGAGGGGAAACACCCAAGATAATTATGAACAACATTAAAGAATTTTTAAATGCATGAATATATCATTTATTTGGGATAAAATGTGTAAACTGTTGGGGGAGAGATTCTTTCTATAAAAGGAGGGGAGCTCCTCCCTCTCAAAGAATCCCATATTCCATCCCATTCCTTCTGGGACACCAAGGAGGAGAACTTTTTGGATTTATTTATTTTATTTATTTTATTTTTCATTGATTTTTAATGCCTTATTCTTCACCATTAATATCTATTACCCTTACCATAGTGGGGTAAACATTTTGAGTGTTGGGGAAGGGTTAGTTTTCTATTTTGTAATGTTTGAGTTCTTGGATATAATTAAATGAAATTTCTTTCTTCTTCAAAGTTGTTTTAAATTTCATATAGATTATTTTATTATCAAGTGTGATTGATCTTGAATTTTAATTTTGTTATTGACTTTTTCCTTGGTAAAATAATCATTATCTCCCTCCACTAATTTTTGGTTTATATACGATGGAATAGACCAGGGATTAGTGGTTAAGTACTCGATGATCATCAGTACGTGTAAATAGGGTAGTGAATGTTCTTGATTGTTTGGGATAAATAAGACCCTATCGGGTATTACCCAATTCAATTGATAATATTCAATACAACTCTTTTGCACATGGAAGGAGATTTGACCATGAGATCTTGGTAAGGTTTTCTCTCATCATCATAATTTCACCAAGTGAGAGGAAACAATTGTGGAAAATCAATTTAATAAACTAAGAATAAGAGGTTTGAATTAAATTGAACATGGATAGAATTACAATTAGGAAACCTACCCCTACCTAATAACCCTTTTAATATCATAGTTTTTCAATAATTTCAATTTCAATTTTCCTTTCCATCATTATCTTATTGATTTATTCTAAAAACACACCATTTTTACCCTCATTTAAAAGTGGAAAACTATTTTTTGTGCACTCCTCTTTGGGATACTTCCTAGGTTTAATCACTATAATACACTAGGGAATATATAATTTTTTTCTCATACCCTACTACAAGAGTAAATTAAGCTTGGCACCGTTGCCGGGGAGCCAGTGCCACAACCTAATTATAAATATTTGACTCTTTTCAAATTAAAAAAAACAGTTTTCCATGTTGTTTTCAAATGATTGTTTCTTTAATTCATGGAACAATTACCCACTGATAAATGAACCAAATGTTGACTCAACATTTTCCATGGAGGATAGTGTTTCTTCTATTGTTAGACAGGTGAGGTTATTTTGGAAAACAAATAATGAGGGGCAAACATTCAAATAATTCATAGATGGACTAAGGTAGGACATGAACAAAGAAGTTTTTGAAGCAATTGTCCAAAAGCTAACTGAGTTCTCCCAATACTTTCCAGAATTTTATGAAGTTTCCAAGGTCCAAGAAGACCCCCCTTAGTCATCCCTGATTTTTCTATAGAGATCCAAGATATAGTGGAGACTGACTACCTGCCTCTAACTGCTAATACTCAACTCCAAGAGGTGTTTTCTAGTGAAGAAGAGATTTAATATGAACAAACTCAGGGAGATAATAATTTCATTAACTCATTATATTTTGATTTTGTCGAAACTGAATTGAGTATTACCTCCCATTATTTTAATTTTTCAGATTCATCCAACACATGTATTTCCTTGGAGGAAGACGATGAAAAAGAAGATTCATCCAAAGAGGAACATCTAGAGCTCCCCAAACCTATTGAACATTTATTGGATGGAGTACATGAGAAGATCAAAGTGGATTTTCTAGAGGAAAATGTGACACGAGATGATTACTTTAAAAGGGAAGAATTTGATATTGATTCTTTATGCTTTAATTTTTTTCAAATAGAATTAAACTCTGACATTCACTTTGATTATTCCACTGATATAGCATACCTTGAGAACACACTAGTGAATGAAGAAGAAATTGTGAAAGTGAAAACTAAGATAGAGGAAAACTCATTCATTATACTAACCCCACCATGTTTGTTATATCTCATTACAATAGGGGTGGACTTGGTATGTTATATCCAAAGAGTACTAAAAAAAAGGAACAAGTTCATGTTGTAAAGAATATTTTTTTGGTTCATAAGCAAGAAACCTCACCTACCATCATATTGGGGATAACCAGTTAGAACTGACCATCTGGAGACAATCAAAACCCAGGGCCCACTTGGGGAATTAAACCAAGATTTATCCTTCATTTCTCATTAAAATTATATTTTCATTTAATTTAATAAATTTACTATGTTATATTTTTAATTTTTAGGTTTTAAAAGAGAAAAACTTAGGATCCTAACTCAATGTTAAATTGTCAATAAGTCAGGTCGTACCTCTCCTTTACACTTTCTTGGTTGTTGTGATTAATTTTCAAATATTATTACATTTTTAAATCCATTTTAATTCACTGAGGACACTGCATCATTTATGTGTGGGGGTAGGGAACATTTGTAGTTTATTAATTTCATTTGATATTTGGTTTAATTAAAAAAATAGTATTTTGTTTGTTTTTCAGATTTTTGTGTGTTTTTTTTAGTTTTTGCATGTTTTTTGAAACATTTGAACTGAAATTATTATCATTTATATTTTTGAAACCCATGTCAATGAGTGACATAATCTATTCCATGAAACTGAGGTTAAATGAATGCTGAAATGACTTTATTTCTAGTTCAAATCTTTTGGAATTTCATGAAAAGTACTCTGATTTTTAATTCCCATACCACATCTCACTGTATTTATTATTGAAATCACTTTCATGTGAGGATTACTTACTATTTTTGTCATATTATTTACATTTACCCCATTTCTTGAGAGAACTAGAACATTATTTCTTTAACTAGAATTTTATTTATTCCTGTCAAAACTTGAGGGTTTGAGGTACTTGTGTTTTAAATAATTGAGGCATTTATTTGGTTTTAATCCCCCTTTTCACAATAATCCTTTTTATTATGGCCTACCTTATACATTAATCCTTGTAGCCCTTATAATCCATGAACAACCTATTAGGTTAGCCACATTACAATCCAATTTTCCCTATCTAACCTGATCTTGAAGTAAAATTGCATGATCTAGTTGAACTTAAGTGTGAGGGAAGATGTATTGTGGTGTACTACCTCATTTGGTGATACTTTGGGTGGAAAATAAAATTTTGAAGAGATTATGTTTCTATTGAAGAGTTAATTTTGTAAAAAGTTGTTCCTTTCTGGAGCTTTCATGATAAAAGAAATTATGCCTATCTGGAGCTTCCAAAGTAGAAAGAAAGTTGTGCTTATCTGGAGCTTTCAAGAAAAAAAATGTTCGAGAAGAATTTTTTGCTGGTAAAATTCGAAATGGAGTGAAATTTCCTTGATTTATCATGATGATGGATCTGATTTTTTACAAAGGGTAAGATAAGGAGACCATGCTTGAGTGAAAATTAGAATCTTGCAATTTTGCTTCAAAAAGAGCCAAGCCCTCCTTTTTCAGTCTCAGAATTTTTAACATCTAAATCCAACCAACCGAAAGCCACAGAACAACCCTAAAAAGTCCTCATGAGAAACACATGTCCTTGACTCACATCATGTGGATAATTAGGAATTTATTAAGCCTATGGTGACTCTTGTGTGATTTTGGATGAGAAAATCCTTTTTGAACATTCACATTTGTGAGATGAGAGAAAATTCATGTGAGGTAGGTGTTTTGTGTGCATGGGATAAGAAATGAATTGGAAATATATTAAATAATATAAAAAGGAGAACTTTAAATAATTGTTTTTATGAGGCATGATATATATTTTTTACTTAGTTTGGATTTAGTAGATCTCATTTGTATGTGTTTTGAATTTGATTTGATTTGATTTTGATGTTTACTTGTCTAGGATTCCAAGTGCTAAGTGTGGGAAGATTGATAGAGAAAATATTTTCAATTAAATTTAAATTGAATTTCATTGTTTTAAACCCACAAAAGTTTTACTTTAATATGAATTGATGCATTTTTATGATATTGGTGATATTTTGAGCTGAATAGTAAAAATGGCCCATTTCATATTTTTAACTATTTTAAATTATTTTTGTATTTTGGCCATAACATTTTCTGAACTAATCTAAATTGAAAAATTATTTCTTTTCTAGATTCTACACATCTATTTCTTAATTTAATCCTTCTTGACCAAAAGCTTAATCGATCATATGGAAGCTCAAAAGAAGCATAAAAGTGGGACTATGAAAACTGTTTACAGATCTGTCGATTTTTGGTGTGGGGTCCATAACTCATTCATGGTGGGTCCCATTTCTATGAAATTCAGTGGGTGGAAGCTAAAGACGTTTTGTAACTTCTTTAATTAAGGAGAGGACGCATGAATTGTCCGTTTTAGTAGTCATTAAAGCATCATAATTTGGAGGTTTACGATTTGGAGAGTCTGACTGGACATAATAAATTTTCAGAGTAAAACGGGCATAACTCTCGGAATACTTGTCCAAATCTGATGAGATTTTGAGGGGGAATGCCCAAGATAATTATTAACAACATTAAATAATGGTGAAACACGTGAATATTTCATTTATTAGGGCTAAAATGAATAAAATTTCGGGGTACAGATTCTGGCTATAAAAGGAGGGGATCTCCTCCCTCTCAAAGCATCCCATATTCCATATCATTCCTTCTGGGACACCAAGGAGGAGAACTTTTCAGATTTATTTCTTTTATTTCTTTTCTTTTCCATTGATTTGTAATGCCTTATTTTTCCCCATTCATCTCTATTACCCTTACCATGGTGGGGTAAAATTTTTGAGTGATTGGGGAAGGGTTGGTCTTCTATTTTGCAATTCTTGAGTTCATGAATATAATTGAATGAAATTTATTTTTTCTTCAAAGTTGTTTTAAATTTCATATAGTAGATTTTATTATCTAGTGTGATCATTATTTAATTTTAATTCCATTATTGATTTTTTCCTTGGTAAAATAATCATTATCTGCTTCCACTAATTTCTAGTTTATATACGATGGAATAGACCAGGGATTGGTGTTGAAGTACTCAACGATCATCAGTATGTGTAAAAGGGGTAGTAAATGTTCTTCATTATTTGGGATAAACAAGACCCGATCAGGTATTGCCCAATTCAACTAAGGATATTCAATAAAACTCTTTTTCACATGGATGGAGAGTTGACCAAACTAAGATCTTGGTAAGGTTTTCTCCCACCATCATAATTTCACCAAGGAAGTGAGATGAAATAATTGCGGAAACTCACTTTAATCAACTAAGAAAAAGGGGGTTGAATTAAATTTAACAATTATAGCATTACAATTAGTAAGCCTACCCTTACCTAATCACCCTTTTAATATCATAGTTTTTCAATCGTTTGAATTTCAATTTTCCTTTCAATCATTATCTTATTGATTTATTCTACACTCCTCTTCAGGATACTTCCTAGGGTTAATCACTATACTACACTAGGAAATATATAAAAATTATTTTTCCACACCCTACGACAAGAGTGAATCATATATATCAACACATTCAACTGTAAAAAAAGTGTTACAATCTATATGTAAAATTAATAGACTGTTATTTAACTTTTCATGAAAACCAAATAAAAAAACCTACAGTAGGTCTATTAAAATCTAGAGAATCCACGTTAAAACCTGGTAAGATGGTGTTAAAATCTGTAATTTATACCATCTAAACATGTTGAAATGGTCAATATGTTAGAATTTCCTACACCTTCCGCAATACATAAATTACATTATAAACACCAGTAATTTTTCAAATCTCAACATCATTAGAAGTGACACATGACCAAAATTAAAAAGAAATCATGGGGATTAAACACCAAAACTCCAAAAAAACATATTTCATTCCTCTTAACAGTTACATCCTTTCCCGCTCTAACATTCCTTTGTTTCGAAACATATTCGGTAGCATATGTAAACTTGGATTAGGATTTCCACACCTTCATGTGTGTCGCAAACATCTTTACAATGATGAAGACAACTCTTTCGTGGTAGAAATTTTTTTCCACCATTTCATTGGTATATATCAACACATTCAAATATAAAAAAAGTGTTACAATCTATATGTAAAATTCACAGAATGTTATTTCACTTTTTATGAAAACCAAATTAAAAAACCTAAAGTAGGTCTATTAAAATATGGAGCATCCACATTAAAACCTGGAAAGTCAGTGTTAAAATCTGAAATTTATACCATCTAAACATGTTGAAATGAGTAATATGTTATAATTTCATACACCTTACACAATGCATCAATTATATTATAAACACTAGCAATTTTTCAAAGCTCAACATCATTGTAAGTGACACATGACCAAAATTACAAAGAATTCATGGGGCTTAAACACCAAAAAATCCACAAAAAATATTTATTTTCTATTAAAATTTACATCCTTTCCCGCTCTAACATGACCTTGTTTCAAAACATATTTGATAGTATATGTAAACTTGGATTGGTATTTATACACCTTCTCATGTGTCGCCAAAATATTTACAATGATGAAGATAACTCTTCTGTGGTAGCAAATATGTTTCCACCTTTTCATTGGTATATATCAACACATTAAACTATAAAAAAAGTGTTACAATATATATGTAAAATTCACAGACTTTTATTTCACTTTTCATGAAAACCAAATAAAAAAACCTATAGCAGGTCTGTTAAAATATGGAGCATCCGTGTTAAAACCTAGGAATTTAATGTCAAAATATGTAATTTATACCATCTAAACATGTTGAAATGATTAATATGTTAGAATTTCATACACATTACACAATACATCAATTATATTATGAACACCAACTATTTTTCAAAGCTCAACATCATTGTAAGGGACACATGACCATAATTAAAAAGAATTCATAGGGCTTAAACACCAAAACCCCACAAAAAACATATTTCTTTCCTCTTAACATTTACCTCCTTATCTGCTCTAACATTCCCTTGTTTCAAAACATATTTGGAAACATACACAAAAAAACACCCTTTCAAAGTTTCTACATCAAGTTGGATTGGGATTTCTACACCTTTTTTATGTGTGGCCAATTTCTTTACAATGAGAACAATGACACAACTTATTTTTAAATTGAGACTCAATATGATTACGAGATGGTCTACCAGGAGGATGAGAAGTCTTCGGTGCTTGAAAAAAAGTTTCATCCATATAATCATTATATGTTAATGCACTCAAATGTGGCATGTCGTTGGGATCAACTGGATTCATAACTCCATGATAAATATTTGGTTGGGTGTTTAGAAGATAACAATATTCTATATATTTTTACAGGTTACCATGTACTTTTCTTATTGCTTCATATGAATGAGCACAAGGGATCCCACTCATTTTCCATGCTTGACAAGTGCATTCCCTACTGCCTAGTTGTACAATGATATCCACATTACCAGTTCGAACTAAGAAAACATTATGTCCATATTTCTCTACTATCAATGTTTCATCCCTTATCACATTCATTTTCAATTTTTCCTCCATATTGGGACTAACTCCATTTCTCCACTTTTTCATGTGTTCCTTGGTGGTAAAAAATTTCTTACTCAATTTATCATGGTGTTCATTAACTAACACGCATATATTTTGTCTAATCTCCTTCATAATCCATGAATTGAATGATTTGGATAAATTCATTGTAATATGATCCCATCAACGGTGTGGAAATTGATACATTTCCCACCTATCAACATCACCATCCTTTTCAACCCATCTTGACAATTTTGGAAAAAATCTTGTCAAATTCTTCACAACAACATTGAAATCATAGTCTAACCGATAATAACTAATGGAATCCAATAATTTCAATTTCATTTCCTTATTTCCTCTTCCCATTCCCCTACATAATCTTGTAATTTTAGAGCTAAAATTTTCTTTCACATGATGGTAAAAATATGCATGTCTATCTCTACAAAAAACTATTTTAACCACAGCTGTAATTGTATTGTGTCAATAAAATATAATAACCAGTTGAGTAGAACTTGTAATTTATTTTATGTTGTTTAAAAACCATGTCCAATCATCATATGTTTCACCCTAAATAATTGAATATTCCAATGGAAAAAGGTTGTCATCTGCATCATATATTAACATTGCCAACAAGGTAACTTTGTAAGGACCAATAAGGTGACACCCATCCACAAACCACACAGATCGACCACCTAATAAGAAACCATTTATGAAACACCCATATGCAGTGAATAATCTTTCAAATATACCATTTTCTAATGATACCCACTTTGCTACTATTTTCGGATCAACTTCCATTAGTCTATTTCATATCCAGGGGATTAATATATATGACTTCTCTAGAACCCCATATATTCCACCAACCTCTTTTTCCTTGGATCTTAACGCTTGATGGTATGTAAGTGATATACCATAGTTTTTATACAAGTCATATTTAATTTCATTGGAAAAATTTTCCACATTAGACTTCACCTCATCAGAAATGATAGATGACACTAATGATGTCCTTGATTTGTGACTAATTGCTAGTCTATCTTAGGAAGAGTGTATATGAGCATTTTAAAAAGTTTTAACACAAAGAAATGGAGTCGAGCTCCACAATCCATATGCCCTTAACTTCCGCATGCAACTCTCAACTATTCATTTTGCAATAATATTTTGAGGACTGTTCCTGACATATTTATAGTCAAACCCGTGTGCAATGATATACTTGAAAATCGTCTCCCTCAGTGATTTGGATGAAGGAAAAAACTGGCCAAAATCCACCAATAATTCATTCCAATTTGAATTATTTAACTCTGGGATCGAACATGGAACACTATTAATTGCACAAGGTATCATTTAAAGATCACCATCGGCTGATAAACTTTGTTATGAATTCCCACCAACTAATTCAACACTAAAAATTAAATATAAAATGTAAATAAATAACATGTGAACAAAATATTAATATAAACAATTTTTAAATGTCATTACCTTTGATCTACATCCACTTTTAATTGAAAGCATTCATCCAACCTCAAAATAATGTAGACATGAGCAAAACTGTCATTGAATCTGAACAACTGCTCAACTCCTTCATCATCTATAAGGTCTAGAAAAGTACCATTGTCAAAATTAATGTGTATTTTAAATATAACAATGACACATCATGCTTTAGAATATATGATTCCAATCTTGATATTTCATCAAATGAAATTCCTTCTATTAGCACTCTACCCATCGATCTTCTACCTTCATAATGCATTTTTTCTTGTGAATCACCAACAAGTGCTCCATCAAAATGAAAATAACAAAACATTTCAAGTTGAAAATAATTTTACATCATATTATGTCAATCAACCTACAAAATTAATGAATATAAGATCCTAAAACTCATTCTCAGTTCATATTTACATCCATTAACAAAATAAATCAACCAAAATATGTGTAGCATACAATTTACAGAAAATATGGTTTATTAGCACTGGGAGAATGGGAACAATGATCGAATGTTTCTAAAAGTGGAGACGACTTGGGGGAGCTTGGGAGAAGATGTGAATGCAGGGCGACTGCTAGAGAAGATGCGTGGTGTGGGAGTAGATGCGTGGCGGGAGCAGTGCGCGAGAGGAGGCAACAACAAGCTACGGTTTTTGGGAGAGGACAACAACACTGCTGGAGATGAGGGTGACGCCATGACCATGAATGATGAGGGTGGTGGCATGGAGGAGGCGATTCCGAACTAGAGTTTTTAGAAGAGAATAGAAACGATGAGGGAGAGGGCGACGATGCGAGCAGAGCACGACAGGGAGCAGCGGGAGCCGTAAGAGGGGGAAATTTTTTTTAAGGGTATAATCGTCATTTGGATACCCAGTCTAATAATCAGAGGCCCCCCTTTGGTATTTCCTAAATATTTGGTCCTTAACCTGAATTACCCCTCTCCTTTGGTCTGTAACTATCATTCTCTCTTGTTTAATTCTATCAAGTTGTAAAGTTTCAACCCAAAATCCACTAATCTGGTTCCCCAAGCTTGTTTTCCACATAGCCTCAAGTGTGTGTCCCCATACATCAAAATCCATCGTCTAACAATGAGGGCTTGAAGGTGATATAGTGGGGAGACTATATCATCTCGATGAGTAATAAATATAGTGGAATCAATAATAATAATGGCAACATAAGATAAATAATGAAACAACGGTGATCATAAAAAGATAACCAGGTCAGCGTCAAATAGTACAACCATGCATGGACATGCTAAGCCATAAATACAAGGCAATAAACATACAAAATACATACAAAATATAGGTCTAGAATGACAAAGAATAAATAAATAAAAGACTCAACTCTTGTAGGTAGCCCGAGTACATGCTTATCCCCCAGCTCTATGTCAAGTCCTAGTCCATAATGGATAAAAACAAGCAAGAACAATTCAAGGACTTATCCTGCAACCAAAAGATATGTTTGAATACCAAATGGCGGCCTGAAAAAAGTGTGAGCAAAATTTTTCAAACCATCACTAACAATGTCTAATGAAATTCAGCCTGTGAATATAAAATAAAACAACAAAGTGCAGGTACAATAAATAAAGCAATAAATAATAAATGTAATCAAGTCAAGCTCAGGTTTCTCAAAGACACCTGTGCGACCATACCTGCTTCAGCCTAATATAAAATATCACTAAACAATTAGAATTCTATAAAAACACTCAGGAATAGTGAAGTAGAAAAGAAAAAAAGACTCGTGACTATAAGATCGAACGCTCATGTGTAACACTGGTTGTGGGGACCCAAGGTGGACCGAGGCATCCATATACAATGATAACCATATAAGGTTATACATGTTATATGATATTAAAGATTTTGAAATCAATCATAATATAGTATCACATCACCCATGATCCCGTTTAAGGAATTCTGTATCGGGAATCCATGTATCACTGATAGCTTGCCATAAATTCATTTAACCTATGAACTCGTCTATGGAATTCCGTATCCAGAATCCATGTATCATTCAAGGCATAACATAATCTCGATCAGCCTATGAGTCCATCCAAGACATTTTGTATCAATAATATAATTATTGCTCATGACATAACATAATATCATTCAACCTATGAACTCATCCAAGACATTCGGTATCAGGAGTCCAAGTATCATTCAAGGTGTAATATAATATCATTCAACCTATGAACCCATCCAAGACATTCAGTATCAGGAATACAGGTATTGTTTAAGGTGTATCATAACATCATTCAATCTATGAACCCATCCAAGGCATTCCATATGAGGAATATATGTATCGTATAAGGTGTGGCTTAATATTATTTAATCATGAGCTCGTCCAAGGTGTTTCGTGTAAGGAACCCAAATATCACTCAGGGCACAATATCATAAGCAATCACATGGATTTAATTATTAAGCATAGGCCATGAGAAATATCCACACCAATTTTTCAAATCAAACATGCTATTAATCACCTTGTTTATAATTTCCTGAGGCATACATCAATGTGTTAAATTTCCACTAAACATTTCTTATATAAGAAAAAGGTACACTGTAATTCCTTAGACACGGTTCACCCATAAGAAATTGAACCCAGTTAGTCACAAGGCCTCAAGAACCTCCTCGTGCATCAGAGATAGTCAATTAGTAGTAGGGGTTCATGGTGATGCAATGGGGATACTATACACTCAAAATCGAAGTAGCAAAATAGTGTAATAAAAAACTACATAAACAGCCGAAACATAATATTAATTGTCACCAGAAGAAAAATCAACCATATATAATAAAAAATCACCAGCATCGATATCCAGTACCATATATAAAATGATTTAATGTCAGGTCTCTAAACAAAAAGGAATAGATAGACATGGTAGTAGACACAAATACATACAAGTATATCAAAAGAACAAAAAAGGCCAAAATATCATCTATAGATAGCATCACGAGCCATAGATTGGTCATGTGCTCCCCCGATCCCAAGATATAATCAATCGAGCATTGATAACCGGACACTTTCCCCTATCCCCACCTACATCCATGAAGTTTGTTCAGGTACCATGAGCGACCCAAACAAGGTGTGAGATATACTCAGCAGGTCATCACCAACAGTGTTTATAACAAATCCAGCCTGTGCGTATAAATTATAATTGTGTACAGGTATAATAGCTAAAGATGCAAAGTGAATGAAAAGTCCATGAGCACAAGATGTAATAAAAGAAGGATATAATGGGTGAGCATCAATATATATATGAAGTGTCAACTGTAACGTCTCAGGTTTTTGAGCATGTCATAAATTCCCTAACCTGTTTGATTTTTTTGAGTTTGGTGGTCGAACCAACCTTTCTATTGATCTTAAAAACCAAATTATTTGAGTTTGTTTGACCTAAGGCCTTATTTTTAGATGAGTTTTAAGTCCCAACAAGTGACTTAGGGTTTGGAGTGAGTTTCAGGTGCGGTGGGGCTAGGAAACTCCATTTTGGGAAAGCACAGATCAAGGTGCACAGTTTGGAAAAATCACGTGACCCTCTAGTGTCATTGGACATAGTTTGATAAACTATGCAGGAGGGGCACACAACCATGTGAGAGCTCTTTTGTTTTTGACAGAGGGCTCACACATAGTTTGTGCACTGTTTGACAAACCATGTACCTAATTGTGTGCAGTGTGGTGCTCGGGCAGTGAGCATCGCACGGTTGGTGCACAATTAGCCAAACCGTGTGGTTCTTTAAAATGGGAAAAACTATTGTTTTTCCTCTATCTTATTTAATAATTTTTTTCTCCCTAGCATTTCCCACTATATGCATAGAGCTTCTCCAATCCTTCTCCCGCCTAGGCTTTGAGATGACTCCCTTGACCAGACTTCAATCTTCAATTTGTTGGTGGCTTCAAATTCTTCTCATTAAGACCTTCAATTCACTAGCTTCTCTTTTCTATTTATCTCACCATAAAAATCACTAAATTCGTGTGATATTGTTTACCCTATTTTCAGGGAATTCATTTAAAACATTGTTTCCTTCCTATTTGGCTCATGTTAGAGGCCTATATCAGATGAGCAACACCTACTAGTACAAGGTAGGTGGTGCCTAACTTTCTCAATGATTTTACAAGTGTTTCGGGGGTGCACTCTATATTCTTCATATGGGTTGTCCGAGAAAGGACCTAATTAATTAATTGCTTGACCTTAAATTATTAAATTGATTATGTAAGATGCCTAAGGGAACACTCTTACTCCACTATAATTGGTCAAGTTGGGTAAGGGGCTTGGACCAACCTGGCCAGTTGAGGTCAAGTGTTTATTTTGAATTAAATTAAATTGTTAATATTAAATTACTTGGTTCTATAGGAACATGATGAGATTGGCCTGAGGATTGAGGTGATATTGATCACCTGGATTAGGTCAATGTAGTTTTTCAGGTTGGGCATGCACTAAAAAAATAGCAGATTAACAATGGTTTTTTAGAAGGGATTATGAACAACCCCCTCTAAATTCATTTTATATATAAATTAGATTAGGTTATACACAATCTCTTCTAATCATAGAATTTAGAGGGGGTTCACACCCCCATTTAATTTTTTATCATGGTTTTTTTAATATTTTATTGGATTTTAGAGATAGTTATGTCAAAACCGTCGCTAATTTAATAATTAGAGACACTATATATTCGGTTGGATTTTAGAGGTGCTATATATACATATATGATATTTTTTTGGATTTTAAAGGCTATATATATATATATATATATACAAAATAGATTTTGTTTTTTTAAGGAAATAGTGGGGGTTCAAATCCCCATTTAATCTCTTAAATTGGAGAGGGTTTTGAACCCTCTCTAATTTATGACATTAAAGCGGGATTTGAACCCTCTATAATTTAAGATATCATAGGGGGTTTATGAACCACCGATAATCCCTGATATCAGAAGGAGTTTTAACTCCCTCTCATTGAATTTTAAAATAAATCTCATATAAATTCAAATTTTATAATATATGTGTGTGTGTGTGCATGTGTGTGTATGTATATATTACATAAACACATTATATAAATGGATTTAAATACATTATAAACACACACACACATATATATATAAAGTCATTATATAAATGCTTTAAATAAATACTTATACATATAAACAAAAATGTATACATGTATAAATATTGGTATACATAATATAAATTTAATTATAAATATATTTATTCAAATATATAAAATTTATATGTGGGTTTATAAATACTATGCATTTATTAAATACATTTTTATTATATATTTATGTATGAATACATTTATATTATATTATGTATACAAATATATATAATATAGATAAAATTAAATATAAATATAAATATAAATATAAATATTATATAATTATATTATAAACATTTCATTATATATAAATTTATATATATTATATATATTGTAGTGTGCCATATTAATTATAAATTAACTTAGTAAATAAATAAATAAATATATATATATATATATATTATTTAATTATATTATATATTTCCAATTATATGAATGCATTTAATTTTGTATGTATATATGTGTGTGTGTGTATACATGATATAATATAAATGTATATAATTACATATATAAATATATAATATAAATTCATTTAATATAATATAAATCATAAAATAAATGTATAGTATTTATAAAACTAACATATAATTTTTTATAGTTTAAAAAATTAGTGTAATAATAACAATAATAATTAATAATATTATTGTTACACACACATAAGAGTATAAAAATAATATATATATATATATATTACATCTATAAATATTAAATAAATACACACACACATAAATGTTTAAAAATATATGTATAAATATATATTTATATATGTAAATATAATTTTTTATATATAATATATATACATAGATATATATTTATATATATACAAAAATGTATTATATTATTTATATTTCTATACACAAATATATATATATATATATGTCATATTTTTCTATATGTAAATAAATAAAGTTTAGCATATATAATATATAAAGACCGCGACAACTGGGTGAAAGAGGTGCGGCATAACCCCATAACCCGAGTTCGAAACCTATAGAGAGAATATTTTAAGATAGAAGTGAAGGAGAGACTGGGCACATACGGGCGGTTTTGGGATTGATGTGGTACGTGCGCTTGTGGGGTCATGGGGGGGGGCTTGGCAGATGTCCTGCGGATAGGGGTCAGGTGTCTAGGGGAGCCTGGGTGGTTTTCCAGTGGACAATAGGAGGGGAATCCAATTTTTTTCCATTGGACAACAAGAGAGGACAACGATGGACAATAGGGTGTTGTCCATCGTGTTGTAATAGTAGGAAACCTAGACCCTACTTGAACAATACTTTTGATTATCATATCATATGTATAGTTAGGTATACATAATGTATTCTTACCATTATAGTGTAAATATTTTTGCATTCACTGTTTAATGGTAATGTTCATAGATTAATTGTTATGTCAAAAGGTTATAAAAGATCCCAAACTATAATGAGAATCTCGAGATATCATGACATTAATTTTAAACAAAGGTCCTATGGTCTAGATACATCTTACTGACTAAATATGTTAGATGCTTGAATATCTGGTGTTGGGGGCTCAAAAGAATCAAGACTCCTTCTCATAAAGTATACACTTGGTGATCTCTAGTAGCAAGATCATGAGGACATACCCACTGATATGAACACCACATTTTTTGGTGTCCCATCTATATACATGCGTATTGGTCTCATGACTTGATATCATTACCAATGTGTGTCATTTAAGCACATACTTTGATGTAGGAAAAAAACCATGATAATGAAATCATGGCGGGGAATCTTGTGTTGGGTGCATTATTAGTGGCATGCCATTGGTTGAATGGTCAAAAAAGATTTGTCACTTTTAGGTTAAAGAAGTTATATCTCTTAGGCCTCATTGATCAGGATGGTAGTACCTTCATAAGACCATGACCATGATAGTCGAGGGTGAATTTATCCAGTTAGATCAACAAATAATAAAGACTTTATGAGATATTAAAGATAAAGATATTATATTACAAAATGTATGTTCATAGGCTGGTTTTCATTATTATGACTATCCTTATCTATTTAGGGGCCATGATGGGTTGCTAGATCCCACTCTTGGTCTATGAATGGTTATTCACTACTATCAAGATAAGGGCCTAAAAGGTCATACATAATAGTGTAATCAAGAATCTGCCCTATTCAGTTGAATAGGTATACATGACATGGTGGGGCCCATCACCAGGGTCTAAGTTTTGTCCAAGGATTTACGACCACTAAAGGAATAAATAAATTCATATTATTCAAGTTAAAAATAATTGGTATTGAATTTATTTATTATTTTTATTCATAAGTTTTAAAGTAAATACATGGAAATTTTATATAAATGAATATTAATTTAAAATATTCAAGGTTCATTTAATATTTGTGGGAACATCGAGCCATGTTAATGGATTAGGAATTATCATGTAATATATTTATTGTATTACAAGAATGTGATAATAATATAAATGGTTTTTATGACTCAGTACAGTAGTCATAATATATCATTTATTTAGTGAGAAATAAATATTCGTGTATCAGGATTTTATTTTAGATATTTGTTGTTTCACTATATATAGGAGATAAAGAGCTCATAAGGGGCACTATTCCCTACTCAATGGTGAGAGCCTCTCTCTTTTATGCACTCTTCTACATTCTAGAGAGAGAATCTCTCGGTCCAAGTGACATGATCGAGCTCTCTCCCGTGCATTGCAAGCACGACGTTTTGGTGGTCGTTGGAGTGTCAAAGACATCTTCAGATATCCACGCTTGCACCTAGAATTTGACGATCGACGTTCCCACAGTTTCTTGAAGCACATGTGGATGATCTAGAGGAATTGAGCTTTAAATTCTTTGACCAGCGATCACCAACAACAAGCATACGTCGAACGCAGATTCAGATCTAACCAGATATTTATGGTTTATTATTGTGCTTAAAATTCCTCATGTGTGATCCTCAGGCTTATACTGGGTAGTGCATCACCGAAAACGACATAGTCATGTCGATCTTCGGCAGAAAATTTTTAAAATCCTATATTATGGGATTCCGTTGCATGCCTGGTACCTTCAATTGGTATTAGAGTTACATGTGATGATTTTAATCCAAACAAATAATTAAATTTTCATTCAGTGTAATAGATGGTATCGTTACAGTCCCAACACCGTTGATGATGGTTCAATCTGAGATCAGATGACTAAGCTACGACCGTCCGAAATTTTAAATATGTATTGAAAATTAGTTTTTGTGGGTATTAAATTGAATAATATATATATATATATATATATATATATATATTCATTGGTTAATTTACCCAAAGGTGTCTGAAAAAATAGTCTTCGAAGTTATCTACCGTTCCAGCCAGATACGAGTGACCGAAATAGTGTTTTCTGGCCGATCATTTTTTCACCAGTCAGACTTTTACAGCCTATGTTGATAGGTTGAGAAATTACAAGAGAGGACAAAAAAATGGATCGTGGACTTGGAACTTATGGGGAGTCCTTTTGTGGGGGGGGGGGGGTTTATGGGTTTTACGAAATAAATTATTCGGGATATGGGACTAGGGTTCCGATATTTTTAAAACTGGGTCTGGGATGCGTGAACAGCGTTCACGCATCCTAGCCCCACTGAAGATGCGTGAACCCCGTTCATGCATCCTCCTGAGAGGAGGGATGTGTGAACGAGGTTCACGCATCTTACAGAGAGCTCAAATGCTCCTCAAAATGTATAAGTATTAATTATAAACTAATAAACTTAAAGTAAAAATTTAGAAATATTAATAAATATCAATTAAATAATAGAAAATATTGAAATAATGTTAATAATTATTAATAAATATTCATTAATAATAGATATTCATTAGATAATTATTAATAGAATGGCTTGAGTATTCTCTAACATATATTGAGAAAGATATAATCTTAGCATCTTTCACTCACATCATCTCAACATGTTGTTGTTATACATCTATTTCTATAAATATCCTCATATGGTTCCATTTGTATTCTAAAGTGGAAACTATTATTATATATGGATTCCATTAATAAATGTTTTTGATCACAATATCTCTTAAACTAGATCAAGAAATATATTAGCTGATCTAAAAGCCTATGAATGATCCTTTTAGACTTACTATTAGTTTTAGTGTGGTTAGTAGTTCAAATCTTATTTTTGTATCTGATGCTTGTTAAATAATTCCCAAAAACATCATAGAGATCCTTGGGTCTCTATTAGATATAATAAAAAGATTTAATCCATGTAAAATTACCTCTTTATTTATATATTGGTATGTTGATAGAGTGTGAAATACTCTCAAACAATAATGAAGTAAGAAATCATTGTAAGTTGATCAACTATAAAATGAATGGAATTATTTATAATGTAGGTATTTATAAGATGGTGATGTTTTATATTTTAATGGGTAATAGTTTAATCATCCTCTTTTACCTCTTTCATTCGTTCTTTACTTACTGTAAAACTAAGTTTTGAGATGCATACTCAATAATCTCACTCTTTAGATTGTGTACCAGTAGAAATTGTTTCCTTTTATAAAGTCTGAATATGTATCTCCTAAAAATTGGCCAAATGAACTTCTAATTCATATTGTAGTTATTCTAATCTTCAATCATAATCATCTACTCTTCACAAATATCCATTATTCATTCAAATTCTTCTTCATGCAATTTAATTTTTGTAAACAAATAATCGTGTTCCATGATATTCTATGATTTTACATCTAATTTTAAATCATTGAGATCAATAATATTTTTCAATATTTCTTCAAGTTCACACATATTTTCATCCAGAATCTATTTGATTTCAAAATAATTAATATAATTAATATTTATCATTTAATTTAATCATATTATTTATTATACATATATATATATATATATATACATTGGTATATAATTTGATAACAGTAAGACACTTATTAAAAATAGAATAGAAGTCTAGATAACATTAATACACATAAAAAATGTTTCATAAATAAAATGTCAACCTAATATACACCTCTGGCATGGATGCTCCTCTATCCCATAGCCAGGCGTATACTGGATGCGTCCACGCCGTGTCTGTCTACGTTTGTGCTCTGGCGTACGCTGCACATCCTCATCGACAGCCACCTCCACATCCTCCTGTGTGACAGGCGGTGGATGTACAGTCTCACCGCCTGTACCCTGGCCCGCATCTAAGGATAGTGGAAGCTGGTTAGAACTCTCACCAACATAGTAAGTAGATGGAAACTCTGTTGCGGATGACTGCAATAAAACATCGAACTCAATCCAGTCATCGTCTGTAAGTACCTGTGGCTGTGCCTGAGAAGCTGGAGGAGCATCTGACTGATCATGCTGAACACCCTCCTCCAGTGGAACAATATCATGTGGCCGAGCAAGCTGAGCAGCCTCCTCCTGTGGAACAACAGCATCCAGAACAGGGTCGTTACCCCCAGGTACATCTATGTGAGGCTCAGCAGGCTCTGCGGCCTCCGCAGCAGGTGGTGGATCAAAGAAAATTCCATGATAAATCTCATCCATCGACGGTAGAATCTGTCATACAAGGGTGTGAAAATATGATGGGTCAAAGGCAGCTCTTTCCACTGGATCAGACATATGAAGTAGATGAAAAATACAAGCATCCTGCGAAAACAAATTCTATTGTTAACTAATATGAATAAAAAATCTGTTAAACAGTGAAAGGAAGAATGCATACCAAGTCATAGAAGCCCCGTCCGTGCCATGTCAGAAATCTGACTGGGGACCTGATGTACCAGCCTGCATAATCCATCTGATCCATAAAATGAAAATGTACTGTCCCTTCCCCTCGCAACTGGGACTCCCGTCATCTGTCCCATAATGCAACATATCTGGCATGGTAGCTCCTCCAATCAAAATCTCTCCTCCCTGACATCTTCAGGGAATGCAATGAATCCAACTGACTGGGCGGGTCAGGAACTGGCTGAGGGAATACAAACTGTCTCATAACCCTATCCATCTGATGTCACTCGACTATATGAAAATGAATTAGTGGAACCATGTAGGAGCCGATATCAAGCATCACTGTACAGTATGGGGGCAGACTCTGAAGGATATCATCTGTATATGGAATCCATGTAATCTGAAATAAAAAATGAATAATCAATTAATAAATGAATAGATGTACGCTAAAGAGTAAATATTTAACAATATAAATAGTAATTACTTACATCGTCTGGTCGAATGCTGTCTAACATAAGTCTGTAGGCGTGAACATCATGTCTGGGAGAATCTGAATGTCGATGCACTTGACTCCACCTGTAGATAATATTTTTATTTTTACATTTCATAAAAGAATCTTATACAATTAAGTTAGATATTAGAAGGAATTAATAACATACCAACGTCCACGCGGAGCCTCTGCTACAATATCTACGGGTAATGGCGCACGGGCATGTGGATCTAAACAAGGTATGTGCTCCCATACCCAAATCTGTAGAAGAACCATGCATCCTGTGATCTGCATCTTATCGATGCGACATGCGCTGCATAGGGCCCTGTATGTATATACTAGGCAGGCAGACCCCCAACTATATCGGCCTGCCTGGTCCAAATCCTCTAAAAAATATAGATACATCAAGTGCACAAAAGTAGTAGAGTGGTCAACAAAAAGTGTGCCACCGATCAGCCTCAAAATATATGCGCGTGCAAATCGCAGCACGGTGACGTCATCAGCATCATCTGGTAAATGTGTGAAGTGTTGTTCTAACCAAGGCATCCGCAATCTACCACCAACGATGATCCTGCCATTATCCTGGACCTCTATGCCCAGAAGTCTATGAAAAAGCTCAGGAAAATCTGATGGAACTCGGCCTGTCAGAGCATGTCCGTCGATAGGGAGGCCCAACATAATGGCCACATCCTGCAACGTAATAGTCATCTCCCCCTTGCTGAAATGGAAATTATGCGACTCTGGTCTCCATCTCTCTACAAGTGTGGCAATGAGCTGATGATCAAGAAATGTGAAGTCGCACATCACTACTCCATAGAATCTAGCTCGACAAAGATGTGAGACGATAGCGGGAGGTGGTGCAGTATGATGGAAATGGTGAGATCTACATACACTCAAGGGAGCCACAGGACGTCCCTCTAAAATCAGTCATGATACATGAGTAGCCTGAGATGTAAGCAATGGAAAACCTGCCATCTGCACACATGATATCATCGTTACTTATTAATAGTGGAAGCATGATATATTCATTTTCATTTGGTGTCACAATCAACATTATCCTAGTCTCACAATCAACATTAGTTAATGATGCTCAGACACTCAGATGCCATTATAAAAACTAGACATCTTATAAGAAAACCAGAATTTAAAAGTGAAAAATTATTTATTTCTTCTTTTTTGTGAAATTACGTTTGTTAATTTATCCATTATCCATTAAATAACCATTAAAATTATTCCACATTATTTTAAATTGCATTAAATTAATCATCAGAGTAAATTCCATTCCCTTTAAGAAAAATCCAAACCATGTACTCTTGGAAGACCATCCAAAGCTACCTCTAAGAGGAAACATGAAACCAAGAACATCCATATTCATAAGTGAGAATTTCATCTCTCAACATCTCCCCAATAGGTATTCCCTGCTTTAACCTTCTCATATCTAAAACACATTAAAAAATTAATAGGAAAAAATAAATCCACAGGGAAACTAGGCCCTCAAAACAAGTCCTTCAACCTTCTCATGAAAATGATCATTGATGACTCCAAAACAAGGCACTTGAACTCCTCCAGAAAAAGTACAACTCACGCTCTAGAAAATTATATTTATCACAAAAATGGAGCAGGTACACAGACTCGATCATGGATGATGAGATGTGGAACTCTGTCCTACCACTTGGGGACATCTCTTACGAGTATGTCCTTCTACGTGACAGATACCGCATCGTATTCTCCCTCCTTGTTGCCGAGGCCAATCCATCTCATTTCTGATGCGAGTTGACTTCGGTCTTCCTCAGGGCCGCAACCTGGTAGCATGAAGCCAATAATATTAAAAATGACAGACATTGAAAAAATTATAAATGAAACCAAAACCAACTTATAAACACCTAGAAATATCAGGGACGATGGTCGGTTGATCAGTAGGCAATGTGATAGAATGAAAGTCACCAACAGGCATCCAAGCAACACTATAACAGTTAACCAAAGTGCTCATGTGATACACCGGGTCAACATATGGCTCCCATGAAATATTTACTGAAGCGCAAGCTGCAATAACATGTACACATGGATATCTCAATGCCTGAAAGTTGCCACAATCACAGTACCTGTTGTCCAACATCACGACAAACACTCCACCATTAGTGCATGTACCCTGTTCGTAACACTGTCTTACCCAAAAACTCCTCTTTTCCCTATCAAAGGCTATAACAGTCCATCGTGAAGCCTCATTCCGTATCCGGTCAATATCAGTTTGAAAATGCTGAGTAAAAAGAATTCCATTTTCCATCCTCTGGTAGGCCTTTTGGGATCGGTCAATAAAGTAGTGAACACATCTAAAAAATGTCTCTTACACTAACCCTGTGATTGGGAGTTTGCACACACCCTTGAGGACCCCATTTATGCACTCCACTATATTAGTGGTCATATGCCCATATCTCATGCCACCATCGTATGCTAATGACCATTTTTCCTTTGAAATTTGCATCATATATTCATATACCTCCTCATTAACTGTTCGGATCTCTTCAAGACGTCAATCAAACCTTTCTTTTTGGGGTTCATATACTGAAACCATAAGATAATAATGTATTAAAATGGATATTAAATTTTGTTAAAAAAAGAAAGTTTAGAAAACCATACCCAATTTGAGGATCGCCTTCTTTATGGCCTCATATCTAAACTGCTTATGCACATTACTTGCAATATATCTAATACAATAACGGTGATAAGCATTCGGCTCAGTCCAAGAAACCCCATCACTACTCACGACCTCTATAATCGCTCGATGACGATCAGATATTAGACACACACCCTGTTTTTGCGTGACATGAACACGTACACATGCCAAGAACCAGCTCCAGTATTCAAAATTTTCTTTTTCAACAACAGAAAAAGCAAGTGGCAGAGGAGCGCGATTACCATCCTGTGTGGCAGCAATGAGTAGAACACCTGTATACTTTCCATAAAGGAATGTGCCATCTACCTGAATAAATTATTTACAATAGGGAAATACAGAAATGCACGGTCTGAATGCCCAAAAAAGCCTATTGAACTTCACCTTTGACTGATCAACTCGATGATTCTGGGATACATACTCAACACTGTCCAATTGATAAACAATCTGATTATTGAGAGACAACAATTCCATAAGCTATGGCAACATTGCATAAGACTCATCCCAATAACCATACACTTTTACAATGGCTTTCTGTTTTTTATTCCAAGATTTTTTGTATGATATATTATAGTTATACAACTGTTGAATTCTTTCCTGAACAAGGGAAATAGGAACATCCTAACTTGTTCGTATCATCTCACAAATAATAGTAGATATAAACTCTGCATCAAGGGAAGAGTGATCTTGTGCCAAGCTGGGATGCAGACAAGTGTGTGAGCCTTCTAATTTGGTTATCTTCCAACATCCATAATATTTATCAAATATTTCTCTTAATCGAAATTTACATTTTGACCCATATTTTTTACAACGAATGAGATATTTGGTCTTCTTTGACTCATAAACCACAAATGTGAAATGTCGCTCAATGTGGTATTGCTTTATCACATTTTTCATGACCTGTTTACTTTCGAACTCCTACCCAATATATATGGAATTATCATTTGATGAAGGCTTATTCCCTATAATTCCAGGGAATTCAGAAGTTGGTGTAATGACATCCCAATCAAAATGTTGTTCACGAGACATTCCTCCAACTAAGGAACTCAAAACTGAAGGCTGATTACCACTAACTGGTGGATGTAGTGGATGTCTATCTCTCAAAGGAACCTCAAAAGGTTCATTCCCAACCACATCATCTCCTGATGACTCCCCAGATTCTTCTTCCTCAGATGGTGTAATGACATCCCAATCAAAATGTTGTTCACGAGACATTCCTCCAACTAAGAAACTCAAAACTGAAGGCTGATTACCACTAACTGGTGGATGTAGTGGATGTCTATCTCTCAAAGGAACCTCAGAAGGTTCATTCCCAACCACATCATCTCCTGCTGACTCCCCAGATTCTTCTTCCTCAGATAAACTTTCATGCACTATATCATCTCACAAAGGGATGTCATCTACATTTCCTTCCAAATTTTGATGATCTTCCTCATTACATTCTTCCACAGGAGTCATATGAGGAGGAGACAATGAATAAGACTGTTGTGAATGATCAGCTTCTACAGAGCTCACAAAGCATGGTTCTGTAGTAATCGATTGCACCACATCAATATCAGAAATGACAATAAATAATTCCATCAAACCATTAATACACTGTTGCCTAAATAACTGAGAAGCCTCCATCCAATCCTCATCATCGACTATAGGGTAGTCGCTGTGCCACAGACGCTCAGGATATTGAAGATGTCGGTATCTAATTGAAGTGATTGTTTGTCCAGCACTCAGTTTTAACCGACTATGAATCTTATTACGAACTGCATCCAATGTCATACAACCATGGAGATTTACCACTTTGACAGGTGGTACACTGTAGCTAAAACCCTGCTCGGTATAAATTACCTCACCGATGAAATATATTTGAGCAGACATAATTACCTATAAAAAAATAATTTAAAAAATATTATACACTACATTAAAATTTTAAATTATTTAATTTGGTTTTGAATAATTGATTATCTTGAGACTTTTTAATGTATTGATTTATCACTGTTAAGGTATAGTGATTGTGATATTAGCACAAAAGAAAATTTAATATAATGTTTCATAAAGTTTAATTACTTATGAATATATAATCATGACTTGATCTTGAGACTTACGATTAGTTTATCATCTGATAAACTAACCACAACCTATGGGTGAACTCCTATCTCTATTATCAAATATTTCAGCAACCGCCAATCTCCTATCAAACAGCAACGCTTCCTCTCGAACGAGTTCTCGAATGCCTCTTCGTCGACACCTCTTCGGGGATGCCTCTTCGTCGACACCTCTTCGAGGAAGACTGTTCGGGGACACATCTTTGGGGCGTCTGTCTTTTAATTAAAAATTTACTCACATGCATGTGAGGGGGTCTAGGGGTATGAAATACATAAATTATTTTAAGCGGACATGCAGGTCCTTACACTTACTGAGAGATGACTCGCAGGTCATCAATGCGAAAAAATGCAATTATTACAAATTGAATAACAACATACACAAAATAAAACATGCAATTTCAATTATGCATGTCCGTTCATCTCAAGATCAGTCATCACTCATACTGTGTTTTTTGGTATATTTATTATATTATCCGTATTATATAAAATCTATATTAAATACTACACCTCTTTTACAAAAATTTAACTTCATGTGTATATATATATATATATAATTAGTAATAACATTTAATAAATTTTATTATAACTGATCTAATTGAGATTTACATAATAAACACTTTTGTTATTAAATCCATTCTCTAACATAAATTATTTTTCCTAAACATTAAACATTTTAGACATAACATAAAACATTAAATATTCAGACAACATACATTCAAAAAATTAAATCATACAAACATTCAACATCAAAAAATTAAATCATACAAAACATTTCATGAATAACAAATGAAATAAATAAATCATACACACAATTAAACATACAAATGAAATAAATAAACACAATTAAACAATTAAATTATTAAATAGAAATTTTACCTCAATAAAAGCAGCAAATATTTGTTGAGAAAGAATTTCTACAGGGCTTCGCGACAAAAACCAGAGGAGAACAATGGGGTTTTTTTGGAGGGGGGGACCCCTCCTTTTATAGAAACTAGTACTCGCCCGTGCACTTGCACGGTGATATAACAGAATTCTTAGTTCATGCGTTCTCTAGACGATATGGTTCACTACTTTTATAGAGGCAATAAAATATTTTGGAATAATAAAAGAAACTGGAAAAGTTGTTAACTGTACAATGGATGGTCATTAGTAACGTAATTAAAGTAGATATAATTCATTGAATGGAAAAAACAGTTTCAAAAAAACTGCGAATAAAACATGTTAAGAATATCTACATAATCTATTACCAGTATAGACAATAGAGGAAAGAAAAATTAAGAAACAATGTTGAAAATAACTGATTAATGCTTGATTATCAAATACCATGCAATTACATCATTCTTTTGGTTTCATAAATCAGCAAACCCAACTGCTGGTGGGTTATAACCAATGCATAATAGAAGCACTATCCCCCCCCTTCCAGTAGTCCCCCCAGCCCCCCCTGCAGCCCCATCCCCATCTCCCCCCCCTCCAGCAGTCCCACCCTCTAACAGTTAGAAAAATAATATTTTATAGCTTGAAAACCGGAAAAATTTCGGGTACAGTGGTATTTTACATGACAGAGGATATAATAATAAAATCAAAATAGAAAATGAGCGGTAGAATACATTTTAAATGAATTTTCTGTAATCTATATAATGTAATATGTTTTGCACTACAATTGTAAATCTGAAAACAATAAATAAAATAACAGAAACAGTGAATATATAAGGTTACTATGTGAATATATATGGTTACCTTGTGTTTGAAGCAGCATATATCAGTCTATTTTTTCAGTTTTCCTGGTTATATCTTCCCATGGTATGGTGTGTAATTCAGAAATATGAGTTGTCACAATAATAGCCTAGCACGAATGTTGTGTGGTTTTGCTGCACTGGACCAACACTTCTGGATGTTGGTTGATAGTGATGTCAATCCATACAACAATTAATAATATCTGAGAAAAACAAAGCAGAGAATTTGGTTCAGTGTAAAGTATATACTGATTAAAAAAGAAAAATACTTCAGAATTCTGATGTTTACCTATTTTCATATGACAGCAACAAATGCAATGTGTTTTAATAAGATAAACATTGTAAATAAAACTGAAAAAATATTCATTTATACTCCAATGATGTAATGAATATAAAAGACAGTGATGAAAATACAAAAATATTATGAATAGATGAAATATTAGTAGTTGTAAGAAATCCAATTTCACTGTTACAGTGGACTCCTTAACAGCCAGCACTCCTCCCCCTCCAGATCCATCCCCCCCAGGACTCCCCCCCTCCAGCCACTTCCTCTCCCCTCCAGACACCCCCCCTCCAGATCCATCCCCAGCTCCCCCCCCCCTTTCCAGACCCATCCCCAGACCCCCCCTTCTAGCCCCATCCGCATCCCCCCCTTCCAGCAGTCCCCCAGCTCCCCCCCCTCCATCCCCCAGCTCCCCCCCCCTCCAGCCCCATCCGCATCCCCCCCTTCCAGCAGTCCCCCCAGCCCCCCCCTCCAGCCCCCATCCCCCAGCCCCCAGCTCCCCCCCTCCAGCCCCCCAGATCCTCCGCCCCTCCAGCAGACCCCCCCCCCTTCCAACCCCATCTTCCAACAACCCCCCCTGCCCAGCCCCTTCGCCCACCACTTCCCCCCTGCCCAACCGCTTCCCCCACCAGGCCCCACTTCCCTCAAACAAAAAAACGACATGCCTCAATGGATAAAACAACAGGTTCAGCCCTAGGTTTAAGGTCAAAAACATCCACTACTTTAATGAGAGTACATGCAGTGTAAAAAATGAATGACATCTCACATTTAATACAAGTAAAATAAACTAATAATTGAAAAAAATACCTAATTCTTGAAAATATACCCTTGCTGCAGTCTTCCATGATGGTGTATTCTCCTCAATTTTGTGTCAATGACCCTGTCATTAAACAATCTGATTGTTAGAAATTTGAATAATTCTTGAACATGAAGAATGAAATAAGTTATGTTCTCAGTTGGGGCAGGCTGGAGGGGAGGGGAGAGGGAGAGAGGGGCTGGGCAGGTTGGAGGCAGGGGAGGGGAGGAGAGGGTGATGGCAGGGGGTAGGGGGTTGCTGGGGGGAAAGGTTGGGCAGGAGGGGAGGGGAGGGGCAGGGGCTGGAGAAGCTGGAGGGGCGCGGAGGGGAGGGTGATGGTAGGGGGAAACAGTTGCCCAGGGGGGGAGGGGAGGGGAGAGGCAGTTGCTGGGCTGGGGGTGAGGGGAGGGGCTGGGGCTGGCTGTGCTGGAGGGGAGGGGAGGGGTTGGGGAGGGCAGAGGCGGTTAGTGGGAAGATTTCCAAACCCTCACCTAGTTGCTGCAGTTTTCCAATGTTAGGCGCGTCAAAAGGATGACCCATAGGTTCCCACCTATAAGTAATCATAGAAAAAAACTTAAAAGCATATGATCAAACATTTTATACAAAAAAATTGAAATTTTGATGAATAATACCCTAGAGGTGGGAAGTACATGAAGAAGATGCAACAGAAACATCACCTTCAAATCAGCAATGGTCGCCCCTAAAGGGAAACTGGAAGTCGTTATGCCCCAATGTTTGGATTGTAGGCCGTCTGACGAGATTAGCATGTCCAATTTATACATTACATGATCCCTTGCTCTAAAATACACGATCCACTACTATAAAAAATGATCTACTGGAAAAATCATGATCCAGTACCCAAAAAACTGAATGTTACACTGCTTACAGGGAAAACATGTTCCACTACTGAAGAAAAATACATGCTCCAATATACTGCTCAGAAAATGTAAGATCCACTACTAAAAAAAACAATCCACTGGTATAATTAATGTAAAGTCACATTTAGTATAACTAAATGTAACTAACAACTCAAATAAAATATAATGATCATGCACACCATAAAATGACAGTAAACTTATGTTGTACCAAAATCTATTGAGTCCATGAAAATCCGATAAATTAGTAATCAAGAAGTGAAGAAAACCGTCCAACATATTGGGAAATGCAGAATACAACAAAATGCCCAGATTGAAGTAATGTCCAGCATTAAATCACCAACCTAAGCAATTTGTAAAAAACATAAGAAACAGTGCAGCATTAGAAACCAACAGCATTAACTTCTAGTAGCAGAAACCTCAAGCATTATGATCACATTAATGGGAAGTATTTCATCAGTATAGATGTATGTTTACCTTCTATTTCCAGGATGAGTTTTCAGTCTGTTTTTTTGGTTCTCTTGTTTATATATCCCTTCAGCATGCTTTTCAAATCAGTAGATGGACATGTTGTAGGCACGATGTCTGGAAATGTCTGGACAGTATCTTCCACACCATTATCAATATCAAAAGAACGCGACAGATTTTTCTACAGAGAGGTTTCATGTTAGAATAACTTGAAACTATAAATTAGAGCAATTAAAAGCAGTGAAATTAAGAGTTGCACAACCTGAATATGTAGACTGTTTTTTATCAGCACATAGATGTAATAACTACGTACATCTATGATTTATAAATATTTAAAAATCAGATTTCACAACAGTAATGCATTGTGTTGTTATAGTAATGGAAATAATTTAGGAGTAATAGAAGATAACATATGTATACCCTAGTAGAACACGGGTTGAAGGGTGAAGTATGTAATCCTGTATCAGTGTTTAAAGTGCCGGGAGAAGACCCCACTGTTTGATGAGCCTACGAGGAAATGTAAAAGGAATATATCAATAATCTGAAATCCATTGTTAGAAACACATAGTAATGTAATTGAAAAACAGTTACCTGCATATAATGATCTACACTACTTACTGTAGAAGAAGAACTGCTTTGATAAGCCTGCATATTATTGACGAAAATTGTAAGGTATTCTGACTTGTTGGGTTTATAGATAACGTGAATTAAATACAGACTGACGTGTTTATGTTCTAAGACGTCATTGAAGAGGTTTATGTACTTCTCATTATCATTCATATAAATGACTTTGTAACAGTTTTTCTCAGATGGGCGATGACGATTCTTAATATTATAATCTGTCGGGTCAATTCCCAATAGAAAATTTCTGCTTTTGAAGAAGTTCAATTCCTGAGGGAAACCAAACTCGTCATCGTCCTAATAAAAAAACCCATTTTCAGTGTAATTTTAAATATTTCAAATAATTTTAAAAGAGAAGACATAAGGATATGGATTTACCTGTAACAAATTATCTCTCAGTTGCGCTGCTATTTTTTGTATGTATTGCATGACATGTTTTTCAAACAACACCACAGAAAAAGAGTCTGTCTTGTCTGTAACCATTAGTTGAACTCTAAACCTGTTGCAATTGTTATTATGACTACAGTTTCAGTATCATTTGGAATGTGCTTCTTAATGAAGTAGCATAATGATAAAAAGCTATTTTTACAGCATTGAATACATGAAAACCTTGGAATAATGCTTGTAGGTGAGGACTTGCAGGACATGCAGGACATGCAGCAAATGCTTCCATCTATAATCTGCACTTTCTTCATGCACAACTGGCATGATTCATAGAACCAGTTGTGGGTGCTTTGAATTTTCTGAACTGTAACTGCAATTAAGCACCTAGTACTCTGCAGTAGATTAATTACATGTTAATATAGTATTTTGTACAGGACAATAGTTAGCACATAATAATATTTCATAATCAAAAAACGGAAAAGAATTGAATATTGCTAACCTGTAGATAGGTTTTCACATCTAAAATGGTTGTCTTGTTATTCCAATACGGTATTTCCATTGTTTGGTTGGGAGTTGTTGGTGATGTGGTATGTGCTGGTGATGCTATTATCACAGCAAGCCTAGAAAAAGCCGATCAAGAATAATGTAAGTAAACACTAAAAGAATGTCGGTAGTACAGTTTTGACGATGAGATAAATAAAATATTGTACTTCGAAAGAAAATTAAGATACACAGTTACCTGTTTTTGAAGTCCTCAACTGGTGGAAGGTTTGGGTTGTAGAGAATCCTGGTTGCATTAGCAGTTGTTGTGACAAGAACAGAGGCTAAAAGCCGTATGAAGTCAGGATTATATTTTTGTACATTAAAACCACAATTTTGAAAACACCAAGTAGATATATTGAGATTATGAACTATAGACATAAACCATACTCGTCAATTTCTTAACCCGGACAAGCTGTAATATCAATATGGTAGTGGGGTCTGAGTTGTTTTCCATGTACCGTGACATTTCAAATGCAAAATTGCCCCATAAGCTGCAGGTAATTCGCAAGCGTCTGCAAATAAAACAAAGTGAGTAAATTAGTAGTTTTTTTCTGATACAGTTGTGAAATGAAATCAGTCCAAAAAAAAGTACCGGTCATCTTCTAAAACAATCTGCATTCTGTGGTTCAAAGTGCCCATTGATTGCATTGGATGTGAGTAACGTAGGACTCCAATTATTTCTAAATCACAGTACAGAGAAACAATGTTTTTGTGAAAAACATTTGGCTGAAGGGAAATACATTCTGCATGTTAATTTAACAAAACTTGGTCAAAGGTAGTGTAAATAGGTCGTATTAACCACATGTACCTATTAGATGTTCCTCAGGGACTTTGTCCTGAATTATGTCATCAAACGAAGTAAAATGAAAACTAAAAAGTGGTAGTTGTACTTCACACGGACGAACAAACGTCGTCGATGTGAACATGATTCGACACGGGTGTCTTGTTGTGAGGTAACTTCCTAGATTGGAAGCTATTTGGAAGTTCTGTACAATATAGCATAGTCCCTCAACCAACAGTTGTTTGTACTTAGAGATAAGTTGACGATTCGTAATGGTACATTGAATCTTGGTTCCCTGCATATAGTATGTTTCACTGTTGGTTAATGAGGAATCATTACAAATTGCAAGGAACAATAACATTATATATATATATATATATAAATGTTCTCATCGTAGGTGACAGACAGTGAAAATAAATAGTAATGTCTTGTTGTAAGGAAAACTAACCTGGATGTCGCAGAGTACAAGATCAACAGCAACAACTTCATTGGAGTATTTGGAAGACGAATTGAACCACATGTTGAGGACACGAACTTGTATTCGTAGTGTTTCATCGTCGTCTGGGATGATCTCATTCAGCATGGTTATTGAGCGTGACATATTTCTTACTGTACATAATCAGTAAGTGTTCAAATAATACATATTAAGCATGTAAAAACGCCATGATAGTAAACAAAATAATTTTCTAGCATAGAATAAATCACATAGAAATAATTTGAAATGATACCTAAGACAAATTCTGAAATATTTCCTTGTAGACAATATTTTATGTGTAACTGTTGGACTCAGGACTGGTACCTTCAACTACAATTTTCAACCCAGTAGCCGATGTGACTCTAGACACTGCAACATATAATTGACCATGAGAAAACACTGGTTTCCGAAGATAAAGCCCAACTGAAGACAGTGATTGACCCTGACTTTTATTAATAGTCATCGCATAAGAAACTGTCAAAGGATATTGTCTTCTTTGTAGTTTTAATGGCCATTTACTATCAGAGTGAGTCATAGTTAATCTTGGAATGAATGCTGAATTTCCCGAATGGCACCCATTTAATACTTCAGCGCCAACAACATGTTCACCCAAGTGTGTTACTATCATTCGAGTTCCATTATACAGACCAACAAATTGGTCCACATTTCGGAGTAACATAATAGGAACACCAAGTTGAAGTGTAATTTTGTGCGCTGGTAACCCAGAGACGTTTATACAATTCAACATGTCAGATGTGTAAATATTTTCTGGTTTGTCTGTATCAAAACTTGCATTGCAAACAGAGTCTGAGCTGAAGTAATATTTGTTTTCACCACCAGTGAGGCTCAACATATATTCATTTACTTCTTGTACGACATCACGGGTTGGAGCTAAAATTGCACGGTCTTGTAGATATGATCTGTCTCCATGTCTACCAGGGAAACCCGGGTATGTATGGTTGACGATTGCAGCCATGGCATTAACACTGTCTGTAAGAAGAAACATTGACGGAATTGGAATGAGTGCTTCACCATCATTTGGTTCTCCAATTCGACCTTCACCAATATCTAAGGTCCATTTTGCAAAATCATGTAACACAGCCGCATTAGGAGTGCTAGTAGTACTATGCAATCTCATGTTTTTTGTAAGAGACAACACCCGACAGTGTTGCCAAAGAAACGATGACTTCACACTTGCGTAGACAATGTCACATCTGTTTCCTCCCGGTATAACTGGTAGTATTTTCCTAAAATCTCCTCCGAGGACAACTGTTAATCCACCGAATGGCAAATTCTGAGCATTATCATTCCTGACAGTCATAATGTCCCTAAGAGTACGGTCTAGAGCCTCAAAACAGAATTTATGAATCATAGATGCCTCATCCCAAATGATGAGCTTAGTAAATTGCAGAAGTTCTGCTACGTGACTCCCCTTCTGAATATTACAAAATGATTGTTCAGTAATGGAGATTGGAATACGGAACTTGGAATGCGCTGTTCGTCCACCAGGCAACAGTAGTGAAGCTATTCCACTCGATGCAACTGCAAGTACAATTGATCCCTGTGCTTGCAGCAATGATGTTAATACTCTCCAGATGAACGTTTTACCTGTGCCTCCATAACCATGCAAGAAGAAGAACCCCCCTGAGTTGGTATTCAGTGAAGAGAGGATGGTAGACATAACATCTTTCTATTCATCTGTAAGCATACTTTGTAAACGGTTTCCCTCTTCTAGAAGTGTTTCTCTATTGTAATTCAATTCTTCTGCAATTAAACGATTTGCAGTGGCATCAGAATCTGAATCTGGAAGTGGCATAGGAGGAAATAAATGAAGTGCTCTTCCATTGCTCTATAAAATGCAGTCTATCTCTCTCAAAGCATACGTTTGTATCTGGTGATCTGTGAGTGTCAAATCTACAATGTTGAGGAATAATGTTAAACAGTAGTACGAGTAACCGCTAACGAAGTCATTACAACATCTTACATTTAATTGAATATAAGAAAAATAGTTGAAGCTGAAAAACATTGATAGAAAACATCAGTACGGATGGCAATGTAATGTGAATAAAACACATAGGTTCTTTGAATTTATTAAATTGCAGAATATTTGTACAGATTCTTATATTGTAGTACAAATGGCACTGTCATCTGAACAAATGATATATGAATATGTGGATTATGTGTACGGAATTGTACAGTTTAATATATATTCAAATTATATTTGAACACCAAGGATGTAAATTCTGATGTACTGGATTATACTGAATAAAACATATATGTTTATTGAATTTAAAAAAATGCAGAATTACTGTACGGAATCCAATATTGCAGTACATAAGGCAATGTAATGTGAAGAAATGATATAAGTATATGTGCATTATGTGTACGGATTTGTACAGTTTAAAATATATTGAAAATATATCTGAACAGCAGGGCTGTAAATGTTGAAGTACTGGATTATATTGAATATAAACAAATTTATAGAAGTGATTAATTTACAATGAATGCATATTCAATTTACTACGAAGTATTACATGTTTTTTTAATGTTTGATGATGCAGATTATTTATACAGATTCAAGAATTTCAGTACAGAAGGCTATTTAATGTTACTAAATTATACATTAAAGTGCCAAATATCTGTATAGCATCGTACAGATTTTAAGTATGCTAGAATTACTGTAATTGTATTTGAAAAGAAAGGCTGCAATATTTGTTGTCACAAACTGTGGACAATATACTTATGTGAATTAGTGCACTGAATTTTTTTTGAGTGTTTACAGAGCAGAATAAATAAAGTCAATTGAAATATAAGAATGCTGATCAGAGGGAATAAATAATTAGACATTGAGAAGACATAAAAAGAAAACTATGAAGCAGGAACATGACTAAATGTGCACCTGGAATTTCTTGGGTCCTTCTCTGTATATATAAAATGTCTTCTGATAGTATGTCTTTGGTTGCATCCTAGACCATATCTGGGCGAGATATGTTATTGCAGATTAACATGTTGGCGAATAGTCTGCGTACATGTTGTCCCATTCCCCAAGAAGACACTTCTTTTATTGCTTCAACAAACTCTCTGTCATCTGTCAGTAGTCCCATAGCAGAGCAAGCCTCTCGAAATGTACCATGTGTGATGCTGTTTACAGTCCTGATATACTCAAAAGAAGTTGCACCTTTGATTTTTGTTAGAAGTATTCTCAAGTAGTAGAGTTCACTTGTGGTTTGAGGCACATAGTACAGTCTTCCAATACAGAATCCTTGTTTCCGGGGATGCCATTTTCTATCTTGAGAGTGGAAAACAAATCTAGTTGGATACTCTGCAAAAGTTAACCCTCTTCCTTCCGGGTAGTTAATATTTGCTTCGAACCAAGAGGTTAACATTGACTGAGAGCTGTTTCTATGATTCAATACATCTTCAATGATATCAGAGTCCAAGAAGGTGACACAATTCTGTTGTGGCAAATGGAAATGCAACCTCTCAACTGGTTGATATCTGTAATGGATATCATATGAAAAAATCCTCCAACATGCCTCACAAGGAGATATGTAACGACAGTCATAATACATTTTTATCTCATCTACCGTATTATGTGTTGACTGTTCGTTGTTTCCGTCATAGAGTGTTGTCGTTACCCGGTCATTTCCTTTGCTAATATACTTAAACAGGTATTTGATTGAAGACGACTGATTACAAACTTCAATGTTGAGATGTGCATGGTACTTTAATAGAAACACCGGATTGTATGGGACTACATAGCGATTATCCAGAGGAATGTTATTTTTCAGAATAGTTCTTTTGTCATCCCTTCTCCGATAAACGACACAGCCATCCTCATCTACTGTCGTATTTTCAGCAAATTTTTTTGGAAAAAATTTAGCACATTTATCATGTTTCATGCAAGGTGATGATCTGTTGGCAGCACCGCAGGGGCCGTGGAGCATAAAGCTTTTGAAAACTTCATGTAGGTTTGGGCAGGCATCTTTATCCGGGATTTCAGAACTGACGTATTTGTTTATAGCCAACGGAGTGTTCACTTTATTTTCACGGCAGAGGAATAATAAGATGTGAACGTGAGGCAAGCCTCGTTTCTGAAATTCTACAATTCGAACTACTAAATGGAAACAAAAGTTCCATAGTCAGTAAGTGATGATAAAATTGAAAATTGCATGGAAAATATTATTTGATATATGCAAGTTGATGGTTACCTGCCCTTGAATTTCCAAAGAAACATCCTTCTCGTAAATCTCTCATTAGATATTCAAGCTTCATATTGAAAACTCGAGATAGAATTTGAGGTGAGTCTACTGGTCGAAGGTTATTGTATCTTAGATACCGAGTGATCTCAGGCCACATTGGGTTACATGTAAAGGTTAGAAACAAATCTGGATACCCTGCCCAATTACAAATAGATATTGCATCTTGGTAATTTTGGATCATATACCTTGGACCACCTGTGAAGGATGAAGGCAAAATGATCCGTTTGCCGCATGAAGAACCTTCTATGTCACCTCGTAGAAATGCATCTTGCAAGCCGTTGTATAGATCTACCCTCAATTTCTTTTGATTAAAGCAAATGAATGATAGTCTCTGAGACTCTATCATCGTATAAGCATCAACAACGAACTGCTGCAAAAGTCTTCTTGAATGTAGTAGTGTTGAAGATTGATTCTCACGGAATTGAAGGTGGAAAGAGAAGTACTCTCTCATGGTAACCTTCTTAAATTTTGTACTTGTTGTGAAAGAAGTTGGGCGATGTAGAATGTTGTAGACATATCCATCACTGCCATCTGTGAATATCAAGGGATATTGCAATGGAAGATATAGTGGGTGCTGCTCATCAATTCGTTGAAAATCACCAGTTTTGGTATGAATAATTATATCACGCTCTTGGTTGAGATCTTAAACATCACCGAAGATAAGAATTGCAATCTCTGAATTATTTGGTATGTTATATGTACTGGGATTAGTTTCTCTTCTCTTCAGCAGACGTAGTTTCAAATTCTGCACATCCTGATGTTGAAGAACATCCCTTGCACTTCTGAAGTGTCTAGCTAAACCATTGTTGTCATGAAGCATTTGTTGCAGGTTTTCGACTATGTCGTTGTCAATACGAGATTGGACATTCTGATTTTCTGAGCTGCAGGCAATAGGTATGTTAATACAGAAATAAGCCACAATGAGAAATAAGTCGACAATAGATAAATGTAGCGATACCTAAACTCGCGAACCCTATTCTGACATTCATGTGCTGTGTCATACACGTATAGTTGTGAAAATCTCAGTCGGTGACCATCTGGTGGACATAAACTTCCAATACGATGGTAGTTTTGTCCATTCAATCTGAATATACATGGAGATCCACCCTTGTTGATAGACCTATCAATCTTACCACCCATAGAAGTGAAAGAAAACATGGAGTTGTAAATATGTAAGTATTCCTGGAATGCTCTTGCTACTGTGGATGTTGTATTGAAGAGCAACATTTCTAGATACGGCGGAGACGCTGGTATAAAGCTCAAAGAAATCTTTCCCATAGCACAACATGCAGAGAAACGTTGGCATTGTCGGTTGCTACATTTTCTGTTTCTTTCATCGAACCACATTAAAGCATGACAGTACTGACAGACGTAAGATGGGTGACCAATGTCTAAATATCCTGGTTGAATAAAAATATATAGTAGCTGTCAGTACTTACAAAGTAGATAACGTGCGCGGTATTTGCCTCCAGTATTTTGTTACTATTAATGTTGAAAAAATTAGTACGCTGACCTGTGTTATCTGAAATCACCTGTTGTACAGAGCAGCCTGCAACAATAACCCGTTTAATACCGAAATCACTTAGTATAAATAAGATATTACTGTTGTTAGTATCTAGGGTTATTCGTTAAATACCTGTAGTGCTTCCTGTACGCTGTATTCCACCATTGATGTCGTAATTTGTTTCTGAACTGTTAGAAACTACTGCTTGTGGACGAAACAGCACTGTACGATGGTCTGTTATTTTTTTTATAAAACAGTATAAGAAAAAAAATGTAAGCTAATTGAAGTGTGGGTGCGTGTGATGCTGTATATTTGTGTTAAATACGACGTTGAACCTGTAGATGATATATTACTATATTCCGTGTTATTTGGTCGACTCAACCTGCAACAAATGGGAAAGTAAATTGTTAATTTTTGAAGATTCCGTAATAATTATAGTAATATTTAAATGCTGAATTACGTGCTTACATTGTCAACGATCCCGGCGATGAATTTGAAAGATTGGTATCATCAGTCACGATCGCTATCGAAAGTGTGAAGGAAATAGTTAGATGAATAATAGCCCAGTATTGTGGTGTACAGAATGGTTTTAGTAGATATAGTGGATTTGAAATTTATGTACTTACATACTAAAATTTGAACAGAAGTAACCATTGATAGACAGTGGTTGTAATGGCGTGCGTGTGACTCCATTTTCACCGCCATGTGTAGATGTCAATGAAGCACTTCCGGTAGATGATGACATTGGCACTGTGTCATCAGTTCGTTATAATAATTATTGTATTATTACATAATTGAAAGAAGTATCGGGTGAAGGTATTAGTGAACTCACAATTGTGTTGTTCCCTCATGTGCAATCGTCTTTGGAACCTTGCATCTCTAGAGGTCGACGGGCAGTGGAGGTTTTCGTTCGTTATGAGCGCTATCGAAAGTGTGAATGGAATAGTTAGACCATGTCTTGGTTTTCATGCGTTGTGCAGTATGAAAATTGCAGATAATGGTCATTATACTTACAGAAAGGGATAGGAGACTGTTTGAAGGCATATGATGTTTGCTTCCGCTTCTTTGCATTTGCGATAGATGTTCTCCCTGTATCGGACTGTTGTTGAACTGCTGACAAAGTAGTTAGAGAGCGATATATTCAATTAATATGCAAAGTATTTAGTAAGTGAGTGATTTCTGTAGTGCAATGTAAACAGAACAGACCCGGTATAGACGCTGCTGTTAGTGGCGTTAGTGGGACTCCACCTGCACTCCCATTTGTAGAATGCATGTCCTCAGTTATTATGAAGAGTAATAAAGAAAGTATGGATATAGATAATATAATGTAAATATAACAGACCATTGACAGACAATGGTGTTAGGGGCGTCCGTATGACTCCATCTGCACCGCCATTTATAGAATGCGGTTCACTTGTTAGTGCAGGAGAGAGATTTGTAGATGTCATTGATGGACTTGAAGTTGTTGACACTGCAAGCGTGACAAAATTAGGTTGTCCATATGATGGAATAAAGCTATGAAAGAAACATGTATAAAACTAAGTCGACAGTAAACTCACAGTTCCGTTGTTCCATTGTTAGCACTCTTCTCTGCAACACATCATTCGTAGAGGTTGTCGAGGAGTGAATTGTTTGGTTCTATATCTATATATATTAATGTAAAGGAGTGTACTAACACCATTGTATGGAAGGAGAGCATTAAATAAATTGTAGTTCAAATTGTGATTGAAGACTCAGAATTTGCTAAAGATATATGTGTGCAACTATATGTAACTGTCAGAAATTTATAAACAAAACATGCCTGTATGATTTTGTGGAAGGTGCCGGTTGCACTTATTGGCAAAGAAATCCAAATGGATAGAAGTACGAGGCCCGTATAATGTGTAAGGTATACTCACATTGTGAAAATAAGCAGCAGCAGAAGACGGATCGTTGTCAGGTTACTGGGTAATACAGGATTCATAGTCAGTTGAATGATGTAGGTTGCATGATTTAGTCTACTTTAAGAAGACTGTTACCTCAGTGAAAATAGGGTTGTCGGTTGTTCCAGTGCAAGCTGTAGTAGTCGCCGGAACACGGAAACCGCACGGCGCAAGTCGGGTGGTGATATGGCCGTCGTCGCTGGCGCGTTGCGTGGCGAAAGAATTTGCTACGGGAGAGAAATTAATGGAGGAAGATGGTACGCTCGCTGCGGGTTCAAGAAGGTTGAAATCGGGAGCAGCGGGAGGAGGTAGCAGGTTCAAATATCCTACCGGACTTAGTTGGAATTGTAGCACTGGCCGGAACAGGGAAGCCCCAGAGCGGATGTCCGCGGTTGGAGCTGGTTCGCGCGTAGCGGGCTGCAAATAATCGAAATCGTGAGAACCGGGAGGAAGGAGCAGGGAGGAAGATCCTACCGGCCGTGGGAGCTGACGGTCGTCGTCGGAGAAGGTTGCTGTACGCGGGGAGCTGCGGGAGCGATTAGCCGGCATAGGGTAACCTAATGGAAGAGACGCGGGAGGAGGCGAAGCGAAAGAGGTAACAGGTTTGGGTGGGAGCCGAAGCCGGCGATATCGGGTAGGGCACAGCCGGGATTTTGGAGGAACATGGATGGTGTATTGGTAATTGGAGGTATGGAAGTGGTGACGTGGGAGGCTGTTGGGGCGACACGTAAGCATGGAGGTACCCAGCCTTAGTAGATATAGTGGATTCTCGGCCGGATGCGTGACGCCGTTCACACATCCTTTAGCTAGTCCGTAAAGGATGCGTGAACGGCGTTCACGCATCACTGCCGCGACTTGGATGCGTGAACGGCATTCACGCATCCTTTCCCACGCACAAATGCGTGAACGGCGTTCACGCGTCCTTTAGCTGGTCAGCAAAGGACGCGTGAACGCCGTTCACGCCTCCCAGACCCAGTTTTAAAAATATCGGAACCCTGATCCCCTATCCCCAATTATTTATTTCTTAAAACCCATAAAAAAAACCCCTTTTGTGGGTCAAGAATTTTAATAAAAAATAATAATAAAGGGTCCAATGTTGGGCTCACCACCGCCTCTTGTTGGCCTGTCATGGTCCTCACCTCACCACCGTACCGGTGTGCTCGTCAGTGGTCATCCCTCACGCGAGCAACCGGTGCTCTGCTGGGAGACCCCTCTGGCCGCGACCCGCCCTGGCCGCACCAGGTAGCAGCGACACCGCTGCCCTTGGGAGAACCTGGGCTTCCGGACTGCATCAGCCCCCTCACCGCAGAGAGCTCCACCAAGATGCCTCCCTTTTGTTCACCGGCGAGCGCACCAGCCAAGAGCCCGCTCGCCCGTTGGTCATCCACCCATCCTGCGCCACTCGGAAGCCGCGACACCCTGTCCACCTCGACCCACGACAGCGTCAGACCGACCTCCTCCCCGCGGTGGAGTCCTCCAGCCGCGATCCCGCTGGACCACCTACCCCACGACCCTCCCTTCTGGATGGCCCTCCTTTTGCATGAGGAACCCCGGACACCGCCCACTGGTCCGGTTCGCACCACCATGGCCCAGCTCCTGCCGCTATCCCGCTCACATCCCGTGACTTTGGCCGTCGTCGCCTCTTCTCCGGCCACTGCAAGGTCGAGTCACCCAAATCCGGCGAGCTTGAGCTTGTCCCCTCGCCGGCTCCACATGAACCCTTAGCGCTGTTGCCATCAGTCGGTGCTGCGCCGTTCCAACATCGCTGTACAGGCTCCTCCGGCGGCCAGATCCGGCGAGCCGGCCACCCAATACACCTCAGATCGCCGGTGTGCGGTCTCCCGTACGAGGTAACCCCTGCTACAGGTTTGTTTAGACCCAATCCACCCCAAAATAGGCCTGAGGAGGTATGTCCGACCCATAATGTTTCTCGGTGGGCTCGCTTGGCCCAGAACACCCCTATATAGGGTGTGCACCACCCGGAATGAGTCTGCGCGGGTTCGGCCCAACCCGCACAGGCCCTGCCAGGATTTTAATGACCCGAGTAGTTTTTTTTAATCAAAAGTTAATTAAATTAATTAAATATTAATTTTTGATTGAAAACTTAATTTGTATTACTGTGGGTTAAATTAATTTAATTTAAATGTTGAATTAAATTCATCAATTAATTTTTAAAAAAAATTAATTTAGCTTCGGGATCGAACGACGTAAATATTGAATTAAAGTAAGAGTGCGTTTTAATTTAGTAAAACGCCCTCGAGTATAAATTAATGCAAACTTAATTTCATTTCTACATTTATTTTAAATACATGAGTTTAATGTGTATCAACTAGTCATGAGTTAACCAATACATTCCTGTGTGCATGTTTAATTAATTAATTTAATTATTGCAATGGTTGTTTGTAATAATTAGTTTATTATATGGCGATCTGCGAGTAGTTTGTGTCATTATATGTATAGGTGTCTATGTGTCCAATTCTCAATTATATTTTATACTCTCGAGATCCCATCACCTGTGTGCGAGTACTATTGTATAATGACGAAGAGGAGCAGTGATGCACTTCGCGTCGAGCTATGGTGATGCACCAGATAGGAGTTTGACGCATTGGATGGGAAAACACTGCAACTTGAGTCAGAAGCGACGCGGCTCAAGGTGTTACCCATAGGGTCTAGGTTGATCCATTATTCACTCAATGGATCAACCATTAGTATCATCTCGTGATCAACTCATCATTTTATTTTTGCATGGTTTATTATTTTGTGTATGTGTAGTTTATGCGCGTTCACATGGAATAATAAACAAGCATGCTCAAATAAAATGAACACGTGACACAATGAATATTTTCTATTTATTGCATAGTCAATTGTCAGTGTGATGACATAGTATATGCTTATAAAATAGAAAATGATTTTATTTTTTCATTTAAAAATAATAAAACCCTCAAAGAAATATTAAGTTGTAACCGCCATTCATCATTTGAATTTGGACAAAACCGGGTGTTCAGGGTGCTCAGTGAGCCATAGTTGAGGGTGCCTCTTACTACCAGGAAGTTTTTATGAGAGTGGTGGGCTGACTAAACTAAAATGGTAGTAAATATTATCCATAGCTAACTTGCTATCATTTTAGAGGCAAGCATTGAGTAAATCAAGTTATGATCTTAGAAGCTGAGACTTCACTCAATATATCAAGGAACCAGGAGTTAATGCAGTTGGCCACTGAAATACTACCTTGAACCCTCCGAGTAGTGGCGTAGACATAGCTTAGATTATGAGGGGAGGTTCGGGGATCATTTCCACTAAAATATTCAAGTGACATAGTATTCTGATTCTAGCATAGTGGGTTTCTAGAATTCGATAAAATAGTGTGATAAATTTAATGATTTAATTAATGAATCAAAATGTCTAAAACCGTAATCAAGATAAAAGTACAAATCTGCTATAATTTTATTTTTGTAGAAAATGGAAAGTTATAACACATGAAATACTACAATAAATAATGGATAAAGTAAATATCTACACTGGCATGAGTTTCCAAGTGCAGTAGAGGTGCTTGCGCATGATACTACGATACAAGAAATTCAAGGTGCCAGTGTCCCCAATACCTGTTAAGTTACCTTAGGAAGCGAGAGTGTAAAATTGTTTACATGAGACTCATGGATAGAGCATATGATTGTTATGTAATTATTCTATCATCAACGTCTGATGTGAGTTGTGGTCACTACATCAGGACATAGATGATATAACATGAAGTCTCATCTCTGAGAAGTTTATGAGGAGAAAGTAAAACAAGATATGAATAAGGTGATGATTACACTGAACATGTGTAAATTGAAAGATGGATCATGATCTTTCAAAAGCATCCCTTTCTCATATCATTTTCACCCATTTACTTCAGTCTTGTTTTAGTTTAAAAAATGAACAATATTGAGTAAATTCTTCATTACCTTTTTAGGTAAGGTTCCCCAAGTAAATAAGAATATTAAAGAAAGATTCATCTTTAATTATTATGGTGAAAAAATTGAAATCCAAGGCAAAAAGTCCAATGGAAAGTGGAATGCCAAGGGCATATTCAGAACATCCTTCAATGCAATGAGGCTGGATTTAAATAGGAGGCTATTTGCATTGCATATAATAAAATTATGAAAGTTTAATCACAATAAACTGATGTAAATATCACTTCTTCTTCAGGTATATTCATCACATAAATGTAATGTTTCAATCATAGGTATTAAGTACAATATGCCTTTCACATATGTGTATTAAAATACGGTAACCAAGTAAGTATAGAAATGTTACAAGAAGTAAGGTGTATTCTCCAAGCAGTTGAGAAAGGGTGATTCGTAAGTCAATAGTGAGAAGAACACGACTTCTATTTTCAAGTGAATGATTCTTGTAAAACTATTATTGAGTATAACCAAAACATTTATCTCACGTGTCCTCTGAACACAAGGATACATTATTCTAGGTTTTGAAATGAATGTTGTTTCTGTTGTTTAATACTTAACCAATAGTTTAGTGATACATGAGTCATAGGAAATACCCGATGAATATAAAATGTAAGACTTATTTACCCAATTGTGGCAAGAAAATCTTTGTAAAAAAAACTAAAAGTACATATACAGGATATAGCCAATATGGTATTTAGACTCAACTATACACATTAGGTATTATTGATGTATATACTTAGTTTTGGACAAAGGGAACCTTTAGAAATAAAGGTAGGCCGCAAGGCTTTTAGATTTAGTTCAATAAGCGAGCATAAACTATTTCAAGGGTAAGCTGGTGGTAAGTATACTTCATGAGATTCCTTTAAGTGTTTAAGGAATGGTAAAGTGGGGTATATAATATGCATGGTTAGAAGATATGAGTTGCTTCAGGTCGACATGTCGAAGATTATCTTGACCAAGCATATATCGATCAATATAATATAGCATGGAGTAATTCCTAAACACACATTACCTTAACTACATCACGATATTGATGTTAATATAGAGGATCAATGATAAGTCTTAAATGTTAACATTGACTAATAAAATGTATCATGGAGCAATTCCTAAACTCACATTTTATACATCAGAGTCATGATGTAAGTAATATTAATGTTTCAAATTGCATAAACTTCCATTATATTTCAAGATGTGCTTTGAAAATAACGATGATATCCCATCACCATATGAAAACTAAAATTACTAATAGATATCATAATAGTTGTATTATGATAGAAATCCATTATGTTATAAGGGCATGTATCAAGATACAAAGAGTTTGTTAGGATATAAACAAACTTTCATAGAGGAAAAACACAATGTGAATCTATAGTAATTATCCTAAAAGTTTCTTAGGGTATTACAAAAAATCCGATGATAGAAATATTTAGTCAATTTATAGACAATATTTTTATATAAGGGTGCACATCTCTATTTGAGATAGTGGGAGCCATGTTGACTTGGTTTTAGTCAATGATAGAGACGAACATATAGTTGGAATAGGAACTAGTTCCACAGGTATATGTGGAACATGAATGTTCTAGAGACACATACTATGTAGGAAGGATAAAACCATAGTGATGGTTTTGAATTCACTGTGGTCAGTGATGTATTATTCATTGTGAATAATAATTCCTACAAGTAGGTAGTAAATGGAAATCAGCTTAGATTGACAAGGTCAATTAAAATTCAATAATGGATTCCATGTATCAAAATGTAAAGGGGCTTATTATTTTGAATAATGTGATGGGTATTCAAATTATATTATACATGGATGGTACAATCATAGTACCAATAAGGTTTTTTTTTGTTATACCAAGTCATTCCACATAAACCCATTAGAATTTTACTTATCAAAACTAATTTAAAAGATCATTTAATTGGCCATTGGATGTCAAGATCAACTTTTATGGAAGGTGTCTATATAACGCAACCAAAAAGGGATGGTGACACCATAGGATGCCAATAAGGGTTTCAAGTTACTGAAATCTATTTCATGATTAAAGTAAGAAATAAGATCTTAGAACATTCATTTGGAATGAATCGAAACCACGTGTCTACTAGAGGTTAATGGGAGCACTGTTCTTTTCTACGTAAAATATGTTCGACAACATATGGAAAATAGATATTGGTCTTACATTTAGTTAAGATTAGGATGAAAGTAATTCTCCAGTGACTGACTTAAAGTAGCAAACTAAGTTCTAGGGAAAAAGATATACCGAGGTATATCTAACAGTTGTTTAGAACTAGTATATCATATATATAGTGACATGGTATTAAAAAGTAAAAGTTAAAACAATTCAAGAGAGAATTTTTACTAGTGTCACATGACATATATCTCTCCAGGTTGACCTGTCTGGGAAATGAAAAGAGATTAACGCGGTGAGTTGGACTCCATACGCTTTAGTGATGAATCAATCACATATGAAATGATATGTACAAGAAATGATATTGATAAGATATACTTTTATTAAGAAGATATCAGTCATATCCAGGAGCACTGCAAGGGAAGAAGTCAGAACTACCATTTGTACTTGAGAAAGTATATAGGATATGACCTTGTAAGTGGAGAAGAAAGGCTATTAGTTTTCAGGGGACACAAACTAGTATTCCTTAGATCCATGTGATCTTATATCAAAGTAAGACTAAGGTGTTGAGTGAGAAAATATCATATAAGATAGTGGTATCCATATCTACAAATACTAAGTATGTTGCAGCTTCTAAGGCAGTTAAGAAGAAGTTATATGCAATGATTTGTTTCGATTCTTGGAATCACACCTAATAATTAAAGTATTATCATAATATAAATTATGATATTACTACTATCCAAGATTTCAAGTTACAATAGTATAAAAAAGGGATATACTTGGGCATACCATCTCTTGAGAAGTTTTACTCAAGGAGATGAGGTGGCATATAGCAAAATTTCCACACAATAGAAACATGGTAGACCCAACAACTAAAGTTGTGACTTAGTAGAAACAAGATATTTATAATATGAGAGCTAATAAGTATGGTTAGAAATTTGTATCTAGTGCAAGTGAGTGTTGTAATAGTGAGTTCCCTAGACCCAAATTTAATGGTTTTCCAAACTGTATGCCAACCATATTCCGGACTCTATCCAAGAGGGGTCCAAGTTGCAAGGTTACCTGGGGATTTCACATGCTTTGAAAAACCATGTGCCAACTGGGCAGAATTCCTCTATCCAATCCCAAATGGTTTGGCCTCCCCCTTTGTATGCTTTACTCTAATCGTGCACCAACTATGCGACATGAACATGATGGCCCAATTCCCTTTTCTTTCGTGTCCCACACCCCTAGAATACCTTTGATCTTCCTTATACACCTAATAAACATTTAATTATCCAACCTTAATGGATTCAAACCAGAATTTAAATAAGAACATACCTCTATGAAGTCCAAGATTTTATAAAACTAGATGCATGCATGAATTCACAAGATCCCATTCTCATCAATGACCCATCCAGGAAGTGGGTAATCCCCTAAAATACTCTCTCTTAGGACCAAGACATCGGGATCTGATAGCTACCTCATCTTCACTTTCTCTTTAAGTGAAGAGTTCTCTAATAATGATGCAATTACAGGATACCCATGATAGTCATGAACCTCCAATTACATCTTTGAAAATAGGTCCATAAGCTGCCATTCACTACTGGCCTTCTGAACTTCCTATGTCTAAGTCCTCATGCTCAAAGCATCGATAACTGCATTGGCCTTTCTAGGAGTATAGGAAAGATCAAAGCCAAAATACTGTAGGTATTCAACCCACCTTCATTTCCTGAGTTTCAAGTCATGTTGTGTGAAAATATACTTGAGGATTTTATGGTCTATAAACACCACAAACTGCTCTCCAAGAAAATAATGTCTCCAATAACACAAATCTTGAACTATGTCTACTAGATTGAGATCATTAATTGGGTGTTTCCAATCATGAGGCCTTAGATTTGATGTCCTGTATGCAATGACTTGATCTTCCTGTATCTGGACAGCTTCTAACCTGATACCTAATGCATCACAATAGACTATATATCTTCTACCCGGCTCTAGAATAATCAGGCTCAATGCTAAATTCAATCTCTCTTTTATCCCTAAAAGGGTATCTTTTAGGCTTATGACCATATGAAATTCTTACCCATCTTATTAAATCCCATAAGATGTGATTTTAGGTGTGAAAAGTCTTGAATGAAGTTCCTGTAATAACTAGTTATTCCTAAGAAACTAAATATAACAAAAACGTTGTTAGGATTCTCTTAAGTAACTACAAATATCACCTTCTCTGGCTCAACTGATACTCCTACCTCTAAGATAATATTACCCAGTAAGTGAACTTTATCAATCGAAAAGTGTCATTTAGTGATCTTAGCATACCTCTATTTCTCTCTCAGTGTATTTAGAATGATATCAATATGTTTTTCATGGTCGTGTCGAGTATAAGAATACATCAAGATTTCATCCATAAATACCACCACTAATTAATACAAATACGAGTGGAAAACCTGATTCATTCGAGCCATGAAAATGGAAAACACGTTTGTGAGACCGAATGAAATTACTAGATACTCATAAAGACTACTCTTATTATAGAACATTGTATGAGGTATATTCGAAGGTCTAACACATACCTAGTGATAGCCTGGTCTAAAATCAATCTTTGAGAAAACCTGATCTCCTCATAGCTGATCAAAGAGGTCATCTATACAAGGAAAATGATATTGGTTCTTCAGAGTAAGAAGATTAAACTTCTGGTAATCTACACAAATCCCGAGGGTTCCATAATCCTTCTTATAGAAAATGACCGGTGAACCTCAGGGAGAAGTACTATTCTGTATAAAACCCTTAGTTTCCAAGTCCACTAGATGTATCTTGAGAACCTATAACTGAGTAGTGGTTATCTTGTAAGGAGTAATGGACACTGGTGTAGCTCCTAAAACCATCTCAATAGAGAAATTCACCTATTTCTTGGGTGATAAACCTAAAAATTCATCTAGGAATACATCCTTAAAATGGTCCACTATAGGAGGGAATTTAGGCCGATGTATTAATTGATTATCCATATAAAGGTTAGTAATCTAGGTTGTCATTCCACTCAACCCATGATTATCTGGCCCACCTCTACCTGTATGGACATCCCATTCACCCTTAGTGAATATAAGTAACATCCTATGAAGATGTGAAGGACACCCTCCAGTGATAACAATCCATGTAGACATGATAAGAAACTAACCATTCCATCCTGAGAATAACATTGAAACCATACATCTCAAGGATGAATCAGTTCCCTAGAAAATGATAACTGCTTATCTCAAGGGGGAACTCCTTACACTAGCATACAATCTCTGACTGGATACCCAAATGAGTTTTAAGGGTCATCACCCCATAAAAATACTTAATTTTGATCATGAGTCTTTCTACGATATCCACAGAGATAAAAGAATTTGAATCCCCTATGTCAAACAAAATAGATACCAAGGTATATGCTATTTAAATCGTACCTCAAACTATAGAAGGTCCATGAATCTGATCCATGGACTGCATACATGTAATACCGACTCAAGATAAAACATGAATACCATGAGTAGGCTTGCTCTGCTGATGTTGTACAATTTGTGTCCATCTCTCCCATCCATGACCACCTCCTCAGCCTGAACAGCCAGTAGAACTCCATATACCTTCTTGATGCAGAGCTGCTGATCCCGCTCCAGGACCTGGAGTTAGTGATGATCCTCTCTCACTGGCCACTGAAGAGAAAATTATGCAAAACAATTATTAATTTCCCATCCTTCTGTATGATCAACACTCAACTGGGTCCCTCTCACACTGAGTTTTTACATGATCCTGCTTCCTGGAATGATGATAAACTACACATTTATTAGTACATGCACTATGACTTGTACTTCCCTCATGGGAGGTATCAAAAGTGATGCTTCCTACCACCATATAATGCACTAATGGGTTGAGAAGCTGGTCCACTATGATCTAGACCTCCAGCTTCCCTTGGGTTATGTTAGGTAATAAGAACCTAGTTTACTATATCATACACAATATTCAATCAGAAAACATTCACCTGAGATCAAATAGGATGTCTAATACCATCCTCAAAACATATTTATTTTTTTGGATCATCAGAGATATAAATAGGTTCAAATCATTGAAGATATATAAAACAAGTTGAGTAAACCGTAATAAACATAGAAGCCTACTGCAGGTTCATGAACTCCTTGGAACAATCATCCCTTAAGGTCTCAAGAAAAAAGTAGTCATAGAAACTAGATTGGAAATCCCTCTAAAACCATTTCATGATGTTGACCTGCCTAGTTCTGAATATCCCACAAATGTTTGGTGGATCCCTAAAGCATATATATCATGAGCTTGACTCTCCTCTCAATAGGAATCTCCAAGTTCTCTAATATAAATAAGACAGTCTCAAGACATAACTCTGCATCATGTGGGCCACCATCCTTTAAAAATGTAGGTGGATGATGTCATTGAAACTCTCATGTAAACTTTTCTATAAAAGAGGCATGTCATGGAACTCCCTGTATAGTCTATATAAGCAACAAACCCCCATTCAAACTGGGCATCATCGACCACACCAGGAATAATTAGAGGTTCCATAGGTGGCACTACTAGAGGTAACACTGGTGGATTAGGGCCCACCACCTCCAGAGCATGGTCGTCACCACCCTCCTAGTACACGACTCAAGGAAATTGTGGTGGCATAACTCTACAAATTCCAAACACATGCCTCAGATAGTATTTGATAATGGTAATGTTAAAAACATAAGAATAGGATGGGTATAATCTTTCCTATACAAGAGTCACACACCTATGCCTACTCCTAAAGCCATGTCTGGGTAATAGGAACGATCATAAAGAACACAAGAGACACTAACTACTTCCCACTACTAAGGTAAGGTATGGTTCAATATATCTATTTCATATTAGGGTTTTGGTATACAATGTTTTAATTTCAAGTTATATAAGAAAACACCCTTTAAATTGGAATTGGAATCACTATTTGATGGAATGATTTTCCATTTAAATTTAGAACTCTAAGAGTTCTTAAATATTAAATTATGTATATATGTATATATATATCAAGGTCTAGTTGAATGCATCTATCATTCTCAAGTTATAAAGTACTACGCTTTATAAATTACAAATGATAGTACATGTTACTACAACCAGGATTTTAAGATGGTTCAATTTGATGGATCACCATTCCCAATTTATAGAGGTACACACACTCTTTAAATTGCAGTTTACATACATATAATTGAAACTAACTAATTTTTTATCTTGTTTAACTAATGGTTCATGAATCTAACTCAATATAATTGGATAATTAAGGTTCCATCATCACACTATATGGGAAAACACCATTTAGGTTGATGCAGACACTTTAATTATTCCAATTATTTATACCGACAAGAAATGTTAACACAATTTCAAATATAACTATCATGACACAAGGAATATGAAACAATTATGCACACAATAAGTAAATGTGGCATGATATAATTCATGTCTAAGGTGTATTTGATGATGCATGAGCCACTGCCTCCTTGTCATACCAGGACAAGGGTAACAATTTGGATTCCACAATAATAATAAAACCAAAATCCATGTGCACCACCAATAGTGAAATCAATGAAATTGTAACAAGCATAATCCAAAACATCAAATACCATCCTAGGTAATTTGGATTTTCTATCATGTATGGGTTAACTACTCCCATGAACAGGATTATTACCAAATTCTGACACGTCCTAGTCTCCTTTCTACCATCCTAAAATAGCAAGTCAAAGAAAAGAAACCCCTGATACAAATTTGTAACATTCCAGACCCGATTCACACATAATTAACCAAACCTGGTTGGTTACAAGGCTGCAAGCATGTCTCCCCATACACCATAGGCTGATGAATAGTAGTAAGGGTGTAGGATTGAAATAATGATGTAGATGATCAATATACAAGAGGGGGGGGGGGTGAATTGTATACTTTAAAAAATTCCTTAAACAAAGGAAAGAGCTAAGTTTAACAAAGTTAAACTAAGAAAATTCACAACACCTCTAACACCAATTGAAAAATTGGAATAAAAAATGAATTTATAAACTTCAATTTCTATGTACTTGCTTAAAACTGGAAAGAGATTCCGAAAGTAGGTTCTGGAAATATGGATCCAGAAATTGAAACTTAACTAAATATTACAAAATGAGATTCTACCTTAAAGTGTATAGAATCTAAACTTATCAAAGTAAAAGTGTAAGGAAGTATAAGAAAGTTATACTTTCCTTACAATACAATATGCAGCGGAAACAAACAAGTAGTAAAACTACAAATAACAAGATATAAGTCTTTTAACCCAAAGAGAAGGGTATCCAACAACCTTGGATAAAGGTCCCTTGATTTATACTTTCAAGAAAGTCCGTCTTACCCACACTAGGGTAAGCCCTCGATATGAATATCGGAATCTCTGTCTTGCTATCCCCGCAAGCCCTCAACTTCAAGGTAGTTGGAACCTCTGTCTTCCTCAGCAAGAAATCCCTTGAACTTCAAGGTAGTCGGCACCTCTGTCTTCCTATCCCTCGAAGTCCTCGAATGTAATCACCAACATTCGGAGTCACACGAAGCAAAAACTGAATGATAGGTTCAGTACGCACAAGGCATGAAAAGCTTTCTCTCTCCAGAAATCACCTTAGCAGCGTGTGGTCTCTAGATCAATCAACTTCATTGTCGTTGTGAGATCTTTCAAATGAGATCCTATTTATAGGCTCGGTCGGCCTCCTTTCCAACGGTCATATTTTCATTAAAAATCAGAGGGACCTATACACGTGTAACTTAACCAATGGTTAGTTTATAACGGAATAGACGACATCATTTTATAACAAAACAAGTGTAATAGAATGTACGACATCGTTTTAAGTCTAACTAAAAAGTTCGGAGTGAAGGTTCGGAGTGTAAACAAAATGTCAAAGAGTAGACAAATTATAAAAGTGTAAGCAAAATGAAAGTTCAGAGTCTAACCAAAAATAATATTTGGAGTCTAAATAAATTTGGAGTGTATAAAGAAAAGATTATCAGATTCTGTTTAATAGGTGAATTATGAATAAGAATTCGGAATGGGAATTCGTCATCAGAATTCGTAATGAGAATTCGTAATCAGGATTCTTCATTAGATTTTGATGTCAAACTTCATGAGAGTTCGTATCCAGAATTTGGAGTAGAACTTTATCAGAGTTCGTATCCAGAATTCAGAGTAGAACTTTATTACAGTTCTCATTCAGAATTCAGAGTGGAACTTCATTACAGTTCTCATCCAGAATTCGGAGCCTAAAACAGAATGCTTCATATCAAAGTTTTAAATGATTCCAAGAATATATAAATGAATACGATTCTTATACTTAAGAAATATATGGATATAGATAATGAAAATATGATAAGGATAATTTTCCTTACAAAAGAAATCTTCTTTATAAAAGCGATTTTCCTTATAAAAGAAATTTTCCTTATAAAAGCGATTTTCCTTATAAAAGGGATTTTCCTTAAAGATAAGGTGTTTGTGATTTTCAAAACAAGAAGGAATGGAAAATTCATAAGGAAAACCTTATTGACTCAACAATATCCCCCTTTTTGGAAAGCACAAACATCCTTACAAAAAAGAAAGTCTAAGAAGAAAGAAAACATTAAGGCTTATCTCCCTTTGCTTATGGATGTTGATGAATAAGACTAACTCCCCCTTAGGCTTTGAAACTCTAAGGATCGTATTCTAGATTTCCGGAATGGTATTCCATTAAGAATAAGAATGTCTTCTTTAATGAAAAACTCCCCCTTAGATAAACTCTATTTGAGTTCTTTTTCTTTCTCACCCTTTGTTAGGGTTCTTTTTCCTTCTCCCCCTTTGTGATTTTCAAAAAGAATTCAAGGGAATGGAAAATATAACAAAGTACCTGAAAAATTAGCAACAAAAAAAGAGACGAGTAAGCACAATTTTCATTAAGTTTGAAAGTTTAAAAACAAGGAAGTTAAGATACAACAAAAGATCGGATTTGTCTATTTTGGATATTTTTCCTTCGCCATGAGACCCTTGAGAATAGTCTTTATCTTCTTCAAGTCTTTATGATCTTCCTCAGCTTGCTTCTCTAACAAAACTATTCTTTAACTTTGAGCTTCAATATTTTCTTCCTGGGATTTAAGCTTTTCTTCATGAGCCTTCAAAACTTGTTCTTTCTTTAACAACTTCTCTTCAATTTCATTCCGACGATCCCTTTCATTCCTCCAGTTTTGAGCAACAAAATTAAGCTTCCCATTCAGATCTCTGTCTTCTTGAATCTGGGAATTCTTTTCAGCTGTCAACTTTTCTTCAAAGGAAGAAGTAAGTTCATTTAGCTTCCTGTCTTCTATCTCAAAAGCATCCTTAACATTATCTTAGAATTCATCAAAGAGCCTCATCTCTTCTACAGTTTTCCTCGACCAACTAGTCATTCTCTTACAAGACCTTTTGTGGGCTTCATAGCTGACAAAAAAAGTTTTGAATTGAGCCTCTATCTCAACACATTTGTCCATAACCATGGATACAGAGTCTATTTTCTGATTCAAATTATGTTGAAGCATCTGGCATCTTGAATCAATACTTGAGAAGGTCAGAATGGAACCCACCAACTTCTTTAATGACTGAACAACAAAGTCATGCCCCAACGAAGATGACTCCAAATCTGAGACTTTGCTTGGAAAAATTTCTTCTTAAATTTTCTCAACCTTTCTCTTTGAAGAACCACCAACTTCCCTTCTGTTTACAGCCACTGAGCTTGGGGTATCAACAACGAGTTGCTTTCCCTTGTCCTTTTTCGTAATGGAGTCCTGTTCCGGAGTTCTCTTTTCACTATCAGACACTTGAACAACATTTTCTTCATCATCAGTAACTTTTTGAGCACCATCCTCTATATTCTCCATTTGAGAAATATCATGTAGAAGTTGTTCTTCCTCTGCATGATAAGCTAATTCTTTTTCTTCTTTCTCCTCATCCTTCCCTGGAGTGACTAAATTAGATGATTCAGCTTCTGAAGTTCGGAGTGACAAATGTTCCGAAGGTGTCCCCTTATAATCGTCTACTTGCTTCAATAGATCTCCGGTCTCACCACTACCTTCAGCAACTGCTTCTTCCTCTTCCACTTGCTCAATATTCTTAACTTCCTCAACATGCTTAGCTTTTTCCTTCTCCGGAGTGACATAGTTTCTTCCTGGAGTCTCAGGTAGAGATTCCAAAGAAAAAGATCTCAGAACTGGAATGTTTGCGGAAACCATATCATTAAACTTCAACAAAGTCTGAGCTACCTCAGCTTTAGAAATCTTCTTCTTAAGCTTCTTTTCTTTCATTTGTTTTTCTAGCTCATCCGCTATTTTCTCCTTCAAGGCCTTAGCCTCCGCAGGATCCAAGCCAAACTGAGGCTCCCCTTGCACTCTAATCTCTTTGATTTCTCTCCACTTGGCAACTACCTCATCAGGGTAAGCTTTATTCTTCTTTGGTTTTGGAGGTGCAGAATGAACTTACTTAGATTTGGGATTCCCTGCTTCAACTTCAACTTCTTTCAACTTCCTCTTCTTCACCGGCTTAGAAGATTCAGCTTCAGCAACTTTTGGAACTGCTTTTTCTTGAACTGGTAAATCAAAGAACTCACCAGTCTTCTTGTCGAAGGCAACATCCATCCTTTTAAGGGTACCATCACTCACCAGCATAATTTTGAAAACTCTTGGCTTATACTTGAAAGCCTCCTTGAAAGACTCAAGGCACCGAAAAATTAACTTCGAGATGATTGCTGGATACATTATGATCTGAGCTCTTAGATTCCCTTTCTTAACATTCTCAATGGTAACAAGAATGTGTTTCATCAGATTAAACTTCCTTAGATTTTTCAGAAAATCTAGAATATAGATCTCACTCTTCTTCAAACTATCTTTGTCACCTTTTCTCAGTATGATAAAGCCTTGTACCCATAATTCTAGAATCCGAAAATTCATAGACAGAGTAGCAATCTTCGGAGCCTTGTCATCTTCCAGTCCGAGAGTTTCCAATGCCTTTTCCTTGTTGAAGCTTCCTTTTGAATCTGGTAAAACATGAGAGATGAACTCGGCTTATCCTTCATATGTCATCCCTACCAAGCTAGCTACCTTGACATAAGAAAGCTTATACGTCTTGCCATAAGACTTAAACGAAAATTTCTCCCTGTCATTTTCCTTAAAGAAGGAAATCATCTCATAGAACTCAAAAAGAAAGTCTGAAAATACTTCATCTTGATTCCCAGGCTTAGACACAACAACATCTTCCCATCTGTTAAGATTTATATTCTTGGAAATAAGAGAATCATACTTGTTGAAGAAATCAGGATGAACCAACCTTTCTCTATATACTAACCACTTGGAGATCGTCTTAGAGGAAGACATGTCTTGAGAAGCTACTTCCATAGACATTCGGATCTGAAGACTACTGAGAAGTTCGGAACCGAGATTGCTGAAGATCGGAACGGCCTTAAAACGGAGAGGCAGAGCTTCGGGATGCTGAATCTTGAAAAACCGATGTGGGACGACCATTTGGGGTCCCCTTTATATAGGCAATGATATGATGGTTCATCTTCCTTGGTTGATCAAACAGTTGTAAAAAGCTGAGATCAGATCTGACGGTTGAAAACCAAATCTCAAGAAAACTTGATTCTGATCTTTTGAGGTTTTTATTAAAACAAGGATTTAAGAAAAACTAAAATTCGAAAAGAAAATATAAGAAAATACCAGCAAGTAAAGTATGATTACGAAAACTTGAGTAAGGAAATCATACCTTTCGGATTGGCTTAGGAGGATTATTCTTAATGGGTAATATTTTTCTTGAAGAAAAGAAAAGAAAAAAAATGACTACAAAAAAAAACTTTACTACGAAAAGGTATAGTTCGCAAAACATTACAAGATTTTCAGCATGAAAATTTCATTACAAAAGTTTGAATACGAAAAGCTCATTATGAAAGTCTCGGTATGAAAATATCGTTACGGAAACACCAGAATGAAATTTTCCATTCCGGAAGTTTTCAATACGAAAATTTCTATTCCAGAAGTTTTATATACGAAAATATCCATTCTGGAAAATTTCAGTTCCGGAAATTCCCATTCCGGAAATGTTAGTTCCGAAAAGTTTGAAAAACTAACTTTTAAAAATTTAGTTACTCTAACAATCAAATGTACCCCCCATATGAAAAGGAGTTTATTACTGTAAGGAGACTTTTTCAACAGAAAGTTAATTAAGAAAGATTACCTTACGATTATCATTCCTAACTTCTATTTAATGTATTCAAATCTATCAGAAGGCAAAGATTTTGTGAAAATACCAGCAAGTTGATCTTGCGTTCTGATAAACTGAAGAATAATATCTCCTTTTAGTGTGTGATCCCTAAGAAAGTGATGCCTAATATCTATGTGTTTTGAACGAGAGTGATGTGAAGGGTTCTTACTTAGGGCAATGGCACTTGTGTTATTACACAAAATTTGAGTTTTAGTAAAACTCAAGCCATAGTCTGTGAGTGTGTGTTGCATCCACAACACTTGAGCACAACAACTTCCAGCTACTACATATTCGGCTTCAGCAGTGGAGAGTGCTACATAATGTTTCTTCTTGCAAGACCAAGAAACTAGTGAATCTCCTAAGAAATGACAAGTTCCGGATGTACTTTTTCTATCCATTCTACATCCACCAAAGTCAGCATCAGAAAAGATTTTTAGAACAAAATCATTTCCAGAAGTATAAAATAATCCTAGATCCATGGTTCCCTTAAGGTAGCGAAAAATTCTTTTTACTGCCTTTAAGTGGGATTCCTTAGGATTGGATTGATATCTTGCACATAATAATACTGATAACATTAAGTCTGGTCGACTAGCTGTTAAGTAAAGTAAACTTCCTATCATACCTCTAAAAGATGTTTGATCTACTGGTTTCCCAGCTTCATCAAGATCTAAAGAGTTTGAGGTACCAATGGGAGTACTTATACTCTTAGTATTGTCATAACCATACTTTTTGAGAAGATCTTTAATATACTTATGTTGAGATATGTAGGTTCCTTCTGGTTTTTGAAAAATTTGAAAACCATGGAAAAAAGTTAACTCACCCATCATACTCATTTCAAACTCAGATTTCATTAGACTTGCAAAGGAGTCAGTTAAAGATTGCCGAGTTGAACCAAATATGATGTCATCAACATAAATTTGAACAATCAAAACATTTTTCTTATCTTTATTTATAAAAAGGGTTGGATCTGTATTTCCCTTAACATAGTTATTTTGAAGCAAAAATCCAGTGAGTCTATCATACCATGCTCATGGGGCTTGTTTAAGACCATACAGAGCTTTGGTAAGTCTAAAAACATGATTAGGATGTTTTGTATCTTCAAATCCATGAGGTTGTTCAATAAAAACTTCCTCTTGTACAAAACCGTTAAGAAAAGCACATTTTACATCCATTTGAAAAAGTTTAAAATTAAAGAAAGCTGCAAAGGCAAGTAGAATATGGATAGATTCAAGTCTAGCTACTGGAGCATAGGTTTCTTCGTAGTCTATTCCCTCTTGCTGATTATAGCCTTTAGCAACAAGTCTAGCTTTATTTCTTACTATGACTCCATTTTCATCACATTTGTTTCTGAAGACCCACTTTACTCCAATAACAGAAGTTTCCTTAGGTCTCTCAACCAAGATCCAGACTTTGTTCCTTTCAAATTCATTTAGTTCATCTTACATAGCTTTGATCCAATCATCATCACCTAAAGCTTCAACAGTGATTTTTGGTTCTAATTGGGAAAGAAATGCTAGATGTTTTATTTCATTTCTTAAGGAACTTCTAGTTCTTACAGGTTGATTTACATCACCAATGATACTATCACTGGGATGATTCTTAAGAAACACCAGATTTGGGTTTTGAAAAGCCTGTTCATCAACATAGGGTAGAAAGTCTTCTGGGGTAAATGTTTCAGAAGTATCTTCTTGAACATTTTCCTTATTAGAAGGGTCTTCTATCAAAGGTTGACAATCAGTTTTTGAAAACACATCTGAGGATGTAGGCTGGGATGGTTTAAAAATAAAAGGATCTGACTCATCAAATTTTACATGTACTGTTTCTTCAACAATACAAGTATTTTTATTGAAAACTCTATAATCCTTAGAAGTTGTGGAGTAACCTAAGAAAATTACTTCATCAGATTTTGGTGTGACTTTATGTAAGTTATCTTTAGTATTCAAAATGAATACTTTGCAACCAAAAACCTTGAAGTAGGAAAGTCTTGGTTTTCTACCATTCCATAATTCATAAGGAGTTTTATTAAGAAAATTTCTAATCAAAACTCGATTTATAGTATAACAAGAAGTACTTACAGCTTCATCCTAGAAATTTCTAGCTATAGAATATTCACTCAACATGGTTCTAGTTATCTCTTGAATAATTCTATTTCTTCTTTCAACTACACCATTCTGTTGAGGAGTTCTAGGTGCTGAAAAATTGTGAGTAATAACTTTTCTACTACAAAAGGTTTCAAAATCAGAATTTTGAAATTCTCCTCCATGATCACTGTGAATAGTTTTCAATGGAAGGTTTTTCTCATTTTTAACTTGATCTCTAAAACTTTTTAAATAAGAAAAAGCTTCAGACTTCTTTGCTAGAAAATAAACCCAAGTAAATCTAGTGTAATCATCAACTAGAACAAATACATAGTATTTGCCTCCAATACTTCCAGTTTGTGTTGGAACAAAAAGATCCATGTGCACTAACTGTAATGCATCAGTTGTTGAGACTTCACCGATTGATTTAAAACTAGATTTATGTTAATTTACATATTTACAAGGATCACAAACTTTAGAAGAATCAAATCTAAGCTCTGGTAGATCCTTAACTAGTTTCTTCTTAGAGAGTTTGTATAAGTTCCTAAGGTTACAGTGACCTAGTCTTCTATGCCATAACCAGGAATAATCTTCCATTGCACTTAGGCAAGGTAAATCTTGGCTTCTGAGGTCTTCTAGGTTCAAAGTGTAAACATTATCTTGCCTATTTGCTGAGAGAATAAATTATTCCTTGGAATTGTGTACTAAGCACTTATCATTCCTAAAATTCACAAGGTAACCTTCATCACATAACTGACTTATGCTAATGAGGTTGTGCTTAAGACCCTTAACAAAAAGAAAATTTGAAATTAGAGTTTTACCAAGAAGAACAATATTACCAATACCAACAATCTCTCCCTTAGCATTATCTCCGAAAGTTACTTTTCCTCCTTTCGTTTTGATAGTCTTTTCAAAATAGATTTTGTTACCAGTCATGTGCTGGGAACATCCACTATCCATGTACCATGTATTGCGCTGGTACTCTCTTTATTTTCCTAAAATCAAGAAGATAATTATACTTTCGTAATCCAAACTTGTTTGGATCCGAGATTTCCAGACAACAAAATTTTAGGAACCCACATCTTCTTAGAGAAATAAGCTTTGTGAAATCCTAGAGATTGGGTTTTGTTTAAGGAAAAATTCTTTGCCTAGTGACCACCACATTGACACTTGGTACAAAATGGGGCACTTTGAGGAACAAAATAATTATTACTGAAAATAGGTTTTTCATGGGTATAACCAAATCCGGATTTATTTCTTAAAGGTCGTATTTGGGAATACATTTTATCAAAATTTTCCTTACCATGGGTAAAGTTTGATAAACACTTCTTTAAGGAAAAAATTTCAGACTTGAGTTTTATAACCAAGTTTTCATCCTCAAAATAATTAGTTTTAGAACTAGATCTAGGCTCGAAAACATTTTTCATAGAAATTACTTTTTCTAAATCTTTAGAAAGTTTGTTCTTCTCAGAACTTAATTCCTAAAGATTTTTTGAAATACTTTCAAAATAATCTTTTTTTCTATCAAGATCTTTAGAAAGATCTGATATTTCTTTTGTAAGAATAGAATTCCTAGATTTTTCCTTGTCAAGTTTCTTATTGAGTTTAGAGTTCTCAATTTCAAGAAGTTCAACAAACCTAGAAACTTCTTCATAGGTAGGTAAAGTATTTTCTTTATCAGAAGAGGATTCTTCATCAGAAGAGTTATAATACTTACTATCATTAGAATTTAAAGATACATTGGTCAATGATTCATCATTTCGTACCTTAGCCATAAAACAATGATTGTTAATAGGTAGTCTGGCTATAAGACCAAGATTCTTCTGTCCTAAAGATTCATAATCAGAAGATTAATCTGAAGAGTCACCACCACTGGCACTCCAGGTGTCATTTGATTTCAAGACTTTCTTATCTTTGGCTTTATAATACTTCTTTCTGTTCCAGTCTAAATGCCTTTCTTTTCTTTTTTTCTTTTTGAGCAAAGGGAAATTTGGTCTAATATGTCCAACTCTCTTGCATTCATAACATGTGACTTCTCCATCTTTCTTATCTTTCCTTTCCTTTTTCTTATATTTGGATTGGAAATTTCTTTGGCCAGCTATCTTGTTCATCCTTCGAGCAAGATTTTCTAACTCATTTTCTGAGATTTCACTTTCACTAGAGTCTGATTGGATAATAAATTTCTTAGACTTGAATCTGGTTACTCTCTCTGGAGTCTTAGCTTTCATATGATTTGATGTTATTGTAAAAGCAACAGTACCATTTCTATTCTTCTTCTTGATGTTGTCAGCATCTCTCTTCATTCTAGTCTCATGTTGAAGAAGAGTTCCGAAAAGCTCATCAAGAGAAATTTGAGTGACCTTCCTGTTCTCATCTATAGCAGTTCTCTTGGATTCCCACTCATTGGGCATGATATCAATTATCTTATCCACAAGTGCTTCATCATCTAACCCTTTCTCTCCCATAGACTGTAAACTGTTGACTATAGTCATAAATCTATGTTGAACTTTACATATTGGTTCACCATAGGGAAAATTGAATCCATGATATTCAGCTCTAAGCATAGCTCTCCTAGTCTCAATCACTTTAGAAGTTAGAAAGTGTGTAACCTCTAAATTCTTCTAGATACAATTAGCTGCGTCACAAGAAGAAATTTGGCTGTATATATTTCTAGTCATTGAACAAAGTAAGGTATTGCGTACCTTATAATTGAGTTGATACTCTTGCTTTTCCTGGTTAGTGAAAGTTCTAACTTCCTTATCAGGAATTTTATAATCTCAAGTAAGCATAACAAAGTTGTCCACTTCAGTATTGATAACAAAAGTCTTTATTCGATCTCTCCAGTACTCATAGTCATTACCATCAAAGATTGGTGGTCTTGTAGGATTTATATTATCAATGGAGACAACATTAACTCCTGCCATACTTAAAATAACCTTTGGCACACAAACCAGTTAATAGAAAAAGTTCATAATCACAAAGTTCGGAATGACAAAGTTCGGAATGAAAAAGTTCAGAATGAAAAAGTTCGGAATGAAAAAGAACTTTCTAAAGCAAGTATGAAGAATAAAGAAAAATTAGCAAGAAAAACTTAAACGTGAGTATAAGTATTTCAGAGACCTCCTCTGATACCAATTGTAGGATCGAAATAATAATGTAGATGCTCAATATACAAGAGGGGGGGGGGGGGTGAATTGTATACTTTAAAAAATTCCTTAAACAAAGGAAAGAGCTAAGTTTAACAAAGTTAAACTAAGAAAATTCACAACACCTCTAAAACCAATTGAAAAATTGGAATAAAAAATGAAGTTATAAACTTCAAGTTCTATGTACTTTCTTAAAACTGGAAAGAGATTCCGAAAGTAGGTTATGGAAATATGGATCCAGAAATTGAAACTTAACTAAAGATTACAAAATGAGATTCTAACTTAAAGTGTATAGAATCTAAACTTATCAAAGTAAAAGTGTAAGGAAGTATAAGAAAGTTATACTTTCCTTACAATAAAATATGCAGAGGACACAAACAAGTAGTAAAACTACAAATAACAAGATATAAGTCTTTTAACCCAAAGATAAGGGTATCCAACAACCTTGGATAAAGGTCCCTTGATTTATACTTTCAAGAAAGTCTGTCTTACCCACACCAGGGTAAGCCCTCGATACGAATATCGGAATCTCTGTCTTGCTATCCCCGCAAGCCCTCAACTTCAAGGTAGTTGGAACCTCTGTCTTCCTCAGCAAGGAATCCCTCGAACTTCAAGGTAGTTGGCACCTCTGTCTTCCTATCCCCAGAAGTCCTCAAATGTTATCACCAACATTCGGAGTCGCACGAAGCAAAAACTGAACGAGCGGTTCAGTACACACAAGGCATGAAAAGATTTATCTCTATAGAAATCACTTTAGCAGCGTGTGGTCTCTAGATCGATCAACTTCATTGTAGTTGTGAGATCTTTCAAATGAGCTCCTATTTATAGGCTTGGTCGGCCTCCTTTCCAACTATCATATTTTCCTTAAAAATCGGAGGGACCTGTATATGTGTAACTTAACCAATGGTTAGTTTATAATGGAATAGACGACATCGTTTTATAATAAAACAAGTGTAACAGAATGTACGACATCATTTTAAGTCTAACTAAAAAGTTCGAAGTGAAGGTTCAGAGTGTAAACAAAATGTCAAAGAGTAGAAAAATTATAAAAGTGTAAGCAAAATGAAAGTTCGGAGTCTAACCAAAAATAATATTTGGAGTCTAAATAAATTTGGAGTGTATAAAGCAAAGATGATCAGATTCTGTTTAATAGGTGAATTCAGAATAAGAATTCAGAATGGGAATTCGTCATCAGAATTCGTAATGAGAATTTGTAATCAGGATTCGTCATTAGATTTCGATGTCGAACTTCATGAGAGTTCGTATCTAGAATTCGGATTAGAAATTTATCAAAGTTCGTATCCAGAATTCAGAGTAGAACTTTATTACAGTTCTCATTCAGAATTCGGAGTGGAACTTCATTACAGTTCTCATCCAGAATCCGGAGCCTAAAACAGAATGCTTCATATCAAAGTTTTAAACGATTCCGAGAATATAGAAATGAATCCGATTATTATAATTAAGAAATATATGGATATAGATAATGAAAATATGATAAGGATAATTTTCCTTACAAAAGCGATCTTCCTTATAAAAGCGATTTTCCTTATAAAAGAAATTTTCCTTATAAAAGCGATTTTCCTTATAAAAGCGATTTTCCTTAAAGATAAGGTGTTTGTGATTTTCAAAACAAGAAGTAATGGAAAAGTCATAAGGAAAACCTTATTGACTCAACAAAGGGTACATGGTGGTACAGTGTGGAGGCTATACCCTCATAATCAGAGTAGCACAATGGTGTAATAAATGACTAAATAAATAGAGGAAGCATAATATAAACTGTCAGCAAAAGACAAATCATCTTGATATAATAAAAAATTACCAGCAGTAATATACAATATCATATATAAATTGATGTAATGTCACGTCTCTAAATAAAATGGAACAACTAGACATGGAAACAAGAACACATACATACAGGTATATCTAAAGAACCAAAAATATCAAAAGACTATTGAAATAGTATCTTTCTCCATAGATTGGTCCTGTGATCCCACACTTTAATGCTATAATAAATCAAGAATTAATAACTGGGTGCTTTCCTTTGTCCCTACCTGCATCCACAAAGTCTCCCCAGGTACCATGGGTGACCTAAATAGTGTGTGAGATATACTCATTAGGCCACCACCAATGGTGTCTATAAAAAATCTAGAATGTGAATATAAACTATAAACATGTTAAGTACACCAGGTAAAGATATAAAGTGAATGAAAAGTTCATAAGAACAAGCTATAATAAGAGAAGGCTATAATAGACGATCTTCAGTATATATATGAAGTTTCAATAGTAGGTAAATACTAGCTCGACATAAACCACATGTGAAAAGAGTATCAAAACTACATAGACTAGGTCCCAAGGTGTACAACCAGGGAGTCCTCATCGATACCAAGGATCACATCCAATGGTAAGCTTAGAATATTACATGACCTATATGGGCCAGGTCCCAAGGCAATAACCAGGGAAACCTCTATCCAAAGATATGAATGTATACATAAGTCATAGGTTCTATACCACGATCTCCCTCATCAGTTCCATACCATACGTAATCATAACTAGGGGTCGTAGTTTCCATACCTTTATCCCCTAGTTGGTTCCATACCATTATGCAATAAGTTCTATACCTCTATAAGAAATTGATGCTATACTAAGATGTCCAACATCAAGAAATTAATATAATAATGTCAAAGGATATGTTAGTGTCTATACCCAATTACAATTATCAATATAAAAATAAACTATACAAGAGAATATCCATCTCATTCCACATTTTAATCTAAATCCAACCATTTACTCATTTTATAATATTTAATATCAAGGTAAAAGAGGCATGTCTATCTCCAATCATCTCATTAAATTTAAAAAGGCTCCCACTAAAAGTTAGTGAGATCACACACCCAAAGGGGTGAATCTATCATGGGGAAGATTAAGGAAACTCACATCAGAGGAGTACTGGGTTGAGGTTGAAAACCTCCAACCATATCAAATTGATAAAAGGGAAAAACATTAAGGTCAAAACAATTAAATTAATATATTTAATCAATTTAGGAGAAACGTTCAAAAGGTCCATCATACGACACTCTGATGATAATTTAATAGATAAGAAAACCTTAGAGAAAATGTATAAACCACATATATTATTCTTGTGGTAGAAAACTCATCTAGCATCAACCTTTTTTTTGGTCTAAATTAGAATATTATAGAAGAACAGAAAAATACCCTGAAAATAGGGTATATGATCTTGCACCAAAATAGTACTAAAGACAGAGAGATAAATGAAGGAAGTTAATGGACTAAATCGCTTAATAATAGAAATTTAACATGATAGAAAACCTCAAAAAAGGGAGGCTAGATGAAGAAGTTAATTCAATTCCTAGGTTAGTCTTAGAGGAGAGATTCAACAGTAGGAGAGGGGGTCGGTTGCTGGAGAAAAAGAGAAAGAATATGGTTAGCCTCTTTAAAAAAAGGAGGAAAAAAGTATTTTCTCCAAAATTTTAAAGGTTCGCATGTTTATTTCATACGGTCGGCCAAACCGTGCACCAATCATGTTCCATGATATACCCCAATACACCCCTCACATGGGCTTGGTGCAAAGTTTGACTAACTGTGTGAAACCCATGAAAAACCTCTCTATAAAGAGGGCTACAAAACCCGCATGATCATGCGGCCTGGGTTGCATGGTTTGAATAAACTACATGGCCCTAGATAGAGCACTGTACTGCCCCACATAATTTAATAAAATCATACAGATTGGGCGGCGTAGTTACTACTAACCATGTAACCCACCTATTTTCTCAAAAAAGTTAGGGATCTGGGCTTCGTACAATCCCCGAACACCGTCATATCCTCCATGAAATCATTGGGAACTTCTATTAGGATAAAACCAAGTAATTAGACTAAAAATAAATGTTTACAAACCATGAATAAAATTAAGGTTCTTACTGTAATAAATTAGACCTTCCAGCCTATACTTTTCAAAAAATATGATGTTTGAGATGTTTGGGGGTAGTCCGGGGCGTTTTGGGGACATGTGAGTCATTCCAATGGTGACTAATTTCAATAGTTTTCCAAATTTATAGTTTTATAATGGTAGCTCATCTTGGTGGTAGCTCATCCTGACAGTAGATCATCCTAGCGGTAGCTCATCTTGGTGGTGATTCATTTGGTGGTGACTCTTCTGATGGTGACTTACTAGTGGTGACTCACTTGCGATGACTCATCTGGTGGTGACTCACTGGTGGTGACTCGTCTGGTGGTGACTCACTGGCGGTGACTCGATGACGGTGACTTGATGGGGGTGACTCGTCTGGTGGTGACTCGTCTGGCGGTGATGGTGACTCATCCTGGCAGTGATGGTGACTCATTTCAACAGTTTTCCAAATTTCTAGAATTTTCCATTTTTTTTTAATTTTTCCCTTTTTATGTTCATTTTGACGAGAAATGGGTTTAATGACATATTTAAGAGGCTTTGAGAATAATTAAAAGGATATAGATCATATATTAAATTTCTCCAATGTCTATAGGATTTTAAATGGTCAAAACACATGGTTTTATTGAGATCCGTCTTTAATGACAATTCAAAAACTGTATCTAATCCTAGAAATTTAGGATCTAAACTTTCTAAAGAAAATATCCTTCCTCCTCCCTTTCATCCTGAATTTCTCTTGAGGACAAACATCCCAAATCCTTCTTCCTTCCTAGAACGAGGTGCTGTATTTGATTTGAATCCCCCCTATAGTAGTTTCTTACTATATGCACACCCCTATTTTGATACAACAAGGATATTTTTATCTTCTTTCTTCCAGGTTGGATTTCATTCATCTTTCATGACTGTGTATCATATGGGATGGGTATATAAATATTTATCCTTGTGGACATAGTCGATTCTGAATTATAAAAGATAATAGAATTCATCTAAAATAAATACAAAGGGAAAGGGGAACGTGATGTTTGATATTACTATTTTATTATTATTTATTGATGTTATGAATTGTATGGGATAAGTTACCCACCCAAAATCATGGACGTTGGTGGTCATTTCTTGCACTTATATCTTGTAAACTATGGAATGCATGTTGTGTGGTTAATGAAAAACATGTAATATGTAATTGGATAATCATGTATAGTCAGTTAATAAAATAGATGCCCCGATATCATATGATTTCTATGATAGCACCCTTAACTGACAAAGTGGAATTGGATAAGAGATCCCTCACTAAATCTGAAAGTATGTTGTGTTGTGGTGTTTGATATGATGTGTGTGGGTGTAGTGGACGAGACATGCTTGTGCAGTAGGGTTGTGATGGGGGTCGTGATGTGGTTGTACCACAATGCTGCGGTGGAAGATTAGTTTGGAATTGGATGTTGGGATTTTGTTTCATTGTACTACTTATTGTGTGTTTGGGTTGTGTTAGTTTCCCGATTGGTATGGATGAAAAAATGAATAATAACCCTGAACCGAAATTATCACATGATAATGATTTAAATGGCATGTTTAATGGAATGGGCCAGAATGGAGAATCTAGAAAATGAATTAATGATAGTTTGAGACTAAAATATAAATTATAGCTTGTGTTTTTCTTGTATGATGTTATGAATTTAGAGGTGGCGATAAAGGGAGTAAGTGATGAGTAGGTTGGTTTTCTGTTTGTAAACCCATAGGTTGGTCTTGTGTGTGTTTTCTATATATATATGTATACACTATATGTTCTTGTTATTTATATATGCGCCCACCCTTGTAGAGAAATATGCGATGACACCTGCATAGTCATGTGGGGGTGTCTTTTCCAACATCCCCGTGGGAGGATGGATGGCTAGACACCTGCTCTTCCCTGCTCCCTCTTCTAGGCGATATTGGCCCAGGTGTTTTCAAGCAATTTGTGATGTCTGGTCCCAGGTGTTTTCAGGATGAGATGTTATGTTCTATCCCAAGTGTTTTCAGGATGAGATGTGATGTGAGGTATCATGTTTCTTCGGGATGAGATGTGTTGTGATGGCCCAGGTGTGTGCGGACGGGATGCAATACAATGTGATGTGTTGTGATATCCCAAGTGTGTGTGTGTGGGATGTACTATGAGGTGTGGCCTAGGTGTGTGCGAGCAGGATGTGATGTGATATATTCATAAGAGGTGGGAGCACAAGGAAGTTTTCCATTAGGGTGTGAGAGTGGCTAATTAGAAGTAAAGTGGTGCGGGGTACCCTATCATCGATGTGTTTTATATTATATTATATTACTTGGATGATTTATTTGGTGATAGAGCCTTGGCGGGGTTGGGGTTATGGTTAGTCTACTTGTTAGGTGTTGTTTGGTTTTGATATTTTCTCATGGGTGAATTAGTATGCACCTTCCACTTGTGCATGAGAGAATTTGGTTTTCCTTCCAAGTATACATGTATGCTCATCCTACGTATATAAAAAACTATTTTGAGGTTTCTATGAGGAATAAATGGATCGTACTGAACGTTACTAGATCAAACCTTGGGACAGTTTCTGTGATACTGCTCTAGTTTGTTTTTGGGTATTTAGTTTGGAAAATTTTATTTGTATTAGTTATATTTACACATGCATTGTGGGATGGTTTTTGGTTTTTCTTATATATATGTCATGGAATTGGTTTCGGTTGATACATCCTATCTCCTGATTTTGTTTTATTATAAAGGGTAATGTCACCCATATTGTGAGATTTGTACACCCTTAGTGCTAGTCACCAACCTGAGGCCTACTGGAGGTGGGACTCGAGGGTCATTATCTCTCTCCCCTCATTGTGGTATCTTTGGTGGGAGGAGGTCATGAAAAAGTGGTATCAGAGCTGATGATTGAGAGATAGGGTGGAGTTCAGAGTTAAACATAGTAAGTAAAACATTGGTTGGTATGGAAGTAGTGTTAGTTGACCTTAGTGAGTGATATAGGCTAGGGAGGTCGGCTAGGACATTGTATTTTAGGGATCCCCATGATCTAGTGCATGGAATCTAAGCTTATTGAATGACCAAGTGAGATGGGACTATTTACAGGGTAGATAACTAGAAGAGGTACATGCATCATGATGACTTGTTTTCTGTGGAAAGTTAAAATGGATAAAATAAATTAAATGTATTAAATTTAATTAAAATATATCACAATGAAAATACATACTATTAGGATTAAGAAATCCTTGTTTCTCTTTCATCTATGGCTCCTGGTTGTTATCCATGTGTGGATCAGGCAGTGGAGGTTCAGCAGGCTGACCCAATTGATCGACGAAGGGTTGATTCGGCTGAGGATGATGATCAGTGAAATAGGATGTTTCACGCTTTTTAGAAGAAAACTTTGGAAAAGTATGAGGGGATTGTTTATAATATAGAAACTGAGAGTTGGATAGAGGATTTAGAGATCTATTTTAGTTTGATCCAAGCCCCAATGGAGTACAGAGTCCCTTTGGTAGTTAGTTAGACGTGGGGAGTTGTGCATCAATGGTGGATGATATACCTTGGTGAGTGGAAGGAGGTAGATGTTTCATGGGCTGACTTCTAAAAGAAGTTATGTGCAGAGTTCCTTTCATCAACAATGAAGGCTGAGAAGTGGCAGGAGCTACTCTCCCTTTAGCAGGGGAGTATGTCTGTGAGGGATCTTGGGATTAAGGTCAAGGACCTTTTCCACTTCACCCTAGTTCTTTTTTTGGATGAGGAGTCTTGAGCGAGGCATCTTGAGGAGACTCTCCATCCTTCAATCCAGTATACAGTTACACTTTTTATATTGCCAATGTACCTGGAGTTTCATAAGAAGACAGAGGTGATCGAGAATATTCACTCAATAGGATGTTTTTCAAGAGAGGTAAACCAACTGGGTTCTATAAGGATCAGAGTTTCTGGTGGAAAACCTTGGGTGTCGGGGCCTTTGAGGTTTTTACTAGCTAGGAGTTGACCTCGGTAGATTCCCTTGTGACCTTCTAGTTTACGTAACTTTTCTATGGGTTTGGAACTGATGTGTTTCTTCTATAGGGTTTATGGCCATCTTCAAGACCAGTGCCTAGTGGATGCTCGAGCTCATCTTGGATAAGGCAGAAAAGTTTATCATCAACTTCAACAGTAGTTACCAGTGAGGCCATTCCAATAGTAGGGGCATCGAGATTATGGTCCATCTAGGGTAGTTGAGGTAGGTATTAGATGACCATAGGGACGTCGACCCAAGTATGGTCATGGTGGTAGTCATTAGTATAGAGGTAGGGGAGTTGGGCGTGGTCAGTTGTATACAGTGGAGGTAGTAGCACCAGATATGAAAAATATCATTAGAGGCATGATCAGTTTATTGTCTATGCTTGTATGTGCTTTGTTTGATTCTGGATCTTCAGACTCCTTTGTGGCACCCACTCTAGCCCATTTTCTAGAACTAGACATAGAGAGTCTTTACGTGCCCCGGGTTTTGACTATGCTAGCCGTAGGCTATACCTTCTTGTTTAATGTGTGCTGGGGGTGTAGACTGATGACGGGGATGCATCAATCTCGTGGGGATATTTTCTTGCTTCAGATGCATCTATACGATGTCATCCTTAACATTGAATAGTTATATTCTATTCATGTTATTATTGACTACTTTCAAAGGAGAATCTTGTTTTCATATGTGGATGGCCAATGTGTGGTTTTTGTTGGTGAGCGGTGTTGTTAGGTGGGAAGTCGGCGTGTGTAGGTTCTTCTTTCATTAGTGGCTGAATTTTCTGTAGAATCAGTAGACACAGTAACAAATTAGGCTCCCAGGGTTGTTAGTTAATTCCTGGATGTTTTCTCTGAGGAGGTTGTTACACTACCTCCTCGATGCAACATTGATTTTGTGATAGAATTGTATCCCAATACTTCTCCAATTTTGATTGATCATTATCAGATGGTAACTTATGAGTTGTGGGAGTTGAGGATTCAGATTAATGATCTGATGTAGAAAGGCTTCATCCGACCTAGTGTGTTGTCATGGGGTGCTCTGGTGTTGTTCGTCAAGAAGGTAGATGGTATTCTAAGGTTGTGCATAGACTACCGAAGGTTGAATTAGGTGTCAATCAAGAATCGTTACCCACTTCCATGGATCGATGATCTTTTCGACCAGCTAAGAGGGGTGAGTTGGTTTTCTAAGACCGACCTTCAGTCTAGATATCACCAGTTAATGGTGAAGGAGGGTGATGTCCTAAAGAATTCCTTCAGATGTAGGTATGAGCACTTTGAGTTTGTATTCATGTCATTTTGTGTTATGATCGCACCAGCCATGTTCATGGGGATCATGAAATCCATGTTTTGTGAGTTCCTAGAACATTTTTTCATCATATCCATCAATTATATCTTGATCTACTCAAATTTATAAGAGGATCATGTTGAGAATCTCCGAGTTGCCTTGTAGGTTCTTCAACACCACCAAATCTATCAAAATTTGTCTAAATGTAAGTTTTGGACATGAGAGTTCCATTTCCTCATACATGTGGTGTCTCAACGGGGTGTGTTAGTTGACCCAATGAAGGTTGAAGCAGTTTTTTCTTGGGAAGCACCCAAGAACGTGACAGGAATTCATATCTTCCTTGGTATCACAGGCTATTATCAGAGGTTTGTTCCCAGCTTGTCATGAGTTACAACCCCATTGATAGCATTGAAAAGGAAATACCAAGATTTTATGTAGACTGATCCATTCTAGGAAGAATTCAGTTACCCAAAGGGGAAATTGTTCTGTGATCTAGTGCTTTGGTTGTGCGAGGAAGGGGTGATATATGAGGTGTTTTATGATGCTTTCTGTCTGGGATTGGGATGCATCTTGATGTGGAAGAATGGAATGATCTCATATGGGTTTATGTAGTTATGACCTCATGAACATAACTATTCCACCCATGATCTAGAGTTAATGGTAGTTGTGTTCGCGCTAAAGTTGTGGCGACATTACCTCATTGGGGAGTGCTTTGTGGTCTTCATGGATCATAACAGTTTGAGACACATCTTTTCCCAACATGACCTGAATCTATGATAATGAAGGTGGATGAAGTTTCCTTAGGAATATGATTTTGAGATCTCCTACACCTTAGGAAAGGGTAATGTTTTGAATGATTCTTTGAGAAGAAAGTCATAGAAGGATGTTGTTCAAGAGTCCGTGGATGTTTGGAGAGAGATGAAGGAGTTGGAAGCCATACACTTAAATTAAAGGGTGGACGGTAGTATAGGTTGTTTTTTTCAAATGATGGTTCAATCTTCCCTGATGCATTATGTGGAGGAGTCATAGTGGGGAGACTCAGAGGTAGAGGTGATGTGTGATCGTGTTAGCCATGGTGATGCTCCAGAGGGATGGTCGGAGGATATTCAGAACCAGATTTTGTTTCAATGAAGGCTATTTGTTTTGGTAGAAAAACACAAGGGAGTTCTTCATGAGTTCCATAGCTCACCTTTGGCAGTACACTCGAGATTTTCTAAGATGTACCGCAGCTTGAGGATACAGTTTTAGTGGTCTGGGATGAAGCAGGAAGTGGTGGAGTATGTGGTAAGGTGCTTGGTTTTCTAGCAGGTAAATGTAGAGTATCATGTTCCTAGTGGTTTTTTTAACCCTTGTAATTACCCAAGTGGAAATGGGATGAAATCTCGATGGATTTTGTCATAGGGTTACCTGGAGCTCTAGGAGGTTTTGATTCTATTTGGGTGATCGTGGATCTGTTGATGAAATCGACCCACTTCTTAGCAATCAAGGAGTCAGGTGCAGTGGATTCCTTAGATAAGAGGTATGTGGATGAGGTGGTACAGTTTCATGGAGTTTTTAGGTCCATTATATTGGATCGAGATTCCCGTTTTACCTCATGAGTCTGGAGGGTATTGCAACATGCATTTGGAACCTAGTTGTGCCTCATCACTTCTTTCCACCCTCATAAAAATGGGAAGATGGAATGAACTATCCAGACAATGGAGGATATACTGCAGGCATGTGTCTTGGACTTCGACAGATCTTGGGTACGACACTTTTTCTTGGTCGAGTTCACTTATAATAATAGTTATCACTCTTCAATTGGTATATAACTATTTGAGGCTTTATACATCCATTTCGTTCTCTGTTGTGTTAGATTGAGATTGGGGAGACAACATTTCTTGGTCCTAAGGTGGTTCAGAGAAAAATAAAGAAGGTTAAGTTGGTTTGAGAAAGGATGAAAGCAGTACAAGACTAGAAGAAGTCGTATGTTGATTCTAGGAGGAGGCCCTTAGAGTTCGAGTTTAGATACCACGTGTTCTTGAAGGTTTACCCTTGACGTGGGCAGTGGAGGTTTGACAAGGGAAGTAAGATATCTCCTTATTTTATGGGCCCTTGGAGGTGTTGGTGAGGTAAATTACTAGTTGGAACTTCTGCCTAGACTGGACTGAGTCCACAATGTCTTCTATATCTCTAAGCTCCGTCGATATCTTCCTGATGACTCCCATTTCATTGACTGGGGAGAGTTAGATATTGAGAATGATGAAACCTTCATTAAGCGTCCATTGGAGATCCAAGAAATTCAAGAGAAGGTGTTGGGAGGATGATCCATTCCCCTGGTTTGGGTGATATGGAGGCTTGATGTTTTAGAGGAGAGTACTTGAGAGCATGAGATGCAGATGCGATCCCAGTACCTAGAGTGGTTTTTGAGTTTTCGCTTCTCTTTCCTTTTTTCCTTGAGATTTTCTATTCGGACCTTGGTGTTTTATGAAATATTTTGTTTTACCCTTAACGTGATGTGTTCAGTGTGATGTGTGATAATGTCATGATATGAGAAAAATGGAAGACTTGGATTCCTAATCAAGATGCATTTTACTATGATGTGATTAAACCCATGCAGGCGAGTCAGGGATGCCCACAATGGATAATATATTGACATGGAGGATGGAATTACCTGATTATTATGTTTAGGGAAGTATGTTTTTTTCTAGTTTTGTGGATGTTTTGGATATGAGGTTTGGTTGGTGGTGATATTTCGGGTGTAATTAGATCCTTGAGATGTATCTCGAGTGATGGTTGTTTGGACCCTTCCGCTCTTTTCTTCTGTTTTTTTGAATTCTTAAGGGATATAATAGCTTTTTAAGTATCTTATTTAACATCCCGGACCTTAAGAACTGTTACTTTTCAAAAAATATAATGTTTTAGGTGTCTGGGGGTAGTCTGGGGTGTTTTTGGGACATGTGAGTCATTCCAATGGTGACTCATTTCAATAGTTCATCAAATTTCCAATTTTCTAATGGTAGCACATATTGGAGGTAGCTCATCTAGGTGGTATCTCATCCCAACAATAGTTCATCTTGGGAGTGACTCATCAGGTGGTGACTCACTAACATTGAATTGCTGGTGGTGACTTATCTGGTGGTGACTCGCTGGCGGTGACTCACTGGGAGCGAGTTGTCTGGCTGTGACTCGCTGGCAGTGACTCAACTTGTGGTGACTCACTGGCGGTCACTCACTAGTGGCGAATCATATGGAGGTGACTCATCTAGTAGTGACTCATCTGGTGGTGACTCATCCTAGCGGTGCTGATAACTCATTTCAACTGTTTTCCAAATTTCTAGAAATTTCTAGTTTTTCCAGTTTTCCCTTTTTATGTCTATTTTGATGATAAATGGGTTTAAGACCATATTTAAGAGTCTTTTAGACCAATTAAATTGATATAGATCATATCTTAAATTTTCCTAATGTTTGGAGGCTTTTAAATGGTCAAACTGTGTGGTTTTGTTGAGATCCTCATTTAATGTCAATTCAAAAACTACATCTAATCCCGAACATTAAGGATCTAAAATTTCTAAAGTAAATATTATTCCTCATCCATTTTGGTATGGATTTATCTTGATGCTAGACATCCCAAATCCTTATTCCTTGGAGTCCTGGAATGCGGTGTTGCAGTTGATTCGAGTCCCCCCTGAAGTAGATTCCTGCTGTACGTGCACCCCTATTTTGGTGTAACAAGGTTGTGTTGACCATATTTCTTCCAGATTGAATTTCCTTTGTCTTTCTTGATTGTGAATCATGTGGGATGGGTATATAAATTTTTATACTTTTTTATATAGTTGATTCCAAATTATAAAATATAATAGAAACTGTCTAAAATAAATACAAAGGGATAGGGGAACATGATGTTTGATCTTACTATTTTATTGTTATTTATTGATGTAATGAATTGTACGGGCTAAGTTACCCAATGAAAATCATGTACATTGGTGGTCCTTTCTTGCACTTATATCTTGTGAACTATGGAATGCATGTTATGTGGTTGATAACAAACACATAATATGTAATTGGCTAATTACGTATAGTCGGTTAATAAAATGGATTCCCCAGGATTGTACGGTTTTTGTGATAACACCCTTAACTAACAAAGTGGAATTGAATAAGATATCCATCACTAAATATGAAAGTATTTTGTGTTGTTTTGTGTGATGTGATGTGTGTGGGAGTAGTGTATGAGACATTGTTGTGTAGTAGGGATGTTATGGGGGTAAGGATGTGGTTGTGCAGCGGTGCTGCGGTGGAAGATGGGTTTGGAATTGGCTGTTGGGTATTTGTTTCACTGTATTGCTTATTGTGTTTTGTGTTGTGTTAGTTTCCCAGTTGGTATGGATGGATAAATGAATAATAACCATGAACTATAATTATTACATGATAATGATTTAAATTGTATGTTTAATGGAACAAGTTAGAATTGAAAATATAGAAAATGGATTAATGATAGTTTGAGATTGAAATATAAATTATGGATTGTGTTTTTCATGTATGGTGTTATGCATTTACAGGTGGAAAAGGGGGGAAGTCATGAGTAGGTTGGTGTTTTATTTGTAAACGCATAGGTTGGGCTTGTGTTCTTTTCTCTATATATGTGCATACACTGTATGTTCGTGTGATTTCTATACGCACCCCACCCATGTCAATCACTATGTGTCGACACCTGCATAGCCATGTGAGGGGTGTCTTTCCCAATATACCAGTGGGAGGATGGATGACTGGCCACCCGATCTTCCCTGGTCCCTCTTCCTGGAGATACTGTCCTAGGTTTTTTTAGGAAAGTTGTGATGTGTGGTCCCAAGTTTATTTGGGATGAGATGTGTTGTGTTGTCCCAGGTGTATTTAGGATGAGATGTGATGTGTGGTCCTAGGTGTATTTGGTATGAGATGTTATGTGAGGGCCCAGGTGTGTGTGGTTAGGATGTGATGTGATGTGTTGTGATATCCCAGGTGTGTGTGAGTGAGATGTACTCTGAGTTGTAGCCTAGGTGTGTGCAGGTGGGATGTGATGTGATATATTTGAAAGAGGTGGGAGTGCCAGGATGTTTTCCATTGGTGTGTGAGAGTGTCTGATCAGTGGGAAAGTGGTTTGGGGTACCCTACCATTGATGTGTCTTATATTATATTATATTACTTAGATGAGTTATTTGATGAGTGAACCTTGGTGGGGTTGGGGTTATGGTTACTCTACTTGTTAGGCGCTATTTGGTTTTGTTGTTTTCTCCTGAGTGCATTAGTATACTCCTTCCACTTGTGCATGAGAGACTTTGGTTTTCCTATTGAGTATACCTGTATTATCACACTATGTATATAAAAAACTTTTTTTAGGTTTCCAGGAGGATTATGTGGATCGTGCTGGACGTTACTAGCTCAGACCTTGGGATAGTTGTTGTGTTTTTGCTCTAATTTTTTTTGGATATTTACTTTGGAGAATTTTATTTTTATTAGTTCTATTTACACATGCATTGTGGGATACTTTTTGGTTTTTATTATATATATTTCATGGATTTGGTTTTGGTTGATATATCCTATCTCCCAATCTTGTTTTATTATAAAGGGTAATGCCTCCCATATTGTGAGATTTGTACACCCTTAGTGCTTGTTTCCAACCTTAGGCCTATTGGAGGTAGGACTCGGTGGGTCATTATCTCTCTCCCTCATTGCAATATCTTTGGTGGGAGGGGGTTACTTACATACATTCCTAAGGTGAGAATAATCAAGGGGCTTGCATACTACCCAATCCATTTTCACCAACCAAATAACTCCATCTAGTCATTCAATCATTAGTGATAAGCCAACACACCTTATGAGGTTGTTTGGTTACATAGGTAAGCATGACTATTTAAAAAATTTAATATCACACACCCTAATGAGTGGTTCCAACCAAGGTCATCACCCTTAAAATGCGTCTAGGGTCTCATAGTCATGGTCAACACATTCTAATAATAGGATTCTCATTTCTCATTTGATTCCATTTTTAACCAAGGAACACTTCATAATTTAACATGGTCAAAGTATTTGATACATGCCAATTTACAATTCCTCCCCACATTAATATGATCATTTGGTCACTTCAGTAATTTAGGACAAGACAATCATACCTTACTAGTGTTTTGGTTATAAGGACACATGGTCACGAAGGCATATATTCAATCCCACCAATGGGGTGGTTTGGGTTAAGGTTTTCAACCTCCAATATTGCATAAGGGATTCAAAGAATGTATAAACAAGGTCTAGGTGATCAATTTAGGGTATTTTATATTTTATAAGCAACACGTGTTAAGTCTGACGTGTGGTACAATGATAACATGATATAAAATGGGCGCATGTTACTGTAGCAGTACTGCAGTGTACTGTAGCAGTGGTGACACTGTAGCAACGACGGGCACTGTAGCGGCGACAGGTCACTATAGCGGCTGTAGAGTACTGTAGTAGTGGTGGGTACTGTGCAGTACTATAGCAACGCGGTTACTATAGCAGTACTATTCACAGAATGGGCTTTGGGACAAAAAATTGGGCCTATAGGTCATGTAATAGGCTAAATTCCCACTGGGCCTTCGGGCTATGTAATGGGTCTCCCTCTACCCAGTTAAAGAGGTCTTTGCTTTGATTTAATAATAAAATGAGGCTTCAACCCCAACCTTAAAAAAACATGATATAAATATTGAGACTTTTAGGGAAAGGTATATAGAGAACCTAACTTATACCAAGGAAGCTTCATTCATCCATTACTGGGGTTTGTTTCGATCTAGAATTAGAGAAACTAGAGAAATGAACAAACACCCTGAAAATAGAGAAAATTATATCGTATAATGATAACATTTAATTGATCAAGGAAAATAAGAAAAGGAAGCAAGAGGAGTTGCAGACTCACCATTATGCTTCCAACACACCCGATGATGTTCGATTCAGATCAAGAATGAGGGATAATCTACCCATTAAAGAGGATGAAGGAGGCACATGCGAAGAGCTGCTAGTGTGAATGGGAGAAGAAATTGGGTAAAAACCCATTTAAGGTTGGAGGGGGAAAATGGTAATTTCCACCTTTTTAATAGGCACATAGTTAGGCCACACGGTTAGACAAACCATGCGCCAACTGTGTGGTTCCACTGTCTAAAGAAACCCCTAATTTTCATGGCTTCCTCACATGGTTTACAAACCATGCTCCAACCATGCGAATATACTATCCCAAAGTACTCTTATCTCGCACGGTTTCAGAACATAGTTAGAAAAACTATGTACATATCTTCACACCACTGCACCATTTTTCATGATTGATTGGGCCACCTAGAATGATTAACTAAACTGCGTGCCTTATCAAAATAGGAAAAAAGTTTGAGCCACATGGTTATCACTAATCGTGCGCAAAACATGTACCCAATGTTATCTCTCTTGAATTGAGTTTTTGAAGCCTGATGCTCTTGAAACTCATATGGACCTCCAATACACCTATCAAGTCATAAAATCCATCACAAAACAACACTTTAAATTATTCCAACTCTCAGAATTCCATTATGAATCTTGGTTCAAGATTTGGACCATCCACCAAATAAAAGTTCAAATTCCTTCATAGTTTTTGAACCATTCCAAAATATAGGACATTACAACCTCTCCACCTTAGAACTTCTCATCCACGATAATCCTTGGGGAAAATCAAAACATCACCTGACCTACTTGGGTCATGAGTTTCTGATCAAATGGTTATGTTACATTTCCAAACACCCAATTCACTATTAAGAGTCATTTTAAGCATAAGGTGCATAAGTTATTACAACTCGATCCAATGCTTGTAACTACCAATGAAATACTAAGACAAAACTTACTCGATACCATCTAAACTGATAAATGATCACATAGTCATCTCTTTTATCAACTGAACTATGACACTTCCCACCATAGGTTCTATCTTTAAATGACCAATTTTGAGCCATGGTACTTCCACCATCAGAATTTATTACAAAATCATGTCCTTAGAATCCAAGAAACACTCTCGACACAAGTCATAATTTGATATAATAGTCAAATTCCAATTGACTAATTTCAACCATGTTGTATCAGCTTTTCCTTGAAAATCCATGACCGACCTTTACACTGAAATCGAGAACCCTCAAAAAATTTCTTACCTGAATTTTAGTGACCTATCCTAGTTGAACCATTATTTGTTCAAATCAATTTTCATGCTATAACACAATAAATGAAACATTCTTGATCCAGTATCCACAGATCATCATAAGCTAACTATTAACCAAGCTCGATCGTAAGTCTAGGGTAACCTTGGTATCAACTATTTGAGTCCATGGAGCTCATACAAGGCATTGCATACTCATAAGTTTACAAGTTAAATTTAATCACAAAGCCAAGATGTCCACACATTAGAATCACTGATCGCGCCTAAGGTGGTACTCTCCTGGTGGCTGAGTTAAAGAATCAACTGGTGTCTGTGAGTCTATCCAAGTAGTTCTTACTCAGGAATCTAATTTTAACTCAAGATAAACCACACCTATCTTGATATTCATGTACATGACCATAATCAAGCATAGAATAACCAAAATATTACTTGGTATTTACTAATAAGTATAGCTGTACACGATACGATTTGTCAAATGAAATCCAAATGTCACAATGATCATCCAAAGATTGGTCCCATACTCTCATGACCCATCCCACACAAAGGTCATGATCAATGACCTAAGGTGGCATCCATAGCATGTGACATTATTTATATTGCACCTCAATCACTATACCTAATGATTTTATCCATCAATCAGAAAAAATGTTTAACTTAAATCAATTCCCTAATATTAGCATATAACTGATGTTCTCCCTAAATACTTAGGATTATGTTAATATATTGGGAATGATCACATTCAAGACTATGATCATGATAAGGTTTTACATAAACGATTCCATCGATGGGTGTGTATAACTCTCTTTAAGCCATGTTCACATCAAAACAGGCTTTAATTACCTTTATCCAACTCTTGTCAACACATCTCCTGACTATGTGTCAAGTCCCAAACATGGGTCACTTGCCTCATGAAACCCAATTTTTTTTGGATAATGCTCATCACCCTTTTCTAGCACGAGCATGTAGTCCCTCCCTAAAAATTACTTCAATCAGATCCCCAAAAATTCTCATCATTCCCAAAGCGAAGCGCCTGACATGGTTTCCAACCAATGTATCCAACTTCACATGAAGAGATGGTTGAACCACCTCTAGTTGACTCTTTTGAAAAAACTCAGATATTTTACTAATGCATCCACATTAATCAACCACAATTCCCCTAATAACTAGGAAACTCCATGATTATTTAAGTGAAACCACTAAGGTACAATCCCAACACTCAATGTATTCCAATGGCTATTTACACAACCAACCATTTAATTATTTTTTTTCCTTGCAAGAACAGAAACACTATCAAGTTTCATATTGAGTATCATTAAAAGGACTAGAAAACTCAAGATTATCATCCTCACAAGATTACAGAAGTTATTCTAACCATTTTCAAATATTCCTCCACAATCGTGTCCCCTCTACCACGAATGACACATTTTTTCACAAACGATGTAACGCTCTCCACCTTAGGAGTGTCCTGGAGAAAACTTTACTAAAAAAGGGAATTTATTCCATGAAACATGCTCCATACACCTCCTAACATGGATTTTGGACATGGCCAATGTGATTATTCCAAGAGATAACATGAGAAGAGAGAAACCATCCACTTATTATCATGCTAGAACAAGTTTGCACTTAGATTCACGCATGACACTCATCCTGAGTCATGTTCATGCACACCATCAACATCCTGCATAAAAACTAAAACTAATCCAGATTGGTAGTGTTATTGCAACTAATCCTTTTTTATAATGTCATCCCAAATTACTAGGACAAATTAGCTTTCAATTATTAGTTCAAATATACAACACTCACAATAAGCTCTCAACACTCAGATCACTCTACTCTAGAAATGACATGTGAATATAGCCTTTATATACCAATAAATTATGAAACTACTCAGTTTAAAGTGTTATAAGAAATTATCACACAAACTACATATAATTTAATGCATCACTCCTTAGCTCAATGGGTGCCACGTGTAACAATGTGTGCTACCGCAATAGAAAAATGTCACAATAGGTGCCACCATACCTTTAAATTTATAGGCCCAATGATACCATGAATATTAGTATGTGATAGTCTATACAAGAAATTTTCCCATATCCATTTTATCCATACATCTAAAAATAGGTTGATGAACTTCCAATTCATCTATCATAAAAAAAGAAAAGATCATATCATCATCAAGGAAACCGACCACGCCCTGGGCATGTAAATCCTGTTGAACTAGATCATTACACAATGCTCACATCCTTCACAAGGATTAACTTACTAAATGAACACCCATCTACCTAGGTGTGTTTTTTCATCACTAAGAGTCCTACTTAGGACAAAAAGAACCCGAAGAGTGCCTCACGTTTGAAACTTTTCATAAAAATTTAACAAAGCTTTTACACATGAGGGAAATACCACAACGGGATAACCACTCTTTTAGAATATGGTGTCAAATTTTAATCTCAATTCACACTTAAAAGGTATCTAGGATCTACCACATATCATATAGGTCAAAGCAACAGAAGAAGAATCCTATAGACAACACTCACATTCTTGTTCAAGATAACTCTCAAGGAAACATTTAAAACTGACCCCTACATGAGGGTCCATGCTATAAAAACATCTAAAGGGTTTCATTTTAATGAATTTAATCGATTTTAATTTATTAAAACATTTAAATAAGATCACATATAAGGGATATCAAGTACCAGTTATAAAGGAAAACTGTACTAAGCACTTTATTTTGCCGACACCATGAAACATTAGGAAAACTATCTCATAATTTTCTTTTTTAACCATCATTTATTAAGCTATAAGTTATCACAATAGGGCCTAGTTAAATAAAATTACAATTCCAAGATATATAGGAAAACACCATTTAGGTTGTAATTAACATTTCAATTAACTAAATCCTCACGTAAAAGGGTTTTAAAATAACCAAAGGTCTTTATCATTTTAAGGGGATTGGTCAAGTAAGACACCACCATAAATTGATATGAAACACCATATAAGTGGCTGTTGACACTTTAGGTAACCATACCATATAACATAAATATACCCCCATGGGGTTAAGTACTAAAGAATATAAAGTTAAAGGTAACCTATGAGGGTCCCATTATTCCAACTTGGGTCCATTTAAGTGAAACCCAATCGTGGTTGATTTAATACAAATTAATTATACCCTTAATGGGTTTATCATATAAGAATATCATTTCAAGACCAACCTAATCAGATCGAGTCTAGTTTATCTCATAAGCATAAACACCATTACTGACCTACTCAGGTTGAGTTAAGATTAATATCCATAAGCAATCAAAACATTTTATGAGTCATATTTAACAAAATTTATATTTATACAATGGAATAGTTATATAAATTAAAATCCCCAAGTTATAAAGGTACTTTCCTTTATAAATTGCAATTGGAATTCATGTAAATGCAACTAGGTTTTCACCTTTAGTATCAGAATATAACAAGTCCATATGCGATGGATCAATCACATGGGCCACCCTTACCAATTTATAAAGTCCCATGCACTTTATAAATTGATATTGACACCCATTTAATCACAACCACTAATGTTTCATCCCAGGAAACCAACGTTCCATGGATCAAACTTGTCATAATTTGTTAATTAAGGTGACACCATCAATTTATATGGGAAAAACACAATTTAGGTTGATCCATACAATTTAATAACCAATCATATGTCATAACTATAAGAGGGAATGTTATCATAAAGTAAGGAATACATGCATGTAAGTAGAAAATCATAGAAGCATGGTATACATATAAGTATGTTAAATGTCATGTGAATCCTATATTCTTGAAATGATGCATGAACACACCCTATCTCTTGCCATACCGGGCCAAGAATAAATCCCAAAAACTAGAGGTAAGTAATATAAATAAAAAACCACTAAAATTACATCAATCACTTGAGGTGAAATAATAATCAGTTGTAATAACAACAACATGAATAATCCCATCCCTGGAAACTTGATCTTTCCCTCATGCATCGGTTGGCCAAACCTAGACATAATCTATTTACTATGTGTCAACACACTCCTAGTCTCTGGTCTACCAGACCAAAACAATAAGACAAAGGAAAAAACTATTATACCACTTGTAACCTCTCAACCTGAGAAACACTAATCTAGTTCCTCGAGATGGTTCACCACATGGCCTCAAATGCACCTCCTCGTACACAAGAGGCTTCCGAATAGTATAGAGGGTCTGAAGGTGGTACAATGGGAAGACTATACCCTCTTGATCAGTAATAAATAGAGTGGAAACAATAATAATAAAGGTAATAGAAGATAAATAATGAAACAAAAAATAGTAATCATAAATAGATAACTATTCCAACGCCAAATAATAAAACCATGAATGAACATTATAAGACATAAATACAAGGTATTTAAGTAAATTAGGTATACATAAAATAGGTATATACTATAAAGGAACAAATAAATAAAATACCCAAATCCCGTAGGTAGATCGAGTACATGCTCAACTCTCAACTTCATTTATAATCCAAGTCCATGATGGGTAAAAGAAAGCAAGAACAATCCAAGGACCTATCATGTAACCAAGAGATATTCCCAAGAACCAAACGTTTAACCAAATAGGGTGTGAGTAAAACTCATTAGGCCACAACTAATTGTGTCTAATGAAATCTAGTTTTTGAATATAAAATTAAGTAACTGAGTATAGTAAATAATAAATGTAATCAAGTTGGGATCAGGTTTCTCAAAGACACTTGGATGACCAAACCTTCTTAGGACTAAGCCAAAATATCTTTGAGTAGTTATAATTCTATAAAAAAACTTGGGAATAGTGAAGTAAGAAATAAAATAGGACCCATGGCTATAAGTCCAAGCGTCCATGTGTAACACTGGTCATGGGGAATAAAAGGCGGACCAAGGCATCCATATATAATGATAACCATATAAGGTTATACATGTTCTATGATATTAAAGATTTATCAATCAAGTATGATATAATAACACATTACCCATGAGTCCTTCCAAGTCATCCCATATTAGGAATCCATGTATCATTCATGGATTTCCATAAATCCATTTAACTTATAAACCCATCCAAGGCATTCCATATCAGGAATCCAGGTATCATTCAAGGTGTAGCATAATATCAATTAGCCTAGGATCCCATCTATGACATTCCATATTAGGTATCCAAGTGACACTCAAGGCATAAAATAATACCATTCAACCTATGGACCCATCCAAGGCATTCCATATTAGGAATCTAGGTATCATTCAAGGTGTAACATAATATCATTCAACCTATGAACCCATCCAAGGAATTCTGTATCAGGAATCCAGGTATCGTTCAAGGTGTAATATAATATCATTCAACCTATGAACCCATCCAAGGAATTCCATATTAGGAATCCAGGTATCATTCAAGGTGTAGTGTAATATTATTTAACCTATGAGTTTATCCAAGGTGTTTTATGTAAGAAACATAGGTATTTCTCAAGGAAAAATATCACAAGCAGGCACATGCATTTAATTATTAAGCACAGGCCATGAGAAATATTAATGCTAATTTTAAAAATAAAACATGTTATTAATCATTTTGTTTATAATTACCCAAGGAATAAAATAATGTGTTAAATTTTCACTATTAATTTATTATATAAGAAAAAGGTACAATCCTAATGTGAGATTAATCAAGGGGCATTTAAACTACCCAATTATTTTTCACCACCCAAACAACCCCATATAGTCATCCAATCATTAGTGATAAGAAAAAACACCACCGGAGAGTGTCTGGTTACATAGGAAAGCATGATCATTTAAAAAATTTAATATCACACACCCTAATGGGTGGTTCCAATCAAGTTCATCAACCTCAAAAGGTGTCCCAGACCTCATATTCATGGCCAGTACATTATAATCACAAGAGTCTCATTTCTCATTCAATTAAATTTTTAACCAATGAAAAATTCATAATTTAATGAGGGATAATCATTTGATACATACCAATTTACAATTCCTTCTCACATTAATAAAATCATTCAATCACTTTATTAATTTAAGACAATCTAATCACACCTTAGTGGTTTTTTGGTCATAAGAACAAATGGACACCAAGTAATATGTTCAATCCCACCCATGGGGTGGTTTAGATTGAGGGTTTCAACCTCAAACCTTGTATAAGGCTATCAAATCATGTTTAAACAAGGTCTAGTTGATCAATTTAAGGTATTTTATATTTTATATGCAATGTGTGGTAAGTACGATGTGTGGAATAATGAAAAAATGATATAAAAAATGGTACTTTTAGGGAAAGGCATATAAAACACCGAACTTATACCAATAAAAATTCACTCATTCATTACTGGGCTTTGATTTGAGCTGGAATGAGAGAAATCCAAGAAACAGAAAAACACCCTGAAAATAAACAAAATTAGCTTACACAATGATAACATTTAAGAGGGAAAGGGAAATAAGGGAATGAAGCAAGAGGAGTTTTATAATAACCATTACTCTTATAATATACCCAACAAAGTTTGATTCAGACTAAGAATGAGGTAGAATCCACCCAAGGAAGAGGAGGAGGAAGGGCATGCATGCAGGGAGCTGCTGGCATGAATGGGAAAAGAAATGGGGTAAAATACCATTTAAGGTTGGAGGAAAAAATGGCAATTTTTCCACTTTTAAGAGGTGAACAGTTAGGAAAACCATTATCCAACCATATGGTTCCACTATACAAAGCACCCCAAGCTGCATGGTTGCCTCGCACAGTTTAGAAAATTTGATCCAACCATGTAGAGCTACTATCCCAAAGAACTCCTACCCAACATGGTTGCAACACACGGTTAAAAAAAATGAGCCAATTGTGTGAGTCTATCAGAACCTATGAACCATTTTTCATGGTTTTATAGGTCACCTCACATGGTTTACCAAACCTCATGCCTTTTCAAAATAGGCCACACAATTGAGTTGCAAAGTTATCACTAACCATATACCCAAGGATATCTCTCCTGAATTGAGTTTTTCAATCCCGAAGCTCCCAAAACTCATCTAGGCCTCTGAGAAACCTCTTAGGACTTAAAACCCATTTAAAAAAAATACTTTAAAGTGTTCCAACTCTTTTTATTCCATTATGAATCTTGGTTTAATATTTGGACTATCCACCATACAAAAGTTCAAATTCATTTAGAGTTTTTACCAATTCCAAAATGAAGGATGTTATGAAGTAATTAAAATTTTAGTTAATTGATTTTGATTTGAAAATTTATATAAAAATAAATTCTAAAAAAACATTTAATTTATTATATATATGTAAAATGCGTAACACTAAAATAAATTAATGCTGATGCCCCTCGGTACCACAACCCGGCGTACGAACCTAATGCCCACTCAACACCCGATGTGTCTTCCACTCCTGTGTCACAGATATAGGTGTGGTTTCCTTATTATGTTTTGTCTCTACCTCAACAGAGGGCATAAGAAGTTGTGGTGTTGATGTTTTTGTGTATTTTTCTAATAATGATGAAAACTCAATATGTGGTGCTATGGGTGCCTCCTCATACCATTGAGTAGATAAATGCCTAACACAATATGTGGAGTTATATGTCCATGAATTTGGAGGAATGAAAGGATCTATTAAATATTTTGGAAATATGATATCAAATAAGTCACCACTGACGGAAGTGTCACTCGAGGTCTTAGAAGATGTGATATCATAGTCAGGTCCCACTCCTCAAGATGTTGACCACGAGACATAAATGAGATGAAGATTAAATATGAGATGTATAAGTAGATTTATATGGCACATAAACTTCTCACTTATGTGAAAGATCCCCTACCTGATGTGAAGGATCCTTTCTCTATAATGCAACAAAATCTGTAGGAGCCTATCCTAGGCATCACTCTCCCTATTCTCACCTCTGCCCTTGCTGAAGGTTCCGGGCACAACAGAAGCTCGTGGGTGGATGTGCCCACTTGGATTTTTTTCATTAGTAATGATCAATCCGGGATCAATATGATGATAAACGTCAGTCTCCACGGATCGATTCACAGAAATAGACAAAGAAGAAGAAAGGTCCCGAAACCACAAAAGTGGATCGTCATAGGTTGATTATAATTAATTTAATTAATTGACATGAAATTCCCAGGATACACACCATGTAGTTCCTCGGACACACGCTGTGTGTTCTTCTATTCAGGAAGAAATGAAAACTTTTTGAGTACACGCCATGTAGTCTCTTCTCGTGTCATAGACCGTGTGGGTGGGGACCCGGGGTAGGGAAAGGCTTGGAAAAAACACGGTGTGTAATGGATGTACATGCTGTGTTGTGTTTACCCAGAGTTCTCTCGTGTAACTAACAACACAAACAGAGGAGACCTTAAGACATACACGTTGTGGCCACCATGGAACATGCCGTGTAGTCTGACCTGGGGACCCGGTAGTGTAGCTAACAAACATGGGTCGGTGTTACCTCCTCTTGAACACGCCGTGTACCTGAGGGACACGCCATGTAGTACTTACTGGTAGGAGACAGTGTGGACTTAGCCGTGTGGCTGGGAAGACGGAGTGGTGTACACGCCATGTGCGGATGTAACACGATGTGTAGCATTATCCAAGGAGTCGGCTGTGTCACGAACGACAAGGGCAGTTGGAAATTAAACCATACACGCCGTGTAGATGACATACACACCATGTAGTCTTGTTCAAAGTGAGCTGTGTGGCTTAACCGTGTAGAAGGACTCAGGTGGGGAAGGAGGATTCAAGTACACGCCATGTATTTAGAAGACACATTGTTTGTTTGGGGTGTTACACGGCCAGTTTAAGCTGGAGTACATGCCCATGTGAACGGTAGTGAGAACACACCGTGTAGGTTTTATACACGCCATGTAGTCAAGTTTTTTAAATTTTGAAAACTTTCTTCCTCCGTCTCCTTGTTTTCGGTCTTTGATAATTCTTGACCTAAGGTATTCATTTGACCTTGTAGAGTCATGCCACCGAGACGAACATGCGTTGTTCGCCAAGAGAGCGACAATGATTATACTCTAGAGATGGGGGGCCATGGGCTACCAGTGGATCCTCCACCACAGCCAGATGCGGTGCCAACTGTTATACCGGACATAGGAGCGGATGTGAAGTTCTGTGAAGGCTTCATATAGTTCATGCAGACCTTTCAGGGAGCACCGCCAGCTGCCACATCTATGGCTGAGCTGACTCGTATCTTCCAGCAGCAGCATCCGCCTATGTTTTCAGGGGATGACAGACCATAGGCTGCGGAGTCTTGGATGGATTCATTGCAAACTATTTTTGAGCATCTTGAGACGCCTCCAGGGCGGAGGGTCAAGCTCGCGACTTATATGCTGTATGATTCTGCCAAGAGGTTGTGGGATGTTACCACTCAGTTAGAGCATCACAGAGACATGGCATGTGAAGATTTTTAGATAGCTTTCTATGACTTCTTATTCCTCGAGAAGTTGAGGGCAGATAGAGCTTGAGAGTTCATGAATCTGTAATAGGGCGCTCTGTCGGTGATGGATTATTCTGCCCGTTTCACCGAGCTTCAACGTTTTGCACCCATTCTGGTGGGTGATGATACGTTGAGGGCTAGAAGATTTGAGGATGGTATTTGATATGACACTCGAGCACTGGTAAATGTTTTCAAGTTGCCTACTATGCATGCTATTGTTAACCAGGCATTGATTACTGAGCAGAATCTGTGAGAATCTAGTGGTGTGGGCCAGGGCAGTTCGACACCAGTTTTTAGTACTATTTCTAACGGGAAGAGGAAGAGACAGATGGACTTCTCTCACGGTGGAAGTACCAACCATAAGAATGTTTCAGGTGGCCAGGTCATGTGCTACCAGTGTGGTAAAGAGGGGCACAAGAGACCGCAGTGTCCACGTGACCCAGTGGAATGCCGAGCTTGCGGCAGGATGGGGAATCTGCAACGCTTTTGCAAGGCGTTTCCACCAGTGGCTAGTGAGAGGGGTTCTGTGTAGACTCCGAGAGCGGGAGCAGGACCAACATCTTCTTACCAGTCAAGAAACTGGAATACGTCAGGGCGTGAATGCCGAGATGGTGGTTGTGGCTATGGTAGCCAGACACCAGGATCTCAGAGGCAATAGGGCGGGACAGCTCAGGATAGCCAGGCTGTGTTGTAAGGCCATGGCACTGGGCAGGCATATGTAGTGCAACAGACCCAACAAGAGAAGGATCCCGGACCTTCTACTGTCAGAGGTACTATTCTAGTAGCTTCTATCTTATCTTCAATACTTTTCGATATGGGTACTACACATAACTTTGTATCTGTGCCTGTTGTGGAGAGACTTGGGCTCTGTGTTTCTTTTTCTTTTGAGGTTATGACACTAGAAACTCCATTGGTAATGAGAACGACATGTGTGCGTCAGTGCAAGGAGTGCCCCCTTGAGGTTGGTGGGTGCCACTTTTTATGGGACCTCTATGTCTTGGAGATGATGAGCAATGATGTCATTCTCGGGATGGACTGGATGGTTCCCTTTCGAGCCTTTGTAGACTGCTATCATCACAGGGTGCGTTTTACGTCACCAGAGGGTGGAGAGTTTCTATACAAAGGTGAGTGGGATGTTCAGGCGAGTCGGGCTGGACCAGAGCATCGTGGGCAAGGTGGAGTCACAACCCAAATTGTGAGTTTATATCTGGATGATCAGGGAACTTGTCAGCAGGATTTTCCTACAGTGGTTGATCGTTTCAGGGATGTCTTCCCGGACAAATTTTCAGGTCTACCTCCAGAGCGTGAGGTGGATTTCCCTATTGATCTTGTGCTAGTAGCAGCACTGGTGTCCATCCCTCCTTATAGTATGGCTACACCTGAGTTACAGGAGCTCAAGAAACAATTAGAGGATCTAAAGTCAAAGGGTTTTATCTGACCTAGTACTTCTCCTTGGGGTTCTCCGGTCCTTTTTGCGAAGAAGGCGGACGGTACCCTCAGACTATGTGTGGATTATCGGAAGATGAACCAGTTGAAGGTCAAGAAATGATATCCCTTACCAAGGATTGATGATCTTTTTGATCAACTTCGAGGTGCACGAGTGTTATCGAAGATTGACTTGCGATCTGGATATCATCAGTTGCGCGTTAGACCATCTGATATACCTCTCAAAGCCTTCAGGAGTAGGTATGGTCTATATGAATACTTGGTCTTTCCATTCGGACTAACGAACACACCAGTAGTTTTCATGGCTCTGATGAATCGTGTGTTCCATCCTTATCTGGATTCTTTTGTGGTAGTATTCGTGGAAGATATCTTGGTGTAATCTCACACTTGACATGACCATGCCACCCATCTTGAGATCGTTCTGAGTACACTGAGAGAGCATCGACTATATGCTAAGCTATCAAAGTGCCACTTTTGGATGGACCTGATTCACTTCCTGGGTCATATCATCTCAGAGGCAGGAGTTGCAGTAGACCTAGAGAAGGTGAGAGCAGTAGTTTTCTGGGAGCATCCTAAGAACGTGTTTGAGATACAAAGTTTCTTGGGGATGGCTGGTTACTACAGGCGTTTTATATAGGAATTCGCCCGCTTAGCAGCGCCGTTGACGGGTTTGACTAAGAAGGGTGTGAAGTTCGTTTGGACAGAAGCTTGGAAGACAGCCTTTCAAGAGCTGAAGGGAAGGTTGAAATCAGCACCAATCCTGATACTTCCAGAGTAGGGGAAGAGCTATACAATTTACTGTGATGCATCAGGTATTGGGTTGGGAGATGTGTTGATGCAGGGTGATCGAGTAGTTGCGTACGCATCTCGACAGTTGAAGACACATGAGAGGAATTACCCGACACATGACCTCGAGTTGGCTGCAATTGTTCATGCGTTACGCTATTGGATACATTACCTCTTAGGAGATCATTTTGTGGTTTTCACCGACCACAAACGTCTCAAGTATATCTTTACTCAGCGTGACTTGAATATGAGGCAGCGAAGGTGGGTCGAATACCTTCAGTCCTTTGATTTTGAGCTTGCCTATACACCTGGTAAGGGTAATGCAGTTGCTGATGCACTGAGCAGGAAGACTCAGACACAGGCAGTTCATGAGGACAGTGGTGAGTGGCAGCTAATGGCTTTGTTCTCTGAGATGCATTTGGGGGTGCACGATAGTCCGGGGCAAACCTATCTTTCATCTGTAGCTGTGACTTCTACCCTCTTGGATAGAGTGAGGATGAGACAACTATCTGATTCAGAAGGCCTAGTTCTACGGGAGTTGGTGGCAAGTGGGGACCCTCCTCCTGGATAGATGATAGGCGATGATGAGGTATTGCGTTTCCATGTACGAGTATGAGTTCCATGGGATATACGTGAGGAATTGATGTGGGAGTTTCATGCTTCAGCTTGGGCAGTTCATCCCGAAGTTACCAAGATGCACCCTGACTTGAGACGTCAGTACTGGTGGCCGGGTATGAAGAGAGAAGTAGCAGGTTTTGTTATGAGATGTTCCACCTGTCAGTAGGTGAAGGTAGAGCATCAGAGGCCAGCTGGACTATTACAGCAGTTACCTATTCTGGAGTTGAAATGGAATGATGTCGCGATGGACTTCGTGACTAGGTTGCCGAGGTCACCTCGAGGCAATGATGCGATGTGGTTTGTTGTGGACAGACTCACAAAGGTAGCTCAATTTTTACTGATCAAGGAGACTTTCGGAGTTGAAGAGCTCGGGAAGTTGTATATCCGAGAGATCGAACGTCTTCATGGAGTCCCTCGTTCTATCATTTCAGATAGGGACGCCCATTTTACATCTCATTTCTGGCAGGGTTTTCAGAGGGCACTGGGTACACAGGTGCTTCTGAGCACAGCTTACCACCCTCAGACCAATGGTCAGTCAGAGCGTACGATATAGGTGCTAGAGGACATGCTGCGAGCATGCGTCCTTGACTTTAGGGGCTCCTGGGAGAAGCATATACCCCTAGTCGAGTTTTCCTATAACAATAGTTTTCAGGAAACTATTGAGATGGCACCTTACAAGACTTTATATGGTAGGCCATGCCGATCACCTTTGTGCTGGATGGAGGCAAGTGATACAGCTTTACTGGGACCACGTCTCGTGCAGGAGACTTCTGAGCAGGTCCAGTTGATTCAGAAGCAGATGGTTACTGTACAGTCTCGTCATAAATCTTATGCCACTACAGGAAAACGGGCGTTTCGCAGCGGTTTTTTCACGGCGGTTTTAAAAATCGCCGCGAAATGTATAATTTTTATTTTTTTTTATTTTTTTGAGGATTAGTGGCGATTTTTTAAAAAACCACCACGAAATAGTGCCGGTTTGGGTAAAACCGCTGCGAAATGAAAAGAAAAAAACAAAAAAACATGAGAAACCCCGAAATCACTAAAACGACTATAACTTTTGATCCGAGCATCCGTTGGAGTGCCATGACCATTCAAATCGAAGATCATGAAGAGATCTAGAGGCATGTGTAATCAAAACCATGAGACGGTCTAAGATGTGGAAGATATGAGAGTTATAATAAAGTTGAAAAAAGTTCTCCAACTTCAAACGACCATAACTTTCGCTCCGGGTGTCCGTTTGGGCTCTACCACATATCAAATCAAAGCCAGTGAAGAGAGCTACTCACCAATTCGACACAAGAAATCTTATGTCATGTTTTTCAACCCCAAAACCCCTCCAAAGGCCTCTAAAACCCCATTTTCGTCACCAGTGTCCCGTCGAACTTGTCTTCAAATGGACCTAACTTTCGATCCGCGTGTCAGTTCAGACTACTCCGCCTGCCAGATCGTAGTTCGTTCCATGAGCTTCATTTTGACTGGTCACGACACCCACATGGACTCCTGGATCATATGTTATGGCCTTTTTAGTGGGTATCGGGTTTGTTATGTTTTTCGATTCCTCGTTTCTAGCACCTGTTCCCCATCAGTTTTTTTAAATGGTTGTAACTTCCGATCCGCCAGTCCATTCGACCTCTTTCACCTATCAACTTGAAGATTGTTTTAGGATCTTTGATTTGACTGGTCGTAGATTTGGAACGAACTCTCAGATCATAAGTTATCTCCGTTATTGTGAGTCCAATGTTTTTGTCACTTTATGACCGTTCTGACGGGTTTTAACGATTGCTCCATTTATTATTGTTTATTTGGGTTTCCATGACTTGTTATCTTTATCAATGGTTTTTTGTGGGTTATTATGATGATTATGTTGAATTCTTAAGGGGTTTTCTAGAGTTTTCATGAGTTTTCATGCGTTCTCATGCTTTCTAATGCTTCCTTCTTCATGATTCTCCATCTATTTTCATGCGTTTTCATAATTTTTCATCCCTTATCACGTCTTTTCGTACTTTTTCATGTGTTTCGTTTATTATTTATTATTTATTATTTATAATATACTTTAATTTATTTATTAGCTATTATTTGTTACTGGTTATTTATTATTTATTATTTATATTAATTTATTATTTATTATTTATTATTTGTTATTTATTATTTGTTATTTATTATTTATTATTTATTATTTATTATTTATAATTAATAATAATAATAATAATATTTGTTACTCGTTATTTATTATATATTATATATTATTTATTAATAATAATAATAATATTTTATTTATTATATATTATATATTATATATTATTATATATTTATTGTTTATTATTTATTATTTATTGTTTATTATTTATTGTTTATTATTTATTATTTATTATTTATTATTTATTATTTATTATTTATTTATTTATTATTATTAATTATGTGTTATTTATTATTATTATTATTTAATATTTAATATTTATTGTTTATTATTATTATTATTTATTATTATTATTTATTATTTCTTATTTATTAGTTATTATTTATTATTTATTATTTATTTTTGTTATTTATAATTTATTATTTATTATATATGTATTATTATCTATTATTAATTTTTATTAATTATTAATTATTAATTATTTATTATTTAATTAATTATAATTATTAATTATGTGTTATTTATTATAATTCTTATTTATTATTTATTATTTATTGTTTATTATTATTATTTATTATTATTATTATTTATTATTATTTATTATTTATTATTTATTATTTATTATTTATTAGTTATTAGTTATTAGTTATTAGTTATTAGTTATTATTTATTATTTATTATTTATTATATATGTATTATTATCTATTATTAATTGTTGTTTATTATTTATTATTTATTATTATTTATTATTATTATTTATTTATTATTTATTATTTATTATTTATTATTTATTATTTACTATTTACTATTTTTATTTATTTATTTATTATTATTATTTATTATTTGTTATTTATTATTTATTATTTATTATTTATTATTTATTATTTGTTATTTATTATTTATTATTTATTATTTATTATTTATTATTATTTATTATTATTTATTATTATTTATTATTTATTATTTATTATTTATTATTTGTTTATTATTATTTATTATTTATTATTATTTGTTATTTATTATTTGTTATTTATTATTTATTATTTGTTATTTGTTATTTGTTATTTGTTATTTATTATTTATTATTTATTATTTCTTATTATTATTTCTTATTATTTATTATTATATATTATTATATATTATATATTATATATTATATATTATATATTATATATTATATATTATATATTATATATTATATATTATATTTTATTTATTATTTATTATTTATTATTTGTTATTTGTTATTTATTATTTATTATTTATTATATATTATATATTATATATTATATATTATATATTATTTGTTATTTATTATTTATTATTTATTATTTATTATTTATTATTTATTATTTGTTATTTTTTTATTATTATTTATTATTATTTATTATTTATTATTTATTATTTATTATTTGTTATTTTTTTATTTTTTATTTTTTATTTATTATTTATTATTATATATTATTATATATTATTATATACTATTATATATTATTATATATTATTATATATTATTATATGTTATTTATTATTTATTATTTGTTATTTGTTATTTATTATTTATTATTTATTATTTATTATTTATTATTTGTTATTTCTAATTTATTATTTATTATTTATTATTTATTATTTATTATTTATTATTTATTATTTATTATTTATTATTATTTATTATTTATTATTTATTCTTTTAATTTCATAATTTTATTATTTTATTATTTTATTTTCATAATTTTATAATTTATGTAAATATTATTATAATTTATTAGTTATTTATTATAATAAACAGGAAATAATAATAAATAACTCTATAAATAACTAATAAATCAATAATTATTAATTATTAATTATTGGTTATTAATTATTTATTATTACTTATTGTTTAATTATTATTGAGTTTATATCTATTAGTTATGAATTATTTTTGTTTTTTCAATTAGTATAAATAAGTATATTAAATTCTGTTTATTAACCACATGACGAGCTTGCTGGAGTGGTAAAATCTTTGGAAAATATGCAAGAGGTTAGGGGTTCAAATCTCACCAAACGCATAATTTCTTTATATTGCATGGGCATGTGCATGTGCATGAGAATGCATGCATGGATAAAGTAAATAAAGTAATGTGAATTAAATGAAATAAATAAAATAAAATATGAAATAAATAAATAAAATATGAAATAAATAAATAAAATATGAAATAAATAAATAAAATAAATACGAATAGATAAATAAAATACGAAATAAATAAAATAAATAAAATAAATAAAATAAATAAAATAAATAAATTCTGCCAATCGGTTGCAGTTACCATAGAGGTACCGGGCCATGTACGACGTCTTCCATGTATCCTAGTTGCACCGTTATCATTCAGACCCGTCTCACGTCTTTCAGCCCGAGGAGGTTGAGCTACAAGTCGATGCATCCTTTGAGGAGCATTCGATTCGTATCGTGGATAGGAGCACGAAGGTTCTCCGAGGCCAGTCAGTTCCTCTCGTACGGGTGCTATGGCAGCATGACCGAGTGCAGGACGAAACCTGGGAGCGGGAGACCGACGTACGTGCTCAGTGACCATAGTTGTTCTGAGCTTTATCTTCACCACCCTTGGAAGGGCAATTTAGGGACGAATTGTTTTAAGGGGGGAAGTTTGTAAGAACCCGGTTCTTATTCTTGAGGTACGAGTTTCTTCCTATCTCTTTTCGTTAAGTGTTTTTGAGAAAATACGGAAATTGGGAAACAATTTACACTTGTTGTGGGTACATGCCGCGTACTTTTTCACACGCCGTGTACTTTGGCCTTGTGGGATGAGTACACAGGGTGTGTAGCCAAGCTGGCGATTAAAGGTGTAAAAACCGACTACATGCCGTGTAGTGGGTATGTACACGCCGCGTAGTCAGTCGGCAGAGAAATAGTAAGGCGGTGGGAGCTGAACGACAGTACATGCCATGTACTCAGGCATTACACATCGTGTACTCAGGTCGGCAGATGAACAATGCCGCGGTGGAAAGAAGCCGCCGTAGGAACAGTAAAAAAAATGGAAAGTACACGTCGTGTACTCAATAGTACATTCCATGTAGTCTCTTTTTTTCGCTTAAAATGGGCAGTAGCCTCCCCTGTTCACAGAGAAGGCTTAGAACCGGAGGAGAGCTTGGGAGAGATGGCCGGAGCTTGGAGGACCTCCCAACCGCACACCGAGAACCTGTTTTCTGCACCGTCGATCTCCTTGGAACCGCATGGGTGCGTTCTTTCTCCTCCTTGCGTAGTTCTTGCCAATTATTCCTCTAAAGGAAGTTATTTGAGTTTGAAAAAGGTTATGTTCACCTCAGATCTACGACGTTCTTGGGCGATTTGAGGAGCATCATTCGCGTATACCGATCAGGGGCAATCGAGGTAGGTGGTCTAGTGTTTTAATTCCAACTGTTGTGCGTTTTTGTGAACCATTGTGCTATGGACCCATGTTGGGGTGTCGTGTGGCTGAGGCCTTGGCTGTCTTAGATACCTAGAATTGCATAGGTAATTTAATGAAATTGTAAAACTGCTATCTGGGATCACTGCTTGGATCCAGGACCACCCTAGAGGTGTGTTCCTCTGTTTAGCCATTTGGCCAGGTTACCCGAGGGTATACCATAAATTCTAGCATGTCTTAAATTACCTTGAGAGGAATTGTATATAAATTATTTGTTTATATGTTGGGCATGGCCCGCTTACTTGTTAGCCTGAGGGCAGTGTTGTGATTAGCCTGTGGGCAGTACTCTGTTTAGCCTGAGGGCAACTTCTTTCGTGCCTGTGGGCAAGTAGATTCTATGCCTGTGGGCGACTCCTTGTACGCCTGTGGGCATTGTTCGATAAGCCTGTGGGCAGATTCCTGGGGGTTTGGATTCTCTTTACCTGAGGGTAAGGGTTTACATGTCTGAGGACACTGACTGTTTACTTAGAAATTCACTGTGGTGATTTCCTTATATTGAATGATTAAATGAATATTAAAATGGAAATATAACTGGTAAAGTTAGTTACTTTTGAGTACTGCTTAGTTATTGCATTTTATTACTGCGCACTGCTATTGCACATTCACACTAACAGTTGGGCACGAGCCTTTGGTGGGTGCCTACTGAGATTTATTTCTCACACCCTGTTTGGGTCATGTCTTCGGCCCAAACAGACTATGTTGCTACAGGCGTGGATAAGGGAAAGGGACCCTATACAGGTACTTGATTGTTGCTGAGTAGTATGGGAGCATGGGACCAAGCTTAGGCTCGCGATGTTGCCGGCTGTTTTGTTTTGCTCTGCTGTACCTGTACTTTCTATTGTATTGCATTGTACTGCTGTGTAACATGTTCTGGCTGTTTTCTTAGAACTAGAGACTTGTTGCATCATTATCTATATAACTGTTGGTTATATTTTACTGTAGTTGTTCAATTAAAATGTGTATGGTTTATTGCTTCCGCTGTTGTTGTATGTTATTTATTCTTTCCGCTGTGCTACACTTTGACAAATGAGGGCATAGTTTCCCCACTATCAGACCTGTGCCCTCGTTGCTAGTTGGCAGCCTCTGGCGTTTGGGGAAATGCGCTTGAAGTCTTGTGACCAACCGGGTCCGGGACACCCGTTGAGTGGCACCCGGATCCGGGACATTAAAATTCTGGATCGAATCCCATCACGCAGGAGCCCTAATCGCCATGAAATCATAGAGAGAGAAGCTCTCAAGACTCATCCGTCGCTCCCTTTACATATTTATATAATTATATATAAATAAATATATTTATAAATATATAAATATATTTATATAATTATATATAAATAAATATATTTATAAATATATAAATATATTTATACATATATCTATTTATAAATATAAATGTAAATATATATTTATAATTATATTTATAAATACATATTTACAATTATTTAAATATAGTTATAATTATGTATATATATATATATATATATTTATAATTATATAATTATAAATATATATTTATAATTATATTAGTATAAAATAAACATATTTGCAAATATTTATTTATGAATATGTTAATTAAAATATTTAAATATATTTATAAATATATTTATGAATTTATTTATAAAAATATATAAATTTATTAATAAATGTGTTTATATTATATTAATAAAATACATTAATTAATGAATGTATTTATAAAAACATATATTTATAATTATATTAATAAATATATTAATAAAAATATAAAAATATATTAATGAATATATTTATTTACATTTATAATTATATTAATAAATATGTTTATATTATACCAGGAAAGTTCAGGCTTGGTCCTAAAAATTTATTAAAGAAAATGAAATACAGAAAAAATATGAAACACAAGACAAGTGGCAAAGGAGCCACTACCAAACACAAAGGGGATCACAAGAACCACCCAAAATACAGTGAGACCTCAATCCCTATCAACCCATAAACCCAAGAATACAAATATCCCATTATGAATGGTCACTTACCACCATCCCTGGCACCAAATTTCAGGAAATCAAAAATCGGCTGAGCTATCGCCAACCTGGAAGGAAAAAACTATCCTGCGGTCAAACAACCTCATGGACCGCATCGTGATCACCGTGGATATTCTCCCCACTTCCTACCAAAAGTGACCGTGTAGTGGTCCTGTAGATATCTCGCCTACCAATCAAGGTAGTCACCCGCATAATCCTAAGGTCGACATGCCTCACAACCCGAGGTCACCGCTTCCTATGCCTGAAGTTGTCGCCTATCATCAACACAACAACGTATACCGTGTTCCATCACCTTAAGCCAATGATCTTCACCAACCATCAACATATCCAGCGGTCGCCGACACAATAAGGTTCGATCCTTCTCCAACCAAAACTTACCGCTGGCCTACTCTGATAATTGTTGCCATCCTAAAAACCCTACAGATTGGCGAGGTAGAGCTATTGGAAGTCCCCCACCCAAATATTGCCATTGGGGTCCCAAATATCATGCCTGCACACTCCGCAGATCTCAAGGACAAACCCAACACCTCTGATGCCAAATTCATCACCGCTAATACACCGTGTGAAGTATCACCACCTGTCATGACAACCAAAGATCTAACCCCAATAAAGGGAGTACCTGATTTGGGATTGGAAATCATCACCACCTCCTGAACCTTCAGATCTTCACCTCTAATAACCTCATCATCACTCGTAATATCTACCAGAGGATGATTTCTACAAAACACTAAAAACATCTCGAGATAACCAACAATCACATATTCATTTGGTAGACCACAATTATCTGCCAAAAAATTCTTACTACCACATGCTGAAAACATGTCAAAGTGGCCAACAGTCTCTTCTTCAAATCTGCCTGGGAGACCACGTGTCACCCTCCTTTGCCCAAAGTCTTTTTGCTCCCATCATGTATACATATGCTCGTTGTAATCCTCTAAAATGAAGGTTAAAGGGAGTTAAACTCCCATGCGATGCAGTCTAACAGATTATCTTTACCATAAGAACAAGACACCAATTTCCATATATGTATAAATATATTTATATAATTATATAAATATATTCACAAATAAATATTTGTAAATATGTTTCGGGTCTAGGAACTCCATAATCGGGTTCAGTCAGGGTTTGAGTTTTAAAAACATTACCATATTATTAATCTAGGTAGGTTCAAATAACTATTATAGGATACCCAATACCTAAAAGTTTTTTATTTTTATTTTTATTACATCCTTTTTAACATTATATATATATATATAATTTCTTAAAATTATAAATATATTTATTATAATAAATATAATTATTATAACTCACACACACAATATTTTAATACATATATATAATTATATAAATATATACAAAATATATTTATCATAATAAATATATATTTTATAATATATAAATATATAAATATATATTTACTATATTTTAAAAAATATGTAATTATAAATATATTTAAAAATATATTTATTTATAATTATATATAAATGTATAAATATATATTACATAATTATATATATATAATTATAAATTAATTTTCTTTTAAAGGAAGAGGTGTGAGTGCCAATTGAATTAGTGATCACATCCCAAACCCACCCGACACCAATTTAATTATCGCTGGAAATCCCATATACTTAAAAAAACTGACACTTATATTATTTAAAAAAATAAAAACACCTATTTCAAAAAATTTATCATGGTGGGAGGCTGTATCGAGTTTCCCACTCCAACCCTCTGGACCATTAAAATTAATATTGTGCTTTAAAATAAATGCAGTTTACGATATCAAAATTTTGAGGTAAAATGAGATATGATCGATCCATCAATTTTATTATAGTCAGGTACACCACCGATTATAAGTAAGACTAGAAAAAAATTTGTGAGTAATTAAATTTATGAATCGATCATTACTTGTTATTCATTTCAATTTTTAATAAGTAATGTTTTCCATAACACTAATTTTCAATCTCATATAATCATTATTTTCCACCCATGAGTATATGATGATATTTATTAGATGTGGTTTAGTTAATGATTTTTTACTTAGATATTTGATTTTATATTTTATAAGTTTATAAATATGGGATGATATAATAATGAAAGAATAATTTTGAGTTTCACAATTTTCTTTGCTCCTTATCACTGTCTTATATTTACATAAACATTATAACTATTTATCATCTTGTCATTTTTAACACTTGAAAGAAATTTGAAATTTATTAGTGATATGATCACCAAACTCTAGAAAATTCATGTTCAACTAAAAAGAATTAGAGAATAGAAGTAGAAGTGTTCCCAAATCAACCATGCATGATTGATTATTGAGTTTAGGTGGTTGATCTTCCAAATCTATATGTTGTCCTTTAGGTTTCTCCGAGAGTTTATTTTATTTCTGAACTTGGGTGTTAGAATAATAGAATGATGCATAAAATTCAGGGTCCACAACCCTTTATAAGTTAACATTAATGTTAAATTTCATTATTTCTAGTTTTATCCATTATAAAAGAGAAAATAATATATCAGTCTCTACACATAAAATCACATACTTTCCAAAAATAGTTGGGATAAATTAATGATAACTTATACTCTACATTAATTCACATATAAAAAACATATTTAATTAATATGACCAAAACATTTAATTAATATCAAAAAATATCTCACCTAGGTTGTATGTATCACATTACAACTATATATTAAAATAACCTTATGAGTACTCATAAGTTTGTCATCATTCTGAATGTAGGCCCCAAATACTCTGTTCCATTATTCATACTATCAAAGGATCAAAGTGGTTTTTTTCATGTTCAACTATAACTGACCTAACAATGGTAACTTGTGTTAATATAATACTATGATATGGTTCAAGTATGGATGCGTAGGATGACCATTTAGGATCAAGAATGTGTCACTCTTTCATGGATTATTTCTCAAGGTCCCCATACTCTTTTCCTCATTCTGAAGGGCTGGATAATCTATTTTAATTCTATAATTAAATCATTAAAATGAGACAATCCCAATCCCTCCATATGAGTAGCATCACTCTTTCTCTATTCGAGTCTTTAAAACCAATGCTTAATGTTGTTCTTGAAGTTTAGAAAGTTTTCAATGCACATATTAGGGGGAATTATCTTCATTTCCTAAATTCATACCCACTCCCCTTCCTCTCAGAGCCTTCCCCTAAGAGTTAATTAATAAATTGTTTAAAATGAGCTTCAATTATATGGAATTATTTCTTTAAAAATAATCTCCACCATTTGTGTAAACCAAGGATTTTACATCAAAGGCGAGTTCATCATATAAGTTCTACATTGTCAATGAGATAGGGAGTTGGTGGGTTGGTAATTGTTGGAAGTAGCCTTGGTTCCTCTCCCATGTTTCATGAAAGTTCTCTTTGTCCCCTTAAGTGAGGTTAGTGATCTTACTCCTTAATTTATTAGTTTCCTCAATTGGATAATATATCCTAAAAAAATGAACCATGGATTCCCTCCCAAGTGTCAAATATGTCTTCTTCATGTTAGAGTATCCATTTACTTCCCCCACCTTCAAGAAAAAAGGGAATTACCTTAAATAAAATCCATACTCTTCCAAACCATTGAGAGGGGATGTATTCATTATTGTGATGAACTCCTTTATAAAAGTGTTAGTGTCCTCAACTTGTGCACTATTGAAAGTTGGTAGAAGCTCTAATTGGTGTAGTTTGAGATGTTATTCTCTTAACATGTGTGATATCCTAATGATTCATTAAATCCCCTTCACCTGGGGTATCTTTAGATCTCTAATCTTGGGTGGAACATGATCTAAATTCTATAGGTGTGGACTGTGTAGTTGTTTCCCACATCTATTTGTCCATAAAATAGTTTGGTGTGCCACTCATTCCATAATTTCTTTGGGTACATGACTTATTATCATAAAACAACTCTAGCTACCCCTAATATGAGCACCCAATCCAATCTGTGACATGGCTCCAAGAGAATTCCCAATCCCCATGGGATGACAGCTGGTGTCTAGTCATCAATGAAACACTCTTAAGAGCAGTCTCACTTGAATAAACATGAATAACATAAAACTCCCACATTGAAATTTGGCATAACCACTCCAAACATTGGATGATCACACATACCAAATAAACAGTTTCCAACAATAGGCACAAACAAACAAGATATAAAAATATATAACATAAACCATAATTTATAAATAAGATCCAATGAGCAAGATCAGAAAAAGAAGAAGTTCCACAATTGACATGTCATGATATAAGAAATAAATAAAATACTAAAATAAAATAAAGACCTTAATTTCTTGTCACCTCGTGTTAAGTAATTCTCCTTTGTTTAACACCATCATCGTACTCGAACTGAAACCCAAGACTAACCACTGTCTAATAAAATATTTATTGAACCTAGAATGTATATAGGAATGAAAAAAAATTGTCATTAGGTAACCTCCTCACATCCCATGCATAACCTTTTAAAAACAAATCCTCTTCGTTATACTTTGAAGATATAATTACAAAAATTTGTTTTTCTATTTTAAATCAAAAAATCCATGTGTGACCATCCCTTTAATTTTATTTTATACAAAGTAAATTTTTTTACCATTTAAACATAAATGATTCTTGGAACATTTTAAGAAGGGATTGGCTCAAAGAGAGGGAAAATAGTTTCAAAACTCTGATCTTGTAAAACACTCATGTTTTCAAGTAAAATAAAATAACCTTCTTTTAAACACTTCTTTTTAATTTCTTATAAGGAAGACACTAGTGAGATAGAATGATGATTTTGAAATAAATATACCCCCAAAGATGATAAATGATACATAATGACCATAGAATAACTATCACTGAAGAAAAAATCAGGTGAAAATAGATAAATATAAGGAAAAAATTAAACAATAATAGCAACTCCCAATGAATAAAAGGAAGTAACTAAATGTAATCAATAATATTAGAACAAAAATAAAGAGAAATAAACTAAATTTAAACAAAAATAACATCCACTCAGGTAAAATAAAGAAAAAAAACTAGATGTAAACAACAATAAAATTTCTTAATAAAAGGAAAATAATTAACTCATATCATGGGGAAACCCGTATGAGAAACTATGTTTAGGGTTAACTAGTAATATAACTTCACTATTTTGGGTGATGCCCTATCACTAGTCGGGAGAGTATAGAATTACTTCACTAGAGCATGGATTCATGTGACAATGCTTCACTAGTTAGGATGTCACACCTAACTAGTGGGGATGGACCTTCACCCCATTTATGATCTCCCACCAAAGTACCCGAAGTTTCCCAAAAATATAGTCATGGGGGGTGGGGTAACATTGATCACATAAAAATTACATATCAATAATAATCACAATAAGGTATATTAATGAAAATCCTTATCTCATCCTTATATACCCTTTTTAGTAAGAAACCATAATCATCATACAAGGTCCCAATCTAGAATTTTATAATATCTTTTAGATATAAACTATATTATAACATCATTTCTTTTAAAAAACCAAATTAAAGAACGATACTTAAATGTACTTTAAAAATTTTCAATCTTTTATAAATTTCACCCAACCACATTCAAAACTAACCACCAAGTAGAATAACAAATAAGTATCAAAACAAATATCAAAGCATAGGGAAACCTTAAATAAACCCATAGGACCCTTAGTTGTAGACTATTTACTTGAAACATTGATTTACTTTTAGGAAAGTACTTTCAAATACTTTTAACAAACACATGGATTATTTAGGAAAGTCTTTGAAAATTCAAGAGCTTAGACCCCTTTTTATAAATCATGTGGAAAATTGGAAGAAAACTACTACATTTAAGTGAGGATAAAAAATTACATACGATATAAACCTTAATATCTCAAAATGCGATTTAAAATTAGGAAATAAATTAAGGTTATATATTTATAAAGGTATGGATGGAGCTTCCTACCATGACCAATGACCCACACATCAATATCAAGCTCTAAGAAACCTCCTTTAGGTCTATGATCACTTAAATAGACCATAAATATTCTTAAATTAATAAAACAAACATCTAAAAACAAAAACCCACAATTACATAATCATATCCAAACTCAATATATGATGTAACAATGATTAAACAATGAGCCACAAGGTGTAATCAACTCCCAACTCACTCCCAATCCTAAGACACATAAAATACTTAATTATTACAATGAAGATCATGACTAATTTCTCTTTAAATCACCCAAATTTTAAATAAAAATTCACAGGTACATACCTTAAGATAAACATAGAACAATGACTTGAACATCCACTTTTGAGACCTCATTTATAAGACACCAATGAAATTTCTAATAAGCGTAATGATTCTACCATGAATAGGTGGAGTTTACTACCCAAAACCCTAACCAGATAACCAAAACCAGAATATAAATCAAGGAGAAGAATAAGGAAGAGGATACTATGAATACTTACTAAGAATCGTCATGAAAAAACCACCTCAATTAAACCAAATTTAAAGGGAGGCATGGGGAAGAAAATAAGAATCCAAGAGGGGAATCTCCCTCTTCTCCACTGAATGAGGTTGGGGAACCTAAGGATACCCCAGATAGATCCCCTCCAAACCATGACCTAGGAAACCCTACATTGTAGTCATTGGAACACAATGTGGCCACCCCCAAAAGGGAAGGGTCCCTAACCATTAGAAAAACTTCTCTATAGTGAAACCCCTCTGAGCTACGACATAAGACTCCCCATCCAAGTCCAGTCACAGTGTGGCCCTTGGGATGAAGTGAAATTGAACACTAAAAAGTGTGACATCCCAACCCAGGTGCCACTCAAAGTTTCCCCAAAGTTGGTTGACCACATGGCCGCAAGCGCACCTCCCCGCACTCCAAAGGATTCCGACTAGCAGTGAGGGACGAGGTTGTGTCCGTGGTGGAAACTATGCCCTTATTACCAAAGTGTAACATAGAAGATAAGAAATAATAGGTAAATAGTATAAATAGTTGAATAAATTAATAAAAAAAATACATGAATAAACATCCAAGCACTAAATAATAATCAAATATGGAAACTGAAGCATATACAAAAGATGATGATAATGTATTTCATGTCTCTACAAAACTAGAAAATAGGTTTACATGGAAGTGGGAAATACATGCTATGAAAAATAATAAAAAATAATCTAAAAACTATCCAATCAAAATAAGCACTAGCCTAGTCATCTACTACCAAGATCCATCCTAAAGAAAGCATTCAAGATTAGGTGTCCACAGTAGGATGCTTCCCTTTATCAACACCGACATACATGTAGTCTTCTCGGGTACCATCAACGGCCCAGATAGGGTGTGAGATAAATCTCAGTAGGCCACCACCAATGTCATATATACCATCTAGTCAGGGTAATATAAACTGATACAATGTGTAAGTATAAAAATTTAAAGCAACACAATAATATAAATACCCTGATACCTACTTCAGCCTTAGATGGTGTCTGAACATGTCATCATCTAATTAATTATGTTCCAGTTTATATTAATCAAGTCATGTGAGGTATAACCATCATTGAAATCATACCATGGTAATAATAATAATAAATGATCCAAGGTATAATAAGGAATCCTAAAATTATGATAATAATAAAGAGGATCCAAGGTAATAACAAAGTCATCATTGACCTCAGGGGTTGAGCCAAATCAGTAATAACATGAAGCTTGACTGTAAGGGGTTGTGAGGGTAATATAAGGGGAATCACCCAAGACATTCAACTATAGATAGTTCTAACTGAGTCCAAGGATTTTTTCCAAGGTAAAATAGGCTAAGCATGATTAGGACTAATGGGATGTATCCATGGTGCCATGTGTCTGCAGACATCACGATGATCCAAGGAGTATATATAAGGAATCCTAATACCTATAAGACAGTGAAGGGATTCTACGGGATTTTTGGGAATCTCATAGTAGATAAGGACCATTTTCCAAGGTGGGAATATCCCTTGAAAACCAGCTCCTTGAATCAAAATGGTGTCCTCTAAGCGCTCAGGGAATTCCCTCAGGAATACAAGGATGGATCAAGTATAACCACTCCTATAAAGATAAAAAGGTCCATATTCAATAGAAACATTATATGTAATTAATTCTTTAACTAAGTCCATGTAATATTCATGACAAATATTTAGTAGGTTCATTCCTTTGCCTTTAATACTATGTGACAAGGCCAATAGGACATGCATCCTTTTATTGGTTTAATTACATATTAAATTAATAGGTTCATTCCTTTAAATTTCATAATAATGAAAATGTGGGATAATGACATGAAACTAAACACCATTTTATTTGGTAAATATTTAATTGGTTCTTTCCATTTCCTTTTATTTGTCATAACCAGGAAAATTAGGACAAGAAACCAATTCCATTTACATAAGTCAAGTCCAAGTGATATCTATAGTAAACCTTCACTCTTATAAGTCATAATTTAATATATAACACTTACCTTATATGGGTCAAGTAGAAGAACACCCGAACGGCAGAATAAATAGTCATAATAATTCCATAAGAGGCATGAACAAGGAAAAAAATATACTTGGGGTGGTCTTCATTGAGGTTATAACCTCCAATGAAAAAGGAAAGATATAGAACAAGCTCTAGAATATGAGCATGATGAATATAAGAATGACACATGAATTAAATAGCCAACACCTGATGAAATTAGCGTGCGTTCACATGATGGAAATTTTTAAAATGACAAGACTTGAGGGATGAGTCATAGACCACCTACCTTGAATCTATAACACTATCCTCACCCATTATCACATTTAATTTGGTCTGTATTGGAATTAATTTTAATAATAGATCAATACCCTAAAAATAGGGCATATGATCCTACATCTAAATAACTCCATCAAGGAGAAGAGAAACAAAGAACAACTCAAGCTAACTAGAGTACTTATTGATACACAAAAAACGAGACAAAAAATAAAGGAATAAAACACCAATTTGAATATTTATTGAAAAACATAGCTTTAGGATTCCAATGAAGCTTCAATTTGAGAAGAGGGGGCTACCAAAAGTGGAAATAAGTAATAGAGGAGGAGGGGTAAGTTTAATTATATTTAAGGAAAAAATGTTAAATTCATCCAAAATATATGGGTCGCATGGTTTGGATGCATGGTTGGCCAAACCATGCACCAACTATGTGCCTCCCACTATCTAAGGAGGGACCCCACATGGTTTTATGCACATGGTTTAACTAACCATGAAATATCCTCTACTACATTTTGCTGAGATACTCGCATGGGCATGTGACCCCTAGTGTATAATTAGGGTAAACCGTGCGCCCTGATTTCTCCTCTATCTATCCCCTCCTGGTTAGTGGTAACCATGTGGCCTTACCCATATGGTTTCTCCTAACCATGCGGCCATAATATTTTTCCCAAAAAGTTGGGCTCTAGGCTCTGAACGAGCCCTAGACACCCCTGAAACACCTGTGACCTCATTAGGTATCGGTATTAGGTATAAAATAAATAATTAGAATGAATTTTAAAATTATCTATACCCAAGAGGAAAACTAAGTTTTTAAAGACTTCCCCCTTAAAGGAACTCACCCATAAGTCCACCTTACAAGGATAGAAAAACTTCATCTGAAAAAATCTCCAGCCATTGGGAACATATGTCGGCATCCCACTACCAAGTCTCATTCTTTATATGGTCATGATTCCATGGCTCTCATTATAAAGGGAAAAACTATACTCATAGATCCTTCATGATCCAGTCATCTATACATATTGGTTACTCCTCAAAATAAGCATCAAAATATAACTCAACTACCCCGGGATCAAAAGTATGAGATAGGTCAACATGATAATGACGAAGCTGTGAAACATGGAAGAAGTTGTTCATAAAAAAATACCTATGAAGTAGTAGTGACTGATAGTCTACTGAACTGATTCTCCAGAATCTTAAATGGCTCAAAAAAGTGAGGTGACAACTTCCCTTACCTTCTTTTATGTCTATCCCCAAGCCTGGGCGATACCTGTTGGAAAATATGATCTCCAAACTTGAACTCTAGAGGTCATAGATAGTGATCATCATAAGATTTATATCTAGAATGAGTATTAGACATACACTTCCTGATCAGATAAACCGTATCCAAAGTCACCTAAATGAGATTATAAACCAGTAGCACTACCTCACCCACTTCTAACCAGTATAAGGGTGAACAACACAACCAACCATATAAGACCTCAAAAGGATCCATATGAATCATCACCTGAGAGATATTATGATAAGAAAAATTGAAAAGGGGATATAATTTTACTAAAAACCATTGAAATCATAGATACATGCTTGAGTCATGTCCTCTAAAACCTATATCATCTATTCCGATTGGACATTAGTCTAAGGGTGAAAGGATATGCTCAGAAGCACCTGTGTACCCATAGATTTTTTTAACCCCTTACAGAACCATGATGTGAAACAAGAATCACTATCTAAAATGATAGTATGAGGGACCCTATATAGCCATATAATCTCATGAAAATAAATTCTTCCCACCACATCAACTGAGAAAGTCTCCCAGATGGGAAGGAAGTGGGCTACCTTTGTCATTCTGTCAATGAATACCCATACTGCATCACTACCTTGAGGTGAACTCGGTAATATGACTTCAAAGTCCATGGAAACATCTCCCCATTTCCATTCTAGGACTGGAAGCGGCTGTAAAAAGACAATAGGCCATTGGTGCTCCGCCTTCACCTACTGACAGGTGGAACACCTAGTGATAAATCCTTCTATATGACGTTTCATCCCATACCACCAATACTATCATCACATATCTCAATATATCTTGGATATGCCTAGATGAACTACCCACTGAGATGGGTGTGATTATCAAATAATTTCCTCTATCATATCTGTAGGAACCTAGATACATCCATGTCCATGGAGGATGTCATATGCATCTACAGAATAATTCGGAGGTAGGTAATCACCAATAATACTCTCTCAGAGAACCAACCCATTAGGATCTGAAAAATGTATGCTCTTTAGCCTATCAAGGAGTGAAGAGGTAACTGTCAAACATGAGAGATAAGACTAATCATGAATCTCATGAAATTCCACATGTAGCTCAGAAAAAGGGCCATCAATTTCTATTCACCACTGGATTATTGTATGGATTGTGCCTGAGTTTTCCAACTCAGTGCATCAGCCACCACATTGCCCTTTCCAAGAATATAGGAAAGATAAAAATTGAAGGACTGAAGATATTCAACCCATATTCACTATCTGAGATTCAAGTCATGCTCTGTAAAGATATATTTGAGGCTCTTATGGTCAATATACACCATAAAGTACTCACCCATTAGATAACATCTCCAACAACATAATACATGGACAACTGTTGAGAGCTCAAGGTCATGTGTTAGGTAGTTTCTCTCATGAGGCCTCAACTACCAAGATCTATAATCAAGGACTCTATCATCCTATATCAGCACCACTCCTAGGAAAATTCTTGATACATCACAGAAAACTGTATAGCCTATACCAGGCTTTGGAAGAATCAGAATCGATATCAAAACAAGCCTTCCTTTTAGCTCATGAAAGGATTTATCGCATGCTTCTGACCACATAAACTAAACAACCTTCTTTGTAATACTATTAAGAGGTGAAACAAGGTCTGATAAGTCATCTATAAAATTCTTGTAATATCCAACTATCCCCAAGAAACTTTTTATATCACACACATTCTCAGGATTCTCCTAGGAAACTACAACACTCACCTTCCATTGGTCAACTGATACTTCTTATTTTGAGATAATATGACAAACAGAGTGAAATTTGTCAATCTAGAAGTGGAACTTATCAATATTGGAATAAATATGATTCTCTCTTAGTGTACTCAGAATGATCTCAAGATATCAAGAATGGTTTATATGAGTGTGAAAATACACCAAGATGTCATCCATAAAGACCACACAAAAAGAATCTGAATAGAAGTGAAAAAATATATTTATCAAATCCATGAAAATGGAAGTCACATTCATAAGACCAAACAACATAATGAGATATTCATAAAAACCATAACTACTATGAAAATATGTACAAGGTATGTCTGAAGGTCTGACTCACACCTGATGATAGCCCGATCTTGAGTCAATCTTCGATAATACCTTGGATCCTTGAATCTGGTTGAAGAGATCATCTATTAAAGGTATTGGATACCGGTTCTTAACCATAATCTAGTTAAAATTTTAGTAATCCATGCATAGACAAAGGGTCCCATCTGCCTTCTTGGTAAAAAGAACAGGTGAACCCCAAGAGGAAGTGTTGGGCCATATAAAACCTTTGTCCTCTAGATCCTCTAACTACCTATTGAGATCCAAGAGCGTAGTATGAATCATCATGTATAGAGGAATGGATACCGAAGCATCTCCTGGAATGAGATCGATAGTAAAATATACCTCTCTCTTAGGAGGTAAGCTAGAAAAATCATTGGGAAAGATGTCCCTAAAACAATATACTATGGTAGGATAATCTTCCAGGTGTAGTCCTTACTCCTCCATGAAGATTCGAGAAATTTGGGCCATCACCCCACCTAGCCCATAATGCTCTTGTCCAGCTCTACTATCCTGGACATACCAATCACCCTTGTGAAGATAACTGTTTCCTTCTGGTGATGTAAAAGAAATATTTTGGTAACAAGAGTCTATAAAGGCATGGTATGGAACCAACCAATCCATCCTGAGAAAGACATTGAAGCCTATCATCTCGAGTATGAAGAGGTCCTATAAGAAGGGATACTTGACTACCTCAAAGGGAAAGTCTCTACATTGGAATTCTCTCTCTGATCACACTCCCAACGGTGTATCTAGGGCCATCACACCATAGTAATACTGAATTTCCAAACCAAGAGTTTCTATATTTGATAAGGAGATAACAGAGTGAGAAACACCTGTATCAAATAAGTCATACAAAATACTTGAGGCTACTAGAATAGTACCTCATACTATATATGGTCCTACACTTTGATCCTTGGGTATCGACTGTAATGCATAAAACTAACCTGATCCATAACCCTATGCTATAGTTGTACTACCTTGAGTATGACTGCTCTGTTGGTGCTACTAGTTTAGAGTTTGGATACCACAACCATGAACTCCTCCTCGGCCAATCCAGCCAGTGCTACTCCAACTCCCCACCTGGCGCGGTGTAATTGAACCTACCCCTGAAGGTGGAGATGGTGAAGATCCTCTTCCACTAGAAGCAGATGGAAATTTCCAACATAATCTATAAATATTTCCCATATGTATGCAAGAACGACACTCCATTGGGTCTATATCACACTGAGGATTCAAATTCCCCTATCGTCCACACTGATGGCATATAATAGAGCTTCCAGTGCGCTTACTCTGACCATCACTACTCTGAAGAGAAACCTTGAGGGAATGCTTCCTACTAATAAAAGAACTATTGGCCTTCCTCAACATTGAACCTATATGCCTGGTATTATCTCTTTCCATTAGTTTGTGTTCATTGATAAGAGCCTAATTGACAATCTTTGAAAAAGTAGGTAGGTAGAAGACGTACACCTAAGTATGGATGGAATACCTAAGCGCATCCTCAAAGAGTCTAACATGAAATAACTCATCATTGGATAGAATCAGTTGAAATCACTGTAACTCAGTAAAACATGCTGAATAATCCATGAATTACATAACACCCTTCTGTAGATGCATGAACTCTCTAGCTCAATCAGCTCTCAGCGTCTGAGGAAAGAAGTAGTCATAGAAGGTAGCCTAAAAATCAGTCCTGACCATGCCCTGATGATGGCCATCCCAGGTAATCAAACCCCATAAATTCTTGAAAAAATAAAGAATCATATAGGTGAAAATATTGACCCTCTAATTTGGAGGTGTCCTTAGATTCTCAAAGATAGATAGAGTGACCTCCATCCAAGGCTTAGCAGCCTATGGACTACCATTGTAATGACTCAAACTGTTATCAATGGAATTTTTCCCTTCATATAGTAATGTCATTTAGTATAAAACACATAAAATCACTTAGATACCATAATAAAAACTTTATAAATGAATAAGTAATGAAATAAGAAGTATTTCCAAAAGCTAAGGAACCAATATGGATGAAATAGTAACTTGACCTTAGGAATAGTAATATGGCACTTATGAATAGTAAACTGGCCAAATGAATAGTAAACTCACCCATTAAAGTATAAATAAAATTTATTCATCTTATAAATGAAAGTATGATATAATTATGTCATAATATAAGTAAATAAATGTTTTAAAAATTATTAATTAAGTGTTGGTATTTTTGTAAGTCATAAATATTTAATTAAAATTTAATAATTTAAAATAAAATTTATTTTCATAAAATATATTCATAAATTAATATTTTTATGTCTTATGATTTTTAGATAATTTTATGATACTTTAAGAAATTTTTCAAAGTGTTATAAAATCAATTATAATTTTAAAATCTGCATTTTCCAAGTAAATGATGATTTTAATTAAAAATTAAATTACTCGTATTTAGAACATTAATTTTATAAAATGGAGTTTAGTTTTTTAATTATACACATCAAAAAATTGTTAGGGTGATTTTTTTGTATTTTTCTAAAATACTAGATTTTTTTTGTGAATAGTAAAAAATGATAATTTATGATAAAAACTAAATACATGAATTATGGTGTCATAGATATTGGTTTACTGATGTAAGACAAAATATTGAACTATCCTTAATTATTTTAATATATTTAGTCATAAGTCTCAAACTATTCATAGTCTTGTCCCAAAATAATAAACTAATGAATATAATAATGAGAAAATACCCCTCTCCTCCCCTATAAATACCACCCCTCACTTCCTCTTCTCCTCACAGCTTCCAAGATTTGAGAATTTACTAAATCAGGTTAAAAACTATTCTATATAATATTCCCCATGCCTAGGAGGTTCTGTTCTCAACAAAATACCAAACCTAGGTGCCTTGAGGAGGTTCTCAAGAGGAGAATTCAAGAGGCAAATCCTCTTTCTTTTTCTATTAATTTCTTTTCAATTTCTTTTTTTTCTTACCTCCATTTATACAAATGGAATGATAACTCTAATATAATTTATATACTATAATTCTATCATTTTAATGGAATATTCTTCATAAAACTCCTTCCACTCTCTTTTTATTCTAAAAAATGAAATCATCGCCCATGATGTGTCAATTTACCGACATCGTGGATGATGTGTTTTCATTTTCCTTTAACACATTCAAAGATATTATTAAAACCATTAAAATGGTTAAAAAATATTATAAATTGTATGTTATAACAATTTTTATGTTCTATAACTAAAATATATATACAATATTAAATAATAACACAAATCTAGTTTGTGATGATCGAAAAACCGCCAAAATGATTTAAACGATTATTATAAAAATTTTATCTAATGATTCATCCTCATACCTTAAAACCAAATAATATATAGAACAATTTAAAATTATATAAGATCATTAATAACATATAATTACAATTCTATATATTTATCCTCATTTTACATGAACTTCCATTCATGTATACAAGTGATCCTATAATGAAAACTAAGAAAAAAAACTCTCAAATGATGAAATTAAACTCTATAACTCATCTAAAAACCCATAAACGAACTTAATAAAACCATAATGAATTAAATTAATGTATAAAAGGTTATGTATTTGTTAATTAATGATTTTAATTTGATTATCTAGGATATAAAAGAGAAGAGATCGTTCAGACATAAAGTAAGGGGAATTCTCAAAGCCGAATATCTTTCTTTGAGTTTTCTATCTTTCATCCCATTTTCAGTATGAATATGACTTTAATATCATTTATTCATAATTAAATTTTCTTTTCTAGGATATACATGTTATAAATATTGTTTTATGACAAATTCAAAGATTTTTGAAAAATAACTCTCCTTTCTAAAAATACATCTTTTACTTCTCATGAGATTGTTTCTTCTTCACTCAAAATTGATGATTCTTATAACAAGTATGTTATTACCTATCTATTTTGGGAATCTCAAAGTTTATTCATGAATGTATTATTTATTAAATGAAACCCATTTCTTTACATGGTTTATTTTATGTCCAATATTGATATACGTTCTATGTGGCATTCATGATAATGTAAATGTTAGGATGTGATGGGTGCACCTAGAATTATATAGCACATGTAAATGATATGATGTGATGAGAGTACCCAGAATTATATAGAGCTTTGATTATTTAGGTAATGTGACATATCTCATATGAAAAAGTGAAATATGTGTGAACACGATTCTGACTTTGTTCACAACTATGTGTGGTTTTTGACCACTACGACATGATGTTTCATTTTTATACATTGAAACATTTCATGACTTTATTTAATGATTAATCTCAAGATTATGATCCTATGCCTATGTTATGATGATAATGATTATTCTCACCCCATGTTTTATTGATTCATGTTCTTATCTATCATATTGCTGGGATTTTATCTCACCCATTTCTTTGATGTATATCCACATGTGATTACTTATTCTAAAAAGAACATGAGGGTCAATAAGAAGTTAGAGAAGAAGGAATTAAACAAATGTTTATGTTTTATTTTTTAAAATTTATGTATGGTCCTAATTTTACCAAGACACTAAACATTTTGATATTGGTTGTGTATTGATTTTATGTTTTTTGTCTTTAAAATGATGTAATAAATTATATAAGAAAAGTAGGGTCACCATAGTTGGTATTAGATCACGGTTTAGTTAATTTAGGAACTATGATTAGAGAACCTTAGTGAAAACCATTAGTATGAGACTAAGTATAAGTAATCACCAAAGAATATATGTTTTAGAAAATTCTAAACATAGGGATCCCCAAGATACGCCTTTAGAGTTAATTGAAAAAATGAATAAATTATTTATTCATGACTTGCTGACTTATGTTTTGTTCTAACCATTTATATTTTAGAAAATGGTGGAAAACAAGAGAAACCAGGTCAACAACCCATGTAAGGGACAATGTAGTGATTGCTTGAATGACATTCCTAATTCCTTGGGAGGTGGAGTTCAAAATTTCATGGTGACTCTTACTTATCTATCTCAGGTTATAAACAATAACCCAAATAGTGTGGAACATCCACCTTCACCTAAGAGGAAGAAACCAACTATTGAGTGTTTTATGCAAAAATGACCACCAACGTTTAGTGGATCTTCCAATCCACTAGTCATGGAATAGTGGGTCAAATCAATGGAGAAGATCTTTTATATGCTTCAATATTCTGATATGGATAAGGTTACTCTCCCTATTTACCATTTATATGGAGAGGCTGAACAATGGTGGGATTTGATTAAGAACACCAAACCGAAGGAAAAAGTTGAAGAGATGGAGTGGGAAGAATTTAATCTAATGTTTCTTAACAAGTATTTCCCTTGAACTCTTTGTACAAATATGGAGATAGAACTAATAGTGTTGAAGAAAAATTAAGGTTAATCTATCACGACATTTGAATAATATTTCAAAAGGCTTTCAAGGTACACTTATGGGTATTTTTATCAACAATGATAGAAAAATTGATAGATTATTTAGTAGTTTAAAACCACACCATTAAAAGGATATTAAAATTCAAGACTTTGGGATTTATAAAGAAGTTTTTAGATGAAATATCAAAGTGGATATGGAGTTTTGAGAATGTTCCCATGGATATGGTGATAAGAAATGAAAGATAAAGTTTCAAGATAGAGGATATAATGAGAAATGTGGATAGAAAACTCAACCACCTAGATGTCAAAAATGTGGGAAGAAACATCATGGGAACTTCCTCAAAGGGACAAATAAATGATTCAAGTGTGAGAGAAAAGGATACCAAGCTCATGAATGTCAAAAATCCATGAGTAAGCAGGACAATGTGGTGGAGGAAATGAGAGAACCACCCATGGATCAATTATTCAACTACAGGGAGCAAGGGAACTATGCAAGCTAGTGGACTAAACCTCGAGTCCTCGAGGGTAATCAATGCCATCAGACAAAAAATACAAAGGAATAAGGGAAGTCTTATACCATCACTACTACTGAAGTGGATCAATAAAATGAAGTCATACAAGGTACATTTCCTATTCACTCAAGAATGGAAAAATTCTTATTTGATTTTAGTTCTACGCATTACTTAATATCTTGAAAGTTTTCTAGAACTATTGAATCAATGATCTGAAACCTTGAAGTATAGATATTTGTAAAAACACCTAGTGGTGGAATCATTACAACCCAAGTGTTAGACTCTTCTCCCATTGATATATGTGGGAAGATTCTTCCAGAAAATATCGTGATACTTACCTTGGTGGAATTCAATGCTATAATGTGAATGGATTAGAGCTCCTTATACAGAGAGCATATCAATTGTTGAGAAAAGGAGTTATCTTTTCATATTCTAAGCTATCCCATGATCCTGTTAAAATTCAAGGAAGATCAAGAATCTTCTTTAGAAAATCCTTCAATAGTGTGGGTGTTGATTCCCTATAAAGAGGCATACCTCTCTCAAATAGTTGAGTCAAAGGAAGGTATCAACCTAGGGGAACTCCCATTGTGAGGGAATACAATGATGTATTTACTGAAGAGTTACCTAGACTTCTCCCAGATCTTGAGTTAGAGTTCTCAATAGAACACATACCTTGAGCTACTCCTATCACAAAGTGTCCTTATAGGATGAATCCTATCGAACTGGAGGAGTTAAAGAAGCATATGTAAGAAAATTTGGAAAAAGTATTCATATTCCCTAGTGCACCAACTTGGAGTGTGCTAGTGCTCTTTGTCAAGAAGAAGGATGGATCAATGTGGCTGTGTATCGATTATCAGGAGCTCAACAAGATCACCATAAAAAATAAGTATTCTCTTTCATGAATTGATGACTAGTTTGATCATTTATGAGGAGATTAGTACTTATCAAAGGTGGATGTTTGTACTAGATATCATCAACTAAAGGTAAAGAAGAAAGATATTTAGAAGACTGCCTTCTGTAAAAGGTATGGACACTATAAGTTTCTAGTGATTCTCTTTAGACTTACTAATTCCCCTAAAATATTTATGTATTCATTGAATAGAATCTTTAGAAATTACCTCAACACATTTTTAGTACTGTTTATCAATGATATTATCATATACTTCAAGAGAAAGGAGGAAGATGAAGAATATCTAAGGATTGTTCTGGAAACATTGAGGAAAGATAAATTGTATGAAAAGTTCATTAAGTGTTAATTTTGGATACAAAAAGTCACATTCTTGGGACACATGATCACAAGTGAAGGAATTTCTGTGGATCTTAAAAAAAAGGCAATTTAGGAATGACCTAGACCCTCTAATGTCATAAAAATTCGTTGTTTTCTTGGATTAGTTAGGCACTACTAATGTTTTGTGAGAAATTTCTCAGGATTTTTAATCCTACTAAATAAGTTAACAAGGAAAGGGGTACATTATGTATGGATGGAAGAATGCGAGGAAAGATTTAAAGATCTAAATAAGAGGCTGATCACTACACCTGTACTCACATTATCAAAAAGTGGAGAAAGTTTTGTGATATAAAATGATGCTTCAAAGAAATTATTGGGTTGTGTACTGATGAAGAATGATATTGTGATAGCCTAAGCTTCACAGAAGTTGAAGATTTTTGAGAATAAATACCCGATACATGATCTGGAGCTAGCGACTGTGATTTTTGCCTTGAAAATATAGAGGCACTATCTCTATGGTGAGAAGTGTGACATATATATTGATCAAAAGAGAATAAAGTATTTATTCACACAAAACAAGATCAACATACATCAGAGGATATGGTTAGATATAATAAAATACTAAGATTTCTCTATTCACTATCATCTTGGAAAGGTGAACAAGACATCTTACGCTCTTAGCAGAAAAGAACCTGCTACTCTATCTAGGTTGCGGATTGAGAAAGACCCTGTATTCATGGATATGTAAAGGATGGATTTGGAAATCATAACGGTAGAGAATACATCCTACCTTACCCAAATGATTTCCCAACCATCTATCCAATAGATAATTAAAGAGGCACAAAGGGATGATTTGGAGTTATAAAAGAAAGAAGGGAAGTTGAAAGAGTTCCATATCGATTATGATGATGTGATTTGGTTTGGAATGAGGATTTTTGTGCCTTAATCACTTGGGATAAGGAAGGAGCTATTAGATAATGAAGATATCTCAAATTTCTCTATACATCATGGGAGTACCAAGACATACCATGATCTTCAAAAACACTTCTGGTGGGATAACATGAAGAAGGAGACTACAGAGTACATCTCAAGGTTATTGATATGTCAAAAATTTAAAGCCAAGTTATATAAGTCCAAATGTATGATGAAACCATTTCCAATAACCATGTAGAAATGAGAGAATTTCACCATGAACTCCATCAATGGTCTCCTGAATACATCTAAAGGAAACAATACTATATGGGTTGCGGTGGACTGAATCACCAAGACTACCCACTTTATCTCTATCTGGGAAGATCTATCTCTTAAAAAACTTGCAAAGATATATGTGAAGGAAGTGGTGATAATGCATGGGGTTCCACTCTCGATTTTCTATGATCGTGATACCATTCCCACATCTAAATTCTGGAGGAGTCTTCAAAATTCTTTGAGTACCGAAATGAATTTCATCACGACCTATCACCCCCAAACTAAAGGATAATATGAAAGGACTATTCAGATGCTCAAAGACATATTAAGATCCTAACCAATGGAATTTAAAAGTGGATGAGATAAACATCTCACATTTTTTGAGTTCTCTATAACAATAGCTTCTGCTCAAGTATTTAGATGGCTCCATATGAAGCTCTATATGGAATTCAATTTAGAACTCTAACCTGTTGGGATGAAGTTGGTGAAAGAAAGATACTTGGACCTGATCTTGTGTAATAGATGACATAGAAGGTTCAAGAAATCCACAAACATATCAAAGATTCTCATAGTTGAAAAAAGAGATACATTGACAACCATAGAAGGTACTTGGAGTTCGACGTTGGAGATAAAGTCTTCCTTCTAATATCACCATGGAATAGAGTCATGTAGTTTGGAAAGAAAGGGAAGCTAAGACCAAGGTATATTGGACCCTTTGAGATACTTGATTACATAAGATTCATGGCCTATCGACTTGAAATTCCACCAAATATGGCTCAATTTCATGATGTGTTCCATGTATCACTCATGAGGAAGTGTATACTAGATCACTTGCATGTATTGAACTCAGAGATGGTACAACTGGAAGATGATCTCTCTTATGATGAGAAACCAATAAAGATCATAGACCGGTTAGATATGGTTCTATGAAACAATACAAACTACATTTTCAAAGTGTTTTAGAGGAACCATAAGTAGGAAGAAGCAACTTGGGAGCTGAAGGAGGTGATAAAGGAGAAGTACCCTCACCTATTTATGTAAAACAAAAATTCTAGGGAGAAATTTTGAAAGAGGGGAAGAATGTAATGACCCAAACTTTTATCAATGGAATTTTACCCTTCTTATAGCAACTCTATACAGTATAAATCACATAAAATCCCTTAGAGATCATAATAAAAACTTTATAAATGAATAATTAATGAAATAAGAATCATTTCTAGAAGTTAAGGAACCAATATCAATGAAATAGTAACTTGAAATTAGAAATAGTAATATGAACCTTATGAATAATAAACCAGAAAAATGAATAGTAACCTCACCCATTAAAGTATAAATAAAATTTAGGCATTTTATGAATGAAATTATGATATGATTATACCATATAATAAGTAAATATTTTTTTTAAATTATTAATTAAGTGTTGGTATTTTTATAAGTCATAAATATTTAGTTACAATTTTATGATTAATTTAACAATTTAAAATAAAATTATTTTCATAAAATATATTCATAAATTAATATTTTGATGTCTTATGATTTTCAGATAATTTTATGAGACCTAAAGTAATTTTTCAAAGTGTTATAAAATGAGTTATAATTTTAAAATCTGTATTTTCCAAGTAAATGGTGATTTTAATTAAAAATTAAATAAATAATATTTAGAAAATTATTTTCATAATATGAAGTTCATTTTTGAATTATACATGTCGAAAAATGTTTAGGGTGATTTTTTTGGATTTTTCTAAAATATTGGAATTTTCGGTGAATAGTAAAATATGATAATTTATGATAAAAGATAAATACATGAATTATGGACCCATAGATGGTGTATGGATGATTTAAGCCCAAAATATTAAACTATAATTCATTATTTTAATATATTTAGTCACAATTCTCAAACTATTCATAGTCTTGAGCTAAAATAATAAACTAATGAATATAATAATGAGAAAACACCCCTCTCCTCCCCTATAAATACCTCCCTCACTACCTCTCCTCCTCACACCTTACAAGCTTTGATACTTGTCTAAATTCTTCCCAAAACACTTCCATATCCTCTTCCCCACTTCTATAAGGTTCTGATCTCAACAAAAGACCAAACCTAGCCGCCTTGAGGTGGTTCTCAACAAGAGAATTCAAGAGGTAAATCCTCTTTCTTTTTCCTTTAATTTCATTTTAATTTCTTTTCTTTTATTACCTCTATTTATCCAAATGGAATGATAAATATAGTATTATTTATATATTGGAATTATATAATTTTAATGTAATATTCTTCATTAAAACCATTCCCCTCTCTTTTTATTCTAAAAAAAATGAAATCATCGCCTGTGATGTGTCAATTTACCAACATCATAGATGATGCATTTTCATTTTCCTTTAACACCATCAAGGATATTCTTAAAAAAGTTATGATGGTTAAAATAGATTATAAATTTTATTTTATAACCTTTATTATGTTATGGAAATAACATATACATACGATATTAAATAATAACATAAAGCTAGTTTGTGATGATCGAAAAATCACCAAAATGATTTAAACGATTATCACAAACATTCTATCTAATTATTCATCCTCATATCTTAAAACAAAATAATATATATAACCATTTAAACTTCAATAATATCATTAATAAAATATAATAACAATTATAGATATTTATCCGCATTTTACAAGAACTTCCATTCATGTATACAAGTAAACCGATCATGAAAACTATGAAAACGAACACTCCCGAACAATGAAATTAAACTCTACAACTCATCAAAAATACCATAAATTAAATTAATAAAACCATAATGAATAAAATTTAAATATAAAAGGTTCTATATTTTTAATAATTAATTTAATTTTATTATCCAGGATATTAAAGAGAAGAGAGCGTTCAGACATAAGGTAAGGGAAATTCTCAAACCCGACTCTCTTTCTTTGAGTTTTCCCACTTTCACCCCATTTTCAGTATGGATATCACTTTAATATCATTTATTAATAATTATCTTATCTTTTTTGGGATATACATGTTACCAATATGGTTTTATAATAAATGAAAATATTTTTCCAAAAAACTATTCTTTCTAAAAACACATCTTTTACTTCTCATGTGATAATTTCTTCTTCACTCAAAATTGATGTTTCTTATAACAAGTATGTTATTCCCTATCTGTTTTGGGAAACCCAAAGTTTTTTCATGAATTTATTCTTTATTAATTCAAACCAATTTCTTTCCATGTGTTATTTTATGTCCAATATTGATATATGTTATATATGGAATGCATGATAATGTAAATGTTATGATGTGATAGGTGCACTCAAAATTATATATCACATGTAAATGACATGATGCTATTAGTGTTCCCTAAATTATATAGAGATCCAATGAATTGGGTAATGTGATGTATCTCATGATAAAAAGTAAAATATGCGTGAATATGATGCTAGCATTGTTCACAACTATGTGTGGTAGTTGACCACTAAGATATGATGTTTTATTTTTATGCATTTCCCTATTTAATGCCTTTATTTAATGCCTCCTATAATGATTATGAATCTATTCCTATTTTATGATGATAATGGTTATTCTAACCCCATGTTTTATTGATTTATGTTCTTATATATCCTCTTACTGGGATTTTAGCTCACCCCTTTCTTTGAGGTATATCCTCAGGTGATTACTTGTTCTAAGGAGAACATGGGGGCCAATAAGAAGCTAGAGAAGAGAAATTAAACAAATTTTTATGTTTTATTTTGTAAAAGTTATGTATGGTCCTAATTTTACCAAGACACTAAATATTTTTATCCTGGTTCTGTAATGCTTTTATGTTGTTTTTATTTAAAATGATGTAATAAATTATGTAAGAAAAGTAGGGTCACTATAGCTATCCCCTGTAAAGGTGGGAGGATGATACTGCTAGAACTCATGATTCAGATCATCCAAAATAGGTGTAGGTTATAGAGAATCCTGTATGGACTACATAATTTTTAGAAAACCCTCTCAAAAAATGAGTGTTAATGCCCAAATTGATCATAATAGGAAGTGCCTCAAGTGGCACTACACGAGGAATAACTGGTGGCTCAGGGCCCACCACCTATGGAGCGTGGTCGCTTCCACCCTCCTCGTGTAAAACATGAGGATTTCGTGTTGGTATATCTCTATAAATTCCAATCACATTCCTTAGATAACTATTGAGAATAAATAGATACACTAGCGAAAGTAGAATGTAATACCAAGGGATCACTGCCCAAAATACTATCTTTAACTACCTGCTTAAAAGGCCAGGGTATCTGTAAGTGTTCAAGTCTAATTTACATGGGTTCAAGTAAGTGAAAGGGTTAATCACACTTTGCCTCTTCATTTACTAGAAACCATTTGTTTTTTATAATCCAATATTTAATTTTAAGGTTTTCATTTTCTCATATACATATATAACAAGTTGATTAAATGAATCACCATTCCCAATGAATCAAGTCCCATACACATTATCACTGAAACTGACACCCATTAAATTTTTGTTTAACCCCATCCACATTTGGTATTAGAGTGTAATGGGTAACATACGATGAATTGACTCAAAAAATTACCCATTCCAATCCACAAGGGTCCATACACCTCATGAATTGAAATTGAAAATCACTCAATCAAATCCAAAGAGAAGATCATGTAACTATAAATAATATGTTAGAAACATAAGAAAAAAATTTAACTACCATATATCACTCAAAAATCATATGAAACACATGAAATTAAAGCAGTAAAATGTACCTATATGGCATGACCTATGCATGACATGTGATTTCTAAGTGCCTATTATGATGCATGTAACAATTATTCCTTAACCTTATCTCATTAGGATAAGGATGAAAGATAAACCCCAATCATAATAATAATAATAAACACCACACAACATTTTCATCACCCAATAGTGAAAGTATATCAACTTTAATAAGATTAAAACAAAACAATGATTCTTATTTTAGGAAACTCGGTGTTTACCTCAAATGTGGGTTATCTATGACCAAGAAGGAATTATATCCAAGTAATGAATCATTCAAAATCTCCTGTATATTGTCTGAAAATATTAAATCAAGAAAGGAACTGATATGATTGCACTCTGTGAAGTCCTGACCTGGGTGTCACTCAAAGGTGCCCCGAAGCTGGTTGGCCACATGGCCTCAAGCATGCCTCCCCATATGCTAGATACTTCCGAATAGTAGTGAGGTCCTAGGGTGTGTTTGTGGGGATAATATTCCCCTATTACTAGAGTGTAACACAATAGATAAGTAATAACAGGAAAATATAGGAATCAATTGAATAAATGAATAACTAGTGGAATATATTAATAAACATCAAATCGCTAAATAATAATCAATGTTAAAAACTAAATCATACATAAAAGATGATGATAGTGTATGTCACGTTAGTAAAAATATAGAAAATAGGTATACATGGTAGCAAGAAATACATGTTATAAAAAATAATAAAAAATATTCCACAAAGTATCCAAGCACCCCGAGCATTGGCCCAACCATATTCTACCAAGATCCATCCTAAAGCAAGCATCTAAGATCAGGTGTCCAAAGTGGGACACTTCCCCTTATCAAAACCTGTATACATATAGTTTTATTGGGTACCATTGGAGGCCCAGATAGGGTGTGAGATAAATCTCAATAGACCACCACCAATGTAATATTTACAATCCAGTCAGTGTAATATAAACTGATATAGTTTTCAAGTATATAAATGTAAATTAATACAAAAATGTAAATATCTCAATACTTGCTTCAGCCTTAGCTGGTGTATGAACATGTCATCATATAATTAATTATGTTACAGTTTATATAAAGCAATTCATGTGAGGTATAACTATCATTGACATAATATCATGGTAATAATAATAATAATGGATCTAAGGTATAACAAGGCATCCTGTAATGATGATAATAATAAAGAGGATTCAATGTAATAACCAAGGTATCTTTGACCATAGGGGTCGATCCAACTCAGTAATAATATAAAGCCTGACTGTAATGGGCTATGAGTGTAATCCAAGGGGAATATCCAAAGGTATTCCATGTAAATAGATCTAACAAAGTCCAAGGATCTCATCTAAGGTAAAATGGGCTAAGTATGATTGGGCCCAATGGGGTGTATCCATGGCTCCACATGTCGGAAGACATCACGTTGGATCCAAGGAGCATATAGTCATTCTAATACATAGAAGATAGTGAAGTGATCCTATAACAGCATTCTAGGAATTCTCTAGTAGACATGGGCCATGTTCCAAGGTGGGTATCTCTTTTGGATACCAGCTCCTTGAATCAGAATGGTTCCCTCTGAGTGCTCAAGCCATTCTATCAAAAATCCAATGATGGCTCAAGTGTAACCACTCCTATAAAGATAAAAAGTCCAATATAAAATAATCACCTTATATATAATTCATTGTTTAATTAAGGCCATGTAATCCTCATGCCTTTTAATATTTAGTAGGTTCATTCCTTTACCTTTCATACTATGTGACAAGGCTAAGAGGACATGAAAAATTTTATTGGTTTAGTTACATATCCAATAATTAGGTTCATTACTTTACCTTTCATAATAATGAAAATGTGTCATAAGGACATGCAACCAAAATCCATTTCAATTTATAATCATTTAATAGGTTCTTTCCATTTCCTTTTATTAGTCATAACTAGGAAAATAAAGACTAGCAACCAATTCTATTTACATAAGTCAATTCCAAGTGATATATATAGTACACTTGCCTTTTTATCATTCATAATTTAATTTATAACCCTCAACTTAGGTGGGTCAAGTGGAAGCATAGATGAACAGTGTCACATATAGTCATAACAAATCCATAAGAGGCATAAATAATTAAAACAACCTACTTGGGTTGGTCTTCGTTGAGGTCATAACTTGTAATGATGAAGGACACATATAGAACCTGATCTAGAATATGAGCACGATGAATATAAGAATGACACATGAATTAAATAGGCAACACCCGATGAAATTGGCACGCGTGCACATGATGAAAGTTTATAAAACATAAAGACTTGAGGGATGAGTCGTAGACCACCTACCTCGAAGATATAACACTCTCCTTGCCCAGTATCATACTTTAGTTTGTCCTAGATTGTAATAAATCTGAAGAATGAATCAACACCATGAAAATAGGGAATATAAGCATTCATATAAATAACTCTGTCGAGGATAAGAGAAACACAGAACTACTCAAGATGATCGGATTACTTACTGATACACATCCAATGAGACGAATGATGAAAGAACCAGACACCCGATCAAAGATTTATTACAAATCCTAAGTTTAGGATTCCAAGGGAGACTTAACGTGAGAATAGGGGGATACCACTGGATTAAATAATGAATAAAGTATGAGGGATAATTTTAATTATATTTATTGGAAAAATGGAAAATTCACCCAAAATATCTGGGTCTCATGGTTTGGACACATAGTTGTAGAAAACATGCACCTCTCACTATCTAAGGAGGGAACCCATACAGTTTCATGTGCACAGTTTAACTAACCATGCACAAACTGTGAAATATGCTATTATACATTTTTATGAGCTACTTTCATGGGAATAAAACCCCTGGTGCACGGTTAAGGAAAACCATATTCCATGCTTTCTCCTCTCTCTAGCCCCACACAGTTAGGGGTAACCATGTGGTCTGCCCTGTACGATTTCTCCTAATTGTGTGGCCAACCTATTTTCCCCAAAAAGTTAGGATCCAAGCTCTGAACAATCCCTGGACACCCCCAAAAAACCTGTTACCTCATTAGTAATCTATATTAGGTCTAAAATAAAGAATTAGACCAAATTTTAAAAGTATCCATACTTATAGGAAAACCGGGGTACTTACAAAAAGGCACCACAACAAAGCCTTCTTCTACTGCATTGTGGTCCCCATCCTTTACTCAAAACCACACTATATTACCCACAACTATGATTTGGTTCTCCACCATACTATAAAGTTTCATTCACTAACACCCAAGAACCCACTTTGGGTGTGCTTCCACTAAACCAAGACCGCAAAAACCTCCCAAAAACCAATTAAAACATAGACAAGACTCCCAATCTAAGACCCTAATCCAAAAATCCAATTTCTCCTAAAATTTCACCAACCATAACGACTTGATTAATTACAATATACACACCATAAAAACTTTCTATATCTATAAATTCCTATGAACAATGAACACCACAAGACTGGTCCTAAAGCTAGAATTAAAACCCCACACATAGGCGGGGTTCTCCCCACCACAAAGGAATTTACATCTCCCTAAAACTATATATCACCCAAAATGATAATAAAACTAATAAAAATCATCAATAAAGAATAATATAATAATAAAATAACTAATTCAAACAACCAAATTCTCTTTAAACCAATACATATCATGAAATGGAATACTACTGAAAACATAAAATACCTTCAACATTAAATATATTTTCTAATACCAATGAAAAAAAAAGAAAAAAAAGAAGTTCTATATTGTAACAACCTATCCTGGGTTGAAATTTGAACTGGAACCCGAACCGGCCACTTGGCACTGAACTGAGGGGTATTCCTGATCCCCATGTCTAGAGAAAATCTCCAAGGAATTACATAAAATATTGAGAATGATTTTACCATTAAATCATAGTTAACAGAAAACATTATTTCTCCTAAAAATCCAGCATGACCATTCCATAAGTCGGAAGTACAAGCCAAAATCAAATAAACATAAATATAACAAGCAGTAGATATAAATTTAAATAATTTAAATTAAATGAAATCCCTATACTCACCCTCTAAACTCCATCACTTTCAATAAGATCTGAGTCCCACTTTGATGTTCAAAAATATAATTCAATACATCAATAACCATAATTGAATGTAGTAAAATCCTACTTAGACTATGAAATAGAGAAACAAATAAAAAAAATAAAAAAAATAAAGGACTAACCTCAAATCCCAAAATCAATTGATTCTCCAATAGAAGTCAATATATAGACCAAGAACATGAAACTAATATGTATAATAGGAATGAGAAAATGAAAGATCAATAGTCCACCACCAACCTTTCCACATGCCAAATTTTTAATTATAAAACTATTTCCAAGCTAGTTTATAATAAAAAAAATAAGGTTTTCCATTTCATAAAACAAAATAAAATTAAAATATTTTTTTTGTTTCAAGAAAACAATCATTTTTCTCATTTTAAATCCAACTCATTTATTTTCAAATAAAAATTATTATAAATTATTTTTGGAAATACATTTCAAAACCTTTATTTTTAATAAAGAAAAATAAAATATCCAAATTTGATTCCCAAAAAATATTTTCAAATCAAAATTTAAAACCATTTTACAAACACACCCACCTATAGATAAAGGATAACAGTCAAATAGAACCTCAAGGTTAAGAAGTAAATAAAAATATAAAGGTGATATTGGTAATAAGAATAAGGTGATACTATAGAGAAAAAATAAATACCCTATGTGAACCACCTATAAAGGTACATGCATTAGGGATACTAACCTATGTACTAAAGTAATACTACCTTTAACGAGATACAATCAACTTAGTCCAACCTACAAGAACCTATCCATCCTAGAAGTACCATTGAACTATCCAGGCCTTAAGATCTTCAACCTAGGAGCACAAAGCTTCCATGGGAAAACATATGGCCACCTCTACAACTCAATATCTCTCTTGCAATACACATACTTTCCTAGAGTTTATACTCATACATGACACTAGTTAGTGAACCAACATTACCATTACCAATATAAAATTGAAGGTGAGAAAACATCCAATTCTCAAGGAAGACATAAAAAGTATAATAGTGACTCACCCTCACCTCTAACGCCCTCACAAAGAAATAAAACCAATCTACATCATCAAATCATCATAGTATAGAAACCAATCCTCAAAGGGTGCAAAAAATATGAGGGGAAACAAAGAAAAGAACAAGAAATGAGTAACCCATTTAAAAGTGTCAACCAAGCCTTTAAAAATAAACTAGACTTGGGAGGGGAAGTTATTTTTTTACATTTTAAAACTCATTTATAAAACCATTATTGAAACACCATGTTTTGAAATCATTATTTAAAATTCATTTATAAACCAATACACTTTCCTATAAATATCCCAAGGTTTAAAACCTTCCCTTTAATTAATATCATGACCTAAATGAGGACATATCATTTTAAAACCACCTAATTTAATTAAAAAAATTTAAAACCTTTTTAAAATACTTGGAATTTAAAGTATAACTTGAAATAACAAGTAAATCCTAAGATAAATCCATTTAAATACTCAATTTTTTTTAATATCATCAATGTAATTTTAAAGGGCCATTAGTGAAATAACATAAATAGTTGACATTCACAATAAAAGAAAATCATATTTAAATAAATATTTAAAATAGAAAAACCTTTTGATTTCAATGAAAAACATGATAAAATATAATAAAAATGTATAATAAAATCATAGAAAATAAAAAAATAATTTTTTTAAAGTAATAAATTGACAGTTCTTAAATTAAAAGTTAGTGAATGGGTAAACTAACCATAAATCGATGGAATATGACCCAAAATGCGTCAGCTCTGATGGTGGATGCCTAAGTAAGAATGAAGGGATCAACATAATCCCTTAACACCAAAGGAATCACAAAACACATGTCAAATCAGCACCCTAGGGTTCGATCAAGAGAGGTTCAATGATAGGGGAAGAAGAAATTGTGAGGAAAAAGAGAAATGAGGGAAGAGGAATCCCTACCTTGAAGGTCAGACCAAGAATCACTGATAAATAAAGAGGAAATAACAATGGGAAGGTGGTGCCAATGGGGGGTGGTCGCGCACAAGGAGGGTCAACTAGGGGGGTTTACACGATGCAGAGATAAGATAGAGTGAGGGATTTGGGGTTTAAAATAATAAATAAAATAAAAGGGTAAAAATAAAACTTTAATTTATAGGCAACCTGTATGGTTTACCCACATAGTTTTCCAAACCATGAGGTAATTATGTGACACTCACCGAATATCCACATTTCACTTCTCAAGGATACTCTTAGGTTCCTATATAGTTTAATTGACCATGTGATAACCATGAAAAACAACACTACTAAGAGATGAACCCAAACACATGACTTCCACATGGTTTTCTAATCGTGCAACCCTTAATTTTTTTTAAATATTTAAAATTCTCATCCCAAAACCCTCGATAACTCACGACGATTCAGGATAAAATAAAATAATTTTACATAAATCACACGGTAACACAATGAGTGTCACAATTCTCCCCACCATGCCACTTTTTCCTTATAAAATCTTAAGTTAATAAGAGAAGGCAAAAGAAAACTAGAGACCTACCCTCTATACAAGGGAAGACTAGTTATAAGAATGATTTAGAAGAAATAAAATGAAGGAGAACTACCTAACATGAACTATACTCTAAAAAAATATAAAAGCCTCAAAAAGTTTGAACCAACCATCCAAAAATTTCCCAATATTTCTAAGCACATTAAAATCACAAACCCTAAACCAAACATCCTCAGAAGAACAAGAAGACCTATCATGTCTCCCCACCATTTATAATTAAACTAAATAGAAAGAAAAAGTATTAAAAATAAAAAATAAGGAGTAAACACTTCCACAAAAATAATAAATCCTCAAATAACCATGACAGGTGATCCACATGAAACCAATATTTCTCTAAGAGAGAAACAAACCAAGGAAACACCTATGCATCCAAAAGTTAAAGTCACCAAGATTACCGAGATCCAAACCAAACCCAAATAATGGCATGTAATTTTACCTTGGTTCATCATACTCAATGGGTAAACTAGGAGATAAAAACTGGGACACCATCTCACAATGAACCCATCAAATGGAAACCAACACCCTCAAGTTCCCAATAGACTAAAGGAAAATTCCATCCCAGCTACTGAAGATGTGAATAAGGTTTCCCATTATCAACCCATCAAAACACATCAAGAATGTAACCTCAACATCCAAAACACTAATTCACACACCAAACAACAAAAAACCTTCCAATACATAATCCATCACCACATTCAAAAGGGGAAAACCCACAAATCCTCAATAACATCAAAATAAGTCTCCTATAATAATCCACCATCCAAGGACACATTCACAAGACCTAACACTAAAGATCATATCCAATTTTAACCCACCAAGTGGAATTCCCAACTCTTCTTAACCACTACATCACCTCATCATAATTTGGATCACCAAAGAGAGAAGGATAACACTCATATAATAAATCCTAGAGCATAAGAAAGTTCCAATTCCACTACTCTACTTGGAGTCTGAGAAGAGTCTGAAATGGGTGAAATCTCCTCTAAACAAAAAATAACACATCTAAAAGATTATCCTATGAGATGATCCATCTATTTTCTTTTTGACTATTCTGGGAGGAATATGAAAACTAACATAAAATATGAACCCAAACCATTCCATGTTCTATAAATCAAATCATGCAACACCACTCAAAATAAATTTCAAATTTTCATTTTGAAATTGATTATCTTATAAAACACTTAAAGAACCAATTGGAAACATACCATTTCAAAAATTAATTCATCCAAAATTACTTTGAAAAAGGTTTAAAAACACTCACCCCATAATTTTTTATCTATCCTAAAAACCATTTTATAAAATATCATTTGAAACTAATTTTAAAACAAACTAAACCAAATTTTGAAACTAAATACTTCTTATAAGACAGAAAAACCCATTTTCACTAAAATAGATATTTTAAAAAATTTCATACTAAAACCAATTCATAACACAAAAATTCATATAGAAACTTATCAAAAAAATATCAAACATTAACCAAAACAATTACATGATGAAAACACCAAACTTCTCATGAGTTTAGTGAAGTTACTAGCACCATCCAATGATGCTCATATGGTTGGCCATAATGTATGAGCTAGTTAGGAATGCCAAGTCTTTACCACATCTCCACCCCAAGACCAATAGGATCTTAAAAATCACTAAAACGTCTCATTGGGATACCAAATACCATATTTCAAATCAAAACACATCAAACCAATTAAAAGAAAAATCAAAATCTATGACTCAAGCTCGCACTACCCCAAGAAACTTGTGGATCCAAATGGAAAAGAGATAGCTAGATTCTCTCCCAAACCTACATCTCAAGTCATGGTGGTAAATTCTAACTCAATATTACAATTAAAACCTAAATAACAAAAGGTATACTCATGAACCTAGTCTCCCACCATGAAACCTAGGCCCCGATACCATTTTTATAGACTTGACTCAGGTTTCAATCCGAGCTAGATCCCAAATTGGACCTCCACTAACCCAAGGGGTGTTCTCAATCCCTATGGTCTAGTAACTATGGATAGGGAATTAGATACATTATTGGGAAAAAATTCACCCTTAAACCAAAGTAAACACATAAAAAAATTTCTCTTAGAAATCTGGCATGACCCATTTATATGTCAGACATTCAAGACAAAATCAAATAAATAGAAATATAATAAGCAATAAATATAACAATTTAAACAATTTAAAGTAAATGAAATACCTCTTCTCACCCTCTAACCCCATGACCCACAAATAGCTCTAAGTCCCACTGCAACCTCCACATATATAATTCAATCCACTAATAAGCACAAATGAAAGTAATAAAGGATTACTTGACCGATACATCAAATAAAACTAAATAAAAAAATAAATGACTAAACATAAATACAAAAATTAGTTAAATATCCAAGAGTAGTCAAGTGCCAAACCGAGAACCTAAAACTGAGATGTAAAATAAGTGCGAGAAAACACATGTTCAGTAGGCCACCACCTACCTTGCCACATGAAATTTTTTTAATTATAAAATAATTTCTAAGATAGTTTGAAATACAATAATAAAAATAATATTTTCTATTTTTTAAAATATAATGAAATTAAAATACAATTTTCATTTTAAGAAAATAATAATTTCGATCATTTTAAATTCAAACCATTTTCTTTATAAGAACAAGACCTATAAATTATTTTTGGAAAAACATTTCAAAACGTTTCTTGAAAAAATGATAAACTGAATGTCCCAATTTTATTTCCAAAACATATTTTCAAATAAAATTTTAGAACCATTTTAAAAACACACCCACCCATAGATAAAGGATCACAATTAACTAGAAAATCTAGGTCAAGAAGTAAACAACAATATAGATGTGTTAATAATAATAATAATAAGGTAATAAAATATAGAAAAATAAATCCCCTATGAAAAACACCTATCAAGGTACAAGCGTCAGGGATACTAACCAAGAAACTCAAGTAATACTATCCTAAACTAGTGACAATCAACCTATAAGAACCTGTTTGTCCTAGTAAACCCATTGAACTAGCTGATCCCTAATACACTCAACCTAGGAGCATGAATATGCCATAGGGAACAATCAGGGAACCTCAAAAACCTAATCTCTATCTAGAAAGACACATTCTTTCCTAGAGTTTTTACTCTTCCCGAATACTACTTAGTGACCTATCATTCCTATGACCAATATAAAAGTGAATGTGAGAAAACATCCAATGATTAGGGAAGACATCAAAAGTATAATAGTGACTCACCCTCACCTCTGATTCCCTAACAAATAAATAGTCCTAACCCACATCGTCCAATCATCATAATATAAAAACCAATACTAAATTGGTGAAAAAAATATGATGGTCAAAAAAGGGAATCAAAAGAAATGAGAAAACCACTTAAAAGTTACAACTGAGCCTTTAATAATAATATGGACTTGGGACGACAAGTTGTTTTTTCAAATTTCAAAACTAAGTTATAAAAACATTATTGAAACACCATGTTTTAAAATAATTCCTTAAAATTCATTTATAAATCAATTCACTTTCCTTTAAAACATCTGAGGTTTTAAAACCCTTCCTTTAATTTATGTCACAACCCAAATGGGGTCAAACCATGAGGTAACCAAGCGATACTCATATGATATCCAAATTTCACTTCAAACGGTTACTCTTAGTACCCCGCATTATTTAATTGACTGTGCACTAATCATGCTAAATGACACTGCTAAGAGGCAGACCCAAATTCATACTTTTATAACCATGTGGCCCTTTAATTTTTTTTAAAAAAAAAATTAAAAATTTATCAGCCATAAACCCTTGGGAACTCATGAAGAATCAACATAGACTAAAATAAAATAAAATAAACCACACTATAACACAACATGTGTCCCACATCCCTTAAAATAAAATCATTTGTTCAGTTTAGAACCAACCATAACATAACCTGCATACACCTCTTCAAAACCACAACATTAAATATTTACCTCACACGACTCCAAATAAAAATTCATAATTATATATAAAAAAATCCCCCTTGATTAATCAAAATTAATTTTCATTATAAAGCTACACTAAAAGTAAACATTTTAATCAACATGTTTATTCATTAACAAAATATCCCAAAAATCATTTTCCAGAAAATAAAACTCTTGAAAAAGTAAAATTTATAATTAGACACATGGGTACAATTTTTTATTCTAAGAAAACATGTATAAGAAAAAAAAGGATCAGAAAAAAAATCCATTCATTTTTAATTAAAAAACCATTTACCACAATAAAATACATTTTTAGGATTTGAAAATCATTTTTCACCACTCTTAAAAACTGATTATCTTGCAAAACACTACAATAATACCGATTCAAGTTTTAAATTATCTCATGTTTCAATATTTCAAATTAAAATCCTCATTTAAAACCTTTATTAACTTTGATGGAATTTAAAATAAGGAAACTATTCATCTTAATACTTATCCATAATATAAAAGTACAAATTTTCCTATTATTTAAATCACTTAACATAGAAAACTCCTTTTATCAGCATTAAATCAAAAAAAAGGTCCATTATACTTCCTCAAAACATTCCCAAAATGTTTTAAAAATATATTTTACTCATTTACACAATTGAAAATCATTTTTAAAGTCATCCCTATGAATGTAAACCTCCTAGTGAAATTTAAAAACACTTTATAAAACCAATTTTGATTAACAAATTGAATTTTAAAAAAGTGAACACCAAAAGTCATAACATAAAGGGGTGAATACAAACATAATAAACCAAAAATAACACCGTAAGTAAATCAATTTTATTCATCTCAAATTCAAGGTAAACCAAGACAAAAACAACTCAATATCACCTAAAAATCATTAGCATATATCACAATCAATTCATAATGCCAATAGAATATAATAAAAAGCATTAAGAAAGGAAAAAATATAAAAAACACACCCTTACAAGATATATGGTCCTTGTGTAAAACCTTCATCCCATAAAACCTGCCCATAAAACTCATTGGTTCCTCTTCTAATATCTATCAAAGGTGGAATTGTAACTATAAAGAAGGATAAATTGAAGTTGAAATTAAAATTTCATACTCTTGACTTCCCCTAAAAACTCACAATTTGATATGAAAGGTAGTGATCATGCATCTACACCTAAAATACATCTTGAGTTCTAATATTTATATTTCCAGTCTACCTTGACTCCACAAATAACATAAAACAAAACTAGGCCCTGATACCATTTTGTCAAAAACCAAATGGGAAACCCCTGATCTGGGTACCAAAGCTAACCCGTAACATAGATCAAAGGGTGTTCCCAATCCTCAAAGGATGAAAACTAGTACCTGAGCATCAATGAAACACTAATAATAATGGTTTCACCCAAATAAATGTGAATAGTTTGAAACTACCACCTGGAAGTTTGACATGACCACTATGTGCATCAAATGATCAAACACACCAAATAAGCAGTTTCCAAAAAAATTCACAAACAAAAAAGTCATAACCATATATAACATAAATCCTGAATCAAAAATAACATCTAATGAGAAAGACTAGGAAAAGAATAATTGAAACAACCAAAATGGCACGATATAAGTGATAAATAGAATAAAGACCTCAAACACCCGTCACCTCATGTCGAGCAAATATACTTTTCTTGGAACTGTTTCCGTACTCGAACCAACACCCTATTAAGTATAAAGAATATATTTTAAAACATTATAACCTTATTTTGAAAATCAAAATATATTTCCTTAAAATTTTATATTTTAATAACTTTATACTTCCTTAGTTATAAGAATGTTTTTAGAAAAAAATTATTTTTCTAGATAAATAAATATCATTTATCAAATGGGATTATTTTTTATAATCGGATGGATGATTAATTATTTCATCTGATGAATATTTAAAAAAGTCCACAAGTCAAAATTAAAACATAATCTATTGGAAAAAGTTATATCAAGACCATCAGAAAAACATTTGTTAAATTCATTAGATGAAGAAATTTTATTTTATCGAATGAACAATTTATATTCCAACCAGATGAAATCCAAATACACTGTAACAATGTAAAAGACTATGAGAATCAGATGAACATATTGAGATGAATTCTTTAAATTAAATAAGGATTTTATTTGAGGCCATTACAATGACCTCTAAGATTTGTGGATATGATTATTGGGAACTTTTCTATAAATAGAAGAAATATTCAAGAAGGCGATAGATTTTACAATCAAGACTATCTAAAGCTAATGTGAAGAGTTCATAACATATTGTTACTTTGAGATTTCTTCATTTTAATATTTTTTAAAGTATTTTTCTTAATTAATCCTTGATAGGATATTTTGTAAATGCCTTAAGAATTTTTGTGTTTGTAATTGTTTGTTTGATATTGCTGATTGAGGGATTTTGGGGATAATAATATAGAGGTGTGTCTGATCTTTCTAATCAAGGGATTCCAAGGATAAGAAGAAAGATGTATGTTTGATCATTGAATAAAGGGATTTTTTATTATAAGAAAGATATACCTTATGGTTAGATGAAAACCATGGATACCCAAAGTCAGGGTTTGTGAATTCCTTTACAATTAAGGTTAAAGTTTAGAAATCTTTTGCAAGGCTTTTTAAAGTCATTCTTAATTTCTTTATATGATTTGTTATAACTTGTTTTAATGAGTTTGTTTATTATGCTATGCATTAGATAAGGAAATTTTACTTATGTAATAAACTTTTCTTAACTCTAAATATATATAAATTATCAGTATAAATTCTATCTGATATATTTTATTAATCGGAAAGAAAGTTTGTTCGATAACCTATTTTAAGAGGATAAGTAAATTAACAGTTTTTATTTTATAAAATACAATTCAACCTCCCCACTTATAGGTAATCACACACTATTTCAATCATATAAACCCAAGATTGAATGTTATCCAATAGAACCTACATTTAACCTTTAATGCATACAGATGTGAGAAAAAATTCCTAGTAAGTAACCTCACTACACCTCATGCACAACCTTTAAAAAAATCCTCTTCAGGATAATTTAGAAATATAATTACAAAAGTATGTTTTTCTCTTTTAAGTAAAAAAGTCACATACATTCATCCCTTTAATTTTATTTTATCTAATGTAATCATTTTTTATATTTAAACATAAATGATTCTTAAAGTGTTTCAATAAGGGGTGGACATAAAGAGAAGGAAAATAGTTTCAAAACTCTTCTCTTGTAAAACACTTGTGTTTTCAAGTAAAAGAAAATAATACACTTTTAAACACTTTTTTGAGTTCCACTAGTAAAGAAACTAGTGATATAGAATAACTCTTTTTAAATAAATAAACCCCCCAAAGAAGATAAATGATACATAACAAACATAGAATAACCAACACCAAATAAATAAGATGGTGAAAACATATCAATATAAGAAACATATATAAACAACAATAATAGGGTGACGTGACACTGTATTTATAGATGAAAAAACTCCTCAAAATAAAAATATTCCTTGAAACTTATTCCCTTTCTAACAACTAGAGATATTTACCACTTTTCTAGCACCCTATGAATAACCTCTACCCTTACACTACGAGAAAAATGACTATTTGCGACGGGAAGAAAGCCCGTCGCAAATAACCCGTCTAGGAAGGTATTTGTGACGGGGAAAAGTGCCCGTCGCAAATAACCAATTATTTGCGACGGGATTTCGTCCCCTGTCCCAAATGGTTTGGTGCGACTTGCGTGCCAAACCGCGCGAATATCATTTGTGACGGGGAGATGTCCCCCCATCACAAATAGTTTGGCGCGACTTGCGCGCCAAACCGCGCGGCTTCTGTGCCAAACCGCGTAGGGGTATTTGCGATGGGAACCATATAAAATACCCAGCGACAGTCAATAACTTTTTGCGATGGGATGTCCTCCCGTCGCAAAAAGACTGTCGGCAGGTACTATTTGGGACGGGGCCCGTCGCAAATAACCTTTTAACCGTCGACAGTAATTAATGCGGGCGGGGTTAATTGCGACGGGCCCCGTCGCAATTACCACCATTTGCGACGGGAAACCCGTCGCTAATAACCCCGTCGCAACTAATCTAACCTATCTATACTCCCATCCGTTTTTTCTCCAAATCATTCACATCTTGGCCTCTCTCTCTCTCTCTTTATTTTTCAGTTTTAAAGAAAAATTTTCTTTTAGTTGTAGTTTTTTATACAAGAGTAATCAGAGAGCGTCAATTTCTTTAGAATATCAAAGTTTAAAGTATTTATATTTTATTTTATTTATATTTATTTTATTTTTTTAAGTTAATTTTAATTGTTGTTTATTTGTTCTAATTTAATTAGATTTCAATTGATTTTTATTTATATTTAGTTTTTCTAAGAAATTGATATTGTTAGTTATAATTATAAATAATTAGTTATAATTAATATTAATTAGATATAATTAGGAATAATTAGTTATAATTAATATTAATTAGATATAATTAGCAATAAATAGTTATAATTAGCAATAAATAGTTATAATTAGCAAGAAATAGTTATAATAAGCAATAAATAGTTATAATTAGCAATAAATAGTTATAATTAGCAATAAGTACATATAATTAGCAATAAGTACATATAATTAGGAATAAATAGATATAATTAGGAATAACTAGATATAATTAGGAATAACTAGATATAATTAGGAATAACTAGATATAATTAGGAATAACTAGATATAAATAGATATAACTAGATATAATTAGGAATAAATAGATATAATTAGGAATAATTAGATATAATTAGATATAATTAGTAATAATTAGATATAATTAGTAATAATTAGTAATAATTAGTAATAATTAGATATAATTAGTAATAATTAGATATAATTAGTAATAATTAGATATAATTACTAATAATTAGATATAATTAGTAATAATTAGATATAATTACTAATAATTAGATATAATTAGTAATAATTAGATATAATTAGTAATAATTAGTTATAATTAGTAATAATTAGATATAATTAGTAATAATTAGTTATAATTAGTAATAATTAGATATAATTAGTAATAATTAGATATAATTAGTAATAATTAGATATAATTAGTAATAATTAGATATAATTAGTAATAATTAGATATAATTAGTAATAATTAGATATAATTAGTAATAACTAGTAATAACTAGTAATAATTAGTAATAATTAGTAATAATTAGTAAAAATTAGATATAATTAGATATAATTAGATATAATTAGATATAATTAGATATAATTAGATATAATTAGTAATAATTAGTAATAATTAGATATAATTAGATATAATTAGATATAATTAGATATAATTAGTAATAATTAGTAATAATTAGATATAATTAGTAATAATTAGTAATAATGAGTAATAATTAGTAATAATTAGTAATAATTAGTAATAATTAGTAATAATTAGTAATAATTAGTAACAATTAGTAATAATTAGTAATAATTAGTAATAATTAGGAATAATTAGGAATAATTTGGAATAATTAGGAATAATTAGGAATAATTAGGAATAATTAGGAATAATTAGGAATAATTAGGAATAATTAGCAATAATTAGCAATAATTAGCAATAATTAGGAAGAATTAGCAATACTTAGGAACAGTTAGGAACAGTTAGGAATAATTACAAACAGTTAGGAATAGTTAGCAACAGTTAGCAACAATTAGCAACAGTTAGAAACAGTTAGGAACAGTTAGCAATAGTTAGAAATAGTTAGGAACAATTAGCAACAGTTAGCAACAGTTAGCAACAGTTAGCAACAGTTAGAAACATTTAGCAACAGTTAGCAACAGTTAGCAACAGTTAGCAACAATTAGCGACAATTAGCAATAATTAGCAATAAAAAAAATTATATTATTAATATTTACGAAAAAATAATATTAATATTAGTAAAATACTAAAAAATTTATAGAATATTAAAATTATCAATATTTACAACAGACTTTGCTCTATTCTTAACATGTTCAAATCTCAAAGAGTCTCCAATTGTCAGGTCATGCACAATAAAAAGTTTGTGTCAGTCATGTCTAATGTAAACTCTATAGTTGTCTTTGCATGGTTGATCACCTCGTAAGTAGTGTTGCAATCAGACAAATCAAGTCATGACTTTCTTATCTATAAGAATTATCTCACATGAACCTTTACATAGACCATTCTTCCTTGAAAATTTAAGGGAAAAATAACGATATCCCCTTAAATTTTTAAGGAAGAATGATCTATGTAAAGTGTCATGTGAGATGATTCTTAGAGACGAGAACGTCATTACTTTGGTCGTCCTATTGCAATACTACTTGTGCGGTGATCAACCATGCAAGTACAATTATAGAGTTTACATTGGACATGACATACACAAAATTTTTAATGCGCATGACTTGACAATTAACGATCCTTTGAGATTTGAACATGTTAAGAATAAAACAAAGTCTGTTGTGAATATTGATAATTTTAATATTTTATAAAATTTTTATTATTTAAATAATATTAATATTGTTTTTTCATAAATATTGATAATATAATTTTTTTTATTTCTAATAATTAGTAAACAAAATCTGCTTGGATAATGAAGGGAAAATTTGTAATCATATCCACAACGATGATTATCAAATTTCCTTTCATTATTCAAGAAGTTTTCCTTTTTCTAAGTATTGCTAAGTATTGCTAAATTAGTAATAATTAGTAATAAATTGTAATAATAAATAACAATTAGTAATAATTAGTAATAATTTGTAATAATTAGAAATAATTAGCAATAATTAGGAATAATTAGGAATAATTAGGAATAATTAGGAATAATTAGGAATAATTAGGAATAATTAGAAATAATTAGAAATAATAAGTGTGAGAAAGATGCAATTAAATGAGATGTCAGAAAAAAGAGTAGCCGTCAATCCACTGTAAATTGTGTCACCCTTAATTAATAATAATTATTAAGTAGTTGAAATTATTTATCTTCTTTTTCAGATAGTGTTTTTATAATTTCAAACTATTCAAAAACAGTGATGATTTTATAATTTATGTAGAAAAATATGGAACAAGGAAGTCGACATTAGTCATTATTAGATGATCAAGCTTGGATAAATCAGCACAGAAATCCAAATGGTTCTGGTTTAAATCCTATCTATATTGAGGGTGTTTAAGCTTTCTTAGCATTTGCATCATCAAAATTAGAATATATTTCATAAGGCACAATTAAGTGTCCTTGTAAAAAATGTGCTCTGAGAATTTTTGACACATTTGATAAAGTTGGGGGACATCTCTTGCTGTTTAATTTTCAACCATATTATGTTTTTTGGTATCAACACAGTGAATGAAGTTCCAGAGAATATTCTAATAACTTGATTCCGGATCCATCACGGTTTCAAAATTTAGTACGTGATGTTGCAGGTCCATCTGTGCAACAAATAGAAACTCTTGATGATATTGATTTAACTCCTGAGTTGGAACAATCCAAATTTTATGAGTTGTTGAGGTCTGCTGAGGATGCATTATATCTTGGTTGCAAGATAAGAAAATTAGAAGCGGTTGCAAAATTTATGGCTATTAAATCAGATAATGCAATGTCAAACAACTGTTTTGATTAGATATTTTCTTTGGTTAAAACACTGTTACCTGAAGGAAATGTGTTGCCTATAAATTACTATGAGATAAAGAGGATGATTCGTAATTTGGGCCTTAGTTATTGGAAGATTCATGCATGTCCAAATGATTGCATCTTATATTCTGGAAAAATGAGTCATTGGATATTTGTCCCACATTTGGACAATCAAGGTATAAAGAAGATCAACCAGGGAAGTATAGATCGATTACAGTAAAACATTTGAGATATTTCCCCCTTACACCTAGGTTGCAGCATTTATTTATGTCTCATAACATAGCGTCAATGATGTCATGGCACAAAACCAATATTTCAACTGATAAAAGCTTGAATCATCCATCTGATGGCAATTCATGGAAACATTTTAACTGTCTGCATCCGTATCTTGCTATAGAAGCCTGAAACGTGCGATTGGTTCTTTCTACTGATGATTTTTGTCTGTTTGGTTCTTATGGTAGTCAGTATTCATGTTGGCCTGTCTTTATAACTCCATACAATTTTCCTCCATGGATGTTGATGAAGGATCATTATATCTTTTTGACTCTATTAATCCCAGGACATCCGAAAAAGAATATTGATGTTTATTTTAAACCATTGATTGATGAGTTAAATGCATTGTGGAGTGATGGTGTTAATACATATGATGTTGCTGCGAAACAAAATTTAAAATTAAAAACTGCATTGATATGGACGATTAGTGACTTTCTGGCATATGACATGTTATCTAGTTGGAGTACACATGGTCTTAAATCATGTCCTTAATGTATGAAAGAAAACAAATCCTTTATGCTGGTCAATGGAAAAAAAAATTGCTATTTTGATTGTCACCATAGATTTCTTCCAACCGATCATCCTTTTCAGAGGAACAAATCTCATTTCAGAAAAGGTATAATTGAAAGAGATGAAACTCCAAAGATGATCTCAGGTACAGAGTTAAAATCAGTTGTATTTTCATTACCCCCCATCACATTTGGACTAACAGTAAACCAACAAAAAATTCATGGCTTTGGGAAAGAACATAACTGGATAAAACAGAGCATTTTTTGGGATCTTCCGTATTAGTCTGATTTGTTGGTCCACCACATGTTGGATGTTATGCATATTGAGAAGAACTGTTTTGATAATTTATTTCATACAGTTTTGGATACACCAAGTAAGACCAAAGATACTATAAAGGCATGATTAGATCTTGCCCAAATTTGCAGGTGACCAAAACTTGAATTATTTGAAAATGTCAGATCACAGAGGTTAAAGAAGCCAAAAGCAGCTTATACACTGTCCAAAGAGAGTCGCTTATTATTTTGTTAGTGGATTGCAGATTTGAGACTTCCAGATGGCTATGCTTCCAATTTGGGCAGATGCGTTAAGAATGGTTATATTACTGGATTAAAAAGTCATGATTGCCATGTTATAATGGAAAGACTTATGCTGATTGGATTCAGAGGTTTGTTGAATTCTATGATTTGGGATTTGATAACAGACATATCATATTTTTTTTGAGACATTTGTGCAGCGACAACAGACTACGATGCGCTACGAAAACTGGAAGAAGATGTTGCTGTAATTATATGTAAACTGGAAAAAATCTTTTTTCCAGCTTTCTTTGACTCAATGGAATATCTGATATTACATTTTCCACATGAAGATAAATGTGGAGGTCTAGTATAGTTTTGATGGATGTACCCATTTGAGAGATGCATGCAGAAATTGAAGAAAAAAATACTTAACAAAGCATCAATTGAAGGCTCATTTGCTGAAGCTTATTTTCAAGAGGAAATTGATTTTTTCTACTCTCATTATTTTGAATCTCAATATCCTTCAAAATAGAATCGCATGGGGCGGAACGAGGGGAATGTTATTGAAGAAATGGAAAATAAATTAACAGTTTTTAGTCAAACAAATCTTGGTTTCGTTGGAGTTCACGAATGATGGATTTCAGATGATGATCATCACAGAGCTCATACATACGTTCTGCTCAACTGTGAAGAAATGAAATCATTTGTACTATAAGTGATTCTATCACTTATTCTATAATTTTTTATAGTATTTAAACTTATTTTAATTTTAGGTTATATGATAATCATATCAAGAAACAACTTCCACAAATTACAGCAGCTGATCTTGAAGAACGCAGACAAAAAAAAATTTCTCACTGATTTCAAAAACTGGTAACATAAATTATTTATGGTTTAATATAAATTCTGTTTATTATTTATTATATTGATAATTTTTTTATAAATTTTCAGGTGTCTCAATATTCTGATAAAATTGACAAATGACTGTGTATATTGAGTAACCCACCATCCAAAATGGTTAAATCTTATAATGCATATGTGGTGAATGGTTTTAGATTTCATACACTTGCATGCAGGGAATCAAAAAAACAATGAACAATGGAGTTTTCTTGAGAGGATCACATCACAGAGAAACTAAAGTTGACTTTTATGGAATTTTGGATGAAATTATTAAGCCGTGTTATCTAGGACAGAATTACATAACAATGTTTAAATGTCGGTGGTTGGATACTGAAAGAGGTTTACGTGTTCATCCGACTCATGGAATTGTCGATATTAAATATAAAAGTCTTCTTGCAGTAAATGAACCATTTTTACTAGCTCAACAGGCACATCAAATTTATTATGCAAAGTAATATGCTACTTCAAGAGACTTGAGCGATTGGTGGAGCATAATAAAAATGAAATCTCGGGAAAATCAGTTTACTCAAACTGAATGTGGTTCCGCTGAAGTGGAAGGAATTGAATTTTTTCAAGAGACTACTCAAAATCCATCTGATTCACAAAGAGACATGAATATCGACGATGAGACCCCACAATTAAGGATCGATGATGATGAAGATGTTAATGATGTTACAAATGAATTTTAAATGATAAGAGATGATGAAACTAAAACTCATATTGATATTAATGACGCTGAGGAGGAAGATGAAGACATTGACATTGACATCTATAGAGAAAAGGATGAAGATGCACATTGAAACAATTAAATGATGGTTATAATCATAACTAATATATATCTATATATAATAGTTATTTTCAACTATCTACTAACAAAAATCATTTTGTGTTTCATATGGATGATAATTTATTTCGTGAGTTGCAGGAGGTTGAGCTACCTTTGGATGATGAGGATGTGGGATCAACTGACCCTCAGCCTATTGGTGGTTTAAGAGGTACGCGGAGGGGGCACGGTCTTGCGCGACTGATGATTCCTGACCCTATACCCGCCCGAACAATTTTCACATCTTGGTTTCGATCCACGCACACATAGGTATTGTAACCTGTATATTTTAGTTAGATTTCATTAATTTATTTATATATATACTAATTGTTCGATTATTTATTATTTTTTCACAGTTTTCAGCATGTAGCTATTGGACAGGGGAGCACTATATTGCGCAATTATTTTTCTCAGCTATGGATCGCATGAGAACAGATTCCCGTTGATGTACGACGTGACATGTTCCATTATTGACTGGTATGTAAATAAATAATATTTTTTTTGAAATTTATTTTATTTACAACTTGATATTATAAATTATTTGTTGGGTTTATGGAATCCTATCGATGATAGCATGTGCGACGCTATCCACACAACATGGCAGGTTTCTATGGGTGACCGTTTCCGCCAGTTTTTGTACAATTTGAGAAGGACAACCATTAAGAAAGTAGGGGTGACAGAATTTGATGATTCGTGTAGAGCCCACCGACCAGAGTACATTTCATCTCATGTTTGGGATGGATTATGTTTACACTAGTTGGGTGGTGGATTTCAGAGGAGATTTTCAGTGGGACCATAGAACCGGGGGAGACAAGAGGTGACAAATCGAGCTGGTAGCCATACATTCAGTTCGCATAAAGAGCATCTGTTAAGTATATTTTTAAAATATTTTATATAACTATAAATATAAACAGTTTATTTTATATTTCTGTAGGCATTTGAGCATCCTGATATTACGAAGTTCGACGTTTATCGGAGGATGTACAGTGATCCATCCACTGGAGAGATTAGAGGTGATCGCCAGCATCATATTGTGGTTAGTATTACTTTTTCAGTTTAACAATTAACTGCATATAATATTATTACAATTTTAATTTTAAATTGGAATTGAAGGAGTCATATGAGGCTGAGACCTCTCAGACACAGTCTGAGGGTCAGGATGAGACTGTTGAGCAGACCGGTGCTCACCATTTCGATGAGGTGGCATGGATGCAGGCGACTCAGTATGGATTTGAGAAGGGCAGAGTAGTTGGCATCGACTCTCATTTGACTCCTGGTACTTATTATGGTACTTCTGTGATGTCGACATCCATCTCGAGAGGATCTTGTAGAGAGACATCATCTTCTGGATCACAGTATCAGGAGAAGTTGTGGGGTTAGACTGAGCATATAGAGATTTTGCAGAAGCAGCAAGAAGAGATGTGTCAGTAGCAGCAGTAGCAGCAGCGACAACACGAGGAGGAGATGCTTCGATGGAAGCAGCAGCATCACGAGCAGATGGAGTACATGTGCCGCCTGACTCATAGTTTAGGGATAAAGTTTCCTCCACCATCTCCTTCATCTCCTCCACCTCCTCCAGAAGATGACCCCCCCAGTTATTTTTTTATGTTACAAACATTTGAATTTAACATTGTAATATGAATTATTTACATTTTCTATATTTTATATCGGTGAAAATATTACATAATTTAATTTTTAATATTTTATTATCTTTTTATATTTTTTTGTGAATATCGATAATTTTAATATTTTTTATTTTTTTATTGTTTTAATAATAGTAATATTATTTTTTCATTAATTCTAATATTATTAGATATTATTTTTTTAGAATTAATTTATTATTTGCGACGGGACCTTTTGCGACGGGACCCCGTAAAAAATAGTCTAACTAAATATTTTTAAAGCCTATTTGCGACGGGCAAGTAGTCCTGTCACAAATCATTTGTTGCGACGGGCCCGTCGCAGAAAGTTATATATATATATATATATATATATATATATATATATTTTGCGATGGGACAAGAGCCCATCGCAAATAGTTTTTGCGACGGGCCCATCACAAAAACGTTTATGTATATATAATACATATAATTGTAGGCTTATTTGTGATGGATATGTTTCCCATCGCAAATACAATTATTTATGATGGGCCCGTCGCAAATAATTGTATTTGCGACTGCGTTTTCTGCAGTAGGTCATTTGCGTCGGGGCCCCGTCGCTAAAGCCTATTTGCGACGGGATCCCGTCGCAAATAGACCGTTGCAATTACCAATAATTCTAGTAGTGTTACCTATGTTAGAAATTTGAATAGGGTGACCTAACACTGGATCTATGGATGAAAATAATCTTTAAAATGACCCGCCCTAACCTCCTCATCTGGAAGGTGGTCCAAAGCATAACACAAGAGGTTCTTATACTAGATAGTGAACTCTCATACATAGGAATTCCCCTGGAGGAGAGTAAAAACATCATACTAAAAAAACTCCTTCATGGTTGAAGAAATAAACTTATCTTGAAATTGACCACTGAACATCTCCCACATAACAACCAAATCCTCATGATCCCTAAGGAACAAGATCCACCATTTTTGAGATTTCCCACAGAACATCATCATAACTAACGGAACCCAATGCTCCTTCCAAGAAAAAATTGAATTGAAGTTGATATCCACATCCTCCAATCAAGTCATGATCTCCTGATTTGAAACATAATCCTCATACTTCTATAGAACCTAGAAATTAAACTCTTAGAGTGTCCTCCTCAAAGATTCATCACCATCAACCTCAAATATGATATGATTTATCAGTATATTTGGATGTACATCATTGATGTGAACCTGAAAGTGACATTAATATAGATCCATTCTTATAAAATAATAAATTTTAGATACTTATAAACCCAAAATATGGAATATTTAAGATTAATTAATTATGTTTCAATTTCAACCTAATTCCCATTGTTTACCCAATAAAAATACAAGCACTGACAATCATGATGCATGATCCTTACTTAGGTATCTACCCCATAAGAAGCATCACTTCGATTAGCATGTCTAGAAAACTTGAAGTTCCTTGCGTCAGATCATATCCCCCCTAAACACCCATGTCCATGCTGGTCTTCCTTATTTACATCAAGTAATAAGTCCATTTGATACTATTTTCCTATAAACCCATGCAATCCCCACCATTTAATACCATAAAACTCCATCATATCTCTCAATAACCATCTCTAATACCACTATGTGATGACCCCCCTCCACTGGTACCCCTCTTGGGATGAAAATGAAGAGGGGGAGTGACACCTGAATCCCAACTCCAATGGGCCATAAGTTGGAAACTAGCACCAAGGGTATAAAATGCATATAAATAGTAGGCATTAACTTCTCTATATATAAATTTAAATATAATATATAAGAGGAGATATACTAATTAACTCTAAAACATAAAAAAATTAGCAGTCTTAATACATGAATGTAATTTCATACAAAAAATGGAAATACTAAAAGAAACACCTTCGTAGAGACCACAAACTAAAAAACACCTAAAAAACCACTTCAAGCTCCATCCAACGGCCAGAAGGCCTTATTTTTTTTTATTATTATAAAAATAAGACCCCATTTTAAGGGAAGAATGGGGGGAACCCAACAAACATCAAGACTTAAAGACAAAACAAGACCTGAAGATAAAACCAGATTAACAACATGAAAATTTCCCTCCACAACTTTTGATCTTGAAGCTCTCCATCATTGCATAGCTGATCAGTAAGCAAGTGTCCTATGTCAAAGCACAGGCCCGATCTGATGGCTGACGCTATACCCTCTCAAACATCCAAATCCGAACAACACTACAAAGATGAACTGCCAGCTCTAATCCTACTTGGGGAAGATCCATGTGATCAAGTCCGGCCAAATTGGGTCATCAAAAAACATCATACCAAATAAAACCAGACACAAAAGGCCACTGTCACAACCCACTACCGATGTGGCAAACCAAGAAACCAGAAATACAAGATTCAAAAACAAGACATCAGCAACCTTCCCGAAGCACCACCCTACCTCAAGGGCTAATCCTAAGATACCACAAGGATATCCTTGTAATTAATTTCAAGGATCCATCTGAGTATATTCATTTTACATTCTATAATCTGATTACTCTAGGGAAAATCCTAAGATACCACAAGGATATGCACTCTTAGTGTATAAGACAGCTACAACAGATAGTTGGAACCCATAATAAACAACCATATGATAATATAACCATCAAAATCACACTTCAATAAAGATGGTTAAACCCAGATCTCAACCCATACCCAATAAACCCAATCAACAAGCCTCACACAACAACCTAAAAAACTGGTAAGCTCCACTCTTGACCCCTAACATCTATCCCAACACCAGCCACATCTCAATGTATAAGCAACAAGAAATCCCCACTCTCAACTTGTGGCATCTAACCCTTACCAAGTATCCCAACCATACCAAAATCCAAACATCAATTCAAAAAAGGTCTCTACCAGTAGATATACATGAAAAAAAGTATTTAAATCATGAAAAATGAAAGGGGAAACTCAATCCATAACCCCAAGGCATGAAATCCTTAAGTAAACACAAATGGGATTGCTCAATCGCAAACATTTATATCTAGAATTTTTTTCGTTACCATATTTGAATTAACTGATTCATTATGGATATGTCTTAACAACAAGAAACCTATCAATAATAGCAATAAATATCTAGTAATCAAATAAAAAACATGCTTCAATTAATACTTTCATACTCAATGGTTTTCATGAAGAACAATAATCAAGTCAACATGCCTATTAATTATTCACATCATCATTACCAGGTTTATGATATTTATCCAATTAAAAGCATGTTAATCATGCTAAATAGAAATAATAATCCCAAAACATATCTATCAAACTATATTGAAAGTATCTAGAGGTATAAAAAACGAAGCATCTCCATATACAATCACAACAACCCTTTTAATTAATTACTAATTCTGATTGTTATATTATTTAGGTTGATCCCACCATTACCCTTGGAACTAAATCATGATAATACCACAAATAAACATAATTAAAGATAAATAATGAATCCTATACCTTAATATGTAACTTTCGACATTCTATAAACAATAATGGAATAATAGGCACAAATATTTGATAACCTCTCCTACAAGGAAATCACAATCCCTTAGAACATATGACCATAGATCCACCATCAACCACCAATATAAACCCCATAATAACTGAAGGTAACCAACTTCCATATCTTGGAAATAGATAATGATAGATATTAAAACTAACAAAAGAAGAAAAAAACTCACCCTATATCACCAATAAACAAACTCTAAAAGCCAGAGATAATACCTAGAAAAAATGGTGATTAATGTTTATTAAAGAGGCCTTTGGGTAACCTAGTGTTTTAAAGAGAATGAAAGAAATTAGAGGAATTCTATTGGGATATTGAATTTTTACAGACTATAATTTTAATATACCATGATGCAAACCGGTTGACCTTTCCATAACCCCTATGGGTTTCACCAAAAGTACAATGTAGAAGTGGTAGCAATTCCATAAAATTTAAAACCTCTATAATACCTATTGAAATCATAGTATATCTCATACATATCTTTTTAACCCAAGGTAAGGTTTCTATTTAATCTATAAACTATGCCACAATAGTATAACATATGGTAGAGGAAAGGAAAACTGATCCTTGAGGCTCCACGATGCAACCTAATAGCCATACCATAGCCACCTCCCAAGTGATAGAAAGAATATAACAACCCCAAAAAATATACAACATAACCTAAAACCACACAAAAACTAACTCCAAATCGATAAAGATATCTAAAACCCCTTATCTCTAGCCTCTATGTTGTAAAGACATCAACCACGCTACAAGAGGACATCTCCACACTACACCATGCCACAATATAAAGGTCCACACCACAAGCTCCTCCTTCTAGATAAAAAATAACCTCAAAACCACTTAAACCCTTACATCCTTTCTTAGACACCATTGAAGACCCAAAAAAAACCAAACAAGATTTCAGAAAAAACCAATCCCTTACATAGTAGGTTACAATTTTTGGACAGAAACCCCACTCTTTTTGGGATCCTTTTGGGAAGCTCTTTTCTTAGAAATTATATATCCAACCTTAAATATTTGGTGAGAGTTTTTGGTGGTAAACTATAATGAATCCCTGCATCTAAAATAGTCTGACATAAACTTTTTTATGAACCTACTTTCCAAAGGAAGGCAGTCACTAGGATGTTTTGTCCAGTGATGCTTCAAAATGCACGTTGGTCTAGAGGGTTAGAGGTTAGATTCATATAACATTTTTGAGGGTATTATTGATAAATCTCAGAATATATTATATATTTAATATGTTTTCATGAATAATTCCCAAATACTATCATTAGAATGGTTACCCCTATTCCAATGATCAGATCAAAACCATGTATTTATGTGAACATCTATGTGTGTTAGAGGTTCTCCATATTTCATTTATTTATCACTGATGATTTGGTTTAAAGATTTATAGTTAGGAATTCTAGAATTTATCATCATCTAGGGAGGTGATAGGTGTTGTGGAGTTGGTATTATGCTCATGAGAGGGATTCCTATGTGTCCTTATGAAGGGAATCAAAATCCACATAGTTTGGTTCCACTTAATGGGACACATTGTACCTTTTAAGGTCATGTGATAAGGACCAATACATGAATTTTAACATCATGTGGTAAGGACTATTAGGTGAAATGTGCCTAACAATAGTTGGTGGGGGAGTTACGCATGAGTGACCCTTTCTCATTTGTCATATTTGTTGGTAAATAAATGGGAGAAGGTATGGAACTTATATATCTCATCACTAGAAACATCCTTAGATTTTCACTAGATAAGGATGAATCTCCTTATACTTGTTAGTATAAGGAGGTCATATACCTGTCACATAGTATCTAGCTAGCTCAGGTTATGTATTACAAAAAATAGGAGGCCTATATATGGGAATGAAGAGGAGTATCTTGACTTGAGGTATATTAGAGAACCAAAAAATAGAATCTCAACTCATAGTGTACGAGGAAACCAAGAGGAGTATCTTGACTCAAGGTAAATATAAGTACTCTTATGATTTTTACATAAGAGAAAAGTTATGTTTGATAATTTTGGGATTAAACCTCAGAAAGGCTTCATACGTATCTTGGTTAATAGGAATCAAAGACTATGTAGTTCGAGTGATACATTTTAAGGTTATTGTGAGGACCGATCCATGTAATTTAGCATCGTGTAGTAAAGATGTGCACAATGTAGTTTAGAGTGAAGTAGCTAGGATTTAAAGGTGATTACTATGATGTATCTCAATTATGATAATAGAACAATAAAATAAACCCCTAATCCCATATTAATCATGACTGGTTTGATAGATAAGAGATGAAAGATCAATCAAATTTCATTAGAGTGTACAATATGGGATTTAGTGGGGATTATGAATGTGTGCTACCCTGGTAAAATTTCTATGACATGACAGGGGTGATAATAGGAGGCTGAGTGGGGCTTATGTATTAGTGTTTCTCTAAGACACCCGACCTAATAAGCGAGTTAGGTGAAATCATGTTTTAGGGATTACACCTAGTAGGAGTCCCATTTTTTTGTAACTAAGAGGAGATATACTAATTAACTCTAAAACAGAAAAAAATTAGTAGTCTTAATACATGAATGTAATTTCATACAAAAAATGGAAATACCAAAAGAAACACCTTCGTAGCGGCCACAAACTCAACAACACCTAAAAAACCACTTAAAGCTCCATCCAATGGCCTGAAGGCCTTCAAATTTTTTATTATTATAAAAATAAGACCCCCTTTTAAGTGAAGAATGGGGGGAACCCAATAGACATCCAGACTAAAAGACAAAACAAGACCCGAAGATAAAACCAGATTAACAACATGAAACTTTCCCTCCACAGCATTTGATCTTGAAGCTCTCCATCATTGCATAGCTGATCAGTAAGAAAGTGTCCTATATCAAAGCATATGTCCGATCTGATGGCTGACGCCATACCCTCTCAAACATCCAAATCCGAACAATACTGCAAAGATGAACTGCCAGCTCTAATCCTACTTGGGGATGATCCATGTGATCAAGTCCGGCGAAATTGGGGCATCAAAAAACATCATACCAAATAAAACCAGACACCAAAGGCCACTGTCACAACCCACTACCGATGCGGAAAACCAAGAAACCACAAATACAAGATTCAAAAAACAAGACATCAGCAACCTTCCCGAAGCACCACCCTACCTCAAGGGCTAATCCTAAGATACCACAAGGATATCCTTGTAATTAATTTCAAGGATCCATATGAGTATATTAATTTTACATTCTATAATCTGAGTACTCTAGGGATAATACTAAGATACCATAAGGATATGCACTCTTAGTGTATAAGACAGCTACAACAGATAGTTGGAACCCATAATAAACAACCATATGATAATATAACCATCAAAATAACACTTCAATAAAGATGGTTAAACCCAGATCTCAACCCATACCCAAGAAACCCAATCAACAAGCCTCACACAACAACCTAAAAAACTGGTAAGCTCCACTCTTGACCCCTAACGTCTATCCCAACACCAACCACATCTCAATGTATAAGCAACGAGAAATCCCCACTCTCTACTTGTGGCATATAACCCTTAACAAGTATCCCAACCATACCAAAATCCACAAATCAATTCAAAAAAGGTCTCTACCAGTATATATACATGGAAAAAGTATTTAAATCATGAAAAATGTAAGGGGAAACTCAATCCATAACCCCAAGGCACGAAATCCTTAAGTAAACACAAATGGGATTGCTCAATCCCAAACATTTATATCTAGAATTTGTTTTGTTACCATATTTGAATTAACTGATTTATTATGGATATGTTTTAACAACAAGAAACCTATCAATAATAGAAATAAATATCTAGTAATAAAATAAAAAACATGCTTCAATTAATACTTTCATACTCAATGGATTTCATGAATAACAGTAATCAAATCAACATGCCTATTCATTATTCGCATCATCATTACCAGGATTATGATATTTATCCAATTAAAATCATGTTAATCATGCTAAATAGAAATAATAATCCCAAAACATATCTATCAAACTATATAGAAAGTATCTAGAGGTATAAAAAACAAATCATCTCCATATACAATCACAACAACCCTTTTAATTAATTATTAATTCTGATTGTTATATTATTTAGGTTGATCCCACCATTACCCATGGAAATAAATCATGATAATACCAAAAATAAACATAATTAAAGATAAATAATGAATCCTATACCTTAATATGTAACTTTCGACATTCTATAAACAATAATGGAATAATAGGCACAAATATTTGATAACCTCTCCTACAAGGAAATCACAATCCCTTAGAACATATCACCATAGATCCACCATCAACCACCAATATAAACCCCATAATAACTGAAGGTAACCAACTTCCATATCTTGTAAATAGATAATGATAGATATTAAAACTAACAAAAGAAGAAAAAAACTCACCCTACATCACCAATAAACAAACTCTAAAAGCCAGAGATAATACCTAGAAAAAATGGTGATTAAAATTTATTAAAGAGGCCCTTGGGTAACCTAGTGTTTTAAAGATAATGAAAGAAATTAGAGGAATTCTATTGGGATATTGAATTTGTACAGACTATAATTTTAATATACCATGATGCAAACCGGTTGAACTTTCCATAAACCCTATGGGTTTCACCAAAAGTACAATGTAGAAGTGGTAGCCATGCCATAAAATTTAAAACCTCTATAATACCTGTTGAAATCATAGTATATCTCATACAGATCTTTTGAACCCAAGGTAAGGTTTCTATTTAATCTATAAACTGTGCCACAATAGTCTAACATATGGTAGAGGAAAGGAAAACTGATCCTTGAGGCTCCACGATGCAACCTAATAGCCATACCATAGCCACCTCCCAAGATATAGAGAGAATATACCAACCCCTAAAAATATACAACATAACCTAAAACCACACAAAAACTAACTCCACATCGATAAAGATATCTGAAACCCCTTATCTCTAGCCTCTATGTTGTAAAGACATCAACCACGCTACAAGAGGACATCTCCACACTACACCATGCCACAATATAAAGATCCAAACCACAAGCTCCTCCTTCTAGATGAAAAATAAGCTCAAAACCACTTACACCCTTTCATCCTTTCTTAGACACCATTTAAGACCCAAACAAACCAAACAAGATTTCAGAAAAAACCAATCCCTTACATAGTAGGTTACAATTTTTGGACAGAAACCCGACTCTTTTTGGGATCCTTTTGGGAAGCTGTTTTCTTAGAAATTATATATACAACCTTAAATATTTGGTGAGAGTTTTTTATGGTAAACTATAATGAATCCCCGCATCTAAAATAGTCTGACATGAACTTTTTTATGAACCTACTTTCCAAATGAAGGAAATCACTAGGATGTTTTGTCCAGTGATGCTTCAAAATGCACGTTGGTCTAGAGGGTTAGAGGTTAGATTCATCTAACATTTTTTAGGGTATTCTTGATAACTCTCAGAATATATTATAGATTTAAAATGTTTTCATGAATAATTCCCAAATACTATCATGAGAATGGTTACCCCTATTCCAATGATCAGATCAAAACCATGTATTTATGTGAACATCTATGTGTGTTAGAGGTTCTCCATATTTCTTTTATTTATCAGTGATGATTTGGTTTAAAGATTTATAGTTAGGAATTCTAGAATTTATCATCTAGGGAGGTTATAGGTGTTGTGGAGTTGGTATTATGCTCATGAGAGGGATTCCTATGTGTCCTTATGAAGGGAATCAAAATCCACATAGTTTGGTTCCACTTAATGGGACACATTGTACCTTTTAAGGTCATGTGATAAGGACCAATACATGAATTTTAACATCATGTGGTAAGGACTATTAGGTGAAATGTGCCTAACAATAGTTGGTGGGGGAGTTACGCATGAGTGAACCTTTCTCATTTGTCATATTTGTTGGTAAATAAATGGGAGAAGGTATGGATCTTATATATCTCATCACTAGAAACATCCTTAGATTTTCACTAGATAAGGATGAATCTCCTTATACTTGTTAGTATAAGGAGGTCATATACCTGTCACATAGTAGCTAGCTGGCTTAGGTTACGTATTACAAAAAATAGGAGGCCTATATATGGGAACGAAGAGGAGTATCTCGACTTGAGGTATATTAGGGAACCAAAAAATAGAATCTCAACTCATAGTGTACGAGGAAACCAAGAGGAGTATCTTGACTCAAGGTAAATATAAGTACTCTTATGATTTTCACATAAGAGAAAAGTTATGTTTGAGAATTTTGGGATTAAACCTCAGAAAGGCTTCATACGTATATTGGTTAATAGGAATCAAAGACTATGTAGTTCGAGTGATACATTTTAAGGTTAATATGAGGACCGATCCATGTAATTTAGAATCGTGTAGTAAAGATGTGCACAATGTATTTTAGAGTCAAGTAGCTAGGATTTAAAGGTGATTACTATGATGTATCACAATTATGATAATAGAACAATAAAATAAACCCCTAATCCCATATTAATCATGACTGGTTTGATAGATAAGAGATGAAAGATCAATCATATTTCATTAGAGTGTACAATAAGGGATTGAGTGGGGATTATGAATGTGTTCTACCCTGGTAAAATTTCTATGACATGACAGGGGTGATAATAGGAGACCGAGTGGGGCTTATGTATTAGTGTTTCCCTAAGACACCTGACCTAATAAGCGAGTCATGTGAAATTATGTTTTAGGGATTACACCAAGCAGGAGTCCCATTTTTTTGTAACTAAGAGGAGATATACTAATTAAATCTAAAACATAAAAAAATTAGCAGTCTTAATACATGAATGTAATTTCATAAAAAATGGAAATACCAAAAGAAACACCTTTATAGCGACCACAAACTCAACAACACCTAAAAAACCACTTCAAGCTCCATCCAACGGCCTGAAGGCCTTAAATTTTTTTATTATTATAAAAATAAGACCCCCTTTTAAGGGAAGAATGGGGGGAACCCAACAGACATCAAGACTTAAAGACAAAACAAGACTCGAAGATAAAACCAGATTAACAACATGAAACTTTCCCTCCACAACATTTGATCTTGAAGCTCTCCATCATTGCATAGCTTATCAGTAAGAAAGTGTCCTATGTCAAAGCATATGCCCGATCTGATGGCTGACGCCATACCCTCTCAAACATCCAAATCCGAACAGCAATGCAAAGATGAACTACCATCTCTAATCCTACTTGGGGCTGATCCATGTGATCAAGTCCGGCCAAATTGGGGCATCAACAAACATCATACCAAATAAAACCAGACACCAAAGGCCACTGTCACAACCCACTACCGATGCGACAAACCAAGAAACCACAAATACAAGATTCAAAAAACAAGACATCATCAACCTTCCCGAAGCACCACCCTACCTCAAGGGCTAATCCTAAGATACCACAAGGATATCATTGTAATTAATTTCAAGTATCCATCTGAGTATATTCATTTTACATTCTATAATCTGAGTACTCTAGGGCTAATCCTAAGATACCACAAGGATATGCACTCTTTGTGTATAAGACAGCTACAACAGATAGTTGTAACCCATAATATACAACCATATGATAATATAACCATCAAAATCACACTTCAATAAAGATGGTTAAACCCAGATCTCAACCCATACCCAAGAAACCCAATCAACAAGCCTCACACAACAAAATAAAAATCTGGTAAGCTCCACTCTTGACCCCTAACATCTATCCCAACACCAACCACATCTCATTGTATAAGCAACATGAAATCCCCACTCTCAACTTGTGTCATCTAACCCTTAACAAGTATCCCAACCATACCAAAATACACACATCAATTCAAAAAAGGTCTCTACCAGTAGATATACATGAAAAAAAGTATTTAAATCATGAAAAATGTAAGGGGAAACTCAATCCATAACCCCAAGGCACGAAATCCTTAAGTAAACAAAAATGGGATCGCTCAATCCCAAACATTTATATCTAGAATTTTTTTCATTACCATATTTGAATTAACTGATTTATTATGGATATGTTTTAACAACAAGAAACCTATCAATAATAGCAATAAATATCTAGTAATCAAATAAAAAACATGCTTTAATTAATACTTTCATACTATATGGTTTTCATGAAGAACAATAATCAAATCAACATGACTATTCATTATTCACATCATCATTACCATGTTTATGATATTTATCCAATTAAAAGCATGTTAATCATGATAAATAGAAATAATAATCCCAAAACATATCTATCAAACTATATAGAAAGTACCTAGAGGTATAAAAAACAAAGCATCTCCATATACAATCACAAAAACCATTTCAATTAATTATTAATTCTTATTGTTATATTATTTAGGTTGATCCCACCATTACCCATGGGCCTAAATCATGATAATACCACAACTAAACATAATTAAAGATAAATAATGAATCCTATACCTTAATATGTAACTTTAGACATTCTATAAACAATAATGGAATAATAGGCACAAATATTTGATAACCTGTCCTACAAGGAAATCACAATCCCTTAGAACATATCACCATAGATCCACCATCAAACACCAATATAAACCCCATAATAACTGAAGGTAACCAACTTCCATATCTTGGAAATAGATAATGATAGATATTAAAACTAACAAAAGAAGAAAAAAACTCACCCTATATCACCAATAAACAAACTCTAAAAGCCAGAGATAATACCTATAAAAAATGGTGATTAAAGTTCATTAAAGAGGCCCTTGGGTAACCTACTGTTTTAAAGAGAATAAAATAAATTAGAGGAATTCTATTGGGATATTGAATTTGTACAGACTATAATTTTAATATACCATGATGCAAACCGGTTGACCTTTCCATAACCCCTATGGGTTTCACCAAAAGTACAATGTAGAAGTGGTAGCCACGTCATAAAATTTAAAACCTCTATAATACCTGTTGAAATCATAGTATATCTCATACAGATCTTTTGAAGCCAAGGTAAGGTTTCTATTTAATCTAAAAATTGTGCCACAATAGTCTAACATATGGTAGAGGAAAGGAAAACTGATCCTTGAGGCTCCACGATGCAACCTAATAGCCATACCATAGACACATCCCAAGAGATAGAGAGAATATACCAACCCCTAAAAATATACAACATAACCTAAAACCACACAAAAACTAACTCCACATCGATAAAGATATCTAAAACCCCTTATCTCTAGCCTCCATGTTGTAAATACATCAACCACGCTACAAGAGGACATCTCCACACTACACCATGCCACAATATAAAGGGCCACTCCACAAGCTCCTCCTTCTAGATGAAAAATAAGCTCAAAACCACTTACACCCTTACATCCTTTCTTAGACACCATTTAAGACCCAAACAAACCAAATAAGATTTCAGAAAAAACCAATCCCTTACATAGTAGGTTACAATTTTTGGACAGAAACCCCACTCTTTTTGGGATCCTTTTGGGAAGTTATTTTCATAGAAATTATATATCAAACCTTAAATATTTGGTGAGAGTTTTTGATGGTAAACTATAATGAATCCCCGCATCTAAAATAGTCTGACATGAACTTTTTTACGAACCTACTTTCCCAAGGAAGGCAGTCACTAGGATGTTTTGTCCAGTGATGCTTCAAAATGCACGTTGGTCTAGAGGGTTAGAGGTTAGATTGATCTAACATTTTTGAGGGTATTCCTGATAACTCTCAGAATATATTATAGATTTAATATGTTTTCATGAATAATTCCAAAATACTATCATGAGAATGGTTACCCCTATTCCAATGATCAGATCAAAACCATGTATTTATGTGAACATCTATGTGTGTTATAGGTTCTCCATATTTCTTTTATTTATCAGTGATGATTTCGTTTAAAGATTTATAGTTAGGAATTCTAGAATTTATCATCATCTAGGGAGGTGATAGGTGTTGTGGAGTTGGTATTATGCTCATGAGAGGGATTCCTATGTTTCCTTATGAAGGGAATCAAAATCCACATAGTTTGGTTCCACTTAATGGGACACATTGTACCTTTTAAGGTCATGTGATAAGGACCAATACATGAATTTTAACATCATGTGGTAAGGAATATTAGGTGAAATGTGCCTAAAAATAGTTTTTGGGGGAGTTGCGCATGAGTGACCCTTTCTCATTTGTCATATTTGTTGGTAAATAAATGGGAGAAGGTATGGATCTTATATATCTCATCACTAGAAACATCCTTATATTTTCACTAGATAAGGATGAATCTACTTATATTTGTTAGTATAAGGAGGTCATATACCTGTCACATAGTAGCTAGCTAGCTCAAGTTATGTATTACAAAAAATAGGAGGCCTATATATGGGAACGAAGAGGAGTATCTCGACTTGAGGTATATTAGGGAACCAAAAAAATATAATCTCAACTCATAGTGTATGAGGAAACCAAGAGGAGTATCTTGACTCAAGGTAAATATAAGTACTCTTATGATTTTCACATAAGAGAAAAGTTATGTTTGAGAATTTTGGGATTAAACCTCAGAAAGGATTCATACGTATCTTGGTTAATAGGAATCAAAGAATATGTAGTTCGAGTGATACATTTTAAGGTTAATGTGAGGACCGATCCATGTAATTTAGCATCGTGTAGTAAAGATGTGCACAATGTAGTTTAGAGTCAAGTATCTAGGATTTAAAGGTGATTACTATGATGTATCTCAATTATGATAATAGAACAATAAAATAAACCCCTAATCCCATATTAATCATGACTGGTTTAATAGATAAGAGATGAAAGATCAATCATTTTTCATTAGAGTGTACAATAAGGGATTGATTGGGGATTATGAATGTGTGCTACCCTGGTAAAATTTCTATGACATGACAGGGGTGACAATAGGAGACCGAGTGGGGCTTATGTATTAGTGTTTCCCTAAGATACCCGACCTAATAAGCGAGTCAGGTGAAATTATGTTTTAGGGATTACACCTAGCAGGAGTCCCATTTTTTGTAACTAATAGGAGTATCTCAACTTTAGGTAATGAAGAAACCAGGAGGAGCATCTCAACTCAAGGTAAATTGAGGAAACCTAGAGGAGTATCTAAACTTTAAAGAATTTTGTAGTATAAAGATTGGGATTGGAGGTGATTTGAGGCGCCAAAACCCAAAAAATTCCCAACCCATCCTAGAATTATTGTGGGAGTGACATCATATGGGAGGTACGTACATGGGGTCAGTGTGATAGGCTCACAAGAGGTTTGTCCATGAGGCAGGTTCTTAAGATGCTGGTCCATGTAGTAAGTGTGTATAGGAAGCACAAAACCATCTTGTCAGTGTGTGATCATTAAGAAGACACACATAGAGTGGGATCACATAGTATAAGATCACATGATTGGTCGAGTGACTGCATATTGGTATAGTGGCCATGTGGTAGGATCCCACATGTTTGATTGACTTGCTGTGTGGTAGGATATTGCATGGTCGATTGAGTGGCCACCAAGTAGGTTCATGTGTTTGGTATGTGCATGCTATGAGGTCCTCATGCTAGAGGTTCACTAACACTAGGTAGGTGAACATAATTCCTAGGAGGTATGCTATTTTTGTTTTTGAGTGAGTAGGGGGACCACACGGTAGCTTCAAGAAGGGGATGGTCCACATGGGAGGTGAACAAGCAGTGGCCTCACATGGGAGGCACACAACCGCTAAAGAATCACATGGGTAGTGGCCTCATACAGGAGGTGTATAGGAGGTATGAGATTGTTAAAGACACATATGTAACATGGACTCACATGAGAGGTGCACATGACATGGATTCCCATGGTAGGCTCGCACGGGAGGCATGCTAGAAGGGATTTTTGAAAAAGATTTCCTGAAGGGTCTCTCAAAGTATCTAATCTTTCAAAGTTATATGAGAGTCTCTCTACCTTCTCTAAAAATTTTAGTTGGTATTTATAGGAAAAATACCGTAACCTATTTATGAAAAGATCCATACCATGAAGGAACCACATTCCCATAAATGGAGTGTGCGGCCGCCTTGGAGATTCGTCTTCTAACTACGAGGAAAGTAAACGAACCCCATGGTGAGTGTGTGACTACAAGTTAAGTGAGTGGTCGTGAGGGTGCCTATATTAGAATTAAAAAATAATTGAGTACATCTATGTGGTAGATGTATGATCATGTGGAAGCTACATGATCCAAAAATTAGATTTGTGGAATTTCCCCATTTTACAAACTTCCTTCATGTTTAAATGAGTCATGACTTAAAATGGTCATAAATTTTTATCCATAAGTCCATTTGGGTTCCATGATGAGTCAAATAAAATCCTACGAAGAAAAATACACCCTTTTTATGGGTAATTCTACATAAAATATGTTTTATGTGGCCAAGAAGTGCTTAGAAGACCTTCAAAAATTGGTTTTTTGGATTCAACAACCTTTTTATTAGAAATTGATGAAATCCATGGAATACTCCTTGAGGTTGGTTCTCACCACCACATCACCAGATTAGTATTTTTTTGAGGAAAGTATATCCCTCGGTGCGTGATCATTATTGTGGCACATGGAAATACCTTTCACTTATTCTTACATTAGGGAGTTATGTTTATACTCAAACTTGAATTTTGTTCTTCTTAGTGGGGAACATTTTATAAATTATATAAAAAAGTTCATAGACCATAATTTTCAATGAAAATAAAATTATCCCTAGAATTGGATTCATTTGAAACCAAAAGAATCAGATTATGGATACATAACCATATATATCTAATATCTTACATGGATATAGATCTCATATAAGAAGGTGAAGTCATATAACACAAAAAATTCTAATAAATTTAATAGTCATGTAGTATAGACAAAATTTCATATATTTTTAATTCATACAACACACACTATATACCCTTGGAAATAAGGGGTTCTAATTTTCTCTTAGGTTGATGGAACTAGTGAGTATAACTTAATTTTTTTAGGTCGAAATGGTGGTAACAACAAGATTTATATATTTTTATTTTCACCCCAACCTTTTCATAATTAATTAGTGGAGAGGCTTAGTGGGTAGGAACTTGAATTTTTAGTTGGTCACCCTTTAAATGTTTTTGACCAAACAAGTTTTATGCCCTTTTACTTTTGTTTCAAATGATAATTTTGTTTCTTAAGTGATACAAGGTGAATTCCTAGTGAGAAGAGACTAGAATTTTTCCAAATATCCCCTTTGAGGGTTTTCAAATTGGGGAGTGCAATGTCTATTATTTTTAGAAATTTAAGGTCATGCAATTCAGAAAAATGTAGCTTGTGTTTAAGGTCAGTAAACTATGAATATAAAGTGAGCCAGTCTATATAATGACATAGTTGAAGAAACGATCTGAATAAGGATCCCAATGTCAAAAATATAGACAAACTTAGGGAATGATGTACATAATTTATGTTCATAATGCTCAGACCCAAGGTTTCTAATTTTTAAGGTTGAAATAGAGTTGACGAAATATTAATGAAGATTAAGGGTGTATAAATTTTAACAAATGTATGGGAAAATTTATCTATAAAGGATAAGGTAAAACCTAATGTGAATGTAGGTACCATTACAAACATAGAATATACCAGAAAAGGGATCATCTGATTTTTGGTTATGAAGCTTGGACAATTATTTCATGGGATTTAAGGTTATACGATGAGGATAATATGTCAAATAGAAATTTTCTAAGAGGTGTATATCAACTCAAGTATTTTATATTTCTAAGAGGAGTCCCTCCACTCAAGGAACTTGGTTATTCACTGGATAAACACACCTAAATGTGACATAGTGCATGAATAAGATGTCATATTCTTACTCTGAAAATGGATATGATTGAAAAATGTGTGAAATCAAGGGTATTTGAATCTACTTGAATAGTTTTTATATGGAAGTGGTAAATCATAACCTAATAATTTTTGAATCAATGGGAAATAGAGACTAGTGGGAGTAGGTTGATCATTAGTAATAATGGAAACTAGTGTTGAACTGCTAGGAAATAACTCATGGGGTTAAGGTGAATTTTTTCCTTCAGGGCCAAATCATCCCCTATTGGAAACTTGAATGTCTCAAAGGAAACTATGCTATTCAACATCAATTCCTAGTCAAATACTTTTTGTTCAATGAATCCCTAATACTAATATTTCTATGAAAGGGGGGACTAAGAGGATCAATTGACTCAAGGTATGGGATTCCAAGAGGAGTATCTCAACTCAATAATTGTTTTAGTGATTTAGATATAAAATATATAAAGTATTTTCATGAAAAAATGAATATTGAAGAAGGTTTTGAGCACCATAAAGTTTAGGCCACCTTGTATTGAATACATTCTTAGGGAGAAGGAATGTAATATTAAATTCTTGAGTATACAATAACTTAAAGGGGGTGATATAATCTTTGTTAATATACAGTGTTTTGATTAATGAAAATATACACGTGGAATAGATTAAATCCACTCAACATGGGACAACGAAGATCAAATCCAAATTTTTCTTAGAATAGTAGGGTCTAGCAAGCATAAATTGACTTATTATAGGGTCATATGCAAGCCCCCACAATTCTTGTGCCTTTTTCATTTCATGCTCTTAATTTTTCCTAAACCATGAAAAATAATAGATTAGTGAGTAGAGACCTAAATTTTTCTTAGGTTTCCCTTTATGTGTTTTCAAACTGAAAAGCCTTTGGGCCTCTTTTGATATGTAGATTAAGATCTTGTAATTTCGACTATAGAGGGAAGGATTTTAAGGTTATAAAACTTTGACTAAAGGGTGATATAGTCTATCTAGTTTAGGAAAGATAAAATTTGATGTTAATGAAGGGATCATTGCTAACATAGATAGAACTATGAAGAGGTGCACACAATTTTAAGATCATGATGCATAGAATGAGATTGCGGCTAGGACTAGGATAGGAGATCCCAATGTCACTATATATTCTAAGATGTTATGAATCAATACATAAGTAGTTCTTATAGAGATAATTACCACATATATCTAGCTCATATATAAGAAATATGTCATTTTTCTATTTTATCCTGGTATGGGATCAGATCCAGGAGAATCTCTATAGCCTATATCTGGGATAAGAGGTCCATGTTACATTAGGAATGGGGGTATTTCCCCTATCATAGATTAGATATGAACCATATTACATGAAACCATACATTGATATAGCTCACATGTAGGGGATGAGTCATATAGGGAATACCACATAGAGCTATTTAAGGTCATGCAGGGTGGACCATATGTTGTGTAGTTTAACATCACGTGACAGGGACTTCATGTCATGAAATTTAAGGTCATACAACTAGGACCATCATGGGATAAATTTTAAGGTCTTACATATTTGACCAAAGTTTCACATGGTTTATTCTCATGATACTTAGAGCATCCTTAATAGCATCTATGATTCATTGGGGCACAAAACACAAAGATAATTATAATCTGTTTGAACATGGGAAATTAAAATAAGGTAAATCATGTCCTCAAATATCCAAATTAGATATTATGGGATGATGATTGGTGGGAGTAGGTTGACCATTAGTAATGGTGGAAAATAGTGACGCACCTTTAGGGCTAGTGGGATTAGGTTGACCATTAGTAGTGGTAGGAAATAGCGCCACACCATGAGGGAAATAACTCATGGGGTTAAAGGGGGCCTTTCACATAGGACCAAAACATATCCCTGAGGGTTACTTAATAGGATCAAAGGTAATTATGCTATCCACCATCAATTTTTAGTGGGTTCATTTCATATCAATCAACCCCTATTACCAATATTGATATATATGGGGATACTGAGAGAAATAACTGACTCAAGGTTGTGGGTTTCTAGGAGGAGAATGTCACGACCCGTCCTCAGGGCTTGTGTCGTGACTACCCCAAGTAATGCCTTCCCACTTTTAGGGATTTTTTCCTTTGGTGCTAGTCGCCAGCCCTTGGCCTTTGGAAGGCGGGCTTGGGGTAGTCACGACATGGGCCCCAAGGGATGGGTCGTGACAGAGAACCTTGACTTAATGAATTGAGTTGATTCAGATATAAAAAGAGTAAAATTAGCTTTGGTGAAAGTGTAACTCCCCGACCCCAGTTACCTAGAGTCGGTGCATTATTTTAACACATTGGCATGATTACAAGGAATCAAGTCACGATGGACCGATTAGTTTAGCAGTCTTGGAAAATAGATTACATACATTAACTTTACATTACAATTTCTAAAATAAAACACAATATAAATAGTCCTTTGAGAACACCATTATTTCCTTAGCTTAAACCTGTATATAAATCATAATATACTTCTTGGAATCCTAGGAAAATAAAACATAATAAAGGGGTGATATCAGATGCTCAGTAAGGATAAAAAATATAGCGTAAGCTATCATAAATAATCATAAACTTTTATGGCAAGGTATAAAATTGAAACACAATCCCTTTAAAAATAAAATACAACATAATATGGAAAAGATAAATCAAATAATTCCATTTACATATTCACATGGATATTATACTAGTCGAATAATCACATGTAATATCAATAGCTAATTTCATAATGATGGAATGCATAATGCTGGACATCATAACCACATAGTCAAGTCCTTGTGCCAAGACTACAAATAAATTTTTTGTCAAGGACTTGTTCCAAGACACTAATTTGTCTCATGAGACCTAATGATGCATCAAGGATCTATAGAGGGCTCCACCCATCACTTACTAAGTCCAATGCATTCCTCATATGAAAATTTTGAAACATATCATAAACATTCCTATTAAAACTAGAATACGAAATGTTAATACTTTAACCATAAACCCTGAATGGTATAAAAATAGAACATCCACAGTCAAACATATAATAACTCATCCAATACAATATGGCAGATTTTATTATAATAAATCAAACTCAATCAAGAATAATATCCAATAAATGATGTAGATATAGTTAAAAATGATCACTAAAATTCTTTGAGATAAATATCCCTTTTTATGAAATAATTTAAAAGTCATGCATTTATAAAAGAAGTAATTTAAAAGATATTTTTGAATAAAAGTGTCCTATACCACGTTGAAACTTTTTAATGGAATTAACAATTTAAAAAAATCATGTCCATATAAATAAATCCTTAAAATCATTTTGAAACCATGGACATTAATTAAAAGATTTATAAAAATAAATCTTTTAAAACATTTAAAATAACGATCTAGTTAAATATTCACTTCCATAAATATTACTTTTTATAACATTTTTATAAAACATGGACATAGATGATAAATATTTACTAGTAGATACTTACAGATAAACAATCTTAGATAATAATGAGATTGAAGAAATAACACTTACTTTGTACTTTCCTTTGGTTGAGGGTACGTTTAACCTCATGTATAATGACCATAGTATGTTATTAAATTATAAAATAACCATATTAATATTTATGATATCACAATTTATTCATTTATGGCTTTATACTACCCATTTAATAATATTTTCTATGTTAAAATAATATTTCAGGTAATAATCGCTTTCTCTATCGTACATGTTTTAACTAGTTATTCTTGATCGTATCACTTATATAATGATTTAATTGCTTCAAGAATATAAAAAATTATTTATGTATAAAATATATTCTGAATATAAATATGTATAATAGATAGATATATGAAATTTAAAACACTATTTATGGAGATGGTAGGCCGTACGTACGCATAAACGCTGTTTATGTTTTCATATTGTATTGAATGGAAGTAAGTGAATGAGATATATATAAATAAATAAATAAATATATATATATATTTCCAGTATCATTATTATTTCATATATTAAATAATTATTAATAATATATATTTTTATAATCATCATTGAATGGTGATCGTGGAAATGAATCTCATCACGTCGTGGAGACGGTAAGTCGTACGTACACATGGGTGATGAAATAATTATATTTATGGTGAAATAATATGTAAGTGGATGGTATTTTATATATAAAGAATCATTAAAATTTTATATTTATTATTTACATCAATTATACTCTTTATTATACTCATCCAAATAATGAAGTGTCGAATAACAAACTACACCACGATGTGGAGATGGTAGGCCATACGTACGTACGTATGGTGACCTTTTCATTCATAGGATGGATATAATAATGAATATGGTTGTACCATATTTATAATAACATCTCATAATGTGTAATTTACTAGAGTTATTATTTTATCATGGAAAAAATCAAAGAAAGAGGAAGCAGAAGAAGAAAAGAACTTTGAAAGAGGTGATGAAGTAATTACCTCTTCTTCAGATTATTCCTTTTGATTTGATCAAAAGGGATCCTTAGGTTGGATTATGATAAAATTAAGACCTCTAGGTTTAAGTGATAGTAGTTGGGAGGATATTTGAGTAGGGTTTGGCTGAGATAATTGGATTTGGATGTGTTATTTTGAGAGAAGGGGAAGTACCCTTTTATAAGAGAGGTGAGGGTCACTTTAGGAAAAGATTGAAATATTATTTTATTATAAAATCATCTTGGGTTTATAATGGCTCAAAATGTATTTATTTATATTATAAGGTGGTTATAGGTATAAATAATCTCAACCAATAGGTTTTAGACAAGTTTAGGTCACTATATTAACCTTATCTTTTAGATTTAACTCTTAGTTAGATAGTTTAACTTTTACAATGTCTTCTTGTATTTTTATATTAAATGGTTAATAAACTTACTATAAAATATCAAGATAACCTCAAGTGGTTCATTAATGGAATATATATCATTATATAAGTTCTTTGGATGAACCTTATATTTTTAGGAATATTATATCATTTAATAATATAGTATTTGTTTTAAAAACTCATTTATGTCAATTTTGACACTATTTAGTATTTGGTTTTTGTGAAAGTCAAAAAAACTTTATTACTTAGAAAAAAATACATTAAATCAACCCTAAAATGTCATATTAACTTATACAATTAGTGTAATGCATCAAAAGGCTCAATTTACATTTATTTTGATATTTATAATATCAATTATTTTAATATTTCATTAATAAGGTAATTACTGCATCATCATTGTGTCATAAATAAATTTAATTATTTAATGTATAAAAATTATAAATAAAATATCATGATGTATGAAATCATTTTATCTTTATAATTAATATTTATAGTCTAATTTATCTTATATATAACTCTATATTACAAATATTTTAGTTATTAAACTTTGAATTTAACACTTTTAACTCTTCTAATAATAAATGTCCTAATCTAATACAAGTGGACCAATAGAATCATATTTTATTAATAAGGTATATTTTGGTCTAAATACATTAATCCAATAAAATTAGGACATGTGTTAGGGTAATTATAATATCATTTTTACTTTTAATTACCCAATTTACTTTTAAAAGTGGTAAATAAAATTCAAAAGTTACTATTCTCCAAAAAATATTTTCTTTCTATTGAACCAAATTTTACTTAATAATATTATCCTTATCTCTCAGATTTTTGAAATTCAATTCACAGAAGTGGTAAAATTACTTTTTATGCAAATTTGCAAATGTGCCTAGAAGGTGGGTAAAAGTCGTTAAAAAATTCAATAAAATTTTATACATCTAATATTATTATAAAATGACTCCAAATAATTAAATTAAACTAATATAGGTATTATTTATCTATTGTTACTTTAAAATAAATTTAAATAAAAATAATAATTATTTAAATAAAAGTCGGTTTTAAACAATAACATAGTGTTTTTCACTACTCATCAAAAATTGAAAGTTTTCAGAAAAATACCAAAAAACCACCCAAAGATAATTTTTATATTAAAAATCTAAAAATGATTTCTATTTTACCAAATTAAAAACATATGATTTTCATTAATTAATTTAAAATTAATTTCTGTTTTCAAAACCAGAAAGTGGGGTTTTAAGAAGTAAAAACTATCAAAAGATTGACATGTGTTTATGTACAATTTAAATGTGAATTTACATCCAATTAACTAAATTATATTAAATGATAAAAATATAATATAATTATAATTTAAAACCACTCAAACTCATAATTTAACACTATAAATTATTTCGATTAAAAAATTTGTTTACAATTAAAATTTAGTATTTTCACTATTCATCAAAATATGAAAGTTATCAGAAAAGTACCAAAAAATTATCCAACTAAATTTTTATATCCTTATTATAAATAATAATTTAATTTCATTAAATTTAATATATAAAAGTGTCAATTATTTGATTTAAAAAGGGTTCACCGTTAAAAGGCAGCAAAATTGCATTTATTGAAAAATACTTCTTTTATTTGAAAAAAATGAATTTGTTCTTATATTATGTCTAATAAACACATAATATGGATTATAAAATTATATATAGTATATAAAATTCAAAATTCAGTTAATACTATTCATAACTGCTTTTAAAACGGCTAGTTTGGTAATTCGTGGTGTGCTCGAACTCGATGCCGCATGTAGCGCAAGCTATTGAATTACTTTAATGAGATAACGTACTATGAAATCATGGGGTGTTACATTATGCCCTATTTCAATAAATTGCGTCCTCATAATTTGAAATTTTTCTTCAAAAATAAAATGTTAAAAATAGAAAATACCTTTGTGGAAAAGCCACATCGGAAATAGGGTTAATGAAATTTATTCTTAATAAGAGGTAAAGAGAAATGAAAAATACACAACCAAATTAGGATTCCGAATAGGAGAACATTGGTGTAAATTTGGGACACATAATTAAAGGGAAAATGTAAATATTTATAGGGAGTGATTGAGGTCATCAATAACAAACAAGTGAATAATAAATAGAAAACTGAGGTACTCAAAGCCATAAATCTATGATGACTTAAAATATTATTGGTTCATTAAAACATAAGGTATTAGGATAACACATTTTTGTTTTTAAAATCCTTTATCTAAATTTAAATATTAATTTCTTCATATAATAAGAAAAAAAACTTGACAAGTAGAGTTCCATCCTTTAACTAATTTCTACCACAAACTTATCTTTCACTCCGAAAAGATAATAGAACTCAAAAATATTCTATTTATCCTAATAGTATAGGGTTCCAAAAAAAATTATAATTCATCTGTCATACCTTGTAAAATAACTACATTATAAAATCTAGGACATCATGTAGGCCAGTGATAGGTGATGTACCCTTTTCACCCTTCGGTTGCGGGTTTAAGTCTCGCGGCCTTGCCAGACACGACGAGTTGTCACCCGACCTCCAGGTTGTCCTTTTTATAACAATCCCAAAATAATCTTAAGAAATTATATAACATTAAAAATAGTATCCAATGTCAAAATTAATCCATTCCAACCTTTAAACTTATCCACAATACTTTTTTCTGAACTCACAGTCCAAAATTTATAAGGAAGGTCACATAATATACATGTGAATACCTTCATCGTGTATTCTCTTAAAATGTGGTAATAAAATGAATTACCAGAAAACCATATTTGAAGAGGTATATACTTCCTTGACTGAAAATTAAATTTTTATTTCAAAAACACTTTTGAGGAAAAAGTGGAAAACCTAGTACAATAAATTACCCAGATCAAGACTACAAGGAACGCCCCTCCCCAGCAACTACATCGATGTGTTATGCCTCCACCTCACATGACCGCTCAGCAAGCTGTCCCATGCAGAGTTGCACAAGCCTAGTACCGATTGAAAATCCATACCCTCTCATTCATCCAAATCTGAATGGTCATGCACAGATGGAAACTTCCTGCTCTGTAATCCTCATCTGGCGCTGATCCTTATAGATTGCTAGTTGCTTCCACCAATGGAATCAAATACCAACACTGTCATATCCCACCCATTTCAAAATTCAAAAATCATCACTCAAATAAAAAATCCAACAAGTCACCAAAAACCATTGAACCGGTCATCACCGACATGTTTCCTGAACCGATGGCTGGAACTCACATCCCAAAGGACCAGAAATACCACCATGCTACTCTGCCTCGAAGAGAATGAAGGAATTATGGAACCAGAGCAGAGAACCCAGCAAATAGGGCGGAACACCGATGATGAGATGGCCTGAATGCCAATCAACTACACGAAGCAAAAAACACACACAACCCATAGACATGAACTTGGTAGACATGAACTAATCCGACATGAACTTCGCCGTTTGATACATAAGGACAAAAAAAGGCAAAAAACATGAAGGAAAACAGCCAAAATCAAATCCAGATTTGAGAAATGAGGCTACAAAGACTGGAGATGATGCATTAGTTGTTATATTGTAATGGTTATAAGGAATGAAAATACTAAAGGAATGATCATTTTAGTAGTATTGAAAAAACTAGATACATAAATTTAACTCAAATTACATTGGAAAAGGTTACAAAACACAATACATAAAAAAACTAAAAACTGCATCCATAGGAACTCAATAAATGATCTCATCTTCATCACCTGTTGAAGGTAAAAAATGAAAGGTGTGAGCTCAAATGATCTATAAGGGTTACAAATAGAATAATCATGAATGAATAATAACTAAATTGTAAACAATTTGATATAATAAACATGATGTGATTAATAAATGAAAAACTCATGCCATTAATAAATTGAGAATGAAACTGCATCCATAGATTTTTTCATAGTGAAAACCTCATGGATAATAATAACTAATAATGAATAAAGAGAATTCTTATTAACTGGAAGTCATGTATCTGTCACATGATACCATAGTACTATTTAAAACACATTTGTTTTGTGGGTAGAAACCCATCTAATTTTTTGGAAACAAAATCGAAGGGTTTTCCCCACTAATTTGTCTCATGAGACCTACTGATGCTTTGAGGGGCTATAACGGGCCCCACCCACCACTGCATATCCAAATAATTATTTATACATTAATTTAATATAATAGAATTATGCACTTTCAATATCCGTATAGAGTAGAGTATACAGATTCATCAATATTTCTATAGATAAAATAACTTTCCAAATAAACACCGTATGTAAAATGGTATACAGTTTAGAAAAAAACATATCCATGATATGAGATTATGGATATTTAATATAAATATAATTTCAAATGAAAAGTGATCTCAAATGGGTAGTAGGTACACCACATAAGGATTATTAGGTGCACAATACAAAGTTAGTCACAACAAAATAGTAGTTGAGACAAAGTCTCTTACCACAATGTAATCAGTCGAATCATACGATCATAACTTAATAAACCTAAAATGAGTCATTGAATACCATAAATATAAAGAGAATAATTTTATTATATATCAAATGGAAGTACACATTATTGGATCATATTATACCAAATATACACAAGAGGGGGTTGAATTGTGTCTTTTACAAATTCTTCGCAAGATCGTGTTCAACCATTTAACTTTAATCAGATGGATTAATGCAGCCGGAATTTAAATAGAAGGAACACATGATGTATAGTGGTTCCGGGAACAGAAGTCCCCTAGTCCACTCCACCAATTCTCTACTCCATGAGCTTGGTGATTTTCACTATCTGGTCCTCTTGTCAACAGACCGTTCCACAACTGAGTACAGGCAGTTGACAACTTTACAATATAAGGAAAAATAGATCCTTCTAGTTCAAACATAGAACCTACAGATCTTAGTACGAGAAAATGGTCACTCAAGATAAAAATAAGTATTTGTTCTTTGAAAATACATTCCCGTTGTTCTTCACAATTACAATAGAATGCAACTGACAGTAGATGGATCGTCATCTTCAGAAATAATGATCTTCAAGTAAGAGTCATTCTGAGTCGATTCAGTTGCAATAGATATAGAAATATAATTCGAAACTTTATTAGTAGATTCACAATAGATCTTTGATGTCGAAAGAGAAAATCTTCTATCATGTTTCTTCTTCCTCAATAAACAGAGCTTTGTTGCTCTTCGTAATCACCATATCTATAGATCTTGATAGTCTCTGTTTTTCTTCATTGTATATTCGTCGTTGTTGTTCAGCAGTTCTTGTATGTAGAATCAACGTGTATATCATATCTATATTTAAAAAAATATATAATAACTATGAGCACTTCTTCTATAAATATAGATCCAAAAAAGTTTCCTTCTGACTTGCGATATTCAAATATTTGAATTAACAGAGCAGTCGTAACTCCCCTTGAAATTCAGCATGAAAAGCCCCTTTTAAATTGATCCTTTGAATTGTAAATAAAACAGCTTTGAATCAGTCAAAGACACGTTTTAATAAACAAATTTTAATCTGTCTTAAAATCATCCTAATAATCCGCTTGTAGACCGTTTCATAATAATATCATCTTTAACTTTCCAATGCCAAACATAAGGTTGAACTGTATAGCATGCATCTTCTGAATGTAAGATAGATCACAAATGTAAGTTTGATGACGCATCCTTAAAATGTAAGGCTGAATACAAACTTAAGATTGATCATCCATACTTTTCTTTTCAACATTCAAATGAATGATAAATGATCAATACTTTTATAAGCTTCCAAACATAAGGTATATGATCCATACTTTTGATGAAACGTAAGGTTGTTTACAAAAGTAAGGTTGATGAACCATACTTTTGAGAAACAAACGTTACATTTAAAACTTACGTAGGGTTCTTCTCCCATAATTTTCAATATCCCAAACGTAGGGTTCCTTCCTAACGTAGGGTTCCTCTTCCATACTTTTCAATATCCCAAATGTAGGGTTCCTTCCTAACACAGTGTTCCTCTTCCATACTTTTCTGATAACGTATGGTTGATTAACTATAATTTTTTTATATATCTTTAGATTATACACCACATTTCATCCTTATTCTACCCTTCTCCATGTAGGGTATGAACAGTGTTTCCAAAGCATGCTAATGCAATCCCCAAATATATAGATCATGAACAGTGTTTCCAGAACATGCTAAATTGATTTCCGAACTCTTTAACACTTGTTTCACGCTGTATAAATACTTGAATACTCTTCCAAAAATAAGAATATATAAAATATTTAATTCCTGAAATATACTTAAAGTAAAATCATTAGAAAACAATTAAGGGTATTTTTGAGAATCAAAATCATCATAAAGAAATAGAGTATTGCTCTCAACAATCTCCCCATTATTAATAATAAAATCATGTATTGTTGAAAAGAACACTTGCTCAACAATATCTCCCTTTTTGATGATCACAAAACCCATAAAATAACCAATGAAATGAAATTATAAAATTAATTACATATAGTTTTGAATTTTGCAAAGATTTTAACTTAATTTCTCCCCCTTAAATGATTAAGATAATACTTAATATTTCTCCCCTAATAAAGAGTAGAATAAAAAAAATTAAAAAATTTAAAGTACAATGTGAAATAGTTAAAATAAAATGTTGTGTTTATACAAATTTATCCCCCTTTTTGTGATATAAAAAAGAATTATAGAATATAGAATAGAACACATTTAATGTAGAACTGAACTTAAGTAAATTCTTTATTAACTGTTTTTCAATAATTGAATCTGAATTACTGGTATATATAAACAAAAACAGTAAAACAAATAGAAATACAAAAAAATATAGAAGGAAACCAAATTTCATTGAAAATATGTAATAATTTCAATCATGATGAACACAGGAATCAAGGTGTGGTAAGGGTATGAGATATGGTCTATCTCCTCTGAACTACTGCCTAGATTTCTATAAAATGCCCCCTCAGCCTTCTCATCATGTCATCTTCCATCTTCATAATAAGATCTCTATTATCTTGAGTTATATTAATATATTATATCAAATTTACTCTGAAAAACTCATGAAGCCTCTCTTCCTTATCCATAAATAGAGTTAACTTCTCTGTGAACTGAGTCAGCACAGTTATAATTCTTGGTTCACTTGAGGTCAACTGGCTAACTAGAAACTTCTGATTATCTAACAACACTGAAAAAGGATAACTATTTCATTGAAGGTCCTGAAATCTGTCATTCATATTGCTCATTACTGCTGTAATAGCCTGAAATCTTCTGATTAAATCTGGTGAAGTACCTAATGTACTAGCCTCACTGGGTTTGATAGATGCAAATTGTTGCTCCATGAAAGATCTAAATTCTAGTAAATCTGTCTTCATAACCATCTCTAATTTCAACTTTGCAACATTATTTAACATTTCCTTCTTAAACACTTCAACTTCCTATTTGGAAACAGTACTTGCTTTCAGCCTCTGAAATTTTAACTTTTCTTTTTCTAAGACTCTCTTCAAAGCAGCATTTTCATATTCCACACTAGACAACTTCCTGTAAAAATCTACTAATTCCTTATTCAATGAATTAGAGGTTCCCTATGCTTTATTATCATCCTCAACTTGTACTTGATGTAGAAACACTATAGTTAATGGCTTAGCATCCGATTTTTCCTTATCTTCCTCCTGAGCAGGTTTTTCCACAGATTTTTCCTCAGAGACTTTCCTAGACTCTTCCACAGAAAAGTATTTATTCAGCACCTCTGTATGTACTTTAGAAACAGTTTCATATTGAATTTCAACATTTGATGGAGGTTTCTCCTCATGAGCATCCTCAATATCTATTTCCTCCACTGGAGTTTCTAAAAGAAATTATCTTGATCAACCTTGACTTGATCAATTTGAGTTCGGGCCATTGCTTCTCCTTCACTAGGCACTATCTCAATTATATTTTTTGTTACTGGTTCTGTTTCAATTGTAGCTTCTCTTATAAACATATAGTTCAAGAGATCACTATATGTTAAAACCGTCAATGTGACAGTAGGATCTTCAATGGGATTAGGATCCCTGTTCCTTCTGAATTGAAGACCTTCTTAATTTCTTTATTTAGGTGCATTTATAGCTTCAAAACTGATTCTTCTTGACACAGTACTAACTCTTGATTCAACTTGTCCTTCTTTTGATTTTTCTGGTTGTGCCTGAGCACTTTATTCATCTTCTTCATCTCCTATAGGAAGTAGTTTTCCTTTAATTGTGCTCCAGAAGTAACCAATATTTATTAATGTACCAAAATTGAAGATATTACTATGGTGGCATCTCACTCGAGCATCTAATAATCTTATCATATCTGACTTAAACAGAATTTTTGAGATGAACCATGCAAAAGGATAAAAGTTCATCCTTGCCTCTGGTAGGAAACAGTAACTAAGATACCTTACCATGTATCTTGGAAAGTTAAATTCAATGTCACTCAGAAAAAAAACTTTATGTACATATCTGGGTAAAGTATCTTTTCCATATCAGACATTCTAGGTGAAATACTAGTTTGCACAAACTTAAGAAAAATTTTCTGATCCGGTTCCAAATCCTTCACAAACATTTTCTTTATAGATGCATTTCCAAAAGAAGGACATAATAACTTCTGACTTATGCAAAGAATCACCAATATTATTTAAATAAAAATGAAAAAGTCATTCATGAGGGAAGTTAATAATTCGAGAAATTTCTACCGATGAGATCGAAAAATATCGGTCCTCAATCTTAGCAACAATTGAATCCTCATCAGTTCCTAGACTAAACTGTACTGACTTAAAGAAATGACAAAGTTATACCTCATATGGAAACTCTGTATGATCTCCATTAAACGTCTGTTCAAGGCTTTGAAAAGAAAGAGCTTGCTTCAGCAACAGGTTCGTCTAATATAACCATTCCAGATCTATGACCTTTCCTTGAAAATTTTTCCTTCCTTCCGAGCACCGCCTATTGGAAGTGCTGGCCTCAGCCTCATCGGTCCTCTTAGTTTTGGCCATTTCTGCGAAGATATCTTACGGTTCGAAGATTAGGGTTTCAAAGGTTCAGATTAGGATTGAAAAAGAGTGGTAAAGTTCACGGTTTCAAAAGGATTTTTTTGATAGAAACGAAACGATTCAGAATTAGAAAGGTTTCAAATAGCCTTGATTCCCATGTCATCAATAATCATTACATAAATTTTAAAAACAAATAAAATTTTACGCATTTAAAAACATATCTAATAAAATAAAATATTCTATTTGAAAAACAAATAACTAAGTTATTTTAAACAGTATAAATAGAAATATTATAATCAATTGAATAAAATAAAGCTTTATTTAAAATTAAATAAACCTAGCTCCCCCTTAATAAAATGAAACCTTGCAATGGGTAGTGGTTTAGTAAAAATATCGGCTAATTGAATTTTATTACTTAGAAATTCTAAGAATATATCCTTTTTAAGAACACAATATCTTAGAAAATTATGTCTGATATCAATATTCTTAGTCTTATAATGATTAATAGGATTTTTTGAAATATTTATAGCACTAGTATTATCACATAAAATAGGTGTACTATTAAAACTTAGTCCAAAATTCATAAGAGTGTTTTTCATCCAGAAAACTTGTGCACAATAACTCCTTGCAGATAAATATTCTGCATCGACTGTTGACAGGGCAACTGAGTGTTGTTTCTTACTTGACCATGACACTAAGGATTTTCCTAAAAAGTGACAAGTTCCTGAGGTGTTTTTTCTATCTAATCTACAACTTCCAAATTCTACATCTGAATATGAAATTAAATTAAAATTAGAAGTTTTGGGATAGATAAGAAATTTAAAAATAGTTCCTTTTAAATATCTAATAATTCTTGTAACAACAGTTAAATGAGATTCTTTAGAATTTGATTGAAATATTGCACAAAGACATACTTAATACATTATATTTGTCCTGCTAGTAGTAAGATATAATAAACTAAAAATCATACCTCTATATAACTTGTTGTCAACTGATTTCCCAGTTTCATCCAAATCAAGTTTTATATTAGTACACATATGAGTTGTATATGTCTTGATGTTTTCAAGTCAAAATTTCTTAAGTAAATCAGTAATGTATTTAATTTTATTTAAAACATTTCCAAAATCTTTTTGAAAAATTTGAAGTCCTAAAAAGAAATTTAACTCTCCCATAATACTCATTTCAAATTATTTTTGCATTAAATTTGAAAACTCACGACAAAGTGTTTTATTAGTTGATCTGAAAATTACATCATCAACATAAATTTGAACCAATAAAATATTAGAGTTTACAGTTTTCTTAAATAGTGTTAGATCTGCCAATCCAACAGTAAAATAATTTTTCAAAATAAAAGAGCTTAATCTCTCATACCAGGCTCTAGGTTCTTGTTTAAGGCCATAAAGAGATTTAGTAAGTTTAAAAACAAAATCTGGTTTTTGTGAATTTTCAAAACCAGGAGGTTTCTCAACATAAACTTCCTCCATTAAATAACCATTTAAAAAGGAAGACCTAACATGCATTTGAAATAATTTAAAGTCCATATGAGATGCATAGTCTAAAAGAATTATAATGGATTCTAATCTAACTACAGGTGAAAAGGTCTCTTCATAATCTATACCTTCTTCCTGATGATATAATTTAGCTACTAGTCTTTCTTTATTTCTAGTTATTATACCTTGATCATCTTGTTTATTTATAAAGACCAATTTTGTTCCTATAATTAGATAATTCTGTGGTCTTTAAACTAATTTAAAGACTTCATTTATTTTGAAATGGTTTAGTTCTTCTTGAATTTCTATCATACAACTTTCATCATTTAAAGCTTCTTCTATAGACTTGGGTTCTAATTGGGATAGAAAGGCAGAAAACTCAACAAGATTTCCTATGTTCCATCTAGTTTTTATTCCTGTTTCTAAGTATCCTATTATAGATTCTAAAGGATTATTATTTAGGGTCCTTTAATGTCTAGGTAGTAAACTTATAGGTTATTTAGTGTCATGTTCTTCTGGATTGGACAGAATTTTATTTATATCTTTTTCAAAATCATCTTTCAGTTTCTCAAGTCTCATGTTATCATTAGAGTCAGATTCATCAATTTGATCTTTCCTTTTCTCAAAGGGATCAGATTCATCAAATTTCACATGAACTGATTCTTTAAAAATCCTTGAATTTTTTTTATTAAAAACTCGATAATCTTTGGAAGTAGCAGAATATCCTAAGAAAACGCCTTCATCAGATTTTGGATCAAACTTACCAATATTGTCCTTGGTGTTTAAGGTGTAAACCTTGCATCCAAGAAAATTGAAGTAATTTACTTTAGATTTTCTGTTATTCCAGAGTTCATAGGGTGTCTTTTTCAAAATTGGTATAATTAAAACTCTATTAATTGTATAGTAGGAAATACTTACAGCTTCTGCCCAAAAATAGGTAGGAAGACTTTATTCATTTAGTATAGTCCTAGCCATTTCTTGAATATTTCTATTTCTTCTTTCAACAATTCCATTTTGTTGAGGTGTTCTTGGTGCAGAGAAGGTATATTTAATACCCATATTTGAGAAAAAGGAATTGAATTCCAAATTCTCAAATTCTCCACCATGATCACTTCTTAATGAAATTATTTTAAAACCTTTTTCATTTTGAACAGATTTTCAAAAACTTTCAAATAATGTAAAAGATTCATTTTTAAATTTTAAAAATAAAATCCATGTAAATCTAGAATAGTCATCAACCAAAACATATAAATATAATTTAACAGCCAAGCTTTCTACTATTGAAGGTCCAAAAAAATCCATATGGATAAGTTCTAGAGGTTTATATGTAGCAATTTTGTTAACATATTTGAAGGATGATTTATGTTTCTTGCCAAGTTGACATGCATCACAAAATATATAACTTTCAAACTTGAGAGCAGGAAAATCAGAAACTAATTATTTCTTGGATAACTTAAGTAAAGAATATATATTGAAATGTCCAAGTCTTCTATGCTAGATATAGGATTCATTTATCTTAACAGTTAAGCAGTTTACTTGTTGTTTACTCAAGGAATTTAAGTACATGGTATATGCATTATCAGTTCTAGGTACTCTAAATTTCATCAATTTATTTTTGAAAACAGTACAACAATTGTTAGAGAAATAAATAGCATAACCATCATCATAGAGTTGAGAGATACTTATCATATTGTGTTTCAATCCTTGTACATAAAGTACTTTACTGATTGAGATAGCTTCTGGATCTCCAACTATTCCAATTCCAATTATCTTTTCTTTGGAATTGTCACCAAAAGTGACTAGTCCACCATCTTTTTGTGTTAGTGTTCTGAAATTTTATGGGTTTACACTCATATGCCTTGAGAAGCCACTGTCCATATACCTTATGACCTTTTTTCTTCTGTGACCTGCTTCCTCATCTTTTTCTGCTATAAAGCACATGTTGGCTTTCAGATTTACTTATTCCTTTTTTGAGTCTGATTCTGAAGGGCTACTGGAGTCTTCAGACACACTGACTGAAAATTATTTTTTATTAAAATGCACTTTTAAGGTAAAAGTGAGAAACCAAACGTTACAACACTTACCAAAAACCAACAAACATAAAATCATAAAAAACCTCTTCCAAGCATAAGAAGCTACTGTTCACCCCAAAGAAGGCCACTCGACAATCCCATGCAAGCATGGTCCCTCCCGATGTCAAGCCACCCCTCTGTATCCACCACATCCCAAATGACTTGCAGAGGGGAAAACAACATGCTCTAGCCCAACTGGTCAAGCTGACCCTCCAACAGTTCCTCACACAACCAAGCCAGTGAATCAACAAAGCAAAGCTATGAAATAAGTAAAAAAGAGTCATTGCAAATCAGTTGAACTCTACCAGAAACGGTGTCTCTAAATAACTTCCAGGATAACTTAGATACCTGCAACAGGGGATCCCCCCTTACCAGGTCTTCAGACACACTCCATTTAGCTTTCATTGCTTTCTTATCTTTTTTCTCATAATCATTCTTTTTGAAGAACTTCTTTTTTTTTCTTCCTTTAATTGAGGACAGTCAGGTCTGATGTGCCCCATTTTCTTTCACTCATAACATCTGACTTCCTTTAAATCCTTTTTGAAGGTTTTTCTAAATCCTTTCCTCTTTCTGTAGAATTTACTAAACTTTCTGGCAAGATGAGTTAGTTCTACATCAGAATTTTATGAATCAGAACTTTATGATTTCACCTTTACTTCTTTTTTCTTTAGCTTTTTTCTTTTTCCTTGTGACTATACTTTTAAGGCAGTGTCTTCTCTCTTGATCAAAACCTTATTCTCATTTTCTTCATCTTGCATTTCAGTTTCATACATCATAAGTGTTCCAATCAGCTCTCTCATGGTTAAGTCTTTGACATGTGTTGATTGTCTGATTGCAGCAGAGATTACATTCCATTTAGTAGGTACTACTCTCAGTACTTTCAAAGCTTGATCAACTTGTTTGATTGGGTCTCCCAAGGCAATTATATTTTTGAAAATTTCTGTCAATCTTCCATTCATTTGAGTAATGATTTCACCCTCAATCATTCTGAATGTATCAAATTTAAGCTTAGTAGTATCATATCTCATTTTCCTGACATTGTCAGTTCCTTAATAAGCAACAAAAATAGTTTGCCACATCTCATATGCTGTCGGAATTGAGATACTCTGTTGAATTCATCTGGTCCTAGACCACATATAATTTCATTCATTTCCTTCGAGTTCATATCATATTCTGCTTTAGTGGCTGAACTTCATGTCTCAGGTTTTTTAGGTATTTCATATGGAGTCAGAATCTTAGAATATACTATGTATCCAAGGTTTTTCAAATAAATTATCATTCGAAACTTCCAGCATCAATAATTTTCTCCATTGAAGTACGGTGCTCTGACCAAAGACATTCCATCTATTGTATCAATCATCATGCTCTGTGTATAATCACTTTCATCTTGTTAATGATTTATCAAAAAGCTCTTCCTCTAATACCAATTTTTGGATCAGATTATACCAAATATACACAAGATGGAGGTGAATTGTGTCTTTTTCAAATTCTTTACAAGATCATGTTTTTCCCTTTAACTTTAATCAGATGGATTAATATAGCGGAAATTTAAATAGCAGGAACACACGATGTATAGTGGTTTGGGGAACAGAAGGCCCCTAGTACAGTCCACCAATGCTCTACTCTATGAGCTTGGTGATTTTCACTACCTGGTCCTCTTGTCAATAGATCATTTCACAACTGAGTACATGTAGTTGAAACCTTTACAATCTAAGGAAAAATAGAACCATTTGGTTCAAACATAGAACCTACACAGCTTAGTATGAGAAGCCATTCACTCAAGATAAAAATAAGTATTTGTTCTTTGAAAATACTTTCCCATTATTATTTACAATTGCAACATAATACAACTGACAGTAGATGGATCGTCGTCTTTAGAAATAATGATCTCCAAGTAAGAGTCATTCTGAGTCGATCTAGTTGCAGTAGATATAAAAATATAATTCCAAACTTCAGCAGTAGATTCATAATAGATCTTGGATTTTGAAAGAGAAAATCTTGTATCGTGTTTCTTCTTTCTCAATAAACAGAGCTTTGTCGCTGTTCATAATCAACAGATCTGTAGATCTTGATAGTCTCTGTTTTTCTTCTATGTATAATCATCATTTTTGTTCAGCAGTTCTTGTATATAGAATATCTGTGTATATCACATATATATTTAATATATATATATAATAACTATGAGCACTTCTTCTGTAAATTTAGATAAAAAAAGTTGCCTTCTGACTCACAATATTCAAACATTTGAATTAACAGAGCAGTCGTAAATCCCATTGAAATTCAGCATGAAAAGCTTCTTTTAAATTGATCATTTGAATCATAGAGAAAACAACTTTGAATCAATCAAAGACACGTTTTAATAAACAATTTTTAATATGGCTTAAAATCAGAATAATAATCCACTTGTAGACTGTTGCATAATAATATCATCTTTAACTTTCTGACGCCAAACGTAAGGTTGAACTATATAGAATGCATCTTCTGAATGTAAGGTAGATCACAAATGTAAGGATTATAATGCATCCTTAAAATGTAAGGTTGAATACAAACGTAAGATTGATCATCCATACTTTTCTTTTCAACATTCAAATGAATGATAAATGATCCATACTTTTATAAGATTACAAATGTAAGGTATATGATCCATACTTTTGATTGTTTACAAAATGAAGCTTGATGAACCATACTTTTGAGAAACAAATGCAACGTTTAAAACTTACGTATGGTTCTTCTCCCATACTTTTCAATATCCAAAACATAGGGTTCCATCCTAATGTAGGGTTCCTCTTCCATACTTTTCAATATCCCAAACGTAGGGTTCCTATTCCATAATTTTCCGATAACGTATGGTTGATTAACCATACCTTTCTGATATCTCTTTATAGTATACACCACATTCCATCCTTATGCTACGCTTCTCCACGTAAGGTATGAATAGTGTTTCCTAAACACGCTAAAGCAATTCCCGAATATGTAGAGCATTAACAGTATTTACAGAACATGCTAAATTGATTTCCGAACTCTTTAACACTTGTTTCACACTGTATAAATACTTGAATACTCTTCCAAAAATAATAATATATAAAATATTTAATTCCTGAAATATACTTAAAGTAAAATCATTAGAAAACAATTAAGGGTATTTTTGATCATCAAAATCATCATAAAGAAATAGAGTATTTTCTCAAAAATATCCCCCTTATCAATAATTAAATCATGTATTGTTGAAAAAAAACACTTTATCAACACACATATACCACATACTATAAATAATTGGTGAACAATGGAAATCTCACGGAAATGAAAGTGAAATGAGAAACCCCTTACCTTATGCTCGAGTGTGTTCTTCATTTGTTTGAATGAACTGAATTATAAAATTTAGCTTCATTAATTAATAAATCCATAACCTACTATACATGTAATTGGTTTAGTATAAACTTATTATGTTCATTCTTGGCCCTTTTTATGGGTTTAAGTGGTTCAATTTTATTGTTTTGGAAGCATTTTCTTCCGTCGTTTTCATGATTTGTTTACTTGAATTCATGAATGGAAGTTCGTTTGAAATGTGGTTAAACATCTAGAATTGTTAATATATATTATTAGTTACATTAAATAGATATAAATGATCTTATAATGATTCGGGGTTATATACTTGAGGATGAATCAATAGTTAAAAGTTATCGATAACCACTTGGATTTAGCTTGGTGGTTTTGTGTACAATAAACTTGTTTTGTATTATTATTCCATATTATGAGTGTGTAGGGATTCTAAAAAATTAATGAGATGAAATACATATATTTTGAACCAGTTCAACCCTAAAAATGGTTTCATGACCAGAATTGAATATGATAATAAAAATTAAGAACCTGTCATCCTGGAATGTGACAAATTAACACATCTCTGACGGTGTTTTCATTTTTAGTATAAGAGGAGGGGGAAAGAGAGATGATTATGAAATATTACACTATAATAATGTAATTATAGTTCATTTAAGGTACTGGAATTATCATAGCATTTTGATTAAGTGAGGTGAGGAAAGAAGTATAAATTAAAGGACCTCAAAATAAGAGAAAAATTGAGGAATCTCTTATGAAAATTCGGCAGCCTAACGATGTCACTTAAAATTTCATAAAATAGTTTGATAAGAGAAAGGGGGTATCTCATAAATAATAAATAATATGGTAATTAAGGGGAATATGGAATGACATATCCCAATATAATCCAATTTAAAATAAAAGAGAAAACATAAATGAAATCTTTAAGAAAATAGAAGGGTGGTTGATTCTCTTACCTTGTAGAGTAACTCCCAAAACATGAAGGTTGGGACCTTGGGGGGTTTCAGGACACCTTGGGAGGACTCCCAGGGAGGTAATACCACCATATATTTAATTATAATGAGTTTTTAATGAAAGAAAATGAAGGGGGTGAGTGGTTATTTATAGTAATTAAGAGGGAGTTTTTTATTAATTAATAGGGACACCTCATTAGTGGTTTTTGCAAAACCATGGGCTTTAACATGGTATTTTCCCATGGTTTTAGCCACTTGGGACACCTCATGTCATAATTTACTATAAAAAAGATGAAAAAACTTTTATATTTAATTATTACATCATTATGATGTCATTAAACTATCGAAAACTCAAAACTGTATTTTTACTATTCATGAAAAATTCAAGTATTTAAGAAAAATCCCAAAAATTCACCCTAACCATTTTTCGACATGAATAATTCAAAAATGAACTCTATTTTTTGAAAATAATTTTATATGTATTTTTAATTTAATTTTTAAATAAAATCATAGTTAATTCTAAAAATAACAATTTTAAAGGTATAATTAGTTCTATATCACATTAAAAAATTAATTAAGATATCATTATCTTATTACCTTAAGAAAATAAAATATTATCATTATTTACTATTTATAAGGGTCATATTAATATTCATAAGGGCATGTTACTATTCATAAGGGTATGATACTATTCATCAGAAAATCAAGTTGGCTCTATCAGACTCCAAATGACTTACTAGTCAAAACTCTAGATGACCGTTTTTCGAAGTTTAAAACATAGAAGTGGAAAATTTATGTTTAATGGATAACTTATAACTTTCTCCTATAATGTTTTGATTCACAAAAGATTTAGTGCTTCATGAAATATAGGCTACCTAATGAATAGAAAGTATTTAAGAGGAACATACCATAAAATGTTTGGGGTGTTATATCAAGCATTTACCAAGGTGATTCTTTCCACAACTATCACATATGGGGAAATCCTTCTTTCCCTATTCCCTTTATTCATATTTCTCTCTACCATCCTTTTCTTTTATAGCTTCTCTTCAAAGCCATAGGACTTTGATAATTCTTTAATTATCTTATTAACACATGATATTATTTCTTCATATGATGAGAATACGTGGGAGACTATTTCTATTATAAATTTTTCCTTAAGACCATGAAAGATATGATCTTTCTTACTCTTTGGATCATGCGTATTGTTGGAGTTGTCATTCCTTATACTGGGAACCATTTCAAAACAATGGCATACACTAGGATAATTTATGAGTCACAATTCATAATTTCAAATTTGTAAAATACCTAATATAAATTGAATAGTTTATGAATATAATCTATAATCATAAAAAAAAATTTTCTTTGAGGAGGTATTTACTCATAAATCCTTTATAATGGTTTGTAAGGAAACTATGAATTATCCTAAGAATATCCCTTGGGAGTGTCATGACCAAGAGTGCAGTAAAGCCTGTTGCCATGTACTGGGATACCCTGAGTCAAGCCCAAAACTCCTTATCAGAGTTTTCACTCCTAGGTATATCTGTGCCAGAGCCGCCTCTACCTACTCGTATCCAGACAGGGATGTATTTCTCGGAAAATTAAAAAAATCTTTACATTACAAAAATTCTAGGAAGTTCTTCTATACTAATCCTCAAATTTTATCTTAGGGTAATGTTCTCTAATTAGAGTTTCTAAATCTAGTTTCAAAGGTTTGTACTAAACTTTCTCTGATACCAACTGTACCACCCTGACCCCAGTTACCCAAAGTCAGTGCATTATTTTAATACATTGGCATGATTACAAGGAATCAAGTCCCGAAGGACCGATCAGTTTTGTAGTCTTAGAAAATAAATTACATACATGAAATTTACATTACAATTTCTAACATAAAACATAGAATAAATAATCCTTTGATAACGAAATTATTACCTTATCTTAAACCTTCAAATAAATCATAATATACTTCTTGGAATCCTGGGAAAATAAAACATAAGAAATGGGTGTGCTCAGATTCTCAGTATGGATAAACAATATATCAGAAGCTTTCATAAATAATAATAAACTTTTATGGAAAGGTATAAAATTAAAACACAATACCTTTAAACATAAACTATAACATAATATAGAAAAGATAAATCAAATAATTCTATTTACATATTCACATGGATATTCTACTAGTCTAATAATCACATGTAAAATCAATAGCTAATTTCATAATTATGGAATGCATAATTTAAGAAATCATAACCACATAGTCAGGGCCTCGTGCCAAGACTACAAATAATTTTTTTGTAAAGACCCGTAAATTTCATGGAAATTTTTTTCTTAATTTTCTTTGGAATTTTACAAGAACGCAGTTTCTGACGACACGTGATTCCGAGGCCCGGTGTGCCCAGAATCATTTTCTGAAGTTTGGCTTGGGTACGTTCAGTGAACGAACGAGTGGGTTTTTCTAACTTTTGAACCGGTGCTCGGAATCAAATTCTGAGGGCACCGATGGAATCGAAGCGCCGGTATTTGCTTAGAAATGCCTCTTCCGGAGTTGCGTTTGCTCGGGTGTGGTTTTTAATTTTTGGGGTTATGTGAAGAAAATAAAATAAAGTGGTGCGACGACTTTATTTTATTTCACTTAAAGCCAATTAAATCCACTTAAAATCCACTTAAGCTGAGTTGAAGCGGATAGGGTGGAACCCAAAATATCCTACCCTCTTGGTAGAATATTTGTGAGGTGGGGCCCGCACGAGACCCACCGTTTCTTTTCGGCTAAGTAACACACCCGCGAAAACCCCTTTTAAATGAAAGTCAACTGATGCGTTTTATAAATTCTTAATGCCCCTATTAATTGGGCGGTTAATTTCATTGCAATTAATTCTATGAATTAATTTGTTCGTTACTTATCTTTGAAATCAATTGTTGGCATGAGATTAAAAATAAGACCAGCACTTGTCTTTTGAAGAGTGACTTGTTTAGAGGATTTGGAGAAATATCTGAAGCTAGAAGATCTTCATCTTTCTTCGCGAAGAACATGAAGAACGTGAAGAATGCGAAGAACGCGAAGAACGCCGACCTTTGACGAAAGGCGACGAAGAACGCCGACGATTCTCCTTCCGTGACGCTTCTTCCGCGACGATTCTTTCCCCGCGACAAATCTTCGATCAACTGCTTGAGGTAGGAGATTTCAAATATTTTAGAATTACTTTGTGGATTTTATCCTCAACACGGATTTAATTCGTGAAATTAAATCTGTGTGTTTTTATTTAACCCTCAGATATCGTCGACGCGACGCCGTATACCGTGACGACACGACGCCCTTCCACGACGCGACGATCCTCTTCTTCCGCGATGGTCAATTCCGCGAAGAACTCGTCTGACGACTACGACGAGGTAGGGGTTGTTCCTTTTTAAATCTTTGTGATTTATATCCCCGGTTGTTAATTACGAATGTTGTGAGACTTTAAAAACCGCTAACGCGGTGGGTGAGGACCAACGAACAAGTCCGAACCCACCGCCCTTTTTGTTTGTTATGCGCGGATTGGCAGGCAACACAAAACGGGGCCGAAAGTTAATTTTGAAGGCTTTTCAGTGAAGAACGAGTCCCGGGATGAGAATTGGCGAAGACCGCGTGCAAATCGGACCACCGGAGCGCGCCCGGTGGTCCGCGGAAGCCCCCGCCGGCGAGCCACCGGGAAGACCCGCCGCGGCTTCAGCCGTGGCGGCGCTGGCCGGTCTCGCGGCCGCGCGGGACCGTGGAGGAAGGACGCAGCCTTGCCGCGTCCGTTGGCGAGAGGCGGCCCCCCACGCGGGGCCACGGAACCATCAAGGGGGGCGGCGCCCCCTTGCACCCGTTCGGCCGTTACGGCCGAGCCGCCAGGCGACCGGGCCGCGCCCGCGCCGACCGGGCCGGGTCGCGCCCAGGCGGGGCCGGGCCGGGCCGCGCCGGCCGGGTCAGACCCGGACCCGGGTCGGGCCGACCCAGGGGGGGTTGGGCCGGGTCGGTCCGGGCCCAGACCCCCCATTTTCGGACCTTTTCGGACTTTTGCCCGTATCTTGAGCTACGAGCCTCCGATCGATGCGCCATTAGCGGAGATGCGATCCTTGTATCGATAAGGTCGTTTCAATATATCGCACTCAAGGTTTCAGAGTACTTTGTGTTCGGCCGGGTTGGTTCGTACACGAAACCAATAGGGCCCTCGGAGCGGAAACACTCATATCTTGAGCTCCGGACGTCCGATTGACGTACCGTCGACTTTGATGGATTCGTCTAAGTGGGACGGATCTTTTGGATTACTCCGCCCGAGGTTTGGACGCAAGTGGAGTACGGTCGGATTGGTTTTGACTTAAAAACCAACCGGGCTCCTGGAACGAAAAAGCCAATAACTCTGAGACCGGGCGTCCGATTGACGCGCCGTCTGCGACGTTGAGTTCCTGTTGACGATACGGAACTTTTGGATACATCTACTCTGGACTATGTGTCAATTGATGTATCAGCCTCTCGGCTCGTGGAGCGGACCCTCCCGAACGAGCTTACTATGCGCGGGAACCCTAGAGCTGGCTACAACTGCTACTGTGACGACAACAACTGTACAGAGATCCTCAGTGGATTCGACGTCGACGACTACAACACTCAGCGATCCTTTGTGGGTCAGTGCTACTGATCCTGTGTGGGTTCGATCCTGTGTGGGTCAGCGCTCCGCGGTCCTGTGTGGGCCAGCGCCTACAGATCCTGTGTGGGTCCGATCCTGTGTGGGTCTTTGCGGGGGTTAGTTACCTATCGATCCTTTGTGGGTCAGATCCTTTGTGGGTCATTGTGGGGGTTAGTACCTATCGATCCTTTGTGGGTCAGATCCTTTGTGGGTCATTGCGGGGGTTAGTTACCTATCGATCCTGTGTGGGTCAGATCCTTTGTGGGTCATTGCTGGGGTTAGTACCTATCGATCCTTTGTGGGTCCAACGACTTAGATGAATCAGTGGAAATATCTGGTCATCTTTATCGTCATACAAAGAAGTATATCCTCTGTGAGCTGAATCCTGTTTTGCTTTCCTTTGTGGATTGTGTTGTGCTATCCTGTGTGGATTTACGTTTTTATTTCCTGCGTGGACTGGGTTGTACTTGGGCTCGGAAGTTGGAGCGTACGATAATTGATGACTTAGGTATATGTATGGGCATATACCTAAGCAGTGTCGGATGTTACTTCGTGATTGTATCTTTCCTTTGTGGATTATCCTTTGTGGATTCTAGGATACCTTCAGGGGTCTTGGGGTCCCTACTGAGTAGCTTATACTCACCCCTGCATGGGCAATGCCCGCACTACGTTGTGTTGGTTGCAGACGACGGACAGTACTGATCATGGTTGAGGCATGCGGAGCAGAACGGTACCTAGAGGTGGACCACGGGCGGGACGTACTCAGAGTGGACGGTTGGACCTGAGGGGATATGGAGGCTATCTGTACTGACCCTTCAGGTGGGAGTCCAGTGGACGGATCGAGGCTGCGGCTTTACTTTTCAGTTGTTGTTTTCCCTTTCGAGTTGTACTTTACTTTCAGTTTGGGTTTGTATTCTGGCCCATTACTTTTCCTCACTTACTGTTGTACCAGTTTTTACTTAGTGTTTACTTCTGCTTGCTTGTTCTGTGGTGTTTATTTACTTTACAAAGGAAATTCTTTCCCTTTTTACTGGGATTTACGCCTTGGTTCTAGTCGCCAGCCCCTGGTCTATGGAAGGCGGGCTTGGGGTAGTCACGACATGGGCCCTGAGGACGGGTCGTGACAAATTGGTATCAAAGGAGTACGGTTCTACCGCAGACTCTGATCTTTCTTCTATGTGAAGCAATAGTGTTAAGCGTATTGATTGTGGTTATCAGTCCAGGTAGCCCAGTGTTGGTGCGGCGACCGACATATCCGTACACCAGGACCCTGACTTCTGATTTCCGACTTAATGCACGAAAACATTGATTGCATGTGTGTTTCAAGTTTTCTTTGTGATTACTTTATGTCAGCTCACCAGGTATACTGTTCTGACCGTGGCTCACCTGTTTCTTTTCAGGATGGCCCCACGACGACAGCCAGTTATGGTTCTGAGAGTTGAGCTTGACGACAGCCCACCGAGCGACGAGGCCTCAGTACAGGGCCCTTTGAAAGCTGAGGCACCGACGGTACCTCTACCCGCCGAGCCACCGATGCTTCTAGCCCCAGCCGCTGATGATGCGCGTCGCCTTGGAGCTCTGCACGAGTTTCATCACCAGCGACCGCCTAGGTTTCATGGGGAGACGGACCCCCAGGCAGCCGAGGAATGGTTGGAGGCAGTTGTGCGAGTTTTCAGGCTAGTGAGGACACCAGCAGACCTCATGGTGATCCTCACAGCGAGCCTACTGCACACAGCAGCGGGCCGATGGTGGATCTTGATGCTCCAGGTGCACGATGAGGCATCTATCCTCTGGACAGACTTTGATGTCCTCTTACTCTCAGAGTTCGTCCCGGCCACCCTTCGTGTGGTGTGAATCCAGGAGCTTCTTCAGCTGCGGCAGGGCAGCTTGACGGTCGCCCTGTACTCGGCGAGATTTACCGATCTCTCGCGTTACTCGATAGACATGGTACGAGACCCATTCTTCTGGGCCCGGACCTTTGAGCAGGGATTGAGACATGAGATCAGGGCATTGTTGATCTCCCTCAGCATTCTAACTCAGGCAGGAGTACTGGAGTGAGCCCTTTTGATCGAGAGCTTCCTTGCTGAGCCTTCATCAGCAGCGAGACCTACCGCGGGGTGGCATGTAACAGAGTCTTCAGCAGCAGGTAGTCGACAGATGACTCAGGGGTCCAGGAAGACCAGACCCTCATGCGGACGACCTCAGGACACTGGCTCAGCAGTGCGGGGCACACAGCATGGAGCCGGTCTTTCGAGAGGGAGGCAGTGCTACACATGCGGCGGGCAGGGCCACATGGCTCGTGACTGCCCGATCCACCATGCCGAGGAGCAGCAGACGGTTGAGGGGCCACCCAAGCAGAGGCATAGGGTCGACCGTGGTGGTCCGCAGGGAGGAGGCGGACGAGGCAGAGGAGCTGGCTGAGCAGCAGGTGGTGGGCGACGCTTTGAGGCTCTACCACCACCACCACCAGGAGGTCCATCCTGACCATAGGGAGCTGGCGGGCAGAGACAGGCACAACTCCAGGCAGCGGAGGCCTACGACCACGGCGTGCCCGAGATGATTCAAGGTACTATCTGTGTCTATTCCACCCTTTCTGCAGTTTTTATAGACACAGGAGCGAGTCACTCTTTCATAGCCGCTGCCCTTGTTTGGAGCTTAGAGATTCCGACAGAGCCGTTGGCTCGATCATTATGGCTAGAGACTCCTACAAGAGCGGACTCGATGATCATGCACTGGTGCTGGCAGTGTGAGCTTACTCTAGGAGGCGAGAGCTTCGACTGGGATCTTCTTGTAGCGGCGTCGAGGCCTTACGACGTCATCTTGGGAATGGATTGGTTATCTACAGTCCATGCACAAATTGACTGTATTAGGCGCAAGGTGCGATGTGTATGCACCGACGGGAGCATGTTCACCTTCACCGGCGAGAAGGGTGCCTTTGCAGCACATGATGGACTTCTGCAGAGGAGAGGACAACCCATCACTCATCAGTTGGCTAGCCTCATCCTAGGAGCAGTTGACATGCGGAGTCCTAGTTTTCCTACAGTGGTGGATCAGTACGCGGACGTCTTTCCCGAAGACGTTCCAGGACTACCTCCTCATAGAGAGGTAGACTTTCATATTGATCTGTACCCCGGGACAGCCCCGATATCCACTCTAGCATATTGGATGGCCCCCACTGAGCTTCGAGAGCTACGGGTATAGTTGGAGGACTTGCAGGGCAAGGGTTTCATCCGAACCAGTGTTTCACCCTGGGCTTCCCCGATATTGTTCACCAAGAAGGCGGACGAGAGCTTGCGACTTTGTATCGACTATCGTCGCCTGAACCAGGTGACGGTGAGGAACAAGTATCCGCTACCGAGGATTGATGACCTCTTCTATCAGCTCAAGGGAGCACGGTGGTTCTCGAATATAGACCTCAGGTCAGGCTATCATCAGCTCAGAGTTCAGGACGAGGACCTGCAGAAGACGACCTTCAGATGTCGGTATGGCCACTATGAGTTCTTGGTTATGCCTTTCGGCGTAACCAATTCTCCAGCGGTGTTCATGGGCCTCATGAACAGGATATTTCAGCCATACCTCGATCGATTTGTCGTGGTATTCATAGATGACATTTTGATTTACTCGACGACTGAGGAGGAGAATTCCTACCACTTGTGAGTAGTACTGGACACACTCCGAGAGCACCAGCTTTATGGAAAGCTCTCGAAGTGTCAGTCTTCGCTCTGAAGACTTGGAGACACTATCTGATGGGAGAGCGCTTTATAGTCTTTTCTAACCATCAGAGTCTTAGGTACATCTTCTCTCAGAAGGACCTGAACCTGAGACAGTGGCGATGGCTCGAGTTCCTCTAGGACTATGACTTTGAGATAGTCTATACTCCTGGGAAGGGGAACGTGGTAGCTGATTCCCTCAGTAGGAGGACGGGCATTCAGCTACTGGAGGAGGTGACATAGCAGCTAGCCGCTTTGCAGATATCCTTCGTGGATAGGGATGGAGCAGCCTTCCTTCAGTCTCTCACATTCACCCCTCCACTACTACAACAGGTCAGAGAGGCACAGCGTGGGGACACTGACTGTGAGACGCGGCGTGCACAGATATCCTCAGGACATGCACCTGATGGTTTCTCCTTTGGAGCAGAGCACGACATCCTTTTCAGAGGACGTACCTTAGTACCAGTTGCTTTACGAGAGGAGGTGCTGAGAGAGTTTCACACTTCTCCTTTGGCGGTACATCCTGGAGTGGCAAAGATGTACCAGGACCTCAGACAACAGCACTGGTGGCTAGGCATGAAGAAGGCTATGGTAGAGTTCGTTTATCGATGCCTCACCTGCCAGCAGGTGAAGGTAGAGAATCGGGTACCAGCGGGCTTGGTACAACCCTTGGAGGTCCCGGAGTGGAAGTGGGACGGGATATCTATGGACTTCGTGACTGGACTTCCACGCACTTCCAGAGGTCACGACTCCATTTGGGTGATTGTCGACCGACTCACCAAGTCGTCTCACTTATTACCCATCAGAGAGCAGGGCTCAGGGGAGATCTTGGGGCGTCTCTACGTTCAGGAGATTGTACGGCTTCACGGTGTGCCATCATCTATCGTCTCCGATCGAGATGCTCGCTTTACTTCCTGGCTTTGGAAGGGGTTACAGGAGGCGTTCGGGATGAAGCTACGTCTGAGCATCGCCTTTCACCCTCAGACGGATCGTCAGACGGAGAGGACCATTCAGACTCTCGAGGACATGCTCCGCGCATGTGTCCTCGACTTTGGTCGCAGCTGGGAGGACCACCTACCCTTGGTAGAATTTGTGTAAAACAACAACTACCACTCCACCATCAGGATGGCACCATACGAGGCGTTGTACGGAAGACCTTGCAGATCTCCTTTATGCTGGACAGACCCTGGGGAGTCAGCACTTGTGGGACCAGAGATGGTCCGGGCCACGACAGAGAAGGTCCAGGTCATCCAGGAGCGGATGAGGACAACTCAGAGCCGGCATAAGTCTTATGCTGACAGGAGGTAGAGGCCACTAGAGTTCGAGGATGGAGACCACGTCTTCTTGCGTGTCTCACCTCGACGCGGATTACGGAGATTTGGCCAAGGCGACAAGTTGTCTCCACGCTTCATCGGACCATTCCAGGTCCTCAGCAGGATCGGCGAGGTGGCTTATCGCCTGACTCTACCACCTCAGTTGCACCGGGTGCACGGCGTCTTCCACGTATCTCAGCTGAGGAGATACGTGCACGACCTGACACATATCATTGACCATGGGGAGCTGGACGTTGATGATGGGGTGACTTTTGCGGAGGTTCCGGTGGAGATCTAGGATCGACAGGAGCAGGTCCTACATGGACGATCGATTCCTCTAGTGCGCATCAGATGGCAACATGGGAACCTACAGGAGAGCACTTGGGAGCGGGAGGCTCAGATGCATGCTCAGTACCCACATTTGTTCCCCTAGTTTATGATGTATCTTTACGGGGACGTAAAGCCCTGAGGTGGGAGTGATGTAAAGACCCGTAAATTTCAAGGAAATTTTTTTCTTAATTTTATTTGGAAATTTTCAAGAACGCAGTTTCTGACAGCACGTGATTCCGAGGCCCGGTGTGCCCAGAATCATTTTCCGAAGTTTGGCTCGGGTACGTTCAATGAACGAACGAGCGGGTTTTTCTAACTTTTGAACCGGTGCTCGGAATCAAATTCCGAGGGCACCGATGGAATCACAGCGCCGGTATTTGCTTAGAAACACCTCTTCCAGAGTTGTGTTTGCTCGAGTGTGGTTTTTAATTTTTGGGGTTAAGTGAAGAAAATAAAATAAAGTGGTGCGACGACTTTATTTTATTTCACTTAAAGCCACTTAAAGCCACTTAAAAGCCACTTAAGCTGAGTTGAAGAGGATAGGGTGGAACCCAAAATATCCTACCCTCTTGGTAGAATATTTGTGAGGTGGGGCCCGCACGAGCCCCACCGTTTCTTTTCCGCTAAGTAACGCACCCGTTGAAACCCCTTTTAAATGAAAGTCAACTGACGCGTTTTATAAATTCTTAACGCCCCTATTAATTGGGCGGTTAATTTCGTTGCAATTAATTCTATGAATTAATTTGTTCGTTACTTATCTTTGAAATCAATTGTTGGCATGAGATTAAAAATAAGACCAACACTTTTCTTTTAAAGGGTGACTTGTTTAGAGGATTTGGAGAAATCTCTGAAGCTAGAAGATCTTCATCTTTCTTCGCGAAGAACATGAAGAATGCGAAGAACACCGGCCTTCGACGAAAGGCGACGAAGAACGCCGACGATTATCCTTCCATGACACTTCTTCCGCGACGATTCTTTCCCCGCGACAAATCTTCGATCAACTGCTTGAGGTAGGATATTTCAAATATTTTATAATTCCTTTGTGGATTTTATCCTCAACACGGATTTAATTCGTGAAATTAAATCTGTGTGTTTTTCTTTAACCCTCGGAGATCGTCGACGCGACGCCGTATACCGCGACGATGTGACGCCCTTCTGCGATGCGACGATCCTCTTCTTCCGCGACGGTCAATTCCACGAAAAACTTTTCCGATGACTATGACGAGGTAGGGGTTGTTCCTTTTTAAATCTTTGTGATTTATATCCCCGGTTGTTAATTACGAATGTTGTGAGACTTTAAAAACCGCTAACGCGGTGGGTGCGGACCAACGAACAAGTCCGAACCCACTTCCCTTTTTGTTTGTTATGCGCGGATTGGCGGGCGACTACAAACGGGGCCACAAGTTAATTTTGAAGGCTTTGCAGTGAAGAATGAGTCCCGGGATGAGCACTGGTGAAGACCACGTGCAAATCGGACCACCAGAGCGCGCCCGGTGGTCCGCGGAAGCCCCCGCCGGCGCCCGGCGCGCCGCCGGGAAGACCCGCTGCGGATGAAGCCGCGGCGGCGCTGGCCAATCCCGCGGCCGCATGGGACCGCGGTGGAAGGATGCGGCCTTGCCGCGTCTGTTGGTGAGATGCGGCCCCCCACGCGGGGCCGCAAAACCATCAAGGGGGGCAGCGCCCCCTTGCACATGCTCGGCCGTTACGGCCGAGCCGCCAGGCGACCGGGCCGCACCCAGGCCAGGCCAGGACACCCCGTCCGGGTGGGACCCAGAACCGGGTCGGGTCGACCCGGTTCGGGCCGACCCAGGGGGGTTGGGTCGGGTCGGTCCGGGGCTAGACCCCCCGTTTTCAGACCTTTTCGGACTTTTACCCGTATCTTCAGCTACGAGCCTCCGATCAATGCGCTGTCAGCGGCGATGCGATCCTTGGATCGAGACTGTCGTTTCGGTATATCTCAATCAAGGTTTCAGAGTACTTTGGGTTCGGCCGGGTTGGTTCGTACATGAAACCAACCGGGCCCTCGGAGCGGAAACACTCATATCTTGAGCTCCAGACGTCTGATTGACGTACCGTCGACTTTGATGGATTCCTCTAAGTGGGACAGATCTTTTGTCTTACTGCGCCTGAGGTTTGGACGCATGTGGAGTATGGTCGGGTTAGTTTTGACTTAAAAACCAACAGGGACCCTGGGACGAAAAAGCCAATAACTCTCAGACCGAGTGTCTGATTGACGCGCCGTCTGCGACGTTGAGTTCCTGTTGATGATACAGAACTTTTGGATACATCAAATCTCGAATATGTGTCAGTTGATGTATCAGCCTCTCGGCTCATGGAGCAGACCCTCCCAAACGAGCTTGCTGTGTGCGGGAACCCTAGCGCTGGCTGCAACTGCTACTGTGACGACGACGACTGTACAGAGATCCTCAGTGGATTCGACGACGACGACTACAGCACTCAACGATCCTTTGTGGGTCAGTGCTACCGATCCTGTGTGGGTCCGATCATGTGTGGGTCAGCGCTCAGCGGTCCCGTGTGGGCCAGCGCCTACAGATCCTATGTGGGTCCGATCCTATGTGGGTCTTTGCGGGGGTTAGTGACCTATCGATCCTTTGTGGGTCAGATCCTTTGTAGGTCATTGCGGGGGTTAGTACCTATCGATCCTTTGTGGGTCATTGGGGGGGTTAGTTATCTATCGATCCTGTGTGGGTCAGATACTTTTTAGGTCATTGCGAGGGTTAGTACCTATCGATCCTTTGTGGGTCTGATGGCTTAGATGAATCAGTGGCAATATCTGGTCATCTTTATCATCATATAAAGACGTATATCCTGTGTGAGCTGAATCCTGTTTTGTTTTCCTTTGTGGATTGTGTTGTGCTATCCTGTGTGGATTTACGTTTTGCTTTCCTGCGTGGACTAGGTTGTATTTGGGCTCGGAAGTTGTAGCGTACGAGAATTGATGACTTAGGTATATGTATGGGCATATACCTAAGCAGTGTCGGATGTTACTTCGTGATTGTATCTTTCCTTTGTGGATTATCCTTTGTGGATTCTGGGAGACCTTCGAGGGTCTCGGGGTCCCTACTAAGTAGCTTATACTCACCCCTGCACGGGCTACACCCGCACTACGTTGTGTTGGTTGCAGACGATGGACAGCGCTGATCGTGGTTGAGGCATGCGGAGCAGAACGGTACCTGGAGGTGGACCACTGGAGGGACGTACTCAGAGTGGACGGTTGGACCCGGGGAGATGTGGAGGCTATATGTACTCACCCTTCAGGTGGGAGTCTAGTGGACGGATCAAGGTTGCATGTTTACTTTTCAGTTGCTGTTTTCCATTTCGAGTTGTACTTTACTTTCAGTTTGAGTTTTTATTTTGGCCCATTACTTTTCCGCACTTACTGTTGTACCAGTATTTACTTAGTGTTTACTTCTGCTTGCTTGCTCTGTGGTGTTTGTTTAATTTACAAAGGCAATTCCTTCCCTTTTTACCGGGATTTACGCCTTGGTGCTAGTCGCCATCCCCTGGCCTATGGAAGGCGGGCTTGGGGTAGTCACGGCATGGGCCCCGAGGACGGGTCGTGACATTTTTTGTCAAGGCCTTGTTCTGAGAAACTAATTTGTCTCATGAGACCTACCTATGCATAGAGGAGCTATAGAAATATCCACCCATAACTTACTAAGTCCAATGCATTCCTCATATGAAAATGTTGAAACACAACATAAACATTCATATTAATACTAGCATACGAAATGTCAATACTTTAACCATAAAAAATGATTGGTATAAAAATATCACATCCATAGTCAAACATATCATAACTCATACAATATAATATGGAATATTGTATTATAATAAATCAAACTCAATCAAGAATAATATCTAGTAGTGGATGTTGACATAGTTGAAAATGATCAGTAAAACTCTTTGAGAGAAATATCTCTTTTTGTGAAATCATTTAAAAGTCACTAATTTATAAAAGAAGTAATTTAAAAGAGATTTATGAATCAAAGTGTCCCATACCAATTTGAAACTTTTTAATGGAATTAAAATTTTAAAAAAATCATGTCCATATAAATAAATCCTTAAAATCATTTTGAAAACATGGACATTAATTAAAAGATTTAGATAAACAAATCTTTAAAAACATTTAAAATGATGATCTAGTTAAAGAGTACCTTCCATAAAAACATAAAATATTACTTTTTAAAACATTTTAATGAAACATGGACATAGATGATAAATATTTCCTAGTATATACTTACAGATAAATAATCTCGGATAATAATGAGACTGAGGAAACAACCCTTACCTTATACTTTCCTTTGGTCAAGGGTATGTTTAACCTCCTGTATAATGACCATAGTAAGTTATTAAATTATACCAGAACCATATTAATATTTATGATATCATACTTTATTCATTTATGGATTTATACTACCCATTTAATAATAATTTCTATGTTAAAATAATATTTTGAGTAATAATCGCTTTCTTTATCGTACATGTTTTAACTTGTTATTCTTGATCTTATCACTTATATCATGATTTAATTGCTTCCAGAATATAAAAAATTATTTACGTATCATATATATTCATAATATAAATATGTATAATAGATAGATATATGAAATGGAAAACACTATTTATGAAGATGGTAGGCCGTACGTATGCATAAATGCTGTTTCTGTTTTCATATCATATTGAATGGAAGTAAGTGAATGAGATATATGTAAATAAATAAATAAATAAATAAATAAATATATATATATATATGTATTTATAGTAGAATTATTATTTCATATATTACATACTTATTAATAATATGTATTTTTATAATCATTGTTGAATGGTGAATGTGGAAATGAATCTCATCGCGTTGTGGAGACGATAAGTCATACGTACGCACAAGTGATGATATCATTCTATTAATGGTGAAATAATATGTAATTGGATGGTATATTATATATAAATAATCATTAACATGTTACATTTATTATTTACATCAATTATACTCATTATTATACCCACCAAAATAAGGAAGTGTTGAATAACAAACTACACCACGACATGGAGACGGTAAGCTGTATGTACACACGTATGATGACTTTTTCATTAATAGGATGGATATAATAATTAATATGGTTTTACTATATTTATAATAACATATCTGAATGTATAAGGTACTGGATTTATTATTTTAGAATGGAAAAAATCAAAGAAGGATTAAGTGGAAGAAGAAAAGAACTTTAAAAGAGGTGATGAAGTAATTAGCTCTCCTTCAGATTATTCCTTTTGATTTGATCGAAAGGTCTCCTTAGGTTGGATTATGATCAAATTAAGGCCTCTAGGTTGAAGTGAGGGTATTTGGGAGGATATTTGAGCAGGGTTCGGCCGAGAAAAATGGTTTGGGAGGTGTTATTTTGAGAGAAGGAGAAGTACCCTTTTATAAGAGAGGTGCGGGTCACTTTAGAAAAAGATTGAAATATTATTTTATTATAAAATAATTTTAGATTTATAATGGCTCAAAATAGATTTATTTATAGGATAAAGTGTGTATGGGTCGAAATACTCTCAAAAAATTGGTCTTATACAAGTTTAGGTCACCATATTATCCTTATTTTTTTAGATTTAACTCTTAGTTAGATAGTTTAACTTTTATAGTGTCTTCTTATATTTTTATATTAAATGGTTAATAAACTTACTATAAAATTCTAAGAGAACATAAATTGGTTCATTAATGACATATATATCATTATATTTCCTTTGGATGAACCTTATATTTTTAGTAATATTATATCATTTAATAATATAGTATTTGTTTTAAAAACCCATTTATGTCAATTTTGACAATATTTAGTATTTAGTTTTTGTGAAAGTCAAAAAAAGTTTATTACTTAGAAAAAAATACATTAAATAAACCCTAACATGTCATATTAACTTAGAAAATTCATGGGATTCATCAAAAGTCTCAATTTAAATTTATTTTTATATTTATAATATTAATTATTTTAATCTTTCATTAATAAGGTTATTACTGATTCATCATTATGTCATAAATAAATTTAATTATTTAATGTCTAAAAATTATAAATAAAATACCATGATGTATGAAATATTTTTATATTTCTAATTAATATTTATAGTCTAATTTATCTTATATATAACCCTATATTAAAAATGGTTAAGTTATTAAACTTTGAATTTAACACTTTTAACTCTTCTTTAAATAAAATAATAATAAATGTCCTAATCTAATAAAAGTGGAACAAAAGGATAATATTTTATTACTAAGGTTTATTTTGGTCGAAATACACTTATCCAATAAAATTAGGACATGTGTTAGGGTAATTATAATATCATTTTTACCTTTAATTACCCTATTTACTTTTAACTGCGGTAAATAAAATAAAGAAGTTACTATTCACCAAAAATGATTTTTATTCTATTGAAACTAATTTTTCTTAATGAAATCAATCATGTCTCTCAAATTTAAAATTCAATTCACAGAAGCGGTAAAATTATGTTTTATGCAAATTTTCAAATGTGCCTAGAAGGTGGGTAAAAGACGTTAAAAAATTCAATAAAATTTTATACTTCTAATATTATTATAAAATGACTCCAAATAATTAAATTGAACTAATATTGGTATTATGTATCTATTTTTACTTTAAAATAAATTTAAATAAAAATAATAATTATTTAAATAATATTCAGTTTTAAACAACAACATAGTGTTTTTCACTATTCATCAAAAATTGAAAGTTTTCAGAAAAAATAACAAAAATTAACCCTAAGATAATTTTGATATTACAAACAAAAAAATGATTTATATTTTACCAAATTAAAAATATATGATTTTCATTAATTAATTTAAAATTAATTCCCGTTGTCAAAACCAGAAAGCAAATTTTTAAGAGGTAAAAACTATCAAAAGATTGACATGTGTTTATGTACAATTTAAATTTGCATTTACATCCAATGAACTAAATTATATTAAATGATAAAAATATAATCTAATTATACTTTAAAATCACTAAAATTCATAATTTAACATTATAAATTATTTCGATTTAAAAAGTTGTTTTCAATTAAAATTTTGTATTTTTCACTATTCTTCAAAATATGAAAGTTATTAGAAAAGTTCCAAAAAATTATCCAAATAAATTTTTATTTCCCACTTATAAATAAGAATTTAATTTCATTAAATTGAATATATAAAAGTGTCAAATATTTTATTTGGAAAGGGTTCTCCATTAAAAGGCGGTAAAATTGCATTTTTTGAAAAATACTTCTTTTATCTGAAAAAATGAATTTATTCTTATATTATGTCTAAGAAATACATAATTTGGATTCTAAAATTATATGGAGTATATAAAATTAAAAATACAGTTAATAATATTCATAATTACTTTTTGAATGACTAGTTTGGTAAGTCATGATGCGCTCGAACTCGGTGTTGCATGTAGCGCATGCTATTGAATTACTTTAAAGAGATAACGTACTATGAAATCATGGGGTGTTACGGGGGGGGGGGGGGGGGGTCCGAAAAGGTTTTAGAATACTCTATGGCAAGACTATCATATACTAGTAAATCTATTTGGGTAATAGGAATAAACCATGCACTGCACAATTTAAGATCACATGGTAAGGACTTCGTGTCATGCAGTTTAGTGTTTTACTACTAGAACTTCATGTCATGTAGTTTAATTTCATACAATAAGAACTCAGGTGTTTTCTAGTTTATAATCATGCAATAAGGACTTTGTTCTGCCTTCTATTGGGTATGATGTGTCTTGATCATGATAATCGAAGTGATCACCCAAAACCCCTAATCTCACATGAGTCATAATCAGTGTGAGAAACAAGGTGAAATTGGAAGACCAATAACATCTAATGAGAACACATAATAGGGGGAGAAGTTAACCATGAATTTTAGCATTATACAGTGATGAAAAAATGTGGCATAGTTTAAATTCATACTAAAAATAATTATGATTGGTTTTTCATTGTTCAAATTCACACATGAAATATAAGAATATCTTCTTAGTACTGAGTAAGGAAAAGACCCAACATGAATGAGAAAAGGCTCATTCACCAATACAAGGTGGGGGTATTTTCAATTTTTATGATTGGTCCTAGCTTAGAAATTATGGGCATCACTATATATTCTATAAGTACAAGAATAAATACACACATAGTTCTGATGAAAAGGTACCCACATAGATCTAGCTCATATTTGGTTAGATTAAATATTCTTATTTTGATAGTGGATTAAAATAAGGAGGGGGGGGGGGGTCCATGACTCTATATTGGATTCTAACAATGGGATAAAATTGAATTTTTTTTCTAGGTCTGGAATAAGTTGTCCAGACATCACTACATATCCCATGAGGATAAGAATCAATCCATACATGGTTCTTATAACATAGACCTGAATATATTAGGATCATATATAGGGAAAAAGAATTTATTTTTCTATACATATTTATATCATGATTAGTAAATTTACAATAAAATAGACAAGTATCCTAAATTGTGAAGGAAGTAAACCCGATGTGGATGAGGTCTCAATGCCATGATGAGGTGAGATAACTCTGTCCTAGTATAGGGTTATTGAAGAAAAATCAGTTTGAGTTAGTGAACCCATACCAGTAACCTTTTATATAGATCTTTCTCATATGTAAAAGGGAATGCGGGACATGAAAAATAAATATATTTTGTATAGTTTAATGTCATGTGATAAGTACTTAAATCCGATCATTTTAAAGTCACATAAGATGGAATTAGGCCATGAAGTTTAACGTAATTCTTCTAGGATAGTCTAATATATATTTTAGATTCATTTAACTGGGACTATAATCATGTAAAATTTAATTTAATATGATAATGATGTTGTGAGATATCATTAAATTAAAAATTATGTCTCTCATAGAGAAATTTCATAATGTTTAGGGTCATGTGAAAAAGACCATGGCTATGTAGTTTTACATATTATAATGAGGATGTATTCTGAGTAGTTTAAATTCAAGTGAAATGGAATTTTATTAACCCCACATGGATTTATTAAGATCTAGTGTACCAGGAGTAAAATAAAAAGGGGTTTGTAGTTGGTCTGAAAATATGAATTTCAGGTGTCACTGTATATCCCATGGTATAAAAATTAGGAAATATGTAGTTATATAATGGTCCTAGTGTAATATTACACTGGAAAAAACCTAATGTAAATGAATATAATTAAAACAATAGGATGAGGGAATTTTTTGATTTTAGGTTCATATATGAATCTAATTTGGAGGTTCCTACATAGATCTGGCTCATACATCAGAGGGGGGGGGGGATTTTTTTTATTCTACCATAGAATCATGGAGAATAATCCATGCACCAATGGGTATTATACATAGATTGGGTTCTCATGTAAGGAAATTAGGCCATAAAGGGTAGGTCACTTTATGAATTTTAAGGTCTTGTAGGATGATCCATATGTCATATAGTTTAACATCTTATTTCTAGACTGACATGCTATGTAGTTTAGAGTCATGAAACTAGGACTATTATTCCATATAGTTTAACTTCATGTGACAATAAAGTGTCTATGTAGTTTAACATCATGTGGTAAGGACACAAGCCTGACATGATTTTTTACCTGTGATGTTTCATTAGGTGAGTGAGATTGACTCAAATACGTGTTCCATGCATCTTAGGATCCTGTAACTCTATCATAACTTCATCTATATGATTCTTGAACCAATATTTAAATATAAAGTATCCTTTAATTTTATGTCCCAAAATTCATATGTAGGGTTAATAATTGGGATGATCCATCACAGTTACCTCATTAGGTCTCTAGATATTCCAGAGCTCAAGGAGGTTATTCTTGAATAAACATGTGAAATATGAAGCCAAATGATCAATCTTGAAAAAATAAACCTTACTATGTATATCACTGATAGATATATGGTATTGAAACTTTGGTAAAATTTGTGCGTTTTTCTTGGGTGTACACATGGATGAAGTAGATACTTGGGTGTTGTTGGCTCCATTATACCCTCATCTACTTACTTTTGGATCAAATATTTGAAGAAAAAGTACCTCCTGATTGTATGACCTAAAAATCGATGGTAGGGAAATAATTGGAATAACCCATAAAATATTCCTCTTTAGGTATCCTTCTCCTAATCCCAAAGATCTTAACCAAATTATTCTCTATGGATAAGGTTAAATACTTAAGAACTTTCTTTGGTTAGAAGGAATATATCTTTCTCTACCTATCATTGAGGTTTGGATGAAAACTCTGCTTCCCCTATGTGCCACATATACCTTTATTAACATGATAACATGGTCATATTTTATGTCTTGGAAGTAATTCTTCAGTATCGATCAATTCATGTGAAGATGTCAAAGGTATTCATGAACAATACATCGATTATTCCTCCCCCTGATTAGAGAACTCTGAATGTCTCAAGGAATGCATAGTGTTTCCTAAGGTTGAAAAATATCTGAGATTTACCTGATGGGGGCGGGGTGGGGGTGTGTGTTTGTGTGGGGGGGATATAAAAATTTCCCCAATTCTGTGGGATAGGGAATTTGAAAATATAAAAATTCTCATAGACTTGTGTGTTGTGAGACTTCACTGTATGGAGGACATCTACTACAAGATGTTGGCATTTCACAATGGGGAAAATATCCCTGAAGCCTATCCATAATTACTTCCTAAAAATCCTAATATCCCCACTCCATCAGTGTATTAGAGGTTGGGAGAACCTTCTATACTTTATTTGATTATATAGGCTCACACTTATCTCTTTCAAGAGGGAACTCATCAAAATCAGGTGAAAATTTTTCATACTCGCTTGATATCGTGGTGATGAAAACATAGGTAAACTAATGTTCCTCATCAGTGGAGTATCCCATTTGGTGGGAGGACTTCCATTTTCTCATTTTTTGGGTCATTTTCCATTTTTATTCATATTACAAAGATCCTTGGGACTTTCCAATGGAATTTTACCATTATAGACCAACCTTTGTAGTATATTTTTGATGAAGAATCATTTTTGGATCATATAACCAATTATATAATGGTAAGGATAGTAATTTAGGTGATCATTTTCCCTACTTTTTTCTGGTTTCTTAATTTTAAGAAAAGTGATCTTATTATTATCCATGATAGAGATGAAGTACCCTAGAACCTGATCATTATGGAAGGAATAAATTTTATTCTTCCCTCTTTCAAGGTCACATTGCGTCAACCATTTTGACTTAATGGTGATAATAATTGCTTCTCCTTTCCATAAGTTCCTCATTACTTATAGTGGTTCTTGATAAGTTATTTCCTTTTTTCTATGAATAATATTCTCTAGACATTGTGATATAGTTGAAAACTCTAGGAATCCATCAGGGAACTTCAGGGAGATGGGATTGGTTAACAAATCATCCTATAGGTTCTCAACATAGACCAATTGTAACTTTTCTAGGGAAGATATATGTCCAAGGAATATTTTAAACCATTCCATACTACAATTAAATCCAGGAATATCTCATTATCTTACTTATTTCATTTTGAGAGGTTAAGGATAGTTGTTATCCTCATCATAGAGCTAAATTAGAAGAGGAATTACTTATGGAGATCCTTCCATCTTGAAATAGAGTCAATTTCAAGGTTATTATACGAATAAAATATAGGACCTCATAAGGTATACACAAATAATATGATCTTGAAAACCTCTTTCTATGTTAGGGTTCTAAAACTTGTGCCACATACGGAAGAAAAATGGTTGATATACTATTATAGACCCTCTATTCCATCAAATGTTGAGAAGCTGAAGTTTCTGAAGTTAGATGGGAGAGGTGTCGAATCCACCCACTCTAGATACAAATTCCACTTTTTTGTATCAGTTTATTCCATACTTTAGGAGAATCTATTTGAGTAGTGATAATCCTAATTTATATATACATTTTTCTGTCAATTGTTTATAGTTTTTCATTAAATTACTTGATAATGCACTGGAATGTGTCTAATTTTGTAGGAAAAAGAGCTTTATAGGTTTCTGAGGAAGAAAAGGTGAAAAACAGGCCAAGTACACATCGTGATCCACCTGTACATGTTGTGTACCTAAATATCACAGCCTGCCCCAAGTCACGAAGCCAAGCTATTACCATGCCATAAAGCCTAAAGGAAAAATCTACTACACACCATGAATGACCCTCTCACATTGTGATTCTTGTAAAATCCACTATGAGAAATCCATGAAGAATCCTCAAAAAAATCATATAGAGATGAGGTACATGTCATGAATGACCCTCTCACATTGTGTACCCTGTCAAACCTATTAAATTCACGAGAGACCCACATACCAAACTGGAGATCCAAAATCCATGGAAACTGACTCAGATCAAGGATACATGTCATGTACCTATGGTACACGTCATGAAGAAATATGCCTATATAAGTAGTGGAGAGGCAGATCATTTCATACAATTCCAAACATGATTCTATTCTCCCTTTCATATCCTTTGCGAATTCTTTCACCCTTTCCCATCTTAAACTGTCAAACTCTTAGTATTTGTGCATTTTTATTAATCCAAGAGCCATGGAGCTTCCATTCTTCAATGCATTGAATTACCACCATTGTGTTTAGTTTCCATTCCTCTTTCTCAAGTAAGTCTTTTATTTATAATTTTTGTTTACTTAGTGAATGTTTATTTTAGTTACCATTCCCAAACCTTTACATGATCCTGATTACATTAACCAATCTATCAGGCATTCTATCTTCCATTTATTTAATTTCATACTACCCCACCTTGAGTAGCTAAAATTATTAGGGTTAGGGATCAATAAATGTATCTGTATAACTAAATATACCATTAAATATATACTTGGAAAGCCTAATTGAATTATTAACTATGATATAAACCCCCAGTCTATCCCATTTGTGCTAATGTCCCTGACCATGGGTTGATCAAACAAATGACCCTATCATAATTGGAGTAGAGTAAGCTACGACCACTAACATAGGAAACTTTATACCTTAAGGAATCTGTAATTAATTCACCTAGGCTGTCGCTATCTCCCAATGATGGAATAGCAACTTCTTAGGTAGAACTAGGTGGCTACGACTAAAGTAAACTAGTGATCCCTTCTTGCTTCACAGACTAAGACATAGGATCTTTCCAAGGTTTGAGTTAATTGACATCTTTCACTCAGATACATGACTTGATCCCAACCCCTAATTCATAATTTAGAGTCATCACAAAAATAGAAATTAGATCAAAATCCCAAATAAGGACTTCTCTAAAGGACTCCCTTACAAGTTTAGGAATCATATTTTTCTAAAGTCAAAATGGATGTCTCCCTTTGGATTCAAACCAGTACTTCAACCACACTACGTCTCTATAGTTAGTGAATGTTTGGGACCAAATATACATTCTAAATTTGATAATATCCATAGAAAGTAATGAAACCATTGTGTGAGAGCTTTCAAGTAGTGAAAGAATCCATTAATTCTTGGGACACCAAATACTGACTAGGACTCAAGCAACTTTCATGAATTGGCAGTCGATATCCCTAGAGTGGTGGGAAATCCTAATAATAAATTGGTTTTGTAGTAAAATTAGCTAGTTGATATGACCTAAAGTTAATGGGGGTGTCTCAATACTACCTTTGTGGTTCCAAAAATCACCTCCTATTGAACCTTATTAATTGAATGAGGCATGGTGGCTTCATCTTGAAGATCACACTCAGTGGGGTTGCTTCCCCTAAGAAACCCAACATTAATCTGACTAAGTTATGAAATTTTGGATTCAAACTAAGAAATAATATCTTATGTTGAATATGATTCACCATTTTTAGTGGTTAGTGGGTAGTGAATGCATAGAAACCTATTTCTTCTTCAACAATACCATGGTTTGCAACATTAGTTGAGCCAATAATGATGATATTTACTAATGTTAAACTTGTGGTAGAAAAACAGATTCATATATATCTAGGGTTAGTATGTTTTTATTAACTTGATGATACTTGAGACGACTATAGGGTTAAAAAAAGGTAAAAATTACCCTAACTCTATGGGCTAGGGTTTCACCTAATAATTTGTAATCACCAAGGTTAGTCCTGATTAATTATGAAATTTCTGGATATCTATGATGTGTAATTGGCCCTAGGAAATTTTCAGGATATATCGATGGGACTATGGGTGTTGGTAGTAGTAGGCACGTGAACATGATATAGATTTATAATGGTGGCAACCCTCGACAGGTTCTTTAGATGCCCGACTCTATATGACAAGGAAAAGCACAAATTTCTATAAATATTCTTGCATAATTGGGGTTACAAGTCAGTGATGATGACCATGTTGGATAAGATCTCTCATAGGAAGATTATATATAGTTTCCTTGATGTGGTATAAATTCACCTCCAACTACCTAGGATAGGGAATTCATGTGTCATTGTCCTTTGGGGATAGACTCCCAAAGTAGTTGAATGTAGAAATGGGGCCCACTATAATCTCCATGACCTGTCATTGGTAGGAAGGATTGTGAGGAACTATCCTCCGGAGGTTATTGTGAGTTTCCTCTAAAGTCAAGATTATACTATTGAGATGGAACTTCTAGATTAAGGTTCTCACCACCTAGCACTGGAGACACTAGGTCAGTGATGATATACATTGAGGTCATGATTCCATGGTCTCTATGGTAGTTAAGGCATATGATCGACATGAAAGCTGGTTGTGTGCGGTGACTTGAGGTGCCCAAAGAGTATTACTAGCATATCTAATGGGCCTGACCTTAATTGGTTCATTTTAAAATTCAATTTCAATTTTTGGAAGTTTTAAAGGTCCTGAAAGGTAAATAAAAACAAGATACCCATAAATGAAACATCACAAGTAAAAGTATATGGTTGACCAATTGTTAGCACAATTAAAGGATTCACATCAGTTTCACCATTATATTTAAAATAGAAAACTCTAAATTTCCCATGTATTTTATTATTTTTTGTGAACATCATTGTAGAACTTATTTCCAAATATAGGTGGTTGTAGGGTTTTTTTTCCAGGGACTCTTTAGAAGGCGTGTTGGTTGAGAGGGTGGGAGGTCCGACCCATCACACCTTTTGAGGGGATTATTGCCTCTCTTGTAATTTATTATAGATTTAATACATTTTCATGAATCCTTACCAAATATAAATGAAAAAATTATGGGTTGGGGTTGGGTGGTCCATGCTTACATTTAAACAGATGTATTAATCAAGCTCACCCCACCCCAAAGAGAACGGATGAAAGCCTACTAGCCACTAGTTTTATTTATTATTATTATATATTTTTTTTTAATTTTTTTAACATAATGAAAATATTATAATATATCTATCTATATATATATAAATATATGCTAAAAATATAAGAAAAATAATAAAAAAAATTAAACAGATAATAGGAAAGATGGGACGATGAGTCTAGAGTGGGGTGGCGGGCGACGATGAGTCACGAGGGGGAGGTCGAGGTGGGAGACAAAGAATATAGTGGAGGGGTGAGTGATTACAAGTATAGAGTGGGAATATTGATTTGGGTGGGTGAGGGTGAGCCAAGAGGGGAGAGGCTGAGGTGGGTGGGGGATAACGAGTTGGGTGGGGGGAGGCCAAGGTAGGCAATGATGAGTCTGGTGGAGGGATGACATTGAGTCTAGAGGGGGGGCAGGTATGTGACATAGAGTTGGGAGGGGGGGGGTTCAAGGATAGTGATAATGAGTTAGTAGGGGGAAGTTCGGGGATGAAAACTATATAGGGATGGAGGGGAAGGTAGGGGTTGGTCATCGTGTCGAGTTTAGAGGGTAGAGAGAGCCAACCATGGATGATTCTTGGTACTTGGAAACTATATTTATTAGTAGAAAAGAGGATAATTCATAATCAATGATATGAACTTGTAATTTAGAGGCTCAAAGTTTGAGTTTAATGCATGGAGAGACTCATTTATATCACATGTTTTTTATTTAAATTTATAATAGCCCACAAGATGGATTGTATATGTATAGTTTTACTCACATGGGTTTGCTACCAATACGATCTATACATTCAAGCCCATTTTAGTAATTTTTTTGTAAAATTTATCCCCTCCCCAAAACCTCCCCAATAAATCTTGGCCTATGATACCACACCATGTTTTTCATCACTAATCATAAATCCCAGTATAAGATTGGTTATATTTGTGCCAACGATCTAATAGAAACCATGTGATGATGTGAAAATTTGTGTGCGTTAGAAGTTCTAATTATTTCTCTTATTAATAATTAATGATTTAGTTTAACTCTTTATAGTTATAAAATCCAATGTTTATCATCATCTAGGGATGATATTGGAGTTTTGGAGTTGGTATTGGGCCTCTGAGAGGGCTTCCTATATATACTAGTGAAGGGAATCATGATCCAAATAGTTTAGTGCCACTTAATGGGACATGTTTTTGAAGAAAAACCGATTGTTACCTATCAAATATTAGAAGGTTTGATTCTATTATATAATGTGTATAGTATCACTTAGGATAAATCCTCGGTGATTGTACTATTTTTGGATTTGATTGATTTTGTTTTATCTTTTTAATGAGGGGGTTTATTTGTAGTGTATAATTAAATTGATTGAAGGATGAAGTTTGATTTAATAATTTGATAAATATTGGATTGATTTAATTATTGGGTATGTAATCCTGTCACATCCTTTATATTTTCAAAACATTTCATTAAATTAATGCCCACTTCACAAGATGATTTCAATCATAATTCCTAGTTTTGGATTTAATCCAAGCCTCAATGAAAGTTCTAATATTTATCAAGTCTCATTTATAGAAGATTTAATATTTTATGAACCCATGTGTATTTTTTTCCAATAATATATGGAATCCAAATTTCAAACAATATGTGTCAATAATCCATGACATATCTAGTTTCACACACACAAAGTTAATTTAAAGAACATAAATTGAGTGAAATATATGAATCAATTAACATCCACAAATTATGACTTACCCCAATGGATGATTGAATAATCCATTAATATGGTTAGTAATATGGTTGGTATGATTATTATGATTTAGTAAATGAAAAAAATAAAGGAATGAGATAAGAAAAAATAATTGTGTACCGAACATGCACAAATGAAGGGAGGTAGACACATGATTTTTATTGAATAAGAAATTGAAAGTGGAATGTTTTTTTGGATTGATTTAAAATATTTTAATACCATGGATATTATTATACAAATGGTGGATTATAATAAGATATTATGATAATGATACATTCATTAAACATCAATTGAAATTACAATCACACTTACAAAATAAGATTGAAAACACTTAAAGTACAAGAAAAGAAAGCATGAAGGAATGGTCTCTCAAGTAGAAAATTGAGTTTTAGGTCCTCCTAGGCCTTTTTAAAGTATATTTTCATGAAAATATATCCTAATAATTTCTTAATTTCTAAACTCTTATAAGAAGAATAGGGGGATAAATTTATAGCCAAAGATGGTAGACTGTTTTCCTTACAAAATAGCCGTTTATGTTGGATTAACCATTTTACCATGAATAAATCCAAATATCTAGAAATAATATTCTTAAAATTTGTCTATATGGATTTTGAGATATCACCCTATAAAATTTTTATCCATTTGAATTTTTAGCTAATGTTATGGCTGTTTTCCCAAACTACATGTTGTTGTCTAGTTTTATCCATAATATTTCAAAGGAAAAAATGTGAATGGGTTTTATGACAGGAAGATTCCATAAAATACTAAACATTTATTCTTTTTTTAAATCTATATCTTCAATATATCCCCACAAATTTTTAGCTCAATTAGACTTCTATATGGAGAGAAAAGTCAATAATTATGGGCTGTTTTCAAATCCTCGACAAAATTGTGGGTTGGACTTTCATGAATATATTGGGCCTCTTATTGGTTAATTTGGGCTTATCCAATATGTTTTTGGATATTCTAGAAAATATTATGGAGTTTAATAAAATTTGGGATTCTAGATTGATCCCATAAATTCAATCATCATGGATAGTTCTCTTTTCTCCACAGATTCAGTAGGCCTTCTTATGTGGTCCATATAGCCTTTCAAATTGATGAATTATCCAATGATCCAAATTAATGATTTTCACTAATGGGAATAAGTAACCCTAAAAAATAATAATCACACAATTTTGATCATTAGGGATAGAGTTATTATTAAAATAGTAAACTAACTTGAATCTGGATTAATTTAAATAATGATCACAAATTATATTTAATATTAAAAAATAGGAACTTCACACCAATTATGAACTTTTATTTTAAAATAAGGGGATTAGATAAAAATAATTATGAATAAGTTAATAAAATAAAATCTCCCATACTTATTCTTGTTCATGTCCTCATGTAAAACAAAAAACTTAACAAAATCAATTTCAGTCACTAAAAAATATTAGTTTTTTTCACCAATTAGGGGAGGAAAAGACTAGTCCACTCATTAATAAATAATTCGACTTAATTTTTTTACTTAAATCACATGAAATTACAATTCATTTTACAGGTTCAAAATTTGAATTGGAAAATGTGGGAATATAAAACCTACTCCTCTCAAGATGATGTAAATTTATTCAAGGAAGTTCACCCATTCAAGAACCAAAGGTGAAAATAATGGAGTTTTAAAAAAATATCATCTTACATTACCTATTATAAAGTAAAAATTAATCAATAGGTCTTTTTAGGGGGTTTTCAGTGTCTATGGGATGGTAGGAATATAATTTCCAAAAGAGAGGATAAGAGGGGGGAAACACCAACATGGAAAAATAAATTCTTAATTTTTTAAATGAGACATGGAAGTTAATGGAAAAACATATTTAAAAGGGAGATAATGTGTTATACAATACACAAAAGAGATAGAAAATTGTAATAGGATGAAAAAATGAAATATGTAAAAAACCAAAAACTTCTCCCAACAACATAAGAAAAGATGATGTAACTATTTTTTTTTTCAAAAGTTAAACTTTGAAAAATCTCACACTCATATCCCAACCCATGTTCGATATCCTCATGAAACTAATTTTAATAGTTATAATAATATCAAATTTTGAGAAACTAGTGCTTTTTGACCCTATCAAGAAACAACCCATTATTATTTTTTTCATTTTTTTGTTTATTTTTTTTCAAAATTTTAACGCTTTTTAATAACTTTTATAAAAAATGGAATAAAAAAATATATATTCCCAAACCTCATCAAATTAAAACCTTTCCCCTACACTTAAATGGATTCTTTCCCTTAAGAAAATGATGACACATTGAAAATCAAGGCATGAATTCCCAAAATGAAATCAATTCCCCCACACCTAAATTTCAAAAGATAATGAAATGAAAATATATATGGATGTTGGTATAGGCAAGGATTTTAGCTTGTAATGTGGCTATAAAAAAGGGTTACCAAGAATTTAAGGGGATTTAAAAATTAAGATAAATATATGGGTAATGGAAGGCTATTTAGAAATTTGGATTCTCATGTGGCTCAAAAAATGACTCTATCATATTAATTCACACTAAGGTCCACAAACTAAAGACTCAAAATCAGGGGTAAAAAAGACACAAAATGAAAATATGTACATTGGTGACCTTGAAATGAAATATGAAGTTGTTCCTCATGGTAGGGTAAGAATCATTTTACAATAAAAAATCAGGCATTCAAAACTTATTTTTCATGGAATAAAATTGTTTATCCAAGTTTATGATGAAAATAAATGATGTCTGAGATGAAAGAAAGTATTTGGCCTTCATAGAATGGTTTGAACAAATTTAAAAATTTAATGGTGAGTAATTTTTACTATTTTAATTTCTTTAATTTATTAATTTATTATTTTTTGGTTTTTTTAAATACACACCCACACAAAAGAGAAAGGGTAAAAAAGGGTTGCTGAAGAAAGTGGTAAAAAATGGGAGAGAATGTGATAATGAAAGAGGAATAAAAAAAAATAAAGGGAAAGAGAGAGATTAGGGAGATATAGAGAGAGAGGAGGAAGAATAAGAGAGGGAGAGGGAGTTAGAAGGAATTAGGTTCCCCCTGGTTTGGATTTTGTGGGTCACCATCTCCATATAGTGGTGGGTCTACTATAGTGGTTGGGGATCCAACAGAAGTTGATGTAATCCTAGGGAATGTATCCTCTCATGGTGATGATTTAACTGACATCCTTTAATCATGAATATCCTTTTGGAATAAGGGTCTTGTAATTTCATTGAACCAAATGGGTAAACATTAGTAATATAAAAGGGCCTTCCCAACAAGAATTAAGTTTACTTGGGTGAAGTTGAAATCAAGAATTAAAGAGAATTACCTTTTCAACTTCATGAAATACCTTTCACAAGATATGTTTTTCAGGTATTGACTTAACTATTTCTTTTTAGAAATTGGAATTCTCATAATAATCAAGGAGAATCTCCTCCAGTTCATTCAACTACAAAAATTTCTCTTCACTAGATTTTTCAAAATCAAAGTTACATGTTTTCATATCCCAAAATGAATTATGTTGTATTTAAACTGATAAATAACATTATTTACAAAAAAAATAGCATAAAAATAGATATCACAATGGGTGTTTTATATGAAATTCAATAATCCAAAAGCACTTCATTAAGTCTTTTAGGATAGTATTATCTTATGGTATTAACAATTTTCTTAAACACTCTTTTAACTTCTTTATTATAAATTTTATCTATACCATTTGTTTGGGGGTTATATTCAGTTGATGTTTTATATATAACCCCATTTTTGTTCAAAAGAGATTCCATGGTTTGATTATAGAATTGGGTTCCTAAGTCACTTACCAAGGCACAAAGAGTTCCAAATATATAGAAAATGTGGGTTTTTAGGAACTCACTAATAGTATGTGCATAATCATTTATAGTGGGTTTGGAGTCTAGAAACATATTCAATCAGAATAATAATGTTTGATAATCCACTGGAATGAGGTAAGGGCCCCATGAAATTGATTCCCCAAACATCAAAAATCTCACATAATATTAACAAATTTTTGGGAATTTCATTTAGTTTGTAAATTGTGCTAAACTTTTGGAAAGTGGTACATTATTGAAAAAACTAATATGAGTCCTTAAAGAGTGAAGGTCAAAAGAATCTAGAGTTAAAGACCTTTTGAGAGTTCCTTTTTGGTTTAAACTGGCCACCACCAGGCATCGAGTGGCAAAATTCTAAGATGGAGGAATTTTCATCTTCATCAGCACATCTTCTAATCACGATGTCATCCCCAATTTTCCAAAATTTATTATCTTTCCAAAAATAGTATTTTTAATCACTTTTTCTACTTCACTTTTTGTTCTTTTTATTTTTTTATAAAAAACACCAGAAACCAACTAATTTACAATTATAAGATTATATGGTTACTTTGGAGTGAGATATAAGAGGTGGTTAGTAGGAAATTTAGTATCAATGACTTTAGAATAAGAAGAACTAAAAATTATACTCAGGTCATCAAACATAGGGTTTTATTTTCTAGGTCTATATTTGATCTCATGGTCAAGATCTTAGAGTATTAAGATCTATTTTGTTAGCCTCAGTTTGGAATCAATTTTCTTGAGTAAGAACTTTAAAGTTGAATGGTCTGTAAAGATGATGATATTGTCACCTAAGAGATAGGGCTAGAATTAATTTGAGCAAAAAACCATAGTTACAAGCTCCGTTTTAGTGATAGTGTAATGGGATTTAGTTTTATCTAGTTTTTTTAAGGCATAATAAATGACATGAGGAATTTTTTCTCTTATTTGACCAAGAAAGGCCCCAATTTCCCTATCAAAAACATCACATATAAATTCAAAGGGTAAGGACCAATCCAAGGGTTGGATTATTGGGGAATATGTAAGAAAATATTTGAGTTCAATGAAGGATATATTTTAAATATTCATTAAAATGGAATATAACATCCTTATATAGTATATGAGTAAATGGGATGGAAATCCTACTGAAGTTATAGATGAATCATCGAAAGAAACTGGCATGGAAAAAGAATGATTAGATGTCTCAAACTGATGTGGGTTTAAGAAGTGATTGGATTACCTCAATCTTAGCTAGATCGACTTGAATACCCTATTGAGAAATTATGTATCCTAGAACAATCCCATTGGTAACCATGAAGTAAAATTTCCCAAAATTCAACACAAGGTTACATTTGACACACTTTTTTAGGACTAGAGAGAGTGAATACACGCTGGATTCAAATGAATAAACATTAATGTAAAATTTATCCCTGAATACCTCTATGAAATACTCAAAGAATTTTAAAAAGATACTAATCATACACCTTTGTAATGTTTTAAGAGAATTTAAAAGTCCAAAAGAAATTCTACTATATGCATATATTCCAAAGGGGAAAGTGAATGTAGTATTTTCTTGGTCATGAGGTGCGATTGAGACTTGTAAGTAGGCGTTCTATCCATAAAGAAAGCAATAGTGTTACTTTTCAAATAACATTTCTGGAATTTTATCAAGTAAAGGAATTATATAGTCATCTTTTCTTATTTCAACATTCAATTTCAGATAATTGATGTACACATGCTATTTTTTCCACTTAATTTGTGATCTCCTCTTTGTGTTCATTTGTGAAAATATTTATCCCACCCTTCTTAGGTACCACTTAAATCAGACCAAACCATTCACTAAAAAAAATTGGGTAGATAATACCATATTGAAGAATCTCAGTGATCCCTTCCCTAATTACATCAAGTACGAGTGAATTGAGTCTTCTTTGAGGTTTTCTAATTAGTTTGAATTATTATTCTAGATTAATGTGATGCATCAAAAGGGAAAGGTTGATGCCTAGTAAGTTATATAGGGTCCAAACTAAGGAATTTTTGTTTTCATCTAACACTTGAACAAGTTTGAAATCCTTAGTTTTAGTAACTGAAATTGAGACAATGTAGTATAAGAGTGATCATGGAAAAGGAATGCATAATTTAGGTGTGTAGAAAGGAGTTTTAGATCAGTTTCATACTTTATTTGTGGTCTTGAAAACTTAGGAACAAAGGAAGGGATTATAGCTGGTTTTGATTCATTTTCCATATTACTATCCAAGGTAGAATAGTAGAGATCAGAAGTGAGATGATATTTGAAAGAGTTTTTAAGATCCTTTAGATTGATGGATTCTATATATTAAAGGTCAACATCAAGTTATCTATTTATATCTTGGTTAATCATGGTGAAAATTTCAAAAACTACTCTATCATTAGAATAGGAATAACATGATGGAACATGATTCAATCGACTCTCATAAGTGTCTACAGAAGTATGGATAGATAATGTAGAGTGATCCTCTGATGGGTATTTCATGGGTTGAAAAATATTGAACATTTTTAGTTGGTCACCAAATTATATTGATATGATGCCTGCATGGACATCAATTTCAGTTCTAGCTCTCATGAGGAATGGTATTATTAGAATTAGGGGAGATCAATAAGAAGAAGTACCATGTCACACCCTGACTCTATATCTTTTGGTTGTGGTTATTTTATTTTATTTTATTTGTAGTTGTGTTTTTAGTTTCTTAATGTTTAAAAAAAATTATTATTAAATTAAAGTCAAAATTTAATAAGATAAAATAAATGGATTTTTTTTCTAATAATAATAATATTATTATAGTTAATTATAATATTATTTTTAAGTTTATTATTATTTTTTATTAAATTTTTATTTGTTTTTTTATATTTTATTTTCTATTTTATTTATTTATTATTATTACTATTTTTTTTATTATTACCCTCTTTTCCCTCCTCCCCCTTTACCCTTCCTCTTGCGCGATGCCGACCCCCCTGTCCTCCCGGACATTCAGCAGAGTGCCACTCTCCATGGCACACCTCCCTTTCCCAATAGCATGCTGCAACAACCGCGGACCCCTCTCTCAGCTCCCCTTTGAACCCCGATGATGCAACCTTTTTGGCCAAACCCCCTAGATGCGCGACCCCCCGTATTGCGCACCCCATCTCCTCTAGATTTCCTCTTCGGTCCGACAAGGTATGGTCCCTACATCCCTTCTCCTCCCTTGATTTGATAAATTCATCATTTCCCAACACTCAATTTTAGTCCGGTGAAATCCTAGGGTTAAGCTAATTTGATTTTCGTTGGTTTATTCCATCGTTAGGGTATGGGGAATGCCTCTCGGGTTGACTTCACGCATATTCCAGCATCCACCACCGAATGCGAAGAGGGTTGGCTCATCCCTGTTTGTCACCGCCACTTAGGGTGGGTGTTTTATTTTCCACTGTTGTGTTTCACACCTTCTTTTTGGGTTCCATAGTGATTCTGGATTCCTAGAATTGTTGTAGGATGTTGATGGATTCTTGAGGTGTTGCGCACACATTTATAGGTATGTGTGTATATATATAGATGCCTTCCTTGCACATTTTATCTCATGGAATGGGGAAAATGTATAATGGATTAAGGGTATACATGGATTAAGGGTATACACACACACACACACACATATATATATATATATAATAATACATGTGTGCATAAGTGCAGAGCAGTCTTCATCAAGGGTTTCAATTGCCGAAGTGTTTCAGCTGGATCTTCTCTTCTTTGAGGTAGGTGTCACTATGAAATGTGTTTCCTATGGAATTCTGATATGCTTGTGATTTATTTACTTTTGATGCAAGTATGAATATATTTTATATCCTTGTGTTGATTTGAACCCATTTGTGTATTCCTTGGCCTTGGCATAAATGGTTGATTTGTGAATCATTGTTTTATAATTTATATTGGAATACTTAATTGTGACAGGATTTTCATGAAATGCATTTGGGTCATTTTAATGGTTTTAAAGTGGGACAATGAGTCTTGGCCCAATTTGGTTTTGATTGGGTGAAAAATGAAGTCTTAAAAAGGGAATTTGGTTTTACATTGAGGTGCGACCTAAAATAATTTCAAATGGGGTTTTCACTTTTCTTCAAAATGGTGGATTTCTTTGCACAAATGCAACTTGGTTTTGAAATGGGGTTTTATGCGTTATTTATGTATGATAAAAATGCCAATAAATGTTTTCAGGGTGAAATGCACTTGATTATTTTATTTTAGGCCAAATGGTTTTTAGCGTGGGTGATCTTTGTTCTTGACGAGTTTCCTTAATTTAAAAAGGGTGTTTGGTTTTATAAAATGGGAATAGAGTTTCCCTAGATTTATGTGGGTACACTTGAATTTGCTTTTTTCCTTCCTTTGGATTTGTGTTTGAAATTTAAGATTTGTTTATAAATTGATTATCAAATGTTTATGAAATGTGTGAAGGCCCGATTGGTACTTGTGATGCGATATTGGTTTTCCCTTATTGAACACCCTTGTTGCATATGAGGTTTATGTTGTTCATGTGATTGATTCTTGTGCTATTTATCTCTTCTTATTGTGCTTTTGTGGTGTAGTGTGTTTAACTATGCTTTGTGGTTTGGAGTCACTGGGTCCAAGGCCACTCACCTGTGTGAGCGTTGGTAAGTATATATATATATGTGGGTTTCCCTGTTACATGTATAGTCATCCATGGAAGTGAATATACATGTATGGGGCTAGGTGTGCCCATGTATATATATGAAAACGCATATGTAGGTGAGTGGCGACTAGTATATGCATATAAGCATATGTGTAAGGATTCCCTTGCACATGTTCCTGGCCGTACAGACATGTGAATATGGGATAGGTGTCCTTATATGTCTGTGAAAGTGAAAATGCTTAGTGGGGGAGTAGTATCTTTTAGTTATAAAGTGCCAAGAGCTGAAGTGGATGGCTTGGTTCCACCATGAGGTAGGTCCCCTATGCCTATAACTTTAATTTGAATATCATAATTGCTTTCTTGTTTTAAAAATATATTTTACATTTATTCTATATACACATGCTATGAAATTTGGTTTTTGTTACTTTAAATGATTATACCTTTGTTTTGGAAATTGAAATTTATTTCTAACACCATTGGTCTTAGGTGAATTTTCTTGAAAATTGACTTCCTAAGTGGTTTTAAATTGGTAATGAGTATTTCCAAGGGTGTTTGGACTTTTGGATGGTTAATTGTAAAAAGTGTTCCCTTTATGAAATTAAGCCCATTTGGCATCTTAATAATGTTTTATGAAGGATAAAAAACTCTCTTAAGGAACTCCCCCTTGGTTTTAGAATTTTTTTTTATGTTGAATATGTTATTATGCACCTAATTTTATGCATATTCATTGTGTGATGTGAAATAGGGGGAATGCACTTAAGGAGGGATAATGGTGGTGAGAGGTTGAATGGATTTTAGATAAAGAAAGTGTTATGTATATATATTTTTACTTGAAAAAAAAAATTACCACCACATGAAATAGTGCACAATGAGAAACCTGGGTATCTAGGTGAGTGGACCAAGTATAGTATGCTTGATGACACGGTAGGGGTTCGTCCCTGTTCGTCTAGCAGGATTGACAAAACAACACTAACTAAACATATGAATTACTGAGGGTCATGGTTTCTAAGCCACAGTTACTGAGGGTCATGGTTTCTAATCCATCTTTTCTCAGGGTCGTGGTTTCTAAGCCACGTTTCACTGAGGTATGAGGTCTCTAGGGTTTCACTTACGCTAGAAACCAATAGAGATTACCCATGGTGCTCATTTACGACATGATGCTTGCGATGTAATTTTCATTTCAGTTGTTTCATACTTGATGTATTATTTGTGAAAACCATATTTTAATATAAATTAGTTTCCTTTCATTTTGAAACATTAATGCATGCTTGGAACTTATTTTGAAAATGTTGTGGGAGAGAAATGCTTTACTTGAAAATGAAAACTTTTTTACTTGAATTTGAAAAGAATGAAAAAATTTATTTTATTACGTCTTATTTTAAAACTAGAATTATTTGGATTTCATATAAAAGGTGAGGGCATAAGTAATTTTTGTATCTTGGGATTCCTACTGAGCATCTTGGTGCTCATTCCTACTTTAATTTTCAGTTTTAGGTTCTTCTAGTTTTGTATCTCTCTCGGAGTGAGTGTAGTTTATGTAACATGGTGACCCATGAGGTCACTTGAGGTATCTCTCGTTGCTTCATTTATTCCTTTTTCCACTACCAAGTTGTTCGGTTTATTTTCCTTTATTTATCTATTTTTTCATTTTATGATTATTTATTTATCTTTGATATGGGACAAATCATTTCCAAATGGTTTATTTTGATGCCCGACACTAGTTTCCAGCCCGTGGGGATTGGGAACGCCCTTCGGGTCATGTCTCAGATCAACTCGGGTGACTGATTCAGGGTCGACCTAGGTTGGTTCATGAAAAAATGGTATCATAGGTAGGTTTGTTTCTTGTTATTTTGGGTGTCAGGTAGCTTGGTGATTAAGTGTGTCGAGAATCGAGAGGTAGGTGCAGGAAGGACGTCATGAACCCTTACCCATCTCGAGACTGGAGTTGCTAGGGGTAGTCTGGGATTTGAATTTTTCTTTTGCTTGGTCTGTGAGGATAAAGGATGAAAAATGAAGTGATCTAGTGTTACATTATGATATTGCATGAGTAATGACCCATTTATATCCTGAGTGCATGGTTCAAGATACTTCTTATGGTGGATGCTCACTCAGATCATGGTCTCCTAAGCCATGTTACCGGGTTTGCATAGCCACTAGTCATTTATTTTTGGAAGTTTTTATGTGAGTTATGTTTGGGATTAGTTTTTACTGACTTGATTGGATTTTAAAAAAAGAAATTGGTTCATAGAAAAAGTGGGTTTTAAAAGGTAATGTTGTTTTGGAGTGGAAAAGTGGTTTTGAAATGGAAATTATTTTCTTTTAATGGAATGTGTCATTTCAATGGGAAAAATGTGAGGTGTTTTTGATGTTATTTTGGGATCTTGGTAACACTTTTTGGAATGTAAATTAGAAAATGTTTGGGAATTTGGGAATGTATTTATTTAATGATAAGTGACCTTTTCAAATTGGTTGATAATGTGTGCTTTAAGTTGAATGATATGTTTTTAAAATGAGATGTGTTTTGAATTAACCCTTGGTATTCCTATAAGGGATCACATATATAGAGGTATGAATGTGGCACGGGGATAATTGGTGGTATGTGAGGATGGGTTCATGAGCTAGCACAAGGGCATATGTATATGAGAGACTACATGGGATACCGATGGTGAATATTTAAGTTTTTTTGTTTGCTGAAAAAAATGGTTCTCAAAAGGTAATTTAAATGTTTTGAAAAGTGAGTAAGAAATTTTTTAGTGTTATATTTTTGTGTTTGGTATCCTTTTTCATGGGTTCTTGGTTCTGACATACTGAATTGTGGTTGTAATATTTAATTTGAGTTTGAGTTTTAGTTTGTGATTGAAGTTCGGAATCTTGATTTATGATGAGTTTGTTTTGGATTTGTGCCTCTTGTTTTTGAGTATGCTACACAGAAAAGTCCCAGAGGTTTCTAGTGAGTTTTTTAGTTGTTAGTTCTACCCAGAATCTTATTAGAGTGATGGAATTTAATTCATATCGGTTGTTATCCATATTTCGTGGTGATCATGATCAATCGAAGGTAGCAGGATGGCTTGGTAAAATCGATGGTGTTTTCAGGTTATTGGAAACTCCCAAAGATATGAGAGTCCGTGTTGGTTCGGGTCCATTTGAAGGTTCAACTTTGGATTGGTGGAGGAGATAATCCCAACATCGTTTCATGATGGGATGTCTTGGAATGTGTTTAAGACCACTCTCGTTCGATGGCTTATACCCAAGGAAGTCAAGGTGAGGAAAGTGGTAGTGCTCATGAGTGTCTAGCAAGGACAATGAATATTAAAGGCTTACGTCGGGCATTTCAAGGGGTTGATTTCCTTTTCTCTAGAGGTAGAATCATGAAATCAGTTAAAGTTTCTCTTATGTGGGGTCTTCGTCTAGGGTTCAAGGACCGATTCTTTTGGTGTTTGGGATGGTTCCTCATTTGGTGAGAGCGAACCAGAGAAACCTATCTTAGACAAGTTTTCTTGTCAATTCCATCTTCTATTAGTAGGGTCACTCTCTTGTTCACTTATAGTGTGGCCGGATTGGGTACTTTAAGTCACCTTGTTGTCATCCTTTGAAGACTTTCCATCATTGTGGATATTTTGGAAACATAGAGAGGTTCCACTAGTGGAAACGTCAAATAGAGTCTCGACTGGAGGATGTTAGCTCCTAACTATGGGGAAGTAGATGCTTCACGACATCAGAGATCCATCCACAGGTCTCGAAGTGAATAATTTAACATAGTCATGAATACTTGGGTGTGGGGCACCTTGGTCTAACTTTTGTCTCTAGTGCTGAAATAGGGACGGTTTAAATTTATCTGTTCAAGCTTCCTCATCTTTGAAGGTTCTATTTTGATGTAAGAGGCATAGAGGTATTATTTTATTTTTGTGGTATTTGTTCTTTTAATACCCCACTTTGGTTGTAAGAAGGCATTGTGATCTCATTTTCTTGTAATGCCAGTAGTTGTGCGTCCTCAAATATGACCTGTTTCTATTTTGGTACATTATTGTTTTGGAGATGCTCATATCTCTTGGAAATAATGAGTTATGGTTCAATTCTATATTTGGTTGACTTCGTTTGTGGGTTTTCTTATGTGTCAGTGGTTTCTGGTTTGGGTTGGAAGTTCCCATGTTGGTCTATGTTGGTCGGTTCTTAGATGGTGGGGAGACCCACCATGGATCTTGCCATGCCTTCTTTGAGAGTTGGTTTGTGTGGGAGTTTTGGTCTGTGTTGGTGGTTTCCTATTTGGATCAAGTTAGTAGTTCTAGAGTTAGCCCGTGATGAGAGTCTCAATGTTAGTCATGCTAGTCATATTATTGTGGTGGGGAGAACCCTCCTCATTTTTGATGACTCTTCTCTTTGCAATTTCCCTTAGAGTTGGTCAGGTGTGACTGATGGAGTGAAAAGTTACACCGAGTTATGATTTTGTTGGCCTCGTTCAGTTTTGAACTTGAGTTTGATTCTTTTTTTGGTTGGGTGAATTTCAGGGGGCAGAATGTTTTTGTGGTGGGGAGAATTGTCACACCCCGACTCGGCATCTTGTGACCATGGTTTTTTTATTTATTTATAGTTGTGTTTTTGGTTTCTTAATGTTTAAAAAAAATTTATTATTAAATTAAAGTCATAATAAAATAAGATAAAATAAATAGAAAACAATTTGATAATAATAATATTATTATTATGGTTAATTATAATATTATTATTAAGTTTATTATTATTATTTATTAAAGTTTTATTTGTTTTTTTATCTTTTATTTTCTATTTCATTTATTATTATTATTATTATTATTATTCCCCTCTTTTCCCTCTTTCTCCCCCTTTCCCCTTCCTCTTGCGCGACACCGACCCCCCTGTCCTCCCGAACCTGCAACCGAGTTAACCTCTCCATGACACACCTCCCTCTCCCAGTAGCGCACCATAGAAACTGCAAACCCCTCTCCCAGATCCCCTTTGAACCTAGACGACACAACCTCTTTGGCCGAACCCCCTAGATGCGCAACCCCCCGTTGTGCGCACCCCATATCCTCTGGATTTCCTCTTCGGTTCAACAAGTTATGGTCCCTACATCCCTTCTCCTACCTTGATTTGATAAATTCATCATTTCCCAACACTCAATTTGAGTCCAAAAAAATCCTTGGGTTGGGATAATTGGATTTTCGTTGGTTTCTTCTGTCGGCAGGGTATGCAAAATGCCTCTTGGGTAAACTTTTTGCGTATTACAGCATCCTCCGCTGAATGCAAAGGGGATTGTATTGTCTCGGATTGTCTCCACCGCTTAGGGTGAGTGTTTTATTTTTCGCTGTCGTGTTTCACACATTCTTTTTGGGTTCCTTAGTGATTTTGGATTCCTATAATTTTTGTAGGATGTTGATGGATTCTTGAGGTGTTGAGCTCACATGTATAGGTACATGTATATATATATGTATTCCTTCCTTTCACATTTTCTCTCATGGTGCGAGAAAAATGTATAATGGATTAATAGTATCCATATATATATAAGAATACATGTGTTTGCAAGTGTGGAGCAGTCTTCATCAAGGGTTTCAAGTGTCGAAGTGTTTCGGTTGGATATTCTCTTCTTTGAGGTAGGTTTCACCATGCAATTTGTTTCCTATTTAATTCTAATATGCTTGTGCTTTATTTCCTTTTAATTCAAGTATGAATATATTTGATAGCCTTGTGTTGATTTGAACCCATTTGAGTATTCCTTGGCCATGGCATAAATGGTTGATTTGTGAATCCTTGTTTTATTATTTAAATTAGAATACTTAATTGTGCTAGGATTTTCATGAAATGAAATTAGGTCCTTTTAATGGTTTTAAAGTGTGGAAATGGGTCTTGGCCCGATTTGGTTTTGATTGGGTGAAAAATGAAGTCCTAAAAAGGGAATTTGGTTTTAAATTGAGGTGCGACCACAAATGATTTCAAATGGTGTTTTCAATTTTATTCAAAATGATGGATTGCTTTGCACAATTGCAACTTGGTTTTTAAATGGGGGTTTATGTATTCTTTATTTTTGATAAAAAATCCAATAAATGTTTTCAGGGTGAAATGCACTTGATTATTGTATTTTAGGCCAAATGGGTTTTAGTGTGGGTGGTATTTGTGTTCCATTGGTTTCCTTAATTTAAAAAGGGTGTTTGATTTTATAAAATGGGAATGGAGTTTCCCTGGATTTATGTGGGTACACTTGAATTTTCTTATGCCTTCCTTTGGATTTGTGTTTGAAATTTTATATTTGTTTATAAATGGATTCTCAAATGTTTATGAAATGAGTGAAGGTCCGGTTGGAACTTGTTATATGATATTGGTTTTCCATTATTGAACCCCCTTGTTGCATATGAGGTTAATGTTGTTTATGTGATGGATGACGGTGATATTGATCTCTTCTTATTGTGCTTTTGTGGTGTAGTGTTTTGAACTCTGCTTCGTGTTTTGGAGTCACCAGGTCCAAGGTGACTCAACTGCGTGTGTAAGGGTAAGTATATATATATTTGGGATTCCCCGTTACATGTATAGTCATCAATGGAAGTGAATATACATTTATGGGGCTAGGTGTTCCCATGTATATATATGAAAATGCATACATAAGTGAGTGGCGACTAGTATATGCATATAAGCATATGTGTAAGGATCCCCTTGCACATGTTCATGGCCATGAAGATGTTTGAATAAGGGATATGTGTCCTTATATGTATGTGAATGTGCATATGATTAGTGGGGGAGTAACATATTTTAGTTAGAAAGCCCTAAGAGCTGAAGTGGACGACTTGGTTCCACTCTAAGGTAGGTCCCCTTTGACTATGCCTTTAATTTTAATTTCATATTTTTTTTCTTGTTTTAAAAATATGTTTTACATTTATGCTATATACACATGCTATGAAATTTGGTTGCAGTTTCTTGAAATGATTATGCCTTTATTTTGGTAATTGAAATGTATTTCTAAATCCATTGGTCTTAAGTGACTTTTCTTGAAAATTGACTTCCTAAGTGGTTTTGAATTGGTAATGAGTATTTCCAGGGGTGTTTGGACTTTTGGACGATTAATTGTAAAAAGTGTTCCCTTAATGCAATTAAGCCTGTTTGGCATCTTAAAATTGTTGTATGAAAGAGAAAAACCTATCTTGAGGAAAACCCCTTGGTTTTGTAAAATTATTTATATGTTGAATGTGTTATTATGTGCCTAATTTTATGCTAATGCATTGTGTGATGTGAAAGAGGGGGAATGCACTTAAGGATGGAGAATGGTGGTGAGAGGTTGAATGGGTTTTAGATAAAGAAAGTGTTATGTACATATATTTTTCCTTGATAAAGAAAACTCACCACCACTTGAAATAGAGAACAATGAGAAACCTGGGTATCTAGGTGGGTAGACCAGGACTAGTATGCTAGATGACACGACAGGGGTTCGTCCTAGTTCATCTAGCAGGATTGATGCAACAACACTAACTAAACAAATGAATTAATGAGGGTCGTGGTTTCTAAGCCACAGTTACCAAGGGTCATGGTTTCCAAGCCACATTTTCTGAAGGTCATGGTTTCTAAGACACGTTTCGCCAAGGTATGAAGTCTCTAGGGTCCCACATGTGCTATCTACATATAGGGATTACCCATGGTTCTCATTTACGACATGATTCTTGTGATGTAATTTTCATTTCAGTTGTTTCATACTTGATGTATTATTTGTGAAAACCATATTTTAATCTTAATTAGCCTTTCATTTTGAAATGTTAATGCATGCTTGGAACTTATTTTGAAAATTTAGTGGGAGAGAAATCCTTTACTTGAAAATGAAAAATTTTTACTTTAATTTAGAAAGAATGAAAAACATTATTTTATTATGTCCTATTTTAAAACTAGCATGTTTTGGAATTCATATAAAAGGAAAGGGAATCAGATGTTGTTGTATCTTGGAATTACTACTGAGCATCTCGATGCTCATGCCTACTTTAATTTTTCAATTTCAGGTTCCCCTAGTTTTGGATCGCTCTCAGAGCGAGTGTAGTTTATGTTCCATGGTGACCCATGAGATCACTTGAGGTATGTCGCGTTGCTTCATTTATTTATTTTTCCACTGCCAAGTTGTTCGGTTTATTTTCTTTTATTTATCTGCATGTTCATTTTATGATTATTTATTTATCTTTGATATGGGAAAAATCATTCCCAACTAGTTTATTTTTATTCCCAACACTAGTTACCAGCCTGTGGGGATTGGGAACGCCCTTCAGGCCATGTCGCTGACCGACTCAGGTGACCGGTTTAGGGTCGACCCAGGTTGGTTCGTGACATACCACCTTCCATTTCAAGGACATAGAAATCTATTGGGAAGATAAGATCATTGACCCATACAAGGACATCCTAGACTATTACCTAAGGACTAGAGGTGTGTCAATTGGTGAACTAGATGACAACGCTCATTGGGTTCAAGGGACCTAGACCAAGGTTGGAGAATATGGATTTGGTCATGGAATTTATTGATGATTCTAGGTCTAAGAGTGCATCATCAAAGCTATAACTCCATATTTGGCATGGAACCATAAAGGTCCCTTGATATTTTCACTTCTTGGGAATTTATTGCTGGGTTAAAACATTTTCAATGGTCCTAAGTTGACTCTTATAGGTGCACAATTCCTTAAGAAACTTTGTATACGTAGTGATTTTTTTGATTGAATAAAATAGGGGAATATTGACTTCAACACGTATAAACATGTTATGTATTTTATAATTGATCTCAAAGGTCTTATTTGGATTATAGATGGCTTGAGAAAAATGATTTGGGTTCCTTAGTGGAATTAAATTAAGTGAGGGACTAGCTGCAGGTTATTTTTTTTGTATTTTTGTTCTTTTATTTTTATATATTTACATTTAAAGGGTATTTTGTGGATTCATCATGAGGCATAGAAATTTTATTTCCAAATAAAAGTGTAATTACACTTATATTAACCTTGGTGTTTTTAAATGGTTGACAAGAGAGTTGGGAATAATTGGATTTTCATTATTGACTTAGGTGGGATGAAAGTTGACCAATTTTATTTTCAATATTTTTGAGGATATAATGTGTGAAGGAGGAAAGATCCTACAAAAAAATTTACCATGGTTTCTTAAAATAAGTGGCATGTCCCGCATTGGTATTGTCTTGATTTGGGTTCTTTTTAAATTGATTGGTTTGGGTTTGGAATTGGGATGGCTCACTAAGATAGTGGAATCCAAGGGTATTAGGAGGAGGATTGTTTCTTTGAGTTTGAGGAACAAAAGGATAATTTTTTTGGAAGTTACTCCCATGATGACCATATTATAATTGGCTTGGATTTTGAGGAGGTAATTAAGGGGGTTGGGAGACGATATTACCATACCTCAAGCCTAGATGTTCTTTCCATCCTAGGTTATAGGTAGGAGAGAAGGGATTATAATAATGTTGGTTGAAGTTTCTAACAAAATAAAATGGTTGTTGACGGTTGGTGTTTCATTGAGAAAATGATGCATTGATATCCATTGGTCAATATGAATATAATTGATCATCCTATATTTGTGTACATGTGTTAGTTGGATGAGTAGGGGAGCTGTAGATTCCAAAAACTTTGATAGGTCCAAGGAACTAAGATTGTGGAGAAGAAGAGGTTGGGGCTTTGGTAGCTAAAAATAGTTTTTTCACAATACCTATAAGATCACACATCCACTCATCCATCTTGTTATACTCTATGGATTGATTCTCTTAGACATGTTTGACTTGAGCATGTGCTTGAGTATGGAATTTCTATGTGTTTTCATCTATGTTTCTTATGAGATCTCATGCATCTACAAGAGTTTTTTTAATAAGATCACCATCACTTGTGACATCAATGAGAGTTCACTCCATGTCCAATAAACCCTCATAGAAGTATTGGATCAAAATTTGGTTAGGTATTTAGTGGTGGGGTAAAGTTTCCATATGATTTTTGAGCCTCTCCCAGTACTCATGGAGTGATTCATTGGGGAATTAATAGATACCAATAATTTCCTTTTGGATATAAGTGGTTTAATAAGGAGGGAAGAATTTATCAAATAATAGTCACTTCATGTCATTCCATGTGATTATAAAACTAGGATGGAGGTAATAGATCCATGATTTTGTAGAGTCAACTAGGGATAAATGGAATTCTAAAAGTTTTATTTGTTCTTTAGAAACCCCTTGAGTATTCATGGAAGAGTATTCCACTTGTAACTATTTGAGTTAAAGATGTAGACCCTCACTGTCTAGTCCATGGAAATTAGGTAGAAGATGAATCAAACCTGACTTGAGTTTGAGATCTACCTCAATGTTTGGATATTTAATACTAAGGAGTTGGAAATTCATATCTAGGGAAGAGAGTTATTTAAGTATTTTTTCTCTAGTATGGTCCATATCTTTAACAATTGGATGGGAAGTGGATGGATCTTAAGTGTTTTTATTATCCCTAATGTTTCTCCTTCATCGGTGAAAGGTTTTCTCAATTTCAGGGTCAAAAATATCTGATGGATTATTTGGTATGCTATGGGATATTCATAGAAATTATGAAAGGATTAGGAAGAAGTTATTTTTTTATTTTATTTATTTTATTATTTTTTATGGTAATATGGGGTTTTCTTTGTGTTATTTTTCTTTTCATATTTTTTTGGTTTTTTGAATTTTTTAATTTCATTTTTTTAAATAAAAAATGATCGACTAATTATCACACCATCTCTGGGAACTATTCTATTTTGAAGCATGTAAATTTGTAAAATTTCAAATTTTCAAAGGTTCGGTTCACTTCTATAATATGTATTGTGACACTCAGATCGAATCATTAGCGATGGTACTATTTTTGGAGTTGATTGTTTCTGTTTTATCTTTTGAATGGGGAGGGGGGGGGGGGGTGTTTTCATAACATAATTAAATTGAATGAAGGATGAATTTTGGTTTAAATTTTTTATAAATATTGGATTGAGTTCATTATTGGGTGTGTAATCTTATGACATCCTTGATGTTTTCAAAAAAATTCATTAAATCAACATCCACTTCATAAGATGTTTTTGATCGGAATTCCCAATTTTGGATTTAATCCAAGCCTCAACAAGGGTTATAAGATTTTTCAATTATCATTTATGTAAGGTTAAATATTTAATGAACCCATATGTATTTGTGGTTAAAATAATCCATGTAATCCACATTTCAATCAATATGTGTTAATAATCCATTACATATCTAGTTTCACATACTTAATGTTAATTTAAAGAACACAAATCAAGCAAAATCTGTTAATCACTTAACATACCCAAATTATGAATCACCCCATGGATGGTTTACTCAACCATTGATATTTTTATTAATCTATTTGGTATTATTATTGTGATTTGGTAAATGAAAAAAAATAAATGAATGAGATGAGAAAAAAGAACTGTGCCTTGAACACACACAAATGAAGGGAGGTAAACACACAGTTTTAATCGAATAAGAAAGTGAAAGAGGAAAGGGTTTTTGATTTTATTTAAACTATTTTTATACCACGGATATTAAAATACATAATATGTATGGGAATAAGACATGATGATAATGAGACATTCATTAAACATAAATTGAAACTATAATCACGCTTACACAATTATAATTGAAAATACATGAAGTACAAGAAAATAAATCCTGGAGGAATGGTATCTAAATTATAAACTTGAGTTTTTAGGTCATAATAGGCCTTTTTAAATGATATTTTCATGATAATATATCCTCCTATGTTCTGAAGTTTCAACATATTTCAAGTATAAGAGGGGGATGAATTTATAGCCAAAGGTGGTGGGCTGTTTCCTTAAAAAAACTACCCTTCCTGATGGTTCAACCATTTTACCATTAATAAAGTAAAATATTGAGATATTCTATTATTAAAAGTTTTATATATGTATTTTTATATTTATACCTCTAAATTTGGCTTCCATTGGAAGTTTTTATCCAAATTAATGGTAGTTTTTCTAAACCATGTGTTGTTGTCCTGTTTTATCTAGAATTTTTCAAAGTCCACAATGTTAATGGGTTTTAGGCTAGTAAGATGCACTAAAATATGAAAATTTATTCTATAAATTTGGGAAAATATATCTTGAATATCTCCCAAAAACATTTCATCTCAATTGGACAAAAAAATTGGGATAAAATTCAAGAATTGTTGGCTATTTTCAAATCCCAAACAGAATTGTGGGACAGACTTTCATGCATAGATTGGGCCCCTTATTGGTTAAGTTGGGAATTAATTTTTTTTATAAAAACGTGTTTAGTTATCCTAGAAAATATTATGGAGTTTCATCAAATTTGGTCTTATTTATTGATCCCAAAATTTAAGTCATCATGGACGGTCCAATTTTCTCCGTAGATTCATTGGGCCTTCTAGTATAGTTCATATGACCATTAAAATGGATGAATTAGACAATTATCCAGTTTAATTATTTGTAGTAATTAGAATATAGAACCATAAAAAATAATAACAACTCAATTTGGATTAGTAGGTAGAGATTTAGTATTAAAATAATAAACTTAATTGAATATAAATTAATTCAAATAATGCTCACAAATTATATTTAGTATTAAAACATAGGAATTTCACACCAATTATGAACTTTTACTTGAAAACAAGTAATGGGAGTCGATTAAAAAATTATTAATAAGTAAATAAAATCATTTTTAGCATTTAAGTTTTATGAAAAGGAACAATACATGCAGTTTAACATCATACAGTAAGGAATACTAAGAAAAATATGCTTAAAAATGGTTGGAGTTGAACTTACACATGAGTGAACCTTTTTGGTTTCTTATGTTTGTCGGTAACTAAACATGAGAAGGTATGGATCATCTTTGGATCATCATATAGGAATACCTATATCATTATACAGGCATACCTATATCATCATTGAAGAGGGATCAATCTCTTTATACTTGTCAGCATAAGGTGCTCCTATGATTGTCACATATAAGGTAACTATCTTTGGTTGGGGATTACACCAAATTGGAGGCCCATATTTTCTAACTAATAGGAGTATCTTGAATCTAGGTATATTAAGAAACTAAAAGACGAATCTTAAACCTAGGTGCATAAGGGGACCGTGAGGAGTATCTCTACTCAAGGTAAATATGGGTCATTTTATGCTCATCACATAAGAGAAAAGGCATGATTGAGGATATTGTGATTGAACCTCATAAATGATTCCTAAATATACTATTTAACATAAATAAAATACCACATAGTTCAGGAAACATAATTTAAGGTAATATATGTGGACCGGTCTGTGCAATATAGTATTATGAAGTTCGAACATGCATTATATAGTTTAGAGTCGTGCAACTAGGACTTAAACGTGATTACTGTGATGTATCTCAATTATTATAATTAAATAATAAAATAAACCTCTAATACCACATGATACATGATTATTGTGACAAAAAATATATGAAATATTAATTTTATTTCATTAGAGTGCACAACACGAGATTGAGTGGGGCTCATGTATGTATACTACCCCGGTGGTATTCTTTTGTTATGAAAAGGTTTGTAACATGTGACTTAGTGGGGATTACACATTGGTTCTTCCCTGATACACATAAACTAATAGGTGAGTTTGGTAAAATTATATTTTGGATCTTATAACTATAAAGAGACCCATATATGGTAACAAATAGGAGTATCTAGACTTCAGGTAATGATTAAATCTGGAAGAGTATCTCAACTCAAGGTAGATTTATAAAATCTAGAGGAGTACCTCAATTTGAGGTAATGAATAAATTGGAATAAGTGTTAAAAATCATGTTATTTTGGGAAGTAATTAGAAGTATCTCAACTCAAAATCCTTATGTGGGATAAAGGTTGGGGTTGGAGGTGTTGTGAGGTGCCACAACCCAAAAAATTCTTAAACAATCTTACTAGGTTTGTGAATGCGGTATCACATAAGAGGTGCACACATGGGGGTCTGTGTGATAGGATCATAAAAGGATGGAACACAAAGTAGGATCATGAGAGGATGGTCTATATATTAGGTCCGTGAGTGGCTTGTATGTGAAATGGGGTTGTGAGAGGTTGGTCTGCATGGTAGGTGTGTGTAGGAAGCATGCGACCACCTGGTCAGTGTGTGATTGTGAAGGAGTATACAGATTGGAATTTCAGGGTAGGAGACCACATGATTGGTGGAGTTTCCACATAGTAGTAGACTATCCACATAGTAGTAACCCACATAGTCAATTGTGTGTCTGTGTGGTAGGATCATATGTGGTCGATTGAGTGAATTCATGATAGGAGATAATGCAATCGATTTAGAGGCCTCCAAGGAGGTAAAAACACATGGTAGTTATACTGGGAGCCCCCCACACAAGAGGTTTATGGATTCCAGGGATGTTCATAGAACACCTAATAGATATTCTTGGGTGGTGGGTGCGTGGGTATGGGGTTCTCATGGTATCTTCAGGAAGGGAATGGTCTGCTTTGGAGGTGTGTAGTTAGTAGCTTCAAGAGGGATGTGCATGACCATCAAAGAATCATGAAGGTAGTGAACTCATGTGGGAGGTGTATGAGATGTGTGTAGCTACCAAAGAATTACTCGATTATTGGTGTCACATAGGAGGTGCACGCAGCATGGAACCACGTGGTAGGCCCACATGGGGGGAATATATTAAGGAATATTCATAGAGGATTTCTTGAAGAGTATCTCGAAGTCTCTATTTTCCTAAATTCATCTGATATTATCTCTTCATTATATCAAAATTGGAGTTTGTATTTATAGGAATAATCATATAACCACATTTCTAGAAAAGTTAGTCCATAAATGAATCACACAATCACAAATGGAGTGCACATTATCTTTAATAGCACATGACCTCTCGGGGGCTCTACCTTCTGATTGCTAGGGAAGTGCATGACCCTCATGAAGAGTGTGCGATAAGAAGGTAATTGGATGATCATGAGGGATCCTATATTAGAATCATAAAATAATTGAAAAAAATACATAGTATATGCATGGAATCATGGGATCTGTATGATTCATTAAGTATATGTGAAAAATTTCTCTATTTGTTAAACTTCCTTTATAATGAAATGAATCCTATCTTAAAATAGTCATAACTTTTGATTCTTAAGTTTGTTTGGAATTTAAGAAAAGTCAAATAGTATCATAAAAAATAAAATATTCCCTTATCTATGAGGTATAACACTTAAAAGATTTTTTATGTGCCCAAAAAGTTATCATAAGACCCTAAAAAATGGTATTTTTGGATTCAACACCCTTTTTTTTCCAGTAATTAATGAAATCCATAGCTTACTTCTGGGGAGAGGTTCTCACCACCACATCACCAGATTGGGACTTTTTTTAGTAATCTACATCTCTAGGAATGTGACTAGTCTTGTGACATAAGGAAATCCATTTTTCTTCTCCTTCTAGTAAGGATATATATTTCTACTAAAACTTAACTTTTATTCATCTGAGTGAGGACTGTGTTATAGATTATATAGAAAGTACATGTATTTTTTTGATACCAATATTGATTTTCTCATAATTTTATCACTCCTCACATGTACAATTTTTGACCTTTTCCTATATTATTTGTATATATAGATTTTACAATATAATGGGATACATTTTTCATTAAAATAGTAGTAAATGTTTCTATAAAATATCTCAAGTTCTTTTCACCACAATTTTGAGTACTCTTAAAAGCTTTAATAACTTCATATATTTGTATGGAATCATTATTTCTCTCATAAAATTGTGAAGTCTCTGTAGGGATGACTTCCAAAATTTTCAACTTTACATTCAACACTATACATCTTATATTTTTCAAGAACTTTTAATTATCAAGTATTTTCACCCTCTCTTCATAATATATTTTAACATTTCCATATAATCCTCTGGAATTTTATTTTTCTCTATTAGAGAATTATTTACCTATTTCACTCTCTTGTCTTTTATCTCTAATTGAGATTCTTTGATATTCATAGAGACTTTATATTGCTTCTCCAATTCATGCAACACTTATATAACTACCTTATTAAATGGTTCATTCTCACAAACAACTCTTTTCAATTCTTCATCAAAATAATATCATATTTCATTGAAAATTGAGAAAATTCATCCTTTTCTCTCACAATTTTTATGAGGGTGTTATAAATGCCAACCTTTTTGGATAATGCATCTTCCATGACATCAAATTATTTTTCCAATTATTATTTTTCATCCTACAATCCCTTAATATATGAAAGTATACATGTAACAAATTCAACGAGGACCAACTCAATATAAACCTTAAATTGAGAGTAAAAATATACATGTGATTTTTCATACATGTATTCTTAATATTCACTATAGATTGAACTTGATTCTTCAGATAAATAATAATAATTTTTTTAAATGATAAATACTTAATATTTTAACCAAATTTAGCTAAAGGTTGATCCTATAAAACATTTTCATTATTCCTCAATTTCTTCATATATTTTTTTCTTCATTCTTTTTAATGTATTTTTTGAGACTATAGATTCTACATTAACCTAAATAGAAATAGTTTCTTCTATCCATGGATATTATTTAAACACTTAAAATTTCCACTCCATATTTTCAAGTAGAAACAACTAGGAAAGAAAAAAAGTATATCCAATTAGATGGAAAATAAGCTCTGATACCAATTTAAATTCCCCTGAAGATCAATGTAGATTCCTAAAAGGGGGGTGAATTAGGTGTTGTCAATTTTTTTTCCAAATTAAAATTATATTTGATTATATTTTATACCATTAGAATTTAAACCTCTTTTATATATTAGGATATAGTGGACCTACTTATTATTTAACAATCACATATACCACATGAAATTTAATAAACATAATATAATATGGAACATGGTATTTTTACAAGGTTCGTCCCTAATGTGAAAAAATGACTCCTTTTCATACTTGGATGTTCACTAAAATAATGGATTATATTATCAACCATAAACTCTAGTTAATCCAATGATATCAGGATAATTATGGTGGTTAAATAGAGATGTTGATGCAATGATGGATGAGGATGGTGAATAATGATGGCTACTGACATGGTGGTGTGGGAGATCATTAATCATGATTATCAAATGTGGTGTTATTTTTGAATTTTAAAATTTTAACTTGGTTGCAGTTGTTTTTGGTTTCCCACTTGTTATGTAGGTTAATGATAATCCATAAAAGAATATTTTGGAATATCAAATAAAAAACTATTTTTCTGCATAAACTCAAGTTAATTCAATCAGTATTCTTGACCATTTAGTGCTTCACACACCAACCATTTTTCTTATAATTAATACAACATATTCATATCCTCACTGGTTTTATAGAGTCACACTATGATCTCCTTGTATACATAGAGTCACATTGGTTCTACAACCTCACATCATATATATATAAGTGTTTCCTTTTAGCTTCTATGAAGTTGATATCCAATCATCTCTAGATTACACTATCAATATAACATGATTTTCTTATTCTCAACAAAGTATTTGACTTCCTTGTAATAATTTGATAATCCCATTCCAACTCAATCTATACATGTATCTCAAATTTATAGTTCTTATTTAGATTCTCCTCACTTGGCTATCTCAACTCAATATTGATCCCCTGTGAACTTCATGAATCCATAATCTCCTCACTATCTAAAAAGACCAAAATAATAGATATGAACTAAAACATTATAATTGGTATCTACTTATCCATTTATTATTTTTCTTCTCATTATTCAACAATAATGGATGTCGTAATAATTTCTTCTACATTTTTATTCAATACCCATATAGTGAATCTTCTTCAGCATAGGATTAGAATCACCTTATCTTTATTGTTTTTGAGTTCTATCATTTTATCAGTTCATAACTCTCAAACACCTATTTCAATCTAACATTATTTATCTTTCTTTTTCCCTAACTTAGTCTTTATCTCCTATGATATTTATGAATCTAGAATCTACTCACAATCTAATAGGATCAAAATAATAGATATTAATAATAGTAGTAGAACCGGTCTCTCCTCAGCCTCTTCTTCTTTTTATTCACAAGCTCCTACAATAATGGATATCATAGTACCTTCCTATCCCATTTTATTTGATACCTATTTGGTGAATCTTATTTAACACAGGATTGAAATAACATCCTTATTTTCCTTTTATAAATATCTCATTTTCTTGATTTAAATATCTCAAAAATCTATTGCACTCTAACATTATTTATCCTTATTTTTCCATTTTATACATTGGTCACATGAAATATATTTTCTATATATTTCATGTAAAAAATCATTATCACATTTAATGCCTACAGTCCTCAATTATCATTTTTTCTCACTTTTAGTACATAGGTGTCTCCCATGATCTCGGAAATCCATTTTTCCTCAAACAACGACCCCCTATAAAATAATAAAAGTGCCCTTTAACTTTATCTTTTTATTTATCTCTTATATATAGAAGAAATTATTTGATATTTCTACAAGCTTCAAGTATGTTTATCTACTAAAGAATATTCCACTTCCACGAACTAACTATTCTTCCCATTTTACTAGCTCAACTACAGATCATTTCATCTTCAACTTGCTCATAACATGAATAATAAGATTGCATCACACCACTTAAAAACCTAGTAACATTTTTTATTTTTAGAATAGTCTTTATCTCTTACTCATCAACATGATTCTGACCTATATCAAAACTCATTTTTAATGTTTAAAACATTGAATAACATTTTCAAAATAATTATATATATTTTCTTTATATTCTAGAATATCTTAGTTAAAGCTTGCATTTCCATCTTCCATAATTTCCTTAGCTTTGATCTTCCTTCTCATATATTGTAGGTTAAATACTCTTAATTATTTAGATTTAATCACACACCTGTTTAGGTTTTTGTAATGTTTAGAACAATGAACATAAAATTAAGAATCATATAAAATAATTTTATCTTTAGAATATTAATTATAGAAAAACTATTTTTCATTCTGTAGAAATTATCAAAATTCTCTAAGTTTGAAGTTATATGCAACACACAAGTCATACTCTACTAAAATATAAGTAATACACTGTATAACTCAAAGTCATACGACCAAAAAAATCATTATTTTTTATGATTTGTAAATTAATATTATGTCCCTGAAAATATTACACAGGGTGTCTCAAAGTCATATGTTGACTCCTTGAAGTTTTATAAACTTGATGAAATTCTAGTAGAAGTCATATACGTATCCAAAAGTCTTACAAGATATTATCCAAAGTCATAGATAGCTCTCAAAAGTAATATGAGCTAATTTAGATGAATGGAACATGACTTGTCCATTTTTTCAATTAAACTCCAAATTAAATATTACTTTAAACCAAATCACAGTTGTTCCATTTAACTCAGGTATTCCAAAACACTAAAAATCAACTCAGAAAAATTAGGGAATTTATCAAACCTTTTAAAAACACTTCATTACCATTCACAATGTCTTTTAGAACATTAAATACTAAAGTTAGAGTATTTATGTAAAATCTAATACCACTAAATATAAATTTTAGTTTCACTTTATTCACTTTAAAAAACCTTAATCCAAGTGATTTTTTCACTAAAATTAGTATCCTTGATGCTATAAAATACCTGAAAGGTTTTTATATAAACTCAGAAATTCAATATTCCATTCAAATATATTTTAACCTTGATAATAATAACTTCTTCAATTTTTTCACCCATATAACTATTCAATATTATTTTAGATGTTGTAGACAACAATCATATCTCCAGTACATATATTTTACATGAAGACCAACTCAAAAATCGTTTGATGTCAAGGACTACTCACCAAGAAACAAACTCTTCCAAATTTGTTTTCCAACACGAAAAACCTTCTTCCTTTTCATGATCAATTACAAAATCTTATTAAGTGGTTGGATTCTCACTCTATCACCCATTATCTCAAAGACACATGGTGATATGATTATTTACAAATAAAAATACAATCTAGTAGAATCTTCAATAATCAACTTATATTGAAACTATTTCTGTCATCCTAATTCCTAATATATCAACAACAACAAGATCCATGATATCTTTCTACATAATAATAAGTATATAATCATTTATATAAATGTTAAAATTCATTGGAAGTTGATAGAAATACTACAACATAAAATCATACACCAATAATTTAGACAATCATCTAGATACATGAGAAGTAGTATCTGAAGTCATTGGAGCCCGAAGTTACTATTTATGTCACATTGAATCTTTAAATTTTTGATATTTTTATAAAAATATATGTATAAATAAATATTAAAATAAATTTAAAAACAATACTAAATAAAAAAATATTCTTATAAAAACTCAGTGGTCATTAAACAAACAAATATATATGATTAAAATAAAAAATATTCAGTAATCTATCCAGATATAACCATCTAATCAGTAGGGAATGAAACTCTAACTAACACATCTATAATATCTAGTATCATAATCCTTGTATGATTCAATCCCATATGCTAATGATGTATAATATTCCTGATATAATATATTATCACATATTCTATAATATGATATTAATGATTCTCAATATAGAACTCATAAGTAAATGGTTGTATACAGAGGTGCTAGGGGAGTGAGATATGAAGTTAGTTCTGTCTATAAATTTTTTTAGATATTAAATTCATCCTTGAAATAATCTTTTTCCTCCATTGATTTAACCAACTTCTTAATTTTAATTTTCAATATTTCTATTTCACCCTTATATGTTTAATTCCTCATAAACGTACCGAGAATATTAAACACTTTCATAATAGGTATACCTACCTTGTATCCTTGTACGTGGTCTACATGCTCATCCTCTCCTAATTATATTGTAAGTATGTCATTTATATCCTCAAGTATAAAGGCCCCTTATATAGTCTTATTTTGAATAGAATCTAAAAAATAATTTTTGAAATCTATATTATTATATAAAAATTTTAAAAACCTTAATAAAAAAAATTTCTTATAGTATTATAAGTTATTTCCCTTATCTATTAATTAAGATAACAACCCATTTAATTATTCAAACCCTTTTCCATTTTTTATGGTGAATAAAGTGGGTATACCTTTAAGTAGCTAGTTGACTCAACTGTCAATTTCTCAAACTTTTTATACATAATTTTATTCAACAATAACTGCCACATCCATGATTTTATTTTCAAATATGAGTTGTATTATTTATTGGTTTTTATATTTACCTTTATTTTTTTGGATCTTTCCTTTTGGAATTTGATAAAAATAGGGGATGATGACTATCTCATGATTGATTCATGGTTAGATATAACCATGTGAAAACCATCCATTACCCGTAGTCTTTTATCAGTAATGATTTTCACAATTGGTGAATGGTTTACCTAACTTTGTGACCAAACCATATGTCTTTCCCAGGTGTGTCTAGTGTCATCATTATGGCTGGCCCATAGTTTCAAAAACCATGTTTCCAAACTATATGGTCTTTCTATATCTTTAAAAATTTTAATTTTCCTAACTACCCATGGTCAATTAAACCCCCAACCCTCTCATTTATCTACCACTCAAACCCCAACTCCCTCCTCTCATGAAAATCCCATTCCCCTTTCCTATAGGGCTCAATTTTGGTGTGGATTCTTCAATATTATTCAAGAAATTACTAACTAATTTCCTCCTCTCCTATTATTTGGTTCTTTTAACCATATTTTTTATACGTTTTACTCTTCACTATGGGCATGGAAACATAGGGTTTCCCTTTACCTAATTTATATGGTATGGTTTGTGTTGTGTAAGGTATTTCTTTACCTTTTAGGATCTATTATCTTGATTGATTATGGATTCACACTACTGGAAAGTGGTTTAACTTGATTATAGTTGGTGGTTTCATAATTTGAATTCATTATATAAACCATTAGTGATTTATTTTTTTAATGAATGATTATAATGTTTTTAAAGATCATCATATAATTATTGAAAGCTGATATATGTGATATATATTTTTGGAAATTTTTTTATTTTAATATTGAAAATCAAATGGATTTTAAAAACATGATTTTTATATGAAATTGATTGTTGTACTTGTTGTGTATGATGGAATGACCCTTTGTACTGGAAAATGGTTTTAAATGATGAAATGAAAACTATTAGAAAGGGGAGTAACATATGGGTTCTTGGGTAATAGGTGGGAGGACTATGATAAATATGTCTAGGAAAATCATCCTCCATGTAAACTTGGATTACACCAAAATAATAACTACAAACTATTATGAGATATACAGGGTGTAACATTTTAGGGTGAACCCTTTTTTCTACACATTTAGATTAATCTCCCAACAAATTGTATTAAATTGATTTTTATTGTCTTGACCATCGAGTTAGTATAAGGATCCTAGGTTTTTACCCCAAACTTTGATACCTTTAGGCTTTCTCATGGTTCTTGTTTAAAACATTTCTTTACATTTATTTTTATACTATCCTTTAAACTATAATAAATCTTTATATATGATTCTCATTCATTTTTAAAATGTTAAAAGCATATCTTCTTATGGTTTATTTTCAAAAAACCATGCTTTATTTTATATAAAAAATATTTCTTATAAAACACTTGTTGGGATCTTACTAGTACAGTTATGCTCACACACTACATATACCCAATGGGCGTGCATAGACCTTGTTTTGATAGACATAGGTAAATGTACGACATTGCTTGGTAGTGGTGGTTATTATTATTTTTTGAGCATGAGTTGATGGTGGTGACATGGATGGACTCAATCATATTATTACAAAGAGATGGGTAATAGTTTTTTATTTACTTTTTTTTCTGGGTTTTGTATCATATCTTTGTATCACCTATTCGACTCTTGATCCCATCCTTTTGTATGTGGGAATGATTGAATAAAGTTTTTATTATATTATCTTATATATTATCATGTATATTTTTTCTTGTAGATTTTATTTTTTCTTTTTACATTTTATTTATATTATGGAATGTTGAAGAGTTATTGTTCTTAGTTATATTTTTTTGATATAATGACTCTCTATGTTATAGAAATGTAATACCGGGTTCTTGGTTTGGACTTGATTTTTTATTTTATTGGGAAAACAATTCCTAAAGATGTTATTGGTGCCCAAATACTAGTTTCCATCCCATGGGGATTGGGAATAACCATTGATCATTTCAATAAATCATCATAGGGACTACTTTAGGGGTATCTTGGGTTGTTTTATGAAAAATGGTATCAAAGTAACCAATTTTTAATTTATGTTATTTGAAAAGACCCGGTAGATAGGATATAGGATCACTAGGGATTGAGGGGTATGTTGAGAGTGAGTTTCTCACCAACACTCATCATAATTATCCTTAAGTATCCATTAGATATTTATATATTATTGTTTCATAATTTATTTTATTTTTTTTTGAGAAAATTTGGGTTAAAAGTGGAAGGTAAGAGAATTTATTATAGTGTTAAAAATTAATGCCCACAAACTACATACCATGTGGTCAAACTATATGTCCCCAGTATAGGAGTTCTAGGGTGATCCACATATTTGGTGCATGGTTTGTCAAACCGTGTAGTAATACCACCTATCTAGCATGACCCGCACAATTGGCACACAATTCAGTGAACCATGTGGCCAAACTATGTACAACATGGATTTTTGTTTTTTTTGTGATTATCCATTCCTAAACGCTTTATTATGTTTTTTAAAATTTTTAAGAGGTATTTTTTATTTTTATTAAGATTATTTATTGTTTTTTATGGATTTATTTCTTCTTGATTGATTTCATGTAGTTTCATGCCCCCTTTAAGTCCTCCAGCGAACCCTCTGGAGGATACCATCAATAATTTTCGATGATCCAATCCCCCATTGGATCATAATTTTATTGAATTGGTGGTGTGAATGGTATAATATATGGAATGAGTAGAGTGAATTATCCTAAATTAAGTCTAGGAAGCGATTTTAAGAATGAATATAGACTATGACCTGGCTCAATAATTTATTCACCACAAGCCTACATCCTTTCAAGGGAATAATGACCCTCAAGAGGTAGTGGATTGGATATAGAATAATAAAAATATCCTTTAATTTATTTAGATTTTAAATTCCATCAAGGTGAAATATTTTGCCTTTATACTAGCGGTCACAAACAAAAAATGGCAGGAGATAGTGGTCCAAGCTATGAAACATGAGAACAAGGAGCTGAAGGACTTCAATTTCATATTAATTCAGTATTTTTACCCTTATACTTTGGAACTAGTTAGTCTAACTTTATCAAGGTTATCAAATATTTATGGATTATGCTAATCTATTCACCAAGATCATCGAATTTTCTTATGATATAGTTTCAATGAAGAGATTAAATCCCATAATTTTGAAATGGTTTTGTGATCAACAACTAGGGGTAGTGGGTATCTTACATATTATTAGTGTGGTAAGACTGGGCATATGAAACCTTTGTTCCCATCGATCCCCAAGGTCGATCACTCTTGTGGGATCTTAGACCATTTGTAGAGATGTTTTAGTGCCATATCCACTCCCACAATAATTTTAAGGTATTTAGTTATCTGGGTACCACAATGTAGTTTAATGACTCTAAGTTAGAAAGGTCTTAACCTCCTAGATATAGAGGTAGTAATAGTTCTTCATAAAATAATATTCAATTGATAATTGAGCCCCATACTCATGAAAATCCTTAGGTCCATTCTATGATGATATTGTTGCATGAATTATATGAGGTTCCAGTGGAGACCAAGGTAGTAACAATGATCATCATAGGTACTATTCTTATTGTTTTCTTTATGGATACTTCTTTATTTTACACAGGTTCATCTCACTCATTTATATATGCTCGTGTCTGGGATTTTTTGAAATACCCATCCGAGATCATTACATATCTTATAGAAATATAAATATCTTTCAGGAAGAAGAACTAGTGATTCTTCCAATGTCATTCTTATATTGTATTTATATCAGAACTGGTGCTAGCATATGATTTACTCATTCTAAAAATGGACTAATTTAATTTCATTACTGGGTTAGACTTGATGACTACCTTCAAGCCTCATGTATATTTCTATCATTGGAGTGTGGCCTTAACCACCCTTGATGGAATCCCTCATGTGTTTCAAGGAGATTGGGACCCATGTTCTAGATGAGTGGGGCCTCATCTTACCAAGGGTGGAATATTAATATGCCAATTATCATATATTTTGGTAGAGTTTCAGGTGGTAAACATTGAGGATGAGCTCTATCTAATAGTAAAGGAGTTTCCTAAGGTGTTTTAGAATAACTTATTAATCTTACCCCTAGAGAGGAAAGTTGAGTTTTTGATTGATTTGTTTATAAGGACTTAACCTATCTCATTAACTTCATATCATATGGTACCCATGAAGCTAAAATAATTAATGATCTAGATGTATGATTTGGAAGCTAAAGGTTTCATTCTCCTAGGTGTGTTCCCTTAGGCCACCCCTATTATTTTTACTAAGAAATAATATTAAGGTCTCTATATGTACATAAATAATTAAAATCATAAATGAGTGAAGATTAATAATAAGTACCCCTTTCCCTATATTGATGATATTTTTGAGTATTTAAAAGGGGAAAGGTGATTTTTCAAGATCATCCTTTTATCAGGTTATCATCAACTCAGGGTGAAAGAGGTTAATGTTCCTAAGGCTTCTTTTCAAATCAGGATTGTCCATTTTGAGTATATTATGATGCGATTAGGGTTAAAAAATGTTCCTATAGTCTTTATGGAACCCATGAATCAAATATTCCATAAATACCTTTATTCTTTTATAGTGGTATTTGTGGATAATATCTTGATAAATTCCATGAGTGAGGAGGACCATGAGAATCATCTGAGAATGGATTTGGGGACTCTCCATGATCATTAACTTTATGTAAAGATATTAAAGTGTGATTTTTGTATCTAAGAAGTGAATTTATTAGAACACATTGTATCGTTATAAGGAATATCAGCAAATCCTAAGAAGGTTAGGCTTATCACATTTTGGGAAGAACAAAATAATGTCTCCAAGATTCAAAGATTCTTGGGTTTAACAAGATATTATCAGTTATTTTTTAAGTATTTACCTAGGGAAACATCTCCTTTTATATCTCTTACCTATATGGGTAAAATTTTATAGATATTAGAGTGATAGAAAACCTTTGATAAACTAAAATGATGTTTGACCTTAGATCCTATTTTGATTTTATCATAGACCGGTCAAGGATATGTCATGTATTAAGATGCATCATTTATGTGTTTGGACTCTGTACTTATATATGACGATAACATGGTGACATATAGTTCTTGATAGTTCGGAACACATGAGAAAAATTACCCAACCCATGGACTTAAAATTTCATTGATTAATCACATCCTTAAGTATTAGAGACACTATATGTTTAGAAATAGATTCTTAGTTTACTTCTAACATATGAGTTTAAGTTACATATTATCTTAGAAATACCTAAACCTTAGGAAAAGGTAGTGGGTAAAATACCTTTAGGAATTTGAATTTGACATTACCTATACACTAAAAAAGAAAATATGGTAACCAAAGCTCTCAACCAGAAGTTTCCTTCCTAAGATTTGAAGGAGTAAAGTGAAGAATGAAACCCCATGGGTCTCTTTTATTTGATGTATTTGGAAGAAAAATAGGATAATTATGATGTTTTCATTGTTATAATTTAGTTGAAAACATCTATTATTAACCGCATTAATTAGGATAATCTAAGGGATGAGTAATTCCAGTGGATCAAGATGATCATAAGTGGAAGGGAGACCACTAAAAAGTGGTCTTTATAATCTGAAGTTATTTTATTCTTTCAAAACTGGTATGTTCTTCCCTTATCTATGAGGAAGTTCATGATTCATAATTTTCATCATTATAAATGGTATATTTACCCTAGTTACACTAAAATTTATTATGACATAAAGTTATGATACTGGTATCTATGCATGAGATTTGACATAGTGAATTTTGTGTCATGATACGATACCTAAAAATATGTAAAAGATGAGAAGCATAAGTCCTTTGGTTTGATGTAGTCTCTTTTGGTACCTACTTTGAAGTGGGATGAGATATACACAAACTTTATCATTGGATTGCCTCATATAACTTAGGGTAATAATTCCATATGGTTCATGATTGATTGATTGACTAAATATTCTCATTTCATTTTGATCAAGGATTCCATGAAGGTGGAAGAACTTGATAATTTGTATGTGCAAGATATCATGAGGTAGTATAATTTGCCATCCACTATAATTTGTAATAGGGATCCTTGGTTCACTTCTAAATTCTACAAAGGTCTTGAAGGGGTGATGAGGTCCTAGGTAATGTTTAATGTGACCTACCATCCATAGAGTAATGAACAAATGGAGTTGGCTATCTAGATTTTGGAGGATGTTCTCCATTCCTAAATCTTATACTTTTTAGGTTTTTGGGATGGATAGTTGGGACTATTTGAGTTCACTTATAAAAATAGTCACTAGTGTTATATTAGTATGTATCCCTTTTAATACTTGTATGACCAACCATGTTGGTTTTCCCTATGTTGGGCTGAGATAGGTGAGACTTCTATAGTGTGGAAAAGTCTCATCCATGAGATGACAGGTGCGATTAAAGTGATTAAAAATGATTAGTAATGGTTTATATCCTCCATAAGTCTTCTTCAAACCGTCGATGTGATCCTTTGGTGTTTTCAGTTGATGAACAAGTGTTCCTAAAGGTTTCACCCCCTCAGTTTTGATTCAATAAGTTTTCCTTATGAATTTTACATTCCTCTACATTTTGAAAATCAAAAACACTTTATCTTAAGGAAATTTTTTTTTACTAAAGATTTTATTAATAAGGAAATTTTTCCTTCCCCAAAAAATTTTTATCCTTATGTTTTCATTTCTCATTTTATAGTTTCTCTAAATATAACTCATTTTATTCTTAAGTCTAAAATTCAATTTCACATATAAAATCTAGGAATCCTATAAATACTTTGTTATAAAGTATTCTGTTTTCAGGATCCGAATTCATTAGAATTTAGAATATGAATTTTCTAAAATTCAGACTCCGAATTCCTCAGATTTTAGACTCCAAATTCCTCATAATTTAGAATCCAAATTTCTTAGAATCCAGACTCCAAATTCTCTGAAATTTAGACTCCGAATTCTCTGAAATTCAAACTCCAAATTCCATAGATTTAAGAATCTGAAATCCTGAAGATTCAGACTTCAAATTCATTGGAATTCAAACTCTAAAATCTATAGAATTAATGTTCGGAATTTCTTGAAAAATAAAATCTAAATATCCATGATTTATAGTCTCCAAATATTTATTTGGATAGACTCTGAACTTTTTTTCTTAGACCCCAAAAAATATATTTAGTTAGGAAACATTATTTTAATTACAATTTTTATAGATATGAAATTATGTCATATAATCTGTTTCAATCTAACCATTGTTTGAGTGACATGTATACAAATCCCCCTGAGATTCAGGGAAAAATATGATCATTGTAGGAGGGATCAGACCGTTGGAAAAGTTCCTATAAATAAGATCTCATTTGAACAAGCTCATATTTGGTTGATCACTCTAGAGATTTCATGCTGTTGAAGTTATTTCTGAATAGATATAATCTCAAGCCTTGTGTATACTAAACATCTTGTTCAAATTGATTCATGTAACTCTGATTGTTGTTTTGTATAATTGAGGACTTCTGGGGATAGGAAGACAAAGGTGCCGACTACCTTAAAGTTAATGGACTTCCGTGGATAGGAAGACATAGGTGCTGACTACCTTAAAGATCGAGGGCTTACGGGGATAATAATAAATATTCTGATATTCCTATAAAGGGATTACCCCGGTGTGGGTAAGATAGAATTTCTTGAAAGTATAAATCAATAGACCTTTATCCAAGGTCATTGGATACCCTTCTCTTTGGGTTAAAATATTTCGTACTTGTTACTCGTTTTGTTTAAATTTTATTTCCACTGTATTTTTTCAAAGGAAGAAAGTATAACCTTCTTATACTTTCTTGAAATTTTTTATACTCTGATAAGTGAGATTCTATAAATTTTAAGGTAGAATATTTTCCTTGTAAACTTTTCTTAAGTTTCATTTTTGGAACCATATTTCTCGAACCTAGAAAGTTTGAAGAACTAAAAGAGTTCTTGTGAATTTATCTTTCTTAACTTTGTTAAACATATTTTTCCTTAATATTAAAAATGAAAGTTTTTGAACTTACAATTCACCCCCTCTTGTAATTGAGCTTCTACATTCATATTTTAATCCTACAATTGGTATCAGAGGAGGTATCTGAAATACTTATATACATATATAAGTTTTCTTTCTGATGTTTTCATTTTTCTAAATATTTTTCTTTACTTAGGTACTTTTATCCTTGTTTACAAACTTTTACTATTAACAAGTTTCTGTGGAAAGATATTTTCTTAGAATGGAAGGAATAAATTTCAGTTTGATTGAAAATCTAAATCCTACTAGATCACCTATATTTGATGGGAATGATTATGAATATTGGAGAGATCAAATGAATACTTTTTTTGTTAATACTGGTGTGGAAAATTTTGTTATGCTTAACGGAGAATACAAGATTCTTGAAAAGGTAGTCAAAACTTTTTCCAATCAAGAAAAGATAAAATATCAACTAAACTACAAGGAATATAATAAATTTTTGTGTTCCATGACCAGGAATATATATAGTAAGATTTATTCTTGTGAAGCTGGTAACTGTATCTAGAAGAAATTGGAGGTTACTCATTTTGGTACATCCAAAGTTATAGAAACTAGAAGGACTATTCTTAGAGTAGAATATCATGTATTTTTATTTCTTTATGGAGAACCAGTATTCAAGGTGAAGCAAAGGTTTATGACTATTGTTAACAACTTACAATCTATGGTTGAGAAAGGTCCAGATGATGAAGCTCTTGTGGAATAGATTATAGATATCATGCCTAATGAGTGGGAATTTAAGATAACAACTATTGATGAGAATAGGAATGTATATCAAATTAATCTTCATGAGCGTTTTGGAACTCTTCTCCAACATTAGACAAGAATGAAAAGTGATGATGATATGAATAAGAAGAAAAATGGAAATGGAAGTGTAGAATTTACTACTACTAAAGTCCAGACTCCTGAAAGGGTTACAAGATCCATGTCTAAGAAAGTAACCGTTTTATCTAAATCTAGGGAAAGTGAACATAGTGATAATGAACTAGTTAATCTTTCTCAAAGGATGAACAAGATAGTTGGAAAGAAATAATTTTAGTATAGATATAAGAAGAAAGAAAGAAAATATAGGAAAGACTCAGAAGTCACTTGTTATGATTGCAAAAGATAAGGGAATATCAGGTTGGATTGTCCTATGCTTAAGAAAAATGATAGAAAGGAAAATCATTCTGAGAGTAATAGGAAGAAGTATTACAAGGATAAAGCTACGAAATTTTTGAAATCCAATGACACATGGAGTGCCAGTGGTGGTGACTCTTCTGTTGAATCCTCAGTGTATGAATTTTCCAGTCAGAAGAATTTTGGTCTACTAGCCAGACTACCCATTAAAAATCATTTTCTAATGGATAAGGTACATAATGCAGAATCAATCACTAATATATCCTTGAATAAAAATTATACTAATGATAAATACTATAAGTCTTTAGATGAAGAATCTTCTTCTGATGAAGATAATATATTACTTACTTATGAAGAAGTGTCTAGGTTTGCTAAATTTTTGAGAATAAAAATTCTAAACTCAAGAAAAAGCTTGGTAAGGAAAATTATAGAATTTATATTTTAAATAAAGAAGTATTAGATCTCTCTAAAGATCTTTATAAGAAAATTTATGATTTTGAAATTATTTCTAAAAAACTTGAGAAATTTCATTTTGAGAAAGATAAACTTTCTAAGGATATTGAAAATGTAATTTATAAGAAAAATATTTTAGAGACTAACTCTAGTTCTAAAAATAATTATTTTAAGGATAAAAACTTGGTTATTAAACTAAAGTAAGAAATATTTTCCTTGAGGAAGTGTTTTTCAAACTTTACCTTTGGTATGGAAAACTTTGACAATATTTATTCCCAAATTCGACCTCTAAGAAATAGTTTTGTATTTGGTTATACTCATTCTAAGAATTTTTTTAGTAATAACTATTTTGTTCCTCAAAATGCTCTATTATGCACTAAATGTTAGTGTGGTGGACATTGGGAAATTTTGTTTCTTTAAATAAAACTCAGTCTTTAGGTTTTCATAAAGCTTACTTTTCTAAGAAAATATGGATTCCAAAAATCTTGCTTCCTTAAATATCCAGATCCAAGAAAATTTGGATTTCGAAAGTCTAACACTCTTATTTTTAGGAAAATAAAGATATTACCAAAAACAATACATGGTACATAGATAGTGGATGTTCTCAACATATGATTGGTTACAAAAACTTCATTGAAAATATTATCAAGACAAAAGGAGGAAAAGTAACTTTTATAGATAATTCTTAGGGAAAAATTATTGATATAAGTAACATTGTTATTCTTAGAAAAACTTTAATTTCAAATGTTTTATTTTTTAAGGGTCTTAAAAACAACCTCATTATCATAATCCAACTATGTGATGAAGGTTACCTTGTGAACTTTAGAAATGATAAGTGCTTAGTAGAAAATTCCAAGGAAGATTTTATTATTTCTACCCATATGCAAGAGAATGTATACAAACAAACTTAGAAGACCCTAGGATCCAAGATCTACCTTTTCTTAGTGCAATGGAAGATCAAACTTGTTTATGGAATAAAATTTTAGAACACTGTAACCTCAGGAACCTATGTAAAATCTATATGAAAAGACTTGTTAAGGATCTAACATAGCTTAGATTTGATTCCTCAAATGTTTTTTTATCCTTATCAATATGGAAAGAAACATAAATCAAGTTTTAAATCAATCTGTGAAGTCTCAACTACTGATGCATTACAATTGGTGCATATGGATCTTTTCGTTCCTACAAAAACTGGAAGCATTGGAGAAGAATATTATGTATTTTCCTTAGTTGATGATTACCCTAGATTCACATGGGTCTATTTTATAGCAAATAAATATGAATCTTTTTCTTATTTTAACATTTTTAGATCCCAATTTAAAAATGAGAAAAACCTTTCATTGATAACTATTCATAGTGACCATGGAGGAGAATTTCAAAATTATGATTTTGAAACTTTTTTGTAGTAAAAACGGAATTACTCATAACTTCTTAGCACCAAGAACTCCTCAAGGGAATTGTTTTGTTGAAAGAAGAAATATAATTCTTGAAGAGATAACTATAACCATGTTGAGTGAATATTCTATAGCTAAACACTTTTAGGCTGAAGCTGTATATACTTCCTATTATACTATAAATCAAGTTTTAATTAGATCTTTTGTTAATAAAACCCCCTATGAATTATGGAATGGTGAAAAATATAGACTTTAATAATTCAAAGTATTTGGTTTCAAAGTATTCATTTTGAATAGTAAAGATAATTTACATAAATTTTCTCCCAAATCTGATAAAGGAATTTTCCTAGGGTACTCCATAACTTCTATGTTTTATAGAGTTTTTAATAAAAATACTTGTAATGTTGAAGAAACAATACATGTTAAATTTGATGAAACTGATCATTTTTTAAACAAACTCAAACTACATCTTCGGATGTGTTTTAAAAAACTTATTATCAACCCTAGATAGAAGTTCCTTCAGATAAGGAAAATGTTTAAGAAAATGTTTCTAAACCATTTACCCCCGAAGATTTTCAACCATATGTTGACGAGGAGGCTTTACAAAACCCAAATCAGTTGTTACTTAAGAATCATCCCAATGATAGTATCACTGGTGATGTAAATCAACTTGTAAGGGCTAGAAGTTCCTTATGAAATGAAGTATAACATCTAGCATTCCTTTCGCAATTAGAACCAAAAAGAACTGATGAATCTTTAGGTGATGAAGATTGGATAAAATCCATGTAATATGAACTAAATGAATTCAAAAGGAATAAAGTATGGAACTTGGTTGAAATACCTAAGGAAACTTCTATTATTGGTGTAAAATGGGTCTTTAGAAATAAGTGTGATGAAAATGGAATCATTGTAATAAATAAGGCTAGATTAGTTGCTGAAGGATATAATCAACAAGAAGGAATAGACTATAAAGAAACCTATGCTCCAGTATCTAGACTTGAATCTATATGTATTTTACTTGACTTTGCAGAATTATTCAACTTTAAACTTTTTCAAATGGATGTTAAATACGATTTCCTTAATGGATATGTTCAATATGAAGTTTTTGTTGAACAACCTCCTGGTTTTGAAGACACAAAACATCTTGAACATGTTTTTAACATTACCAATGCTTTATATGGAATTAAACAAGCCCCAACATCCTGGTATGATATACTTACATGATTTTTATTAAAAAATAATTATGTTAAAGGAAAGGATGATCCAACCCTTTTCATAAAGAAAGATAAGAAAAATATTTTGATTGCTCAAATTTATGTTTATGACATTATATTTGGTTCAACTTAGCAATCTTTAACCGATTCCTTTGAAAATATAATTAAATCTGAGTTTGAAATGAGTATGATGGGTGAGTTAACATTTTTCCTAGGTTTTCAGATTTCTCAAAAACCAGAAGGAATATATATATCTCAACATAAGTATATTAAATATCTTCTTAAAAAGTATGGATATAACAACACTAAGAGTATAATTACTCCCATTGGTACCTCAAATTCACCTGATCTTGATGATGCTGGGAAACCAGTAGATCAAACATCATTTAGAGGTATGATAGGAAGTTTAGTATACTTGAAAAATAATCATCCAGACATTATGTTTTTAGTATGCTTTTGTGAAAGATATAAATACAATCCTAAGGAATCTCATTTAAAGGAAGTGAAAATAATTTTTCCTTATTTAAAGGGAACCATGGATTTAGGACTCTTCTATACTTTTGGAATTGATTTTTTTTAAAAGTTTTTCAAATGATGATTTTGGAGGATATAAAATGGATAGAAAAAGTACATCTGGAACTTGTCATTTATTAGGAGATTCATTAGTTTCTTGGTCATGAAAAAAGAAACACTCAGTAGCACTTTCCACTACTAAAGATGAATATGTAGCGGCTGGAAGTTGTTGTGACCAAGTGTTGTGGATGCAACACACACTCACAGACTATGGTATGAGTTTAACCAATAGACTGATATTGTGTGATAACACTAGTTCCATTTCCCTAAGAAAAAACCATGCACATCACTCCTATAAAAAACACATAGATATTTGCAAGAATCACTTCCAGTGACTCTAAGAAAGAATACGATGATTCACGAACTAGAAAAAAAAGAATAAATAGTTCAGGAAGAAGAAGTCGAAGAAGAAGAAGAAGTGATGATATAGATGCCATGATAAAACAAGTTGATGAATATCATGATAAGGAGAGTCCCTCTAAAAATTTTTCAATATGAACTAATGAAGCTAAATCTTCAAAACTTTCTACCCCTGGAAAAGAAGAAAAGGGTCATGAAGAAGTGAGCATGAATTGCCAAAAGCAGTAGAGAGTATTCCGAAAGCTGATAAGGGTAAACAGGTCTTGGTTAATACACCTAAGAAATCTGTAGTGAGAAATAATGTTGTTGGTGGCTCGTTGAAGAGAAAATCTTAAGAGATAGTGAAAGAATCCCCACCAACTAATCAATCTGATTCAAAATTGTCCTCTCTTGGACCTGACTTCGTAGTCCAATCATTGAAGAAGCTGGTTGATACCATTCTATTGTTTCTGAGTATAGACTCGAGGTGCCAGTTTCTTTAGCACTCATTCAATTAGAAATAAGATTCAGTTACCATTCTTATGGATAAATTTTTCAATATTGAGGCCGATTTCAAATCTTTCTTCATTGGATATAAAGCTCACAAAATATCTTGCAAGGAAATCACAAAGTGGTGAAGGAAAACAATCGAAGAGATGAGAATCCTTGATGATTTCTAGGAAAGTGTTAAAGATTATTTTGACACCAAATATGGAAAGTTCAATGATGTCACTAAAATTTATGAGGAAAAGCTAAGTCTTGAAGAGACGACCCAGAAGCAGGAATCCAAAGACCTGAATGGGTAGCTTAATTAGATGGATATGAATTGGAAAAGGGAAAGGGATCTTAGAATATAGATTTAAGAAAAAATAAATAAGTAAGATGAATTTTTTAAAGATCAAGTATAAATTCTTAAGGCTCACGAAGAAAAGATAAAAACCTTAGAGAAGAAAAATGAAGATCCGGATTAGCTTCTCAAGCATGTTGAAGAAGATCAAAAGGAGCTTAGGAAGATGAAAACCATTGTGAAGAAGTTAATGTTGAAGGAGAAAGAAGGATGATTTTTCCACTATCTGATAATTTTTTGCATTTCATTGTTTTTATAAATTTTTCCCATCATAATGAAATTTGGGTTGTTCGTCATGTGTTTTGTTATATAATTCTAATTTTTCCGGTACATTATTTTTTTCCATTCTCTTTATTCCTTTTTGAAAATCACAAAGGGGGAGAAAGGAATGATAAAGAGAATACTAAGTAAAGAAGTGAATTCCCTAAGTAAGGGGGAGTCTATCTAAGGGGGGATTTAATCAAATAATATTTCCTTATACAAGAAAAAGCAAAATATATTTAAGGAAGTCAAGAATACGATCCTTAGATATTTTAAAACCTAAGGGGGAGTTATTCATATTCACCATGATTCATATGTAAAGGGAGATAAGTTTTTATTTTCAAGTCTAAAAAGAAAAACTTTTAGTGCTTATATTCTTTTTCGTAAGGATGTTTGTGCTTTCCAAAAGGGGGGAGATTGTTGAGTAAATAAGGTTTCTTTATTAATTTTCCATTCCTCTACATTTTGAAAATCACAAACACTTTATCTTAAGGAAAATTGTTTTTCCTAAATATTATCTTAATAAGAAAAATTTTCCTTCTCCAAGGAAATTTTATCCTTAATTACGTTTTCATTGCTCATTTTATAGTTTCTCTAAATCTAACTAATTTTATTCCTAATTATTAAATTTAGTTTCACATATAAAACCTCAGAATCATATAAATACTTGGTTATAAAGTATTCTATTTTCAAGATCTGAATTTATCAGAATTAGGACTCTGAATTCTCTGAAATTCAGAATCCAAATTCCTCAGAATTAAGACTCTAAATTCCTCAGAATTAAGACTCTGAATTCCTCAGAATTCAGACTCCGAATTCTCTGAAATTCAGACTCATAATTCCCTATAATTCAGACTCCAAATTCTATGAAATTTAGACTCCAAATTCCTTAGAATTCATACTCTAAATTCCTCATAATTCTGACTCTTAATTCCTTAGAATTCATGCTCCAAATTACTTAGAATTCAGACTCTTAATTATCTGAAATTCAGACACTGAATTCTCTGAAATTCAGACTCTAAATTCTCTGTAATTCAGACTCCCAATTCCTCAATACTTAGACTCTGAATTCATTAGAATTCAGACTCCGAAATCTATATAATTCAGGTTTCAAATTTTTTGAAAAACAGAATCTGAATATCCATGATTTATAGTCTCCAAATGTTTATTTGGTTAGACTCTGAATTTTTTTTCTTAGACTCTAAAAAATAGATTTGGTTAAGAAACCTTATTTTACTTACACTTATTGTAGTTATGAAACAATTTTATATAATATGTTTCTAACTAACCGTTGTTTGAGTGACATGTGTATAGGTCCCTCAGAGATTCAACGAAAAATATGACTATTGGAGGGGGGAGACAAACTTTGGAAAAGTTCCTATAAATAGGAGCTCATTTGAACGATATTATAGTTGGTTTATCACTCTTGAGATTGCATGCTGCTAAAGTGATTTCTATAGAGAGATACTCTCATGCCTTGTGTGTACTGAACATCTTGTTCAAATTGCTTCATGCGAATCCGATTGTTTCTGTGTACAATTGAGGACTTTCATGGATAGGAAGGCAGAGGTTCCAACTACCTTAAAGTTCAAGGAATTCCATGGGTAGGAAGACAGAGGTGCTGAATACCTTAAGGATCGAAGGATTTCAGGGATATAAATACAGATTCCGATATTCCTATCGATTTCTTACCCTGGTGTGGGTAAGATAGACTATTTTGAAAGTATAAATCAAGGTACCTTTATCCAAGGTTGTTGTATACCCTTCTATTTGGGTTAAAATATTTTATACTTGTTACTTGTTTTCTTTCAAGTTTATTTCAACTATATTTTGATAAAAGAAGAAAGTATAACCTTCTTATACTTTCTTGTACTTTTTTATACTTTGATAGGTGAAATTCTATAATCTTAAACTTATAATATTTTCCTTGTAAAATTTTCTTATGTTTCATTTCTTGAACCATATTTTCAAAAACCTAGAAAGTTTGTAGACCTAAATGTGGTCTTGTGAATTTACCTTGTTTAACTTTGTTAAAAATAGTTTTTATTAAGTTTAAAAATGAATGTTTCTAAACTTACAATTCACCCCCTCTTGTAATTGAGCATCTAAATTCATATTTCGATCCTACAATTAGGTCACCAATATCTCAAGAGGCATGGGAATCTTACTACAAGGTATGTGAGACCCTTAAATATCACTAAGAGTGTTAGAAAAGTTACTTATAATTTGGAATTACTTCTTAATTTGATATCGATCCATAATTTTTTCCACATATCTCAATTAAATAAGTATAATCTAGACCCATCCCATGTTTTCAAATAGGAAGAGATAAAAATGGAACTCGATGTCTCGATGACTAAACAGAAATTTTAGATTTTTACTACTAAGAGAAAGTACTTCATAGGAAATATATACTATTTTTATGAGTTTTATAGAAACATATGAGTTATTATCATGAGACTTAGGAGTAGGAACCATTTATTAGGGAGAAATGGCCTCACCTATTTATTTATCAACCATCTTTGAGGTGATTTTTTTTGGGATAAAAAGTGATATGGTGGGGGATAATTGTCACACCTACACTATCATTTTTGGATAAAAAATGTATTATTGATCAGTTTTTATAGTCACATTTCATTTCATGGTCTTTCCTTCTAAAATTTGAGAAAAACAAGGAACAATGAATGTCACATGGTTGGAACTCAGTTAGAGATAACTATGTGGCATTCATGTAATACTTGTAGTGTTTTATAAGTGGTGATTTTTAGGGTTGGAGAATAGTTTTCATAACCATGTGACTAAACCATGTGAATTTCCCAAGTGTGTCTATTTCCATCCACACATTTGGCGTATGGTTTAGAAAACCATGTATCCAAACTATTCAGACTAACTAGATCATTAAAAATGTGAATTTAACTAACTACTATTGGCCTATTAAACCCCCTTAACCTTCTCATTTCTATCCCACTCAAACACCAGCTCCTTCCTCTCATGAGAACACCCTTACCCATTACTTTAGGGATTGATTTTGGTATGTTTTTTAAAATTTATTAAATAAATCACTAATAAATAACCTTATTCTACTCTTCTTTGGTTATTCCCCCTTCTTTCTATGGGTTTCACTCTTCCATATAGGCATGGTAGCCTAGGGTTTCCCTTTACCCAATTTATATGGAATGTTTTATGATACGTAAGGTATTTACTTTCCTTTTAGGTTATATTCTCTTCATCACTTTTAGGTTCACACCATTTATAAGTGGTTTAACTTAATTAAGGTAGGTGGTTTCATAAGTAATTAATCTTTTTTATATGAACCTTGAGTGTTTGATTGTTTTTAAAGAACGAGTTTAATGGTTTTAAAGCATGTTATAAAATCATTTAAATCTAATATATGTGATATATTTACTGAGAAATTGTTTTCTCATAATATTTAAAATAGAATGTATTTGAAAGACACGATTTTTTTATAAAATTTATGGTTGCACTTATTTAGTTTTATGGGATTCCATTTTAAATTTCAAAATTGCTAAAAATGATAAAATGGTAACTCTTATAAAGGGAAATAGCCCATGGGATCCTTGGTACTCTGGTGGGAGGACTAAGAAATTCATGGAAAAGAAATATACACCCTACCCAACCTTTTATTACACCAAAAAACTAATAATATATTCTTAAGAGATGTATAGGGTGTTACTTTATGGGGTAACCCATTTCTGTTAGGCATTGATATTGCACTCCCAGTGTATTGTGTGTAGTTGATTTTGATTAGCTTGGATACTAAGATAGTACAAGGATACTAGGTTATCCCTGAACTTAGATACATTAGTGATTTCCCATGGAACTTATTTAAAATGTTTATTTACATAGATTTTTCTACTATCCTTTAAACTGTTATAAAGATTAATATCTACTTATTATTCATTATTAAAATGTGAAAATCATAGCTTCCTATGGTTTATTTTAAAACTACAATTATTGGTATTGTCTAAAAAAATTTCTTATGAAAAACATGGTGGTATACCACTAGGATAATTGTGATTACATCCTATATATATCTAATGAGTGTGTATAGACCATGTTTTGATAGATGCAGGTAAATGAAAGTGTGATTTCTTATACCCAGATTCCACTTAATATGTTCCCCTGAGCTTGGTGGGCCACACGTCCTTAAGCGCATCTCCTCAAACTCTAGAGGCTTTCGAGTAGTAGCGAGGGCCTAGGGTGTGTCCATGGGGAGACTATTCCCTCATTAGAAATGTCTAAAACATCGAATAAATATTAAAGGAGGTAAATAGTGGAATCAATATAAGTAAACAGAAGGCCTAAAGAAAATAGACAAGGTTAACAAGAACTAAATCAACTATAATAACATACTACAACATATGATGATATATGTCATGTCACTAGAAATCTGGAGAACATGAATACAAAGAAACCGACATACAAGCTAAATCAAAGTAGCATAAAAGAAAATACATAAACTATACTAATCATCATGAGCTCCATCTCAATCATATACTACTATCTCCATACTAACATAGCAAGCAATCAAGTGTTCGAAGTTTTATTCTTCCCTTTATCAACACCTACAATATTGTAGTCTTCCCTGGGTAGAAAACGTTGCTCAAAGAGGGTGTGAGATAAATCTCAGTGGGCCACCACCAACGGTGTCTATAACATCCAGCCCATGTAATGGAAATGTAATAGTGTGGAAAAATGCATATATAAAGTAAAGTAGTACAATGTTACTAAATACCCAAGAACATGCTTCATCCTTCTACTAGTATCTGAACATGTTTCCAATTTAGTATTTGATTATTACCAGTTTATAAAAAAGTCACATGATATCCATAATTAAGGTTCCAATATGTAATAAGGCAACCTATAATGATATTTAATAATGAAGTTCCAAGGTAATAAACAAGGAAATATAGACCTCAAAGGTTTCCAACTTAGTAATGACTGTAGCACGACTAAGGGTAAGAGTGTAATACATGGAGCATAGTCCAAGGCATTCCACAATAAGATTCCTACCATGTTCAAGGAGTTCATCTAAGGTAGAAAGGGGCTGAGTAATTAATAGGCCCAATGTGCTTTAACCATGACACCAGCTTGTGAATGCTAGATCCAAGGTGTGTATCCAAGTCATCCTATAATAATATTAAAGGGATCCTATGGTTTTATACCGGGCATCCAAAGTTTGAAAAGGATCGAATTCCGGGTGGCTATCAACCAAAGTAATCCACATCCTTGAATCAGAATGAGGTTCTCGGGTGCTCATGGTATTCCCTATGAAATCCAAGGTGAGCTCGAATCAAGACACTCCTATTTTAATAATGAAGTCACATATAATTCATAAGGTTCAAGCCTTTACATTTCATTAGTGTGACAAGGCTAATTGAGCATACAACCATTTAATCAAATCTTAATTAATCAATAAGTTCATTTAGTTCAAGCCTTACCTTTCATTAGTCTGACAAGGCCCAGTAGTAGGAAACCATTATTAAATACATTTAATGCATATTCAATAATTATGTTTCACTCTATTTCTTACATCAACAGGGAAGGGGTTCTATATACATGCAACCAAACATTCATTTACATCTAATAATGAAAATTCATATACTTAGTATACTTTCCAATTTCCATTCAACATTTATTTATAAAATTGATGCACTTACCTTAGGCGGGTCAAGTGGTGGACATACATGTTACTTTCCATTATACAATTCATAAATTAAATTAAGTCATTTAATATAGGAAAGATTACCATTATAAGGGTCAAGCCAAGCCACACCTGAACAATGGCTAAAACATGTCAAAATACTAAAACAAAAATTATGGAAAAACATCATACATGGGATGGATGGAGTTGGGGTGTAACCATGGAAAAATAATCACATATTTGTAAAGGGAATAACCATATGGTTATAATGATTATAATCATGACATATAAATTCAATAAATGACATCTGATGAAATCGGTGGGCCTCACACAACAATTCTAAAATCAACAAACTTGAGAGATGAGTTATAGAACACCCACATTAGGATTGTATGACTCTCCTCATCTAGTATTATCCCCTAATTCATCTTGGAATGGAGTATATTTGAGAAAAAGTTAAAAACCCCAACACCTCGATAAATAGGTCAAGAGAAAGAGAGATGAAGGATGACTCAAATGGACTCAATTACTTACCTTTGCATATCCAACATGACAAAAGAAACCTCTAATAGATCTCGTATGAAGGAGATATCATGATACCAAGGTTATCCTTTCAAAATGCACTAGAATGGGAGAAATATAGGTTAATATCGTTGGAAATCAGATTAGGGAATAAGGTTATGGTTAATTAGATCATTAAGGGAAAACAATGTAAAATTACCCAAATTTAGCCGGTGCATGTTTGGGACACATGGTTTTCCAAACCATGAACCAACCATGCATGGGTAACTAGAGAATAGGGGGAACTCGCATGGTTAGGCTGCATGGTTAGGGAAATCATGTTCCAACTGTGCGATAAGGCTCTGTCTGAAAAAGCATGCCACCAGCACAGTTTTCTCTAACTGTGTGGCCTCCCTACACAGTTTACTAAAAACTATGCGCCATACCTATTTCACCCAAAAATATGGATTTAAGGCTATGAACAAACCCAAAAAACCCTTGAGAACTTTTCAAACTTATTAGTCATCCATATTAGGTCCAAAATAAATAATTAGACTGAAATTTAAAGGATTAATACCTTAGTAAAAAACCAGGTTCTTACAGTATTCCCCCCTTAAAATAATTTTTCCCTAAGTTCATCTTCCAAGGGTGGAGAATCACTATCTAAGAACATCTATGGACACTATACACATACATAGACCTCCCACTCCCAAGTCTCATCGTACACCTATGCTGCCATAACACCCATACTAGAGGGACAAACTGGCCTTATAGAGCCGTCAGACACTGTTCAATGATGCGTACTAGATGCTCCTCAAGGGTATCATCATCATCTAACTCAACTTCCTTGGGATAATAAGTATGTGAAGTATTGGAATGATATTGGAGAAGCTATGAAACATGGAAGACATCGTGCATGGAATGATACCTCTGAGGTAGCAGCAATTGATAGGATATTGGACCAAATATCTCCAGAATCTCAAACAAACCTATATAACGAGGCGATGGATTCCCTTGCCTCCATAACCATCTATTCCCTAGCCTGGGTGATACTCACAATAAAACACAATCCCCAACTTCGAACTCTAAAGGCCACTGAAAAAGATCAACATAATATTTCTATCTAAACTGAGTAGTAGTCATACACTTAGTGATCAGATAAACCTACTATGAAATGACCTACCATATAAGGCCTCAAAAGGAGCCATCTGAATTATTTCCTGAAAGCTATTATTATAGGCAAAATCGATGAGAGAAATATCCTTCTCCCAAAAACTACCAAAATCAATGAAATATGCTCATAGAATATCCTAAAGAACCTATATTTTCCATTCCTAGGCCACCAATATTGGCATCATATATCTCGATACATTTCAGAGATGTCTGGATGAAATTACCACTGAGAAGCATGGGAATCTTACATTAACTCCTCCCTCATATCTGTAGAAACCTAGACATTCCCATGAATACATCGGATGTTGCATCTATCCATAGACCAATCCGAAGGTGGGTTCACTCATGATATACTCTCATAGAGAACCAAGCCCTTAGGATATGAAAATTTTCTATCCTTCACCTTATCAAGGAGGGAAGAGGTAGCTGTCAAGGATGAGAGGTAAGTCTACTCGTGTCTATCATGATACTCCAGATGATTATGAGAGAAGAGGTCCATTAAATTCAATTCATCAATGGATTCCCATATATCTGATGCCTGATGCATCATAGAAAATGGTATAACCTCTTCCAAGATCTGTAAGAATTAGAATAGGTGGTGGGAAAAGCCTCCCTTTCAGCTCCTAAAAGGCTTTATCTCATGATTATGACCACATGAACCTGACTCCCTTGTTTGTAAGACTAGTGATATGTGAATCAAGTCATGGTAATTCTTGTATAAGACACATGTAATATCCATCCATCCCCAAAAACTACATATATCAAACACATTCTTGGATTGTTCCTAGGAAACCACAACACTAACCATTTATAGGTCAATAGATACTCCTAATTCTAATATTATATGACCCAAGAATTTAACCTTTTCAATATAGAAGTGGAACTTTACAAGATTGGCATAAAGATGATGCTCTCTCAGTGTACTTAGAATGATCTCAATGTGTTTAGCATGGTCATTATGAGTATGAGAATACACCAAGATGTCTTCCATAAAGACCATGAAAAAATAACCGAGATATGACTAGAAAACTATATTCATTAGAGCCATGAAAATGGTGAGCGTATTCGTAAGACTGAATGACATAACAAGATACTCATATAGACCATACCTACTACAGAAAGATGTATGAGGTATGTATGATGTAATTACTCGCACTTGGTGATATACCAACCTTAGGATGATCTTAGAGAAGACCCTAGATCCTCAAATATAGTCGAAGAGATCATCTATTTGAGGTAGTGGATACTGGTTCTTGACTATAAGCTGGTTCAACCTTATGTAATCCATACATAGATTTAAGGTTCCATCCTCCTTCTTGGTGAAAAGAATGGGAAAACCCCAAGAGTATGTATTAGACCATATAAGGCCTTTGGACTCTAAATACTATAAATACCACTAGAGCTCTTGAAAATCTATAGGTTCTGTCTTGTATGGAGGAATGAACACTGGGGATGCTCCTGGAACAAGATTGATCATAAACTCCGCCTCTATTTGAGGAGGTAAGACAAAGAAATCATCAGGAAAGACATTGAGGGAACATTTCCTGCCACCTAGAGAACTACTGACATGCCATGGAACTGATCCTCTATGCCCGATACTATTTTCATCCCTCAGGTTACACTCAATTATTAGATCCTGATTGACTATTTCAAAAAAATTAGGTAGGTGAAAGACATTAACCTATATATGGATGGCATACACTTGACCATCCTCAAAGCATCTAGCACCCAAAATCTCATTAATGGCTAGAAGTGGTGAAAAGCGCTGAAACTCAGTGAAACACACTGAATATTCTAAAACTTACATAGAACCACACTTGAGATGCATGATCTCTTTGGATCTATCCACTATCACCGTCTAAGGAAAGATCTAATTAGAGAATTAAGTTTAGAAATTATCCTATAACATGCCTTGATGATGAACAACCTGGGTAATCACATCCCACCAGCGCTTGGACAAATCTCTCAACATGTAAGTAGAAAATTTTATTTTCTAATTAGGAGGTATATATAGATGATCATAGATATATAGGGTGACCTCTATCCATGAATCAACCGCCTACAGACCACCCTTCCCCGAGATGGTGGGAGGATGTTGAAGTTGGAACTCCTGAGTCAGATCAGCCATCATAGGTGCAAATCATAGAGCACCATGAATGGACTACATCAGATGTAGGAATCTATCATAGAATTGGGAATTAGTTCTTGGATTAGGTACAATAGGAAGTGACTCAAGTGTAACTCATAGCGGTAAGACTGGCGGCTCAGGCCCCACGAAATCTAAAGTATGGTCATCACCACCTTCCTGGCATATGATATGATGATTTCATGGTAGAATTAGTCTACAAATGCCAAACACACACCTTATAACAGTATATAAGTAGGTAGATAGAATCACTATTAGAAGATAAATGTAATAAAACTTACCACCCAAGGCATACTATCCCAACTACCCACTTAGATGACCAGGTATCAGTAAGTGCTCAAGTATAAGTTTCATTTCATTTAACATTTAATTACCATGTTCAGTCCTTTTCATTTCATAAACATGACAAGGTGGGATAAGGATATGAAAAAACTTTATTTTAGATGTCATGTTTCAGTTTATAATGGATATCCATTCCTATTAAATTAGTCCCCATACACCTTATCACTAAAAATGACACCCATTTATTTATATCATAATAGACCAACTCACTAAATTACTCATCCCAACCCATGAGGGCTCATAAACCCTCATGAATTGCAACAAACAAGTACCCAATCACAGACTGTAGCAGCAAAAGAAATATATAAACAAGGCAAGGCTCACTCATCAATCAAAGGCATAAAAAAAATGCAAAGTAGTGAAATCCACCTATATGTCATGGAAATATGCATGAAATGAGTATTATAGGTGCCTATATGATGCATGTAACAATTCTATTTTCCCTAATCTCATCATTATAAGGATAAAACAAAATCTCAATTAGAATAATAATCAACAACACCAAATATCATGTGCGTCACCCAAATGTGAAATGATATCAACTATAATAGGAAAAAGCAGAACAAAAATTATAATCTAGGAAACTCATCCTTTCCCCCAAACATGGGTTCATGATGCCCAAGTATGACTTATGACCAAGTACCAATAATTACTAATCTCTTGAATATTATATTAAAATAGTAAAGAAAGAAAGGAAAAACTCTTTGATACCACTTTGTGACGTCCTAGACCTGGATGCAACTTAATAGGTGCCCAGAGCCCGGTGGGCCACATGGCCTCAAGTGCATATTCCCAAATGCCAGAGACTGCCGACTAATAGCGAGGGCCTAGGGTGTGTCTGTGGGGAGGCTATTCCATTATTTCCAAATTGTATCACAACAGATAAATATAAATAGTAGTAAATAGTAGAATAAATATAAGTAAATAGAGGGAACAAAAGAAATAGACAATGATTATAATAAGTAAATAAAATGATATAACATACTACAACAGATGAAGATATATTTCATGTCACTAGAAAGCTAGAAAACACAAATACAAAGTTGCAGACATACAAGATAAACCAAAGTAACATAAAAGGAAATACATAAACTATCCTAAGCATCCCAATCTCTAACCCGTTTAACTGATACCATCTCCATACTAATATAACAAGCAATTAAGTGTTCGTAGCTGTATACTTCCCTTTATCAACACTTTCAATCATGTAGTCTTCCCCGGGTACCAAATGGTACCCGGAGAGGGTGTAAGATAAATCTCAGTGGGACACCACCAATGGTGACTATAACATACGGCACATGTAATGGAAATGTAATTGTGTGAAAGAATGCACATATAAAGTAAATTAGTACAATGTAACTGAATATCCAAGTACCTACTTCATCCCGCAACTGGTGTCTAAATATGTAACCAGTTCATTATTTGATTATTACCAATTTATAAAAAAGTCACATAATAGCCTCAATGAAGGTTCCAAGATGTAATAAGGTAACCTATAATGATATTTAATAATGAAGTTCCAAGGTAATAACTAAGGAAATGTAGACCCGAAAGGTTTCGAACTTAGTAATGACTATTTTCTGGCTAAGGGTAAGAGTGTAATCCAAGGATCATAGTCCAATGAATTCTATAATAAGATGGCTACAGAGTCCAAGGAGTTCACACAAGGTAAAATAATGTTATGAAATGACTGGGCCCAAAGGGATTTAATCATGTAACATACTTTTCAATGATGGATCTAAGGAGTGTATCCACAAGACCCTGGTTCAAAACAAGGCAGAAGCATATTTTCGGGGGGGTACTGTAGCAGTACTGTAGCAGGAAATGTATACTTTGCGGTACTGTAGAAGACTGTACACTGTGAAGAACTGTACACTGTATAGGTACTGTAGCAAACTGCAAACTGTGTGGGTACTGTAGCAGAACTATACACTATGCGGGTACTATAGCAGACACTGTAGTAGGTACTGTTCAGTACTGTAGAAGTTGGAACTATTCAACTTGGGCCACCGGTTTGGGCATGGAGTCCTTAAGGATTTCGGGCCACCCAGGAATTCGGGTTAGTAGGGCTTTCGAGCCACATTTAAGGCCTTCAGACCACCTCAAGGCCTTCGGGACATATGCAGTTGCCCCAGACAGACTAAAAAAAGGAGCAAACCCAGAAGAGGATTCAGAGCTGGTGCACTCACCAGAGCAGAGCCAAATAGATTTTTCAGAATGAGAGGGTATGGCTATACCATCAGGACCAGCCTGTGCTTGCATGGGAAGCCTAGCCAAACAGCCATGCGAAGGTGGAGAGCTACTATCATGACATAGATGCTGGGGAGGGGCAGTTCCTTGTAGATATTCTGGTTGAATTCCCTAAGACCTTCAAGTCATGTAATATCCTAAGCCTACGGGCCATGTAATCTCTAAGCCTACGGGACTTATAAGGGTTCCCCCTCATCCCTTGAAGTAGGGGTTATCAAAAATAAATAAAAATTAAGGCCTCCGGGCCATTCAGGCAAGGAGTGTATCCAAGGAATCCTATAATAATATTTAAGGGATCCTACAATTTCATACTGGGCATCCAAAGTTAGACAAGGATCATATTCTAGGTGGGTCTCAACCAAATTAGTCTACATCCTTGAATCAGAATGGGGTTCCTAAGTGATCAAGGCATTCCCTATGGAATCCAAGGTGATATTGAGTCAGGACACTCCTATTTTGATAATGAAGTCACATATAATTCATAAGGGTCAAGACATTACCTTTCATTAGTGTGACAAGTCTAATTGAGCATGAAATCATTTAATCAAGTCTTAATTAATCAATAAGTCCATTTGGTTCAAGTCTTTCCTTTCATTAGTGTGACAAGGCCAAGTAGTAGGCAACCATTATTAAATCCATTTGAGGCATATTAAATAATTAATTTTCACTCCGCTACCTTCCATAAACATGTAAGGTGTTCTAAATACATGTAACCAAACATCCATTTACATATAATAAGGGAAATTCATATACTTAGTATAATTACCAATTTCCATTTAACATTTATTTATCAAATTTATTCTCTTAACTTAGGTGGGTCATGTAGTGGGAATACATGGTATTTGACATTATGAAATTTGTAAATTAAATCAATCCATTTCATATGGAAAATATTACCGTTAGAAGGGTCAAGACAAGGAACACCTGAACAAAGACTCAAATGTGTCAAAACACTAAAATGACAATTATGAAAAAAATACTACATGGTATGGATGGAGTTATGGGCATAACCACTAAAAACTAATCACATATTTGTAAATATCATTAACATACAACTCTAATGATTGTAATCATGACATATAAATTTAGTAAATGACACCCAATGAAATCAGTGGGCCCCACATGACAATTCAAAAATAAAAAAACTTGAGGTATGAGTTATAGACCACCCACATTAGGCTTTTAAGACTCTCATTCCCTAGTTTTTCCCCTAATTCAGCTTAGAATAGAGTAGATATGAGAAAATGATGAAAACACTCACACCTCAATAACTAGATCGAGAGAAAAAGAGACAAAGAACAACTCAAATAGACTCTATTACATATCATTGCACATACAATGAGATGAACAGAAGATCGAATGGATCTTGTATAAATGAGATATCTTGATCCCTAGGTTAGGCATTCAAAAAGCTCCAAAATGGGATAAATGGAGGTTAATCTTGTTTAAAATTGGATTAGGGAAGAAGGGTATGGATAATAATATCTTTAAGGTTAAAAATGTAAAAGTACCCAAAATTTAGACTATGCACGGTTTGGACGCACAATTTTTCAAAAATTTCACCAACCTTGCAAGAGTACCTAGAGAAGAGGGGGTACCCAAATGGTTAGGCTACACAGTTAGGGAAACCAAGCACCAACCATGTGGTAAGGATCTGTCTGAAAATCCATGCCACACATACAGTTTTCTCTAATTGTGTGACCTCCCCACACAGTTTACTAAAAATCGTACTCCATGCCTAGTTATCCTAAAAATATGTGTTCTAGGCTCTGAACAAGCCCTATAAACCCTTTATACCTTTTATAACTCATTAGAAATCCATATTAGGTCCAAAATAAAGAATTTGACTAAAATTTAAAGGATCCATACATGAGTGAAAAACCAAGATCTTATATCAAGACACCTCTTGGTGGTGGCGAATATTATTATTAGTGGAGCATGGGATGAAGGTGGTAACATGGTGGTACAAAGCCCTCATGTCACACATATATGGGTAACATTTTTTTTAATTCACTTTTGATTCCTGATTTTGTAGCATACTATTGTATCTATTATTCGCATCCCCATCCAATACTTTTTCATATGCATATGCTTGGACCTAGTTTTTATTTTATTATGACTTAGATGATGATGTTTGTTGTTTCCTGTGGATGTTATTTTTTCTTTTGATATTTTATTTATGTTATGGCATATCAATTACTTACTTTTCTTAGTTCTATTTAATTGAGAGCATGAATCACTAAGTTATGGAAAGGTCATTTCATTTTATTAGTTTATAAATGCTTAATGTTTTATTAGAAAAACCATTTCCAAGGATGTTATTGAGGCCCAATAACTAGTTTACATTCGGTGGGGATTAGGATTTCCCATTGGGGATTTCCATGTACTAACCCTGGGATTTCTTTAGGGATAGCCTAGGTTGGTTCATGATAATAGAAAACCCCCCCTAAGATAAATTATAAGGGCATAATTTATTTTATTGGATCTCCTAATGAGATCTTCTCAATTAATATTATTTAAGAAATAATAAATCATTAATAAGTTATTTTTTGAATAGTAATAAAAAGTTTCATTTTTCCTAGAAAATAAAACACATACCCAAAATGAATCATTCTATTTTAATATCAATAAACCATTTCCATATATCTTCATCTAAATATCTATATTTATTGCATGAATTCTCACCCCCCTGAAAAAATATAATAGGAAGTTAATGTAAATTTAAAATATATCAATCTCTTTGTAGTAAAAGATAACCATCACTACGTGATATCTTTTTTATTATGTATATCAAATATCATATGGATGTGAGATAATAAAATATTTGTTATATAAATTAGTTAATGGTCATATTGAGAAATAAAAAACTGATCCGTGAATGATTTTACCATTATGATCTCTCATAACTAATCTTGTATTATCTAGTTGACACTCTGTGGATCAGAAAATATGATGCCAATTTTTTATGAACTCTACAATGCCACAAAAATATTTATTATTATTTTTTTAGTTGGACCAGTTGGATCAACATTATCATTAAAATTAATAAATTTCCTTTGGTCTTTCCCAAAATTAAGTGATAAACTAGTAAACATGTAATACCATATTCACTAACCTTATAAGTCTTCTCCTACCCTGTAGAAGAATGATACTCTTGTACAAAATAATGGAGAGGCTCTTATCCAGAAGAATTTAGGAGACTTGGGAGTTTGATCATGCATGTTGATACAAATAAAATTAATAATAAATTAGTATATAACAATATTAAGTGAATTTAAATAATAATGGCATATTAAATTGAATAAACAATGAAAAATAATTATAAGTGAATCTAAATTTTCCAAATAATTAAATCTTAACTGTAATGATTATATATAATCTAGTGAAAACATTTATAAAACATATAAAAATAGTATAAAAATTATAAAACTAACCACAAGTGATATTAAAAATGATGAAAAATGAAAATAAAGGTAATATTTATCTTCCATTGAATTTTTAAATATCATATAATAAAATTTACATAGTTATTAAAATAATTAATTTAAATAATAATACTAATAAGAAATTATACTCTCTAGTTTTCATAATTAGAAAAGTAAACTGAAATGGTTATAGGGTACTTGAAATATACTTTGGTTTTCCAAGACTTTGGTATAAAATTTATAAACCTTAAAGTCATACCCAAACCATGTGATTATATTTTAACATGGACCACCAACTAAACATCACAAAGTTTTCAACATAGCTACATCATTAGTCACGGTCTCCTCAAAATATGAAATAATTTTTTTTATGATAATTCAAAAATCACATATAATTATTCCTTAAATAACATTATCTCAGTGAATTAATAGGTGATGAAATATATGATTAAACATTTTTTTAATTGTTTAAGATATATAAATATGCTTTCATTATTTTATCACATGTCTTCAACTTTATTTTTATTCCATGGATACCCTTTACTTAGACACTGACTCCCACATGGAAAGATGTATAGAGGTTGATATAATCCACTTCAAATAATTAATCTATACATAACTCAACCACCTTATCAAATACACACTTTTCAATAATAGTGACCTCTAATCGATGTGAATTATTAAATAATCCCTTCAAAATGTTCATATATTGTTTAAAAAATGCATCTAATATAAATATATGGTCCTATATAACTTCATTTATCATATCAAATGTATCATTAAATATACCTTGATATCAAATAATTATGGTGAAAAATATATTTCAAGTTGAAAAAGTATACTGAAAAATACCTTCTTTGAAATATTTAATGAATTTGGATCCACAACTTTACTCTAAATATAATTAAAAAAGAATCAAACCATAATGATAGTATTTCTAACAAATATCTTTAGTATTCAAAGTAGTATAATCAAAAGTATTTGTTATATAACAACATGATAATCATGAGATTTTATGTATATTAATTTCAAATATTTTAATGACACAAATTATTCTACATTTGAAGAATATCCCTGAGGAATTTTAATACTATATAAATAGTGAAAAAAGCAATTTTCTCTCTCTTAGACAATGCATGACGTGAAAGAGGAAAGTACGTTCATTTTACTTTAAGAGTGAGAGTTAAATTTATAAGTATTACCATTAATAGTAAGTCTAGTATTTCATTAAATCCATCCTTAGTCATCCAAATATGTTTTTCTCAACATGAATCACATCAATATTACGTTTTACCGCTAAATATATATAATAAAGAAGATCAAAATAGATTAATCATTTATTCAATATTTATTTTACTCTATAAGCCCCACATTTTTTTATATTTTTATAAGAAAACTTTTAAGGGTAGTAGTAGGAATCCACACATCAATAAAACTAGATAAAAAACTTCCAAAAACACATAGCAAAAAACTAAAAATTCAAAATTCAAAAAGAAAACCAAAATCCAATGAGTTGGCAGATGACAGGTGGGTTGAAATAAAGACCTATTCTTTGAGCTGCTTTCTTAGATTGGGATGAGTGATTTTGGGCACTATAAGTCAGCTTGAGAAAATTTATTATCCACCTACCAATTGGAGTCGATCCAAACCACTATCCCCATAAAAACACAACAATGAGAAGAATCTACATGTGTTGGAAACTCCAATAAACTGATATAAAATATCAAATTCAATTACTGATCCACTGAAGATCATAATCAAGTCCTCACTAAGTATATTCTAATCCATACCATCATGAAAGCCTCTATCAAAAATAATACATACTGACTAATTGAAATTTTTATAGGAATTAAGAAATTTTACCCCTTCCTCTTATAATAGTTACAAATCATCAATTAAAGGTGATAAGTAAACATCAATATCATTTCTAGGATGTTTTGATTTAGAAATCAATAATCTTAGCATAAGATATTTCCAATCCATATAGGTTAAAGTTATAAACTACCACTAGTAAATTAAATATATTTCATAGTGAGACTTTAATGTTAGTTATTTAATAACCAACATAAAAAACTTTTCAATGTTATTTACATAATAAACAATGTTAAAATACCTACCATAGGGGATTTCATGTTGGTTATTAAAAAATTTATGGAAAATTATCATTTATAATGTAAGTGTTTAGAAAAAAAAAATCTAAAATACTATTTTAAAAAATTAAACACACAGGTCTTGGTCCCCCCATTTTTCTCAATGCCCTAATTTGAAACCCTAGTCACGAATTTTAGCAACCTCCCTCTATCATTGCTTGCCAATCCACTTTCACCACTCCATCTCCTTTATATATCTAATAGATCACTCATTCATTGACCTTATACCATTAAATTATAGATATGTCATCAATTTGGCATAGTTATACCACTAATCCACCATATTTTATTCACCATCCTAATATCTGATTATCTTCCATCACTATTTTCATTCTTTTGAAAATTTATTTATTTCGAGCATAGATATGTTGTAGGAATCACAATAGGTTTAACGAATCATTATATTTTACATTTCCAATTTTTTTGTTAATTTATCTTTTTTGAAAATTTTATTTTAAGTTATTAACTATGACGGTGTTTTATATATATTATGATTTAAGCGATATTGTTTTGATTTTTTGTTACATTTTTTTATTAAATTTCATTGTTAGATAAATTGAATATATTATATCTATATAAAAATCATAGAAATATGAATATATGAATATATATAAACATATAAACATGTATATAAACATATAAACATATATATCTAAACATATAAAAAAACACAACTAAAATAAAAAATATAAATTAAGAATGTATTTACAAACTTTTGATAATATACATATATTTGGGTTTTAATATTTATGAAATAAAAAAATAAAAAAATAAAATTCCATTAAATTTTAATTAAAAGTTATAAAATCTAAAAATATATAAAACTTACACTCATATATTTTTATAATATACATTTATTTATATAATTATATATGATAAATTTGTGTGTGTGTGCATGCTCACAATAGAAAACATACACATTGTCACACACACATGCATGCCATAAAACATATATATAAATATATGTATATTGTGTATATTATATAAACACATATATATATATATATATATTCATATAAACATAAAACATATATAGATATCTAAATAAACATCTAAACATAATGAATATGAGAAAAAGTTTGATAATTTCTTTAAATTTTTTAAATAGAATATGAAAAATGTTTTATTGTCCATGCATGAAGTATTAGAATATGAGAATATTAGGGTCCAAAAGAATTAAAGAACATTTGATTTTATATGGGTTTAATCCAAGTTATAGTAATTATATCCATCATTGTAAAATAACCTATAATTCTAGATTGAATGAAGATGAAGACTTTTAATATGAGACATCAGATCTTATTGATGAATTAATTCATGTTTTAGGAGTTTAAACCATTGAAAAACAATGATTGAATTATTGTATATATATATTGAGAAACTATTCTACCTAGTTTGTAGAAAATATATAGTGTATCAATAGTACTAAAATTGGTTAACCTAAAAATGAAAAATGGTTGGAGTGATAATATTTTCACTAAATTTCTTGAAATTTTGAAAGATATACTTTTAAAAGGAAATAACAGTAACACTCATGTTTTTGGATTATTTAATGAAGTGGATTTTAAATTTAATTGATTTATGTAAGTGTTTTTAACATAGTGATATGATTAAAAATTTTGTTTCTTTAATTATACAACATTTAAAACATCATGTGATTATGGGAGTTATGTGATTGTGTAATTGAAAGAGTTAATTTTTGATGATTTATTCAATGGGTTTATATCTTGATATAATGATTTTGTTTTATTACAATGTTTATGGAATTAATTTAGGTGGATTAATTAGAGAAATATGTCATTGGAATTTTATATATTGGGTTTATGGTGTTTCCATGAGTTGTTGGCATTCATGATAGATAAACTAGAGATTGGAGGACTTGAAAGAATTTAACTAGGTTAAATGTTTGGTGTGTCATGGGAGTTTAATAGAATACTTGAAACTTTATTTTTGGGGTTTTATTTGAGTTATTATAAGATGAGTAAATAATTAATTCATGGGAATTATTTTTATAGTTTTGAATTTAATATAATGATGGGGTTTCATTGTGGTGTTTAATTATAAAATTATGGTTATGGTCTACCATAGCTTTATTATAAGGAATGAAAATTAAAATAGTATTTTTAATAGATGAGTTTATAGTGGATAATGAAAGATAGATTTAATTGTAGGATTAATGGGAAGATAAAAGTTTTCATGGATGAAATTAAATAGAGGTCAATGTTGGATATTAAACCTCGAGTTATAGGAGAGAGAGTAATTTAATAATTAAATTAGTTTTCCATGGAAGAATAATGTAGATTTATATGAAAGGTACTATAAATTATAGGAATGAGAAGTTCATTATCCTCTTCTGAGTAACCTTTCTTGAGATTGAGTTAATGGTATAATTCAGATGTCTAGGAGGATGTAAGGTGATTTACAATCAACTGATTAGTAAGGTAATTAATGTATGAGAGTGGGTTGATTTATTATTTTATTTAAGTAATATCAAGTATTCAAAAGAGTGTATGTGCCATGAAACTCCCATTTATTATTTTCTCTTAAATAATGTGTTAAAGATGTATTTTATTCCATTTTTCATGGGCCTACCAAATTATCATAGGGTTTATTCCACTCATTGGTACTTTTCCATTTATACCATCCTACTTCCACAATTCATAACTATAAGGTTATATATGTTCATAACAAGTGGAATAATTTCCATGAAACTCACTCAAGTATATGACATCTTGGAAAAAGAGTTCAATAGATCCATGCCACTATAGAATGTGCCATGAAAACTTTCCTAGAAATGGAGTGTTGTAATATATTATTAATGAATTGAGATATATGGAGGACTCATGTGAAAGGTATTAGTTGTTTACCATGAAAGGATAATCAGTTTGATAAGTTTTAGAGACATATTGAAAGATAATCTTGGTAGGTGTCTTAAAAACTTTCTATGAGATGGGATAATTTCTTTATAATTTTTTGATTAGTTATGAAATTGAGTAAATTCATTATTTGGGTTTATGATAAACCATGTTTCTATAAATAATGTGAATTTATTATAATAAACTACTTTTGTGATAACACCTTGGTAAAGGTATATTTTTAAGAAATTATTTTAATATAGTTTATTAGTTAAAGAATAATGTGAGTGAATTTGTAAAATGATTTTGGTGAAAAACTATTCATTTTTTGATTTGACTTTATTTTGGTATTATATGCTGAATTATGAATGAATGATCATGAAAACAAGAATTTTCTAGTGAATTATAGGAAAATAGATAATTTTCAGTGACACTGAGGAAAATGGGGACTTTCCAGTGACTTTTAAAAAAATTAATATTTTTGGATACTTTCTAGAAAATGAGTATTTTTTAATAATTTTCAATAAATGATAAGTTTTCAAATATTGAAGAAAAAAAGAAGTTAAAAAAAGGGTTTTAAGAATAATGTGATATCTAGAAAAATTGTTTTTGATATCTTGGTCTAAATATCATTTTGATAAATTATTATTCAGGATAAAACTACTTTGATATATCATTTTTATTAGTAATGAATTTATAGAATTCTCTTATACAAGAATATTTATTAGAGTCTTGGGGAAATCCTACCGAGTTCATAATGACCCCTTATATATACACCTTGTTAGTTATTTAGACATGATTGGCCATGATACAAGTCATGGAAAAATTACATACTTTACTAATGGATGGTCATATATCCACTATAGAGACATAGTGGGAGGAGTATATGGATTGAACATGAGTCAAATTTATTTACATTGAGTCAGGATATTCCATTTTAATTTGGTGTTGAGTTTTATGAAACTTATTTTTCTTATGATATTATATTTTAAAGGTTTTAATAAAAGAGTTTTATACTTCATATGAATTATTTTTCCTTTTGGTTTATATATTTTTGGTAAAATAATTCTTTAATGGTTTATCTTATCCCTTAGTGCTAGTTATCAGTCACTGGAGATCTAGGGAATTCACTTAAGGCCATGTAGTGATTTGGTTTGGGTCTCTATTTTTTGGTCCCCAATATGGGTCATTAAAAAATGGTTTTAGAGCATGGAGAGCATGGATTCGAGTTGAGTATTGGGAGGTCCATTGGGTTTGGTGAATAGGATGGTTATGACTTGAAATGTACCTATAAAAAGACATATATAAACTTTATAGGGAAAAACATGTGTTACTAGGAGGTACAAGGTTAATGTAAAATTGATAATGACCTTATATGATGTTTTTATTTATTATAGGTTAATCTAAAATGGTACAGGATCGATAAAAATTCATGCATCAAGATAGACATGGTAAGAATCACATCACATGACCATGATTTTGAAAGAAAATAGTTTTCTTTACATGAAAAGTATTTCTAGGGAACCTATGACTTTACATTTTTGAAAATGGGTTTTGAAAAGATAATTGTAAAGAACTTTCTTGAATTATTTTATTAAACAATAAAAAATGGGGTTAGCTACAAGAAAGGGGTAGGAAGGCATCTAGATGTATCAAGGAATATGTAACACCCCGAGATTTTATGAAAAATATTCTTTTAATTTCATTAATGTCTTGTGCTACACCAAGATTACCTTGCGCTATACGCAACACCGTATTAACTTGCAGTATACGCAACACTATTCTTGGATCGTGTTACACACAATTTTGATAATAGTTATTCTATGCAACATTGAGTATATATATATATATTCAATGTATAAATGAAATATGGTTGGATTCTGTTATGCGAAAAAACGAAGGATTCTTACGCAACACGCAACTCTGACTTGGCTTGCATTACACACAATCACGACCTTCATCGATTGTGTATGTTGTACGCAATACTGAGTTTTACTAAAAAATGATATATTATTATAATATTGTTATGAACTAGCCGTTATGAATAGTGTTAACTAAAATTTGAATTTTATAACATTATTATTCATCTTACACATTTCTAGAACATGGTATAAGAACAAAATAAATTTTTCGGGTAAAATAAGTATTTTTCAAAAAATGCAGTTTTGCCGCCTTTTGATGGAGCACCCACCTTAAATCTAGTTTTTGACATGTTTATAAATTCAATTTGACAAAATAAAATTCTTCTTTTGAATCAGGATATAAAAATTTACATTAGATAATGTTTTGATATTTTTCTGATAACTTTCATATTTTAATGAATAGTAAAAACACGCTATATTTTAATTAAAAACAACTTTTTTCATCGTAATATCTTATGTGGTTAAATTATTATATTGAATTGTTTTAAAGTATAAATAGAATATATTTTTACCATTTAATATAATGTATGTCATTAGCATTGATTTTACCTTGAATTCGTAGGTTAAATCAATTCAATCTTTTGCAATGTTTTAAAGAAAAACCCGTTTTCTTTCGACAACGGGATTAATTTTAATTTAATTTATGCATATTTTGTGTATTGAATTTGGAAAAATAGATTCCATATTTGGAATCAGTGGGTCCAAATTATGTTAATACGCTACTTTTTATTTTTGGGCATTGTGAATAGTAACTACGGTAAATTTTATTTACTATAGTTAAAGGTAAATCGGGTAATTAAGGGTAAATATAAGATTATAAAATTACCCTAACACTTGTAAAAATCCTATTTTATGGATAAAAGTAGATCCATATAACCTAAGGGTCGGATTAGATTCATTTTATGGACTTTTGTCCATGAAAATAATTTAATTATTATTAAAATCAGAGAATGTGACAACATGTCACTTTCTTAAATCTTATAAGTATAATAATTTTAATTTAGTGATAAACTTCATGAAACTTCTAACATGAATAGTCTCCAGAAATCTAATACAAGTATCTACATCATAGGAATTTATTTAGAATTTTTAGGGATTAAATAATTATCATTTATTATGACACAAAGATGATGCAGTAATTGTCTTATTAATGAAATATTGACATAATTGATGTTATAAATGCCCAAATAAATGTAATTTGAGACTTTTTATGACTTACAATAATTTTCTAGGTTAATATGACATGTTATTGTTGATTTAAGTAACTTGGTTCGAACTTATCATTCTGTTATGAATTTCATAAAAATCATGTACCAAATAATGTCAAAATTGACATAAGTTAGTTTTTAAAACAAATATTATATTATTAATTGTTATTTTATTCCTAAAAATCCAAGGTTTGGAAAAATTACTTAGCTAAGATTATATATATTAATAATAAAAAACTTTGGGTTCGTTTGGCTTGATATAGTAGGTTTATTAACCATATAGTGTAAGAAAACAAAAAGACACGGTAAAAGTTAAATTATTTAACTTAGAGTTAAATCTAATTGATAAGGTTAAAATAATAACCTAAACTTGTCTAAATCCTATTTGATGAGAGGATTTCGACCCATCGCCACTTTAGCTTCTAAATAAGACCCTTTGGAACCATTATAAACCGAATTTGACCGTAATATAAAATAATATTTTGAGATTTTCCTAAGGTGTCCCTCTCCTCCCTTATAAAAGGGCACCTCCTCCCTCTCCTCCTCACACCAATTTGAGCATTCAAGCTCAGAAAACCCCTGCCGAAATCTCTTCTAAACTTCCCTAGTATCATCCTAGAGGTCGTGGTCTTCTTCAAAGACCATCCTTAGTTCTTTAAGTAGAGGTTAAGTGAAGGCGCGCCAAAAAAAGAGGTAATATCCATTACCGATCTTTTTCACTTTCTTTCTTCATCAACTTCTTCTTCTTTAGTTGTTTCATGATAAAGTAATAACATCAGTATTTCTTATATACTGATATGTTATTATAAATATTAAACAACTCTAATTAACCTTCTATCCATCCTACGGAAAAAGAAATCACCGCGCGTGCGTACGTACGGAATACCGTCTCCACGCCGTGGTGTAATCTATTTTCCACCACCACATTACTTGGATGGGTATAATGGTGTAAATAATGACTATATATGACTATTATAAAGTGATATTGATTCTTAAATAGTATACATACACTCCAATACAATTCCACGATCATAGGAACGATATCATCACTCGTGCGTACGTACGGAATACCGTCTCCACGATGTGATGCGACTCGTTCTACATGATCTTCATTTCATAATGATTATATAAATGAATTGAATGAATGAATATGATATATGTTACACTAATACCATTCTGGAAATGAGGTATCTATAACCTAAAGAGAATAATAATAATTTATTCGACAAACACGCATAAGAACAAAAAGTAATAAACACCCGAATAACAAGTAGTAATGAAATATTACTAATAAGCTAAGAATATAACCATATATGATATCATAACAATAATTATGATTCTGTAATAAGTAAATTAAATTATTTAAATCATTATACAGGAGTTTCGGACACTTACGAAGCATATCAGACCTAAGGTAAGAGAAATTATCACAATCTCATTTTATCCGAGATTGTTAATACTTTGGTATTTACTGGGGTGTATTTTATCATCCAAATCCATGTTTTCACAATATGTAATATTGTTTCCATCCACCTACAATTGTTTAAATCCAATTTTACCCTTCGGTGAGTTTTTAGTAAAATATATGAAAGGAATCTTTTGTTGTTTTTCGTACGAGGTACTTTTTTAACTTTTCCGACAATAGTACGAGAAGAATGTTTTTTTAACTTATACGGCATGAATGGATTTTTAAAACATTATTTCCAAGAAGCTTCCTTTACAAGTTTTCAAGTTTATTTTTAATCAACTTCTTTTAGTTTAAAATTATATGACATGTTAAGAAAGGAAAAGTGTTTTTGAAGTAGAAAGGATATTTTCCTCAAGAATGGAGTTCAAGTGTTTTATCAAAATTATTTTCCATCTAAGATAATAAAGGGTTCTGTTTTTACCCCTATTATTACATTGATTTGATTATGTTGTGATGGAATTATTTTTATGAATTCATTTATCTTATATGAATTGTTTTATGATGTCATGATGTTTAAGATTCCCATTTTTATTACATGGGTTATGTAATGATGTATGATTTATGATTTTGTGGTACACATAAGAATGGTATCATTATGAGATGGGTGGGACCTATATCTCCCTCCAATGCATTGGGTAAAGATTTTATATCTCATGAGATAGACATGGCTGGAACGGTAGGTTATACCGGTTCAGTGAAACAGGACTGAAACGAGGAGTGAACTCGGTTCAGAAAGGGACTTTTTCCACTAAGATAGTCTTGGAAATGAGTCTTGACTAATAAGAAATGATTCTCTATGATTATGTGTGTATGCCACAAAGTTTCATGTTTTATGTTATGATTATTGGGATTCCATTTCACTACTATGATTTATCGCATGTTATGATATTATGATCTCTTTTGCAGGTTAAGATTTCCAAAATGTTATGTTCTTATGAATATGATGTGATTGATTTTTCTTTTGTTTACCCTTAATGAGAATTTGAGCTCACCCTTTTTATGTTTTCTTTTCCCCAGGATTTAAAGAAAGGTTTTAGGTAAAAAAAAGGGGAAGATCTTTATGGGAGATGTTGAAGATCTTTCACCACAATTAGAGGATTATATTCCGAGTTTCCAAAGACACTAAACTATTACGGTCCTTGTGTGTGTGTTTTTGTTATGTACTAATTATTCCACAAAAGTAATGTAATGTCTATGTACTTCAGGCTTCGGGTCTCTACAGTTGGTATCAGAGGAAAGGTTTAGTAAACCTTTGGAAACTAGGATGCGAAAATTTTAGTGAGATCCCTAGAGATATTTCTAAGGTATATCTAGGGATGTCCCTAAGGATAAGTATACGTATAGGATACAGTCCTATAACTACGGTAATGATCAGAGAATTTAACCTAAGAAGTTAGATATTGAGGATACTCCCCCTTTATAATGTTGTTTTCCCTAGCATGTTTTTTGCCTCTCACACTATTCTTTTTGGGTTTTAGACGATGGATGGGACCCGAAGGAACCGTGTTGATCAATGCAATGGACAACGCAATGATTGTCCTCCTAAACAAACAAATGTTATGGGAGATGGAGTGCGAAATCTTATTACTATACTTACACAAGCTATGAATCATTCTGGACTTCCAAATGAGAAGAGAAGGGAACAATATTCTATTGAGTCCTTCATGAGGCAACACCCACCTTCTTTCAGTGGGTCTTCTGATCCACTTGTTGCTGAACAATGGATCAGTACTACTGAAAAGATATTTTCAGTTCTTCAATGTTCTGAACATGATAAATTCATCTTAACAGTATATCGTTTGGAAGGTAAAGCTGATCAATGGTGTAATCTTATCAAGAATATGAGGCAAAGAGATGAAATTGAGTCCATGGAATGAGACGAGTTCAAGAACTTATTTTTCAATAAGTACTTCCCTCGTATTCTTCGAACAAAGATAGAGAAGGAGTTTCTTGAACTAAAGAAAAAGGATGATGAATCTGTTGGTATATACGAAGCGAATTTTATAAGGCTTGCAAGGTATGCATCTGGATTTATCATCCAACCTGAAAGTAAAGTTGATCGATTCTTCAGTGGCTTAAAACCAAATCTTCGAAGGGCATTAGCTATAAGAGACTTCAGTAGCTATGAAGAAATTGTACGTTGTGCTATCAAGGTAGAAATGGAAGTTGGTGTTACTTATCCATCTCAAAGTTTTGACAAGAAACGAAAGATGGAGTTCAGGGAGAAATCTCAGAATAATGGTGAAAAGAAGATGAATGTTTCCTTATGCTCAAAGTGTGGAAAGAAGCATGGTAGAGATTGTCTTAAAGGGACAAGTAAATGTTTCAAATGTGGAAAGGAAGGACATCAGGCATTTGAATTCCACAATGATGGGAAGAAGATGCCTAATGATGCAAACAAAGGAAGGGATACACAGAATGAACATACTACACTTCAATGCTTCAAGTGCAAGTAAATGGGGCATTATGCTAATAAATAACATAATCCAAGGGTTAGTGATGATCGACATGAGCAACCACTTAAGGCAAAGGACAAAGGGAATTCACATGTGATCACCATTGGCGATGTTGAATATGACAACGATGTGGTGGAATGATTAAGTGTTTATGTAATGGGATTCTAGAATAATGTTGTATATAGTATCGTGGAATATTGGAATATTTATGTATTGGTCTACTATGGTTTTCAATAATTTTATGGTACCCATAACCATGGAAAGTGATTGAGATATTTTTGGAAAAAAGATGATATGCGCATAATGAAGGGAAAACGAGAAAATGAAATATTTGACAGTATTCATGAGCTCATGATTGATATAAGGACTAAGTGATATCATGGTTTGAGTATATAGAATTTTGATGATTTTGGTATGTGGAAAGTGTTAACTTTTAACTGCATTCATGTTTTCACTAAGGTTCAATGGGTATTCAAGAGAATACATGATTAAGGACTTTGAATGTTTGGAATGTGACCAACAAAACATATCTTATGATATATGGGGATCAACGATGGTATTAAATCTCTGGTAATCGTTTTCACTATATTATGAGTGTGGACTACAGTATTATGGATAAGCCTAAAGATTGGAATGGATTATGTTGGACATAAGTTAGTATTGTTTAAGGATAGAAGTTTTTTTGATATTATTGATGGGATGTTATAGTAATATAGTTTTAGAAAAAGGACAACCTGCAGGATGGGCGACAGCCCATCACGTCGGACAAGGCTGTGGGAATCGAACCCACAACCGAAGTGCGACTGGCCTTTATCGCCTACCACTGGCCTACAGGAAGTCCCTGGTTAGTATAAACTAGTTTTATTTTATTAAGCGGTATGCTATATGAAGTATAAGTTCATTTTTGAACCATATACAATTAATCTAACCATAAGATGGACTTATAACTTTTGCTAACCTTTTGTTTGAAAGAGATGGAATGACCCATTATTCTATCACATGATCCACTAACACATCATGAATAACAAATTCAACTTCATTTCTTTAAGGGATGAAGTGGAAATTGTTCAATTCACGAACAACAGTGAGATTGTACCAAAATCATACAAGTATTTCTTTTAATTCATCAACTTTAGGGAAATGATCTTGAAAACCAAAAATGTTGTCCTAGTTCCCTTATATCCGATTAATCAGATGGTATCTTAGATCATCACAAATCAATAGCTTTGTGATTGTTGGCTTTTTCATAGCCATGTTCTCTACCACTCTCCATCAGAACTTGATGGTTAGATTTTTCTTCCATATCCATATTTTCACCTATGTTCTCCTACGTGGAAACCCCGTGATGAGATAATTTGGGTAACCGTTACATTTTATACTTTAGTTTTTAAAAGCCATGTTTTGGTATTCCTTTTTATGATGTGGGTTTCAATTAAACAAACTTTCGAGTAGTAAACCATTTATAACCACGATGAATTTCGAGGGTGAAATTCATTTTAAGGGGGGGGGGGTAGAATGTAACACCCCGAGATTTTATGAAAAATATTCTTTTAATTTCATTAATTTCTTGTGCTACACCAAGATTACCTTGCGCTATACGCAACACCGTATTAGCTTGCTGTATACGCAACACTATTCTTGGATCGTGTTACACACAATTTTGATAATAGTTATTCTATGCAACATTGAGTGTATATATATATATATATATATATATATTAAATGTATAAATGAAATATGGTTGGATTCTGTTATACGAAACAACGAAGGATTCTTGCGCAACACGCAACCCTAACTTGGCTTGCATTACACGCAATCGCGACCTTCATCGATAGTGTGTGTTGTACGCAATACTGGGTTTTACTAAACAACGATATATTATTATAATATTGTTATGAACTAGCCGTTATGAATAGTGTTAACTAAAATTTTAATTTTATAACATTATTATCCATCTTACACATTTCTAGAACATGGTATAAGAACAAAATAAATTTTTCGTGTAAAATAAGTATTTTTCAAAAAATGCAGTTTTGCCGCCTTTTGATGGCGCACCCACCTTAAATCTAGTTTTTGACATGTTTATAAGTTAAATTTGACAAAATAAAATTCTTCTTTTGAATCAGGATATAAATATTTACATTAGATAAAGTTTTGATATTTTTCTTATAACTTTCATATTTTAATGAATAGTAAAAACACGCTATATTTTAATTAAAAACAACTTTTTTCATCGTAATATCTTATGTGGTTAAATTATAATATTTAATGGTTTTAAAGTATAAATAGAATATATTTTTACCATTTAATAAAATTTATGTCATTAGCATTGATTTTACCTTGAATTCGTAGGTTAAATCAATTCAATCTTTTGCAATGTTTTAAAGAAAAACCCGTTTTCTTTCGACAATGGGATTAATTTTAATTTAATTTCTGCATATTTTGTGTATTGATTTTGGAAAAATGTTTTCCATATTTGGAATCAGTAGGTACAAATTATGTTAATAAGCTACTTTTTATTTTTGGGCATTGTGAATAGTAACTACGGTAAATTTTATTTACTATAGTTAAAGGTAAATCAGGTAATTAAGGGTAAATATAAGATTATAAAATTACCCTAACACTTGGAAAAATTCTATTGGATGGCTAAAGGTAGACCCATATAACCTAAGGGTCGGATTAGATTCATTTTATGGACTTTTTTCCATGAAAATAATTTAATTATTATTAAAACAAAAGAATGTGACAACATGTCACTTTCTTAAATCTTATAAGTATAATAATTTTAATTTAGTGATAAACTTCATGAAACTTCAAAAATAAATATTATCCAGAAAGCTAATACAATTATCTACATCATAGGAATTTATTTAGAATTTTTAGTGATTAAATAATTATCATTTATTATGACACAAAGATGATGCAGTAATTGTCTTATTAATGAAATATTGACATAAGTGATGTTATAAATGCCCAAATAAATGTAATTTGAGACTTTTTATGACTTAAAATAATTTTATAGGTTAATATGACATGTTATTGTTGATTTAAGTAACTTGGTTAAAACTTATCATTCTGTTATGAATTTCATAAAAATCATGTACCAAATAGTGTTAAAATTGACATAAATTAGTTTTGAAAACAAATATTATATTATTAATTTTTATTTTATTCCTAAAAATATAAGGTTCATAAAAATGACTTAGATAAGATTATATATATTAATAATAAACTTGGGGTTCTTTTGGCTTGATATAGTAAGTTTATTAACCATATAGTGTAAGAAAACAAAAAGACACGGTAAAAGTTAAATTATTTAACTTAGAGTTAAATCTAATTGATAAGGTTAAAATAATAACCTAAACTTGTCTAAATCCTATTGGATGAGATTATTTCGACCCATAACCACTTTAGCTTCGAAATAATACCCTTTAGAACCATTATAAACCGAATTTGACCTTAATATAAAATAATATTTTGAGATTTTCCTAAGGTGCCCCTCTCCTCCCTTATAAAAGGGCACCTCCTCTCTCTCCTCCTCACACCAATTTTAGCATTCCAGCTCTGCCAAACCCTGCAAAAATCTCTTCTACACTTCCCTAGTATCATCCTAGAGGTCCTGGTCTTCTTCAAAGACCATCCTTAGTTCTTTAAGTAGAGGTTAAGTGAAGGCACGTCAAAAAAAGAGGTAATATCCATTACCGATCTTTTTCAATTTATTTCTTCATCAACTTCTTCTTCTTTAGTTGTTTCATGATAAAGTAATAAAATAAGTATTTCTTATATACTTATATGTTATTATAAATATGAAACAACTCTAATTAACCTTCTATCCATCCTACGGAAAAAGGAAATCACCATGCGTGCGTACGTACGGAATACCGTCTCCACGCCATGGTGTAATCTATTTTCCACCACCACCTTACTTGGATGGGTATAATGGTGTAAATAATGAATATATATGAATATTATAAAGTGATATTGATTCTTAAATAGTATACATACACTCCAATACAATTCCACGATCATAGGAACGATATCATCACTCGTGCGTACGTACGGAATACCGTCTCCACGATGTGATGCGACTTGTTCTACATGATATTCATTTCATAATGATTATATAAATGAATTTAATGAATGAATATGATATATGTTACACTAATACCATTCTGGAAATGAGGTATCTATAACCTAAAGAAAAGAATAATAATTTATTTGACAAACACGCATAAGAACAAAAAGTAATAAACACCCGAATAACAAGTAATAATGAAATATTACTAATAAGCTAAGAATATGACCATATATTATATCATAACAATAAGTATGATTATGTAATAAGTCAATAACATTATTTAAATCATTATACAAGAGGTTCGGACACTTACAAAGCATATCGGACCTAAGGTAAGGGAAATTATCACAATCTCATTTTATCCGAGATTGTTAATACTTTGGTATTTACTGGGGTGTATTTTATCATCCACATCCATGTTTTCACAATATGTAATATTGTTTCCATCCACCTACAATTTTTTAAATCCAATTTTAACCTTCGGTGAGTTTTTAGTAAAATATATGAAAGGAATCTTTTGTCGTTTTTCATACGAGGTACTTTTTTAACTTTTCCGACAAAAGTACGAGAAGAATGTTTTTTTAACTTGTACGGCATGAATGGATTTTTAAAACATTATTTCCAAGAAGCTTCCTTTACAAGTTTTCAAGTTTATTTTTAATCAACTTCTTTTAGTTTAAAATTGTATGACATGTTAAGAAAGGAAAAGTGTTTTTGAAGTAGAAAGGATATTTTCCTCAAGAATGGAGTTCAAGTGTTTTATCAAAATTATTTTCCATCTAAGATAATAAAGGGTTCTGTTTTTATCCCTATTATTACATTGATGTGATTATGTTGTGATGGAATTATTTTTATGAATTCATTTATCTTATATGAATTGTTTTATGATGTCATGATGTTTAAGATTCCCATTTTTATTACATGGGTTATGTAATGATGTATGATTTATGATTTTGTGTCACACATAAGAATGGTATCATTATGAGATGGGTGGGACCTATATCTCCCTCAAATGAATTGGGTAAATATTTTATATCTCATGATATAGACATGACTAGAATGGTAGGTTATACCGGTTTAGTGAAACAGGACTGAAACGAGGAGTGAACTCGGTTCAGAAAGGGACTTTGTCCACTAAGATAGTCTTGGAAATGAGTCTTGACTAATAAGAAATGATTCTCTATGATTATGTGTGTATGCCACAAAGTTTCATGTTTTATGTTATGATTATTGGGATTCCATTTCACTACTATGATTTATCCCATGTTATGGTATTATGATCTCTTTTGCAGGTTAAGATTTACAAAATGTTATGTTCTTATGAATATGATGTGATTGTTTTTTCTTTTGTTTACCCTTACTGAGCATTTGAGCTCACCATTTTTATGTTTTCTTTCCCCAGGATTTAAAGAAAGGTTTTAGGTAAAAAAAGGGGAAGATATTTATGGGATATGTTGAAGATCTTTCACCACGATTAGAAGATTATATTCTGAGTTTCCAAAGACACTAAACTATTACAATCCTTGTGTGTGTGTTTTTGTTATGTACTAATTATTCCGCAAAAGTAATGTAACGTCCATGTACATCAGGATTCGGGACTCTACAGAATAAGACCCCCATACTGATGATCATTTTAGGGGTGTATGATCTTGATTGTTTGTTTTATATGTTATATAATTATTCCACCTAGAAGAGTTATTTATAGAAGTATATAAGGAGTAGTGGGAGTTGATCCTATAGATCTTTAGTTGCTGGAAAATTATACAGACTATTTGTGAAACAGGAAATGTTTGGAATCTATATTATGAAATGAGACATTACTTTTTATAATCTAAATTTAAGGGTGATATAAAATCAGTCTATTTATAGCATCAAATCTATAATTAGCGTATTCATCAAGGTAAGAAGATCTAGCTCCTATAAATTTTTAAGATCATGTATGAGGGTTTACACCTACCTGATGTTAGAATGTAAAGTAGATGGGTGAAGTTATGATATGGGAGCTGGTGACCACAACCAACAAGGATAGGTTGAGGTAAATTGATTGAACATTATAGTTTTAAAAATAGTGTCCAACATCATTTAAAGGTGGTTTTGGACCAGATCTAGTAGAATAATGGTTGGATAAGATCAAATTGATAATATTATCCTTCAAATGATAGAGACCGCAAAGATGGATTTAAAATCCTTTTTTTAGATGGTTTGACTCAAAAGTTGTGAGAGATGATAGTAGAAGATGAACTTTATAAATGTTTTAACTAGAAGCGTTTCCAAAATATCTTCCACAAATAGTATTTTCCAAAGGATTTGAAGCTTTTGTAGGCTTGAGATTTTTGAAGTGTGAGTAAGGAAATAAGTTGGTTAAGAAGTATACATCATTATTTATTGATATTTTGTGATATACACCAGAGTTGGTTATAAATGGGATCCTTAAGGATTGAAGGTTTGAGGTGTGGAAACATCCAGAGATGCGGTTGTGGATTATATTTCCAAGGCTACCCAATTATGTGGAGTTTATTTAAAGGACTTATATAGAATATGTGTAACACCCCAAGATTACATGGTACACTTCTCTTTGATTAATATAATACCTTGCGTTGTACGCAACTTTGAGTTCTAGCACACCACGACCAATCAAACTAGCTATTTAAAAAATAGTTATGAATAGTAATTACCACATTTTTTATTTTATAAATTTTATTTTTCAAAATGGACTTTATTTTTGGATTTTTAATATCAAAATTAGCTTTGTGTGAATTTTTGGTATTTTTCTAAAAGCTTTCAATTTTTGATGAATAGTGAAAAACACTTCATTATTGTTTAAAATTGAATTTTTATGTAAATAATTATTTCTAAATTTAAATTTATTTCTAAATTTAAATTTATTTCTAAATTTAAATTTATTTTAAAGTCAAAATAGATACATAATACTTATATTAGTCCAATATAATTCATTAGAGTTATTTTATAATAATATTAGATATATAAAATTTTATTGAACTTTTTAACACCTTTTACCCACCTTCTAGGCACATTTTCAAATCTGCATAAAACATAATTTTACCGCTTCTATAAATTTAATTTCAAAAATCTGACAGACACGGTTGTCATCAGAAAGTAAAATTTGGTTCAATAGGATGGAAATAATTTTTTTATAAATAATAACTTTTGAATTTTATTTACCACGATTAAAAGTAAATAGGGTCATTAAAGGTAGAAATAATACTATAATAATATAAAATTACTGCAACACATGTCGTAATTATATTTTAGACCAAAATAAACCTTAGGAGAAAAATATGATCTTTTTTTTTTATCTATTTGGGTAATATTAATACATTTATTATATTTTATTTAAAGAAGAGTTAAAGGTGTTTAATTCAAAGTTTAATAACTAATTTTTTTTTAATATAGGGATAAAAATAAGATAAATTCTACTATAAATATTAAATAGAAATATAAAAATATTTCATATATCATGGTATTTTATTTATGATTTTTAGGAATTAAATAATTAAATTTATTTATGACACAATGATGATGTAGTAATTACCTTATTAATGAATGATTAAAACAATTGATATTATAAATATTAAAATAATTGTAAATTGAAACTTTTCATGCCATAAACGAATTTTATAGGTGAATAAGACATGTTATGGTTGATTAAATGTATTTTTTTCAAAGTAATCAAGTTTTTATGACTTTCACACAAAACCAATTACTAAATAGTGTCAAAATTGACATAAATGATTTTTTAAAAACAAATACTATTTTATTAAATGATATAATATTATTAAAAATATAAGATTCAGAAAAAGGACTTAGATAATGTTATATAAGACATTAATTAACTACTTAATGTTTTATTGTCATTTTATAGTAACTATATTAACCATGTAGTATAAAAATACAAGAAGACATGGTAAAAGTTAAACTATTTAACTAAGAGTTAAATATAAAAGATAAGGTTAATATGGTGAACTAACTTGTCTAAAACCTCTTGGTTGAGAGGATTTAGACCCATCAACACCCTATCCTAGAAATAAATACATTTATAGATATTAGAAACTGAAAATAATTTTATAATAAATTAATATTTCAAAATTTTCCTAAAGCTCTCCTCACCTCTCTTATAAAAGGGTACTTACCCTTCTCTTAAATTCACACCTCCAAATACATTTAGATCAGACAAACCCTATGAAAATATCCTCTAAACTACCCTCAATTTAACCTAGATGCCTTAATTTGATCAGAAATCCAACCTAAGGAGCCCTTTTGTTCAAATCAAAAGGAAGCACCTGAAGAAGAGGTAATTATTTTATCACCTCTTTCAAAGTTATTTTCTTCCCACTTCATATATCTCTGTTTTTTACATAAAAAAATAATAACTCTACTAACATATACATAATGATTTGTTATTATAAAAATTTCACAACTATATTCAATATTATATCCATCCTATTAATGAAAAAGTTACCAAATGTTCATACGTACGACTTACCGTCTCCACGTCGTGGTGTAGTTTGTTATTCAACATATCATTTTTTTGGATGTGTATAATAATGAGTATAATTTATGTAAATAATAAATATAACATGTTAATTATTCTTTATATATAATATAATATCAAATTACATATGATTTCACCATCAATAGAATGATATTGTCGCTCGTGCTTACGTACGGCTTACCGTCTCCACGACGTGATGAGATTTCATTCCCCATCGTAACCATTCAAGAATAATTTTCATTTGATGATTAAAAATAATTTTTAATAACTTAATATCATTATGGATATGAATCAAATACATCATATCCATAAAAAAACATGACATACATAACAAAACATATAAAGGAAAATGAATCTGTTAACACCCAAAACAATGATACTACTGAAATATTATTAATAAAGAAATATTAGAGGATAATATATGATATCATATTTATGTATGTGGTTATTGTATAATTTAATAAAAATTATTTAACCATTATAAAAGATGGTAACATACCCCCCACTAAGTAAAAGTACAAGGTAAGGGTTAATTTTACAATATTTTTATTATCCGAGGTTATTTATACGTAAGTATCTACTGGGACTTATTTATCATCCAAATTCATGTTTCTTAAAAATGTATTTTAAAACATTTTTAATATTTTCTAGACTATGTATTAAAGTCATTTATACCCTTTTTTGACTTTTTATGAAATATTTTTAAAGGAATCTTTCCATCGTTTTCCAAACAAGGTACATTATTAACTTTTTGAAAAATTAAGAAAAGAATGTTTTTTTAAATTATATGGAGGGTGAAGATATTTTCCTCCATTATAACACCTTAAAAGCATCCCTTAAAATCATATATGAATATTTTCAAAAAAAATGTTTTCTTTTATAATTATGTGACTTTTAAATGATTTCAAAGTAGAAGGAAATATTTCTCTCAAATAGTTGTTTGATTGATTTCATCTATGTCAACATCTATTGTTGGATTTTATGTTTAATTGAAGTTGATTAATTATGATACAATATTCCATATTGTATTGATAGTTTTATGACTTGTTTGACTGTGGATGTGCTAATTTTATGTCATTCATGATTTATGGTTAAAGTATTAATATTTAGTATGTTAGTTTAATTCGAATGTTTATGTTATGTTTAACCATTTTAATATTAGGAATGTATTAGACATAGTAAGTGACAGGTAGGGACCAATATATCCCCTAGATGCATCTTCAGGTCTCATGAGACAAACTAGGGTCTTGGAATAAGGCCTTGATAATATTTTTATTTATATTCTTGGAATGAGGCCTTGACTATGTGGTTATGATGTCCGTCATTATGTATTACATCATTATGAGATTAGATATTGATATTACTTGTGTTTATTTTACTTGTAGAATATGCATGTGAATAAATAAGTCAAATTATTTGATTTATCTTTACCATATTATGTTGAATTTTAAGTTTAAAAGGCTTGTATTTTATCCTTATACATTGGATTAAATGTTTATGCTTATTTATGATAGTTTCCTCAATATTGGTATCCTTACTGAGCATCTGATCTCACCCCATTCTTATGTTTTAATATTTACAGGGTGCGAAAAAGTATATTATGACTGACCTACAAGGATATGCCAAGGAATATGAGTGTTTTTAATGGAGACACATTTTTTCTTTTTCATTTCATAATGTAATGTAAAAATTATGTATGTATGTAGTACTTCCAAGCCTACTAAACTATTTAGTCTTTTGGGAATTAATCTCTTGTGATCTTGACAATGTTATGTAATAATACACCAAATCTAGGTAACTGGGGTTGGGGCATTATAGTTGGTATTACAAGAAGTTTAGTACAAACCATAAAAACTAGATTTAGAAAAACTCTGATTTGAGAACATTAAATTAAGATAAAATTTGGGTATTAGTATGGAAGAACATCCAAATTTTTTGGTAATGTAGATATTATGTGGGTTTTACAAGAAATACATCACTATCTAGATACTACAAATGGACCTGGTTCTGGCACAGATGTACCTTGGAGTGAAAACTATGACAATGATTTTCAGGCTTGACTTGAGGTATCCTGGTACATGACAACAAGTCTTACTACACACCTAATTTTACACTACTAGGGGATATAATTAATATAATTCACATTTTATTTACAAATCATTATGAAGGATTTATGAGTAAATATTTACCCAAAGAAAACATTTTTATGATTATGGATTATATACATAAACTGATATGTTATTTATTTTACAAGTTTGGAATTAAGAATTGTGATTCATAAACTAATCTAGTGTATGCCATTGTTTAGAAATGGAGCCCTATAGAAGGAATGAAAACAATATCAATACACGTAATCCATGTAGGGATTTCCCTTCTATTCAAGATAATTATAATGGAGCTGGTGATGAAACTGGTGTTGAAAATCTTATAACCATACTGGGACAACTCACCCAGGTTATAAATAATTACCTTACCCGTATAGAGCACCCTGATCCACAACGCGGAGGTTCAATGTCAGACCGCTTCATGAGGAAACAACCACCATCATTCAATGGGACTACAAATCCATTTGTATCTGATCAATGGATAATTTACTTAGAGAAAATATTTCATGATTTGGGGAGTAACAAAAGGGAAAAATTTGTCTTGGCATTTTATCATCTCTCAGGAGATGCTGATCAATGGTGTTCATTAATTAAAAACACAAAGGAGGATGAAGAAGTATCAAATATGGAATGGAGGGTGTTTAAAGAGCTTTTCTTGAAAAAAAATACTGTCCTCGTGAACATCGAGCGGATATGGAAAGACAATTTCTGAGTCTGACGTTAAAATAGGATGAGAATGTCCCAAAGTATGAGGCTAACATTAAAAGGTTAGAAAGGCATCCTGAAGATTATATACATAACTCAATAAGTAATATTGACCAATTCTATGATGGGTTAAAACAATTTCTTCATTGAGAATTAGTATCATAATCCTTCTCTTTGTACAAAGATATAGTCTCATGTGCTATCAAGATAGAAAATGAATTCTCTATGTCATATGAATTTAAAGCGAATCAAGAAAAGAAGAGATCTTCTGAACACTCTGGAAAAGAAAATAAGGGGAATAAGGTAAAAGTTGAATTTACATCCTACAGTAATTGTGGGAAGAAACACCTTGGTACATGCCTAAAGGGGATGAGAGTTTGTTACAAGTGTAGAGAAAAAGGCCAATGAGATCGTGATTGAAAGGGGAAGAAAGAGTCTTTCAATTTTCAATTCTACAATTGTAAAGAGATGGGGTATTATTCAAATTATTTTCCTAAGCGTCAAAGAAACTTACCATAGAAAAGGCCAAGGGAGAAAGGCTAAGCTTATGTGATCACAACTGTTAAGGATGAAGTTTTAAATAATGCGGCGGGAGGTACTTAAATCATTTCCTCAAAGTTATCCAATTCTTTCTTTGATTTTGGATCATCACGTTCTTTTATATCTTCCCAGTTTTTAAAGAAAATTAGATATTTCCAATTTGACTTATTAAGGAAGTTGTCAGTTTTCAATCAGTTACCATTATGTGATATAAAAGTGCTTTATCTGATAATCTTATTGTCATAACCATGTTATAATTTGATATAATTCTCAGTATGGATTAGATTTCAGACCATGATGTGAACATTTATTGTAAGAAGAAAGAGGTTACAATTTTTGATGATGATAAGGAATCCCTTATCTTTAGAGCAGAAATATCACCATCTGATTCTCATCTAGATCCACCCCTAGTAGATCTACTAAATTAAATTATGGGGGATGAATGTAGTGAAATAACTATGGGTGAGGAAAGTAATTTTTAAATAGATAATGTACACGTTGTGGAAGAATATGTTGATGTGATTTCAAGGGATTTACCTGGACATCCTCCTAAATAAGAAATTGAGTTTTTCATTGACTTAATTCCTGGTTCAATGCCCATATCGAATACCCCTTATAGAATGGCCATTATAGAATTAGTGGAACTAAATAAACAACTAGAGGAATTGAGTAATAAAGGATTTATTCACCCTAGTGTTTCTCAATAGGGAGAACCTGTTCTTTTTGTTAAGTAGAAAGACAGATCTATGAGGTTGTGTATTGACTATTGGGAGATTAATTATATAACAATTAATAACAAGTATCCCCTACTACACATTTATGATTTATTTGATCAACTTCCTAGAGCTCAATATTTTTCAAAGATTGAACTTCGATCTGGATACCATCAGTTGTGCGTGAAGAAAGAAGACATTCCAAAGACATCATTTCAAACTAGGTATGGGCATTATGAGTATATAGTAATGTATTTTGGACTGACTAATGCACCCTATGTTTTCATGGATATAATTAATAGTGTTTTAAAGGAATATCTTGATTAATTTTTTTTGGTATTTATTGATGATATCTTAGTATACTCCAAAATCTATGAAGATCATGAAAATAACTTGCGCACTATTCTGAAAACTCTTAGAAGAAATGAATTATATGAAAAGTATTTCAAGTGTGAATTATGGCTTCAAGAATTTTTTTCTTGTCTATATTGTCTCTAAGGATGGAATCTATGATTATTATTCAAGGACAAGGGAAATCCAAGAATGGATAACACTGACTACTATAACTAAGGTACGCAGTTTTATTGGTTCATCAGGTTATTATCAGCATTTTGTCTTGAATTATGCCTGATTGGATTACCCTTTAACCAAGATCACATGTAAAGGGATTAAATTTGTTTGGGAAAAAAGAGTGTGAAGAATGTTTTGAAGAATTTAATATAAGATTAGTCAATTATCCTATATTTACTCTACCATCGGTGAATGATGGGTTTGTTTTTTATATTGATTCTTCAAAGAAAGGACTTGGTTGTGTCCTTCTACAGAATGATAGAGTTATTGTCTATGCATCACAAAAGATCAAAATTCATGAACAAAAATATCATACTCATGATCTTGAGTTATAAGTTTTAATATTTTCTCTAAAGATATGGAGACGCTATCTCTATAGTTAAAAATGTGAGATATATACTAATCACAAGAGTTTGAAGTATATTTTCTCATAGAAAGAACTCAACATGAGACAAAGAATATGGCTTGAACTACTCAAGGATTATGATTTCACAATAAACTTCCACCTAGGGAAGAAAAATAATGAGGAAAATTATTTTAGCAGAAAGGTTCATGGTGTTCTAAACAAGATGAGAGTTGAAAGGGATTCTATGTTCATGTATATAGTAAATATGGGTATGGGAATAACCATGGAAGGTGAAACATCAATACCTTTTCAAAAATTTTCCAAACCATCTTTACTAGAAAGTATAAAATGTTCTCAAACTGATGATGAGTAGTTTCAAAATAGAATTAAAGATGTGAATGATGGTAGATTGATTAACTTCGTATATGAAGATAGGATTTTGAAATTTGGGAAGAGGATTTGTGTTCCCGACATACCTGGTCTAAAAAGAGAATTTTTGGATGATGCTCATAGCTCCAATTTATATATAAAACCTGGTAGCACTAAGATGTATAAATATCTACAGGAAAATTTTTGGTGGGACAACGTGAAGATGGATATTTCTGATTATGTTTCAAGATCTATGGTTTGTCAATAGGTGAAGGTTGGAAGACAATATCCTAGAGGATTCATGAAACCTCTTCCCATACCTGAGTGGAAATGGGATGATCTTATGATGGACTTTGTCAAGGGGATACCAAAGACTCCTAGAAGGAATGATACAATATGGGTCATTGTTGATCATCTTACCAAGTCAACAAATTTTCTTGCTATAAGAGAATATTTACAACTTTAAAGTTTAGAGAGACTATATATTAATGAAGTTGTAATACTTCATGGAGTACCCCTATCAATTGTTTCTGATCGTTACCCCTGTTTTACCTCAAGATTCTAAAAAATTCTTTAGAAATCCCTAGATATTGAACTTCATTTGAGCACTGCCTACCACCCTCAAACTGATGGACAATCAGAATGGACTATTAAAACCTTAAAATACATGTTGAGATCTTGCTCACATGACTTTAAAGGTATGTGGGATCAGTATTTACCTATGGTATAATTTTTCTATAATAATAGCTTCCATTCAAGTATTCAGATGGCACCATATGAAGCGTTATATGGAACGAGATTTCCCACACTAACTTGTTGGTATGATGTTGGTGAAAGAAAACTCGTAGGCCTAGAACTTATTGAGGAAACAATGGAAAAGGTGAAGATTATCCAAACCCACATCATAGCAGCTCAAAGTAGGCAAAAGGGATATGTAGATAATAGAAGGAAGGATTTGGAATTTCAAGTGGGTGATCATGTTCTATAAAAGGTATCTCCATGGAAGGGTGTTATATGATTCAGTAAAAAGGGTAAATTAATTCCTAGGTACATCATACCTTTTGAAATTCTAGAATGAATTGGAGTTGTAACATACCATTTTGCGATGCCGCAAAGTCTCTCCAAAGTTTATGATGTGTTCCACGTATCACTGTTGAGAAAATACAAGACAGACCCAACACATGTACTTACCTATGAAGAAATATAAATGGAACCCGATCTGTCTTATTGTGAAGAGCCTATCATAATTCTTGATACCAAAGAACTAGTGTTGAGAAACTGGACGACTAGTCTGGTAAAAGTTCTTTGAAGAAACTATAAAATGGAAGAGGCAACGTGGGAACCTGAGGAACTTATGATGAAGAACCACTTGAATCTTTTTATGTAGTAATATTCTAGAAATTTTGAGGATGAAATTATTTGAAGGATGGAATAATGTAACCCCCCAAGATTCCACGATATTCTTCTCTTTGATTAATACAATAGCTTGTGTTGTACGCAGCTCCGAGTTCTAGCACACCATGACCAATCAAACTAGCCATTTAAGAAAGTAGTTATGAATAATAATACCCACTTTTTGAAATTTTATACATTTTATTTTTCAAAATAGACTTTATTTTTTTTGAATAGTAACTTTTGAATTTTATTTACACAGTTAAAAGTAAATAGGGTAATTAAAGGACGAAATAATACTATAATAATATAAAATTAGCCCCAAAAATGTTATAATTTTATTGGATAAGTATTTTTTGAAAAAAATAAAACTTATGAAAAAAATGATATCCTTTTTGATCCATTTGGGTTAGATTAGGACATTTATTATATTTTATTTAAAGAAGAGTTAGAAGTTTTAAATTCAATGTTTCATAACTAATTTCTTTTAATATAGGGTTAAACATAAGATAAATTCGACTATAAATATTCACTGTAAATATAAAATTATTTCCTACATCATGGTATTTTATTTATAATTTTTAGACATTAAATAATTAAATTTATTTATAACACAATGATGATGCAGTAATTACCTTATTAATAAAGGATTAAAATAATTGATATTATAAATACTAAAATAAATGTAAATTGAAACTTTTGATGCCCTAAAATAATTTTATAGGTGAATATAACATGTTATGGTTGATTAAATGTATTTTTTTGGAGTAATCAAGTTGTTATGACTTTCACAAAAACCAAATACTAAATATTGTCAAAATTGACATAAATGAGTTTAAAAAAAATACTATTTTATCATATGATATAATATTCCTAAAAATATAAGATTTGGAAAAATGAATTATATAATTTTATATAGGTTATTAATGAACCACTTGAGGTTTTCTTGGCATTTTATAGTAACTATATTAACCATGTAGTATAAAAATACAAGAAGACATGGTAAAAGTTAAACTATTTAACTAACAATTAAATCTAAAAGATAAGGTTAATATGGTGACCTAAACTTGTCTAAAACCTATTGGTTGAGAGGATTTATACCCATAACCACCTTATTATCTAAATAAATCCTTTTAATTCTATTATAAACCAAAAATAATTTTATAATAAATTAATATTTCAAGATTTTCTTAAAGTGCCCCTCACCCCTCTTATAAAAGGGTAGTTCGAATTCCCTTAAATTCATACCTCCAAAGCCATTTTTCATGGCCAAACGCCAATAATATCACCTAAAAACTACCCTCAATTAAACCTAGAGGACTTAATTTGATCATAAATCCAACCTAAGAAGCCCTTTTATTCAAATTAAAACGAAGCACCTGAAGAAGAGGTAATTATTTTATCACCTCTTTCAAAGTTATTTTCTTCTTCCACTTCCTCTTTCTTTGTTTTTTCTATACTAAAATAATAACTCCAGTAACTTATACATAATGAGATGTTATTATAAATATGTTAAAACTATATTTATTATTCTATCCATCCTATGAAGTACAAAGTCACCATACGTACGTACGTACGACTTACCGTCTCTACGTCATGGTGTAGTTTGTTATTCAACATTTCATTATTTGGATGGGTATAATAATGTGTATAGTTGATTTAAATAATAAATATAACATGTTAATGATTCTTTATATATAATATAACATCCAATTAAATACAGTTAACCATCAATATAATGATATTGTCACTCATTCCTACGTACGGTTTACTGTCTCCACGATGTGATGAAATTTCATTCCCCATCGCAACCATTCAAGAATAATTTTCATTTTATGATTAAAAATAATTTTTATGAACTTAATATCATTCTGGATATGAATAAAATACATCTTATCCATAACAAACATTACTTATGTAACAAATCATATAATGGAAAATGAATCAGTTAACACCCGAAACAATGATAGTACTGAAATATTATTAATAGAGCAATATTAGAGGATCATATATGATATCATATTTATGTATGTAGTTCTTGTATAATTTAATAATAATGATTTAACCATTATACAGGAGGTTAACGTACCCTCTATGAAGTAAAATTACAAGGTAAGGATTAATTTGACAATCTCTTTATTATCTGATGTTGTTTATACGTAAGTATCTACTGGGCCTTATTTATCATACACATCCATGTTTCTTAAAAATACATTTTAAAACATTTTTAATATTTCCTAGACTATGGGTTAAAGTCATTTATTCATTTTTTTTACATTTTATAAATTTTTTTAAAGGATTCTTTCCATCATTTTCCAAACAAGGTACTTTATGACCTTTTCAACAAATTAAGGAAAGAATGTTTTTTAAAATTATATGGTGGATGAAACTATTTTTATAACAACCCTAATTTTTATTACACACTTAAACCTGATTTATTACATAAAATATTCACTTGATACAACATAGAAGATCGAGAGGTCTAGTGTGTTTGGGTCTTAAGAACATTACATAACATCTTAGAACATAAAACACAAAACATATTTATTGAAAACTTCCTTTACATGACCACTACATTCACTCATACTTAGCATTGCATGGGATAAACTGAGAACATGCATAAGAAAAGGGTGAGATATAAAGGTAAGTAAGGGAATAAACATGTAATAACATGAGGAATACAATACATGTTAGAAAATAAGAATATCAATGGAGCATAAGAGAAACATGAACATAAAGGCATGATAAAACATGATAATCATAACATGGAAATGTGGAAACAACACTTAACATGGAATTAGCATTATCCAAGGCTCATTGCACATGGAGCATGAGTAAACCCTCATTGAAAATAAAGCATGAGTAAAACCTAGTTTCACTTAAATTAGAATGATTCAACACCCATTTTACATGATGTATCATGATACTATACTTTACCCAATGCATTGGAGCGCTATCATGGCACACCCTTCTTAAACATTTCATTTCATGCATAAGTGTGCCACATTTATCATGGAATCAATTTACATCATAAGATATTCCAAGATTAAGTATTGTGGAATTAATACAAGAAATTACCATTAAATATTTATATGTTTATTAAGGTTAATACCCAAGAGACATGGGTATGGTATTCACTAAACAATGATCTTGTCTTGAAAAAACGCGTTGCAATTTCGGCAGCATAACGACGTGATATAAGGATTCATGAAAATAGTTTATGAGATAGAAAAGGGTGTCTCATCATATTTACATTAAATGGATAGTAATGGGGTCATATAGATACATTTACCATGAAACGTAATGGAATTTAGATGCACAATACAATAGAACTACTTGGATGTAAAAGAGGAGAGAGAAATCCCTCACGGAATTTTGGCATGGTAAGGGTGTACATGGAGGGATTTAATGAGAGAGAAAGGGGTCTATAATCATACAACCATAAAGAGAACAGTATGGGGGAGGTTTAAAATCATACCCCAACATTTTTAATTGAAAAAATGGGCATAACTACTTAAATAATATTAGACAAAAATGAGAAAGGAAGAAATCCCTTACTTGGAAGTGTGATCCCAAAGGCTTAGGAGAGGCTTGAGAGAGGATTATTGGGAGCTTGGGTCACCTTTTGAGGATTCTAGAGAGATGAGGGCAGGGGTTGGTTGAACTCCAAAGGCTTTGAGTGAAGAGGAAGTGGAGCTTGGGTGGGTTTATATTGGAAAGGAGAGGGAATTCATTATTATTTAGGTTTGGGACACCTCACATTAAACTAATCAATACTACAAACCAGACCATGGATTTTTCCCATGGTTTTTGCCAAAGGGGATTGAAAAAAAATATTTTATAAGGCCAATGGATGAACTTCTTAAAATAATAGGGTTGCTTATGTGGAGGTGAGTGACACTCTCAAGGAAAACAATTTAAAAAGAGAAAATGTTTTATAAGCCTTGAAGGGTCTACTAAAGCATTGTAAAATAAATCAAACAAACCAAAAATCACAATAGTTTTATTGTAAAAAATATATTGTCTAAAAATAATTTTTATATTATTTTATTACATCACTATTGGGTCAGTATGATGTCATAAAACATATTATATATTTAAATGATATTTATTTTTTACCCAAATATTCGACTGACTTGGAAAATTATGAAAAATTAACTATTGGATAATTTCGACATCCTGATTCCAAAAATAATATTCATTTTATCTAAATAATTTTATAAATATCTTAATTTTTAATTTTAAAATAAAAACCGATATTTACCGAAAATTCATGGGTTCTGACAAAAACAGTCTTCAAACCTTAATAAAAATTACAATTGCATTCAGAAAATTATATGATCATTTATATTTCATAAAAAGTAATTTAATAATAATATTTTATTAAAATATTATTTAATTCCAAAATCCCTTAATTCATTAAAATATATTACTTAGTTGAATATCAACTAAAAATACTATTTGTGCTTTTAAAAACTATTTACAAAGTAACAATAATAAAATGAATGCATAATTCTTTATACAAAAATAATGTACATTTTCATAGTGCTAGGGTATTGTTAAATAACCCCTTATAACACCCACATAAGACTGAAGGGTAAGATGTGCGATGGTGACAGACTCTTGGGGTGGCTTGGATAACATCGCTTGGGTGGTAATCTCTATTAACTTCCACTTCTCCCGTAGTTGGTTCCGCTCAAGCTTAACATCTTCAAGATCGGCTTGGGATTGGTCAAGAGTGAATCCCAATTATGCCACCTCCTTTACAAGCTCTGAAAAATGGGATTCGTACGGGACAAGCCTACTGGATGAGGCCATCACTTCCTTTGTCTAATTAAATTGGATTTGTTAAAGCCCTATATTTATACTAATCAGGTGATCACTGTTCAATGGATATATTAGCAGAGATCAAAATTTTTAATAGTATTTTAATATCCAGAAACATAAAAAAATGAAGCTCACATTTTATATAACCATAATAAGACATTTAATTAGATTAAGATGAATTTTCATTAATGAAAGTTTGGGTGGTTACAATCTTCCCCCCTTAAGAAATTTCACCCTCAAAATATCCTTTTACCAAACTAAAATAGATGTGGGTGACTTTTCTTCATCACTTACTCTAATTTCCATGTCGCTTCTTAAAACTTGTGGTTTCTCCACAACACCTTGACGAGGGGAATTGTCTTATTTCATATAACTTTTTCTATACAATCTAAGATCTTCACTGGTTGCTCCTCATAAAAAAGATCATCCTCTAGCTATACTACCTTTGAAGAGAGTACATGTGAAGGGTATGGTATGTAATTTTTTAAGTGGGATACATGAAATACATCATGTACTTTTTCCATGGTTGGTGGAAGTGCTAGTCGATAGGCCACAGCCCTAACACGATCAAGAATCTCGAAGGGGAAAATGTACCTTGGACTTAAATTCACTTTCTTTCCAAACCTCATTACCTTATTCCATGTAGGTATGCGTAGAAATACCATGTCTCTAACATTAAACTCAAGGTCTCGTCAATGGTTATATGCATAACTCTTTTGTCGACTCTAGGCTCCTTTGATATGCTGCTGAATGGTTTTCACCTTCTCCACTATTTCTTCGACCATTTTTGGTCCTAGCAGCTTACGCTCACCAACTTCATCCCAACATGCCAGAGTTCTGCACATCTTCCCATACAAGGCTTTATAAGGTGTGATTTGGATGCTTTAGTGGAAAATAATTTTGTAGGAGAATTCAACCAGTGGAAGATGTTGGTACCACGCTCCTTTGAAGTCCATAGAACATGATCTCAACATTTCCTCAAGTGTTTGGATAGTCCACTTAGATTGGACATCAGTTTTGAGGATGATAATACATACTAAAGTTCAGCTTAGTATCTATAGCATGTTGAAGGATCTTCCAAAATTTAGAGGTGAATCTTGGATCTCGATCAGATACAATAGATAGTGATACTCCACGTAGCCTTACCACTTCCTTCATATATATATGTGCCAGTTGATCGAATGAGAAATCCTCCCAAATTTCAATAAAGTGTGCATAATTTGTAAGATGATCCACAAAAACCTAGATTTCATTGTTTCCTTTAGATGTCTTCGAAATTCCAATGACAAAGTCTATGGTGATGTCCTCCCATTTCCATACTGGTATGGGTAATGGTTGAATCATCTCCTTAGACTTCAGCCTCTCTACCTTAACTTGCTGACACACTAGGCACTTTGAGGTATACTCAGTGATCTCCTTCTTCATATTATCTCTCCAATAATTCTTTCATAGATCTCGATACATCTTTTTGTTTCTTGGATGAATAGGGAAATTTGAACTATGTGCATCATCTAAAAGTTACTTCCTCAGCTCCAGACTTGATGGAATACATAGTCTTTTCCCAAATCTCACAATTTCTTCTTCATTAACATTTAACTATGAGGATTTCCCTTTTTTGATAGCTTCCACTCTCTTCTGAATTCCCACATCATCCTTTTGAGCATCCTTTAACCTTTATAAAAGAGAAGGTTGAGCAATCATTTGTGAAAGGATTGATGATTTTCTCTTCTTTATGACTCCCCCGTCCATCTTCATCAAATCTAAGAAGATTGGATCCTTCTCAATTCTCATCAATGATAGAATTGATGGGTCCTTTTTACTTAGAGCATCCGCCACCTCATTCGCTTTCCCAGGGTGGTAATATATTGAGCAGTCATAGTCTTTGATCAGCTCTAACCATATTCATTGGAACATGTTCAACTCTTTCTGTGTGAATATATACTTGAGGCTTTTATGGTCCATATATATTTCACACATCTCTCTAAAGAGATAATTCTGCCGAAATTTTAAAGCGAAGATCACCTTAGCTAACTCCAAATCATGTCTTGGATAATTCTTCTCATGAACTTTATATTTCCTTGAATAATAAGAAATGACTTTTTCATTTTGCATCAACATATAGCCCATGCCCTTCTTCTAATCATCAATGAATACCACAAAAAGTTCTCCACTTGTTGGTAAAGTGTGCACAGGAACAGTGATAATCCTCCTTTTTAACTCTTTGAATCTTTCTTTGCACTCTTCACTCTATGAAAAATTTACTCTGTTTTAAGTTAGATTGGTAATAGGTTTAGAAAATTGTGAGAAATTTCCCACAAATTATCGATAATATCCAGCTAACCCCAAGAAGATACGAATATCCGTTACCGATGTTAGCCTCAGCCATCCCTCAATTGCATCTGTTTTGGAGGGATCCATAGATATCCCATTGCTTTTGATGATATGGCCCAAGAATGAGACCTCATTCAACCAAAACTCACACTTTCTTTACTTTTCTTAGAGATTCTCCTTCCGCAAGGTCTCTAGTACAGTTCTTAGATGCTCCTCATGATCCTCTTTGGTTTTGGGGTATATTAGAATATCATCTATAAATACTACCAAAAATTTGTCGAGGTAATCCCTAAAGACTCTTTTCATCAAGTCCATGAAGATTGCTGGAGGATTAGTGAGTCCAAAAGTCATTACTATGAAATCATAGTGCCTGTATCTTGTATAAAAAGAAGTCTTGGGGATATCTTCCTTCTTTACCCTTACTAGATAATATCCTGACCGCAAATCCACCATGGAGAAGTATTGTTCTCCATGCAGATGATCTAACAATTCATCAATTCATGGGAGAGGATACTTGTTATTTATCATGATTTTGTTAAGCTCACGATAATCGATGAAAAGGCGCATTGAACCATCCTTCTTCTTGACGAAGAGGACTGGTGCACCCCATGGTGAAGAACTTGGGCATATAAACCCTTTATCCAGATTCTCCTATAGTTGTTTCTTTAGATCCTCAAGATCCACAATAGCCATTATATATGGAATCTCGGAGCCAGATACGCGTGCTCATAGGGAAGTAATATCCATGAGAAAAAATGATGGAGATAAAGAAGATTCATCTTCCTCCTTGCACTTGTATAGAATCGGGGGTCGATTCTCTACATGGAGAGTGATTTCCCTCTCACAACAATTTATGTTGGATCTATATAAGGAAAGCCAATCCATACCAAGAATTGAGTCAAATTCCACCAGAGGGAGTATGAGGAGGTTTACTGGGAAATTCAATCCACAGATTATGACAGGGGAGGAGTTATATTCATGGGATGCAATGATTTCCCCATTTTCCATACTCACCGACATCTTTACTTCCATTATTTTTGGTGGTGTGGGGATTGTCCTACTAAACTTTTGGGATATAAAAGAATGCGTAGAACCTAAATCAAAAAGTTTGTTCACTATTATTGAATGAATAACTAGCATACCTGTCACCACTTCATTTTCGGGGTTCACTTCGGTAATAGTGATGGAAAAAGCTCTCCCTTGGTGCCTTGTAGGTTGTTGGTTACCTCTGAATACCCTTGGATTAGGGAAGTGATTTTCAAGATTCCCTAGTTCTTTACAGTTGTAGAAATGAACAATTCATTGAGGTTTGAATGAAGCATTCCTATCCTCTGTTGCAGTCGTGGGTTTTTCTTGTTGGTAGTTAACAGCTAGGTTCCCTTCTCTTCCACACCTAAAGAATTTCCTCATCCCCTCCAGGAAATTTTTGGGGTGATTCTTTTCACACATTTGGAAAGTGGGGTGTTGGATCTTTATAGGACCATTGGATTTATCCATCGGACCACCAACATTGAAGTCCACCTTACGCTTATTATCCCCATGATACCCCTGAGATTCTCTGATCGCCATTTCAACCTTGAGGGCACATCAGACAATTTCCTCATAGCTGTCGAAGTCACGGATCCCAGCGCTTTCTGTAGGCTAGGTTTCAGCCCACCAAAGAAGCGATAAACCTTGAATTCGATGGGTAACGACAAAGCCAGAGGTATATCGTGCGAGGCTTGTGAAGTTTTCCTCATACTCTTATAGAGATTCATTGTCTTTTTTCTTGAGGGAAAATAAGTCCCTTTCCATATTAAACCAGAGGGTGTGTGGAAAATATTTATTGAAAAAAATCTTCCAAAAATCCTTCCATTCCAATGCCTCGATATCTTCCTCAGGATTCGTATTTTTGATCAATATCCACCATTGATCAGCTTCACCTTCCATATGATAAGCATCCAGAAGAACCTTCTCTTGTTTGGAACATTTAAGGATGGAGGAGATCTTTTCAGTTGAGTTGATCCATTTTTCATCGATTGAGGGATCAGAAGATCCATTAAAAGTAGGAGGACTTTGTATCATAAATCTATAGATAGAAACTTGTTCTTTCTTAGGGGGGGTTTAACATTCCTCTTGACCCATGTTTCTATTCAAATCTTGAGTTAACTGAGAGATAAGTGTGACAAAGTTTGTGATTCCCGCTCCCATCAGATTGGGCATCTCATTAGCAAAATCATCACATTGATCTTCACATCAGTTGTTAGCCCAAGTCCTCCTATTAACGAACATTGGCTGGAATAAAAATAAATTTAGGGGTAACACATAAAGGGTAATCCAAGGATAAAATAGATGACTTATAAATAACTTTTATTTCCTTAACTTATGAATCTATATGCTTCAATATATGTTATCCGTGATCTACTTTGTTACATGTAGTAATAGAAGAATTTTTTTTATTCCCTTAATAATGGTTCATACTAATATTGTGAATTTACCAAAGCATATCCCCTGAGAGTGTCATAACCAGGAGTGCATAAAGTCCCGTTTTTGTGCACTAGTTCCCATTTGAGTCTAGCTCAAAGCAGTTTTTTCGGGTTTTACCCCTAGGATACATCTATGCTAGAGCTGCCTCTACCTGGTCATATCCCTACAGGGATGTATTTTCTTGATAAACCACTTACTAAATACTCACCAATACTTAGGGATGTTTTTATTATAATTATTCTTGTATCTAATTCTTCACTAGGGTTTTCTAATCCTAATCCCAAAAAATAACTAAACCTATCATATGATACAAGCTATAACAACCCTGATTTTTATTACACACTTAAACCTGATTTATTACATAAAAAATTCACTTAATACAACATATATTACCAAGAGGTCTAGTGTCTTTGGGGCTTAGGAACATTACATAACATATTAGAACATAAAACAAACAACATACTTATTTAAAAGATCCATTACATGACCACTACATTCTCTCATACTTAGCATTGCATGGGATAACCTGAGGACACACATAAGAAAAGGGTGATCTATAAAGCCCAGTAAGATAATAAACATGGAATAACATGATGAATACAATAAATGTTATAAAATAGTCATATCAGTGGAGTACAAGAGAAACATGAACATAAAGGCATGATAAAGCATGATAATCATAACATGGAAATGTGGCAACAACACTTAACATGGAATTAGCATGAGCAAAGGATCATTTCACATGGAGCATGGATAAACCCTTATTGCACATGAAGCATGAGTAAAACCTCATTTCACTTAAATTAGCATGAGTCAACACCCATTGAACATGACATATCATGATACTATACTTTACCCAATGCATAGGAGTGCTATCAGGGCACACCCTTCTTAAACATTTCATTTCATGCATAAGTGTGCCACATAGATCATGGAATCAATAAAAATTATAAGTTATTCCATAATTAAGTAATGTAGAATAAATAAATTAATGTAAAATTAAATATATATATGTTTATAAAGGTTAATACCATTGATAGAGACATGGGTATGGTATTCACTACTCAAAGATCTTAGCTTGGAAAAACGCGGTGCAATTTCAGAAACATAACGGCGTGACATAAGGATTCATGAAAATAGTTGATGAGATAGAAAAGGGTGTCTCATCATATGTACATGAAATGGACAGTAAGGGGGTCATATGGATACATTTCCCAACAAACATAATGGTTTTAGATGCATAATACAAAAGAATTACTTGGATGTAAAAGAGGAGAGAGAAATCCCTCACGGAATTTCGGCATGGTAACGGGTGTACATGGAGGGATTTAATGAGAGAGAAAGGGGTATCCCATGATCCAAAAATAAATAGGAAAGTATGGGGGAGGTTATAAATCATACTCCCACATTTTTAATTGAAAAAAAGGGCATAACAACTTAAATAAAATTAGAAAAAAATGAGAAAGGAAGAAATACCTTACTTGGAAGTGTGATCCCAAAGGCTTGGGAGAGGCTTGAGAGAGGCTTCCTGGGAGCATAAGGAACCTTGGGAAGATTATATAGAGAGGAGGGAAGGGGTTGGTCGAACTCCAAAGGCTTTTAGTGAAGAGGAAGTGGGAGCTTGGGTGGATTTATATAGGAAAAAAGAGATAATTCTTTATTATTTAGGTTTGGGACACCTCACATTAAACTAATCAATACCACAAACCAGACCATGGTTTTTGCCCATGTTTTTTTCCAAAGGGGAGTATAAATAAATATTTTATAAGAAAAATGGCCGAAACTTTTACAATAATAGGGTTGCTTATGTGGAGGTGAGTCACACTCTCATGGAAAACAATTTAAAAAGACAAAATGTTTTTTAAACCTTGAAGGGTCCATTAAAGCTTTGTAAAATAAATCAAACAAACAAAAAAATCACATTATTTTAATGGTAAAACATACATTGTACTAAAAGAATGTTTATATTATTTTATTACATCACTATTGGGTCCTTATGATGTCATAAAACACATTATATTTTTAAACGGTATTTATTTTTTACCCAAAAATTCGGTTGTCTTGGAAAATTATGAAAAATTCACTGTTGGATAATTTCAAAGTCCTGATTCAAAAAATAATATTCATTTTATCTAAATAATTTTATAAATATGTGAATTTTTACTTTTAAAATAAAACCGACATTTACTAAAAATTCATGTGTTTTGACAAAAACAGTTTTCAAACCTTAATAAAAATTACATTAGCTTTAATACAATTATATGATCATTTATATTTAATAAAAATTAATTTAATAATAACATTTTATTAAAATATTATTATATTCCAAAATCCATTAATTCATAAAAATATATTTCTTAGCAGAATATTAACTAAAAATACTATTTGTGCTTTAAAAACTATTTACATAGTAACAATAATAAAATGAATGCACATTATTTATACATAAATAATTTACATTGTAATAGTGCTAAGGTATTATTACATAACCCCTTATAAAACCCGTATAATACTGAAGGGTAAGGTGTGCGATGGTTAGAGACTCTTGTGGTGGCTCGGATAACATCGCTCTGGTGGTAATCTCTATTAACTTACACTTCTCTTGTAGTCGGTTCCGCTCAAGATTAATGTGTTCAAGCTCAGCTTGGTCTTAGTCAAGAGTGAATCCCAATGAATCCACCTTCTTTAAAAGCTCCAAAAAATGGGCTTCATACGGGGAAAGTCTTCTGGATGAGGCCATCACTTCCTTTTTTTGAGTAAATTGGATTTGTTAAAGCCCTATATTTATACTAATCAGGTGATCACTGTTCAATGACTATATTAGAAATGGTCACAATTCTTAATAGTATTTTAAAATCCAGAAACATAAACCAATGAAGTTTACATTTTATATAACCATAATAAGAAATTTCATTAGATCAAGAAGAATTTTAATTAATGAAAGTTTGGGTCGTTACAATTTTCCACTGTTATAACACCTTAGAAGCTTCCATTACAAGAATATATGAATATTTTAAAAATAAATGTTTTCTTTTATAATTATGCGAACTTTAAATGATTTCAAAGTAGAAGGAGATATTTCTAAAAAATTGTTTTTTGGATTTATTTCATCTATATCAACATCTATTGTTGTATTTTATGTTTAATTGAAGTTGATTTATTATGATAAAATATTCCATATTGAATTGATAGTTTTATGACATGTTTTTCATGGATATGATATTTTTTTGTCATTCAAAGTTTATGGTTAAAGTATTAACATTTTTTATGTTAGTTTAATATGAATTTTTATGTTATGTTTCACCCTTTTCATATGTGGAATGCATTTGATGCAGTAAGTGACGGGCAAGGCCCGCTATATCCCCTTGATGCATCGGTAGGTCTCTTGAGACAAAATAGTGTCTTGGAACAAGGCTTTGACAATATTTTTATTTATAGTCTTGGAACGAGGCCTTAGCTATATGGTTATGATGTTCAACATTATGCATTCCATCATTATGAGATTAGCTATTGATATTACATGTTTTTATTTGACTAGTAGAATATCTATGTGAATAAGTAAATGGAATTATTTGATTTATCTTCACTATATTATGGTGATGTTTAAGTTTAAGAGGCTTGTGTTTTGGTCTTATATAGTGTATTAAATGTTTATGCTTATTTATTATAGTTTCTGCTATATTTTTATCCTTACTCAGCATCTGAGCTCACCCCTTTATTATGTTTTAATCTTTCCCAGGGTTATAATAAGTATATTATGACTAACCTGTAGGGATAGGCTAAGGAATATGAGTGTGTTCAATGGAGACATAATTTTTATTTTTAATTTCATAATGTAATGTAAAACTTATGTATGTATCTAGTACTTCCAATGCTACTAAACTGATCGGTCTTTTGGGACTTGATATCTTATGATCATGCTAATTTTATGTAATAATACACTGAATCTGGGTAACTATGTTTAGGGAATTACAAAAAGTGAATGTGTTTGTTTGATTAATTGTGATTATGATTGTAGTTGATGTTTTATTCTATGAATAATGATACTCCAATGGGTGAAATGGTTGAGAAAATGTTTAAGTGTCTATCCTACTCAATAATGAGAGTCATCATGGAAATATAATAGGAGTTTTAGTACATTGGATGGACATGTATAACTTAATTATCAGAATGGTTTGGATGTGTGAATTTAAGTCTCAAATAAACTACTAAATTTAAAGAGTTATTTTTTTGTGGTACTAGATGGGTCCATTTACACTTTCAAAGGAGATTTTAATATTCAAGTTATTAGGGAAAGTACAGAGAAATGATAAGTTATATTTTTATCTTTTAAATCAATAGGCTTAGTAATTATAACAATAAAGAGTAATTAATGACCTATACACTCAAAAATAATACATAAATATCTAGATATTATTTTTTGAGTATTTTTTTGGATTACTACTATGAAGGGAAGAATTTTTTTTACTAAAAAAGTACATAGAAAAAGAACTATTTCGTTTCCTTCATATCACATAACTCCAATGTAGTTGAAGGAATTAAAAGTTTTACTAGAAGAGCTTGAGAAGAATGTATTAATTAAACTTACTATTTCTCCTTGGGTAACACTAATTCTATTTTCCAAGAACACTGGTGGTATATTGTATTTAGGCATTGACTATCCAAAGCTAAATCAAATGGAAATAAAAGAATAATTACTCTATAATTAGAATTAATAACATTTTTGACCAATTAAAGGGATATTACCAGTTTTCCAAGATCATACCTTTTTTTGGGTATCATTAGTTAAGGGTAAAAAAATTAGACATTTTAAAAATGGAATTTTGATGTCGTTTTGTCCATAATGAAATTTTCTCATGAATTTTTAAGTCACCAATTAGAATTTTATGTTTACAACATTGATGAAATTAATTAAAAAAAATAGATGCTTTTTTTCATATTTTTCATTTATGTAATTATAATGTACTCAAGGATGGAGGTGGATCATGAAAATCACTAGAATATTTTCATAGAAACATTATGTGAGAATAATATTCACACTATGTTCTTGAAATGAAACTTCTAGATTAAAGAAGTGAAATTTCATTGACAAATAATTTCAGATAAAATAATTTTGGTTGATTCTGAGAAGGTATAAGAAATGTTGTCCTAGGAAAGACCAAATAACATATTTAATATAAAAAGTTTCCTTGGTTTTCCTAGATATCATCAATGATTTATTCAATAATTTTTAAGATTAGTTCTTCCCATGACAACCTTTACTCGTAAAGAAGTAAAGTTTAACTAGAATGTGAAGTTTCATGAATCATTTAAAGAAACAAATAAAGGGATTATTTTAGTACCTATTTTAATTATTATTGAGTTTGGATTTTCTTATGATGTATATTATGATTCATCTAGATTATACATAGGATGTGTTCTCATTTATGGAAAAAATTTCATGATATATAGATCTAGAAAATTTAGTTACCGTGTAAAGAATTATCTTATAATCAAATTGGGATTATCCTTCCTTATTCAAAATTTAGTAACTTATATGTATTAATTTATTAGTAAAAAAATTATTTTATATACTAACCATAAAAGTTTATAATATATTTTTTCATAGTGTGATCTCAATTTGATACAACAGATATGGGTAGATTATCTTGAAAATGTTGATTTTAAGTTTTTTTTATATATTAAGAAAATAAATAGAGTAGAAAATTTCTTGAGTAGGAAGAATCCCACCTAAGTATTGAAGTAATCTAGAGAACAATTAAAATTTATTGTATTGTTTATAGATATTCATATGAAGGTAATAAAAAAATGAATGGTGTGTTTATCTCTAGTCTTAATGTATCTTCTATTATGAGAGATCATGTAAAAGAGGAAAAACTATCAGTTGAAGAGTGTAAGAGGATGAGGGAATCCATATATATTTGATAGACCACTGGTGAATGATAAATGAAACCAAATTTAGTACTATATTTCAAGGGTGTAATGGTAGTTCCTATAGAATTTAATAAATAATTTATAGACACTTTTTTACCCTTCGAGCTAGACAGTGAATCCCAGATCTAGATGTATCATGGAATTGGATGCTAATTTTTATGGTCAATAATTAATAGGGATATTATATAATTAGATTCATGATATTTTAATTTTAAAATAATAAATATATATATTTTAAAATTAAAAAGTTATTTATACCCTTTTCCCATTTCGGTATGCAAGTGGGTGGATATTTCCTTGGATTTTATGATTAGATTACAAAGATCACAATAATAATTTTATGATGTTTGGGTAGTGGTAGATTTTGTTATTAAATTAGTGAATTTTCTACTTAATTGAGAAACAATTTTAGTTGATGGCCTTGGAAAACTCTGCAAGGATAATATTGTTAGACTTAATCATGTTCCAAATTATATCATTTTGTTTACGTATCCAATATTTACATCTATATTATGTAAGGGGATCTAAAATTCTTTGGGAATATAATTAAGAATGAGTACAACTTATCACACACAATTATATGGGAAGATATAGTGAGTTATTCAGATTATAGATGATATGATTCATGTATATGTTCTTGAATTAGAAAGAATATATAGAGGAATATCTATCATTGGTAGAGTTTATTTATAATAATATATATAAATCAATGATTAATATAGAAAATTTCATAGATTTAAATGTTTAACCATGTTGGCAACCATTTTTTAGGATTGAGATAGGTGAATAGACTCTTACTGGACCAAGTTTGGTGTAAGAAATGATGGACTGAGTAAAATTTAGAAGCATATGGTTTTAAGTGAGAGACATAGTAAAATTTTCACACTAATAAAAGATGAAAATCCTTGAAGTTTTATGTTGTGTATATTGTGTTTTAAAAAGTGTCAAAAATTGGGACATCGAAGGTTGAATAAATAAGGAAACTTAATTTCATGTCATGTGGAGCCTTTTGAGATCATAGAGAAGATTTTAGATGTAAAATATTAGTCGGTAATTGTCATGTGATTATTCATAATTCCTTACATGTTTCTCTATAAAAGAAGTACACATTTGAAGAGTATTGTGTCTTGAATTGGTAAGTGTTTTTAGATAGAATCTAATGTGTCTTTTTGAAAGATAGATTCAAATTATAGACTCAAGATAAAAGATTATAAGTGGATATAAAATTTCCTTAATTATATTTTTATGAAAAAATGGAATGAATTCAAAAGGAAACATGAATAAGAGAAGATCATATGTTGTAAAATTGGATATAACTTTTCGATAGTGAATCCAAGTAGTGAATTTTTAGGGTTGAAAAGTTAGATGATGAGGATAATTAAAAAACCCAAGATTTGAGTTATTTAGTGGACTATATTTTAACTTTATTTTATTTATGGAAGTGTGTTTGACATGGATATATGATTAAAATTTTTATTTCTTTAATTATAAAGTGTTGGTAGCATCATGCAGATATGGAAGTTAAGTGATTATGAAAATGAGAGAATTAATTTATTATGATTAATTCAATAAATTTATATATTGATATAATAGTTTACTTTTAGTGTGAGGTTTAAAGAATTAATTTAGATGAATTAATTTGGATAAATAAGTCTTTAACGTGTCATATATTGGGTTTATGATGTTTCTATGAGTTTTCATCATTCATGATAGCTAAATTAGAGAGATTGGAGGATTTGAAAGAATTTTACCAAGTTAAATGTTTAGTGTGTCATGAGAGTTTAATAGCCAATTTGGAACTTTATTATGGGGGATTTTTCCATGGGTTATGATGAGAGAAGTAAATAATTGATTCATGGGAATTATTTTCATAGTTTTAAATTTTAAATATTTTGGTGATTCATTATGGTGTTTAATTATAGGAATTATGTTTATGTTTCACCATGGATTTCTAATAAGGAACAAAAATTTAATAGGATTTATAATAAGGAAAAAACATTCAATAGGATATTCAATCTTGAGTTAGAGGAAATTAATGAGAGATTAATTTTATCATTAAATGAGTTTTCCATGCCAGACTAATGAGGAGTTATCTTAGAGGGTTTATAAATTTTAGGGATGGGAATTCCATTCTCTTATTCTGAGAGGCCTCTTGCATGCTTGAGAGAACAGTGGAATAAAAATGGCTAGGAAGACAGAAGGTGATCAAAATTTGAATTATTTTTTAGGGAATTAATTTATATAAGTGGATTTATTCTATATATTTTCCTTGATTTATATCAAGTATTTAAAAGAGTTTATGTGTCATGAAACTCTTATTTTTTATGTTCTTTTGAACGAGGTGTTAATGAGAGATTTCATGAAATTTTGAATAATCCATGAAAAATTAGTCTATGGGATCTTCCACACACTGGTAATTTTACCTTTCATCTCTTATCTTATTATACTTCAGAACTAGTGTGTTGTATGAGGTCATACTAAGTGGAATGAAGACTGGGAAACTCATTGGAGCCTATAAACTCTTAGAAATATAGTTGCATGGGGTTGAGACACTATGGAATGAGTTGTGATTTTTTTCCTAAAATAGAGAGTTGCGATCTCTTATTTAAGAATTAAGATTCATGAAGGATTCTTGTGGTAGGAATTGGTGGTTTATGTGACACCCCAGTTTTTAGGACACATTTTATTTCCTTAAAATACATGTATATATTTCATAAATATGTTTTTAAATTCTATTAAAATATCATTAAATTATCATACAAGATATTAATCAAAATTAAAAGTTTATAATACCATTAAACATATTATAATTTTAGAATTATCAGTATATTATTGATATAAATAAAGTTTATTTAATTAAAAATATATATTTGTGTTATAAATGACTTATTTGAAATAAAATAAATAAATTAGTATAAATAAAAAAATGTATCATCCCACAATTTTACTAGGTATTTTTCTCTTTAAATATTTCATTGAGTAACTTTTTTCTCATGCAACATCGAAAAAAAGTAATAGATTTTATTAAGATAAAATTATAAGTAATAAATATGGTCATTATAATGTAGAAATTTAATTGGAATTTATAAATAGAGATAAAAAAATAATGAAATATATTTAAAAATAAAAATAAAGGTTATTTTTAATACTAAAGCTTGGATAAAATTTAAATTAATTAATAATATCATTTTATGCTTAATTTTTTTTATAAAATTATCTTTTTATACAAAATTAATTTTTTATTATTAGAAACTAAATATATATTGTTTAAATGATGATTAAATATATTATTTATATGAATAGTATATTAACATTAATTTAATTAGTAATTTGTTGGAAATAAGAATTAAAATATTTTATATTTGAGAAATGTTATTTTTATATAAAAACAATTTTTCATTATACTTTATATTTCCATTTAAAAGTTTAATTCTTAAATTTTATAATTTTAATTTAAAATAATGAAATTAATATTTTTTAGAATTAAAATATTATCTTAGGATGAATTTTTATTATTTTTCTGGAAAGATTATTTTTTAGATGAATAGTAAAAATACAGTTTTTACTAGTACCAAAATTATTATGAATTTATCATGATGAAATCATGACTTGAAAGTTTATAAAAAACTTTTACTAACCAAATACGTATTTATGGAGTAAAATAATTAATTTAAGAATATTTGTTTTTGAATTTAGAAACCTATGTTTGATATATTGGAACCTAAAGTAATATTTTACACTAATAAAAAACTATTTTTGGTATTTTTTATTTTAATCAAGTACTCAAAAGGTAAAATTATGTTTTGGATCACTTTAAAATCCATATAAATCTAATTTTATTAATAATAAAAAATAATATTTATAGAAATCAACAGAATTCACAATTCTATACTAAACTAATTTTTATGCTTAATTTTTTTTATAAAAACTGTTTTTAATGCCTTACACATTTATTATTTTAGAATTATTTTGTATCAATTATAAAAATTTAATTCATTAAAAAGTATTTTTCATTTAAAATCAAAATAAAAAAATTAAACAATAAGGTTAATTTTATTATTATGCATAAAAATAAATTCCTTAGGTAAAAACTAGTCACCATAGTATAGGCTGTAAATGGTAAAAGTCGCAAGTCAAAGGAAAAACTTAAAATATCCTAAAAAATTATATTAAAATAAGTGTGTGAGGACATTATATACCTCCCATTATCTTTTACTTAGCCTTATTCATGTTTGGATTCACATGAATCAAAATGTGACTTTGTTTTTTTATTATGTATTAAGTATTTACAATAATTCCATTCCCTTAACTTATAAAAGGATCCTTCCACCACCCCTTTAAATAATCTCAAAAATCAGAATTCCTCCCATTAATATTTTTAATTTACTTCCCGAGTAATACTCTTCTATGTTTCTAATATTTTGGTTCCTAGAAATTTTCCAAATCCCTTCATAATCAAAAAGGTTTCCAAGCAAATATTAACTTCTCTTATGTAAGTATTTTATCATCCCTAATCATTATTCCATTTCTTATTTTTATACCTCTTATTAAATATTATTTATCACTATATTAATATTATTTTTAAACCATTAAGCTAATGTAAAAGTAATATAACCATTATATAATAGCATATTCTTAATTATTCATTCATTATAACATTCTCCTATTTGGGTTGGTTTTACCACCTAAAAAAATGACACTTTAATGGTTATATAATTAATGAATAAGAATTATTAAATAATTTTAGTTTTATATAAAAATGAATAATTTTATATTTTATAATAATTATAGAATTATGATACAATAATAAAATTATTCCATAAGTATACTTATTTGATTAATTCTTGTATGTTCTCGTCTAGGTTGGTTTGACTATAAACATGAATGATGATATAAATTTTTATCATGGATTGTATTGGAAACTTAATTTTTGGTAATATATGATATTAATATGTAAATAGTGTTTTTTGGAGAATCTATATTAATTTTTTTAACTTGTTATAAATATACTAGAATTAATTCATAAAAAATTATCGAAACATGTTCATCACTGATTCCACCTTCAAGAATAATAAATAAAACTCTCATGGAATGAAATTATAAATTTATAAATAATTATAAAAAATATATTCTAATAACATAGATAATGTAGTAATGATGGAATTTCAGTGATGAAATGAAGGCTGACAATGACATTATAATGTTTGTGATGAACAATTAAAATTACTAACATCCTGATGATGAAAATAAACTATAAGTAACTAAAAAATGTATAATAAATTATTATAATTGAAAAGTATAAAATTAAATATATGTAAATAAAGTTGTGAAACAAGTTATTAACATAGTTATATTTATTATATATAAGGATAAATCACTTACATGGAAGTTGAGAATAAGGGTAATAGGTTTCCCCATCTCAATAATCTATCTTTGAGGGATATGCCATATTCACAACTTTTTTTCTTTTATGTGGTATAATACTTAAAATTAATTAATTTATATCGTATTTATCCTTAAATAAAATGTATTTTATAATTCGTATAATTTTTTCTCATTCAAAATCTATCGATTAGAAATTTACAAAAGCCATAAGAGTTTCTGTTAACTCAAATCCCTTTTATTGAGTTATAAGATTTATTCTTGAAATTATTTCTTAAATTCTTGGTTTATTACACCCCAAAGTTTTATTATATGAATATTTATATTTCTATGAAGGTAAATTGAAAATTTAAATTTAAATCATCTCCCTTGATTAATTTCTTTGACATAAAAGTAAAATATTGTTAAGAATAAAACTTATCTTATTTAAAGACTATTTTTATTCTATATTTATATTTTTTCTTTACAAATTTTTTTCCTTACTTATTTTAAAATACAAAAAAATTATTATCTATTTTTATATTTATATTTTTCTTTACCTATTTTTAAAATAATCTTTGTCACTATTTTCCTGATATGGGTTTCAACAATGACATTTAAAATATTAAAGGCTTTTCCTTTCCTAACTACATGTTTTATCATCCACTCCACATTTCCTATGAAAAACCATTATGTACTTTTTAGGATCCATTATTTATATTCCATTAATTTTTTTTAATTTTTTTAATGTTTAATTATTTAAATAAACTTTTGAAAGTGATCCATAAATTCATTTTTTACGATAATTCTAAGAATGTTTTATGAAATATATTTTCATGATTTTTATTCCATTTTCCTATTTATCTCCAAAATATATATCTTCTTTAGAGTAACATTTCATGAAACACCCTCTAAATTATCTTTAAAAATCCTCCATTTAGTATTTGAATTTTGGATATCAATTGATGTAACTCTTTAAGTCATTTTATGTGATACCAATTGAAAATTTTGATAATCCCATTTTCATTCCATGAGTTCTTAATAGTATGACACATAATTGACTTTAGGTGGTACTATAGTATATATATTATCATTATGTAATGTTTTTAGTCCTATACATCCATAAAACTAATTGTTTAAAGTTTTTTATCTCATAGTATAATGAATCGTGTGTGGACGTGATTGTAGCTAGCTATACTCCTAAGAATCGGGCATGTGTGTGATTATAATTATCTATGTTCATAGGATTTATACATGTACATGATTGAAATTAGATATATTCACAATAATTGTGCAAGAACATGATTAGAGTTAAATATGTTCATAATACTGTGTGTGGACATGATTGTGGATAACTGTGTTCATAATGTTTTTATTTCCTATGATTATCCCTCATTTCTATGTTATATGCCTTTGTTATGCCCATGGAATATGATTATATATATCATGATTCCACAATTTAATACATGATATATTTTTGATAATTTAATATTATATGTACTTATATTATGCCTTATAGATAAAACTTATTTTTCCATGTTATTTTTAATAAGATATTTCTCTCATGCTCATGTTTTCATATATTCCTATGATATATACTTGATGAAATATTGAAAAGTTTTTCCCTTACTAAGAATTTAATTTCCCCCATTATTATTTTTTCTATTCCTCAAATTATAAAGAATATTATAGCATATTATATGTCTAGTAGGAAGTTTTTTATGGTTTGATTATGGATAATTGTTTACAAATATGTGAACTATTATTTTTATATAGCTAATCTCCAAAGATACTAAACCTTTGGGTTATAAGGTTGTGAAATCATTTTGATATGTAATGTTTATATTCTAGAAATATATGTAATTTTGTCTTGAGTCATTTCACTTGGTAATAAAGATGACATGTAAAGTATGAATTTTCAAAACCAATCCTGATAGTGTGGGTCTAGGACACTTCAGCTTGTATCAGAGTAGGGTTTAGTAAATTTTGAGGATTAGTTTAGTTATTTATGGTAATTAGGATTAGAAAACATTAGTGAGAAACCTAAGGATAATTATAGATATAATAAATATAATAAATTTTTCAGTTAAGTATAGATTGTGTGGATTCGTAGTAATAAAATCCCTACATGGATGCAAACTCATAAATGTAGGCTCTCATAAAAATTCACCTAGGAGTAATAACTTCAAAAAATGTTGGTTGTGTATTAATTAAATCTTTACTTGGTGCACAATAAGTGAACCTAATTACACACTTAGTTTGAAACTCCCATCATATATTCTTAGTTAATTCACAATCTATTTACAAAACCTTATGAAGGATGTAAACATATTATGATATTTGATTATATTTGGTAACCTAATAGGAAAATTACCATGGATAAACTAGGTTAAACTGAAAGAGTTATAGGTTGATCAAATTATATCACAGTTGGAACAAAAGTATCATAGGTTGAAATGAATGTGTAATAGGAGAAGACATATTTGGATGTTTTTCTTCACATTCATATTTTAATTTACTCTGATTTTATTAAATAATATCACATAAAATTAGGATGTATTATTTGTTTGTAAGAAGGATCATGAAAGGAAATATATGAAAGGTATGTCTCAAGAAACTTCTAAAGAAGAATATTTTGAAAAAAATAATTTCCTAGTAACAAAAAATATAATTATATTTATATCTCATTAGAAATTTTTTTTCTATTAATTTCCATATTATAGATAAATTTTTCAATTTTCATTAGTGGGTGAGATTTAAAAATTATGAGGATGTAATTTATTTAGGGTCAGAATGTAAAAAATAAGGTTTTAGGACACATTTTATTTCCTTAAAACTTAGGTATATCATTCAAAAATATGGTTTTTCCATTCTATAAAATATTTTAACTTATCATACATGATATTAATAAAAATTAAAAGGTTATAATACCATTAAACATATTACCAGTTTAGAATTATTTGTATATAGTTGATATTAAAAATGTTTATTTATTTAAAATATATATTTGGGTTATAAATAAATTAAATTTAACATCCCAAAATTTTACTATGTATTTTTCTCTTTAAATATTTTATTTAATAATGTGTTTCTCATGTAACATAACCAAAATGAACATCGATACATTTTATTAAGATAAAATTATAAGTAGAAAATATAACCACTATAATATAGACATTGAATTTAAATTTATAAATATAGGTAACCTTGTTATGAAATATTTGTAAAAATAAAAATAAATTTCATTTTTAATACTAATGCATTGATAAAATTCAAATTAACAAATAAGGTTATTTTATACTTAATTTTTTTTAATAAAATTTCCTTTTTATACGCTATTCATTTTTTATTTTAAGAAACTAAATATATCATGGTTAAACTATGATTAAATATATTAATTATTTGAATAAAATATTAATAATAATTTAATTATTAATAGATAAAAAATAAAAATAAAAATAGTTAATATTTGAAAAAATTTAATTTCTTATAAAGATAGTTCTTATTATATTTTATATTTATATTTAAAGATGAATTCCTAAATTTTATATTTTTAATTTGAAAAAATAAAATTCATTTTTTATTAAAAATGAAAATATTATCTTAGGATACATTTTTGAGATGTTCTTGGAAAGATTGATTTTTAGGTGAATAGTGAAAAAATATAGTTTTTACCAATACAATAGCTTTTAAAACTTTATCATGAGAATGAATTAAAAATTTATTAAAATATTTTTTCCAATAAAATATATATTTAATGAGTAAAATAATTCATTTAAAAATATTATTTTTAATTTAGAAACCTATATTTTACATTTTGGAACCTAAAGTAATATTTTCTCCTAATAAAAAAAATAATTTTGACCTTTTTATTTTAATTAAGTATTAACAAGATAGAATCAAGTTTTAGTTTGATTTTAAATCCACATAACTATTATTTTATTGATAATAAACTAACTAATTTCATGTAGATAAATAACATCCATAATTTGTATCCTAAGCACTTTTTTTCATAAAACTATTTTTTTTCTCTAAAAAACCGTTTTTACTGTGTTCTAAATTTATTATTTTAGAAATAATTTTTATCACTTTTAAAAATTTAGTTAATTAAAATTAATTTTATATTGGAAATCATAAGTTCCAAATTATGTGATATGGTTAATTTTATTTTTAATTATATCAAAAATTAATTGGTTAAAAACTAGTCACTATAGTAAAGGCTGAAAATGGTAAAAGTGCTAAATCAAGGGTAAAAACTTAAAATATCATTAAAAAATAAATCTAAATGATTAAATGAAGAGTTTATAAATCTATACTCATATTTTACTCATTCTTAGTCATGTTTGGATCCACATGCCTCAAAATGTGTCTTTGTTTTATTATTAATTATTAAGTATTTAGAATAATGTCATTCCCTTCACTTATAAAAGGATTCTTCCATAACCCCTTCAAATACACTCAAAAAATTAGAATACCACAAATTAATATACAAAATTTCCTTCCGAGAAAACCTATTCTATATTATTTAGCTTTTGGTCCCTATAAATTTCCCAAATCCCTTCATAATCAAGATGGTTTCCAAGAAAATATTAAATTCTCCTACATAAGTATTTTATCCTCTCTAATCATTATTCCATTTTTTATTCTTAAAAATATTCATAAATATTATTTATAACTATTTTAAAATCTCTTTTAAACAAATAATATACTATATAATCAATATTACTATTATTTAATACCATATTCTTAATTATTTAGTCATTATAACACACTCCTCTTCGAGTGTGTTTTACCACCTACATGAACAGTGCTATAACGATTATATCAAGAATGACTAAGAAATCTCAAAAAATGGTAATATTACATAATAATGAATAATTTTATATTTTATTCAAATTATTTAATGATTATTCTATAATAAATACATTCCATAATAAAAATTATATGATTAATTCAAGCATGTTATTATTTTGGTTGGTTTAACTACCTATATGAATGATGATTTGAATTTTTATCATGGATGGTTATGGAAACATAATTTTTGGTAAAATGTGATATTAATATATAAATAATGTTTCTCTATTTATGGAGAAATTATATTAGCTTTTTAAATTGTTATTATTATACCAACTTTCATTGTAAAAATTATTGAAACAAACACATCACCGATTACAACTTCATGAATCATAACTAAAAATATCATTAAATGATATTATAAATTTATAAATCATTACAAATAATATATTCTATAAAATTTAATAATATGGGAATGATGAACTTGTAGTGATGGAATTAGGATTAACATCTACATTATAAAGTGTGCAGAGAATAATTAATATTACTAACATTTGATGATGAAAATAAACTATAGCTAACTAGGAAATGTATAATAAATGATTATAATTAAATAGTAAAAAGTTAATTTGATATGGATAATTTTTTTGAATAAGTTATTAAGGTATTTATTTTTATCAAACAAAAGGTTAAATATATTTCTTGGAAGACGAGAATAAATGTAAGGGGTTTTCTCATATCAATATTCCTTCTTTGAGGCATATTCCATATTTACCACTAATTTTTTATGTGGTGTATATACTTCCCATGGATGTATTTATATAATAATTATCACGAAATTAATGGTATTTTTATATCCATCTAAGGTTTTCTCATTCAAAATCTATTTATTCAAAAGTTACCAAACCCTTAATGGTTTTTGTTAACTCAAATCTTTTTCATTAGTCTCAAACTTATTTGTTATATGTTTGGTTTATTACACCCTAAAGTTTTATTATATGAATTTTTCTCTTTATTTTTATATAAAATTATAATTTTAATTTAAATTATCTTCTTTTATTAATTTTTTTGCATAAATTTTTAACATTATTAAAAATAATCCTCATACTCTTTAAATAGTATTTTTCTTCCATATCCTTGTTATATATTTCCAAAAATTATTCAATTACTTATTTTGAACTAATAATATATATTATCTATTATAATATTCATTTTTTTATTTACCACTTTTGAAAAAAATATTTATCACTCTTTTTACAATGCGGGTTTCAATAAATATATTTTAAAATATTAAAGGTTTTTCCTTAAATGATTGTATTATTTATCTTCCTCTCCACATTTACTTAGGAAAAACATTAGGAATTTCTGAAGTATCCATTATTTATATTATTTTAAAAATAGTGTTTGAAAATGTTTTTCATTTCAACTTATTGAATTTATATTTTGAAGCAACCCTTAACTTCTTTTTTTGATAATGTTAAGAATGTTTTTTGAAATATATTTCCATGATTTCACTTAAATTTTTACACTTATCTCCAGAATATCCATCCCCTTTAGAGTAATTTTTTCATGATTACCTTCTAAACACCCTTGTAAAATACTCCTTTTAAGTTATTTAATTTTAAGTATCAACTGATTTAAATATTGAGGTTATTTTATATGATACCACTTGAAAATGTTATAAAACCCATTTTATTTCCATGGGTTCTTGATGGTATGATACATGCTTCATTTTATATAGAAATATTGTCTATGGATTATAATTATGTGATGAGTGGGATCTTTTACAACCCTCTAATGAATTGGTTAAGGTTTTATATCTCATGGGGTAATAAATCATGATTGGATGTGATTTTAGTTGGCTATGTTCCCAATAATTATGTTTGGACATGATTGAGGTTAGTTATGTTCATAGGATTTGTGCATGTACATGGTTACAATTAGAAATATTTACATATATTGTGTGTGAATGTGATTGTTGTTATCTATGTTCACAAGACCATGTTTAAATATGATTATTGATAACTATGTTCATAATACTATGATTTCCTAGGATCATACCACATTTCTTTGTTATATTATTTTGTTATACTCATGGAAAAAGATTTTTTGTCTCATGATTCTATACTCTTATGCCATGGTATATGTTTGGTCATTTGAGATTAAATTTCCTTATACTATTCCTTATGGATAACTCTTACTATTCCATATTATTTTTAATATGATATTTCTATCATGATCATGTTTTGTAACATTCCTATGATCTAAATGCTGATGATATATTGATATGTGTTTCCCTTACTGAGATTTTGAGCTTACTATTTATGTTTTCCATTATCCAGGTTATAAAGACTATTATAATGCATGATATGTCAAAGAGGAAGTCTAGTATGACACAATTATGGATACATTTTAATAAATATGTGAAATATGTTTTTTTATATCTAATCTCTAAAGAAACTAAACCTTTAGGTTTTGTGATTGTATGATCATTGTAAGATATAATGTTTATATTATGGAGATTTAAATAAATTTGGATTGAATCGTATCACTTGGTATCAAATATGATATGTAAAGTTTGTGTTTTTAGCATAATAATAGGGAGTGCGGGTCAGGGGTGATTCAGTTGGTATTAGAGAAGATATTAGTTATATTTATGGATTATTTTAGTTATTTTTAGGGACTAGGATTATAAAACATAAGTAAGAACCCTAAGGATAATTATAAATATAAAAAATGTAACGCCCCGACCCTAGTTACCCAAAGTCGGTGCATTATTACATAACATTGGCATTATCACAAGAGATCATGTCTCAAAAGACTGAATAGTTTAGAATCCTTGTAAGTTCTAGATACATACATAAATTTTACATTACGTCATGAAATTAAAAAATGACAACAACATTGTGTCCCGTTTGAACACACTCATAACCCTTAGCCTATTCCTAAAGAGTAATCGTAATATACTTCTTCACATCCTAGTAAAAAGAAAACATAAGAAAGGGGTGAAGTCAGATGCTCAATAAGGATAACAATATAGGAGAGACTATACTAAATAAGAATAAAAATTTAAGGCAATGTATACGATTAAAAAAGCCTATTAAACTTAAAATTCCGCATAATATGGAAAATATAAGTCAAATATTTCCATTTACGTATTCATATGGATATTATACTAGTCAAATAATCACATGTAATGTGAATAGGTAATTTCATAATTATGGAATGCATAATGACAGACATCATAACCACAATGCCAAGGCCTCATTCAAGACTACAAAAAATATTTTTCCAGGGCCTTGTTCAAAGACACTAGTTGGCCTCATGAGACCTATCGATGCATTGAGGAGATATAGAGGGCTCCACCCATCACTTACTAAGTCCAATTCACTCATTATATGAAAATGTTGAAACATTACCGAAACATTCGTATTAAAAAGAGCATATGAAATGCAAATACTTTAACCATAAACCATGAATGGTATAAAAATAACACATACATAGACAAACATATCACAAAACCTTCAATACAATATGGAAGATTGTATCATAACAAATCAACTTCAAACAACTGTAAAATCTATCAAAGAATGTAGACATAGATGAATTAAAAAATATTTTAGAGAAATAGCTCTTTCTATTTTTAAATCATTTAAATGTCATATAATTATGAAACAAAACATTTATTTTGAAAATAATATTATAATATTGTAAGGAAAGCTTCAAAGGGGTTATAACAGTGGAAAATATCCGTACCCACTGTATAAATTAAAAAACATTCTTACCTTAATCCGTCAAAAAGGTCATAAAGTACCTTGTTTGGAAAATGACAGAATGATTCCTTTCAATTTTTTTATAAAAATTAACACAAGGGTATAAATAACTTTAACCCATAATTTAGTAAATGGTAAAAATGTTTTGAAATAAATTTTTAAGAAACACATATGTGAATAATAAAGAAGTCCTTGTAGATACTTACGTATAAAAAACCTCTAATAAATATAGGGATTGTAAAATTAACCCTTACCTTGTAATTTTCCTTGGTAGAGGGTACGTTAAAATACTATATAATAGTTAAATAATTTTTATTAAATTATACAAGAACCAAATACATAAATATGATATTATATATGATCTTCTAATATTGTTTTTTTAATAATATTTTAGTAGTATCGTTTTTTCGTGTGTTAACTGATTAGTTTTCATTTATACGTTTTTTTATGTAATTCATGTTTGTTATGGATATGATTTATTTTATTCATATTAATAATTATATTAATTTCATAAATATTTTTTTTAATAAAATAATGAAAATTATTCTTGAATTGTTATGAGGGGGAAATGAATCTTATCGTGTTCGTGGAGACAGTAATCCGTACGTACGCACAAGTGACAATATCATTATTTTGATGGTAAAATCATATGTAATGGGATGATATATCATATATAGAGAATATATAACATGTTATATTTATTATTAACATCAATTATACTCATTATTATACCCATCCAAATAATGAAGTGTTGAATAACAAAATACACCACGACGTGGAGAGGGTAAGCCGTGCGTATGCACATATGGTGACTTTGTCATTCATAGGATGGATAGAATTGTGAATATGGATGTAAAATATTTATAATTACATAAAAATATGTATAAGGTACTGGATTTATAATTTCGGTATGGAAACAACAAATAAATAGGAAGTGGAATAATAAAATAACTTTGAAAGAGGTGATGAAATTATTACCTCTTCTTAGGGTGCTCCATTTTGATTTGATCAAAAGGGATCCTTAGATTGTATTATGATAAAATAAAGGCCTCTAGGTAAAAGTGAGGGTAGTTGGGAAGATATTTGAGAAGGGGTTGGACGATCCAAATGGCTTTGGAGGTGTGATTTTTTGAGAAGGGGAAGTACCCTTTTATAAGAGAGGTGAGGGTCACTTTAAGAAAAGCTTGAAATACTAATTTATTATACAAACATATTCCATTTATAATGGCTTCAAAAGAATTTATTTCGAGGATATGGTGGGGATGGGTCGAAAAAATTTCAACCAATAGGTTTTATACTGGTTAATCTCACCATATTATCCTTATCTTTTAGATTTAACTCTTATTTAAATAGTTTAACTTTTACCATATATTCTTGTATTATTATTATAAATGGTTAATAAACTTACGAAAAAAAGGAAAGAGAACCCCAAGTGGTTCATTATTGACATATATAACCTTATATAAGTCCTTTATATGAACCTTATATTTTTAGGAATATTATATCATTTAATAATATATTATTTTTTTAAAAAACTCATTAATGTCAATTTTGACACTATTTGGTATTTTGTTTTTGTGAAAGTTATAAAAACTTTATACTTTCAAATAAAATTATTTAATCAATAATAACATTTCATATTAACCTATAAAATTAGTTTAATGCATTAAAAGTCTCAATTTACATTTATTTGGATATTTATAATATTAATTATTAATATATTTCATTAATAAGGTAATTACTACATCATCATTGTGTCATAAATAAATTTAATTATTTAATGTCTAAAAATTATAAATAAAATACCATTATGTAGGAATATTCTTATATTTATAATTAATATTTATATTTGAATTTATCTTATGTATAACCCTATATTAAAAATGGTTTAGTTATTAAACTTTGAATTTAACACTTAACTCTTTTTTAAATAAAGTAATACTAAATGTCCTAATCTAATCGAAGTTGATCAAATATGATCATATTTTATTCCTAAGTTTGATTTTGGTCAAAAAAAAACTTATACAATATTATCAGTACATGTGTTAGGGTAATTATAATATCGTTTTTACCTTTAATTACCCTATTTACTTTTAACTGTGGTAAATAAAACTCAAAAGTTACTATTCACCAAAATTTATTTTCGTCCTACTGAACATCATTTTACTTAATGATGTCAACTGTGTCTCTCGGATTTTTGAAATTCAATTCACAGAAATAGTAAAATTACGTTTTATGCAAATTTGAAAATATGCTTAGAATGTGGGGAAAATACATTAAAAAGTTCAATAAAATTTTATACATATAATCTTATTATAAAATGACTTAAATAAATTAAATTGAAATTATATTGGAATTATGTATCTATTTTGACCTAAAATAAATTTACATAAAATAAATAAATAATTAAATAAAAAGTAGGTTTTAAACAATAACGCAGAGTTTTTCACTATTCGTCAACAATTGAAAGTTTTCAGAAAAATACAAAAAATTCACCCTAAGATAATTTTGATATTTTGAATCCAAAAATGAAATCCATTTTGAAAAATAAAATTTATAAAATTTTAAAAAGTTGGTATTACTATTCATAATGTCTAGTTTGATTGGTCATGGTGCGCTAGAACTCGAAGTTGCATACAACGTAATATATTGTATTATTCAAAGAGAAACATATCGCGGAAGCTTAGGGTGTTACATTCTTCCCTCCTTTAAATAATTTTGTCCTCTAAATTTCTAAAATACTACTGTAAAAAATTATTTGGGTGGTTCTTCATCATATGTTCCTCAGGTTCCCACATTTCCTCTTCTATCTTATGGTTTCTTTATAGAACTTTCCCAGAGGAGTCATCTAGTTTCTCAGCACATGATCTCTAGTATCAAGAATCTTGACAGGCTCTTCCCAATAAGATAGACCAGGTTCTAGTTCTATTTCTTCATAGGTGAGTATATGAATTGCGTCAGACATGTATTTTCTTAACAACGATACGTGGAACATATCATGAACCTTGGAGAGACTTGGAGGCATTTCTAATCGGTAAGCTACAACTCCAATTCATTCAATAATTTCAAAAGGTCCGATGTACCTGTGAATTAATTTACCCTTCTTACTGAATCGTACAACACTCTTCCATGGAGATACCTTCAATAAAACATGATCTCCTACTTGAAATTAAAAATCCTTCATTCAGTTATCAGAATAAATCTTTTTCCTAATTTGAGATTCTTTGATGTGGGTTTGGATAATATTAACCTTTTCCATTGTTTCCTCAATAAGTTCTGGGCCTACGAGTTTTCTTTCACCAATATCATCCCAACAAGTTGGTGTGGGATATCTCTTTCCATATAACGCTTCATATAGTGCCATCTAAATACTTGAATGGAAGCTATTATTATAGGAAAATTCTACCAAAGGTAAATATTGATCCCACATACCTTGAAAGTCAAGTGAGAAAGATCTCAACATGACTTCTAAGGTTTGAATGGTCTGTTCTGATTGTTCTTCAGTTTGAGGGTGGTAGGTAGTGCTCAAATGATGTTCCGTATCCAGGGCCTTCTGAAGAATTTTCTAGAATCTTGATCTAAAATGGGGATCACAATCAGAAAGAATCAATAGAGGTACTCCATGAATTCTTAATTCTTCATTAATATATTGTCTTGCTAAATGTTCAAGTGGTAAATGTTCCCTTATAGAAAGAAAATGTGCTAACTTGGTAAGACGATCAATAATTACCCATATTTCATCTTTCCTTCTAGGAGTCATTGGTATCCCCATGACAAAGTTCATTGTAATATCATCCCATTTCCCCTTAGGTGTGGGAATAGGTTGCATGACTTCTCTAGGATGTTGTCTTCCATCCTTCACCTATTGAGAAACCATACATCTTGAAACATAATCAGCAATATCCCTCTTCAGGTTGTCTCACCAAAAATGTTCTTTCAAATCTCTATAAATCTTAGTGCTACCAGAGTGTATAGAGACATTAGAGCTATGAGCATCATCCAAAAATTCCCTTTTTAGATCAGGTATGTTCGGAACACAAAGTATCTTCCCAAATTTCAAAATTTCATCTTCATATACATATCCAATCAATCTCCCATCATTCACAACTTTATTTTTCTTTTGAAGCTCCTCATCATCAGTCTGAGAACTTTTTATCCTTTATAGTAAAGTTGGTTTGGAAAGAATTTGAAAAAGTATTGATGTTTCACCTTCTATGATTATTACCATATCCATCTTTACTAGATCCATGAATATAGGATCCCTTTCAAATCTATCATGTTCAGAACTCCATGATTCTTTCTACTCAAATCATCTCCCACCTTATTTTCCTTCCTCGGGTGGTAGTGTATAGTGAAATCATAATCCATGAGTAGTTCAAGCCATCAGATTTTCCTCATGCTGAGTTCTTTCTGTGATAGAATATAATTCAAACTATTGTGATCGGTATATATCTCACAATTTTACCATAGAGATAGTGTATCCATATCTTCAAAGAAAATATTACAGCTACTAACTCAAGATCATGAGTGTGACAGTTTTTTTTATGAATTTTTAGCTGTTGTGATGCATAGGAAATAACTCTATCATTATACATAAGGAAACAACCAAGTCCTTTATTTGAAAAATCACTATAAATAACAAACCCAATATTCCCTAATGGTAGAGTCAAGATAATATCATTTAATAATATTTTCATTAATTCTTAAAAACATTCATTACACTCTTTTGTCCAAAAACTTTTAACCCCTTTACATGTTAGATTGGTTAATGGGTTAGCCAATCAGGAAAAATTACGGACGAAACACCGATAATAACCTGCTAAAACAATAAAACTACGTTCCTCAGTTATAATTGTTGGTGCTAGCCATTATTGTATTGCTCTTTCCTTAGAAGGATCAACGAAGATTCCATCCTTAGAGACAATATTTCCAAGAAAAGAAATCTGCGAAATCCAGAATTCACACTTTCTAAACTTCCCATATAATTCAATTTATCTAAGAGTCTTTAGAATAGTGCACAAGTGATTTTGATGATCTTCATATATTTTGGAGTAAACCAAGATATCATCAATAAATACCACTACAAATTCATCAATATATTCCTTGAAAACTGTATTCATTAGATCCATGAAGGCAGAGGGTGTATTAGTTAGTCCAAAAGGCATTACTGTGAACTTGTAATGCCCATACCTAGTACAAAATTGTGTCTTTAGAATTTCTTCCTTCTTCATACACAACTGATGATATCCAGATCGAAGGTCAATCTTGGAAAAATATTTATCTCCATGAGTTTGATCGAATAAATCATGAATGTGAGGTAGGGGATACTTGTTATTTATTGTTATAGAATTGATCTACCTATAGTCAGTGCACTACCTCATAGATCCATCCTTCTTCTTAATAAAAATAATAGGGGATCCCCATGTAGAAACACTAGGGTGAATAAATATTTTATTACTAAATTCCTCTAGTTGATTCTTCAGTTCCAGTAATTCCCCTATGGCCATTCTATAAGGGGTATTTGATAAGGGCCTTGAACCAGAAATTAAATTAATGGGAAACTCAATTTCTCATTTTGGAGGATGTCCAGGTAAATCTTCTGGAAAAAATCAACATATTCATGAAAAATAGGTACGTCCTCTATTTGAACATTACTTTCCTCACCCATAGTTATTTCACTCACTTACTCCCCAATAATTAAATTTAGTTGAGCTACTGGGGGTGGATCTAGATGAGAATCAGATGGTGACATTTCTGCTCTAAATATATGGTACTTCTTATCATCATCAAAAATTGTAACCTCCTTATTATTACAATAAATTTTCCCATCATTTTCTGAAATCAAATCTATAATGAGAATTATATCAAATTCAATCATGGGTATGATGATGAGATCAGTAGATAAAACACGTTTATATGCCCCAATGGGAACTAATTCACAAAACATTGTTGCAATGATACTTCCCTTAGTAGTTTTTTTGACAACTCCTTTGTTAAATCAAATTAGAAATATCTAATTTTCTTAGCATACTGGGAATATATGAAATAATGTGATAATCCAGAATCAAATAAAGCATTGAATAAATTTTAGGAAACCATTAAATTACCTACCACCACACCATTCAGAGCTTCAACCTCAGTAGTAGTGATCACATAAACTTGGACATGATACCTTATCATTTTTTGAGGTAAGTTTCCTTGTCTTTTAGGAAATTAATTTTCATAATGCCCCATTTCTCTAAAATTGTATCATTCAACATTGACAAACTCTTTCTTTACCTTGAAACCATGAGCTTGGTGGTATTTTTCACCACACTTGTAATAGACTCCCATTCCTTTCAGGAAAGTAACAAGGTGTTTTTTCCCACATTTACAGTAGGATGAAAATTTAACTTTTCCCTTATTCCCCTTATTTCCATTTATAGATTTTTCAGCAGATCTCTTCTTCTATTTCTTTGATTTAAATTCGTAAGACTTAGATAATTCCTTTTCTGTCTTGATACCACATGAGACATTATCATCATATGATGAGAAGGATTGTGAGACTAATGATCAATAGAGAAATGGTTTTAACTCATAAAAGAATTGATAAATCTTACTCCTTGGGTTATGTATATAATCTGATGCATGCCTTGATAACCTTGTAAAGTTTTCCTTATACTTTGCGAAATTATCATCCTCTTTTTCCCTGAGACTAAGAAATTTTCTTTTCATATCTACTTGATGGTCACAAGGAAATTATTTTTCTAGGAAAAGTTCATTAAACTCCCTCCATTACATATTTGATACCTTTTTATCATCTTTTTTGTTTTGAATTTATGACCACCATTGATCTGCATCTGCTGTGAGGCGATAAACTACCATGAAAACCTTTTCTCTTTCATTACTCTCCAAAGCATGAAATATTTTCTCTAAGGAAATTATCCATTTCTCAGCAACAAATGGATTTGTATTCCCATTGAATGTTGTTGGTTTTTTTCTCATAAAGTAGTCTAACATTGATCCTCCACATTGTGGATTAGGGTGCTCCATATGGGTAATGTTATTATTCATAACCTGAGTGAGTTATCTTGGTATGGCTTTAACCTATTCAGCACCAGTTTCATCACCAGCCCCACTATAATTATCCTTAGTAGGAGGGAAATACCTACATGGATTACGTGCATTGATATAGTTTCCATTCCTTCCACAAGGTTCCATTTCTAAACAATGGAATACACTAGATTAGTTTATGAATCACAATACATAATTCCAAACTAGTAAAATACCTAACATAAATTGAACAGTTTATGCATATAATCCATAATCATAGAAAAATGTTTTCTTTGAGGAGGTATTTACTCAAAAATCCTTTATAATGATTTTTAAAGAAAATTTGAATTATCCTAAGCATATCCCCCAGGAGTTTCATAACCAAGAGGGAAACACGGCCCATTGTCGTGTACGAGGATATCCTAGGTCAAGCCCAAAACTCCTTGTCAGAGTTTTCACTTCTAGGTAAATATGTTACAGAGCTACCTCTACTTAATTGTATCCAAATAGGGATGTTTTTCTTGGAAAAATCACAAAATCTTTACATTACCATAATTCTAGGAAGTTCTTATATATTAATCCTTAAAGTCTATCTTAGGGTAATGTTCTGTAATCAAGGTTTTTCTAAATCTAGCTTCCAAGGTTCTTACTAAACTTCCTTTGATACCAAATGTAATGCCCGGAACCTAGTTACTCAGAGTCATTGCATTATTACATAACATTTTCATGATCACAAGAGATCAAGTATCCAAATACCAATTAGTTTAGTAGCATTGGAAGTGATAGATACAAACATAAGTTTTACATTACATCATGAAATGAAAAAACAACAAAATTGTGTCCCATTTGAACACACTCATATACTTTAGCCTATTCATGAAGGTTAATCGTAATATACTTCTTCACATCCTGAGAAAAATAAAACATAAGAAATGGGTGAGCTTAGATGCTCATTAAGGATAAAAATATAGCAGTAACTATCATAAATAAGAATAAACATTTAAGGCAATGTATAAGACTAAAAATGTATTTTAAACATAAAATTCAGCATATATGGGAAAGATAAGTCTAATAATTACATTTACTTATTCACATGGATATTCTACTAGTCGAATAATCACATTTAATATCAATAGTTAATTTCATAATGATGGAATGCATAATGCCGAACATCATAACCACATAGTCAAGGCCTCATGGCAAGACTACAAAAAAGATTTTTCCAAGGCCTTGTTTCAAGACACTAGTTTTTCTAATGAGACCTACCAATGCATCAAGGAGCTATAGCAGGCTCCACCTATCACTTACTAAGTCCAATTCATTCATCATATGAAAAGGTTGAAACATAACATAAACATTCATATTTAAAATAGAATAAGAAATGTTAATACTTTAAACATAAATCATGAATGTTATAAAAATAACACATCCATAGTCAAACATATCACAAAACGTTCAATACAATATGGGAGATTGTATCATAATAAATGAAATTCAAACAAGTGTAAAATCCATCAAAGGATGTTGACATAGATGAAATCAAAACTATTTCAGAGAAATATCTCTTTCTATTTTAAAATCATTTAAAGGTCATATAATTATAAAATAAAATAATTATTTTGAAAAAAATCTTATAAGACTATAAGGGAAGTTTAGAAGGTGTTATAATGGTGGAAAATAGACACACCCTCTTTATAAGTTAAAAAAACATTCTTACCTTAATTTGTCGAAAAGGCCATAAAGTACCTTGTTTGGAAAACGATTGAAAGATTCCTTTCAAAACATTTAAGAAAAAGTCAAATAATGGTAAAAATTAATTTAATCCATATTTTAGGAAATATTAAAAATGTTTTGAAATACATTTTTAAGAAACATGGATGTGGATAATAAATAAGTCCTAGTAGATAGTTACTTGTAAACATCCTCAGATAAATAAAGAGATTTTGAAATTAACCCTTACCTTATACTTTTCCTTGGTTGAGGGTACATTAACCTCATGTATAATAGTTAAATAATTGTTATTAAATTAAAAAATAACCATATACTTAAATATGATATTATATATTATATTCTAATATTGTTTTATTAATAATATTTCAGTAGTATCATTGTTATGGGTGTTAACTGATTAGTTTTACTTTATATGTTTGGTTACGTAAGTCATGTTTGTTATGGATAGGTTGTATTTGATTCATATTAATAATTATATTAAGTTATTAAACATTATTTTCAATCATATAATGAAAATTATTCTTGAATGGTTACAATGGGGAAATGAATATTATCACGTTCGTGGAGACGGTAATCCGTATGTACGCACGAGTGACAATATAATTCTTTTGATAATAAAATCGTATGTAATTGGATGGTATATCATATATAAAGAATCATTAAAATGTAATATTTTTTATTAACATAAATTATACTCATTATTATACCCATCCGAATAATGAAGTGGTGAATAACAAACTACACCATGATATGAAGATGGTAAGCCGTACGTACACACGTATAGTGACTTTTTCATTAATAGGATGAACAGAATAATGAATATGATTATACCATATTTATAATAATATAAAATTATGTATAAGGCAATGGATTTATTATTTTTTTATGGAAACAACAAATAAAGAGGAAGTTGAATAAGAAAAGAACTTTGTAAGAGTTGATGAAATTATTACCTCTTCTTTGTGTGCTTCCTTTTGATTTGATCAAAAGGGATACCTAGGTTAGCTTCTGATAAACTTAAGGCCTCTAGGTTGAATTTAGGGTAGTTGGGAGTATATTTGAGTAGGGTTTGTCTGAGAAAAATGGATTTGGAGGTGTGATTTTGAGATAAGGGGAAGTACCCTTCTATAAGAGAGTTGAGGGTCACTTTTGGAAAAGTTAGAAATATTAATTTATTATACAATCATCTTCGGTTTATAATGGCTCCAAAAGGATTTATTTCGAGGATAAGGTGGGTCTGGGTCGAAAGAAACTCAACCAATAGGTTTTATATAGGTTTAGGTAACCATATTAACCTTATCTATTATATTTAACTCTTAGATAAATAGTTTAACTTTTACGATGTATTATTGTATTATTATAATAAATGGTTAATAAACTTTCTATAAAAATCCAAGTGAACCCAAAGTTGTTCATTATTTACATATATATCCTTTTATAATTTCTTTGGATGAACCTTACATTTTTAGGAATATTATATCATTTAATAATATAGTATTTTTTTAAAAAAACTCATTTATGGAAATTTTTAAAGTATTTTTTATTTTGTTTTTGTGAAAGTCATAAAAACATTATCACTTCATAAAAAATTTATTTAATCAATACTAATATTTAATATTAACATATAAAATTAGTTTTATGCATCATAATTCTCAATTTACATTTACATGGATATTTATAATATCAATTATTTTAATCATTCATTAGTAAGGTAATTAGTGCATCATCATTGTGTCACAAATAAATTTAATTATTTAATGTCTTAAAATTATAAATAAAATACCATTATTTTGGAAATATTTTTATAATTCTAATTAATATTCATAGTCGAATTTATCTTATGTATACCACTATATTAAAAATTGTTTAGTTATTAAACTTTGAATTTAACACTTTTAACCCTTCTTTAAATAAAGTAATAATAAATGTCTTAATGTAATCCAAGTGGATCAAAGAGGATCATATTTTTTTTAATAAGGTTTATTTTTTCCAAAAACACTTATCCAATAGAACTAGGATACATGTTATGGTAATTATAATATCATTTTTACCTTTAATTACCCTATTTACTTTTAACCGTGGTAAATAAAAATCAAAATTTACTATCCAACAAAAATTATTTTTATCCTATTGAACCACATCTTACCTACTGATATCGACATTGCCTCTTAGATTTTTTAAATTTAATTCCTCAAAGTGGTAAAATTACATTTTATACAAATTTTCAAATGTGCCTCGAAGGTGGGTAAAAGACATTAAAAAGTTCAATAAAATTTTATACTTCTAATCTTATTATAAAATGACTCCAATGAATTAAATTGAACATATATAGGTATTATATATCTATTTTGACCTAAAATAAATTTATATAAAATAAAAAATTATTTAATTAAAAGTAGGTTTTAAACAATAACGCAGTGTTTTTCACTATTCATAAAAAATTGAATGTTTTTAGAAAAATACCAAAAATTCACCCTATGCTAATTTTGATATTTCATATCCAAAAATTAAGTCCATTTTAAAAAATAAAATTTATAAAATTTCAAAAAGTGGGTATTTATATTAATAACGACTAGTTTATTGGTCGCGGTGTGCTAGAACTCGAAGTTGCGTACAAAAAAAGCTATTGTATTATTTAAATAGAAATATACAATGGAATCTTGGGGTATTACAAAAAATATCCTAAAATTTTGGTAAAGTATAGAGTGTGTGGTTTCTTATTAATAAAATCACTATCAAGATACATTTAAGTGGATGTAGGATCAGACACAGATGCACTTAGGGGTAATAACTAAAAAATGGCTAGTTGATTATTAACTCGATCTTCACTTAGCACACAAAAAGTGGGCCCAACTGTAAAACTATTTTGAAAATACTGAGGGATATTCTTGGTTTATTAAAAATATATTTATGAACCATTATGAAGGATATAAACATATTATGAAATTTGGTTAGGTTAGATAACTTAATATGAAAATAACCATGGACAACCTTGGTTAAACCGAAGGAGTTATTGGTTGATCCAATTATATCATAGTTAATATGAAAGTATCATAGGTAGAAATTAAGGTTTTTAGGATAAAAAATTTATTATTCATAAATTCATTTAGTTTTATTTTATTGGATAATATCATAACCAATTTGGATTTATTATTTGGTTGGAAACATGATCATGAAAATGAAGATGTGAAAGGCATGTCTTAAGAAATTACTAAAGAAGCACATTTTGGAAAAATAATTTCATAGTCATACCTAATATAGTTAGCTTTATGTCTTATTAGAAATTATATTTTGAGTCATTTCCATTATATATACACCTTTATATATTTTAATTAGTGGTTGATAGTTAAAAATGACAAGGACATAATTTTTTTAAGTAGGGAGAATGTAACTCCCTGGGTTTTAGGACATATTTTATTTCCTCAGAACATATATATATCATTTATAAATATGTTTTTTATTCTATTTAAATATTTAAAATTATAATTTAAGATATAAGTAAAAATTAAAAGTTTACAATACTATATTACCAATTCAGAATTATCGGTATATAGTAGATATAAATAAAGTTAATTTAGCTATATATATATATGTGTGTGTTATAAATAAATTATTTGAAATAAAATAAACAATTTAGTATAAATAAAATAAATATAACATCCCAAAATTTTACTATGTTTTTTTCCTTTAAATATTTCATATAATAACTTGTTTCTCACACAACATCGAACAAAAATGAACTGCAATACATTTTATTATGATGAAATTATAAGTAATAAATATAATATTTATAATATAACCATTGAATTTAAAGGTATTAATAGAGTTAAACACATTATTAAATATATTCAAAAGTAAAAATAAATTTAATATTTAATTCTAATTTAATGATAAAACTCAAATTAACTAATAAGATCATTTCAGTCTTAAAAATATATTTTTTCTAAAATTACCTTTTTATGCGCTATGTGATTTTTATTTTAAGAAGATAAATATATCATAGTAAAATGATGATAAAATATATTGGATATATGAATAATATTTTAAAACTAATTTAATTTTCAATTTATAATAAATAAGAATAAGAAAAATTAATATTTTAAAAAAGGCATTTTCCTATAAAATTAATTTTTCCTTATATTTTATGTTTCCATTTAAAATTTGAATTAAAAAAATTCATAATTTTATTTTGAAAAAATGATTTTTTAGGATTTATAATAAAAAACTTAGCTTAGAGTTTTTATATTTTTAGCAAAGGATTGATTCTTAGGTGAATAGTGAAAAATAAAATTTTTACCAATACCATAGTTTTTATGTATTTATAATCTTGTAAACATGAATTAAGAGTTTATAATTTTTTTATAAACCAAATATTTATTTAAGGTGAAAAATAATTCATTTAATAATGTTATTCTTGAATTTATAAACCTATGTTTGAAATTTTGAAACCTAAAGTAATATTTTATTTTAATAAAAAAATATTTTTGGTTGTTTTCTTTTAGGTAAATATTCACAAGGTATAATCCATTTTTGTATTGATATAAAATTAAAATAAATATTCTTTGATTAATAATAAAAAAATTAATGTCATGGAAATAGAAAACATTCACAATTTTATCCCAAACTCATTTTTATGCTTAATATATATATATATATATATATATATTTTTCTAAAAATCAATTTTAATGCGTTATATATTTATTATTTTAGAATTATTTTTTATTGATTTTAAAAATTTAATTCATTAAAATGGATTTCATTTTTGAAATAAAAAGGTCCAAATTATGTAATAAAGATAATTTTTTATTCATAAAAATAAATTACATGGATAAAACTAGTCCCCACGATAAAGAAGAGAAATGGTAAAAGTGTTAAATCATGGGTAAAAATAAAAAATATCCAAAAACACATTTTCAATTGAGTGTATGAGGACTTGATCAACCTCCCATAATTTTTTCAATATTATTAATTAATTTTAGATCCACATGCCTCAAAATTTGACCTTTTTTATATAATGTATTAAGTATTTATAGTAATGTCATTCCCTTCACTTTTAAAATGATCATTACACCACCCATTAAAATACACTCTAAAAATATGAATACTACCAATTAATCTACCTAATTTACTTCTCAAATAATCCTATTCGATGTTCTTCACCTTCTAACCCCAATAAATTACCAAAATAATTAGATTTGGTTCTCTAGAATATACTTCTATGTACTTTACGATTACCTGAATTCATGGTTTTTGAATTTTTATAAAGTTATTATCACATAATGATTTTTATTCCGTGTGATATTATATGTGATAATGTCCTAAAGGGTACATGTCACACTAAAATTTCATAACAATTTCCTACTATGATGAGAACCTAGAAGTGCTAGGATATTATTTTAAAATATAAGTTCTATATCCTGATGATATCATTTTATGAGACACAAATGATACAAGACATTCAGGTTAGGGGAACATATGACTTTGAGACTTCATATCATGAAGTTTTTACTTGGAAATATCAAGAAATAAGATTTTCAAAACATGACCCACCATTAGGAAATCCACATTTACATGTTTCATTGGATGTTCCCATCCAAACACATGTGTAATGGTCCTTAAATTTTAATGTTTTTATTAATATATATCACATGTCACGTTCTTTGATGTATTTACATAAACCATGATGAAAAATTTTCATGGGTAATTAGGGTGAATCATGAATAATATTTCATTAATAAATAACATGAGAAAGTCTTTTTCTCTTATATTCTTTATTATAAGTTAATATCTCAGGCCTTTTTATGGAAACAAAATAACCTAACTAAATCCATGGCCATATTGTTTTATCAATAGGTTCATTTCCCTAAAGATAGAGAAAGAGACATTGAACACATTGGTTGATGAAACCATTATACAACTTTCTTGATATGAGATATCATAATAAAGAGATTATATCACATAGTGAGAATTAATATAGGGTTTTATATCATTAAAACATTAACTTATTTCTCTATGGGTTACTTGGAATGTTTCTAGATACTAACCTTAGACTTTAGGTGGTTCTACATAATGCTTCTAAGAAAGAGATGTAGTGTTTTGCTCACTTTGTTTATCTATAACCTTAGTTAAATTCTATAATAATTTAATATATTGGATAAATATTATTCTCATATATGATTTAATAATTATCCATGTTTTTTGGATCCCATTTATATCTATTCATAAGTTATTATAGATAGAAAACTAGTTAGTTAAATAATTAATTAATATTAATTTTCTATCTTAGTGAATAGAATATTTATTTATTTATTAGTGAATAATGTAGCGATATTTATATATTAAAAAATAATCATTATTCAAAGCCTAAAAAATATCGAGGAGGATAGGCAGTCCGAGTTTAATGTTCTAGTGAGAAATTACATATTAAATACTATTTGAATAAATATTAATTTATTTATTCAAGGAAATAATATTTATTTTATCCATGAGTTTAGTTCATGTCAAATAAATAAAAATAATACTATTATTATTTAGGCACAAGGTTCATAGAGGATTAAGAGAATCATAAGGGCCCATGTGTAATAATCATTCTCCAACCCTAGATCTTTTTAAACTTGGTTGTGACATTCTTTGAAGCCCTAGCCATTCTAATCATTGGACATAATGAATTATAGAAAATAATCTCAATCGGTATAGAGCTCATATCCCAAAACTCTCTCAAGAACCGAGAGTGATCCTCCTGCACCAAAATCTTAATTTCAAAGAGAAAAATGAGATTCCTTATATCAGAAGTGATTCTCATGGTGATCAATAATGAATAATGAAATTATTAGGATCCTCCACAGTAGTTCCTAGATATTTCTAAGATATCACTCAGAGATTAATTGTGCACATGTAGATCACTGATAGAGGGAATCCACCCTTGATTCCTATAATGCAATGATTATACGGTGTAAATACATCATCACATTAATAGACAAAGAAATAATTTCAATGAAATATAATTATTTATCTAAATAAATAAATTATAAATTATATATGATGATGTAAAATTATTGGTTATGGAATAATAGTAAATTGATATTTGATTTAATTTTTTTGGTTATAACATTCTTGATCTTGTATATCATTGATTATTCATTGATTAGGATAAAAAATCCAAGTCGGTTATAACCCAAGGACACATCTGCTGAACCCATAACCAAAAAGTGATATCAGAGTGGTTACATAATTAATTTATAATTATTTATTAATTTTTGATTGATGATATGAATTTGTTATTAGTTTTTATTTTTGGATTATTTATTCTTTAAATCTAAAATTTGAATTCTTATCTTCTATTTATTTTTTCTCAATTATACAACTAAGAAAAGTTTAAATTTAGATGAAGAACATATGAAGACATGATCAAAAGGTTCCAATGGTTTTGGATAAATAACATAAGACTAGAAAACATTTAACCTCTTGGTATATGTCAAGTACCCATGTTAATTTCATTAGGATGAACAATGATAAATATAAGTCATCATGAAAAAAATACACACGTAATGCATTAAATGCACATAACATGTTGAAAAACTAGGTTAGCACATGTCATTCTAGAGAACACGACATATGAATTGTGTACACATCACGGAGTCCACACATTTTCATGGCCAAAAACACATAGTTAAAGACACATCATGTTTTTATTACACGATGTGTATGACTAAAAGTTGTGAAAATTTGAGATCACATGTTGTATAGACTTCATACACACTATGTACCTCATAAAAATCCATGGCCTACAAACACACGTAGTCCCAAGATGCATATCAAAAACAAAAGATGAATAAATTTCATGATGTTTAGCCTTAGTACACACCCTATAACCCATTGTACCCCACGTGATTAATTTAATGTCGAAAGAAAAATAATGATATAATTAAACCTAATAAACATGTATCCATGTGAAATTTATTGACAGTACATGCCATGTGATAGGATTATTAATTATATATTAAATTAATTTCCTTGTTAAATTATAAACTGTCATTTATGTATAGACTTTAATTACAGTATACCCCACATGTATTGATATCATTTCATGCCATATAATTTACATATGCCTACTTTTCATTTATTGAAAATAAAAACACTGTAATTATGTGTTATTCCATGTATTCCATATTCCATATGAGTACACAACACAAAGACCATGTCAGTTAGTTTGGATGGGTAAATGTCACCGCCTCCAAGTACACATGTGTACTTTATTAATTGTAAATTAAATTAAATAATTTAATTTGTTTAATGTTATGGACGATGAATTTTTTTTATGATGGTTTGGTTAGAATTAAAATAAATTTTATTTATTTATTTATTAAAAAATTAATTAGATTAATTTAAAGCGTTTTATCTAAATTAAATAACGAATTGAAGTTAATGATATCTAGATTAAAAATTTATATTCATTTCATGTGTGCGGGTGATCATGTGCTAAGACCATACCTATGCACGTGAATGATTTATTTAAGTTATTATTAAATTAAATGATAGTCCATGTGTTATCCCTGCCTTTCATTATATAAGGACTCACATGACTGTATTTTCTTTTATTCAAACCCCCAAACCAATACTTTGGTCCCTCCTACCTACTTGTAAGTAAATATGATGTAATGGATGGAGCTCACAGGTAAGTGAATGCGGTTTATATTTAGAGGTGAGATGAAACTAATCTAGGATATATATATGAAGGAAAGTGGAATTCCGCAACATGAACCGAGTTATGGTTTAAGGTGTTTTCTCCCTAGGGCCAAGTGTTAGTTTATCATCAACTAGATTAACTAACTATTAGAAAATATCATGCTCATACCAATTTTATTAATTTATTTCTATCATGTTTCATGGTTAATTTCTGTATGAATGATTTTTCAGGATCACATAAATTAAAGAATTAACAAGAATACCAGATGTAATTACAATAAATTAGATTATGCTTAAATTTTATGTAGACATGGTTAATATCTTTATTAAAATACACTTAATATTAAAATGTGTGTAATAATATAATATAGGAAATTTAAACATACATATATGAAAAAAATTCAATCTAATATTAATTTAGACAAGAATTCAATTACTTGAAAATGATTACAACCATATAACTATGTGTTTTCATTACCAAAGTCCAAACACTTATTTTTATTAGGGAATTATTATAAGGGTTTTGGGTCAACTAAAAAAAATTGGTATTGTATGTAATGGAAAAATTATATTCAATACCATTTTGGAGGTAAGTGTTGATGAAATAAAAGTCTAGGATTTTAGGATTGCGGAGTTCACTCAATAGATCAAGGAGATGTGAGTTAATGCAGTTTACAAGTTACACATTCCCAAACTCCTTCAAGTAATTTTTTGGGCCAAATTATGGGTCATGAAAAAGAGTAAATGGATATTTTCCACAATAATATCCATGTGATAGTATATTTCAAAACTAATGGTGAGGACTATTGGGTTTTGAAAAAATAGTGAGAGATGAATTAATTAATGAAATAATTTTATTATCTATTTAGTAATCGAGACAAAGTATTAAAATAATTATATATTATTATAGAAATGGAAAACCATATGAAATTTAAAATTCCACTACAATCTATATTGTAAAAGGATAACCTTCTCATTGTATTGAATTTATGAGAACAGTACAGGTTCTTGCATGCTAAACTGCACCATGAACACAAATTATATATGCTCAAAAACCCCTATTCCTGATTCATTTTCCAAATAAGATAGTGTGTAAGAAGTATATCTCAACCTTAAACACATAAAATATTTCACATATGTCCAATGTTTTATTCTATCATTCTCATCTAGTGATATTCGAAAGTAATATGCGCATATGGATGCATATAACATCACACCTCACCTTCATTATCTTTATCAAGAGAATGTGATAAATGAGAGATACAAGACCTCCAATGCACTATTCATATTCAAGATTAGGGAGTCAATTCCATATGATCCTCATGTAATAAAGTTAATTGACTACATAGAGTTATTATACATCTTGGGCTTTAATATACTTGATAAGATACATAAAGATTTCATTTTATTCTCAATACCTAAGATATTCTCTAGTTTTATTATTAATTATAATATGAAAAATAGTCAGAAGTTTCGATTCGAACTCCTTACATTAATTTTCTATGTTGACAAGGATATATGGAATCAAAATCTTATGGCCCTTATAATGAATAAAACGAATCATAAGGAAAATGACCCCAAGACTCACTCAAAGTACAAGAATCCTGAGAGCCATCCTTCCAAGAAAAGGAAGATCCCAATATATATAATAGAAAATGATGCGATGTGTTTTCCATATGGGAAGCAGAGCCACTGGAAGAAGAACTCCACCTATTTAAAGAAGCAAGTTGAAGTTTCGGGTGAATTTATTATTGAGTGATGTATTTCTATATATATGAATTTGGTATTAGATATAGGTTTTGGCACTCACATATGTGTTAAAATATAGAAACTAAGTAGATTTCAAAATATTACATGAGGAGAGGTAGATTTACAAGCTTCCAGTGGAGTGAGGTTAGTTACTCTATCCATTTTAGACTACTATCTCACATTTCTAATGGGGTTAATATTGGTTTTAAAGAATAATTTCTATGTTCCTAATGTTAAAAAAAACACCATGTCTATTTCTTTCCATGACATGGATGAATATATTTATATATTTGGAAATAAATAATGATAATTTTATAATAATGAAACAATTAAATAATGGTATTTATGTTTTAAATTACAAACAACAAGTGTTGTAAATTGACAATGTATCAAGTTTTCATGAATCATTTCACACCCTACTATGGAATAACCATCTTAGACATGTAAACAAGAAGCATTTGAAAAAACTATATCAAGATGGTTATTTAGACTCTTTAAATATAAAAACACTAGATAAATATTAAGGTTGTTTACAAGGTAAGACACCCAAACCACCATTTTTTTGGAAAAGGTTAAAATGAAATTGAGATTATAGATTTGGTATACACTGATGTGTGTGGACCTTTTCCAGTAGAAGCTAAAGGTGGGTATTCTTAATTTAAAACTTTTACTAAAGAATTGAGTAGAAATGGTTGTGTTTACTTAATAAGTTAAAAGACTATTTTTTGATTGATTAAAAGAGTTCATGAATGAAGTATAGAATCATCTTGGTAAGATGATAAAGAAGTTTCTATCTATTAGGTGTGGTGAATATCGTAACCAAGAGTTTATCGTCTTTCTATGGCAGTGTACGATCTTATCCCAACTCAATCCTTTTTATAAACTATATTTTAATGGTGTTAGTGAAAGGATGAATCACACCTTACTCGAAATAGTGAGGCTAATGATGAGTCAGGCAAGTATTTTATTATAATTTTGGGGATATGCATTATAGAATATAGTATACACATTAAATTGGGAGATAAATAATGTAGAAAACAATATTACACACAAATTTTGGAATTTTAAAGAACTCATATTATTAAACTTTTGTGCATGGGGATGTAAGGAATTTGTTAAGGCCTTAATAGGAAACAAGTTAGAACTAAGATTCATGGAGTTTATATGATATACTAAAGAAACTAAAGGATATTACATATATAAAACCTAAGATAAAATAATTTTGGTTGACTGACATCCCCAATTTCTAGAGAGAGAACACATCCCCAAGAAGGATAATGGGATAAATAATGGCCTCAATTAAGTTAATGCTCAAGAAAAATAAAAGTTGGTACTAGAATAGATTCCACAGGTCCATATGGAAGAGGATGTTTCTGAAAAACACAAGTACTATATGGGATCACTATAGAGATTACAGAACTAGAAAGTTATCATTTTCTAGTCACCAAAGACGGTGACACGTTATTGGGTGACAATAATGATCCTATTTCCTATAAATAGGATGTATAGATATTAGAAGATGAAAGTTTTAATGAATTAATGAATTATAAAATGGGATCCATGTATCAAAACCATGTATGAGTTATTTTTGATCCACCAGTTGATGTAAAAACCATTGAGTAAAAGTTGGTATTCAAGAGAAAAATTAAAATGGAATGTAAAGTGAGTACCTATAAAGCACAACTAGTGGATAAAGGGAATAAAAAATATCATGGAATTGACTATGATGAAACATTTAATCAAGTTTCTATGTTTAAATCCATTAGAATTCTACTTCACATAGTAGTATACCATGACTTTGAGATTTTAAAGAGGGAATTAAAAATAGATTTCTTTAATGAAAGCCTTTTGGAAGATTTTTATATAAAACAAATTGAAGTTTTTATGACTCCAGTTAATTCCAATCAAGTATAAAAGTTTTATAGAATATTTTACGGATTGAAGAAATCATAAAAATAATGGAACATTCAGTTTGATGAATCTATAAAAGAATTTGGCATCATAAAGAATGTTTCTGAGCCTTGTTCCTATAAGTAGTTTAGTGGGAGTGAAGTCATTTTATTAGTAGTATATGTTGATTTAATATTTCTTATTTGAAATGAAATACCAGGCTTATAGTTAGTTAGTAACTCATTAAACTAGTGCTTCTCTATAAAGGACTTAGGTGAAGTAGACTACATTCTTAGGATTAAGATCATTAGTGATAGATCCCATAGGATTCTTGGACTAAGTCAAGGTACACACATTTACAATATATTGAATAGATTCAATATAGAATAATCCAAGAGGGTATTGGTTCCAGTGTCACATGGTATACATCTTTCCAAGAAAATGTGTCTTTATACACAATAAGAAATATAAATTAAGTGTAGGATTCCATTTACTTATATGATAGGATCTATAATGTATGTCATATGATGTACCATGATTGATGTTTTATATAATTTGAGCATGGTAGGAAGATATCAATCTAATCCAGGTGAATAACATTGGACTACTGTTAATCTTATCATGAAGTATCTGAGGATTACCAAGGATATGATCCTAGTATATATAGGATATGGGGATCTAGTCATTATTGTTGGGACCACATTGTGTATAATATTATATTTGTTGTCAATGGGTGTGAATGGATGTCAATGATTATCAACATTCACAAAGGAACTCTCCTAATTAAAATGAAGAAGAGGAAAAGAAAAGAAAAGTTGTAGAAGAGGCTTGGTGTTCTAAAGATGGCTATTCATGATTCTTGATTGAAATTAGCCATGCATATTATACTTGGGGAGTATTTTTTATGGGGATTACTTAAAAATAATGGGCCAACCTTCAAGAAAGACCAGGACAACTCAACCCTAGAACATGTGGGAATTAAGGTCAACCACACTGAGGAACCATCCCTGGAAAACCCGAAGGTGGCATGGGTTGGGAATAGGCACGCGCCCACATAAAAGGATGCATATAGGACTACAGGAGTGCCCATGGGATGAGTCATGCATAGCTAGGCTGAAGACTGTGTAGAGAAGGTGGAAACAGAGCGCGCCCATGGAACACTGTATATGGTGGTACTTTGGAGGGAAGAAGAGAATTTTGAGTTGAGGATGGGGTGATTTGATAGCTAAACCATGGAGTTTCCACGTCTGTGTTTCAATGCGGGATGAATATTTTAAATAACAAACTAATATCTACCATCCATAGGACCCCGCACACTATCTTGGCCGCATGCCTCATACCGTGACCTGTGATCTAATATTCACCGTCCTCACCCAATCCGAGTCTATCCCATAGTCGTAGATCGATCAAATCATCACCTTAAACCTCCAAACCCACAAAGGCCCCCCAATGCCACAGTTCTATAGATATATGATCGAACCCCCTCTTTGAGATTCAAACCATCACTAACATTCTAATTCACTACATTACACTCGTATGGGCATAAAAAAATCATGCATGAAATTTCATTTTCCTTCATGCAGCATAATTTAAAAGTTTGAATGTGTCCAAAGAAAATTAAGTTGCAAGGACATGTCATGAAGATCGAGTGTTAGTGATCAAGAGTTTCATGCAATCTTGAATGCATGCACGTGATGTTTTCATGATAATAGATAAGGTCATGAACATGAAAAGGAAACAACTAAGAATCTCTGCGTATCTCATACCTGTGGTTTGAAGATTTTAAAACAGCGATATTTGTGGCATATCTTGAGGAATTTGAACAAAAAAACGATTTGATCTCTTCTTATAAAAAGATAACCACCAATCCCATAAGAGGTTAAATCTCCAATATTTAAAGAGATCCTATTCTAAGAGACAATGTCTCCCTAATCTTTTAGTTCACGAGGGGAAATCATGTTCTTTGAATTGTTCTGGGTTCATGAAGATTGAACTGTGAACCGGTCTGGTTCCACGGAGTGAAGGATTTCCGCATACTGCTTAGGTTCATGAAGAAGGAGAGTCGTTAACCACTCTTGGTTTTTAAAGCTAGAAACCAAAAACCAATATTAGTTTCATGAAGATAGGTACCATGTACCATTCAGGTTTCATGAAGAAAGGTACTTCATACCATTCTGGTTTCTCAAAAAAGTGATACTGTGTGTCATTCTGGTTCAGCTAAGAAGAGAATCGCATACCACATGGTACGAAAAATAGGTTTGCACCCTATATGAATAGAATCTCCATGTATCCCATGCATGGGGAGGATCTGTGAACCATCACTGTTTGTGAAGGATACTTTCACACTATGTGTTTGAAGAACAGTGGAGATCACATGCATGATGCACATGAAAATCATGTGCGTGATTTGAGACACCCAAGTGTACAGGAACAATCCAAACAAGTGAAAACACTTGAGTTTAAAGAAGGTCACATACTAATAAATATAAAGAAGTATAGTGGACAATGTGTGTGTTGAGAAAGGTATAAGAAGGTGATTTCATGAAGAAGGGTCGTACATACATGGATGCACTCATATTATTTATTTCAAGAAACCTAATTCTTCGTGTGTGTGTAAAGGAAAGTGTAGGTTTCATGAATGGTGCACATATATACATGTTCATGAGTTGTGACCCACATGTGAAGAATAATTTAAAGTGAGAATATTATGAATGTTCACATTCATATGTAAAAGGGTACAATATATTTGAAAAAATATTAACTTTACCAAGAGAAAGAGAAGGAGAATAAGTTGATATTGAATGCACACTTTCATGATTACATGAATACCTATGGAGAAGAAAGAAGAAGAAGCTAATTATGATGATGCCTAGTAAGTTGATCTTCATTGATTGAAAAATAACAAAGTTACATGTGATTCTAGATGAAAAGAAGAAGAAATTTTTGTGCATTCAGTGATTTCACTAAAGGAGAAAACTAAATATAAAAGGTAATAAATTCGGGACTTTGATGCATGCTGTTTCTTCTGCTAAAAAAGACAAATACTTCCATGCCAATCTATTTCAGAGTCCTTCAAGTTGATAAACCGAGAGAGAATTCACCGAAGGCAGTGAGCCAGGGGAGTCAATAAAAGTGATCTGATGGAAGTAGTGAGATATCACTAAACCTTTGTAAATACAAGGAACCTAGGATAGAGTTACTATTCCAAAACCTTTTTAATCCACAAATACTGAAGATTAGTGGAATTTGGTATGACTGGAAACCTGTCAGTGTATGCTCCTTTGGACGTATCCATAAGTGGTGAACCAAGAAAAAGTGATATGATATCATTCTTCATGTGAATGTTTTAATTACTGCACAAATCCATTATAAAGAGTTAAATAAGTTCTTACCAATATGGTAAAAAGATCCATCAATTTAAGAGAAAAAGTTGACACCCTAATTCAATCCCCTCTCAGGTTGGTCTAGGGTCCTTCAATTATTAGATATATTGATTCTAGTTTTTAAATCAATCATTACAATTTGAAATCATAGTTAGGATATTTCTTCATTTTTAACAGAGGAGCTATGAGCTGGAAGAGTTCAATGTAGTCAGTTGTCACTTATTCTATAGTTAATTCTAATTATATTATAGTTTATGATACAACCAAAGAAGAAGCGTGGATACATAAATTCATTCAAGTGATTAATGTGGTCCCCAATAGTCAAGGCATTTTCATATTGTATTGTGACAATACTACAGTGGTGACTCTCACAAAGGATCCAAGATCACATCTAAGGGAAAAAAATATTATAAAAGTATCACTTCTTGAGGGATTTTTATAGAGGGGTGAGGTTATAGTGATTATATTTTCCATAAAGGAGAACATGGTGGACCCCTTGATTAAAGAATTATCTTAGCAGCATAACAAATATCATGTTCGAGCTAACAGAATAAAAGTTTTTTTATAGTTGGCTATATTAAAAGTGGGATTATATTAGAGTTGATGTCCTAGAATATATTTTTATATAGTTTATGATTACATATATTTATGGTTTTTAAATATTTATAAAGGTCTTATTGCATGATGATTGTACTTCTATGTGATATAGTATACAATAATTTTCTAAAGGGTACATGTCACACTGAAAGGTCATAACTGTTCCTTTCTATGATAAGAACCTATAAGTTCCATGAAAATATTATTAAATATATGTTTTATGTCCATATGATATAATTTTATGAGACAAAAATGAAATTGTCTGTTAAAGACTGGGGGATTATAAGACATTGAGACTTTATCTCACGAAGTTCACCCTTGGAAATCTAAATAAATGAGATTATGATAACTTCACCCACTGGTATAAAATACACATTTATATGTGTCATTCGATATTACTATCTATGGATCTGTGTAATATTCCTTAGAACTTAAGGTTATTATTAATGCATATCATGAATCATGTGATTTTATGTATTACCATAAACTATGATGATATATGTTCATGTTGAAGTTAGGTGTGTCACGAATGAGATGGAATTAATGAATAATGTAAGAAAGTATTTTTACCTTTTGTTCTTTAATGGAATCTAATATCTTTATCACTTTTTTGGGAATGTAACAACATAATTAAATCCATGGCCATGGTGTTCTGGAAGTAGGTTAATTTCTAGGAAGTCAAAGAATGTGACACCAAACACATAAGTTGATGACACCAGTATACAAATTTCTTGATCAGAGATATCATAATATGGGGATTGTATTATATAATTAGTGTTTGTATATGATAGTATTTTATTGAAATATTAACTTCGTTCTCTATGATTACCTTTTTTTGCTGCTATTTTTAAACCTTGTACTTTAGGTGGTTCTACTTAACGTTACTGAGAAAGAGGCCAAGAGGGACATACACTAAGTGTATCCAAAAACTTAGTTAAATTATATATAAATTTAATATGTTAGATAAATATTATTCTCATAAGTGGTTTAATAATTATTATTTTTTGTTTGATCACATGTATATTCAGTCCCCAATTATCTCAGATGGAATGTATGTGAGTTGAAAAATTAATAAATATTTATTTTCTATTTTAGTGAGTATAATATTTATTTATTTAATGGTGAATAATACTATGATGTTTATTTATTAAATAAATAATAATTATTCAAGGCTTGATAAATATTGAGGATGATATAGAAATCTATTTTAATGGTCTGGTGAGAAATGACATAATAAATATTAATTTATTTATTCAAGTACATAATATTTATTTTATCTGTGAGTTTAACATATGTTAAGAAAATAATAATAGTAATATTTAGACATAGGGGGTTTTTAGTATTAAAATAATCATAAGGGCATATGTGTAATTATTATTATCTAACCCTAGTCCCATTTAAACCCGGTTATGACATTATCTGAATCCCTAGCCATTTTACTCGTTGTTCCCAACAAATTCTAGAGAATCCTCTTAAGCCATAGGGAGTTCCTATATGAGAACACTATCAAGAATGAATAGTGAACCCCCTCCACCACACTCTCAATTATAAATATAACAAATATAGTCCTTCTACCTAAATAAATTATTATGGTGAAAAAAACTATTGGCACAAACATTAATATCTTTCATGCTAAAACCCAAAAATTTCTACGGTGATGATCAGAGGTTTGTGGTGCTTGTGAAGATCAACAATAGAGGGAATATACTATTGATACATGTAACAAAATTACAATAAAATATATATATTTCATAAAATTTATCAATGGAGAAACAATTTCAATGTAATTTAATTATTTATCTAAAAAAATATATATATGATGATCTCATATTATTGGTTCCAATGTAATGGTAAATAAATATTTTATTTAATTAAATTGATCATGATGTTCTTTATCATGTAAATATCATATTATTCATTAATTATGACAAAAATTTGATTTGGATACAACCTAAAGGTGTTTCTTCTACTCCCGTAACCAATAAAATTCCCATCATAATCAAGAAGGTTTCCAAAAAAGATTAAATTATCCTACTTAAGTATTTTCTCATATCTAATCATTATTCCATTTATTATTCTTCTAACTCTTCCTAAATCTTATTTATCACTATAGTAACATGTTTTTAAAATAATTAAAATAATTAAAAATTAATATTACCATTATATAATAGCACATTCTTAATTATTCAATCATTATAGCATGCTCCTATTTGGATAGGTTTTACCACCTACACTAACAGTGATATAATGATTATATCATGAATGATTATTAAATATTAAATAATAGTAATATTATAGAATAATAAATATATTTTTTATTTTCTCATAATTATAGAATGATTATAATATAATAAAATCATCCCATAACCATACTTATTTGATTAATTCTAGCACGTTCTTATTTGTGATGGTTTAACCACCTACACAAATGATGCCATGAATTTTTATCATGGATAGTGATGGAAATATAATGTTTGTTAAGAAATTATATTAATATGTAAATAATGTTTTTTTATAATTTATATTAATTTTTTAACTCACTATTAATATACCAACTTCTGTTTATTAAAAATTATCGAAATAATCTCATTACTGATTCCACCTTCATGAATCATAAATAAAAATATCATGGAATGAAATTATTAATTTATAAATCATTATAATACATCTATTATATCAAATTGAATAATATTTAAATGATGAACTTGTAGTAATAGAATAAGGATCGATATCTACATTATAAAGTGTGCACAGGATAATTAAAATTACTAACATTTGATGATGAAAATAAACTAGAACTAACTAATAAATTTATAATAAATTATTAAAACTTGAGATTATAAATTTAATATATATAAATAAATTTCTGAAATAATTTATTATGATAGTTATTTTTATTATATAGGAGGTTAAAATTCTTTCATAGAAGTCCAAAATAATGTTAAGGGATTTTCTTGTCTCAATATTCCTTCTTTGAGACATATTCCATATTCACCACTTGTTTTATTTTGTGTGGTGTATATAACTCCCATAAATATCTTTATATCATACATATAATTCAATTCAAGGGATTTATATATCCATATAAGGTATTCTCATTTAATGTCTATTGATTCAAAAGTTACAAAATTCATAAGGGTTTTTATCAACTCAACCCACTGTCATTGAGTTATAAGATTTCTTCTTGAACTTTATTCTTATATGTTTGGTTTATTGCAACATAATGTTTTATTATATTGAAATTTATATTTATATCTATATAAAATGAAATTATTAACTCAAATATTTTTCATTGATTATTTTCTTTTCACATAAAATTATAACATTGTTAAGAATAATTCCCAGCCTCTTTAAAGACAATTTTCCTTATATATCCATATTCTTTATTTCCAAAAATGTTTTATTTATTTATTTTTAAAGCGAAATATGTATTATCTCTTTTTATATTTTTATTTTTTGTTACAATTTTCAAAAATAATATTTATTAATCTTTTTATAAAGTGAGTTTCAACAAATGCGTTTTAAAATGTTAATGGTCTTTTCCTTTCATGATCATATGTTTTATCATCCACTCTGTATTTAATATTGAAAAATTTGTTTATTTATCTAGGATACTTTATTTATATTACTTTAAAAATATCAATTGAATTTTTTTCCTGTTAAATCATTGAAAACAAATTTTGAAAGTGACCCTTAACTTTATCTTTTTACGACTATGTTAATAATTTTGTATGAAATCCATTTTCATGATTTTTATTTCATTTTCCACTTATCTAAGAAATATACATATCATTTGGAGTTAAATTTCATAAATAAACATCTAAATTACCTTTTTAAATACTCATTTTTAATAATTATAATTTGGGTATAAACCAATCTTACTCTTGAGGGAATTTTATGTGATACCACTTGAAAATGTTATGAAAACCATTTTATTTCCATGGTTTATTCATGGTATGATACATGATTAATTTTATGTGGAACTCATGCACATGGATTATAATTATTTTATTGGAGGGGTTATATACATCCATCAATTTCATTGATTAATGTTTTATATCTCATGGGATAATTAATCATGCATGGTGGTGATTTTGATTACCTATGTTCCCAAGAATTATGTGTGGATGTTATTATGGTTAGACGTGTTAACAAGATTTGTGTGTAGACATGATTACAGTAAGATATATTCACAATAATTTTTCATGTATACGATTAGGGTTAACAATGTTTATAATACCGTTTATAGACATGATTGTAGATATATATGTTTACAATGTTATGATCTCCTATGCTAAGGCCACATTTCTATGTTATATTCCCTTTTTATGCTCATGGAATGTGATTATTTGTCTCATTATTATGAACACTTATGAGATGGTATATGTTTGATCATTTATGATAATATATCCTTCTATTATTCCTTATGGAAAAATCTTACAATTCTATGTTTTTTAATATTATATTTATCCCATGCTCATGTTTTCTCATTTTCTTATGATCTTATCATTGATGACATGTCAAGATTTTTTTACATTATTGGGATTTTAAGCTCACCCCTTATTATATTTTATGTTACCTAGACCATCGAGATGAGTATAATTTATGATATGTCTAGGAGGAAGACTAGTATGGTGATATTATGGAGAAATGTTCAAAAATATGTGAAATAATTTTTTTATGTAGATAATTTCCAATGGAGGTAAATGTTTGTGCTTTGGGATTGTGAAATCATTGTGAGATATAATTTTTATATTCTGTAAATATATTTAAGTTTGGTTTGATTTATCTCTCTTGGTATCATAGCTGTCATGTAAAGTATGTGCTTTTGGAACCATACCATGGAGTGTGGGTATGAGGAACTTCATTTTACCTTAAAAGGATCACTAATTTAATAATTTATAGGGAAAATATGAAATATCATCTAGGTTTTTATATTTTAATCTCTTTATGAGACAAAAGTATTCTTTTTATGCCTTGTTTAATTTTTATGACATTGACTAAATTTAGTTTTTGGGTTTGCAATATACCCAACTATTTACTAAAATGAGATTTTATTATAAAAACTTGTTCTGTGATAGCTATAGTGACCCAAGTGTTTTAAAAATATTATTAAATTATTTTTAATATAAATATATAATAAAAATAAACCAAGGATCGAAAGGCCTAGTGTCTTTAGAATACTAGGTATACAAAACATAAACAAGAAACTAAAACAAAAAAACATTATTTTATTCTCCATAATGTGCTCTTAATTCCCCTCGAGCTCTTAATACATCAAAATATAATTTAGGTAATTAATAGAGAAAATGGGTGAGCTATAAATCCTAGTAAGGGAATAAACATGATAATGAGGCATAACATGTGAGTCAAATGACATGACATGATATCATAAAAGAGAAGTATTATGAATAACCACATGAGACCATGACAGAAATAATATGGTATAATAAGATCATGGTAATATAAAAAAGTGTAAGCAATATAAAACATGACATTAGTATAATTCATGGATAACTAGCAACACAATATCATATGGTGGAAAAAATCACATCATGAATTAGGGTTACTCCCTAACCCCATACATAAAATCTCAAGAGATAGAAACATTACCCAATGCATTAGAGTTCTATATGGGAATACCCATGACAACATGTACATGATTACGTTCACCACAAACAGAAATCAATAATAAGGCATAAACATATGAATTACCCAAGGAAAGAAATGGGATGCATAATATTACATCATATCATAATGAAATGATATTTTTTAAAGATTCAAAATATAAGAAAGAATTAAATATTATGGATGTTAATATCTAAATAAATTAGCACATTTTTCAAAATATAGTGTTCAATTGGGAATGAATAATTTAATTGAGAATTACATAAAAGAATTATGGGGTAGAAAATTCCTCCTTAATTAGGTTTGATTTTAAAGAATACATTTGATAAATGAAGTTAAGGTATGTATTAACCCACTAAAGCTAGAGGTAATAATATAGTTATATATATAATATAAATATTTACAAAATTTATAAGTATTCTATAATATTAAATAGAAAGAGAAAATGATTTAGAGGGATAATGGTCATAACCCAAGGAAAAGGGGTGGTTCAGAGAGGCCCCTTACCTTATATATAGATATGGTATTCAATTTCACACAAAATCATTAATAATAAAATTAAATTCATTAATGAATTAATTAATAACATTCTCCATATATATTTGATTCAATATAATTTTATTATGTTAATTTATGACCATTTTAATGATATATAATGTTTAATTTAGATTTTCTAAGAGCGTTTATTTCATGGTTCCATGGTCGGATCCCTTGCATATAATTATTTATGTCTTTTTGAAATGGAAACATGACACCAGAATAGAAATTAAATTCTATTAATTTAATTATAATAATTTAAATGGTTCCAATAATCATTTTTTCCTGATACATGGATGATTTATTTAGTAAAAATGTTAACGTTATGAGGTTAGTTCATTTAGGATTTTTTAACGACTGTCATGAAAAAGTTTTGTTTTATTTAATATTATGTATATATATTAATTCAAGAACATGAAATAAGATATAAAAAACTTATTATCATATTATTTAACCATAATAATATTTTTATGATCATCTTAGAAGGAAGTGGATAAAAACGAAGTATGTTCTTCATGGAGGTGGTGAACCAATCATATTATATACAATATTTTAATTTTAGAATAAATTGAGGGAAAGTGAAGATAATTGATCGTGTATATTCTATTAACATAATAAAATTATATTATATACAAGATAATTGATTTTTTATACAATTTCAGATGTTTTTTTGGAGGAAAAAGAGGATGAAAAATTAAAAGAATTGGTTGAGGGAATTACTTTATCCTTTGGATGTCTCCTCTTGGGATTCCACTTAAGTAACCATATATTGGTATATTAATGAGAAAATAGGAACTAGGACCTGAAAGAGAGGATTGGGTAGAGATTTGGGTAGAAATTTGGTAAGATCCAAGGCTTAGAAGGTATGAGGATAATGAGTGGTATTTATAAGGGGAGGAGAGGAGTGTTTTTGAATATTACATTAATTTGTTTATTATTTTGGATATATATATTAAATAAAACATGTTAGTTAGAACAATTTTGTGATTACATCATCTATGACTAAAAAATTCATGTATTTAGTTTATAATGTTAAATATCATACTTAACTGTATTTCACTGTTCACAAATATTCAACTATTTTAGAAAGATAAAAAATAAACCTAAACATTTTTTATATTTAGATTCAAAAAATTAAATCAATTTTATAAAAATAATTTTCAAAATTTGGGAAATTTAATTTTAAATGAAATCCTCATTTTTTTGAAAAATACAATTTTTAATATTATGATCAATTTTACAACCCTTTGAAAAATTTCTTATGGTATCATAAAATTATATTATCATTATTATAGAAGTTGATATTAATTTATAAACCCATTTTAAAAATAAACATTCTTTTAAATCACGATATTTATTATAAAAGTGTAATTAAAACATTTATGGTTTTTAAAAATACAACCACTTAATTTATCATTTAAAATATTTATTTACTTGTATAATGATATAAATATATCATTTTATATTTTATAAGAAACCTAAATATTATTTTAAATTTCCATAGGAGGGGATATTATTCTAATAGTTAGGTTACTATTACCAACATTTATATTACTATTTTAATGTTTGAGTTACTATTCCAATGATCATATTAATATTCCAATAATTATATTTTTAATAGTCACATGGGTTCCATAATTTCTATAAACACCCCATTTTTCATTCATTCCCCAGTCAGTTCTATTTTTTTTCAAGGTTATATATATATTTTTTTTCAAGATGAATATTTTTTTACTAATATTTTGTTTCATTTCTTCAGTTTTGTTCATGAGTGTAGTTATTCTAGTGGATTGACCATATTTAAATTTTAAAATTTTAGTTATCTTTTTTATTTATTATCCCATTGTAATAATTTAAAGTCTTATAGTGGTTTTTATTCCTTAACTGTAATGTTCAAAATAATGTAATAAAATGTTGTTGGTTTCATTATATGGTGTATTTTCTTTATTCTACATTAATAAATATGGCATAATTATAATAAGGTAAATTACATTGACAAAATTCAGGGTCATTTCATTCTTCCCACCTTAAAAAATTTCTCCCTCGAAATTTTATTTTACATACTAAGGTGAAAATAGGCGTGGGTAATTCTACTTGGGTGCATAATAGAATATCCAATTTGTAAATTTCTCTAACCAACTAGCTACTATTGTAGTAGTGATTAGGGTTGAACCACAGAGAGAACAAGGTCTAGTTAACTAAAATTTTCTCTTTAGATGGTGTTTTAGTGGGAAATAAATTGAGGGAATTCCTATATCTTTTTTTAATTATTTTTATAAAACAAAAAATTAAAAAAGTGAATGAGATAAGATAAATTTGATTAAAATAATCATGAAGATATTTTATTAGAAAAATGTTTTTGAGATGCTGACACCATAATCAAAACACTATAGAGCCGTGAAAAACTATTTTCTGTTTTGTTCAAGGATTCATCTAGCACAATTATTTCCTATTCAATGATTTATAAATCCCTTTTTAGAATTTTATTTTGATATATCCCAATTTATTTAAATTACCATTCTCTGGTGTTATAAATAAGATAGGAGAAATATTCAACTACCGAACCAATAGGAAAAATGGCGTAGCCCATTCCTCACAAAGTTGTGCCACCTATTTTCACTATAATTGATCAACATGATTTTCCTTCTCGGATCGACATATCTACTAATAACAAAAATGTCTAGTTTCAATTTCAAAAATTGTTTTAGTGAAAATATAATTAATGCATATAAAAATTCTATTTAAAATAAATTCAATTGACATATTAACCAGAAAATAAAAATGTATGCATGGAATAAGAAGAAAATTCAATTCCATAGTCAACAACCAAAAACAAATAAATTTACCCCGACATCATGACCAAAAAAATACAAATGATAATAAAATGATGAATCAGGAAAAATATACCCGAGTTGTCAAAATAATGATCATGTTGGTCTGTACTCCCACCACACGATGAAACTTAACCATCATCAATCTCCTAATGTAAGTTAACCTTTGTGCACATTCCAATACTAGTCGTAATGATTCTCACCCACACAATATTTAGGAGTGGTAGTTGTCAACCATTTTTGTCGAGGGGGAGATTGAAATAGTATCCATGTAACTAGTTTGTTGCTAGAGAAGGGTCCTCATGCATAGTTAGAGGAGAAGTTGGTAGGAGAGGGTGGTGGATTGACTATTGGTGGTGTGCTATAGGGGAGTAGTATGGCCATGTGGTCAAGAAGAGGAGGGATACACGTAATTGTGGTTTTGTGAAATAGTGGAGAGAAGGAAGGTAAGGGTTAGTGTTGGAAGTTTCTTGTTTGCAGGGAGAAAGAGGGGTAGTGGTGGCCTGGGTGAAGATGGAGGAGGGTCCATGTGCAAGTGTATCTTATTGCTGCATAGGAGGATGAGACAATGCATTTGGTGGTGTGGCGTAGGAAGGAGGGGCTACTCTGGTTGGTTGTGGTAGAAGAGAGAGATGGAGGGTCAACGTTTCTTGGGTCTAGGGTTGAGGGGATGTTGCTTAGTTGGAGAGGGTTGCGGGTGGATTCTTGTGATGAGTATAGAGGAAGGTATAATCACGTGTAAAGGAGGAATTGACCTATTTCGGGACTTTTTCTCATGCCTGGTGGTGTAGTTATACTGAAGGTGAATGAGAGAGGGTTTTTGACTCCTAGTGTACTTCCAAGAGATCAGGAACAGGAAACCCTTGTTAGGGTTTTTGATCCATGAAGAAGAGATCCTATAGGCGCGTATCAGTAAAAAATTAGATTTCAAAATTTAAATTGAAAATTTAAAAAAAGTAAACCAAATGTTACATAATAATAATAATAGCATTAGAATTATATAAATATAATATACTAATTAAATATAAACAAAAAATAATTAAAAGATAATGCAATATAGGTGAATATAAAAATATATATATTTTTTCACATGTAATAAAAGTATGATAATAATATTACAACTATTAAATATTAATAAAAAAATAATAATAAACTAAATAATACAAATGAAACTTTAAATAATACTACAAAAATCTATAATGAAATAAAATAATATACTAATATAGAATATATATATATATATATGTACATAATCACAAATCAATATTAATAAACTAATAATAAAACTTATATCAGTGAAAATACTACTAATAATAGTGTTAATTAAAATATATAAAATTAATATAAAATATTAAAAATACTAAATTACTAATATTAGTATATAAATTAACTAAAAATTATAAAAATATATAACGTACTACAAAACTAAAAAAACAACCTAAAATGCTAAAAGAAGTTATAAAGTTAATGAAAACTAAATTAGAAAATAATTAAAAATTCATGTGGAATCCATGTGCATAAAATCTCTCATTCTTAAAATTATGCACTCTTGGGAAATACGATCACAAAGACTATACAATTGGACCTCTAGACAAATCAAAACATCAAAATTACATGTTCAAAATTTTTTAGTTCATTTTACCCACAATATATCATACTTCATTTAAAATTATAATTTTGAAAAATAATTTCCCTTCAACTCAAATTTTTTACAATAAAAATATCTACACTCAAGCATCTGGTGACCTACCTCATCATTACCCACATTACTCAAACAATTTGATCAAAGCTATGCTCAATTCTCACACACATGCATACTTACTATAGTATTTTGAAGAATTTTTCATCTCCATTGGTGGAAATAAAAATAATTCACAAATCATAAGGGCTTCACATCAGGTTCAAATGTTTCAAAGGATAATGGGTGACATGTTATATAATGTTTTTTGATTATTTATAGAAAAATGAGGGTTGAATATTGAAATATATGCATGATGAATGTAAATAAAAATGTCTCCCTCAAAATACCACTCTACCATACTTAAAACCTCACTGGTCCCTAAGAATATTATAATCCAATTCCTCTCTCAAATATTTTATTTTTTTTCACTTTTTTTTGTATTTTTTTGAACACAACTCACTCAAACATAATGAATCAGTAAAAAGGTGAGTAACAGCTCCGAAACACCATGAAATATATATAAGAAAATATCCCAATAAAATGTACCCAAGTAAATCATACTCAATAGAATCCCAATGAATTTAGTTCATATAGAAAACTCTCTATCTCTGGGAGTAAAGAGTCATCACTTTTATAGGCATCCATAAAGCCAGGGGTTACTATGTAATGACCAAAGATGCACCCATTGCTGGAACAAAAAGGAATATACATTACCATATTAAAATACATGTAATGCATGTTTTTAATATGATGATGGTATAATTTCAATCCATGTGAATAAAATACCTCACTGCCTAACAAATAACTATCTTCATGAATAAATCTCCCCCATGCTTAGATTGAAAATTATCATGCAAAAAAAAATCAATAATTAGGTAGGGAAGGGTATCAGATGTATGCTCACACTAAAGGTATTATTCATGTATTATAAGGTATATATGATGGAGAAAGTTTATCGTTGGATCTTTGGGTTAAAGGGGATAAATAAGCTAAACAAATAACTCATACATTTTGGTGAAATTTCTAAAATTATGATTTATTTGATAGAAATACATGGAAATTTTTAGAAGACGTAACATAGCCAATATTACATCAATAAAAATAGAAATTAGATATGATAAAAAATTGTTTATAATCCTCATGGGTATAGAAATAAAATACTAGAAAACACAAATAATCATGATTGAAAATAAGAGGCTAAAAAATAAATAATTTTCAGGATTTTTTTTCAAACCATGGAATAATATTTGAAATCATTTAAATAAGGGTATCAAGAATCAAAGCATTCCAAATAGGAATCATGTGCTTGAACTTCCCAAGGATAAAATTGGTATACATCCAACCATGTTATGAAAAAAACACAAAAACGTTCATGTGGGTTCAACAATGAAAAAAATGTTATTTTTTTTCTCTTTTTTCATTTTTTTATATTTTTACTTGTTTACATGGTATTTTTGAAGCATAAAATTTGAAATAAAATGAAACATTTCCTTGATTAAGCGAATATAGATGCAATAAGTCAACCTGTATCTAATTAAGCTTGAGAAATTATATACTAGAAAAATATACACAGGAACAACACATACCCAAATTATATCATAAAGATAACACTAAATATAACATAGATAAAACCCGATAATCAGGAGAATAACAAGTGCACAAAAAATTTTGGGAGTATATAAATATTTTCTACACATGACATGTTTATTTCCTAAAACAAACTAGAATAATATAATAAAAATATGGAGAAGATAAAATCATGGGTTTCTTCCTAGGAAGCGCTATGTTTTATATCTTCATCTAGACTGGAAAAATATCACTGTAATTGAAATTATTCAATGAATCCTATTGTATCTAAAGTGTGATAGAGTTTTAGGAATTGACCATGAAACTTAAATAGAGGAATATTCCCATTATATTTTTCAAAATCACCATGGGGATAAATAATTTTAATATCGTAAGGACCCAACCACTTTGATTTGATCTTTTTTACCATGATCATAAGTCTTGAGTTGAAGAGTATAAATTTTTCAATAATTAGAAAATTTATTTGTTGTATCCATTTATTATGATAGTATAAAATTTTATATTTATAGATATAAGTATTTTTATATTCTTCTATCCTCATCTCATCTAATTCATTCATATGCAAAAACTGCTTCTCTTGGGAAGTTTTGAAATAAAAAATCAACTTATTCACAGCTCAATAAGCTATATGTTCTAGTTATATAGAGACATGAAAAGTTTTTTTAATATCAAGGGATACGATGAAATTCCAATAGGTGTTTTGTATGCACTTCTATAAGACCAAAGGGCATCATCAAGTTTGGTGGCCCAATCTTTCCGAGATGCACTCAAATTTTTCTCTAAAATTACCTTGATCTGACTATTTGAAACCTTATATTGGCCATTAGTTTGTGGATAGTATGGGGTTCTCATGTAGTAGTGGAATACATGGAGAGTCATTAGCTTCTAAAATAGAGAAGTATTGAAGTGGGTACCATGGTCACTGATGATGAGCCTTGTAATTCTGAACCGGGTAAAAATGTTTTTCTTTAAAAATTTAATGATAACTTGATCAATATTTTCCACAAATGATTCATCTTCCACCCAATTTGATATGTTGTCAAAATATACAAGTTTTAAGGATTTTACAAAATATTTAGGAAAATGACCCATTAATTCTATTCCCTATATGTCAAAAATTACAACACCCATGATTGAATGTTGTGGAATTTAAAACTTCCATCTTATACCCCTAGTTATTTGGAATTTATCACAATTATTGAAGAACTCATGTATATAATGATTTATGGTAGCCTAGTAAAAACCACATTGTAAAAATTTGATAAATTTTTGATAAATTCCATGGTTTCCTACGACTTATCTTTCACGATACAGATTCAAAACACTATCAACTTATTCTTACGAGATTTATCTTCTAATAATTCAATCTACAAAATCCTTGAAAAGTAATGGATCATCCTAGTAGTAATGAATTTATTCATTCAAAGATCTTTTTATAAACTCCTTTGATAAATCTGGGTGTACCACACCTGAAGCTAAGTAATTAATGAAATCTAAATACCAAGGTGTGATTGTATCAGTGCCATAGATTTGTTCTTCAGGAAATGTTTCATTGATTAATTCTACATTAATTTCACTTTTTTCATGGTCTAGGTGTGATAAATGACCAGAAATGACATTCCCAATCATCTTATTGTCCTTTAATTCAATATCAAATCCATGAAGTAACAATATCCATCAAATGAGTATAGGATTCACATCTTTCTCGATCATTAGATACCGCAAGGTAGAGTGATCCATATAGATAGTGACTTTGGAAAACAATATGTGAGATTAAAATTTATCGAAAGAGAATAAAACTATTAGAAAATCTTTTCCCATTGTTGTGTAATTGTTTTGAGCCTCATTCGAAGTGTAAATTCCATAATAGATTTGTCTAAAGATACTTTATTTCCTTTTTTCATAAGGTAGTACCGACTACCTAGTCACTAGCATCACACATCAACTCAGAAGTCCACTCCAAATCTGGTGAAATATTTATTGGGTATTTGACCAAACATTACCTTAAATATTTAAATTCCTCATGACATTCATGCCCAAATTTTAATTTAAATATTTCCCTAACAGAGTGGTAAGGGGGAAGATAATAATTGAAAAATCATTAATGAATCATCAGAATAATTGAACGAGCCCAAGAAAACCTTGAATTGAATAAACCAAAGTAATCATGGGTAGCTTAGAGATTGCACTAATCTTGGAAGCATCAAATTTAATTCCTTTCATTCAAATTTTATTACCTAAAACTATACAAATTTGTACCATAAAGTTAGATTTTTTGTAACACCCTGAGATTTTATGAGAATTATTCTTTTTAATTTCTTTTATGTATTTTTTTGTACACTTCACTAAGATTATCTTGCTCTATACGTAACATCGTATTAACTTGTAGTATAAGAAACACTATTCTTGGCTTGTGATGCACACAATTTGAAGTTCTTTCAAATAAAATTCATTTTACACAACACCAAGTATAGATTTTGATCAATGTCTAATTGAACTATATTTTGAGTATGTTATATGAAACACCAAAGGAAGCTTTACCTACAAGCAACCCTGACTTGGCTTTCATTACACGCAAGAGCGACCTTCCTTAATAGTATGTGTTGTACGCAATACCGAGTTTCACTAAACAATGATATATTATTATAATATTATTATGAACTAGCCTTTATGAATAGTATTAACTGCATTTTTAATTTTATAACATCATAATTAATTTTACACATTTTCTGGAATGAGGTATGAGAACAAAATCAATTTTTTGAATAAAAGAAGTATTTTTCAAAAAATGTAGTTATACCGACTTTTGATGGTGAAACTATTTTAAATATAATTTTTGAAAAGTTTATAAGTTCAATTTTACAAAATAAACTTCTTATTTTGAATCAATATATAAAAATTTACATTGAATAAAGTTTGGATCTTTTTTGACAACGTTCTTATTTTGATGAATAGTAAAAACAAGCTAAATTTTACTTAAAAACAACTTTTTTCATCGAGATAATTTATATGATTAAATTATAGTAGTAAATTATTTTAAATTATAAAATGAATATATTTTTAACATTTAATATAATATATTTCTCTAGCATTGATTTTACATTTAATTCATAGGTAAAATCATTTCAATCTTTTGTAATGTTTTAACTTTTAAAACTCATTTTCTTAACAATGAGAATAATTTTAAATTAATTTCTACATCATCTGTGATTTGAATTTGGAAAAATGGATTCTATATTTGGAATTAGTAGGTCATAATTATGTTAATAGGATAATTTGTATTTTTGGGCACTATGAATAGTAACTACTATAAATTTTATTTACCATAGTTAAAGGTAAATCGGGTAATTAAGGGTAAATATAATATTATAAAATTACAATAACACTTGTATTAATATAATTGGATGATAATATTTCGTCCTAAGACATATTTGGGTCGAAATTGAATCCATTGGAACCCACTTGGATGTGATTAAGTCCTTTAATTTATTTTATTTTAAAAAAAGTGAAATATGTCTCACTCAAAATTTAATAATTAAAGTATTTTTAATATAAGGTTATACAGAATATAAATTAGATTATAAGTACTAATTTTAAATATAATTTGTTTTCTTTGTTATGGTAATTTATTTGTAATTTTTAAGACATATTTAATTACTTTAATATCTTATACATTAATGATGCTCAAATTATTTATTTAGTGAAAAATCAGTAATATAGTTTTTATTAAAATAATAATACCCATTAAGAGGCCCAAAAACCTGACCAAAACTTATTGGTCGTATATATATAAACCATATCAATCCAATGGTCGAAGTTTTGACCATTTGGAGCTTTATAAAAGCAATAATGACACTTATATTATTTTATTTTAAATGATGTCAAAGTTGTCACCTTCATGATTTAATAAATATAACAATTTACATGTTGTGATTTTAAGATGATAAATTCAAGTAAAAGTATTATTTTGAAATATATTATATTTATAAACACCATAGTATTTTATTTTTAATTTTTATGCTACTAATAATTATATTAAATGATTATATAAAAATGATGTAGTAATTATTTTATTAAGAGAAATATCAAATAAATAATTTTATAAATATTAAAATAAATATTATATGAAATAATTAATGTTCTCCAAAAATTTTATAGAAGAATATGACATGTTAGGAATCTATTAAACATTTTGTTTCGAATATATCCTCTATGTGGATTTTATTTAAATTCAAATAAGTGAATTGTGTCAAAATTAACACTATTGTTATTTTATAAAAATAACATATTATTAAATTGATTAAAAATCAAAAAAATATTTAAAAATTATAAATTGAAATTTATATGGTCTAAAATTTCATTAAGTACCCAATTATGGATAATTCACCACACATAAGTAATTATTTATAACAATTTAAAATTTATAATATTATTACCACAAATAAAATCAAATAGATTAAATAATGATAAATCATGTTGATAAGGTTTAAAATAAATTACCAACATGTCTAAATATTATGTTTTGATGATATTACAACCCTATATCATATAATATTTGGATTTGAGTCATTTTTGGAAGTTTATAAGTGGGGTTTGAGTTTATTATAAATTAATATTTTAGAGGTTTCAAATAGTGCCCCTCTCCTCTCTTATAAAAGGGAACCTCCTCCATTTCCTCCTCACACCATTTTGAGCCTTCAAGCTCGGCCAAACGCTGCCAATTTCTCTTCTACACTTCCCTTAAAGCATACTAGATGTCCTGTTCTTCTTCAAAGACCAGCTTTAGTTCCCTAAGAGGTGGTTTAGAAGAGGCGCATCGAAGAAGAGGTAATATCCTTTACCGGTTCTTTCAAGTTCATTTATTCTTCTAATTCCTATTATTTTGTTTTTTCATAATAAATTAATAACATCAGTATAAATAATATACTTATATGTTATTATAAATATGAACCAACCCTATTTCACCTTCTATCCATCCTACGGAAAACGAAATCACCGCGCGTGCGTACGTATGGAATACTGTCTCTACGCCGTGGTGTAGTCTTTTTTTCCACCACCACCTTACTTGGATGGGTATAATGGTGTAAATAATAAATATATGTGGATATTATAAAATTATAATAATTCTGAGATATTATATCATCCACTCTAATTCCATTCAATAATTATGGGAATGATATCATCGCTCGTGCGTACGTACGGATTACCGTCTCCACGACGTGATGAGATTCATTCTCCAAGTTAACCATTCAAGAATTATTATGAAGTATATATAATAAATAATCATGAAATTTATGGCATATTAATTATACTGGATTTATTTATATGTTATTTACTTACTTCCATTCAATTTAATAAGGAAACGAAAACAACGTTCATGCGTACGTTTGGCCTACTGTCTCCATGAATGGTGTATTTATTTGCATTTATCGATCTATTATATATATGTATATTCTGAATATATATTATATATAAATCATGTTTTACATTCTGGAAGTAAGTAATCATGATCTAAGTAATCATATGAATAATTACAAGTCAAAACACAGATGATAAATGAAATGATTGTACCCAAAACGCAGCTTTAACATGGAATTGACAAATGAACGGGTAATATAAAGTCGTAAGTGAATCATATATGATATCATAAATATTGTTATGGTTCGATTACAAGTTAATAATATGTTTAAACCCACTATACAGGAGTCTCAGACACATACGGGAGTAATTGGACATAAGGTAAGGGATAATTTTTCAATCTCAATTTTGTTAAGGATTGTTTGTACGTAAGTATTTACTGGGGTTATATTTTTCATCAATTTCCATAAATTTTTTTTTTCATAAATTGTTTAATATTAGTCCATGTATGTTTAAAGTTATGTTTGCCCCTCTTTGACTTTTAATCTGTGTTATGGAAGGAATATTTCTTTTAATAACCATATGCGTTACTTTTTGACTTTTCAATTAAAAGTATGAGGAGAATGTTTTTTTAACTTATACAACATGAATAGATTTTTACAGTTTCATAACGCCCTATTTCCATGAAGATTCCGATACAAGATTTCATGAGTATTTTGATCAAAATTCTTTTATTTTAAAAATTCACGTCATTTTAAGAAAATAAAATGATTTTAAAGGAGAAAGGATATTTTCCTCAAGAATTAATTTCAAGTGTTTTATCAAAACTCTTTTCCATATATAATGAAATTATTCAATATGGTTATAGCATAATGACTTTATTATTTACTTGGTTTGATATTTTTTATGATGAAATTATATCCAATGTTTTATATGGATTATGTTATGATGGGATGATTTTTATGAAACCCATTTTATTCGTTGGGTTATGATGAATGATTTATGTTTATTTTGTTCCACACGAAAGAATGATTTAATTATGAGATGGGTGGGACCTATATCTCCATCCAATTCATTGGGTAAAGATTTATATCTCATGAGATAGACATGACTGGAATGACAAGTGAATCCAGTTCAGTAATACAGGGCTGGAATGACAAGTAAACCCGGTTCAGTAATGGACTTTTTCCACTATGATGGTCTTGGCAATGATGACTTGGCTAATATGGAAATCATAACATGTGAATAATGGTTTCCACAATTACATGTTTTATTCCCATGATATTTTATCATGTCTAATGTTCCTTTATGATCTATGCCTTATGCACTACCAAGATTTATGTCATTACTCTTGATTTAGTTGTTTTATGTTCATGTTCTTACGTTCAAATGTTTATGGATTTTTTTAGGTTATCCATGTTTACCCTTACTGAGCATTTGAGCTCACACTTTTTATGTTTTCTTTTCCCCAAGATATAAATAAAGGTTTTTGGTAAGAAAACCAAATGGGAAGATCTTTATGGGAGATGTTGAAGATCTTCCACCATGATTAGAAGATTATGTTTTGAGTTTCCAAAGACACTAAACTAATACGGTCTTTGGGCGTCTGTTTTTGTCATGTATTAAGTATTCCACAAAAGTAATGTAATGTCTATGTACGTCAAGAAATGGGTCTCTACAGTTGGTATCAGAGCGAAGGTTTAGTTAACCTTTGGAAACTAAGATGCGAAAACATTAGTGAAATCCCTAGAGATAATTCTAAGGTATGTCTAGGGATGTATCTAAGGTTAAGTATAAGTATAGGTTATAGTCTTAGAGTTATGGTAATGATCTTAGAATTAAACCTAAGATGTTATATATTGAAGGCAATCCCCCTTTATTATGTTGTTTTCCTAGCATGATTTTTGCCTCTCACACTATTCTTTTTTGGGTTTTAGACGATGGCTAGAACCCGAAGGAACCATTTTGATCAGTGTAATGGACAATGCAATTATTTTCCTCCCGAAAAACCAAATGTGATGGGAGATGGAGTGAAAAATCTTATTCCAATACTTAAACAAGCTATGAATCATTCTGGACTTCCAAATGAGGAGAGAAGGGAACAATATTCTATTGAGTCCTTCATGAGGCAACGTCCACCTTCTTTCAGTTGGTCTTATAATAAACTTATTGCTAAATAATGGATCAGTACCATTGAAAAGATATTTTCAATACATCTCTATTTTGAACATGAAAAAGTCATTCTGGTTATTTACCATTTATAAGGTGAAGCAGACCAGTGGTGGACTCTAATTAAGAATACGAGGCCCCAAGATGAAATTGGATCCATGGAATGGGATGAGTTGAAGAACTTATTTTTCAATAAGTACTTCCCTCACATTCTTCAAAAAAATATGGAAAAGGAGTTCCTTGAGATTAATAAAAATGATGATGAATCTGTTGCTATACACGAGGTGAATTTTACAAGGCTTGAAAGGTATGCATCTGGCTTTATCAACCAACCTGAATGTAAAGTTGATCGATTCTTCAGTGGAATAAAACCAAGTATTTGAAGGGAATTAACCATAAGAGACTTCAGTACCTATGAATAAATTGTGCGTTGTGATATCAAGGTAGAACTAGATGTTGGTGTTACATATCCAACTCATGGTTTTGACAAGAAACGAAAGATGGAGTTCAAGGAAAAATCTCAGAACAATGGTGAAAAGAAGGTGAATGTTTCTTTATGCTCAAATTGTGGAAAGAAGAATGGTGGAGATTTTCTAAAAAGGTACTAAAAAATGTTTCAAGTGTGGAAAAGAAGGTCATCGAGCAGGTGGGTGCCGAAGTAATGGGAAAAAGGTTTCTAATGACATGAATAGAGAAAAGACTACAGAGAACGCACCACCAACACTTTAATTCTATAAGTGAAAGGAAATGGGGAATTATGCTAATCAATTCCCTAATCCAAGGGTTAATGATGATCGATGTGAGTAACCTCTTAAGGAAAAGGACAAAGGGAAGTTGCATGTGATCACTATTTGTGATGTTGAGTATGACAATGATTTTGTGGAATGATTAAATGTTAATGTATGGGATTTCAAAATAGTATCATGGAATATCATTTATTGTATTATGGAATATTGGAAGATCTAAGTGTTGGTTAATTATGGTTTTCAATAATTATATGGTACCAGTAACCATGAAAGGTGATTGAAATATTTTTTGAAAGAAGATGATATGAGCATAATGAAGGGATAAAGAGAAAATAATATGTTTGATAGTATTAATGAGCTCATAACTGATATAAGGACAAAGTGATGTCATGGTTTGAGTATATAGAAATTTTCGGGATTTTGGTATGTAGAAAGAGTTAACTTTTGACAGCATTCATGTTTTCACTAAGGTTCAATGGGTATTCATTTTTCAAGAGAATACATGATTAAGGTATTCACATGTTTGGAATGCGATCAACAAGATATATCTTATGATATTTGGGGGATAAATGATGGTATTGACATGCTTTTTATATGACCTTTCTAGAAATTGTTTTCTTTATACTATGAGATTGGACAAAAGTATTTTGGATAAACCTAAATATTTGAAATGGATTAAGTTAGACATCAGATAGTATTGTTTAAGTCTAGAACATTTTTTATTATTTCTGAAATTTTATAATAGTTTAGTTTTAGAAAAAGGATAACCCGTAGGATGGGAGTCAACTCGTCACGTCAGAAAAGGTTTTAGGAATCAAACCCCCAACCGAAGTGCGATAGGCCTTCATCGCCTACCATTGGCCTACAGGAAGTCCCTGGTTAGTAGAAATTAGTTTTATTTTATTAAGCAGTATGATATTTTGAGTCTAAGTCTATTCTTGGAATCATATACAATTAACCTCACCATAGATGGACTTATGTATATTTGATAACTTTTGCTAACCTTTTGTTTGAGATAGATGGAATGAACCATCATTCTATCACATGATTTTCTAACACTTCATGAATGAAAAATTCAACTTTATTTTTTTAAGAAATGAAGTGGAAATTGTACATGGAATGACCAACGATGAGATTGTACCACAATCAAGTAAGTATTTATTATAAGTCAAAATTTTCAACTTTAGGGAAATGATATTGAAAACCAAAAGCATTTTCGTAGTACCCTCATATCTGATGAATCAGATGGTACCTTAGATCATCACAAATTTATGGCTTTGTGATTTTTGGATTTTTCATAGCCATGTTCTCTACCACTCTTCATCCAAACATGATGGTTAGATTTATCTTCCATATCCACATTTTCACCTATATTCTCCTATTTGGAAACCTAGTGATGAGTTAATTTTGGTATCCATTATGTTTTTAACGTTCCTTTTTAAAATGATGATTTAGTATTCCTTTTTACGATGTGGGTTTATATTAAAGAAACTTTCAAGTAGAAAACCATTTATAACCCCGATGAATTTCGAGGGTGAAATTCATTTTAAGGGGGTATAATGTAACACCTAGAGATTTTATGAGAATTATTCTTTTTAATTTCTTTAATGTATTCTGTTGTACGCTTCACCAAGATTATCTTGTGTTATACGCAACACTGTATTAGCTTATAGTATTCGCAACACTATTCTTGGCTTGTGATGCACACAATTTCAGGTTCTTTCGAATAAAATTCATTTTACACAACACCAAGTATAGATTTTGATCAATGTATAATTGAACAATATTTTTAGTATGTTATACGCAACAACAAAAGAATATTTCCCTACAAGCAACCCTGACTTGGCTTGCATTACACACAAGAGCGACCTTCCTCAATAGCGTGTGTTGTACACAATACTGAGTTTCACTAAACAATGATATATTGTTATAATATTATTATGAACTAGCCGTTATGAATAGTATTAAGCTCATTTTGAATTTTATAAAATTATAATTCATGTTAGACATTTTCTAGAATGGGGTATGAGAACAAAATCAATTTTTTGAATAAAAGAAGTATTTTTCAAAAAATGCAGTTTTGCCGCTTTTTGATTGCGCACCCATTTTAAATCTAATTTTTGACAAGTTTATAAGTTAAATTTTACAAAATAGACTTTTTATTTTGAATAAATATATTAAAATTTACATTGGATAAAATTTTGATCTTTTTCTGACAACATTCTTATTTTGATGAATAGTAAAAATACGCTAAATTTTACTTAAAAAACAACTTTTTTCATCAAGATAATTTATATGGTTAAATTATAATAGTAAATTGTTTTAAAGTATAAATAGAATAAATTTTTACCATGTAATATAATGTATGTCATTAGCATTGATTTTACATTGAATTCATAGGTAAAATCATTTCAATCTTTTGAAATGTTTTATCTTTTAAAACTCATTTTTTTAACAACGGGATTAATTTTAAATTAATTTCTGCAACTTCTGTGATTTAAATTTGGAAAAATGGATTCTATATTTGGAATTATTCGGTCCAAATTATGTTAATAGGATACTTTTTATTTTTGGGCACTATGAATAGTAACTACGGTAAATTTTATTTACCAAAGTTAAAGGTAAATCAGGTAATTAAGGGTAAATATAATATTATAAAATTATCCTAACACTTGTATTAATTTAATTGGATGATTATATTTAATCCTAAGGAATATTTGGGTCGAAATGGAATCCATTGGAACCCACTTGGATATGATTAAGACCTTTAATTTATTTTATTTTAAAGAAATTGAAATATGTCTCACTCAAACTTTAATAATTAATGTATTTTTAATATAAGGTTATACAGAATATAAATTAAATTATAAATACTCATTTGAAAGATATTTTTTTATTTGTTATCATAATTTATTTCTAATTTTTAAGAGATATTTAATTACCTTAAGAGCTTATACACTAATGATGCAGAAATTATTTATTTTGTAAAAAATCAGTGATATAGTTTTGATTAAAATAACAATACCCATTAAAAGGCCCAAAAACCTGAACAAAACTTATTGGCCATATATATCTAAACCATAACCATCCAATGGTCTAATTTTTGACCATTTGGATCTTTATTAAAGCTATTATGAAACTTACATTATTTTATTTTAAATGATGTCAAAGTTGTCACCTTCATGATTTAATAAATATAACAATTGACATGTTGTGATTTTAAGATGATAAATTCTAGTAAAAGTATTATTTTGAATTATATTGGTTTTATCATAATCATAGTATTTTGTTATTAATTTTTATGAAATTAATAAGTATATTAAATGATTATACAAAAATGATGTAGTAATTGTTTTATTAAGAGAAATATCAAATAATTTGTTTGATAAATATTAAAATAAATATTATATGAACTAATTAATGTTCTCGACAAATTTTATAGATTAATATGACATGTTAGGAATCTATTAAACATTTTGGTTCCAATATATCCTCTGTGTGGATTTTATTTAAATTTAAATAAATGAATAGTTTTAAAATTAACACTTGTTATTTTATAAAAATAACATATTATTAAATTGTTTAAAAATCACAAAAATATTTTACAATTATAAATTGAAATTTATATGGTCTAAAATGTCATAAATTACCTAATTATGTATAATTCACCACACATTAGTAATTATTTTTAACAATTTAAAATTTGTAATATTATTACCAAAAATAAAATTAAAAAGATTAAATAATGATAAACCATGTTGATAAGGTTTAAAATAAATTAACAACATGTATAAATCTTCTTGGTTGATGATATTACAACACAATATCATCTAATATTTGTATTCTATTAATTTTTGGAGATTTTTAAGTGGGGTTTGAGTTTATTATAAATTAATATTTTAGAGGTTTCCAACAGTGCCCCTCTCCTCTCTTATAAAAGGGAACCTCCTCCCTTTCCTCCTCACACCATTTTTATCCTTAAATCTTGGAAAATCCCTGACAATATCTATTCTCCACTTTTCTAGAAACATACTAGACCTCCTGGTCTACTTCAAAGACTAACTTTATTTCCCTAAGAGGAGGTTCAAAAGAGGCACGTTGAAGAAGAGGTAATATCCTTTACCGATTCTTTCAAGTTCATTTCTTCTTCTACTTCCTATTATTTTTTTTGTTTCATAAAAAATTAATAACATAAGTATCACTCATAAAATTATATGTTATTATAAATATTAAATAACCCTATTTCACCTTCTATCCATCCTATAGAAAATGAAATCACTGCGCATGTGTACGTACGGAATACCGTCTCCACACCATGGTGTAATCTATTTTTCCACCACCACCTTAATTGTATGAGTATAATGGTGTAAAGAATAACTATATATGGTTATTATAACATGATACTAATTCTGATATAATATATCATCCACTCTAATTCCATTCAATAATTATGGGAACGATATCATCGCTCGTGCGTACGTACGGATTACCGTCTCCACGACGTGATGGGATTCATTCTCCAAGTTAACCATTAAAGAATGATTATAAAGTATATATAATAAATAATCATGAAATATATGAAATATTAATGATACTGGATTTATGCATATGTTATTTAATTACTTCCATTCAATTTAAGAAGGAAACTAAAACAACGTTCATGCGTACGTACGACCTACCATCTTCATAAATGGTGTATTTCTTTCTATTTATTGATCTATTATATATATGTATATTCTGAATATATATTATATATAAATAATGTTTTACATTCTGGAAGTAATTAATCATTATCTAAGTAATCATATGAATAATTACAAGTCAAAACACGGATGATAAATGAAACGATTGTACCCAAAACACTGCTTTAACATGGAATTGACAAATGAACAGGTAATATGAAGTCGTAAGTGAATCATATATGATATAATAAATATTATTATGGTTATTTTACAAGTTAAAAATATGTTTAGACCCACTATACAGGAGTCTTAGACACATATGGAAGAAATTGGACATAAGGTAAGGGATAATTTTGCAATCTCAATTTTATCTGGGATTGTTTATACGTAAGTATTTACTGGGGTTATATTTTTCATCCATGTCTATAAAAATGTTTTTCATAAAGTGTTTAATATTTTTCCAGGTATGTTTAAATCCATGTTTACCCCTATTTTACTTTTACTTTGTGTTATGGAAGGAATCTTTCTTTTGATTACCATACATGGTACTTTTTGACTTTTCCTTTAAAAGTACAAGGATAATGTTTTTTTAACTTATATAGAATGAATGCATTTTTACAGTTTCATAACGCCTTATTTCCATGAAGCTTACTATACAATATTTCATGAGTTTTTTGATCAAAATTCCTTTATTTTAAAATTTCACATCATTTTAATAAAAGAAAATGATTTTAAATGAGGAAGGATATTTTCCTCCAGAATTCATTTCAAGTGTTTTATCAAAACTCTTTTCCATCTATAATGAAATTCTTCAATATGGTTATTTCACAATGTCTCTATTATTTACATGGTTTGATTTTGATTATGATGAAATTATATCCATTTTTTATATGGATTATGTTATGATGGGATGATGTTTATGAAACCCATTTTATTCGTTGCGTTATGATGAATGATTTATATTTATTTTGTGGCACATGAAAGAATGATTTCATTATGAGATGGGTGGGACCTATATCTCCCTACAATGCATTGGGTAAAGATTTATATCTCATAAGATAGACATGGTTGGAACGGAAAGTTAATCCGGTTCAGTAATACAGGGCTGGAACGACAAGTAAACCTGGCTCAGTAATGGACTTTTTCCACTATGATGGTCTTGGCAGCGATGCCTTGGCTAATATGGAAATCATAACATATGATTAATGGTTTCCACAATTACATGTTTTATTACCATGCTATTTTATCATGGATAATTTTCCTTTATGATCTATGACTTATGCACTGCCAATATTTATGTCATTACTCATGATTTTGATGTTTTATGTTCATGTTCTTACGTTCAAATATTTATGGATTGTTTTAGGTTCTCTATGTTTACCTTTACTTAGCATTTGAGCTCACCCTTTTTATGTTTTCTTTTTCCCAGGATATAAATAATGGTTTCAGGTAAGACAACCTAAGGGGAAGATATTTATGGGAGATGTTGAAGATCTTTGTCCACGATTAGAAGATTATGTTCTAAGTTTCCAAAGACACTAAACTAATACAGTCTTTGGGTGTCTGTTTTTGTCATGTATTAATTATTCTGAAAAAGTAATGTAATTTCTATGTACGTCATGATTTGGGTGTCTACATTTTTACCAATTGAGTAATGAGTTATTTTCTTCACATCTCATCAAAACCTTATTGAAATGATCCATACATTTATCAAAATAAGTCCCTTAAATAGAGAATTCATCAATGAATATTTCTGAAAATTCTTCAATCATGTCATGGAATATTTTCATAATGAATCATTGAATGGTGGATGGTTCATTAAACTTCCCAAAATGCATTCACTGATAAGTTAATGTACTATACAAATATGTGAATGTGATTTTCTATTGATCTTCTGGGGTAATCACTATTTTGTTATATCCTATATATCCATCCCAAAAGAAATTATAATCTCTTCTTGATATTCGTTCAAGGATTTTATCAATAAATGGAAATGGTAAGTGATCCTTTCTAGTGGAATCATTCAATTTTTTATAATCAAAACAAACTCTCCATCCAATAATTGTTCTAATGGATATCAATTCTCCTTTATCATTTTCAACCACTATAGTTCTACCATTTTTTAGTGCCATTTGCAATGGGATTACACACCTATTATTAGAGATAGGAAATATCAAAACCAAAATTGATAATTTTAATGACTTATATCTTAACTAATTAATTAATTGGAGTAATTAAGAGTCTTTATGGTTTCTTACAAGTTTTTTAATGATATTCCATATGTATTTTATGAGTGTAGATTGTTGGACTTATACCTTTTAAATCAGAAATTTTCTAGACTATTGCTAGTTTCCTTTGTAATAGGAAATTGAGAGATTTTCTTTCTTATTCACTCAAAAGATTAGAATTTATAATGAATGGAAAGGTGTTTAAATCTCCCAAGTAGCTAAATCTTAGATTTGGTGGAAGAGGTTTAAGCTCAAGTGTTGGAGGGTTTTCAAGTGATGGAATCGATGAGGTGAAATCCTGTCTATATAAAGGCTAAACTATGTTTCTAATGAATTCTACTTCCTCTATTGATTCAGTTAACTCCTCCTTTTCCTTTTGTAAATTCTTGAAATTCAACATGTCATTTTCTAATTCATCCCATTCTCCAATAATATCTAAGAAATTAAAATCATCTAAAGAGGGATTTTTCTATAGATTTCAAGACATAAAATTTAATATTTTCTTCTCCAACTCTAAAAATTAATTTTCCCACTTGGAAATTAACCAATGCTATGCATGTTTCTAAGAGAGGTATCCTAATAATGAGTGATACACTCTTATCTTATTCCACATTAAAGAAAATAAAATTAGTTGGTAAGTAATATTTATCAATATTAATTAGTACACCCTCTATAATTACTTGAGGATGCTTTTCTGATTGATCTTAAATTTTAAAGGTGACCCTCATTGTCTTTAATTATATTATTCTTAGTTCTCCAAGAACTCCAGATGGAATGAGGTTTAAACCAGCTTCAAGATCACACAAATCTTTTCCAAATTGACATCCTATATTATTATACAGTATAGTGAAACATTTAGGGTCTCTTAGTTTAGGAGGTATGAATCTAGGTATGACTGAGGAACATTCCTCATGATTATGACTGTTCCTACATCATGTAGTTTTCTTCTTTTTTAAATAAGATCTTTGAGAAATTTATCACAGTGTGTAATTAGTTTGACGACTTTAGAAAAAGGAATATTTATATGAAGCTTCATGAACATCTAAAGTAATTTAAAAAATTGAGCATCCAACTTTCTTTGCTTTAGTATTTTTAGAAATGTTGGAGGTGGTGTGTGAGCTTTCACTATTTAATTTAGTGCCTCATTTTACTTTTATTTTATCACCTTTTCAATTTTTTCATGTTTTTTTGATCTTCATCATATTTATCTTCATATTGAATTTATTTGTTTGTTGAATCACTATCCTACGTTGTAGGTGTAGGTGTCTCATATGTTTGTTGAGAATTATGTGTCTGGTTCTCAATTGTGTATCACTACAGAATGGGATAGATTTTGCCTCTTCTCTTGGGTTAACTCTTATGTTACCCACTAGAGTTCCTTGCTGTCAATTTTTCATTGGTACAGATAACTGAAAAAATTGAGTTTTAATGCTCCACAATGATTCTTGAAAGTTTTAGGTTTCTATATCTCGTGATTCAAACCTTGATTTATTAGATATCATTAATTTTCTATAGTTTCTCCTTAATCCTTTTATATTACCTTGTAGGAGGAAAAAATTATTTTTTTTATTTTTCTCCTTGTATTTTTATTTTTGATGAAAATGGTGGTTGGTATTTATATTGAGATTCCTTCCCTTAAAATTTCAAGTAAATACTAAAAGAATATTGTGTATGGAACCTATGTGGAACCATATTCTTGTTCATTAGATGAGTAGACACTGGTTATTTCCAACCTTAGATTTTGTTTATTGGTTTGCTAGTTTGTGTTGTAATTGTTTCCAAAATTTCCGTTTTTAGCTAACAACGATAGATTCATGAATATTATTCTCAGTGTAATTATATAGACACATGGGATAATAAGGAGGACCACCATAGTGTGTGAAGTGTTTGGCTTGAACTTTATGGATAAAAATTGACTTAGGCAGACTCAGTGACAATTTGTCAATCCTATTGTTGGGAGGATCAAATTATGAAGCAATAAATGTGTGAGAATAAACTTGATTCACTCCTTATTTTCTTCTTCAAAAATATTATAGTCACTAAAAAATATGTTCTTCCATGTTTTGAATTAATGTTTATATATCCTTAGGATACATTTCCATGAATACATTTCCAGTATCTGTATTGATTGTAGACTTTCTCTTGAGTTGAATTCTATAGTATAAAGCTTGCAACTGGTTCACCAAATTCATCCCATTATGAGGAAAATGTATTAACATGTATTTGAATATTTCCCAAGTTTATCTTAATATTTAATATTCACATTTAAAAAATGATTCAATGTTTCTTTTGTTTTTCAAATATTGTGCTGTTGTATAATCTCGATCAATAAATTTTCTTCTCAAAACTTCCTCAGTGAAACTGTTTCTGGTTCAATTCTTTCCAACTGATATTTATCTTTAACTTGTAATGATAATGGGAATACTATTAGGATCAATGCATCACTAATCATCCTATTATATTTAAATGTTTCATAGAATTTGAGAAATATATTTACATGAATATAAGGGTCTTCACTGCTCAATCCATGAAATTGAATACATTGTTAGAGCAGGTTGATAATCAAAGACATTAGTTAAAAATGGATTCCTTGAATTCTTGGTCTTTCTATACATGATCTGACTCAGATAGTGTTGGGTCTCAATTCCAACCTCATAATAGTACATGTCCTTTAATTATCGAGATGATTTGGAAAATAGGGGTGGGATTGGACACTAGGGAGTGTTGGAATGTGTTTCTCAATGATTTCCTCCTATGGATGCATTAGGTTTTTGGAAGATATATCAATTAAAGATTTACATTTTCTTTGGTTTCCTTGTTCTTGATCAAGAGGTGTTTAATTTTTTGATGGAGTCAAATTATGAGTGTTCACCATTTTTGGAAAACAAATCCTAAAGAAAAGTTCACTTGAAAATATCATAATGTTTTATGTGAGTGTGATCCTCAAAAATGGTTCCATAAATTGGTTATGTGCATCACAACACATCTAATTTTTAAATTTATATAACTAAATGGATATTGTAAAAGGGGTGAGTACGATCTAACCATAAATAGAATGATGTATAATTCAATAAAATTTTATATTTTGATGGTTTTAAAGTGGAAAATAAATTGAGGTAATTCCTATCATTTTGTAGTGATTTTTATAAAACTAAATATTGATAAAGAGAATGAAATAATGGAAATTGAAATTAAAATAAGTATAAAGAACTTTTGTCAGCAAAATGTGTCAGGGTTGTTGATGTCATAATCAAACTACTGCACATCTATGCACAAATATTTTCTTCCATGATCAAAGATTTATCTAGCTCAATTATCACTAGTTCAAAAAATTTATAAATAATTTTTATAGGTTTATTTGTATATCTTCTAATTTATTTAAAGTACCATTCTATGGTGTTATAAGTAAATTTGGAGAGACTTTTGAGTACCAAACCATTCAACAAAATTATGTATCCATTTTCTCACAAATTTTTGCTACTTATTTTTACTACAATGGGTCAACAAAATTTACCTTCTCAAATCCCTTAATCGACCAATAATTAAAATGGAAAGTTTCAATTTCATAAATTATTTTAGTGACAATATAATTTAATAAGATAAAAATTAAATGAAAATAAATTCAATTAACATATTAACTACAAAATAAAAATTTCATCATGTCATAAGAAAAAAATTCAATTCCTTAGACAACACCCTGACACAAATAAATTTACCCTAACATCACAACAAAAAAATAAATGCAATACTAAAAGGATAAATCATAAAAAAAATAAATGCATTATCAAAATAATGATCTTTTCGGTCAGCACTTCCACCATACGATGAAACTCAACCCTCATCGATCTCCAAATGTAAGAGAACCTCCATGCTTGTGCCAACACTAGTTATAACGATTCAAACCCACTTGAAATTGAGGTTTCACATTCAACGACCATTTTGGTTCAGAGGGAGATGGAAATGGTGATTGTACATCTATTTTCTGGTAAATGATGCTCATCATGCATGGTTAGAAGATATGTAGGTAAGAGAGGTTGGTGGGTTGGATACTGGTGGTGTGTTGTAGAGGAGCGACTAAGGTCATGCATGTAGAGACCCATAATTGATGTACATATACATTATATTACTTTTTCAGAATAGTCAATAAATTACAAAAACAGACGCCCAAAGACCGTATTAGTTTAGTGTGTTTGGAAACTCAGAACGAAATCTTCTAATCATGGTGAAAGATCATTAATATCTCCCATAAATATCTTCCCCTTTTGTTTTCTTACCTAAAACCTTTATTTATATCCTATGGAAAAGAAAACATAAAAAGGGTGAGCTCAATTTCTCATTAAGGGTAAACATGGAGAACATAAAAACAATCCATAAACATTTGAACGTAAAAACATGAACATAAGTGATGACACAAATCTTGGTAGTACATAAGGCATAGATCATAAAGGAACATTAATCATGATAAAATATCATAGGAATAAAACATGTAATTTTGGAAGACCATTAATCACATGTTATTATTTCCATAGTATCCAAGGCATTGTTTCCAAGACCATCATAGTGGGCAAAGTCCATTACTGAACCGAGTTTACTTTCCATTACAACCCTGTATTACTGAACCAGATTCACTTTCCATTCCATCCATGTCTATCTCATGAGATATAAATATTTACCCAATGAATTGGAGGGAGATATAGGTCCCACACATCTCATAATGAAATCATTCTTACTTTTTCCACAAAACAAAGATAAATCATTCATCATAACCCAAAGAATAAAATGGGTTTCATAAACATCGTCCTATCATAACATAATCCATATAAAACAAATGGGTATCATTTATTCATAACAAGAATAAAACCATGGAAATAATAGATAAATTATACTTGAAACATAATCATACTAAATAATGTCATCTTATATGGAAAATAGTTTTGACAAAACACTTGAAATGAATTTTGAGGAAAATATCCTTTCTTCTTCAAAATCAGTTTCTTTTCAAAAAATGCCATTAAATTTTAAAAGAAAAGGATTGTGTTGAAAACTAAAATGAAATATTGTAGAGTAAGCTTCATGAAAATTAAGAGTTATGAAACCGTGAAAATCCATTCATGCCGTATAAGTTAAAAAAACATTCTCCTCATACTTTTGCCGGAAAAGTCAAAAAGTTCCTCGTATGGTAAACAAAAGAAATATTACTTCCATAACACAATTTAAAAGTCAAATAGGGGTAAAAATGACTTTAAAAATACATGTAATAATATTAAAAACATTATTAAAAACATTTTTAAGGACATGGATGAAAAATATAACCCCAGTAAATACTTACGTATAAGAAATCTCAGATAAAAATGAGATTTTCAAAATTATCCCTTACCTTTGGTCCAATTTCTTCAATATGTGTCCGAGACTCTTGTATAGTGGGTTGAAAAATATTATTAACTTGTAAAAAAACCATAATAAAATTTATGATATCATATATGATTCACTTAAGACTTTATATTACCCGTTCATTTGTCAATTCCATGTTAAAGCAGTGTTTTGGGTAAAATCGTTTCATTTATCATCCATGTTTTGACTTGAAATTATTCATATGATTACTTAGATCATGATTAATTACATAAATAATGTAAAACATGATTTATATATAATATATATTCAGAATATACATATATATAATAGATTGATAAATGGAATGAAATACACCGTTCATGGAGACGGTAGGCCGTACGTACGCACAAACGCTGTTTTTGTTTCCTTATTAAATTGAATGGAAGTAAGTAAATAAAATATAAATAAATCCAGTATCATTAATATGTCATATATTTCATGATTATTTAATATGTATACTTTATAATCATTCTTTAATGGTTAAATTTGAGAATGAATCTCACCGCGTTGTGGAGATGGTAATCCGTACGTACGCACGAGTGATGATATCATTATCATAATTATTGAATGGAATTAGAGTGGATGATATAATATCTAAGAATTAGTATAATGTTATAATAACCATATATAGTTGTTCTTTACAAAATTATACCCATACAAGTTAGGTGGTGGTGGAAAAATAGATTACACCACAGCGTGGAGACGGTATTCCGTACTTACGCACGCGCGGTGATTTCATTTTCCTTAGGATCGATAGAAGGTGAAATAGGGTTGGTTCATATTTATAATAACATATAAGTATATGAGTGATACTTATGTTATTAAATTATTATTAAACAAAAAAATAAGATGAAGTAGAAGAAGAAATGAACTTGAAAGAATTGGTAAAGGATATTACCTCTTCTTCGACGTGCCTCTTCTAAACCTCCTCTTAGGGCACTAAATCTGGTCTTTGAATAAGATCAAGACCTCTAGTATGTTTATAGGGAAGTGGAGAAGATAAATTGATAGAGTTTTTCTGAGATCTAAGGCTAAAAATGGTGTGAGGAGGAGTGGGAGGGGGTTCCCTTTTATAAGAGAGGAGATGGGCACTTTTGGAAACCTCTAAAATATTAATTTATAATAAACTCAAAACCCACATAAAAACAAACAAAAATTACTCAAATACGAATTGTAGATGAGATATTGTTGTAATATAATCAACCAATAATATTTATACATGTTAGTAATTTATTTTAAACCTTATAAACTTGATTTATCCTTATTTAATCTATTTAATTTTATTTGTGGTAATAATATTTTAAATTATAAATTGTTATAAATAATTTATTATGTGCTTTGAATTGTTTATAATTTTATATTTTATGAAATTTTAGAAGATATAAATTTCAATTTATAATTTTTAAATATTTTTGGGATTTTAAAACAATTTTATAATATGTTATTTTTATAAAATAACAATAGTGTCAATTTTGACACTATTCATTTATTTGAATTTAAATAAAATCCAAAAAGAAGATATGTTCAAAATAAAATATTTAATAGATTAAAAACATGTCATATTTATCTAGAAAATTCATGTAGAACATTAAATAGTTCATATAATGTTTATTTTAATATTTTTGAAACCATTTATTTGATATTTCAATCAAAAAAATAATTTCAACTTCAGTATTGTGTCATAATTAATGATAATTATTTAATACCTAAAAATTATAAATAAATTTTCATGATGTATATAATTTTATTATATTTCAGGAGACTATTTATGTTCTAAGTTTCATAAAGGTTATCACTAAATTAAAATTATTACACTTATAAGATATAAGAGAGTGACATATTGTCACTTTCTTTGGTTGTAATAATAATGATATAATTTTCATGGTCCAAAGTCAATTAAATGAATCTATTAAAACCCTTAGGTGATATGGGTCGACTTTTATTCATCCAATAGAATTTTGGCAGGTGTTAGGGTAATTTTGTAATTTTATTTTTACCCTTAATTACCCGATTTACCTTTAGCTGTAGTAAATAAAAATTACCGTAGTTACTATTCATAATATCAAAAAATAAAAGTAACATATTAACATAATGTAGACCCACTTAATCCAAATATGGAATCCATTTTTAAATATTCAAAACATATAATTTGCAGTAATTAATTTAAAATTAATCCCGTTGTAAAGAAAACGAGTTTTAAAAGTTAAAACATTGTCAAAGATTGAAATGTTTTTACCTATAAATTCAATGTAAAATTAATGATAATGAATTAAATTATATTAAATGGTAAAAATAAATTATATTTATATATTAAAACCATTCAATATTATAATTTAACCATATAAATTATCTCGATGAAAAAAGTTCTTTTTAATTAAAATTTAGCGTATTTTTAATATTCATCAAAATATGAAAGTTAACAGAAAAATATTAAAAAATTATCCAAAGTAAATTTTAATATCCTTATTGAAATAAATAATTTTATTTCATCAAATTGAAATTATAAATGTTTCAAAAACTAGATTTAAAGTGGGTGCACCATCAAAAGGCGACAAAACTGCATTTTTTGAAAAATACTTATTTTACCCGAAAAAATATATTGTGTTCTCATACCATGTTCTAGATAATGTGTAAGATGAATGACAATGTTATAAAATTCAAAATTTGGTTAATACTATTCATAACGGCTAGTTCATAATAATATTATAAAAATATATCGTTGTTTAGTGAAACTCGGTATTGTGTACAACATATGCTATTGAGGAAGGTCGCTCTTGTATGCAACACAATCCAAGAATAGTGTTTGCATATACTACAAGATAATACGATGTTTCTTATAGTTCAATATAATCTTGGTGTAGCATACAACACAAGACATCAAAGAAATTAAAAAGAATCATTCTCATAAAATTTCGGGGTGTTACATTCTACCCCCCTTAAAATGAATTTCGCCCTCAAAATTCGTCGGGGTTATAAATGGTTTCCAACATGAAATTTTCTTTCATAGAAACCCACATCTTAAAAAGGAATACCAAAACTTAATTTTAAAAACTAAAGTATGAAACGTAACTGTTACCCAAATTAACTCATCACTGGGTTTCCACATAGGTGAAAATATGGATATGGAAGAGAAATCTAACCATCAAGTTTTGATGGAGAGTGGTAGAGAACATGGATATGAAAAATCCAACAATCACAAATCCATAAATTTGTGATGTTCTAAGGTACCATCTAATTCATCGAATTTGAGGGTATTAGGTAAACATTTCTGGTTTTCAAGTTCCTTTCCCTAAAGTTGATGAATTTTTCCATAAGGATAAATACTTACTTGATTTCAATGTAATGTCATCATTGGTCATTCCATGAACAATTTACACTTCATCTCTTATTTAAAGAAATGAAGTTGAATTTGTCCTTCTTGAAATGTTAGCAGATGCTATGATGGAATGATAGGTTATTCCATATGTCTCAAAAAGTTAGCAAAAGTTATTAAATATACATAAGTCCATATTTGGTGATATTAACCGTATATGATTCAAAAAATGGACTTATACTTCAATTATCATACTGCTTAATAAAATAAAACTAATTTCTACTAACCAGGGACTTCCTGTAGGCCAATGGTAGGTGATAAAGGCCTGTCGCACTTCAGTTGTGGGTTCGATTCCCACAACCTTGTACAACGCAACGGGTTGTCGCTCATCCTATAGTTTTTCTTTTTTCTAAAACTACACTATTATAACATTTCAGAAATAATATCGAAAAAAACTCTATCCTTAAACAATATTATCTTATGTCCAACATAATCCATTTCTAATCTTTAGGCTTATCCAAAATACTTTTATCCAAGTTCATAGTATAAAGAAAACAATTACTAGAAATGTCATCAACAAAGCATGTGAATACCATCATTTATCATATGATATATCTTGTTGGTATCATTCCAAACATGTGAATATCTTAATCATGTATTCTATTGAAAAATGAATACCCATTTAACCTTAGTGAAAACATGAATGATATTAAAAGTTAACTCTTTCCACATACCAAAATCGCAAAATTTCTATATACTCAAACCATGATATCACTTTGTTCTTATATTATTCATGAGCTCATTAATACTATCTAACATATTATTTTCTCCTTATCCTTTCATTATGCGCATATCATCTTATTTTCAAAAATATTTCAATCATTTTTCATGGTTACCGGTACCATATAATTATTGAAAACCACAATAAACAAATACATAGATATTCCAATATTCCAAAATACTATAAATGAGATTCCACAACATTATTTTGGGATCCCGTTACATAAACAAATAATCATTCCACCACATTGTTGTCATACTCAACATCGCCAATAGTGATCACATGTGAATTCTATTTGTACTTTTCCTTAAGAGGTTTTTTATGTCGATCATAATTAACCCTTGGATTAGGGCATTGGTTAGCATAATGCCCCATTTCCTTGCACTTGTATAATTGAAGTGTTGGTGGAGTGTTCTCTGTAGTCTTTTCTCTATTCACGTCATTAGAAACCTTTTTCCCATTAATTCGGCACCCAGCTACTTGATGACATTGTTTTCCACACTTGAAACATTTTCTAGTACCTTTTAGACAATCTCCCCCATGCTTCTTTCCACACTTTGAGCATAATGAAATATTCACCTTCTTTTCACCATTGTTCTGAGATTTTTCCTTGAACTCCATCTTTTGTTTCTTGTCAAAACCATTAGATGGATATATAACACCAACTTCCAGTTCTACCTTGATAACACAACACACAATTTCTTCATAGGTACTCAAGTCTCTTATAGCTAATGCTCTTCGAAGACATGGTTTTAATCCACTAAAGAATCGATCAATTTTACTTTTAGGTTGGATGATAAATCCATATGCATACCTTGCAATCATTGTAAAATTCACTTCGTATATACCAAAATATTCATCATCCTTTTAATTAAGCTTAGGTAACTCCTTTTCTATTTTTGTTCAAAGAATACGAGGGAAGTACTTATTGAAAAACAAGTTCTTGAACTCGTCCCATTCCATGGATTCAATTTCATCTTGGGGCCTTATATTCTTAATTAGAGTCCACCACTGGTTTTCTTCACCTTTTAACAAGTAAAAAACCAAAATGACTTTTTCATGCTCTGTTCAATGAAGTATGGAAAATATATTTTCAGTGGTACTGATCCATTTTTCAGTAACAAGTGGATCATAAGACCCACTGAAAGAAGGTGGTTGTTGCCTCATGAAGGAATAAATAGAATATTGTTCCTTTCTCTGCTCATTTGGAAGTCAAGAATGATTCATAACTTGTGTAAGTATAGAAAATATTTTTTTTCACTCCATATCCCATCACATTTGGTTGTTCGGGAGGACAATCATTGCATTGTCCATTACATTGATCAACACAGTTCCTTTGGTTTCCAGCCATCATCTAAAACCCAAAAAGAATAGTGTGAGAGGTAAAAATCATGCTTGAAAAACAACATAATAAAGGGGGAGTACCATCAATATATAACATCTTAGGTTTAATTATAAGATCATTACCATAATTCTAGGACTATAACCTATATGTATACTTATCCTTAGGGATATCCCTAGACATACCTTAGAAATATCTCTAGGAATTTCACTAATGTTTTCGCATCCTAGTTTCCAAAGGTTAACTAAACCTTTGCTCTGATACCAATGGTAGAGACCCATACTTGACGTACATAGACTTTACATTACTTTTGCGGAATACTTAATACATTACAAAAAACAGACGCACAAAGACTGAATTAGTTTAGTGTCTTTGGAAACTTGGAACATAATCTTCTAATCATGGTGAAGGATCTTCAACATCTCCCATAAATATCTTCCCCTTTTGTTTTCTTACCTAAAACCTTTATTTATATCCTGGGGAAAATAAAACATAAAAAGGGTGAGATCAAATTCTCAGTAAGGTTATACATGGAGAATATAAAAACAATCCATAAACATTTGAACGTAAAAACATAAACATAAGAAATGACATAAATCTTGGCAGTACATAAGGCATAGATCATAAAGGAACATTAATCATGATAAAATATCATGGGAATAAAACATGTAATTTTGGAAAACCATTAAGAACATGTTATTATTTCCATAGTATCCAATGCATTATTTCAAAGACCATCATAGAGTACAAAGTCCATTACAGAACTGGGTTTACTTGCAGTTCCAGCCCTGTATTACTAAACCAGATTCACTTGCCATTATAGCCATGTATATATCATGAGATATAAATATTTACCCAATTAATTGGCGGTAGATATAGGTCCCACCCATCTCATAATGAAATCATTCTTACTTGTTACACAAAAGAAACATAAATCATTCATCATAACCCAAAGTATAAAATTGGTTTTATACACATCATCCCATCATAACATAATCAATATAAAACAAATGGATATAATTTCATCATAATAAGAATAAAACCATGGAAATAATAGAGACATTATACTTGAACCATAATCATACTAAATAATGTCATCTTAGATGGAAAATAGTTTTCACAAAACACATGAAATGAATTTTGAGGAAAATATCCTTTCTTCTTCAAAATCATTTTCATTGCACAAAATGCCATTCAATTTTAAAAGAAAAGGATTTTTTTGAAAATAATAATGAAATATTGTAGAGTAAGATTCATGAAAATTAAGCATTATGAATCTGTAAAAATCTGTTCATGCCATATAAGTTAAAAAAACATTCTCCTCGTACTTTTTCCGGAAAAGTCAAAAAGTTCCTCGTATGGTAGACAAAAGAAAGATTCCTTCCATAAAACAATGTAAAAGTAAAAGAGGGGTAAACATGACTTTAAACATACATGGAATATTATTAAACACTTTATGAAAAACATTTTTATAGACATGGATGAAAAATATAACCCCAATAATTACTTATGTATAAGCAATCTCAGATAAAAATGAGATTTGCAAAATTATCCCTTACCTTATGTCCAATTTCTTCCGTATGTGTTCAAGACTCTGGTATAGTGGGTTTAAAAATATTATTAACTTGTAACAAAACCATAATAATATTTATGATATCATATATGATTCACTTAAGAATTATATTACCCGTTCATTTGTCAATTCCATGTTAATGCAGCGTTTTGGGTAAAATCGTTTCATTTATCATCCGTGTTTTGACTTGTAATTATTCATATGATTACTTACATCCTGATTACTTAATTCCAGAATGTAAAACATGATTTATATATAATATATATTTAGAATATACATAAATATAATAGATCAATAAATTGAATGAAACACACCATTCATGGAGACAGTAGGCCGTACGTACGCATGAATGCTGTTTTTATTTCCTTATTAAATTGAGTGGAAGTAATTAAATAATATATAAATAAATCTAGTATCATTAATATATCATATATTTAATTATTATTTAATATATATACTTTATAATTATTTTTTTAATGGTTAACTTGGAGAATGAATCACACCGTGTCGTGGAGACGGTAATCCGTACGTACGCACAAGCGATGATATCATTCTCATAATTATTGAATGAAATTAGAGTGGATGATATAATATATAAGAATTAGTATCATGTTATAATAACAATATATAGTTATTATTTACACCATTATACCCATCCAAGTAAGGTGGTGGGGGAAAAATAGATTACACCACGGCGTGGAGACGATATTCCATACGTACGCACGCGTGGTGATTTTGTTTTCCGTAGGATGGATGGAAGGTGAAATAGGGTTGGTTAATATTTATTATAAAATATCAGTATATGAGTGATAAGGATGTTATTACTTTATTATTAAACAAAAAAAAGAAGAGGAAGTAGAAGAATAAATGAACTTGAAAGAATCAGTAAAGGATATTACCTCTTCTTCGACACGCCTCTTCTAAACCTCCTCTTAGGGCACTAAAGTTTGTCTTTGAATAAGACAAGGACCTATAGTATGTTTATAGGGAAGTGGAGAAGAGAAATTTTCAGGGGTTGGCCGAGCTTGAAGGCTCAAAATGGTGTGAGGAGGAGAGAGATGAGGTTCCCTTTTATAAGAGAGGATAAGGGAACTTGGAAACCTCTAAAATATTAATTTATAATAAACTCAAACCCCACCTAAAAGCCTCCAAAAATGACTCAAATCCTAAGATTAGATGGGATAGGGTTGTAATATCATCAAAAAATAAGATTTAGACATGTTGGTAATTTATTTTAAACCTTATCAACTTGATTTATCCTTATTTAATCTATTTAATTTTATTTGTGGTAATAATATTCTATGTTTTAAATTGTTATAAATAATTACTTATGTGTTGTGATTTTTCCATAATTGGATACTTTATGAAATTTTAGACCATATAAATTTAAATTTATAATTTTTAAATATTTTTGTGATTTTTAAACAATTTTATAATATGTTATTTTTATAAAATTACAATAGTGTCAATTTTGACACTATTCATTTATTTGAATTTAAAAAACTCCACACATAAGATATGTTTGAAATAAAATATTTAATAGATTCATAACATGTAATATTTTTCTATAAAATTCATCGAGCACATTAAATAGTTTATATATTATTTATTTTAATATTTTTAATACCATTTATTTGATATTTCAATCAACAAAATAATTTCAACATCACTATTGTGTCATAATTAATGATTATTATTTAATCCCTAAAAATTATAAATAAATTCACATGATTTAGATAGTTTTATTATATTTCTGGATACTATTAGTTTTCTAAGTTTTATGACGTTTATCACAAAAGTATAATTATTACACATATAAGATATAAGAGAGTGACGTGTTGTCACTTTCATTGGTTTTAATAATAATTCTATGATTTTCATGGTCCAAAGTCAATGAAATGAATCTATTCAGACCCTTAGGTGGTATGGGTCTACTTTTATTCATCCAATAGAATTTTTTTAGGTGTTAGGGAAATTTTATAATATTATTTTTCCCCTTAATTACCTGATTTACCTTTAACTGTAGTAAATAAAAATTACCATAGTTACTATTCATAATATAAAAAAATAAAAGTAACATATTAATATAATTTGGACCCACTGAATATAAATATGGAATCAATTTTTCAAAATTCAAAACACATAAGTTGCAGTAATTAATTTAAAATTAATCCTGTTGTTAAGAAAACGAGTTTTAAAAGTTAAAACATTTTCAAAGATAGAAATGTTTTACCTACGAATTAAATGTAAAATTAATGCTAATGACTTATATTATATTAAATGGTAAAAATATATTATATTTATACTTTAAAACCATTCAATATTATAATTTAAACATATAAATTATATCGATGAAAAATGTTGTTTTTAATTAAAATTTAGCATATTTTTACTATTCATCAAAATATGAAAGTTGACAAAAAAATAATAAAAAATTATACAAAGTAAATTTTTATATCCTTATTGAAATAAATTATTTTATTTCATAAAATTGAACTTATAAATGTGTCAAAAACTATATTTAAAGTGGGTGCGCCATCAAAAGGTGGCAAAACTGCATTTTTTGAAAAATACTTATTTTACCCGAAAAAAGTTTATTTTGTTCTAATACCATGTTCTAGATAATGTGTAAGATGAAATTTAATGTTATAAAAATAAAAAATTGGTTAATACTATTCATAATGGATATTTCATAATAATAATATAAAAATATATCGTTGTTTAGTGAAACTCCATATTGTGTACAACACACGCTACGGAGGAAGGTCACTCTTGCTTGCAACACAAGATAAGAATAGTGTTTGAATATACTAAAAATTAATTTAGTGTTTCGTATAGTGAAATCTAATCCTAGTGTAGCGTACAACACAAGACATCAAAGAAATTAAAAATAATCGTTCTCATAAAATTTTGGGTTGTTACAATGCAGTCCCATAGAGGAGAGAGGCCTGCTACTATGGTGTGGTGAAATAACGGAGAGGGGGAAGGCAGGGGTAAGCATCAATAGTTTCTAGTTTGTAGGGAGAAAGAGGGGTGATGGTGGGCTAGGTGAAGATAGAGGAGGGTCCTCAGGTGGGTGCGACCTGTTGGTGTATAAGAGGAGGCAACACATCTAGTAGAGCAATGTAAAATAAAGGAGATGCCAAGGATTGTGGTGGCATTGGAGAGGGATGAAGGGGTAGTGCTGCCTGGTGATAACATTGAGGGGATGGAACCAGGATAGAGAGGTTAGTGGGCAACTTCTTGTGATAAGCAGAGAAGAAGGTCCAGACGCCTGTAAAAGAGGCGTTGGCCTCTTTAGGGTTTTTTTCTATCGCCTGGTGGTGCAACACTGCTAGAGGAGAATGGGAGAGGGTTTTGACCTCCTGGGGTGATGATAAGATATCAGGAGAAGGATGCCCTTATTAGGGGTTTTGATCCCTGAAGAAGAGATTCTATAGGTGCGTATCTGCAAAAAAAAAATCCATATTTTGAAATTTAAATTAAAAATTTAAAACAAAGATAAACCAAATGTTAAATAATAATAAAAAAAATCATAATAATAATAGTATTAGAATTATATAAATATAATATACTAATTAAATATAAAAAAAGTAATTAGTAAATAATGTAATATAGATGAATATAAATAAATAAATAAATATATATGCACATGTAATAAAAGTATGATAATAATATTACTACTATTAAATATTAATAAAATAGTAATAATAAAATAATTAATAAAAATACTAATTTAACTAATTATATAATAATTTATAATGAAAAATAACATACTAATATAGATAATTAATATATATATATATATAAAGAATATTAATAAACTAATAACAAAACTAATATTAGTAGAACTACTACTAAAAATATAGTGTTAAATAAAATTTATAAAATTTATAAAATTTATATAGACTAACAAAAATACTAAATTACTAATATTAATATACAAATTAACTAAATTTTTTCAAAATATCTAAAATACTACAAAACTATAAAAAAATCTAAAAATGATAAAAGCGGTTATAAAAATAATTAAAACTGAATTATAAAATTATTAAAAATGAATTTGGTTTCCATGTGAATCATTCTTCATGGATTCCTCTGATTCCCATATTGCTTCCTCATACCTATGGTTTCACTGTGGCACTTTGACTAGGTGAGTTTTATTATTGCACATAACTTTATCTTTATGGTCCAAGAACTTCACTGAATGCTCCCCATAAGAGAGATTATTTTCAAACTGTATAACCTCTAAATTATGTAAATTTTAGGGATCTAGTATGTACTTTATTATAATGTATGCATGGAATATGTCATATACTTAACACAAGGTTTGTGATAGTGCTAGTTAATAGGCCACAACTCCAATGTGATAGAGAATCTTAAAGGGGGAAATGTACCCAAAACTTAACATTCCCTTATTCCCAAATCTCATGAATCTCTTCCATGGAGACATGTATAAGAATACTTTATCTCCAACCTCAAACTCCTGGTCTCATAGATTTTTATTAGCATATATCTTCTATTGAATTTGGGAATCCCTAATGTGTTTCTGAATGTTATTGACCTTTTCTACCATTTCCTTGATAATTTTAGGTCCCAACATCTTGCATTCACCAACTTCATCCCAACAAGAAAGTGTTCTATATCTCTTCTCATAAAGGGATTCATATGAATCCATTTGTATATTGGAGTGAAATTTATTATTTTAAGAGAACTTGACCATAGGAAAATGTTTATTCCATTCTTTTTTAAATTCCATCAAGAATACTCTCAACACGTACTCAAGTTTCAAGATATTTTTCTTAGATTGACCATTAGTTTGGGGGTGATAAGACATAATGAAGTTCAACAAAATGTTTAGAGCATATTGGATACTCTTCTAATACTTGGAGGTAAATATCAAATCTCAATCGGATACAATCGATAATGGTGTTCAATAAAGACTCACCACTTATCTGATGTATATCCTTGAAATTTTACTGAATGATATGTCTTCTTGAATAGTAATGAAATGACTAGCCTTGGTAAAATAGTCCACTAAAACCCATATATAATTATTTCCTATGAATGTCTTTGGAAGACCAATGACAAAGTTTACGATGATGTTTTCCCATTTCTATGTAGGTATGGGTAATGGATGCATTATCCCCTGGGAACTTTTCCTTTAATATTTCACTTGATGAAATATGAGACACTTTGATTCATATTCTATGATCTATTTCTTCATATTGTCCCACCAATAGTGCTCTTAGAGATCTGGATACATCTTCTTGCTCCCAGGGTGGATGCACAAGGTGGAGCTGTGTGCATCGTTCAATAGCTACCTCTTTATCTCATGATTTTATGGCACAAAAAATCATGATCAAAATCTTACAACTCCTTAATCATCAATTATAAACTCTAGGAATTTATATTTTCTTATAGATTCCACATTCTTCTACAGTTCCACATAATATTTTTGAGCATTATTTATATTCTTTAGAAGGGATGGTTGATAATTCATTTAAGAATGTAATTATTATGTTTCTTACTTCATGATTCCCATATATATCCTTTGAAATTATTAAAATATTGGATCCTTCTTAATTATCATCATTGATAATGTTTTTAGATCCTTTATACTTAGATCATCTACCAATTTATTTTATTTCCTAGGATGATAGTAGATTGAGAAGTCATATTCCTTGATCATCTCTAACCATATTCACTGGTGCATATTAATATCATTCTATATGAATAATATTTTTGGCACTTATAATCTTCATATATCTCACACTTCTCCCCATAGAGATAATGTCACCAGATTTTCAATACAATGATTATTGCAACCAAATCTAGATCATGTGTTTGGTAGTTATGCTCATAAAATTACAACTACCATGAGGTTTAGGCCATCACTTTGTCATTTTTCATTATTAAATAACCCAAACCCTTATTTTAAGAATTGTTTTATACCATGAAAAGTTCCCCACATGTAGGTAGTATGAGGACTGGTGAAATGATAAGCCTCTTTTTTAATTATTTAAATCTCTCTTCACTCTCATAAGTCCAAACATACCATACACCCTTCCAATTCATCTTGGTTAGTGATTTAAACAATCATAATAAGCTTCTCACAAATCATTAGTAATATCCAACTAGTATGAAGAAACTACTAATCTCTGTTATGGATGATGATCTAGGGAACTGCTCAATTTACTTTATCTTAGAAGGGTATACATATTTTCCTCTACTGGTGATAATATTCCCCAAGAATTATAATTCCTCTATCCAAAACTCACACTTACTGTACTTTACATACAAATTCTTTTTTTTCAAATCCTTTAGTACAATATCCAAATTCTTCTCATGATTCTCCTTAATTTTGGAATATATCAAAATATAATCTTTAAATACCACAAAAAATTTGTCGAGGTAATATCTAAAGTCTCTATTCATTAATTTTATAAATATTGATGGACCATTAGTGAGTTTTAAGGGAATCACTATGAACTCATAGTGTCCATACCTTGTTCTAAAGGAAATATTGGAAATATCTTCATTCTTCTACTTTAATTAGTGATATCTCGATTAAAGTTCCACCTTAGAGAAATACTAGGCCCCGTGTAGTTTATCCAACAAGTCATCTATTAATTATATGATATACCTGTTCTTTATTGTAATTTTTTAAGTTTATAATAATCAATGAAAAGGTTCATTGACCCATCCTTCTTCTTGACGAATAAGACCCCCACACCCCATTATAAAACAATCGGGTGTATAAAACCCTTTTCTAGATTATTTTATAAGTAATCATTTAGTTCTTACAAATAAATGGTGGAAATTATTATGGAGTCTTGGATGTGGTTAGATATCTAGGTATAAGTTTAATTGATAATTCAACCTCTTGTTCAAGAGGAAAAACATGCAACTATTTATGGAATAAATTAGTATAATCCCTCACAGTGGGCATGTATTTAAGCATGATTCTATCTTTTTTCTAAATCATTTAATATAGATATTCTTGCTTATAAGTCAATAATAACCACAATTGAGAAGAATATTCTAAAGGAGATTCATCATACTCCTTACATTTATATATAATTGGAGGACGAATCAGGATGTGAAGAGTGATATCACTCTCTCGATATTTGATGTTGGATTTATATAAGGATAATCAATCTACACCAAATATGGTATCAAAATCTTATAAAGGAAGTAGGAAATGATTTGCTGAGAGGTTCATCCCACAAACATTGATCAGGGTAGAGTTTTATACTTGAGATACAATAATTTATGCATTTGTTTTCTTATTGATATATCACCCCCATGTTTTTAGGAGGGTTTTTAATAATTATACTAAACTTTAAAAATATTAAAGAATGTGTAGAACTAGAATAAAAAATTATATTAACTATTATTGATTGAATAATCATCATACTTGTCACCACATCATTATCATGATATTCCTCAAAAGTAGTGATAATATATGCGCTTCCTTGCACTATGGGTATTGTAGGTCATTATCATTTATTGTATCTAATAACCCTTGGAATAGATAATTTACTTTCAAAATTCATGTATTCCTAGCAGTTGAAACACTATACCATAATTTTCATTTTGATTAGATCCTTTTTTCCCTTTTCTGAATTAGTGGGATTTTTTATATCCCTATAACATTTATTAGACCAGTTCCCTTATTTTACACATTTAAATCATATCCCAGTTCCCTTAATAGAGTTTATAGGATGCTTCTTCTCACAATTTTGACACACGGGATATTGGGTTTTATTTACACCGAGATATCTATCAACTGATCCTCCCAAATAAAACTCTATTTTATGCTCTTTATCTCTAGGCCCATGATACCACTGAGAGTCACCGATCTTTATCTCAAACATAAGGGAACAACTGAAAATCTATTTATAACCATAAAATTCTCAAATAACTAAATATTTTCATTGACTTAACTTTAACCCACTAGAGAAATGTTTTACCTTACTTTTGGTGTTGATGATAAAGTTGGGAGCATATCATGAAAGTCTTGTAAATTTTTCCCAGTAAACGTCGATAAAATCATCTTCCTTTGGCTTTAGTTTGATAAAATACCTATCCATTTTATGATGCAGAGTTTGGGGAAACTATTTATTGAAAAATATTTTCTTGAATCCTTCCCATTTAATATAATAAATTTACTCTCTGGACTTTGTGTTCTTGATTAGTTACCACCATTGATCATATTATCCCTCTATGCGATAAATAAACAACAAAACATTCTCTTGTTCTAATCATTGGAGAAAATGGAATATCTTCTCAATGGATTTAATCCATTGTTCCATGATGATGGGATCTAAAGATCCACTTAAGGTAGGAGGCCGTTGATTTATAAATTACTTGAACATAACTTTCTCTTTCTTAGGAGAAGGAGAGAATCCCACATGATTCAAGTTATTGTTCATAGCACGAGTCAGATGAGATAGTGCTACTATGAAGTTCTCAGTTCCCACTCCCATAAGGTTTGGTATATAATTAGGGAAATCAACGCATTTCCTATCATGCTGGTTATTGACATGGTTCATCCTATTTCCCACCATTAACTAAAATAAAGGAAACATGAGATGAAAATACTTTAACTAATAAAAATATAAAAGGTAAATAATAAAATTAAAATTAATAACATATAAATGAAATAAAAATACCAACTTATGAGTATCAAGGTTTTTAATCTAGGTTATCTATGGAAATTTTTCCTATTATGTTTTCTAACCAAACAATTTATTCAAGTACTTCATAATTATTTGTAAAGAGTTTGTGAATTTATAAATAACATCCCCTAAGAGTGTCAAATCAGGTGTGTAGCAAGGAATATTTTTCGAAAACCAAGTGATGATAAAGTTAATACCCAATGATCCTTTTTAGGGTAATTACCCCTAGGTAAAAATATTCCTGATCTAGATACACTAATAATATCCAGAAATAGTTTTAATTTCTTGGAAACAACTCACTCTATACTTCACCAAAATTTCATGATATTTTTCTATACTTAGACTTATCCTTAGGGTTATCACTAAAGTATTCTAGTCCTATTACCCAAAAATAACTAGAGAATTATTCTATACCAGCTATAGTTACCCAATACTTGTACACATATTATTATATTATTTTTAGCTTAAATATCCAATAAAAATAATCCAAGGATCGAAAGGCCTAGTGTATGTGTAAAACTAGTTATGAAAAACATAAAAAAGAAACTAAATAACAACATATTTATTTTATTCTACATAATGACATCTTAAATACCTTTAATATCTTAAAACAAAATAGGATAACATGGGGAATACAAAGATAAAATGGGTGAGTTATAAATCCTAGTAAGGGACTAAACATGATAACAAGGCATAACATGTGAGTCAAATGACATAACATGATATCATAAAATAGAAGGCTTATGAATAATCACATGGGATAATGAAAAAATTAAATGGTATAATAATATCATGTAAACATTGGAAAATATCCATAACATAAAACCGTACATAAACATAAGTCAAGGCTAACTACCAAGACAACATCACATAGTAGACAAAGTCCCATTATAGATTAGGTTTACTCTCTATTCCCATAAAAAATGTATCATGAGAAAAAAACATTACCCAATGCATTGGATAGATATCTAGGCACACCCATCATAACATGAACATGCTTATATATGATACAAAATAAAATCAATTATAAGGTATAATCATAAGAATTACCCATGGAATGAAACGAGTTTCATAATCTTGCCTCATATCATAATTAAAAGAAAATTTTTAAAGATTACAAAGTGAATAAGGAATTAAATATTATATAAATTAATATCTAAATATATAATTATAGGTATCAAAATATGGTGTAAATTTTGGAATAAAGAATTTAAATTTTCATTACGTAAAAGTATTAAGGGATAGAAAAGTTCCTCTTAATTGGGTTTGATTTTAAAGAATACATTTGAGAAATGAAGTTAAGTCATGTATTACCCCTAAAAATATTGGTAAAATAATCTAGGTATATATTTAGGTGACATATGAACATAATTTAAGAGTATTACATAACATTAAAGAGATATAAAGTGAGTTAAAGACAGAAATCTCATAACCCAATGAAAAAGGGTTGTTAAAAGATATCCCTTACCTTATGTATGTATCCATTTTTAACATGCAATTAACATCATAAATAACCAAATTAGATTAATTAATTAATTAATTCATAAAATTTTAAAAATATATTTTATTTACTATAATTTAATTATGTTCATGTATAACCATTTCAATGAGATATAATGTTTAATTTCTATTTTCTGAGAACCTTTGTTTCATGTCCCCATGGTCAAATCACTAGTGTATAATTATTGACGACCTTATCAGACAAGACTAAAACACGATAAGATAAATTAATTGGAATTAATGTCCTTTTGATAATTTAAATGGTCCCATATATCCTTTTTTATTCTAACATAGGGATGATTCACTTTGTAAATATGTTCATGTTATGAGGTTAGTTCATTTAGGTCCTTTTACCGACCATCTTGAACTAGTTTCATTTTATTTAATATTATGTTTATATATTAACTATATAACCTGAAATAAGTTATAATATAATTATTATAATATTATTTAACAATAATAATACTTATATGACCATCCTTGAAGGTTGTGGATAAAAACAAAATATGTTGTTCATGGAAGTGGTGAACCAACCATATTGTAAACAATGTTTTCATTTTATAATCAATTGAGGAAAAGAGAAGAGCTTGGATGGTAGATATTCCATTAAAAAAAATAAAATAATAGTATATATAATATACTATATGTTTTATTCCATGATGGATATATTTTTTTTGGTGGATAAGAAGGAAGAAAAATTAAAAGAATAGATTGATGGAATTTCCTTCTCCTTTGGATGTCTCCTTTTGGGATTCCACTTACACCTTGGAATGGTGTTTATATGAGATAAAAATAATAATAAAATGGGATATATAATTGAAAATATATTTGGGCATAAATTTGATAATATTCATGTTTTATATGGTGTGAGGAGAAGGGGTGGTGAGGGGTGAAATTTATAAAGGGAGGAGATGAATGTTTCTGAATATTATATTCATTAGTTTATTATTTTGGATCAAGACTATATATAGTATTGATTATTGAGACTATAAAAAGTAATTGGTTCAAGTGAGTTTAAAATAGTGGTTTATTTCATCATCCTTGACTCAAAAATTCATATATTAAGTTTATAGTGTAAAATACCGCATTTAACCATATTTCACTATTCACCAAAAAAATAAACTATTTTAGAAAAATACAAAACCATTTACCCTAACCATTTTTTTACATTTAGATTTTAAAAATTTAAATCTATAATGTGAAAATATTTTTTAAAATATGGTAAATTTAATTTTTAAATAAAATTCTTTTTTATTTGAAAAATACTAATTTCAATATTATAATCAAATTTACGACCCTTTGAAAAATTACTTACCACCTCATAAGATTAGATTATCACTATAATATAAATTAAAATTTATTTATAAATCCATTTTATGAAAATAAAATTTATTTTAAATCATAATATTTATTATAAAAGTGTAATTAAAGAAGTTATGTTTTTTTAAAATAGAAATACATAATTTATAGTTTAAAGAATTTATTTAATTATAAAATTATATAAATATATCATGTTTTATTTTATAATATACCTAAATATTAATTTAAATTTACATAGGTGATGATACTATTATAACATTCATGTTACTATTCTTGACTGTCAGATTACTATTCAAACATGCAAGTTACTATTCTAATACTCAAATTTGAAATAGTCATATGAGTTCCCTAATTTTTATAAATACCTCATATTTCATTAATTCCTCATTAAATTATATTCCCTCTCAGTTTATATATATTTTCGTTTTCAAGATGAATATTGTATTCATAATATTATTTTTCATTACTAGAGTGATGTTCATGAGTGTAGTTATTCCAGTGGATCGAGGAGTTCTAAATTTTAAAATTTTAGTTATTTTGTTTTCTAGTTTTTTATACCATTGTAATATTTTAAATTCTTATGGTCATTTTTATTCTATGAGTGCAATTTTCAAAATAATATAATAAAATGTTATTGGTTTCATCTTGTGGTGCACTTGATTTATTCTATATTACTAAATATAACATAATTATAGGAAGGTAAATTTGATTGATAAAATTATGGATTGTTATAATAACACCTCAGAAAAGGGAAAGTTTTATGAAATTATTTTAATTAATTTTATTAGATATGACATGGTGCAAGTTCATGTTCATAAATAGTTCTGTGAAAAACTAGTCATTGTTTGATTTGAATTGTTTTTTCTCTTCTATATTCTAACATAAAAAAGCCTTCATGAAATTATGGATTTTACAATTACTTTTAGGAAAATAAAAATTTTCCAATGAATTTTAGGAAAACAAGAATTTCCCACTGAGTTTCATGAAAACAAGTTTTTTTAGTTATTTTTAAGAAATGGGATGTTTCCAAATACTTTTTTTTTAAAATGGGAGGTTTTCAAAAAGAATACTATTAGGAATAATGTGATATTTTGGAAAATGTTTTTTGATATCTTAGTTTCAATATTATTTTTATCAATTATTGTTTTGAATAAAACTACCTTGATTTATCATTTTTGGTTAATAATGCATTAATTGAATTCAATTATGCATAGATATATATTAGATTCTTATTTAAATCAGATTTATTTTACACTTACCTCTTATATGTAAATCTTGGTGGGCATGTAGACAATATTGGTCATGATTTAAGTAAGGAAATATTTTCATAATTTACTAGTAAAGGTCCATATAACCACTATAGAGACATGTTAGGAGGATTCATTGACTTATAAACGTGACAAATTTATTTAATTTGAGTTATTATATGTCATTTTACTTTTAGGTTGGGTTTTTTTTTGAAACTTGTTTTGCTTTCATTGATAAAATTTAAAGGTTTTAATAAAAGATTTTTAAATTTAACATCATTTTTTTTATTTTTGCGTTATGTATTTGATGTAAAATAATTCCATAATGGTTTATCTTATCCTTTGACACTATTTTTAAAACTTTTTAGATTCAATTAATTCCCTTGAATCCCTGTGAAAATTCATTTTGGGTCTTGGGGTTTGGGTCCCAAGTACAGGTTATTAAAATGGACTTCAAGATTCCAATTTCAATGAAAAAAAATATCTTTAATGTGACTAAGATATATGAATATACATTCTTTTCCCAATGATTGTGTATATTATAGTAAGGAACATAAATGTTTGTAAAAATGATATGAATGTGGGACTTTGTGATATAAAATAGATGGAAGATATAATTTTGATTCATCTTTAAGGCTATGCACAAAAACTACAACTAATGTAATCTGGAATCTTCCAATAATTCCCCGTTTGAAGCATTTATTGAAAAATTAAAATAGTTTAATGAAATTTAGATGACATACAAATGAATAAATATTCGATGAAAAGATACATTACTTGATAGATTCACTACAATGGAAATGAATTGATAAATAATTTCTTGATTTTGGAAATTAAGTATGAAATATTATATTATGATTGTGCATAAATGGAATGAATATATATCATAGATTCAGTATCCAATATAGTTCATGGACTATTATGTTAACAGTTTAAAACTTTTTCCCATAGACTAGTATAAAGTGAAAACAGGTTTTGATGAGTTGAATGATTTTTGGACCTAAAAAAATGGAAATTATGTTGATGTTTACTTATCACCATTGATTGATGATTTAAAATTGTTATTAGAGGAAGGACTTATAGTGTTTGATTCATACAAAAAAAATATATTTCCTTCTATATTATATGATAATGTTAACTATAATTGTTTTCTTTTTATATGGTAATTTGTCTAAATATAGTGTTAAGGGACCCAAAACTTTTCCAATTTGATAATAAGGGAATTCATATAATCAATTAAAACATGGAAGAAATACAATATACATGGGTTATTGAATATTTTTATGAATGGATATCCCTTATTAAATATTAAAAAGTCATTGAACAATTTACAAGAGTATGATTTTACACACATCATTTGTCAACCAATGAATATTATGAAAAATTGTAAAACATTGATGTTACATTTGGGAGGACTCAAAGATCTAGTAATGAAAAATAGAAATAATGAATCTTATTTAAACCACCTTATTAGATATATTTTGAGTTAAAAAATAACATTGATCTTATATATGTTGAGTAAAATGTATGTAAAATTTTGATAATAACATTATTAGATATAAAATGAAAGTCTAAAGATAGATGACATGCAAGAATAGGCTTAATATATATTGAAATACAAATAGAGTTAGCTCCTGATGCAAAAAAGAAAAGAACATATTTAACTCAGGATTCTCATACATTATCCAAGAGTATAATTTTTTTTCCATTTTTACATGGTATTTATGTACTTATTAAGTACTATTTAAATATAAAAAATTTAGAACTGTTTAGGGATCTAGAGTTAATAGGCATTAAATATCAGGATTTTCATATATTCATGCAACAACTACTACTAATTTGACTATGTTACATAATAATGATTCATGTTAGAAAGACTATCAAAATATTATGTCACCATTTTAATTATATTTTTAGTAAATTCATGGATAAAAAGTTATTAAATATGTTAGAGAATGAAGCTATCATTATACTTTTTCAACTGGTGATGAGTTTTCACATCATTTTTTGATATAATGGTACATATAATAATTAATTAGGTGTGAGAGATAAGGTTATATTGAATAATATATTTATGTTTTATGTATCATTTTAAATGATATATAAATATTCCTAAAGTATATATTAAAAATCCACAGATACTAGAGGCCTTTATTGTTAAAAATAAATATTTGAGGTGGTGGTTTAGTTATATAGAATTACTTGTATATGACATATCACGTTTTTCTCCCAATATATCACCACGAGGGAATCTACTGTAAATTTAAAGGGATCTTTGGAATAAAATTAAGGCCAAAGAGACATGATAAAATAATATAGGCACATTTATACATTTTTAACAACACATATGGAGTTCAACCTTATATGAAATCATATATTTATAGATATAAAGTATAATATACAAAAAGAGATGATAATTAGTTGACTAATGAGCATAAAAAATATTTTTTTCTTGGTTTAAGGATAATTTCAATATTTATTAATCTATAAAAGAAATTCTAAAATGGTTAGTTGGGGAACCATGAATTGATATGGCCACCTAGTATGATCATTAAAGTACCCACATAAATTATGATCAAGATTTTTGAATTTATTTTCATTGATAAATAATGTCAATATGTGATAAAGTAAAGATAAATAATAAATAAGTGGAATCCCAGGAATAATAAATTTATTCATAGAAAGGGGGAGATTTAAGATGAAGATGTAGATGCCTAAATTTGGTTTAGAAGATAAAAATACATATAAAAGCATGGACTAGATCTATATTCAGAATTAGCAGGAGAGAGTATTGTAAATACGAATTAATCAAGTCAATTTGATCCAAAAAAACATTATATCCGATGATTGTTGATCAGAACATAGTTAAATAATGAAAAGTACTGAGGGAAAGGAAATAGTATTCTAGAAACACTATCCTCTATAGTTTCAAATCATGAATTTAAGAAGGATATTTAATATATATTACAAAATATATGATATAAATATAAGGAGTTAGTTTCATTAAAATAAGGGGATTATAAATCTAGGACCATATGATGAAGAGTTTAAGTGACTATAAACATCATTAAGGTAATGTTTGGATGATGAAGAATAAATAATGTACCCTAATAACTATATAATAGTTACTCAGAAGGATGTTAAGAAGAAAATTTTGAATACATTGAGTTTCAAACTATCAAAGTATCATAAATTGAAAACTCATAGTATTTAAACTAAAGTTTGGAAGATGAGTTAAATCAAAAAAATTCTGGAATTTTATATCCAAAAGAATTATGATATGACTCGAGCAAAAGTTTGGATGTTATATTGATGATATGGTAGATTAACTCTAAGTTTGTTTAAGCTATCGAAGATTGAGTTGGATATGTGAAATAAGAAGTAAAGGGTGTGTTGTGAAGAATCCATAAGGTATCACTGATTACAAAAATTTGGATATGGAATATATTGAGATAAAAAAATATATTAGGAGATACATAAGTGTAACCTAATACTTACATGTGGTTTATTTATTTGAAGAAGTTTGAGATATGTTTAGAAGGGGAATTTGTAAGTAACAAGCCCGAATATGCTTTACCAATCTATCAAAATAACAAATATAATAGTGGTTTGAGAATCAACTGTGATTTAAGTTGAGATAATTGGTAAAATAATGTGATTATCCATGTATCCTTTCTTGAAATTATGAGTCTAAAAATTTACATGCTAAACTAGTTGAGTGTCTAAAGGTTGATGCTAAAGTGACTGGAATATGAGAAGATGAGCCTGATAAAATGATAAATGTGTTCTAGAATATTTATTGACGAACTTTATAAGAAGATAGTTCTAGAAAAAAACAAACTTAATGAGTTTATGAGAAGTGGTTGGAGCCTAGTTGAGTTAAAGATAATATTGTTAAAGTTGTAAACAGAATAGAGAAAGTGAAAGGTGTAATAAGTAGATTAGAGAAAGAGGTTACTTATATAGAATGCATCATAGAAGATGAATCTAGGAGAAACAAAATATCTTGGATAGTGACTTAAGAAGATAAAGTAGTTAGAAATCACTACTAAAAAACCTTTAATAGTGCTAAAAAAAAGTGTTGATAAAGGTTCCCTTTATCAGTGCTAAAACAAACACCGATAAAGGTTACCTTTTCTCAATGATTTTTTTAGCACTGATAAAAGGTACCCTTTATGAGTGCTCTTTTTAGTGCTAATAAAGGGTACCCTTTATGAGTGATTTATTTTTATTTTTAGCACTGATAAAGAGTCATTTTATCAACACTTTATTTTTATCACCCATAAAGGGATCCTTTATTAGTTTTTTTAGCACTGATAAAGGTCCGAAAACAATGAAATAATTAAATAAATAACAAATAAAAATGAGTTTATTAAAAATAATATTAAATTTTTATTAACTAAATAATTATTGATAAAAATGAATAAAATGATTATACTATATATAAATTATGTATATTAATAAATAGTATATATTAAATATATAGATATATGTAAATTGGAAATTATTCAAATAAATATTAAAAATAAGTAAGTTGGGAAAAATATTAAACATTTTATTAATTAAATAATTATTGATGATGTTAATTATTAGAATATATTAAATATATAGATATATATGAATGTATATGAATATTATTTATATAATACAATATATTTATTCTTTATATTAAATAGTAATATATTTTGTTGAATAATGGTTTATAATTAAAAATTAATATGAATTAAAAATACTAACTAATTTCATCAAGTAATGGATATAATTTGATGTCATTTTATTTTTCAATTTAACCTAGATCAAATGTGTGTTATATTTATTTCAAATATATATACATTATTAATGCATTTTAATATACAATGCACACACACAAATATTTACACAATTAATGAAATCTTATATAGAAACACATACACCTAATATTTATGTAATTCATTCAAATTTTAGTATTTATTTTACAATTTCATTATAACATGACACATTTAATATATTATCTTTTGAATCAGAAAATTTTATTTATTTATTTTTAATATTATTAAAGTTAGTTATTATTTATTTATTTTTAATATGTTTTATTTTTATTTTTCTTGGAAATTAAATCTATTTATATATTTTTTTATTTATATTTATTTACTATGTTTTAATATTTTCAATATGTATTCATCATTATTTCAATATATATCCATATTTTTTTAATAATTTATATTTAATTAATAAAACGTATCCATTATTTCAATATTGTTAAAGTGTATTTATTTTTAATCATTCAATTTCACTCATTTTTTAACATGCATACACTTAAGATTAAATAATAACATATAATTTTAAAAATATATTTGTAAAAATATATTTATAAAAATATATTTATTAAAATATATTTACTATATTTATAAATTTATAATTATAAATAAATAAATATTATTTTTTAAAGAATTATTTATATAAATATAAATAAATAATTATATATATTTAAATAATTATAAAATTATCATAAATTTATTTAAATAATGAATATATTTACTATAATTATATATATAATTATATATATATATATTAGGTTTTTGGGGATATAATTATATTAAACAAACACACACCACACACACAGGCCAAAAAATGTAGGCCATAGCCCCCTAAGGGAAAACCAAACTGTCAAGTCTTGTTTATTCAATACATGGACTGAAGGCCCAGTGGGAATGAAACCCATTACATAACCTAAAGGCCCACAAACTAGCCCGAAGGACCAATGCATCGTCATGCCTAAATCATACTACCTGTACTATCATTAGTTTGGAATATTCCATTAAAAATAACTTGGGAACCTCTTTTTCATATTTTTATTTAGAAATTAATGTTCTATGATTTTCTTGTTTCACCTATAAACCAAGGAAAATGTTTAAATCACCAATCATAGAAATCTCAATATCACACCTCATATGATCCACAAAAAATTGGTTTGTGCTTTGACCAATCCTAAAATATTATTCCTTTGACATATATGATAACCAAAATCCTTTGACCATTCTTCTTCTAGATATAGAGGTTGTGATTAACTCAACTTTTCTAAAAATAGATGTTTCTTAGGTACTGATCCAACCTTAAATACCAGGTCCTCAACGATTTACTTATCATATACAAATAATTCTTTAACTGACACACCTTTCTCTCATTTTCATCCATAATAAACCCATCATGTTTTTCAATGTATACTCCTCCTTAAGAACTCCATTGAGGAACATAGATTTGACATACATTTAGTATACTTTTAACTACACTTTCATTGAAATAGCCAAGAAAATTTCAATAGTTTCCAACTGGGATATAAGAGTAAATTTATCATAAATATAAATTCCTTTGATCTATGAATTACCCTTCAAAACATTCCATTGTCTATTTTGATCCACTTTTCCAAAGTCAATGAGTTTATTACAAAACCCCCACTTGGTTTTGATAACATTTCTATCCTCCAACCATGGAACAATTTCCCATGTCACATTGTTCTTATTCTAATAAATCTCCACATTCATAGATTTGATCTAGTTACCATCCTTGTTATCTTCTCCAAATTATTTAGGCAATAATTGAAAAAATGAGGTTTTTTGCAGAGTCTAACTCCACTAATTTTTCACTGAAACTATCCAACCACCAATAACATTTTATTCAGTAATTTTAGCCTTGCTTATATTTCTTGTAGTAGATAACCATTCTTCATTTTCCTCACCATAAATGTCTTATTTTGAGTCTCTCTTATCTCTATGTTATCCCCCACATGCTACTCAATTCAACATTAATTCCCTCTAAGGTTTCATCATTATTTTAATTATTAATAATCTCCCCATTCTAATTAGTAAAAAATATGTATAAATTTTATCTTTTCATCATAAAAACATCTCAAAACACTCTTTTTAAGTCAATATTTAATTGTCTCATTATCTAATATGATCAATTTTCCTCATAATATTGTATTTTCTCTACTACATTAACATAATCTAAATTAAAATTTTGAGTAATCATGCAAACAATGTCTTCTACACATGATGATGTTACCAATCCCTATAACAAAGTAAACCCTTTGGGAAGATGTAAAAGTAATGTTACGATATACTTTATCTATTTTACTAAAAAATTATATAACAAAACATTTATTTATTGTTTATTATTCCTTGCATAGTGAATTTATTTTAGAAGATTTATGTCCATATTTCATGTGCACAAAAACTAACACATAATTAATCTACCGTAAAACCTTTTCACCCCTGTAGTGTTTTATTTATCACTTTCCTTCAAGTTGCCTCCAATGTCTTTTCAGAAAGAGAAAAAACACTTCCTCTACTCAATCACATGTGTAATCATGATGTTTTTATAGAAAAATCATTTTCCATAGAATTAATTTATTATTTAGTATTTATATTTAATTTATTTCTTTTTAGTATTACTAACATATGATTTTTTTTCTTATACAGGTGGATTATTTTGTTCAATTTGAGGTGTCTTGTCTATATTTCACGCCATTCCACAACAAAACTTCCATGAACTTCTTCTCCCTCAAAATATTTTCACCTCAGTAGTGTTAGCATTTATCAATTTCCTTAAAGATCCTTACACTACTCAATGAAAGACATAATCTTGTGGTTTGCACACTAAAAGAATTATCTATATAATTAATGTGTCGTTTCATATTTATGTTTTATTTATTTATTTTTGGTATTAATCACAAATTAATTATTTTCTTATATAGGTGGATTCTTTTTTTCGAGCCTGCAACTGAGATAATGACAACGAGGGAATGCGTCAAGAATGCATACGACCATCCTGAAAGGTGAATTTATACTAATTATTTAATTATTTTTTTCATCATTTTATCTATTATTTTGGAAGTTAATTTCCTCATCATTTTTATCTAATAATTATTTAATTTTTTCAATGATATTTTTTTATGTCATATTTTTCTTTCAACTATCTATAATAAGCCAACAAAGAGATAAAATGTTCATTTATTCCAATAGTACCATGCTTTCCATTACCTTTCTTTATCGAAATACCAACACTACTTATTGAGACAATGTTGTTAGCCGGAAAACCTTTATAATTGTTGAAATACATAAGATTATATAATGATAATGTTCCCATTTTGGTGACTTCTCATGATATAATGGGCACATGAGCTTCCTCTCCTCCTTTGGTTTACAAAAATGAGAATGTTTTTTTTGGCCAAGAACATCGAGTCAATATTAATTTTTGCTAGTTCAATAAAGAAAGGTAATGAAAATCATGGTAACATTATTAGTTAGTATTTTTTTTGAGACTTTGTGATATGTAGGAATCAGTGACACCTCAATTCGACACATGGTGTGACCGGTATAACTCCAAATGATTATTTTAATTTATAATTGACATTAATTATAGTAAAAAATACAACTGACATACTCAAAACCAATAAAAAATGTTAATAATGTTTTTATAATTTAATATAATGATCCATAAGTCATTTTTGACATGTAGGAATCATCTGATTCTATATAGGATATTCCTAGTATGACTCAAAGTGTCTGTTATCATTTTAAAATTGATATTTTAGTTCAAAAATTGTCACTCATTGAAAACTTATCAAGTGCAGTTGGATTTTATTGATAATTTAGGACATCGATTCATAAATCATTTGTGACATGTAGGAATTAGTATCACATCAAACTGATATGTGATGTGATTGGTATGATTCAAAGTGAATGATTCTAGTATAAAATGACATTGTAGTAAACAAGATAAGTGACATACTCATAACTTAGAAAACACATTCATACTATTTTTATACTTTAGTAAAATGATCTATAAGTCATTTGGGGTAGGTAGTAATCATACATACCTCAATCCGACACACAGTGTTACTGTTATGAATCAAAGTGCATCTTTTTATTTAAAATTGACATCAATTTTAGTAAAAAGGACAAGCGACCTACTGGAAACAAAGAAAAATAATTTTTATTATCTTGATACTTTAGGAAAAGGATTCATAAGTTATTTAGTACTTGTAGGAATCTGCCTCACCTCAATCCAAAACATGGTGTGACCTATATGACTCAACGTGTCAGCTATTATTTTAAAATTAACATTTTAGTTCAAAAAGTTCTGCTCATTGAAAACTAAGTAAACTCACTAATGTTGTCTTGACAATTTAATAAATAAATTAACATATCATTTTTTACATATATGAATTGTTATCATGTCAAAGAAATGCATTATGTTATTTATATGAGTCAAAGTTCGTGTTTCCAATTTAAAATGAAATTTTGTAAAAAAGAGAAGTGATGTACACAAAACTGAGAAAACTAATTCAGATTGTTTTGATACTTTAGGAAAATGATCCATAATTCATTTGAGATATGTATAAATCAAACAAACCTCAATCAGATGCATTATGTGTCTAGTATGACTCAAAATACATCTTTTCAATATATAAGTGTCATTTTATTTTAAAATGTGCATCACATCACCAAAACTGAGCTAAAGATCCCAAATTGTTTTCTCATCATTTTATATGATATTACTTAAATAATTTCCTTATCATTTTTATATTATACTTATTTAGTTAATTTTACTAGAGATAATTCTTGAATATGAAAAAGAAATGGTGTGATGTGAAAGCATCAACCACAAATCAATCCCATACACAGTGTTCCTGGTATGACTAAAAGTTTATTTTAAAATTAAAACTTTCTTTTAATTTTTTTAAATTATTTTTAACCTAATAATTGTTTTCTTATATAGGTGTGATTTTTTATAGATTAGGGGTTAGGGTCAAAAGATAAAGGAACATTGATTTTTTGAATGTATGTTATAATTTGTACTTATGTAATTTTATAAACCAATGTTTGAAATGTATATAATATAGTGTTTTCCTATATTTGGGCTGTAAATTTTATTCCCTTTAAATTATGTATTAATACTCTATTTATCTGATTTTTTGGTGTTTTTTGTGCTGCGGTGTGCTCTTACAGCACACTACAGCAAGCCCTTTTATCAGCACTTCTAAAATCATTAATAAAGGTCTACTTAATAGGTGCTAAATAAAAGTGCTGATAAAAGACTAGTTTATCAACACTTTTTTAGAACTGATAAAGGAACCCTTATGAATGATTTTTTAACGTTGATAAAAGACTTGGTATTTTAATCTTTCTACGGCAGTTAAAACTTCTCTAGCACTAATAAAGGCCATTTTCAGGGTTATTAAAGGCATATTTTATAGTATTTAATGATGATAACATCAGATGATGAAAATTAAAAAGTGTCTGAGTGATGAAAGTAAAATTTACTGATCCATATGGTTTTGAAGATTATTGATTCAATAAAGGCCGATGCATAAGAATGGAAGTATAGGTATAATTAAAGGATTCATTAATTGATGTATGAGTAAATCCTAAATAACACAACATAAAGTTGAATATAAATATGTATTTGAAGTAGTATGGGTAGAGTATAGAAGTTCAAAATCACAAGATGGAGTAGAAGAGTAGTGTGATCAATTTTTTGTAAAGCGATGAAGATCAAAAGATAAGTCAGTTGGTAGATCTAAAAAGTATAAACTAACTTGAGAGGTTAAAATTCCATTATTATGACGTTGAGATAGACTTAATGGAATGAATATCACAAAGTTTAAGTCAGTATTATAGTTTATATTTGTAGAGTCATTGAATAATTTAGACATCATGAATTTCAAAATCTATAAATAAGGTTTAATTCATTACTTTAATAAATATATTGAGTCTTAATTATGAAGATTCTATAATTAAAGAATGTGGAAAAATAATATATAAGAAAAGCTAAGAGCCTAAACTCTTATATGTTTTGGAAATTTCAAAATTAATCACCAATTATAAACAGAGGATAGTTCATTCAAAGTGAAGTTTATGATACATTGATAGGATATCTCAAGAAGAGAGAGAGACTATATGAATTTCAAGTTCTGAATATCTATTATGTTGAGGAAGTTGAGATTTTAAAGTTTTGAGTTGAGAAGAATCCATAATCTAGGAATCTATAATCTAGTAAAGAAGACCAATGTCTCATCGAAATTAGTTTATTATATAGAAATTAAAGTTCTTGAAGAGATTTGGAAGTTTAATATAAAGCAGATATGATTCCAAAATATTATATAATTGAGAAAAGGATAACATGTTTTTTATGGTCCCATGTATACGTAGATCATTTTGAAAGTTTTAGAGAATATGGATGACTTGTATATAGTTTAAGTTATTAATTAATTGGTAGTATAATACATACTATTTATGAGGAAGATATTTCATTGAAATATAGGGACATACTGGATCTTACTAATGATCTTTTTTAAAAGATTTTAAGGCGATTAATTGAAGTCTGTAAGGATATAATATAATTTTAGATAAAAGAATACTATCAAGAGATAACATTGGGTAAAATATTATAACTTACCAAGGGTTAAGGATGTTCCCTTCTAGATTAGTATATGTGTTGAGTTAAGGATGACACCTTCCCACACATTGTAATCACTTTTATACACTAGTGATAAAATTTGTGTCTCATAATGAACATGAACTCAACAAGGATTAGATACCCACAATTGGATTGTACCTTGTAAAAATATTGTGTGACACTCTCTATTTTGTTTCAGTTTTTCATGTGGTTTGTTTGTGTTGGTTGATTCAAACATGACCCATTCATCCTAACAGGTGTAGAGGTTCTAATAATAAGATGGAAAAAGTTAACTAATAAGAATACAACAAAATTATTTTATATTGATTCACACATCTTAGTGTGATTTCATGATATATTGGTCACATAAATTGGTATTATATCACCAAGTTAGGAATTTTATTAGATCTATTTTCTCTTAGTTTTTGACTAATTTAAATTTAGTATAGATTTTATGAAGTTAGTGAGATGCCTTAGTTGGAGAATAAGAAAGATATCCATGTCAATACAAATATAGAGATTATTTCTACAAAAACTCTATAGAACATGAAGAAAAATAAATCTAAGAACTTATGGAAAATTACGACTCAAAAACCATAGAAAGAGGATATAAAAAAAATTAAAGGTAATAAAATTGATATGTTATCTATTATATATATTAAAAATCAACCTAAGAAATAATTAGGGTCATACTGTGAAGAGTATGAGTCCGTTGAATCATTTTAATACCTCTACTATAAAGTTAAGGATAACATGAAGAATGTTTATATTAAAGTTTTCACTTATATAATTGAGTTTAACAAGAAATTACATGATGATAAAAAATAATTGGAAATCATTGGTTATAATGTTTCAAAAGTTAAACACTCACATCAAAATTTTTGAAGCTATGAAATAGAATTTTTATTATAAAAATAAATATTTACTCTATCTAAATAATCTTTGAAGAAATAAAGTGATTATAAAGTTTATATTAATAAAAAATTGAATGAAAATTTTCATGTATTTAATGAATTCATTGGTTTAAAAAAATGTTTAGTTAAAAATCATATCCAAATGGATAAATGATCTTGATAATTCCCTATAAGAAAAGCTTATGTTTCCTAAAAATAAGTTAAGAATATAATAAATTGAATTTATATATAGAGTGAAATATCTTGAAGATAAAAAATCACTATAAATATAAAGTGTCTTGAGATTGAGGTAAATATGTGATATATGAAAGTAGAATAAGATTTATCTTCACAAAAAAGGTAAAATAAAAGCTTTTTCAATGTTTTTTTGAAAAAATTATTAATATTAAAAATACTCAATCATGTGGAAATAATATATTTAAACTATTTAAGTATAAATACATTTAAATATCATAGAAAAAAATAACCCTTACTCAAGGAAATTTTATTTTCACTAAGAATGATTCTATGAAAAGCATGGGTTATAATTTAAATTATAGTTATATATGGGTAGATAAAATACTGAAAAACCAACCACATCATAAAATGTAGTTGTGATAAAGAGAAAACAATTATTTCCCCAAGAATATATCAGAAGGAAGGTGTTTATACACAAAAAATATCAAGGAGATAAAGTTATATAGATTTTTTCACAAATATATAATTCAATGTTTTTTAGAAACCGTTGGAGCTGTAAAATATTTTGAAAAAATTAAATTGATTATCTGTATAATATTTAAATTATTTAAAAATAATAATACCAATATTAAGTGGGATAAAATATGAATTCAAGATATATCTTTTCAAGATAGGGAAAAAAATAGAAGAAGGTAAATCAGTTTACATCAAACATATTTGAATATAGTGAGAATTTCTATAAATATTACAATGAAAGTGGTTATTATGGTGATGATTTATGGTTTATACCTACCAATAATGATTAATTTACTACTAAAGTAATAAGGTTAAAAACTATAAACAAAAATCAAAGAAATAAATATAGTGACATTACCTTGGGGTGTAAGAAAAAGGAATATACGAAAAAAAACACACCTAAGAAGAATGAAAAGGAAGGTTATAAAATAAAGAATAGATACATATATTTTGTAATTAAATGAAATATCAAGGATATTTCAAGTAATACACGAATGTCAATTTTGACAAAATAATCAACCTAGAGAAACAAAAGGAAGTAATTTGATAAGGAATTATATTATTGGTATATTAAAATATATCCATAAAGAAAAACTCAAACTCAATAAGAAGTATCTTAAAGTTGTTATCATTAGTAATCTTGATAAACCATGTGGGAGATCCAAGAAATATATAAATTTACCTAAATAATTATTGATTATATGTTCAATATTTTTAGAGGAGTCAAATAAAATTGAGAAAACATAAGAAAGTGAAAGTTTTATTTTAGCTATTACGAAAAAGAATGTTATATATATGAATAAAGCTAAAATGTTTAAGAAAACAATACTAACCAAGGAGATTAGTATTAGGAAAATTAAGGGTGAAATCATTAAGAAAAGTTTAGCTGAAAAAAGAAGGATTTTGTTGGTTGAGAAATATCTCTAAACCTTATTACTCCATTTAACGAATCATGATAGAAACCACCTTTTTCCAATATATTTCTATGCTTGTTTTTTTTAAACAATTAATTAAAGGTGATGCATGTGTTTAGGGGGATACCTATATTAATGAGTGTTATGAAAGTTATACAACAACCTTAAATATATATAGTATAGAGTAATTTATTTCAATTAGTATCAACCAAAATATTTTATTTGGTATCATCCATAAGGAAGATGATTAATGGATTTTACCCCTTGAGGGGGAATCAAGTTGAACTAATACCTGAGATCAATATATCATATCAATTTTAAATTCTAGTAAGTAATTGAACATGTAATTTAAAGATTTATTAATTCAAAGTGAAAGATATGAAATTATGATAAATAATAGAGTTTAGGTTCCATATATTTTAGTTTCAAATAATGAGATTCTAGATATTGAAATTTTGGACCTTGGAATATGTTACTAATGAGGAGATAATTGGACAAGTAAAATTCTATTAAAAATCCATAAAAGAAGATTTCTCAGCTGGTATTACATATTGGTTTTTTATGGATATATTTTATGTCTAAGTTAATCACTATTTATTTTTACATTGATAAATTATCATTATAATACCCCAAAATTTTATTATTATTTTTCAAATAAATTTAATTTCTTCGATAGCTTATGTTACACGAAACACTGAGTTTTAACAAACCGTAATATAGTATACCATTATGACATAACCATTAAAATAGTGTGAATGAATATGAATAACTAATTTATGAAAATTATATGGTTTATAAATTTATAAAATAAATTAATTTGTTATCAATTGATTATAAATTAAAATGAAAATCATTTTAAAGTAAAAAAATGTTATTCTAAATAACTATTTTTATGCGCGCAATGTCTTTTTATCTTAGTAAATTCAATTAATCACTATTTTTGAATTATTTTTATGATATTTATATATTATATATTCAATAAAATGTTTTATCATTCATATAATATTTTCCCAAACATGGAATAATAATAAATCCTGTTTTATGCTTAAAAATTGTATTTGTCTAAAAACAGTTTCTTCACATTTTTACACTTATTTTAAAATTATTTTATGCCAATTTTATAAAAAGGTATATTAAAATATGAAATTAATTTTTTAAATCAACATGTAAAAATTATCTTAGAGTTAATTTTTGAGAATTTTTTTAAAAGCTTAATTTTTCAATGAATAGTGAAAATACTACTTTTTTATTAAAAAATATATTTTCATTTTTAAGAATTTATAAGTTCTATTTTGTTTTAATATGGTTTAAAAATTAAAATTAGTTCAATTATGTTATTATTAATCCAATTTATTTAATTGGAATTAATTTCATGTTGAATTTAAATACAACAACTTTTTATACTTAAGAAAACATTTTATTTGGAAAACTAATTTTTCATCACAATTACATGTTTAATTTTAATTTAATTTCTATAAATTCTAGGACTTGAATTTGATAAAATTTAATAGACATTTATAATTAGAATAATTAATATTAGGTATGTAACATACTATCTTGTTTGATGATGTATGGATACTTAAACTAATTTTCAAAACCTCTTATGTTATGCTAGTAATGTTCTTAAGGGTCTAAGGGGGGATTTAGGAGAGTCTAGGGCCCATTCAGAGCCTAGATCTCTAAAATTTGAAAAGAAAAACTAATCCACAATATTAAAAAATAGTTAGTGATAAATGTATGAGTTAACCTTATGGGGTGCTCCAGTACATTGCAGGGGGTCGCACAGTTTGTCCTAACCATGCTGCCCAAGACACATGACTATGCAGGTTACTAATAGGATCCATAGAGTGGAGCACATAGGTAGAGTATATTTAGAAAAAACATGATCCCAAACCATGGGATCCATGGTCCATGGACAAAAGCTAGTGCACAGTTGGTATATGGTTTTTCCAACTGTGCAGCCAAACTATGTGTCTCTTTAAAAATTGGAATAATTACCTTTTCCCCTCTAGACTTTAAGTTAATTTTTCTTTCCCCCTATTATTTATAAAAAAAGCCTCCTCCTTTTAGATCTCTATGGAATTACAATATAGGCATTTAATCAACTATCTCATCTGGACTTCAATCAAACTTCCATTTATCATGTTGGATAACCATCAATAATCTCTCCATTCCTCCTGTTCCTTTAATTGTTTATCCCACTATCGATAGAGTTATTTTTGTGTGAGATAATATGAACTATTTTCTAGGAATTTGTATATTTTTCCATTTTTTTCTTTTATACCACAACTTAACGGTCAATAATGGATATGGGGTCATCTACCAACCTAAAGTAGGTGGTTTAGTTCTTTTACCTATAAGTCTCATTGTATTTATCATGCACTATTGTTCCGTGTGATAGACTCCTCGAATGGTTCCTCATAAATTTCTTAATAAACTAATTAAAATGATAACCCTTGTTTAACATATTCTTAAAAACCAGGGAATTAATTTTTTAGGGTGACCACCCCGATGCAAGCCACCCTAAAGGGTGTTCCTTCCTTAAAGGAATAAGATCATCATGCATGGAACTGATTTGAACCACCAATTGAGGTGTGTAAAATGATATTTTAATGAATTTAATTTATTTTATTAAGTGGTATGAATTTCATTCTAGATAAATCCATATGCTTTATTCAATTTGAGGGTGATACAAGGGTCCCGACTTCAGGATTCCTTGGACAGGCTCATTGTGCTTTATAATTTAAATTTTTAAATGAATATCACTACAACATGAGTGATAATTGGTTTCTTTTATAGAATACCTTGGGTGGGATCACTGGGAGGATGCCTTATGTACTTTACCTATGAGAAATAATTGGTTCCCTAGTGGGTTACATTGGACGAGCTTGATGGGTGGATATTAATGTACTATTAAATGAGTGATACTTGGTCCCCTCTGTGATATACCATAGATGGGCTCAACATTTTATGTATTATACCATGGTGAGAGTGATACTTGGGTTTCACTTATAGATCACCTTAGATGGAATCTTATGGTGATGGATACTTATAGTGATACTGGAGTGATACTTAGGTTCCTCCTTAAATAACACCTTGGAAAGTATGAGGATTCCTATTTATTAATAATTAAGGATGCCTTTTTTACTATGTTTAATGATGCATCCACCAAGAAAAAAAACATTCTTATATTTGGACTATGTTTACAATTGAATTATATGGTCTAGTTATGTTTTCTATACTTGTATTCTAGGTAACATTTAATGTATATATATATATATAATATTCACTATATACTATATCGATACAGGATTAACTTGGTCTGGATACATGTGGCTTAGGAAGAAGTAGGTAGTGTCGGTCGGTTATCCCACGAGGAACCTGCACTGACATGGTTTATTTATTTATTATTTTCTTACTCTTAGCTTTACCTACACACTACTCATTTTATATCCATAGAATAGATATTTATATACACCGTTGGTAGTGGCCGACTTAGTATATTTCACACCCTGTTTGGCCCTCCTTTGGTACCCAAAAATAATTCATGATTGTAGGGATAGAAAAATGGAAGAACCCAGCTTCTGATGTTTGATTTTTAGTATTAGGAAAAATTATAAGGGAAAATGACCAAGCCTATTCTTTGGATGCTACTGGAGGCATTTTTGTTTTTTTGAAATTTTTTTAGGATGTTGTATATTTTTTGTACCCTTGTATCCTGTTTACTTTCCTTTTTTATAGCATTATGACATGATTATAATTTTTTTACTTGATATTGATTTAGCTTCAACCTATTTATTTATCTGGATGATTTTTTATTCTTTTTATGATCATTTATTACTATACATTCTACTTACCATTATTATTTACCACAACGTATTACTCTGATCATGAGGGTATAATATCCCCACCATACCATCACAAACCCTCAATGGTAGTCAATAGCCTCTGGAGTATGGGGTGGCACACTTGAGGTTATGTGTCAAACTAGCTCAGGGCACCACTTAGTGGATTCCAGGTCGGAACACTACAAAGTGGTATTAATGACACTTTTTTTCCTTTTGTCTCACTATTTGGGTATTATATTGGAGACTAGGAATGTGTTAGACTTTTTTAATGATCATATGTCTAGGATTTGATGACCCACATATAGGGGAACTCAAAATTACATGGGTTGAGATATTTCTATTTGGTATTTGCCCATTATAATTGAACTAATTTCATCATTGGGTGATGAAAATGTTTTTCTACATTATTATTGTTGATATTATTATTATTGAATATTTTTTACAAGGACTGGTATGGTAAGGAGGTATCAAATCATGCATAATTATAGGAATATAAAGATTCACATTTCTTGCATTATTCTATGACATATAGGTATATATTGTTTCTTATATTTCCTTTATTTCTTAGGATTTTTATGGGTGATTTGATTATTATATATGGAAATGTGTAAAATTTTCTTACAGTTATAAGATAATTGGTTATTTTATGTGTTTTCATCAATATAAAAGGTTTTCCCATATAAATTAGCGATGGTACCTTAATTTACCAATTATACCATGTTTGAGTAATATACCACTGTTCCCATGGGATAAAACGTTCGATGATTTTGATTATATGAAGGAAAATTTTAATTTAGGAAGCATGCACTTATATAATATAGAAATGGTAATTAATTTAATAAAATCATTTTATATGACATGTTATATCCAGATGCCTTTTATAAGGGCCAGGTCACAATTACACGACATACCAATTTAAATTTATAGAGTAAGGGCCTTTATAATTTGGGAATAGTTACACATATAACTAGACTATGATAACTATATTCATATAAATGATCATGAACTTAAATAAATTTAATATTTTAAATAAAATGGTTTCCTCTAAATGGGGATTCCAATTGAAAAGTAAAGGGTGTTTTCCTCTATACTTTGCAATTTTAAATCCATATACCAGAACCCCTATGGTGTTATATGAGACCTTGACCCTAAACTGGACTTAATAGTGGGCAGTAAGCAACATCTCTTATGGATTCTATGATTTTTATTGTCACACAGAACTAGAGTTTAGAGTTAGAAGAGAGTTTTGACACATTTATAGGAAGTAATCACATCTTTCCTTTCCTATTATCCTCATACTATCTATTTTAAAATCTTATCTGAGGCATTCATTTGGAAATTATAGAACTAAGTTTCCATGACATCCTCAAATCATGCGCCAAGAGGGTGGAGACAACCATGATTTGGAGGTGGTGGGACCTGAGCCACTGGTAATACCTCATGTAGTGTGACTCTATGCACCTCTTATTTTGTTCCACTGGGTACTGATTCTTAGTTTTGGGATAACTTCTTACACTTCATGCAATTTTTATAGGGATCTCTAAAACATACCCCTACTATGGAAGAGTTGACATGGGAATTTCAGTAGCATAATCCTCATAATTTATCAGCGGATAGTAGAACTTTTTCTATTAAGTCATTTATAGAGGGAATGTTATCAATCTTTTATAATTTTGAGATGCCTCTTGATTAAAGGGTAAAAATCACCACCTATATGCTTCATGACTCTAGTAAACATTTGAGGAATATCAACTATCATGATGATCATCATTAGTATATGGTTAGAGTGGAATTTCATACATCCTTATATGATTACTTATTCTCTCATACATTGAGAGAAGACTACGATACAGAGTTTAAGCACCTACAGTTGGGTTCTATGTTTGTGATAGAGTATTCAATTAATTTTACTAATCTTTAATGTTTTGTGCCAAAACTAACCAGTGAAGAGTTGAAGACTACAAGACAGTTTAAGGACGAGCTTGCGTATGCCATCCAATCATAGGTGAATGTATTTTGGTTGAACACCATATCATAGATAGTTAACCAATCCCTCATCACTAAGCAGAACCTGAGGGGAGTTGGTAGTGTGAGTCAGGGTGGTTAAACTTCTGGGTAGGGAGGTGTTCTGTCTAGTCGAAGTAAACAATCCTTTGAGTCTACTCATAGCAGTAACATGAGTCATATGATGTGTACCCATATTTATGTTGTGTATCACCAGTGTGGTAAGGTAGTCCCTAAGATGCCCCAGTGCATAAGGGACCCAATTGAGTGCTGAGATTGTGTCATGATGGGTTACCTTCCGTGTTTCTATTGAACTTTCCCTCTAGTTCCTAGTGATAAGGGATTTATATTTACACTGAATTTTGGTACAAGATCAGAATCTCCATGTTAGGCAAGGATCTAGGATACTAACAGATGATGAAACTTAAGAGGTGGATGTGGACAAGGTATCCAGACCTCATAGGTTTAGATCTAGCAGAGGGGACCTACTCAAGTTAGGTAGGTTGCATCTCAGGGCTATGGATAAGGCCAAATTGATGTATTTCATCCAAATACCAATGAGTAGAGTCTGGGGCCTTCTATAGTTTGATTTACTACTCTAGTATCCTTTACTTTAGTTTCTTAATTCTTTAATACATGTGCATCACAATTTCTTTTGATTATGAAAATTGTGGAGAGCCTTGGGATGGAAATAGAGTAATTTTGTGGTTTTATGACCCTAGATACTCCCCTGGGAGCCCAATCATAATTTATAATCCAGTGTAGGTATTGAACAATGGGGTTGGTAGGATATTTATGACATTGAAATTGTTTTTTCCTAGAGATGAAAAGCTTCTATGTTATTCTCAAGATGGACTGGTTGGTTCCATAAAATGACCATGTTGATTTCTATCACCGAAGGGTGTCTTTGACATCACCCAAGGAAAGTACTTATGTTCTTAAGGGTGAATGGGATGTCCAATATGGTTGATCTAAAACAAAGCATCATGATCTAGTAAGAGTAATAACCCATATGGATAGTATTTTTATGAGGGATTAGGGAATGTGACTTAAAGAATTCCATCCTGTGGTGGATTATTTTAGGGATGTTTTCCCTGAATAATTATATGGATTACCACCTATGAGAGAGGTGGAGTTAACAATTTATCTAGTTATAAGATTTTAACTAGTATCCAATACTCCTTATAGGATGAAACCTATAGCGCATTAGGAAATCAAGAAGTAGATAGATGAATTGGAAGCTAAGGGTTTTATATGACATAATACTTCTCGATGGGGTTCACCTGTCCTTTTTTCCAATAAGGTAGATGATAAACTCTTATTTTTTGTGTATTAACATAGATTAGACCAACATATGATAAATAACTAGTATCCACTTCACCATATAGATGACCTATTCAACCAGCTCTGAGGAGTTACAATTTTCTCTAAGATTGATTGATGTTGGACTACCATTAGGTGCATGTGAGATCATCAGACATAAAAAACACAATTTTACCGAGTATATAGAACTTGTACAAATATCTTGTTAGGAAATTAGGCATTAATAATTTTCCACAAGTCTTCATGGTTCTAATGAACCTAGTTTTACACCAATATTTGGATTCATTTTTGGTAGTCTTCATGGATTATATCGTAGTTAGTTCTCGCACTCGACATGACCATGAAAAATATCTTAAGATCATGATGAATAGATTGAAAGAGAACTATTTGTATGATAATATCACAAAATTCCACTTTTGGATCAATAAGGTTCACTTATTTGGTCATATCATTTCATACATAGGAGTGTTTGTTGACCCAGAGAAGGTGATCATCATAGTTTCCTAAAAGTATCACTAGAATTTCTTTAACATACATAGTTTCTTGGAGATGGATGGATATTATAGGAATTTCATTCAGGACCTATCATACCTATCAATGCCTCTCACAAGATTGACTAAGAAGGGCGTGAAGTTCTTATGGTCTAAAGATGAAAAAATGGATTTTTAGGTGCTGAAAGGGAGATTGCCTACACATCAATCCCAATTATTCTAGATCCATAAATAAGCTATACAATTTATTATGATGCATCAAGAATTGTTCTTATATTAGTTTTAGTTTAGGGATATCTATTTTTTATGTATGACTCATGCTAATTGAGACCTTATGAGTGGAATTACCCTAAGAACAACCTCGAGTTGGAAGTCAGGGTTCATGCCTTACACTGTTGGAGGAATTATCTTTTGGGTGAGTGGTTCGTCATTTACAAGGACCAATAAAAGTATCAAATTCATTCTGAAACAACATGAATTGAATCTCAGATACTATATCTGGGTAGAATACATCTAGTCATTCAACATTAAACATACTTATATCCATATAAATGAAAATGAAGTTGCCAATTCCCTAAGTCAGAATACTTATACATAGTCCATCCAAGAGGCAATTGGTGAGCGGAAGTTGATGACACTGTTTTCTAAGATACACCTAGATGTTTAAAAATATCATGGGTAGATTATTTTAGATGCTTTTTAAATGACATCCTCCCTTCTAGAATGGGTAAGAATGAGGGAAATTTCATATCCTGAGGGTCAAGTCCTGAGGGAGAGTGTCTTAGGTGAGGAACCACTACCTTATTGGGTTATTGATGAGGACGATATCACTTACTCCCATAGACGTGTTTGGGTTCCTAAAAAGATATGAGAAGAATTTATACAATAATACCATGCCTTTATTTGGGAAATACACCCTAGAATTACCAATATGTACAAATACAAATGTTGTTAGTATTGGTGGATAGGTATAAAGAGGCATATTACAGGTCTTATCACATAGTGTTACAACTTTCAGTAGGTGAATATGGAGCACCAATATCCTATGATACTTCTAAAACCTATGTTTATTCATGGTGTAAATGGGATGACATCACTATAAATTTTGTGATGGGTTTTCCGAGATCCCCTCAAGGCAGTAATTCATTATGTGTTATCATTAAAATACTGACCAAGGTTTCACAATTCCCATCTATTAGAGAGGACTTTTCTATAGATTAGATTAGGTTGCTTTAAATTCAGAATATTTTAAACCTTCATGTAGTTCCCTATTTCATCATATTATATTGAGATGATCGGTTTACATTTTGGTTCTACCATGGGTTTAAGAAATCACTTGGTTCATAGTTTCTCTTGAGTAAAACATATAACCCGCTGACTGATGGTCAATCTGAGTATATGATACGAGTGTCAGAAAAAATTCTAAGAGCATACATACTTGATTTTGGAGGTTTATGGGAGAAACACCTACCTCTCATCAAGTTTTCATATAATAATAGTTTTAATAAACTATTCATATGGATACCTATGAGGCCCTATACGATAGGATATGCCATTCACCCATATTATGGTTAGAGTTAGGTGAGATAGCGCTACTGGGACCCCATCTCATTCAGTATACTTTAGAGAAAATAAAAGTTATTTGGAAGTGTATGAATATATATCAGTCCAAGAAGATTTTTTGTCTCAATCATTACCGCCGACCTCAAGAGTTCATGGTGGAACATCAGTTCTTTATGTGTGTTTTACCCAGATTTGGTTATAGATGGGTTTAGAGGTGGCCTTTTGAGATCATGGAGAGATATTGCCCAGTATGATATTAGTAAGATTTATCTTAGAGGTATCAGGACATGCTCAAAATATTCCACATATTGAAGATTCACAATTATTACTCCAAACTATATCTTTTGTTTAATCCTAAGGATATCAAGTTTTAGGAAGATGCATCCTTTGATGAGCATTCAATAAATATTTTTAATTGGATCACAATGGTTCTCTAAGGTAGATTAGTTCCTCTGGTGTGGGTGTTATGGAAGTATGACCATGTATAGGACAAGACTTAGAAGTGGGAGGATGATTTACATTCCTAGTGGATAGAGCCTTTCTTAGACGATATTTTACCACCCTCGAAAGTTAAATTCATGGGAAAATTGTTTTAAGCAGGGGATGTTCTAATGTCCTAGATTTTTGATGAGGTATGGATACTTAAAATATTGTTAATTTTTTTTTGTTTTATGATCATAATGTGCTTAAGGGGAAAATGGGAGACTTATGAGAGCCAGAGGATCATTCAAAGCCTGTATCTCTAAAATTTGAAAAGGAATACTGAGCGACATAGTTATACATAATTAGTGATAACCATGTGACTCAACCCGGCAAGGTGATCCAACGCACTATAGAGGGCCACAATTCTTTTCCTAACCATAAATCCTAGTCCATAGAGCCATGAGGCTTTCTTAAGTGCTCTACATTGGGTAGCACATGGGTAGATACTGATAATACAAACAATTCTCCCCAACTATGCAAGCCATGGTCAATGGACAATAGTTGGTGCACAATCAGCGCACAATTTGGCCAACCTTGCAACCAAACCATGATTCCCTTTATAAATGGGTAGAATAACCATTTTAAACTCCTTTAAGTTAATTTCTCTTTATCCCCTCTCATTTCTCATGCATAATGCCTCCTTTTATTTTGAGAGCTCCATGGCCTTTATACTTAGGAATTGAAGAAACTCTCTCATCCAGACTTCGATCGAACAACTTTCTATTATCTTGAATACCCACTAGTAAGATCACAATTTCTATTCATCATTTGTTTCTCTCCTACTATAAAAAAGTTATTTTTTTGTGATATAATATGCCATATTTTCATGGAATTTGTCATTTTTTTTGTTTTCTTCCATTCTACCTTGACTCAAAGGTCAAAAAACGGATGAGGTGTAATCTACCAACCTAAGTTAGGTGGTCTAGTTATTTTCCCAAAAATTATTGTTTTATTTATCATGTGCTATTGTTCCTCATGGAAGTATCCTCCAACAACACCTCTTAAATTTCAAATATATTAAATTAAATGATAACCCAGGTTTAATGTAGTCTCAGAAACCCTTGAATTAATGTCGTAGGGTGACCAACCTGATGCAAGACACCTTGAATGGTGTTCCTTCCTTAAAGACCTAATATCCTCATGACTTGAATTGATTTGAACCACCAATTGAGGTGTGTGAAATTATCTTGTAATGAATTTAATTCTTTTTTTAAGTGGTATGAATTTAATTCTAGGTAAACTCATACCCTTTATTTAAGCTAAGGATGACACATGGGTCCTGAATTAAGGATGCATTGGATAGGCCCATCAATCTTTATAATTTGAATTTTTAAATGAATCTCATCATGCTAGGAGCAATGCTTGGTTTCATTTATAGAATAACTTGGATAGTCTGACTAGGTGGATGCCTTATGCACTTTACCCTTGAGCGATACCTAGTTCCCTAGTGGATTACCTTGGATAGGCTCGGTGGGTGGATACTAATGTACTATTACACAAGTGATACTTTTCCCCCTATGTTGTATACCATGGACAAGCTTAGTGAGTTATGTATTATACCATGCCAAGAGTGATACTTAGGTTCCACTTATGGATCACATTGGAAAAAATGTTATGGTAGTGAATACTTACAGTGGTCCTAGAGAGATACTTGGGTTCCTCCTTATGGATCATCTTGGATGGGACCGAGATTCTACTTTATTAAAAATTAAGGATGTATTTTTAGTAAGTTTAAGGATGTGTCCACCAAGCCAAAGAACATTCATGGATTTGGTCAATGTTTACACTTGACTTCTAAATACCTCGTCATGTTTTCCATACAAGTATGCTATTAGAATTATAATGTATCTAACAATATATATAAATATACATTTATATACATTAACTTTTATATTATATCAGTACAAGATAACCTTAGTTCAAAGACATTCATCTTAGGCTGAAGTAGCTAGTATCGGTCGAGGATCCCATGAGGAATCAGGGCCAACATGGTTTATTTATTTATTATTTTCTTACTCTTACATTTACCTACATAATGATAATTTTATCTAAACAGATTGGATAGTTTTAGACTCCATTGGTGGTGGCCTAATGAGTATATATCACACCATTTTTGGGCTGCTTGTGGTACCTGAATAGACTTCATGATTATTGGGATATAAAAAAGGTAAGGACCCAACATAGAATATTTTATTTTAAATACTAGGATAGAGTACAATAGAAGAGGGACGATCCTATGATTGTGATGATAATGGTGGTAGATTTTGGTCCTTCAGTAATTTTTATTTTTTTGTATATTCCGGTACCCCTATATCTAGTGTACTTCACTTTTTCCATAGTATCATGACATGGTCATCATTTTTGTATCTGATATTGATTTATATTCAACTTGTTTATTTATATAGATGATTTATTATTCCACTAATGGTCATTTATTACTGTTTTCACTACTTACCATTATTATTTACCATTGTGGATTACTTTGATCAAGAGGGTATAGTCTCCCCACCATACCATCACAAATTCTCACTACTAGTTAGCAGCCTCTAGCATATGAGGAGGCATGCTTGAGGTCATGTGGTCAACTAGCTTAGGGAACCTCTTAGTGGTTTCTGAGTCATGCCACTTCAAGTTAAGAAGTTTAAATTAATTTTTTTTCATAATTAATAGTAAAAAATATAAAAATTAATTTTGTGTTTAAGGTTAAAATGGTGTTTTCTGCATTTCATGTGTTTGTGTTAAAATTAATTTTCTACACATATATTGTTTTTATTTGATAAAATAGAGACAGTATTTAGAATAATTTTTTCCAAATTATTTAATAAGGATCATTTTATTTTTAGTATTAAAGGATAAATTACCTAGGTAAAATACTAGTTACCATAGTAAAAGAAATGGTAAAAGTAGGAAAACTTAGAGGTTAAAAGAATTACATGTTTAAAACATGTTTCTTTTTTAGTGGTGTAGGGGTGTCTCGACCATATATTTTCTATAATCTATTATTTATTAATTTTTGAGGCACTTGGATTGAGTTTGAATTCCAATTATTTAATAGTTTTGGGTATTAAAAAAATTACACTCCTCACTTATAAAAGGGAAAATTTTGTTCTCTTTTATTAACCCTTGAAAATCCTTTCGGTTCAGAAAATACCTGCCCAAATCCATTAATTTCTTACCTTAACATGACATAAAGGCCATGGTTTGATTATAAAACCATCATTGGAATAACTTTGGTGAAAACCTAAAGAGGTTGTCTGAAGAAGATGTATCATTCTTAATTGAAAATTTTTATTTGATTTATTCTTTCACCTCCTTAAAATATTATTCAACTATGATCAAATAATAAAACTAGAATATTCTATATAATGAGATGTTATTATGTTCATGTAATAACCAATATCCATATCCTCTTTCATCAAATGGGGAACGAAACCATCAATCATATATATAGAGGACTACTGCCTAGTGAAATGATGTAATTCATTTTCCATCACCACCTATCATGGATGGATATAATTATAAATTTAATATATAGATATATATATATATATTTAATTTATAACATAATTATATTTGTTAAATTATAATATCACATGTACGTTCTCAGAGTCTAATATTTTGGAAAAATATAACATCACTTGTGCGTACGTGTGGACTACCACCTCCACAAAGTCATATGATAAATTTTTCATTTTATTTTTAAAACTATTATATAAAATTATTCTATAAAATTGAATTTTTATTTACATTTATTTAATTCTATCAGTCAAAAAATGAAGACAACCTTCATGATTATGTATGGATTATCATCTCCTTGAATGATGTAATTCATTTTTCTATATCTAAATTTTGTAGATGATTATAATTTTGTATATAATGAATATAAATTATATTTATATCATTTTTAAAATTCTATAGATGATTGAACCATAATAAAATTAGAAGGAACAAAACTATTTAACCAAAACATGCATGAAAAATGAAATAGTTAACACCCAAAAGTGATGATTTTAATAAGGAATTATTAATAAATAGAAAATAAAATATTATTAGTGGATTATTTATGATATTATAAGTACTAAAATTATTATTTTATATAATTATAATAAATTTAAAATTATTATACAGGAGGATAAAGTGATTTCCAATCAAGTGGAACTCGAGGTAACAGATTTTCATCTCACTTTTATTTCTGTGGGTCACATATCATATTCACCAATTATTTATTTTGAGTGGAATATATAATGACCATGAATTTATTTTATTATTATTATCAAGATAATTATGTGATATACATACCCATATAAGTTTATTTATTTTATGGGGCTTACGATTCAAAAGTTACCAAAGTGATAAGGGTATTATGATACAATATCATTGTTTATTGTAATTATTTACAATTATAATTATGATGATGAAATATTATGATCTATCTCTCAAGTGATGCATAAAATTTATTCTACTATTTTAATTTATATAAATTACATATTTCACTTTCATTTTCTTATATTTATATACTCAAGATTCGAAAATAATTTTTTTAAATAAAACTGACTTTATTTCTCTCTTTGGTTGAAAATATCTTTTCTTTTATAACCATGTTTTCTAAAAATGTTTTCTAGAATTATTTTAATATTAATATATTATTGATTAAATTCATTCTACCAATTTTTAACTTTTTAAAAAATTGTTTAAAAGTAATATTTTTGTAATTTACTTTTGAATTTATACTAAAAATGTGAAAGGAATGCTTGTTTTGATATACATGACATGAATGGAATTTTACACCAACATTACCACTTAATTATTTGAAGATTACATTAAAATTTTACAAGGTTATTTTCAAATAAAATTTTTTCTTTAATATTTGTGAAATTTCTAGATTTTGAATAATCTATTTCAAAGTGGAAAGAATATTTTACTCAAGAAATGTTCCAAGCGATCTTTTTAAAAGCATTTTCCATCTAAGATTAAATCCTTTGATGTTTACCAATACTTAATGAGGATATGATCCCTTCAAAATATCCTTATTTTTCTCTATATGTTTTATGATTATGTGGAAAATATATTTATGATACCTGTTCCTTTCCATGGGTTATGAAATGATTAATTCATGAAATATTTATGAAACCCATTTATTTTCTATGGGTTATAACATGATGAAATATCTATGAAACCAATTTCTTTTTCACCGGTTATGATATGATGATTGTTTTATGATCTTATGAAACACATCTATATAATTTTCATTATGTTATTGGTGGAACCATAATTATATATCCCTCCAATGCATTGGGTAAATATGGATATCTCATGAGGTAAACAAGACTAGAATGGGGAGTGATCCTAGTTCAGTAAGGGACTCTAAACACTATGACAGTCTTATGATTGATCATTTTCTACTATGATAGTTTGGGGAGTGAACCCATTATACTATAATAGTCTTGTAAATGTGATTTTACTACTAAGTAAATAATTTTCTATGCTTATGTTTACGCCAAAAATACATGTATTATGCTAATGTTATACTCTTTTAGATCATATTCATTGATTAATTTATGATTCATGTCTTATGAACTACCAAAATTTATTTCATGATTCAATGTTATGATCCAGGATATTAAAGTCATCACTTTTAAAATGTAATTCTCATGCTATCATACTCTTATGCTCATGTTATGTTGATATCTCCCTTGTTTACTATTACGGAGCATCTGATATCACCCTTTCTCATATTTCATTTCTCTAGGTTATGAAGAAATTCATTATGTATGATTTTTCTAATAAGGGTTATAATTATGAATAAGTTAGTGGGAGATGATGTAGTTCACCAATTAACTAGTATTATATATATATATATCCAAGTTTCCAAATTTACTAGACCCATATTTTTTTGGTGTGGATCATTATGTTATATAATTAATATTAATCTAATAAGAAGTAATATCTATGTATAAAACATATGAAATTTATGGATCATTGATCTAAGATAAGTAATTTCACCATTATCTTAAGTAAATTAGGCTATTCTTTCAATAAAAATGAAGATAAATGAGAGAATATGAAACTTCATTCATGAATGGAGCATGAGATGAGTATGACTTCAACTTAATCAAGAATCTAAAAATAAGGAGATAAAAAGATCATTTTTATTTATTTTCAATAATGGAAAGATAAACTAAGAACATATTAGAGATAAAAGTAGAATGAAATTGAATTTATAATTAAAATGGATATTGATAACAAATACAAAGGGGTAGATTGATGTATGAAAATGGATTATAATTAAGGGTGTTGTATTTTCTATCAATGAAAAGTAAGGTAAATATGTAGTGAAGTAAAAATGAAAAATAAATAAGTGGAATCCCATGAATGATAATGTTAATCATGGATAGGGGGATATTTAATATGAATATTGATCTTTCTAAATATGGTTTTGAATATAAAAATTTGGAAATAATAATGGACTGAATATACATCTATATGTAACATAAGATAATATTGTAATTCTAGATGAATTTATTGAGTCAAACAATTCTAAAAGGAGCTTATATGTGATTATTTTTGAGCTAAAATTATTTGATTAATGATAATTTCTAAAAGTGAATAAAGGTTATTCTGAAATAACTATATACTATAGTTTTAAAATGAGTATTTCATAATGAAATTGAATGTAAATTCTCAAATACATGAGATAGTTATAACGAAGTATTGTCAATAGAATATGGGGAAGAAAAAGATAGTTCTAGATGATGAAGAGTTTAAGAAACTACGAAAACCTATGAGGTAAATTATGATGTTGAAGAATATATTATGATTCTCAATAACTATATAATATTTACTTGGTAGGAAATAGGGAAGAATATTGTGAATACATTGTGTTTTAAAGTATTAAATTTTCATTCATTGGAAATTCAAAGTATATAAGATAGAGATTGGAAGATGATTTAAATATATATAGTTATAGAAGATAACATTAAAAAAAATAGATGACACTATGTAGAGTTTTTTAGTTATGTTATTGATATAGTGGATTAAATTTGATCATGTTTGAGTTATTATAGATTGATTTGGAGCTGTGAAAGAAGAACTAAAGGCTATGTTGTGAAGAATTATGAAGCTATCACAATTTACAAAGGTTTTGATATGTAAGAAATTTATTTAACCTAAGTCTCGAAGAAACAAGTGTGATGATGCTTTAGAGATATTATGAATAATTTTGTGAAATATTATAAAGGGTAATAAAAAAGAAATAATTCTGATGAGGCTTTCTTGATCTTTCAAAGTAAAAAATATCATTGTAGTTTGAGAATAAAATTTTAATCATGATGTGATAATTGGTAAAGTCATTTGATAATCCATTAAGAAATTAAGGAAATGTTGATTACATAAGTTGATATGATAAATTAGTTGATTACTTGAATGTCTAATCCAAAGATACCATAAGATGATAGGTTAAGTCCATGTTTTTGATAATGATGTTCCATAGGATGGTTTAATTTACTAGATACAAAGGTAGTGTTGGAATTAGACATGATGAGTGAGTTTATGAGAAGTGGTTAAAGAAAAGTTGATTTAAATTAAACATTGTTGATGTTGGAATTAGAATAGAGAAAGCGAATGGTTTTAGAAGAAGATTAAAGAAATAGGTGACTTGAGTAGAAGGCATCATGTCTAAAAGATGAATCTAGGATAACCATAATATCTTGGATGGTGAGTTTATAATTGGAAGTAGTTATAAATTTTAATAACTTAATTTGATGTAAATACAAAAGTGTTAGAGTAATGAAATTATAATGGATTGATCCAAATGAAGTCATTGAGAGATGAATTATTAAAAATTGATGTAGAATAATGGAATTAGAGATGTATTTGAAGGTTGTATAAATTAAATTACAATGAGTTCATGAATAATGAAAGTGAAATCAAAAGTAAAAGCTAATGTTTAAGTAGTATGAGTTGAATATGAAAGGTAAAAATCGCAAGCTGGAGCAAAAGAGATACATTATTGATTTTTGGTTAAGTGATAAAGATCAAATGATGAGATAGATAGTAGAGTTGTAATGTTTGAATTAACTGAAGAGTTAAAAATTTAATTATGATGATGCTAAGATAAACCTCATGGAATAAATATCATGCAATTGAAACTAATATTCTAGCTGATATTTAAAAAGTTATTGAAGAGGTTTGATGCTAAGAATTTCCAAAGCTATGAAGATAGTTGACTTTGATGCTTTTGAATATTGAATAATTATTAATTATGAAGCTTCTATAATTGAGGAATGTGGGAAACAAATATTTGAGAAAATTTTGAAGCATGTTATACTATAATTTATGAATATTTAAAATTTAATAAGAACATATAAATTGAAGATATATCATTTGAAGTGAAGTGGAAGAGACATTGAGAGGAGAGATCAAGAAGAGAGTGTGAGAATATGAAATTCAAGTTTCAAAGATCTGCTGACTCATGGAAGATGAGGTTATAGAATTTTGGATTTATAATTTCATATTTGAGTAGAATATAGAAGTTTAGAATATAAAAGTTATTTAAGAAGACAAAAATGCCCCCAAAACCAGTCCATCATCTAAATGTTTAAGTGTTTGAAGAGATTTAAACGATTTGGAAGAAGCATATATGATTTCAAAATTTGAAATAATTGATGATGAATAAAATGTGTATTTTTATTTTACCATGCATAAAATGATCATTATAAAAATATTAAGAGAATAGGGATCATGTGAATATAGTTGAAGTTGTTCATTCATTGAAAATCTAAGACCTACTATTGGTAAGAAGTTCTTTTATTGTGATACAGATACATCCTATAAATTACTAATGATCTTGTAAAAAATAGTTGAAGGAGGATAATTGAATACTACAGGGATCTAGTATAATTTTATAAAATTTAATAATATTGGGAGATAAAATTTGATCAAGGATGATAACTTACTAAGGGTTAATTATGATACCTTCCCACTCAGTATTAGTGTCGAGTTAGGGATGATACCTTCTAACCCATTGTAATCAATGTTTTGACACTAGTGATAAAATTTTTGTCTCAAAATGAACCTGAATAAAATAAATAGTGTATAGCCACATTAGGATCAAGCTTTGTAAAAATATCACATGTTAAGATATTTTTACTCTTTTTTTTTCATATGGTGGCAATGTGTTAGTTGATCAATATTATATCCATTTATCCTAATAGTTCCATAGGATGAAATAATAAAAGGGATAAAATTTAAGGGATAATAATTTGATACAATTAGTTTACACAAAAAAACTATACACTTAGTCTGATTTCATGATATATTTTGAACTTCAATCATGAGATTATTCATTATACACATTATATAAAAAATCAAGACAATAATATAACCTTTCAAAATTGTGGAATAATGGTTTTTGTTGAAGCAATACATTTTTTAGAGTAAAAGATAAAATACAAATTTCTACTTAAATAAAATATTTTATAGTTATTTAAGATACCTAAGAATTTTATTACATTAAATTTAAAGTACTAGTATTTTAGTGTAACTAGGTTGATAATAACAGTGGTGTAAAATATGATGATTTTGAATTTACTCTTATCTGTTTGAAAATATTTATCCATAAATAGGAACTATTTATCATGGAGATGAATGATAAACATATATTTTATGTTATTTATCTATAAAATGATCGGTGATGTATCATTTTGAAAGAGAAAAAATATATTTCAGTGATGAGAATGATGATAATTTGTGGACTTATATGATATTCTTGATGGGTTTTAGAGAGGATAACACTTATCTAAACATAGAAAACATAAACCAAAACAAATAATTCCACAATATATTTTAATTAATTTGTACTAGAAAAGTAAATATATAAACTTTATATGATGGCTCAGCCTTTCCAAGATTATCTATATGAGATTGATAAAGATCACTAAGGAGAATCTAACAAACTTCTTCCACCTAGGGTATCCATGGGATAAAAATCTCCCAATGCATGGGAAGTATTTTTTCTTATACATGGACCACTATAACATTAATATTAAATGATTAAGTGAGTTATATCTAGAAATATTTGTCCCAAGGATTTTCATAGCCACCATATATTGAAATCACAGACCAAAAACCTCTATACAACCATCCAAGTACTCTCCTTGGAATCCCAATGTACGACTATTAAAGAGAAACATTTAATATATTTCAACTCATTATAACTATAAAATCTTAAATGTTTAATGTTTAAACATTTATTTGAGAATTTTAAACATTAAATGTAATGATTATATCATGATAATAATGATTGATCATGATTACTTGGAGCACGATAAGGAGGCCAAGTCAAAAATTATCATATAACTTATAAATTCACATGAATTAAACCATGATAAGGTGACATTCTCTATGATGTGGCCTATCCTATCATATAACATGAAATGGATTAAATTACAATTTATTTTTCTTACCTTTTAGTTTATATTTCCATTAATCTCCCACTTTATATTATATCGAAAAATCATTTTGTATATTTTCTTAAACTACTTTGGAATATCTTCCAAAACATTTCTCAGATATCTTTTAAAACACCTTTTATAAAATCTATCATTCATTTTTTCCACATGTTACATCATAAATAACAACACGTGTAAATCGACATTGAAATTCCAAAAAACTTTTGGGGTAGCTATCAATAATTTTTAAAAACACATTGTAATAGAACATAAACCTCATTTAGACAACCATATGGTGTTATCCCATGATCCTTTGTAGAATTTAAAAAATTATTAATTCGTTAATCAATATATTTATGTAAAGATATGCCTCTATAAAATCATAAATTATACTTAAGGAATAATGGGATCTAGCATGACCTCTATTAAAAAAATGCATCTCTATAAATAAATCTACTAGTTGTATCATATAAAAATATACATATTCATATATTCCATTTATCTAAAACATCAAGTGACCATGGGGTATTGAGTATTTCAATCCGGTATAACCAACTCAAAAATTATCAATTCTCTATATATAGACTAACTAGATGGATAAAGACAAATAATTTCTTTCACTAAAGAGGGTGAACACATCACATTCCCCTCATCTAAATACATAAGAATATAAAATGTACCTTATCTAAGTATGGCCACACACTTTCCCACTTTATCTCAATCGAGGAACCAAGTGTCACACTCTCTATATGAGAGTCCAGATTCCATATTGATTGTTCCTAAAAAAATGAAATTATCAACACCATACCCAACCATCCCGTGATTAGATCAGCATTGAGGATGGTATATGAAAGGCATTAAGTTATTATGGTTCTCATGTTCGGTATTTTACAACCTATACTACGAGTATTTAATATAAAACGTACATTATTAGAATACCAAAGTCATAGTGTTTGGTAATCTATGTGGAATACTTGGTGGGTCATCCCAAACAGAAAACACATTTTGTGCCTCATGAGCATATTTCTTATCTCTATAAAAAATACTACCCATGAAAACCTTAAAATTTTATCAAAAACAATAATAATTTATGTCACAAAACATCTTGTAAACCCTAATACACTGATACCTTAGGTGGCACTAACATGGCTTGAAGGGAATTTCCAATCCTTAGGGGTTGACGATTAGCAAATCTTATCAACAAGAAATAAAAGGGAATGATTTTTTCCACAAATTTATAATAAAACAATATAATATAAATAAATACACATTTATTATTCCAAAAAATACTCAAGGAGAAAAGAACCATAGGTAAATAGATAAAAATCTAAAATAGAAACACCATCCAAAGGTGAAACAACATCCATAAAGACATAGTCTCAAAATCACTATGCAATAAGTGGACCATATATTAATTAGTCACCAACATCACTCTTGGTCCCATGCTCAAGCACATCTTCTAGCTCCAAATGGAAATTTATTTTTTCCCAAACCTACCAAAACAAATTCCAAATGCGGCCAAAGTAAAATGTAGGGTGTCAACAAAACAACCCTGTAGGATCTCACCAAGTGTTCCATAAGCAGTTGCAATAAAAATAAACAACTTTATGATTCAATTTAAAATAAAAAGGTATGGTAAATCATTTACAGATTTTTTATCAAAACACGATTTTAAAAAAATATATGTAATATATATAAAAAACATGATTTAAAGAACACTTTATTAAATCAAGGAAATTCGTAAAATAAGTTCTAATATCAATGGAATATAATAATCAATTCATAACAACGTACCATGCTCATGATAATTGAGGTTAGTTATTTTTAGGGTATATGATCCTCACACTACTCAGTCAATCATCATGGATCAAGAGGTGTGCACACGTCCCATAGGCTCAAGACATTATGATAAATAAATAAAAACCCCATTAGGGAAAATCATGAAAAACTTGGTTTTGTTATAGTTGTAATCCTTAAATACATTTCTTGGGATTTAGAGTCATAATATACTTTTCCATGTCACTCACTAACTACTCAATCTCACATGTTCTTCAATCAATCAATCAATCATAGTAAAATCAGTTCAATTTAATTAAAATAATCATTCATAGTTCAATTTCACAATTTCATGTTTCAATACACCTTTTCAATCTCAAAACAAAATCATAGGTTTTCAACACATTAATTTATTTCAAAGACATCTTTCATTTCAATAAATTTTCTCAAGAATAAATATCAAATCATCTCACCAATAAATTATCTATTCAAGTAATCTTTCTAAAAATTATCCTCATTTAACAATCATTTTAAAAATGGTATTAATTTCAAAAATCTCATGTCTTAAAATTCAATCATAAAAATCATTACGATTAATTGTTCAGAAAATAATTGAAAACAAATTTAAATTCAATAATGAAATTAAGTCTTCGGTTTTAGGGAAAACCCTTACGAAACCACCTACCTTTAGGTCACATGATCAAACCATCAATCACACAAAATGGGGATTGACAATGGGAAATTGAAGGTGAGGAAGATCAAGAAGGAATCCCTAGAATCAAGATCCATAAAAATAATGATTCAACATATCAAAAAATAAGTATTCATCACTCTAAAGAAAGAGAGAAAGAAATAGAAGAGGATTCCCAACTCAAGAGAGATTTAACTTACCATATAGGGATCAATATATTCCATCAACACATAGATCTAAATGAGAGGAGGTTGATGGAGCCAAGAATTCACCAAGAGATCCTCTAGAAGACAAAAGGTTTTATTAAAGTTAAATGGGAGTGATTTAGGATTTATAATGGGGGTTCTTGATTTTAATTATAATTTTTTGGGGATTAAAACCCCATTCCCATGGTTTTATAGGTTAGGGAACATGGTTAATACTAACTGTGAACCCTATTTGGGATTCTAGAAAGGGTGTATGGTGTGGCCTCATGGTTAGTATACACCCATGCGCTAACCATAAAACCCCCACTGCCCAAGGCCTCACACTTTGGAGGGGTGTCCACATGATTTGGACTAACTGTGCACCATCCTTTAGACCCTCTAAATAGGGTGCATGATTTTTTAGTCCAAACTTCGTGATTTTCCATAACCTTGAACAACCCTAAAACCTATAAATATTTTCTAATGTCTCAATAAATGACTTGGAACAAGACCCAAATAATTTATTATCAAAACAATATAAATACTTGAAAGTGGGAAAAAAGACATTATAATCTCTCCACCATAAATGACTTTTGTGCCTAGAAAGCCTATCAGGAAAACTCCATGTCAAAGAGATGATTCCACTACTCTCTCATCAGTTCCCCATGATTCCATGTCTCATGTGAATCATAACCATACTGCCATAATACCTGAAAAAATGGTTTAAAATTCCCTCAAAGAACCTTTATCTAAGAATCAAAAATCTAAATTGGCAGCTCAATCCTGGATAAATTAGGTGCGACATGAGGGTTCTCCCAACACAAAATCAATGATGGGTCAGAGATATAATTTCAAAGATGTGATACATGAAACACATTATAAATCAATTTTAAATTAGGTGGAAAATCTAGGTGGTAAACCACCTTACCAATATGTTCAATGACCTATAATGATCCCATCTATCTTGGAGAATGTTTTTTATTTTTCTTAAGGTGTCAGTGACCAAACTAAGAATAAACTCTAAAAAAAATCTAGTCACAAATTGAAAATTCCAAAGGGTGTCTATAATTATCAACATAAGATTTATATCAGCACTATTCCATCACTATTATTGGATGAACACACTAAATCTTTACCATCATATCTTGGACCAAACTAGGTCCCACCAAGGAAGCTACACCAATCTACGACCAATACAATAAAGGTTTACATGGGTAACTATAAAACGCCTAAAATGGTTCCATACTGATGGATGACTAGTAACTACTATTATTGAAAAACCAATGAAATCCCATGTGGATATCCTAAGATACACCAAAATCAAGAACACAAGAATGAAGCATGTATTCAATGATATGTATAGCTCATTTTGTTTAGACATTAATCTATAGATGACAAGTAATGATAAAACTCACATTTGATCGCAACACCTCATAGAGGACACAATAAAAATGATATGTGAAACTGATATCCCTATTAGAAACTATTATAGATGGAACTCTAGGAAATCTAATAATCTCCTACACATACAGGCTTCCCAAGTACTCAATTTTGGTTGTATCCAAAATGGGGATAAAGTGAGACAATTTGGTTAGCCTATCGATCACTACCCATATCACATTATTCCTTAAAGGGTTATGAGGAAACCTTACCACAAAATCCATAAAAATATCATCCCACTTCCAAGTCATCACAAGAAGGGGAAGAAGCAAACTTGAAGGTTTTTGGTGCTCGAACTTGACCTGTTGACAAGTATAACAATGAGAAACAAAGTCAATGATGTATCATATCATACCTATCCACCATAATCATCACTATATCACATAACATCTTCATGATTTTATAGTGAACTTCCCACTAGAAATTATGGAAATCCCCAATCATAACTTTTATCATGGGAAGAGGCATAACTTATTAGTTATAGAAGCATAGGATACCATAAAAGGATAATAACCACCAATTGATGATATAAACACTATAAAGAGAGTCCCTAAATCCAAATAATTCATCATCAAGCAATTGATTCTAAAGAATCATCTTAAGAATATAGGAGTTCAACTGAATGATTAACAAAATAATCTTGGTCTCATCCTCCATAACTCCTAAGTTCATACAAGAAAAGAGATCCATCATATTCTACTCTTATAATGGATCTTTCAGAACATGGGTTATAAATTTCTTACTTAAATCATTAAAAATGATATTTAAATTTCTAGGGGTGTTGGAAATGTCGAAATAAAAATATTACAATCACTCCACCAAACACCTCTATTAAAGATTTAAATATTTTTGGGAGAATATATAACTCATAATTATGTGATAATTATAAATGAAAAATCCTTCTATGAAAATTTAGTGCTGAAAAATATTAAGAGAATGCATCACTACTGCAATTTCAAGATCACGATTCAGATAGTTATATACATGTGGCCTAAGATATCAGTAACCATAGGCAACCACATGAACACCCATCTTGAGAACACAACCCAAACCCAAACCTAATGAATTATAAAAGACTACATAGCACTAACCATACTCTAGAATATTCAACACTGGAACAGAAGTCAAAAGACTCTTCATCTTGTAAAAATAATTTTGAAACATTGAATCCCATAATAATTTCACTTCTTTTCGAGTTAGAGTGGTCACTTGAGAATATAACTTTGGAAAATATTTTAAAAACAACTGGAAATACCCCACTAATCATAAGAATATTTATATATTGAAAATATTACTAGGCTTATCCCATGTTATAACAACCATTACATTCTTATGATCGACTAAGATTCCATGTTTTGACACCTTGTGTCCCAATAACTCCAGTTCCCAAATCTATAAACTACATTTCGATGGTTTGGAATAATGCTGGTTATCTATCAAAATTTACACAACTAATCTTAGATGACACACATGATCCTACTTTGTTTTATATTGAAGCGATATTTTATCCACAAAGAATACTATGAATAATTCAATGTACTCATGGAATATACTCTTCATAAATTCAATAAAAATTTAAAGAGCATTAGTTTAAACAAATAAATATCACATAGTAATAATAATGACCATTACTACTCCAAAAGGTAGTCTAAGGGATGCTATATTATTTGATTCTCAACTGGTTATAACATGAACAAAGATCAATCTTTGAGAACCACTTCACCCCTTTCAACTGATAGAAAAATCATATATCTGAGAAAATTAATATTTTTTTATTTAGCATAACTATATTGAGTTTTCAGTTGTCAACACCAAGGTAAAGTGACCCATTAAATTTCTTTTAAAAAAATAAAAATAAGCCCCCAATGTGACACACTTATTCATATAAATACTTTATCCAAAAAATCATCCAATAAGATCTCCAAATATTTTATTCCAGTTGGTTCCATATGGTACGAAAGAATACTGATGGGTTGGTTACTCAGTACCAAGTCAATAGAGAACTTTAATTCTAATATTTATAGAAAAATAGTAAATTTAGATGAAAATTTCCAGGAAAAATGATGAACACTAGAAGAAGATACCCACTCAAATATTCTTTCTCTAGATTAAAATCTCACACAAATGTGACTCTACCCAACTCCGAAAGAGGAGGTTGAATCTACTAGATCTTGGGTCTCATTATCCTAGGAAAACATAACACATCCTATCAAGGGTAGTAAAGGATACCCACTATATATAACAATCAATATATGATTTATAATAGATAAACCAATCCATACTAATAATGAAATTAAGAAGATTAATGTTGAGAACTAGAAAATACTTAGTGATCTTGATCTCTGGTAAAGAGAAGACATAAGAGGGGAATCAAAGACCCTGATCTCTCTTTTATCTAAGGGACATAACAATACCCATAACATATGACATAAGATGTATAGAAATATTTAGAAATTTCACAATACAATTCGATATGAATGACGGAGACTCACTGGTATCAAATAAAGTAGTCATTAAAGATGAATCTATAGTGATGGAACCTCTCACTATTACTAGACCCATATTATCCTTCTTTGGAGGATCTTCCACTATGTGAATTAGTTTCATTATGGATTCCTATATAGATAACCCCTTAGTTCTTAAATAATATGATTAAAACATAGTATTTTTAGGTACTGATGAGACTGTTCTACTATGAGGGGTAAAAAATATATGGAAAAACTTCTGTAGGTGGCCAAAGTGACCGCATGATCCATAAATCTTTTGTGTCGAAATGAAAACCCACCTGTAATTTTTGTCAATTCCACAATGAGAGAAATCGAAAGGTTCTCTTCCAGACCTTTTAGGTGGTATGGATTATTCCTACTATCGATATCCACTATGGGAATCATCATGATTCCTCTTTCCCTTAAAGGGACCAATAAATCTTCCACTAGGAGTAACAGGAACTCCCATCAACCATGACTTTCCAACCAGGTCAAGATCATACATCAATGTTCTATCCACCACATCTGTATAATAAGTGATATTTAGTATAAAAAAATAAGATCAGATATTATATTGAAGACCCATCACAAATATTTATGCCTTCAGTTTCTCATTTTTCACCACCTCAAGAGAAAACTGGACATTTTTAGAAAAATTGTTTGCAAACTCAGTCATATTCTTATAACCTTGTTTGAGGTTGAGAAACTCCATATACATTGATATAAATGTTGAATATGGATATAAATTATTACATCATTTCGTTTTATTTCATAAATTTTCATTACATTTTACAAACAGAGGATCTTTAAAGTCTAGTTTCTTGGAAATAAAGAACAATATACATGAAAAAAACTTAAAACATTATTCTAATACAAATTTAAGGCTTCATAATAAGTTTATTCTAAGTACAATTATTGCATCTCATAACCCGGAGACATACATCAAAGGAAAGGGTGAGTATAAGGCCTAGTAAGGAAAGCAAGTTAAACAATTTACATGTGAACTTGAATGATATCAATAAGAATATAGAGATAAATAGGCATATCATAACAATAATAACTTTAATCATAACTTGAAAATTTGTCTAAAAAATTTAATTTAGAAATTCAGGAACATATCACCATGGTTCACCCCAAAGCTATCATAAAAATTACTAAGGTTATTCACCAAGGTAACGTGAAACTTGTCATCTCTAAAGATTAAATTCATTACCCAATGAATTGGAGTGATATTAAGGCATAACCTTAATATGAATTTATTATCACGTGATCCACAATTATCATAATCAAACATTTCACAAATAACCCAAAATAGAATAAAAGAAATGGGTCTCATATCAAAATTGTGATGTTTTAAAAAGTGCTTAAAACAAGATCATTATGTCATTTATAACCCATGGAAAGGGAGTGAGGGTTATATTTATGTAAATTAAAGAATAAAATATATCAATTTTATTTCTTGATTAATAACCCTATATGAGAAATAATATTGGGTTTTCATATAAATAAAATAAGAGAATATTTTGAGAAAAGAGAGAAATTTTGAGATGAAATTTCTGCAGCATAATGGCTATATAACATGGTTTTAAAAAACATTAAAAGGATAGGTGAAAAGAGTCACCCAAACATAAATAAAACATAATACATTATAGGGAAAAAATAAAATTTAAATAAGATCATGGTATGGATTTTTGAATGATATACCATATGAAAAGGTAACTTGAAAAAAGAGAAGATGTGATTTCTTTTACGAAAATTCAGCAGCCTAACGACATCACTTAAAAATTCAGAAAATCCATTGATGATAGAGGAAATGTTATATCATAAATTGGACATGAAATGGGCTGTAATAAGGATATATAATAACATACCCTCAAATAATAAAATGTAAACTAGAAGAAATAACATAAAGGAAGTCATGGCTTAAAAGAGGAGGGTTAAAGCTTCCCTTACCTTAAAGATTAACTTCAAAAGCTCAAAGGTTGGGACCTAGGGGGGCTTGAGGGAACTTTTGGAGGACTCCTTGGGAGGTAAAAAGAACAAATATTTGTTGAGGCGGAATTTGGAATGAAATTAATGAAGGAATGGGTTGGTATTTATAGAAAAAGTGAGGGAATATTTTATTAATTTCTATGGGGCACCTCATCTATGGTATTTGCCAAACCATGGGCTTTCACATGGTATTTTACCATGGTATTGGAAACTTGGGACACCTCATAACATATATTACCGTTCAAAAGTTAACCAGAATTATTAAATCATGATTACATCATTAATGATGTCATTAATCACACTGAAACTCAAAACTGTATTTTTTACTATTCACTGAAAAGAACATTTTATAAAAATATCATAAATTCAACCTACCCTAATGTCCATGTTCTGAATTCAAGAATAAACTCCATTTTTTGAAAATAATTTTCTACTTATGAGATATTTAATTTTTAAGTAAAAATAATTTTTACCTGAAAAAACACTAATACTTAACTAATAATTTTTGAAACAGTTATTTACTTATGCTATTATATCACATTACCTATAAAATGCCTAAATTATATTTATAAATTCTTAAGTGAGGTTATTATTCCATTGTTCACATTACTATTCATAAGGGTAATATTGTGATTCATACTTTACTATTCACTAAAAATTAAGTTGATCTTATTTGTCTCTAAATTTCATACTTATCACAACTGTAGAAGGCCATTTTTTGAAAATAATTTCACATTATTAATTATTTAATGTATACAAAAAATATTTTAAAATAACATTTTTTTTTCAAAATTCACTAATAATATGGAACTTTTATAAATTTATCCTATATTTATTTTAACATTTGAAATCCAAAAATTTATCATAATAAGAAATAAAAATTTTATTTATACAAAAGGATTACACAATGTAGCTAAGGTCTCATTACATATCCCCTTATAACACTTGTATGGGACCTAAGTGTAAGATGTTATATGGTGATAGAATCTTGGGGCAACTCAAACAACATTACCCGAGTGGTGATTTCTATTAGCTTGAACTTCTCCCATAGGCAATTTTGTTCAAGATTCCCAAGTCGAAGATTAGCTTGGGCTTGGCCTAGAGCATAGCCCAGAGATGCTACCACCTTCCCATGATCTGACAGATGGGCTTCATACGACCCATGTCTACTAGATAAGGCTATTTAATCCTCTTTCTGTATTAATTAACCAAGATTACTTATATTTATAAATAATAATCATAACGTTAAGAATTTTATTCCCAACAGTCATATTGACCAACAGTCAAATAATAGTTGAAACCCAATGATATCATTTTAATTATACTCACATCCTTAATTAAAGGACATTTGTTTTGTTGAGTAAAAATAAAATAACACACAAATTTAGGAAAGTAATATTATTGAAAAGTTTGGGTCATTACATTCTTCCCCCCTTAAGAAATTTCATCCATGAAATTTCAACTCATACCCTCAGAAGAGAAAATGTGTGGGTACTTCTGCCTCATAGACTCCTCTGGTTCCCATGTGGCTTCTTCGCATTTTTGGTTTCTCCACAACACCCCAACAAGGTGGGTAGTCTTGTTGCATATAACATTGTCTTTATGATCCAAGATCTCCACCGAATTCTCTTAATTTGAGAGGTAATATTCTAGTTGTACCACCTCTTGGTTTAGTACATGTGAAGGTTCATGTATGTACTTCCTCAAGAGGGTTACATGAAAGAAATCATGAATTAGTTCTAGATTTAGGGGGAGTGAAAGACGATAGGCCACTGCTCCTACATGATCAAGGATTTTATAGGGGCTAATATACCTAGGTTTGAGCTTCCCTTTCTTCCCAAACCTCATGGCTCTCTTCCAAGGTGAAATTTGAGGCAAGAATTTTTCAACAACATCAAAATCCAAGTCCCTTCGATGGTTGTCGACATATCTTTTTGATGACTCTAAGTAGCCTTAATGTGTTGTTGGATAGAATAGACCTTTTCTATCATATCTTGCACAAGATTAGTCCCAAAAATCTTTCTCTCATCATCTTTATCCCAAAAAGTAAGAGTTCTACATCGCTTCCCATAAAGAGATTCATAGGGTTCCATTTAAATGTTCAAGTGGAAGACGTAGTTTTAAGAGAAGTAAAATAATGGTATATGTTGATCCCACCCACCTTTAAATTCCATTGAGAATGTTCTTAGCATGTCCTCAAGTGTTTGAATAGTTCTTTTAGATTGGACATCAGTTTGAGAGTGATAGGCCGTACTGAAATTCAATTCGGTACTCAGATCATATTGAAGACTTCTCTAGAATTTTGATGTGAACCATGTATCATGATTAGATATAACAGAAATTGGAACTCCATGAAACCTTACCACTTCTATCATGTAAATCCTAGAAAGTTGATCAAGAGAGAAATCTTTTTGAATGGAGATAAAATGGGAAGTCTTGGTGAGATGGTCCACAATAACCCATATCACATTATTTACTTTGGATGTTCTCGGGACACTAGTGATGAAGTCCATAGTGATATTGTCCCACTTCCATGCTGGTATGGTTATTGGTTTCAATAACCCTTTAGGATGTTTCCTCTATTCCATCACTTGATGAAATACTAGGCACCTTGAAGTGTAGTCTGCAATCTCCCTTTTCCTATTATCCCACCAATAATGATCACGAAGGTCTCTATACATTTTTGTACTTCTAGGATATATAGATAATGTAGAGCTATGAGATTCATCCATCAGCTCCATCTTTATTTCTAGAATATATGTAACACATAGTCTTGTACAAAATTTCAGTACACCTTATTGATCAATATTTAACTCAAGAAACTTTCCATCCTTCATAGCCACAAACTTCTTCTGTAACAATGGATCTTCTTTCTGAGCTTTCATGATCTTTTATAGTAATAATGGTTGATAAATAATTTGGGTTAGGGCTGATGATGACCCTTCCATTATAATTCCCATGTCCATCTTTACTTGGTCATTGATCAAAGGATCTCTTTGAATCCCCATCATGGAAAGAACAACTGGGAATTTCCTGCTTAATGCATCAGCAACATTGTTTGCTCTTCCAGGATGATAATGAATTGAACAAACATAGTCTTTAAGAAGTTCCAACCATCACCTTTGTCCCATGTTCAATTCCTTTTGTGTGAAAATATACTTAAAACCTTTATGGTCTATTTATATAGCACATTTATCCCCATAAATATTGTTCCTCCATATCTTCAGATAAAAAATGACCGCATCCAGTTCCAGATCTTGTGTAGGATAGTTCTGCTCATTAGTCTTCAACTGTCGAGATACATAAGAAATGACTTTTTCATTTTTCATGAGAACACACCAATGAAATTTTAGATATGTATCGCTAAAAATAACGAATCCTTATCAACTTGTGGGTAGATTTAACATGGGTGTAGTAACCAATCTCTTCTTCAGCTCTTGGAAACTTTCCTCACACTCCTTTCTCCAGACGAACTTGACCCATTTTTGAGTTAACTTGGTTAATGGATTAGAATGTCATGAAAGGTTTTTCCTAAACCTCCTATAATATCCCGCTAATCCAAGAAAACTATGAATCTCAGTTATTGTTTTAGTCTAAGGCCACTCCTCTATAACTTTTGTCTTTGCAGGGTCAACTTTGACCCCTTCATTTGTAACAATGTGCCACAAGAAAGAAACTTGTTGTAACTAAAATTCACATTTTCTGAACATTACAAAAATCCTCTCCTTCGATAGAGTTTTCAAAATAACCCTACGATGATCCTCATGCTCCTTGTGAATTTTAGAATATATCATAATATCATCAATAAAAACTACCACAAAGTTATCAACGTATTCCTTAAAGTATCTATTCATAAAATCTTTAAAAATAGAAGGTGAATTAGTTAGACCAAAGGGCATAACAAAAAACTCATAATGGGTATATCTGGATAGGTAGGAAGTTTTTGGAATATCTTCTTTATTATCCCTCAATTGATGATAACTAGATCAAAGGTCAATCTTAGAGAAGAATTGAGCCCCATGACGTTGGTCAAATAAGTCATCAATTCTTAGAAGAGGGTATTTGTTATTCACTACGATCCCATTCAGTTCTCTATAATCAATTCATATCCACATTGATCCATCCTTCTTCTTCACAAATAGAATAGGTGCTACATAAGGATACACACTCGGTCAGATAAACCCTTTCCACAAAAGATCTTGCAGTTGTTTTATTAATTCCTCTAGCCCCGTATTTTCTATCCTATATAGGGTATTAGATATAGGATGAGATCCAGGTATGAGTTCAATAGATAACTCTACCTCTCTTTCTAGGGGAGGTCCATGTAACTCCTCAGGAAATACGTCAATGTATTTCTAGATGATGGGGAAATTTTCTATCCCTATACCCTAATTTCCTTCTTCTTCTTCACCGATCATCCCCATAAATAAAGATATAGGAGGTTATTCTAGACATAGATATGGTTGAAATATCTATACTTGGAAGATAATTGTAGGTTATCCATTCAAGTCTACTAAGATTTCCTTGCTTCTACATTTGATCATAGCATTATATTTTGAGAGACAGTCCATACCTAGTATAATGTCAAATTCCCGCATGGGAATGACTACTATATTTGTGATAAGATTGTGCTCGTTAAATTAAATACTAGAGTTTTTAAACACTGAGGATTATTGGATAATCCCACCAATATTCTTGACTGATAACTTTACTTTTACAAAATCAGGGTTTGATTCTAAATTCATTGAAAAATTAGAGGAAATAAAGGAATGTGTAGAACCAGAATCAAAAAAAGTAATTTCTAGCTTTCACTACTGGAAAAATACCCTATACCAACGGTTTGGAACCCATGGTATAGGCCTCTAAATCATTGGTATAGCCTATACCAACGGTTTGAAGAACCGTTTCCAAGTAAGCCACGAGGATAGGTCTATACCAACGGTTAGGGGAAAACCATTGGTATAAGTAATATGAAAATCTATAACAACAGTTCCATAAAACCGTTGGTATATATAATTCAAAAAATAATCATCCGTTCGGTTTTGATCCCAACACCCCCTATTTTTAATTGAATGAACTAACCACTAACCTAACTTACTTTTGTGAACATAATTTCATATATATATATATGTATTATCATAAGTATTTTAAATTTTGATTTATGTAATGTCCCCTATAAGAAGATTCCATTAAAAAGACATGTACCAATACCAATGGTTTTGAGAACCGTTGGTATAAGTTCTTTGATTTTGGGACCTATACCAATGTTTTTGGACAAACCGTTGGTATAGGGGGGCCTATACCAACGGTTTGGCCAAACCGTTGGTATAGGGTCTCTATAATGGACCTATACCAAGTGTTTTGGCCAAACCATTGGTATAGGTCCAAATTAGTGACCTATACCAACGGTTTTCCCAAAAATGTTTGTATTGCTCATATTTTCAGTAGTGTTGGAGAGAAAAACAAGAGTACCTACCACCACATCATTTTTAACTTCTACTTCAGCCGTAGTGATTGAAATAGTACAACCTTGCACTCTTATAATTTGTTGAGGCTAATGGTGATTCCCCTCCACTACACTTGAATTTGGACAGTGATTAGAAAAGTTCCCAAGTTGTCCACACTTATAGCATTGGACATCAGATAGGGCCTACACCACATTCCCCATTGTGGTTAGTATTTGGGAGTTGAGGCTTATCCTCACTACAATAATTCTGTGCGATATGTCCATCTCTTCCACACTTTTAGCACTTCCCACTACAAAGAAGGAAGTTCCCCAAATGCTTCTTCCCACATTTATTACATGTGGTATGTTGAAATTTCTTTCCTCCTCTTACCTGATCAAAAGATATCCCTATTGTTTTCTCTATTGATCTATTCTTGTCATTGGATTTATGAGACTATTTCATATACCCAAACTCCAGTTTGACTTCCATCGCACTCTTCACGATCTCCTCATAGCTGTCCTAGTCTTGGTTTGCTAGATTCTTTCAAAGATGAGGTCTTATTCCACCAAAGAATATATAGGACATTCCATTAGGATCCATGAAAATTCTTGAGGTGTAATGAGAAAGTCTCATTAAGTTCATCTCATATCTTCCAATAGATTCATTCTCATTCTGCTTCAGCTCAAGAAACACCTTTTCCATTCTTGTTCTCATATACTGAGGGGAGTACTTATTGAATAATATCCCTATAAACTCTTCCCACTCCCTATATTCAACCTATACTCTTGGCCTTGTGTTTTTAATCTTTTCCCACCATTAATAAGCTTCTCCCTCTAAGCGATAGGCAACCAGGGTAACATTCTCTTGCTCCGAACAACAGAGCACAAAAAATATATTCTCTATACAGCTGATCCACTATTCATAAATCAATGGGTTGGTCAATCCACTTAAAGTTGGTGGTCGTTGACATAGAAAGGACTCAACAAAATGTTTTTCCCTTTGTGGTGATATTGGTCTCTCAGCTTGATTCAAGTAATTTCCCATAACTTGTGTCAGCTAGTTAATCATTCTCATTAAAGTTCCCATTCCAGTTTCCATTGAAGAGTCATCAGAACTTGGTCCATTGTGGTCCCCATTTGAATGGTTCATCCTATTCCTTGCCATATCTAAAAGAATAAAACCCTACTTAGAATCTTATTTCATTTGTGAATATTTTAACTATAAAGTATTTTATGTCTTAAAACATCATTCTTAAACAATTACATTTCTCTACAAATCCTTCATAATGATTAATAAAAAGATTATGATTAACCAAACATATCCCTAGGGATTGTCAAACTAGGAGTGAAGAAAATCCCTTTGTCGTGTACCAGGATACCCTGGGTGAAGCCCAAAACTCATTGTCGGATTTTTCACTTCTAGGTACATCTGTGACAGAGCCACATCCACTTGTTTGTATCCAAATAGGGATTTATTTATTCAGAAACCACTTACTTAATATTTAACCAAAATACTAGGAATGTTTCCTATAATTAAACTTTTTTATAGGGTTCTTACAAAAGTTTTGTTATACAAATTTCCATAAATTACTAAACTATCCTATGATACAAACTATGACATACCACCATTTTATTACAAAAAATTTCATTACATTTTAGAAACAGAAGATATTTAAAGTCTAGTGAAATGGAAACCAGGAACAATATACATGAAAAGAACATAAAACATTATTATAATATACTTTTAAGGATTAATCATATGTTAATCCTATGTACGATTATTGAATCCCATAACCTAAAGATATACATCAAAGGAAAGGGTGAAGAAAAGGCCAGGTAAGGAACGTAGGTGAAACAATTTACATGTGAACTTGAACGATATCTATAAGAACATGGAGATAAAGAGGCATATAATAGAAATAATAACTTGAATAATAACTTGAAAATTTGGCTAAAACATTTAATTTAGACATTCATGAACATATCTCCAAGGTTCATTCCCAAGGTTTCATAAAAATTACCAAGGTTATTCACCAAGGTATCGTGAAACTTGTCATCTCTTGAGATTAAATTCATTACCCAAGGAATTGGAGAGATATCATGGTGAAAACTTAATATGTATTTATTTTTATGTGATCCAAATGGATAATAATAAAAAAATTCATACATAACCCAGAATAGAATAAAATAAATGGGTCTCATATCAAAATTTTGAAGGTTTAAAAAGTGCTTAAAAACAAGATTATTATGTCATTTATAACCCATTGAAATAGAGTGAGGATTATATGTATTTAAATTACAGAAAAAAATATATCAATTTTATGTCTTGATGAATACCCCAATAAACTAAATAGGTTTGGGAATTCATATAAAGAAAATAATATAATTTCTTGGTAAAAGAGAGATATTTTGAGGTGAACTTTCTGTAGCATAATGGCTATATAACATGGTTTTAGATAACATTAAAAAGATAGGGGAAAAGATTAATCCCCTATTAAATAACTCATAATACAGAATAGTGATAGAATAAAATTTAAATATGATCATGGTATAGATTTTTGAATGATATAAAACATGAAATGGAAACTTGAAAGAAAAGAGAAGATGTGATATGTTTTATGAAAATTCAGCAGCCTAACAACATCATTTAAAAATTATGAAAATCCATTGATGAGAGTGGAAAGGGTATCTCATCATTTAGACATAAAGTTGAAAGTAATAAGGATATATAATAACATACACCCACATTATAAAATGGAAAGTAGAAGACATAACATAAAGGAAGTCATGACTTAAAAGAGGAGGGTGAAAGGTTCCCATACCTTAAAGAGTAACTTCAAAAGCTCAAAGTTTGGGACATTAAGGGGATTGAGGGAACCTAGGGAGTATTACTTGGGAATTAAAAAGACCATATATTCATTTAAGAGTAATTTGGAATGCAATTAATGAAGGAATGAGTTGATATTTATATCCAAATTGAGAGAATATTTTATTAATTTATAAGGGACACCTCATCAGTGGTATTTGAAAATCCATGGGCTTGACCATGGTATTTTCCCATGGTATTGGCCACTTGGGACACCTAATGACATATATTACAATTCAAAAGTATACCAGAATTATTACATCATGATTAAATCATTAATGATATCATTAATCACACCAAAACTCAAAACTGTATTTTCACTATTTACCAAAAAACAAAACATTTTATAAAAAAAATCATAAATTCACCACACCCTAATATTGATTCTCTGAATTAAAAAATGAACTCCATTTTATGAAAATAATTTTCTAATTATGAGATATTTAATTTTTAAGCAAAAACCCTTTTTACCTGAAAAAACTAATACTTAACTAATAATTTTTGAAATAGTTATTTACTTAAGCTATTATATCACATTACCATTCAAGATGCCTAAATTATATTTATACTTTCTTAAGTGAGGTTACTATTACATTGGTCACATTAGTATTCATAAGGGTAATGTTACGATTCATACTTTACTATTCACTAAAAATTAAGTTGATCTTATTAGACCCTAAATTTCACACTGATCACAACTCTAGAAGACCATTTTTTTAAAAATAATTTCACATTATTAATTATTTAATGTATACAAAAATATTTTAAAATACCTCTTTTTACAAAATTCACCAATAATATGTAACTTCTATAAATTCATCCTATATTTATTTTAACATTTGAAATCCAATAATTTATCATAATAAGAAATAACAATTTTATTTATACAAAAGGATTACACAATGTAGCTAAGGTATCGTTACATATCACCTTATAACACCAGTATAAGACCTAAGTGTAAGATGTTCTATAGTGATAGGATCTTAGGGTGGCATAGAAAACATTTCCCTAGTGGTGATTTCTATCAGCTTGAACACCTCCCATAGATGATTCTGTTCAAGCTTCATATGTTGAACCTCAGCTTGGTCTTGGTCCAGAGAAAAGCTGATAGATGCTACCTCCTTCCCAAGCTCTGATAGATGGGCTTCGTACGACTCGAGTCTACTTGATGAATCCATCAAATACTCTTTCTGTATTAATTAACCAAGATCACTTGTAATTATAAACAATAATCATAATTTTAAGTGTTTTGTTTCCAATATTCATATTGACCAAAAATCATATAATAGTTGAAACCCAAAGGACTCTTTTCATTATACTCACTTCATTAATTAAAGGATATATCTTTGTTTATTATAAAATCTTGAAGGTAGAAAGCTTCACCTTTATAGAATTAGGTATTCCAAAAAAACTCAAAAAGTAGTTCAATCCTTTTCAACCAATAATACAACTATTTAGGTTCATTTGAACCTTGTAATGCTAGTGGAATCATGTGAATAAACTCCTAAGAACAATCCCTAGATTCATCCCTTTGTGGTTCCACAACTGGATACTAAATAAAAATGAGTGTAGCTACCTATCCTAGAGCATGGAGAATATACACCACTGTATAGATGATGTTATGATCAACTAAAGGGTTCAATTTCCAAAGTTCACCGACATCTCCATCCCAAAGTATATTCAAATGTATTCTTGGGGTAATGGTACTAAACAACATCAATTGGAAACAAAAGAACATCTATAAGGATACTTAGATTATCACCTCTGTCAAGAGATATAGGAATATAAATATATAAATAGGATTCAAACTTTTGTGATTTCAACATACTCAGAACAATTTTGTAAAAATACTAGAATTAGATCAAATTATTCCTTAAGGAAATTTTTCCCAAACACCCATGTTGACTTAAGGCTCTCTATGATAAGATTTGTCTGGAAACTCACTTGTAACCACATCAAAAGTCTCAAAAATACTACCTCTTATCTACTAGGACATCCCAAGATGCATACTGACATAAAGGAAGGACACTCAACCTTATCTAATAACAACTTTTTATAAACCAACCCATATAACTTAGTTGACTGATACCTATAACTGTACTGACATGGCTTGAAGGGAATTCCAGATCACCATGGGTTAGCGACTAACACTTTTTATCTACAAGAAATCAAACAGAATAATTTTTTCCGCTAAGTTATGTTAAAATAGTAGAAGATGAACTAATGAAAACTCAGCATGTTAGAGACTCCTTAACAATAAAATCATGAAAATTAGGTAGATAAACATCCAAAATAAAAACATCATCCAACGATGACATAATAGCCATCAATATCAAGTCTCAAAATCATCAGGAAACAAAAATACCAAAACTACACTAATAACCAACATCACTCTAGGTACCATTCTCAAGCACATCCACCACCTCTATGTGGTGATTTATTTTTTCCTAGACCTACCATAACATGACAAAAAAATGCTTGATGGAAAAGTTAGTGTCTAATCTAAACAACCCAGTAGGATCTAACTGACTGTTCCAATACAAATAAACCGGTTTATGCTTCAATTTAAAATAAAATAAGTCATGGTAAATAATTTACACATTTTCTATCAAAACATTCTTTCAAAAAAAGGTATATGGAAGATTAATCAAGAATAGGATTTAAAAATTATTTTCATAAATCAAGGGAATGAATAAAAGAAATTATAATATCAATGGAATGTAATAATCTAATCATAAAAATCACTATTCTCATGAGACCTAAGGCTATTTAGTTTAAAGATATAAGATCCTCATACTTCTCAATCAATTATTATAAATAAATATGTTCACACTTCCTTTAGGCTCAGGAATTAAAGACAAATCAATCAACACCCAATCTGGGGAAATTAAGATGAACATGGTTTAGTTAGAGTTGTCATAATCAAATATAATTCTAGTGATTTAGAGTCATTGCATGATTATCATAGTCACCCAATAACTACTTGGAATCACATGTGCTTCAATCAATTAATTAATCAATCATTGGAAAATCAATTAAATTTAATTCAAATAATCATTAATATTTCAAATTTCCAATTTCAAGTTTCAACATGCCTTTTAAATATCAAAACCAAATCATATATTTTCATAAAATCCATGCCTATGAAAGTTATATTTCATTTCAAGCCATTTTCTAAATAATCAATTCCAAATCATCTCATAAAATCAATTATCATTTCAAACTATCCTTCTCAAAATTCAGAAAATTTATCAATCCTTTAAAAATAGGGCTTTATTTCCCAAATCTCATGCCTTCAAAATCAATCATACAATTAATTATGATTAAAGGTTTAAAAAACAATGGAAAGAATTTTCATTTCAATCAATATATTAAGGTTTCAATTTTAGGAAAAAACTCTTATGAAACCTGCTACCTTTAGGTCACATGATCAAACGATCATTCACAAAAAATGAGGATCACAAATGGAGAATTGAAGGAGAGGAAGATCAAGAAGGAATCCCTAGAATCAATATCCTTTATAAAGGATTCAGTACATCAAAAAAATTAGTATTCATTACTCTAAATAACGAGATAAGTAAATATAAAAGGAATCCCAAATCAAGAGATATTTCACTTACCAAAGAGGGATAAATCTCTTCAATGGACACTTAAATTAGCATGATATGAGGTTAAAGAAGGCGAGAATACCTCTAGATAGACTTAATAAGTAAAAGGATTTGAATATGGTTAAATGGGAGTGATTTAGGATTAATAATCGGGGGTTTGGGATTATAATTATATTTTTCAAGGGGTTAAAACCCATTCACATGATTTTCTAGGTTATTATACATGATTTGTTATAACTGTGTGACTAACTATGCACCCATATTTTGATTTTGGAAAGGGTACACAATTTGGATAAATGGTTAGTATAATAGTGAACCGACCATGAAAACCCCCACTGCCCATGGCCACATGATTTAGATGGCTGGCCACATGGTTTAGACTAACTGTGAACCAACCATGAACCATCCTCTATACCCTCTAAGAGGGTGTATGATTTTCTAGGACATACTACATTATTTTACTTAACTATATGCCAACCATGAATAAACCTAAAAACTCAATTTTTTTTAAAATTCCCCATAAATTACCCTTAATAAGACATAAACAAAGGATGATCAAAACAAAGGTCAATAAATACCATAAAGCGGGTAACTGAATGTCACAATTCATGATGATAATTAGTTAGGGATAAAATAATTCATACCTTGAGAGGTCAATTATCATTCCACTTCATGATTATATAAATCCAACCTAAAATAATGATAAAGTGAAAACTACCTTTTGTATAACATGATACATTTTATATTTTTAACACCTTTAATAATACTAAAAAAACTACACATAAGAGTTTGTCTAATCATATCCTATATGAAGATCTCTAGACAAGATCATAATAACACAAACCTTAAGGGCATCCCTTAGACATAAAAGGTTAGATATAAATGCCTATGGATTTACTAAATCATTGGGTGTAATTTTTCTTTGTATAAAACACAACCTACAATAAATGAAACTATAATGGTATAATATAAATATGATACATGATAACAACCAAACTAAACTCCCATACATAACATAATAATAATAAAAGTCACAAAAACTAAAAATAAAACCCAAAAAGTTTACAAGACCCAAAATTCAAAAGGGAAACTATGGTTCCAAATTCAGAACCACACTAAGATCCAACCCATGACTACCTCCAAAATCTATCCTTTATCAACCATGACTACAACATCAAGGTGATAAAATATAGATGTAATAGGTATTCCCCTTACTTATAGCATGAAAAGGAACATCTTCATATTCTTCAAGGTTCATATGCATGATGTGAGTATAAAGACTTATAAGAAACCCACTAATGAATTATTGCACATGTCATTAAGACAAGAAAATGTTAACTCACATATTATATAAAGATGATAGAGAAGTATAAAAAATAATGAATGATATATATAAAACAATAGACTATAACCCACATCCACACCATGGACACACACACCCATGTAATGCTATAAACCCTCCCCTCCAGAAGTCATTTTACCAACCTAAATTCATCACCCATCCAAGAATTACTTCAAATGGACAAAAAATACAAGATAAATCTATCTGTATATTCCAAATCTGTCACTATTTGGTATAATCTAGTGTGCCTAATCTTGGTATCATGTTCAAGTTCTAACCAATCAGACTGAAAAAATTTACTCCAATTTTGGAACAATGGTCAAGTTTAACCATCAAGGAATTTTCCACATGCATCATGAATACACACCAACCCATTAAAATTACAAGTTTACCCAAAAAAATTAATTCTTTTAAAACCAAAAAACCACTTATGAAGTTCACCAAACTCATTGTTGGTATCACCCAAAACCTTTATCTCCAAACCGAACTCGAAACATGATAATACTTCAATAATGATTTATGAAGGGGTTTCCCTCAATAAAAACACTAATTTATATTTAAAAATCAGAATCCTTTAATTTATTGGAATAATTATAGTGATAGAGAAGTCAATTACCTCAAATAAGCTATTTCCAAAGAACTATACCCCAAAAGTTTAGATTCCAGTATCTACCAACTCTATTATGATGGATTATAAAAACATTCCCATAAAAACACACCCAAAACTATATATATATATATATGGAAGCTTTTAACTAGGTATTTTACCAAGATATAATGAGAAGATAAGATTGAAGAAGGAGATAGAGAAGCCTTACCTTTTATCTCTAGGCTGAATACTTCATGATTCAAGAAGAAGGAGGCATGGAGTGAAGAAAATAAACAAAATAACCCAAATTAACCCTATGGGTTGATATCCATATCAAGGATGAAATAAATAATTATTTTATGGGGGGTGGTGGGGTGGGACGAGTTAAATAATGTAATTTTTGAATGACTTTAAATTCATGTACAGTTTGGATACATTATTTGGTAAAATATGCACAAACCATACAAATGACACTATTTGAAAAATTCTAGAGCCACAAAGTTTGGATTCTAAATTTACCCATACTATGTTCCAAACATGTGACTTTGAATGAACCCTCTATAAGGACACATGGTTTGAACACAATGTTTAACGAAACCATGAACCAATCTCACACCTGCTCATAGATCCCTATTTCATCTCATATCGAAACCTGGGTATTCTACATGGTTTCCTCTATCCTTTAACCAACTATAAAACCGTAAAAAACACTCCAAATCATTTAAAAATTCTTTTTAACAATATAAAACCAATCCAAACCTCATTATAAATTAAAAATATTTAATAAAAAAATAAAATCCTTAAACTAGTGGTGTTACATTCTCCACACTGCTAAGATTTCCATTATCAAAAGAAAGAGGTTGGAGGTGTATTGAAAAAGATCATCCCATTAATCTTACACAAAATTATCATATTACCAAGTCTCTTCATGAATTTATAAATACTATTACAATGATCTCACCAAAGATATAATTTTTTCTCATAAGATATTGTATTTACTATCCACAATATGATTCATAATATGAATGAATATATCATCTAAAACAAGAGTAAGATGATCCCAACTAATAATATGAGCGGTGTTGATTCAATATTTATTTAGTTAACATATATGGAAAAAATTATGAATTGAGATAAAACTTGGTATAAATACTCGTAAATAAAAAACATCACTGATATACTAAAGAATCTAAAATGGTTCCACATGACAAGGTGATGGTTTCCATTGCTTACCTAAACAATGATGAACTAACCTCAAATATACTCACAAGAATATATGCTCCCCCACTTTAAAATATAGAGGATGATGATGATGATCTGCATACTATTTTTGATGACTCAGGGAAATTTCCATCCATTTACTAATCAAATGGATTTTCTCAATAGTATCATGTATATGACTTGGTCAAATTAGTGATGTTTCCCTAAGATCCACCCAAAAAGTATAGAACATCATGGATGGGAATAAAATGCTTCAAACACAGCCATATTTATCTTGGATTGATAAATATTGTTATATAAAAAATCCACCAAGGGATAATGGTCTTCCCATGAATCACCAAAGCCTATTAAACTTGTTCTGAGCACATCTTACAATGTTTGGATTATATGCTTTAACTATCTATTCATTTGAGGATGGTATGACATAGTAATAGTCAACTAGGTTCTAAAAGAGTACTAAAATGACTTTGGAAACAATGAGGTAAATCTAGGGTCTCGACAAAAAACAATAGAAATTAGCACCCATTAAAATTAACCACTTTTCAGATATAAAGATTCACCAAATTTTCTATTTAATTAGTCTTATTGATTGAAATAAAGTTTACTGACTTAGTGAGTCATTCCACAATCACCCAAATGGCATAATTATTTCAAAGCATCCTAGGTTGACTGGTAATAAAGGCCATATCAAATTTCTCCCATTTATATATTAGTATCGTTAATGATTTTAACACTCCAATAAGTTGTTTATTTTTTATTTTCAACCATTGAAAAGTTAAATATTTCCCCACATATTTCAATACATTCCAATTCACACCCAATCACTAAAAATTGTCCTTCATTTCCTTATAAGTTTTTTGAATACCTGGATGGATAATCAACTTTGAGTGATGATGAGAACAAAGGAGATGTTTTTAAAGGAAAGTGAAACTACAATCCAATATTGAAAATGTAATGTAAAATCAGTATCATCTATCCATCCAACAATGGTCTCCCCACTAGTGAGGTTTTTTATATTGGTAAGGAAAAATGGGTCCAACCATTTTACCTCCTTAACCTGTTCAACCAAAATAGGAATAAGGGTGAAAAGAAAGAAAACCATGATACCATTCTATTAAATACAATACAGATTCATGTAAGAAATTACCCCCATTATCTTATATTCATCTAAGGCTTCCTTGAACACCAGATTATATGACTTATTAATTTAGGTATCTGCCACCGAATATCAATCCCCAGGAATATAAATCAATTCAAAGTCCAATGTTTGGAGATAATCTATCAAAATTTACTACCTAAGGTTAATGTTATGTTTGGAAAATATACGATTTAAGTTTTTTATGATCAGTAAATATAGTTAAATTTTCACCAAATATGTAGTTGCCCCATTTTTTATCACATTGACCACCACAGATAATTCCAGATCATTTTTTGGATAATTCATTTCATTTACCTATAATTAGAGTAATCCATAGGCTATAACATGATCTCTCTATAAGAGATCACAACTGAAACTAGATATGGATGCGTCATAATAGACAATGTTTCCTCGCCCGGTTCTGGAAAGATAATAATAACTACCAAATTAAGACAAAACTTAATCTCCTTAAAGAATTCATGAAAATAATTTCTTAAATTAAATAAAATTACCTTCTTTTTTAATATAGTCATAGAAGAAACTTGTTGCGTTAAAATCATGAACAAAGAAAAAATAATAACATATTAACCCTATAAAAATTCATACGTTAAATACATTATTAGGTGGATCTGAAGAAATGACGACCTTATTCTTCTTAGGGTGTATTGTTATGAATTTTTCATTAAGGACATTACCAAGGAATGGAACTTCTTATATCTGTAAATCATAATTAGATAATTTTTCATAGAGGTGATGATCTCAAAATGCACGCAACAAAATTTTTAGGTTCCTTTCATGATCATAACTAGTGTGAAAGTGCAGCAATATTTCATCAATAATAATATAAAAAAAGAGTCCAGGAACATATACAAGATGCAATTTATCAATTATATGAATAATACTGGTGAATTTTTAAGACCAAAGGGCATATACAAATACTCATAGTGGTTATACCAGCTTTTAAATGTTGTCTTCAGAATATCATTCTTTATGACTTGAATTTGGTGGTACACTAATCATAGATAAATTTTAGATAAATACTCAGATCCCTTTAATTGATCAAATATTTCATTAATTATAGGAATAAGATATAAAATTTTAATCCCAACTTGATCCAATTTACGATAATTGATGAAAAGATAGCGAGTCCCATCCACCTTCTTTAAAAATAAAATTAGAGTATTCCAAGGTGATGCACTTGGCACAATAAATCCCTTGATTAGGAATTATTACAATTATAATTTTATTTCACATTATTTCATTTATGAAATTATATATAATTTAAAATAAATAAGACTCATTCTTGAAGGTAGGTTGATAGAAATTCAACTTCCCTTTTAGGTGGAAATCTAGAGAAAATATATGGGAAAACATTATTATACCGATGTACTATCTCAAATATCACTATTCTTTATTACATAACTAGACCATAAGGTTATTGTTTCCAATTGATAATATATATTTTCCATCATTTTTTATAAGGGAAATTTTATTCTTGAATTCATGTATTTTTATACTAAAAAAGATGACAAAATCCATTAGGATATGTGAAAGTAACTCACAGAGTGTAGAAGAAAATTAGACATTTGAATGCTACCAACTAGTCCATACCCTAAATTAAATCAATGATATAAATATTTTGGATAGTAAAATCCAATAAAAACTAGATTGGATCAATGGTAATTGAACATGGTAAAAAAAATACCCCTAAACCCCAATTTACTAAGAGGTATCATGATTCTCGTGACATGAGGCATCATTTACACATGTAACCATATTTTATATAACACCCAAGAATCAATTAAATATCAGTATAAGATAGTGTTAAATGATATTAGAAATTAAATTTTAATCAAGAAAAATGTTACCTAACACCATAGAGAGATCAGATTATTCATTTGGTATAATATGTCTGGCTCTATAAAGTAATATATTAGTTCCATCTAGATGATTACTACCCCTATGGTAAGATGGTTTCTATTATGATTTTGGGGTGTTCCTGAAAATATTCTGCTTGAATCTATTTATGAATGAGAACTAATCAAATGATATTATCCTAATTTATTATGAGAGGCCTGAGATAGATTAAAATAATTATAACTTTTTTACTTTAGAGGTTGGTTATATTAAAATTTGATACATCCCTTTATTCCATAGTTTTGAAACTCCTAATATGGTTCTATACATTACCTTTTTATGTTATATATAGATCTAAATTTGAAGTAACTTGGTTAGTTATTATGACATGGGGGAAAAGAAAGAAACCCTATGGATTTTTTATATGGTTCTATACTACCCTAAGTGTAATGTTTCATTCTATGCGTATTTCCACCACTGGAGTTTCCACCTATGCCTAATTGTATAATGGTGTTCCCTCTAATAAAATTAGCTATAATGTACTTTTTTCCCATAATTATATTTTTCACCAGCTCATTGTAATTATCAATTCAAAAAATCACCACTTTAGAGTGAATATTTAATCATAAACCTAACTCAAACATATATTCTTTGAGAGAATCACTATCTTCCACATCATGAGTAGAATTAGATAGGTATGTAAACCAAGATCAAAAATCCATAACCAAAAGATCTTTTTTTATTATGTTTAAAAAATATATTTTTATCGATACTTAAAAGATATATAGATATAATTTTTTGTTAAAAAATTACCCAAAACCCTCCCAAGGCCTTGATCTAACTTAGTTTGGATAACTAAATCTAAATTTTTTTATGCCAAGTATTTAAGAATGCATACCATTAAATTTACTTTAATCCTAGTTGGGGTTCCCAGAAAATTGGAAATCCTATTCATCATGCCAAGCCATTCCTCTGCATTTTTAATTTCCAAGACACCTAAAAAATAGGTGGGTTTTTCCTTTGTATTTCCACTGAGTGATCCATGTAACATGGTTCCTTGAAATGATTTCCTTTTTCCAAAACCTGAAAAGTATGAACAATTCTTCTTACAAGTTATCAATTTACCTATGATTCAAGAGGAACCACATTATCAATGACACCCTATTTATGAATTCTATGCCTTTTGACTAGTGTAATTTTCGTATAATAATAATAATGATCACCAATCAGTCACCGCACAACACCATAAAAGATCATAATAGAAAAATTCCAAAATTATAATCCTTGAAATAATATATAAGCGATGAATTATTAGTGAGAATCCTTTTCACTAATTCATTATAAATAACTCTCATCAGATAAACCCATTATTATTTGGTGAAAATATACCTAGAAGTGCTTAATGGAAATTTTTATACCTACACTATCCTAGTTACATGATTTTAAATATAGAGGTTAGATGAAGATTTTTATACCCTACATTTAAAGTATCAAAACCTCCTATATCCATGCCAAAAATCCTATATGATTAACCATACCAAAAATATACCATTTATAACATCTTGAACAAAACCCATCAGCTTGGATATTATTGGAATTCCAATTAACATAGGTTCACCCCCAAACACCATAGGATGGAAATAAATACCAAGGGATTATCAAATCATTATGAAAATAAAATGTCATAATATAATTATGATGAATGATAAAAACAAAACTAAATCCATATACATAACATAATAATAATCAGAGTTTCAATAGATAACAACAATACCAAATAATTCTACAAGACCTAAAAATCATAAGAGAAACTATGGTGCCAAATATGGAACTACACCAAGATCCACCCCTGACCACCTCCAAGATCCAATATCCATCGACCATGATCACAACATCATGGTTTTCCATTGGATAAGTAAGAGGTCCAAACATTACTCATATATGGAAAAAACCACATATATACACATAAAGGTTTATATTTATAGGTGTGAGACTACAACCTAGAAGGAAATCTCTCTAAATAATTCCCACATAAGCTACCTGGACAAGAAGAAGTTATCTCACATTTTATATAAAAACATATAGGTGTATAAAAACTTGTGAAATATATATATATATATAAAATCAATTGAAACAACACAACATAACACACATCTACACTATGAACACACACACCCATCCAATACACCAAAACCTCCCAAATGAGAGCTAGGTCACTAACACAAATTCATTACTCATCCAACGAGTCCTCTAAATGACCCTAATTCATAAGTGAAAATACATCCCTCCAAAACCAAGTCATCATTTGGTGGTACAATATAGTATTCCCTAATCTTGAAACCATAACCATGTATGAATTAACATGACCCTTTCAATGTTTGTCAATCTCAAAACATTATAAAAGTAAGAACCAATAAGTTCCTTTACACATATATCATGAATGAACACCAACCCATGAAAATGAAAAGTTTACACACAATTATTATTATTATTTTAAATAAAAAAACCACTTATGTATTTTACCAAACACGTCCTTTGCATTACTTAAAACATTAATTTCCAAAACCCAAATGGAAACAGTATAATAATTCATATAATATTTTCCAATGGTTTTACATTAATAATAACAATCATTTATCTATAGAAATAATAATAATTCAAGTAATAAGTATAAGTAGTGTGATAGAGAAGATACATACCTCAAAATTATAGATATATTATATCCTAACTATCCTATGATATATTATAACAAAATCCCTATAAAAAACATAATATAAACTTGAGATCTAGAAATAGAAGCTCTAGACTAGTGTTTATACCAAAAAAGAATGATAAGAAAAGGGAGGAACTGTGTAAAATTCCATAAATTTGATCTACAGGAAAAAAAATTCAAGATTCAAGAATATGGAGTTTTGGAGTGAAGATAATCACAAAAATTAACTAAAAGAACCCTTTTGTTTGATATATCTAGTAATAAGGGATGAAATTTGTAAGAAACTGACCCTTTAAAGGATTGAGAACTATTTAAAATTTTCATAATCCCTGTATAAATTTCCTAATAGAGGTTTCTAGGGGTTCATAGGAGCTTTTGAGGTATACTGGGAGAGTTTAGAAGGAACCAGGGCTACAACATGCTGTTGAAGCACCATTGGTTAGCCAATACAGAGACACAAACTAGTTAATTTACATGGATAGTAGTATGTCTCTCATCTAGTGATGGAGGTGACCAACTATTCGGTGGTCTCATGGGTAGAAATTTTATCAAGGGAAACCTCTAATTTTACCAGGTCCACCCCCTTAAACCCTCACTTGGGTTTGGCCCCCTCCCATAGCTAGTTGTAGTGCCCCAAAGAGGATTTTAAAATCTTCTTCCACAATGGTAGATTTACACCATCTTCAATCCATTTCTTCTTCTATTAAATATTTTTGTAATATAGTGGTAAGATTATGAATCCCCTTCCACGGTTTATTTGTTTAATTCACTATCAAAAACTATCTTATTCCTTTTAGCTAAAATTCCCTATTTTCAGGGCTTTTGTCTAATGGTTAATTTTATCAGATTTAGGATGAATCAAAAGATAATACCAGGTGTTTGGAATCTTCTAAGGCTGTGGTGGGTGGCCCCTTTAAATTAACCTAGAGTCTCACATTTATTTATAGTGGTACATTGTGTGCGAACACTGACCTATACATACATTAACCCAATTGAATTAAATGTTTTAAGAAATTATTTAGCAAGTATAAATTACCCTAATGATATAATCTCAACCATAGAATATAGGAATTTCAAGAGGAAGGCCTTATATATAAAATTTACCAACATTTGGATCAATAAAATTGTTTGAAATTTCACGTATTGAAATTTGGGAATATGGGAGCATAGATGGATTGATCTTTTCAAATAAGTAAATTATGCTTTAAACAACTAAAAAGATAATTATGATGTGAATTAATAAATTTGAAATGTAATTTTACAATAATTGATAATTGTGAATGAAATTGGCATTGATTTTGGACCAAATTCATTGGTAAACATCGAATGGTAAGATATTTTTTGTGGTTACTGTGGTGTGAAATAATGACTTGAAAATGGAATTTGATTTTTGAAGTAAAATTAGAAAATTAGAAATTGATTTATTAAATGTTATATTTATTCATGTTTATTTATGAAATTTCTATTTGGGGTGGTCTTGATGCTTGTATATCATACATTCTTGGGGGAAGTTTGATATTTTAAACAAAATTTCTTATCAGGTGGTTTGGGTTACTTATTGAATTAGGAATTGGATAAGAAAACTACCATAAGGGAGGTTTGTGTTACTTATGATCTTATTCTTTGGTTGAGAAAAATACCATAGGGTAGGTCTATGATACTTATTATGTATTATTTGGAGGCACAGGTCATTTATGGTTGGTGTGATCCATGTGATGTGCTCAGATAACCCTGGGACTGACCGATATAGGTATGGTCAATAAGGGTCTTAGACATAAGGATTGATGATGGTACGAACCAATATAAGGTGTCACTATGGGACCCATTCATCAATGGTTATTTACAATGTTTTTAAAATTTTAAATAGTTTATTTATAGAACTCCTAAATGAAATTTATCATATTGGTAATATTTAGGGACACTATTGGTGGTGGCCTAATGATTTGTACTCACACCCTACTCAGGCCCCCATGTCACTTGGGTACACGAGAAGATGCTACTTGATTTCAAGTTAGGGTTTGATAAAGGTCAAATGATTAATGGTTTGGGTTTTTAGGATGGAGCATGGGAGTTGGGACAATGTCAGGACTCAAGACCATTCACAATGTTCTTTCTAGTTTTGTATTTTATTCTTTTGGGTTATTATATATATGGTCTATTTTTGTTGTTTGTATGACTAAAATATAGTATCCAATTTAATTTTGATATAACATGTTATATTTTATTTATTTGTCAGTAATTACCTAATGTCACTTCACTACTTTATTTATCTGGTTGATGTATATTGTTCCCTTATTTTCAAAAATTTATACTCTGCTATGCGGCCATAGTCTCTTCAATATACTTCCTCAGACCCATGCTGTTAGTCATTATCCTCTAGCATATGGGGAGGCCTTCCAAAGGTATAGTAACAATCACTAGTCTGGGTACCGATTAGTAGTCTATGGAGTAGGGATGTTATAAAGTGGCATAAAAGCACTTTCCTTTTGTTTTAAGTTTAGAGTAAAGGTAGATAAGAGATAATAAGTTGTTAGGATGTATTATGGATCTTGTGCATGGGACTGTCCACCAGATGTATGAGGGAATTTGATGTTTCCAAGGAATGGATTTTTGTTCATGTTATTTACATTTATTATTGATCAAATGTCACCTTGAGAGATACACTTGATCATGAGGTTACTGAAGTATGGAATTTCATATCTTGGGTGGTACATTAAGAGGTTATGTATTTGTGAATCATATCAGGAACATGGGATTAACATGTAATTTTCATGATTACCTATGATTGATTACTATTTTACTTAGACTATGACATTGGTTGACTATTTAAAGTGTCTGCAACCATTAATATGGTGTTCTTATATGTGTATGGAAGAATATTACTTAACTAATCTATTACGTGGATATGATACATGTTATGTGACCACATGGATTGATTATTTTTTGGTGTTAGATAAATAAAATACCAATTACAACTTATAGAGTGTATTCCTCAATAAAATTTAATTGATATGTTTTTTAATTGAGCCTCAACCATGAATGGTTACAGTTAAAGAAATTGGGACAAAATAAATAATGGGATAATTTATCTTGATTTTTTACATGGAGTTATAAAAATATAATTAAAATTAAAAAGTATAAATCTTTTTCCTCTATAAATTGTAATTGAAATTTTATTTAACCAAGCCATTGTCCTAGGGAAATTTTTTGGGTTAATGTAAAATGGAAAATGTAAAATGGATAATTCTATATTTATATGATATGGACATGGTTAGAAAATATTGTTTACACTGGGATTGGGTTGTTAGTGATTTTGAGAGAACTCGAGTTATGTGATATCCTTGTCATTCCAGAGGTAGACAATAATAGGGTGTGTTCCTATTATTTCGTCCCATGACATGTGACCTTGAGACCTTATGATGTGGGGTGTATAAGATAGGGAAATTTCATATTTGTTGTGGTTTTGGTTTAATAGTGAAACTTAATCGTTGTGATAAGTTATGGTGTGTGGTGGATGTATAACCCTTTTAGTGGTACCTAACTTGAGTGGGGATGGGGTAGATTAGATTCGAACCAGTGGTTGAGACCTTATTATGAGTGTTTGGAATGTTTGATACTGTGTGACCTTGGAGCGGGGGGGGGGGGGGGGGAGTGTAATCCCAACAGTTATGTCCTATATGGGATAAGAATTATAGGTTGTTTGAGAGAGGCTAATAACCTTATTTGGCATGAATCCAAATTTTAGAGTTATTATTTTAACCTTCAAGGGTGATCCGTGAGAGGGTTTGACCAAGTCTGTGAGTACCCTTAGGTATGTGAGGTAGGGATGGATGATTTTTATTAAGAAATTGGTACATGATATGTGTTACTAGGTATCTATTTTAGGCATGTTATATTCATTTATAATTTTAGGAGAATCACTTAGGTGATAGTGCTTTCATTATTATGACTAGTTTTTGGAGGGGCATGCTCATTCAGATATTTGTCCCTTTTAACTACCAAATGTGGTTTCCAATTTGTTAGTAGAGGAGAATTGTGGATGGTGGACCTATAACCAATGAGGTGTGGGTATATTCTCTATTTGAGGAAAATCATGAGAGTTTAATGGGAACGTGTAATTAAGAAAGTGAGGTTTATTGGGAATGTCAATGTAGGAGGGATAAACCTAGTAGTTATGTGCTAAATTGAGAGTGGGGTGCTCTATAAATGGAGTTAACTTAGAGGGATTTGGTGTAAAAATTATGGGAATTCCATGTACTATTTAAATTTAAATCACATTGAGTGATGGTGTTTTTGTATCATAGTCTATCTTCAAGGGAATAACCGATCAAGTACTCAGCCCTATCGATTCTTAGTATGCCTTTGAGAGAACAATAGCCTGTGGTTAATTGTTTTGGGTTTAGAGAAACACTTGGGTTATGAGTAGCCATGTGAATGGTTTTGGCTCTGTAATATGCCTATGGTTTTAAAAAATACCGAGGGTGATCTTCTCCCAGTGTGAAAAGAATGCAAGAGGGGCATAACTAGTGGGTCAGATGCGTGAGCCATGTATTTGTGAGACATGACTCACTGAAGTTGACTTAGTTCCCTGTGTTGGGTTTCATGAGAGCACAAAACTATTTTTCTTCCATGTAATCATAGATGTAAGAATTGTTTTTGGATACATGGTTAAATTGGATTATGGTTTTGGTGGTGCGGAGCATATGCTGTTACATTGAATCATTTTTGATGTAGTGAGTGTTGGCTACACACGATGCTTTTTGGGTCATAAAGAGACAAGAAACCGTGTGTGGGATGAGAAATGGAATGAGTTTTATGAGAGGTAAAGGAGTATGGAATCCTAGGGTTTTGGGATGAGAATCACAATTCAATTTTGGTAAGAATGTGAATGTGGATAGGTTGAGGTGTAGTGGAATGGTTGGTGTGAGATTGACCCTTATTTTGGGCTAACACGATGAATGGGAGTGGATCAGGAGGATTGGAATTCCTAAATTAACATTGGATTATTATGATTCCCTGATAGAGGGAAAATATAAGTGGTGTATATAGAAGAGAGTGAACCATTTGTTAGTTAAAGTTATGACCCTTGTTTTGGATGGAATTTTATATGATTCTACAGATGAAGCTCCCAGTGATCCATGAGAGGTTGATGGTCGGAATTTCATGCTATCAATTAGGTATGGGTGGGTGGTCACATCTAGTAAAATAATATGATGGTGGAAGGAGATTGGACCATGGATTTTTGGGTTTTTAATTAGCGAGGTGACAATCTAGGATTTCAATTTCTTCTTCATTTTATTCAAATTTAGGATCATTCAAAGGTAAATACTGGGCATATGAACTCTTCAATGGTTTTGGTATTTTACATGTAAATTAACCTATAGTATCACATTAATTTCTCGTGGTGAATTTTATGGATGTTTCATCATTTCTATGCATCAAAATAGTTTAATTAAATGTTTTAAAAATGGATTTATCCTATATTAAATGCCCCAATGCAAATCTCTCAACCCTAGAAAATGGAAATTCAAGAGGAATGACTTGGATATAGAATTGACCTATGTTTGGATCAATAATTTTTTTTCCAGTATTGAAATGTGGAAATATGAGAATACCAATGAATTTCTCTTTTTAAATGAATAAATTATTCTTTAAATGGATTACAAGAGAATTATAATATAAATCAATGAATGTGAAATGGAATTTCACAATAATTGATAATTTTAAATAGAATTGGCCTTGTATTTAGAACAAATTATTTGGTAACATTGAATAATAAGATAATTTTTTTGTTGTTTATATAGTGTAGAATAATGATTTAAAAATGGAATTAGATTTGTAAATTGGAATTGGTAAATTGGAAATGGATTTATGAAATGTTTTCATTATTCATGTTTAGTTATGAAAATTTACTTGGGGGCGGTCTTGATACTTGTATGGAATACAACTTTGGGAAAGTATTGATATTTCAAAGAGAACTCTACACTATGTAGTCTATGTTACTTATTGGATTATGAAATTAACTGAGAAAACTCCTACAGGGGAGTTCAATGATGGTTATTCTATATACTGAGGAGATCTAAGATGTTTATGGTTGGTGCGGTCCATGCGACATGCTGAGACACACACCAATCACTGGAAGAAGTAGTTATGGCTTATCTGGGTCACCAAACTAAGGATTGAAGATGACATGGACTAGTCTCAGGTGTCACTACAGAACCCAAAAATCACTGATTTTTTATATTTTTTATAAATTGTTTTAAATGGTAAACTATTTATTTATGGAACTTTTCATAAACTTTATCTTACTGGTTATATTTAGGGAAACCATTTATGGTGGCCTATTGAGTTTTACTCAATCCCTACTTGAGTCTCCAGGGATATTGGGTACCAAAATAGATGCTACTTGATTTAATGTTAAGGTTTGGGAAAGGATAAATACTCAATGGTTTGGGATACTAGAATAAAGCATGGGAGTTGGGATTGTGCTAGGAATCAGAACATTTTATAAGGCTCTTTAATTTTTTTTATTTTCATTATTTGGGTTCTTATGTATAGGGTCTATGGTTGATGTATGTCTATATAACATTTTTTATCCAGTTTCATTTTGATATAACATGTTTTATTTAGTTATTTGTTAAAAAATTCCGGATGTCACTTCACTACTTATTTTATCTGGTTTATGTATATGATTTCGTATAATTTGATTTTTTTGTAATCTGATATATGGGTATATTCACCCCAATCTACCACCTCATACCTGTACTACTAGTTGGAAGCCTCTATAATACCGGGAGGTATGCCTGAAGTATAATAGTGACCACTGATCCGATAATTGATTAGTAGTTTGGAGTGATGAGATTTTACAAAATGAGAATTACTGGGGGAATTAGGTTAGAAAATATAATTCTCAAAACACTTTAACATCATTCATGGTTGGGATACAAATTTTGGTAAACCATACACAAAATGTGGGGATTACACTATCTAAAAAATTATTAGGATACATAGTTTTACCAAACTATGAACCAACCCAAAACTCTCCCCAAGGATACATAGTTTTTCCACATGGTTTACCCAAATAATAAAATTGCCATGTTCTTACTCCTAAACTCCCATTAAAAGCTTCATGGTTACCATAGGATTATATATGATTTTTTCTAACTGTGAACCAACCACACAAAAATCAAATACATTAAAAAAACTCCCTAGAACTCTCTAAAACATCCCAAAACCAACCCTAAAATATTCATAAATTAAAAATATATAATAAAAAAGTAAAATAAATCCAAATAAGGGTTCAATAATATATCACAAAAAACTAAATTTTTGTCTCATAAGCACATTTCATATATAAATACAAAATGCTACATATGCTAACCTTAAAATCTGATAATAACCTATGATACTCTATGATGAACTTAGGTTAGGTATGTCTCAAAGTCATGACTTGAGAGGTAAATTATCATTCCATTTTATAATTATATGCATCTGATATAAAATACTGATAAAGTGGAAACTAATTTTTTTATACCAATATACATTTTATTTTTTAAACTCCTTTACCAAAAAAACCACACATAATAATTTTGGGATGTGAAGTTCATTCTAGTTAACAAAATTTAGTTCACTGGAATTTGGATATAATCAATGTAAAAAATAGAAAATTAACCACTACAGGAGTTTGTGGAACCATCCTAAGTTCATAGATTCCAATATAACTATAGAGGACCAAAAGTTTGTTAAAGGAGGATTCTCTATAAATAGTACTTGGAATAGTTCTCTAGGGAAAGTGATCAAATGTAAAATAATTATTAAAGATCAATATTTACCTTTCCATATGGAGGTATTTACCTCATGGTTAAGGTCATTGTAACTGGGATGACTAAATATGTATTTTGATAAAAGGGTGTGGGGAACTCATGAACAGTATAACTAGAGAATGGATAGTGAATCAGAATCCAAATAGTGATTCTGAGCTGATTTTTCATCAAAGAATTGTAGAGTGTTATAATTAATCCTTACTGATTGGTTTTCTATTTGAAAGGATATTTCTAGTACTTCTAGTGATAATTAAATTATTAGTGTTTCTCTTATTCATATAGGACTCATTGTACAAATCATGTTAAATCCATTGTGTTCTTTCTTATGTTTTGGTTTTCAATTGGTTTTATTTTTATTTGAATTATTGTGAGTTTTATGAGTTCACCAGAGGTGTGTGAAAGGGATATCTTTTTGTGGTGAGTTTTCTAAAAATAAACCCAACTTATAGTACACTCATCCAAGGAAAAATCCATACACTTTTTTCTATTGATCCAAACTTCTATAATGTGATTTTATGGTGGATAGAGGTTCCTAGTTCTGATGATCACATGGACCTTCTCAACAAAGCACTCATCTAATCATATCCTATATGAGATACAATCTGATAGGCCTTGTTTTTTATACACTTTTATATTTTTATTAATATTATTACATCTTTATGTAATTCCTTCAATTTATCTATGTGACTATCTGATAAAATCCTCCCATTAAACACCTTTAATGGGTAACATATATAAAACTACTTTTTTTTGTAATAGTGAGACTGGATTCATAATCCACATATTTAACTATTGAAACATATTATTGAAACTTATTTACTTCATAACATCCAATTTTAAAATGTTAATAATTTCTATTGTCAACTCAGAACTCTTTCTATGTTCATCATCATCATTTTAGAACTATTCAAATCAAAACTTTCTTTGAGAACACTCTGGTAAAAAATAAAACTCTTTACATTTTTCTAACATATCATAAAATATTTTAGGATTTAAAGTGAATTTAACTTTGAATATAACTAGTTTAATCATATAATTTTTTGTTCTCTAGGTCAGAACATTCTCTCACTGGTCTCTTAGAAACTATATTGTCTCCAAAATATCATGCTAAGATACAAAAACACCTTTATGTTAGGAAGTAACACTTATTTACTAGAGTGGGAATATTTAAAAATCAACTATTAAAAAAATAACTTATACGGTATTCTATTATTTTAGATAATAATTCAAAAAAATATATTTTATTGTTTAAAATATTATACTAGAAGGTGGTGGGAGTACTTTCCCTCATATTTTAAAAAATATATCAGATAAAATATTTTATCCTAGATAATTTTTTATCCTTATCTTATTTTCAAACAATGTTATGTATTTAGATCAATCATAACCATGTATATTAAAACCAACATATCAATTATTTATAATAAACACTATATATAATAACTCCTCTTATAATAGAAAATAAAAAATAAGATGAAAATAAACATTCTTTATTCCAATTCACTATATATTTTTAATTAATCCATTAATTATTACTCTTCAAGGTGAAAACCCTTTTCTCCATCACTTAAATGCGTAATTTAATCTCTAACCACCACTCCTTATTCATTTTTAAACTCTTGTACATATTGAAAACACAATTGTAACACCCTAAGATTTTAGTATGTGTTTTCCTTAAAATAAAACCTATATATAGGATAGCTTGTTCTACACAAAAAGCTAAACTAAAGTGAATAATTATTTTTTATAATGAAAAATAAAATAAATTACAAGATATTTATATGAAAAATAATTGAAAAAATAAATTATCTTATAAAATTAAAAGGGTTCAATTTACCCACTGAGTCATGTTGCGAGTAATTAGGAAAATAAAATTAAATATTGAGAAGATATTTTGATGAATTACATATTTTTTATTAATCTACTACTTTTGAGGTAATAATATAGATAAATTGTATTGATGAAATTATATAAATGATCATTAAAATAAATTAATAACATCCTTATAGTGATTAAACAACTATAAATAATGTTAATTTAATTATTCACTACTATAAAATTTTCTTAAGATCATTTTCCTATAGACAAAGTCTTGGAAATCGTGGTAGTAGGTTTGTCTATCCCCATAGTCTAATATAGACTGTTGTATTAGGTCTCCTAGAAAAATCCTATGACCATAGTCTATGTGGACCATGATGATATCCATGTGAAGGAAACACCAATTGAAATTGTCCATGAGGACTGCGATGATATGCGTGTCCCACGACCATGGTCAATATGGACCATGACCATAGGCATGCACATAAAATTCAAAAAATTTGAAATGTGTGGGAACATGGTGGGAAGTCAGCATATATATATATATATACACACATAAAGTGTATTTTAGGCGAGTGGTAAAGTGTTACATGGCTATAATAGAGGTAACTGGAACAAAACTGATGATAGATAATTTTTTTAGTCATATGACCATAATATTGATCATTCCATTAGGTTTTACCCTACACCCATTGTCTATACTGTGGCATTAGTTAAGAAAAAAAAATCATAGTCTCTATCATGGCCATAACCCATATGCTATGACAATGAATTTATCACCCATGGATACCTAGGACCATGACCATAAGAAATGTTCAAGATCCAAGTGCCTATTTCCATAATTTATCCAATGAAAATAAGCCTTTTTGTTCCATTAGTGATTCTTGAAAAAAAATGCTTTGTTTAAAAATGTTAATTTTATTTTATATAATTTATGTGTTATCTAAAAAATTAATTTTATAATTTTATATTTTTTTTATATAAAATTTACGACATATTTTTTACTTAGAATATCATAATTTTCTTTGGGTGAAATTTTAAGAATTTTATAAAAAGGATTAATTGGTGGAAAATAGTAAAAAGTATAATTTTTAAAAGTAAAATAAATTTTATGAAATAAAAATAGTATTAGAACGAATTAAAAATATATAAAAACTTTTTCTTGACCAAAAACTAATTTTAAAAGTAAAATAATGCATTTATAATTAATATGTTGAATTTTTAAATCTATGATAAACTTTTTGGAAACTAAATTTTATTTTATTCTAATAAAAAACTATTTTGGTATTTTTCCTTTAACTAAGTATTTATAAGATTACATATATTTTTGTTTTCATTTAAAGTAAAATAAATCTAATTTTTTAACCATAAACTAATATATATAAATGGAATCAATATTATACATGATTTTTGTATAAATTAATTTTTATACTTAAAAGGGGTAATTTCCTAAAACAATTTCATTATGTTTTTCATATTTATTTAAAAATTAATTTTTACCACCATTAGAAATAGAAACTTTTAAAATGTTTTCTATTTTTAGAATAAAAATATTTAAACTTGGTGATATGTTCAATTTTATTTTTGGTCATAAATAATACTTAACATGATAGTTTTTTTTCAAAAAGTAAATGGTAAATAAGAGTTAAATAAAGGGATAAGCCCAAAATCATCACAAAATATTATTTATAATATTATTTTATGAGTTTATTTTAACCCCATAAAATTATTTTTAAATTTAGTCTTATTTGGTTCCACTTTCCTTTGAAAGTTACTTTATTTTATTTTAAAGATATGAGTATTTACAATAGTTTCATTCCCATCACTTATAAAAGGATCTCTTCACCCCTCACTTATCTGCACACTTTGAGCTCTTTAGACCAATTTTTTTCCAAAATAACTTTCTAAAACCCTTATACCTTACCAAGAGGTTCTTTTCTCACTTAAATACCAACCTAATAATGATCAATGAGAGATCCAAAAGAGGATACCCAAGGAAGAATTAATTTTGTTAACTAAGTTCATTCAAGTTTTTCCATAATAAACTTCATATAAATATTATATAAACATATTAAAGTAAAAAATAGTATCATTAGTTTATTGAAATTTTATTATATTGATATAAAAATTGACTTCTACCTCCTTTCCATCCATTGGAAAATGATAATGTCGTTCATGCATATGTGTGGACCAACACCACCACTAATGACGTATTTCATTTTTCACCACTAACTCATATGGATGGATATAAATATGTATTATATGAATAAATATTATATCTATTTCATTATTATTATTATGAAAATATAAATATTTATATACCTTCTTTCCCTCCTATTTATTAATAAATGATAACGTCCCTCGTGCATATTTGTAGATTACCACACCCATGAATGACAAATTTAAATTTTCATCACCACTTCACATAGATGGTTATAAAAATTAATTTAAAGTATAAATTAAATATTTATATAATTATTATGGTTTTTAATGGTTATATACAAATTTTTATTCACTAATAAAGTAATTTTTATGAAATCCAAATTTCGAAAAAATAAAATTATTAATCTTTTCATGTGAATCATCACCATATGTTCCATAAAGCAACCAAAAAACCATATAAATATATCAAGGAAACATGATATATAATTTCATGAACATTATGGAGATTATGAAACCTTGTACAAGGTGCAAGGAAAATAACTTCCCAATTAGAACATGCATTGAAAACTAAATAATTTACACAAAATTATTGATTTTAACTAAGAATTATTAATAATTGGGTAATAAGAAATTAAAAGTGAATAATGCATATTAATATAAATATAAATATGGTTATAATATATATTTATAATAAATTTAAATTTATTAAATATGAATTTATAGCACGTACAACTAAATAGATTTCCAAGGTAAGAGTTTCTCATCTCAAACTTATTTCTTTGAGACATTATTTGAATATCACACTTATTTCCATAATATGTTGTTTATAAAACATATTTTATATATTATATCATGATACACTATTTAATAATATAAACTAATGTTTTATTTAATGTTAAATTTTTCATGAGGTTTTGATTCAAGTGTTATAAAATCCACAGGGGTTCTTGGTTTTTATTTAAATTCCTCAAGACATGTTTCATATTGCGTGCAAAGATTTCTTTTATATTGTATAATTAATTTTTTATGAATATATTTTCCATAATATTTAATATAATTCATTTGATTTATATAACCCTGTCATGTCCAAAATTTCTATGTATTTTGATTTGAAATTTACCAAATCTGTAAGTGTTTATTTTACCATATCACCTTTTATAAGGATTGTTTATGTTTCATTTTATATTGAAGAAAATTGTATATTATTTCATTTCAAAAACCAATATATTTTATTCTACTATAGTATTTTCTTTATTTTTTGAGTATTCATTCCACTTCACCTCTCTTTGGTATTCCAAATGATCAAAGGAATTTTTATAATAAAAGTCGACCTTATTTCTCATTTTTGGCCAGGAATCTTTCTCTTTAATATCCATTTTTTTATTTTCTTTCAAGAAAGTAGTTTTATATACTCTATGTTTTTTAAGATCAATTTATTCTAGAATTTAATTTATATTCAAAAGTTTAAAATTAATATTTTTAATATTTTCCAAACATGTCATTTTTAACATTATTTATTAAAGTTTGGAAGAATATATTTTTTAACATTTTTTGTATGAATGGATTTTCCCACCGTTATGACCATTATTCACTATTTAGCTTAATTTCAATGATTTTATGGTTTAACAAAGTAATATGTATTCCCATTATTTTTTTAAATTTTCAAAAGAAAAGTATATTTTTTTTTTAATTTTTTAAAAAGATATTTCATTCCATTTATGTATATTTTTATATTTCACTCCAAATTTTCTTACATAAATATATTTTTAAGATATTAAATTATTATAAATAATTTTTTAAAATTATTATTGGCATATCATGAATTGTGTATTTAATGTTACATTTAACATCATTATTTCAACGATGTTACCAAATCATTAAGGAAAATAATTTTTAAAATCTTTACTTCCATTTTACTCCCTATCTCCTAAAAGACTTATCATTAATGTAACACATTAAATTCTAATGATTTATGGTATCATTTACGAATATTTTCTTCATTATCATGGATGTATTCTAAACTATTTATATTATTGAATTATCCATAAAATCATTACACTATATGGTGAGAGTACCCTATCAAACATAAATCAGATTGGGGGGTGTTCATCAAGAATGATAGTTCAGTTATTGACTGAGGAAATATTGACAATTAATATAGTTTTTTTCTTCTATATTTATGATTATTTACTACTAAGTAATTCTGATTATATATAGGGAAAATATTTAAATTCCATATAACTGATTCAATATAGATACATATTGATTGATAAGGCATATTGATGATGTATTGTATAAGACGAATGGATTAGACATGTTTAAGTGGTGGCTGAGGCTCAGAATTATATTACCAATCGATGAATCAAATAGTTCAAATGAGACAAACTATAATTTGAATCTCTTTGTGTATTCTAGTCCATAAAATTACAATGTATTGGAATGATTCCTTGATGGTATGTAAGTTTTCTTGGCATGAGGTTCGAATGGTATGTAAGATGTCTTGTCATGAGACCTTAAGGGTAAATATTAATCTCTCCAACATTATGAATTTCATCACTATAAAGATGATTATTTATTTTTGTGTGATTATTCACATTGTTATTTTATCTATGTACGTATTTTATGCTCAATTAATTGTTTATATGGAACATTTATCAATTATTTACTCTTCTATATTACTCAAATTTTGTTTCTCTTTGATAGATTCCATTGAATTATAACCCTAAAGATTATTTGAGCTTAATCTTATTATGTTTATTTTTCCCTAGGTTATGAAGAAGAATAATACGTATGATATATATAGAAGGGTATCATAGGTGTATAATTTTATATGGGATGTTGAATACTTATAATGGAATAATAAAATATCGTTATAATAAAAAAATATACATTAGTTGGGAAATAAATTGGTTTTGTTAAGTAAATGGTTTTATTAATTATATAAATCTATAAACATAAAATAGTATTGGGTATGTAAGTGACTTAATAATTTCTTTTGATGTTGTAATTATAGACGGTTAAAATTAGGTCTCTTGAGTTGGAATTAAATCCTGTTTGTAAGGATTATGCTTTTAGCACTAAATTTATGAGTATGAGTTTGGGGAATATTATTTTCTATGAGAGTAGGTTTTATATAATTTTAGGGTTCAAGAATTTATTAAATAAAGATAATTTAAGAGTTGTGGATACTATAATTGGTTAGTTAATTTATGGTTGATTATATGTTAGAAAGCATAAATATATCTTTTGAGGTCTTAAGTGATTATATTATAAGGTGATTAATTATATTTTTAGAAAATATTAGTGGGTTTTAGGAAGAATATGTGATTAATATTGATTTATCCCTTAGTTTTAACATGTATTTTAGTGTGATGGTTATTTGGGAAGAATTTTATTATATTTTTTGGGGATAAATTGAAGGTATAAATAACTTTTTGGGTTGGAATGTGATTTGATATTGAGGTAAATATGTTTAATTGGGAAAATGGGTTAAATTATTTTAGAAGTACAATTTTACCATTATAGATAACATTTAGGAATAAAAAGTAATTTAATTTCAATGAAATTCTATTTATTTTGGGAAAAGATCAATATCTTTTTATGAGTATATATGAGTAAGGTATTTGTTAAATGATATGTGATTTTTTGAGTGATTAATGTTATTTGGGAATAAATATTATGTTGAATTATGGGAATATAGGCTTCTATGATTTTTGGGTTTAGGATATAATAAGGAAGATTTTAAATTATTATTGGGGTCTAATAATTTTCAAGATAAAAGTTACGTTGATTTTGGAAGAAAATGTGATAAAATATAATTGTTTTTTAGTTTACAAGATGTTTAAAAATATTTTTAATTGTTTTTTGAATGATTTAAGTTAAACTTTGGGTGTTACTATTGATGTTTTGGAGATTAATGTATTTCTTCTTCACATGAAGGTTTTTTAATATTGAGTATTTTCTTAACTTTTGTAAACCATTTTGGTTATAGTAAATGGATAGATATAGGAGGAAAGATATGTAATTATTTTATGGATATTATAATCCATTAAAAGTTTATTTTTTCTATATGAATGAAAAATTCATAATGATTATTTATCATTTAGAATATGAGATAAAGGATAGGCGGAGAACTAATTGAAATACAATTGAAGGATGAAATTATGATTACAGGATAGAAAGAAATCAAGTAAGTATATTTTATCATATTCATTATATCAATGGTAATATAACTCATCAATATCAAGAAATTTAAATATAAATATATCGACGCTTTTTTGGAATGTATCTATCAACTATCAAGGTATGATTTTGGAAGATAATTTATAAGTATGAGTCTTATAATGGAAAATATATGATTTTATAAATATTTAATTCAAAAATACTAGGTTTCTTAGTTTTAACTAAGAAATTACTTATCGTGATAAAACCTATATTTGAGCTAAGATACAAAAATTTTGCTAAGAAAAAATTAAAATTATGAGGATGAAAATTACTGGGGGGAGAATATAACACCATGAGATTTTAATATTTATATTCCTTTAAATAAAACCACTATGTATGATAACTTGTAATACATACAAAACTGAAATAAAGTGTATAATGATTAATTACAATAAAAAATTAAGTAAATTAAAATATAATTTAAAGAAACATAATTGTAAAAATAAATTCTTTTTAAAATTTAATGGGTTTTATTCTTATTATAAAAATACCATTAATTCTAGAGAAACAATTTTAATTAATTACATATTTTTGATAAAATTAATACTTTTAAGGAAATGGTATCAATAAAATGTATTGATAAAATTATATTGATTATCAATAAAATAAATTAATAACATATATATATGTATTAATCAATAATAAATAATTTTAATTTAATTATCCATGGAATGGTTGGGGTGGTGGCCGAGTGGTTACAATACCCCGTAATCTTGCATGAAAAACCCAAGATCAAATATTATTAGAGGGATATTTCTGGTTTACGGTAATAGTACTGTAGTATTTATATATATTCATTCTATTTGTTTTTTGGGACCACCATATTGGGCCTACTGGCCATAGGGCCTTCAGTCCACCATTGGTCTTTGGGCCACAGGGCCTTCAGGCCACCTTTTTGGGCATTAGGACCACTGGGCCTTTGGGACATTAATCCTTAAGGACATAGTTGGGATTTGAGATACTAGGCCTTTTGGCCACCTCAAAGTAGTAGGTGATGCAAAAAGTGACTATAAAATTGTTGAAACACATCATGAAGTCAGTGTAGCTTGGATTCATGTAACACCACTGAGTGGGAAACTCTAAAGAACTATAGGTGTGTTGGAACCTATCATCTGGACCTATAACCACTTTAGAAAGAGGGGTTATCTTACATTGAATTGAAGAGGGAAGAATACCATGACGGTTCTTGGATATGGGGATGATAGATCATGGTAATGGTGATGACTAGACAAGATTAGCGATGCACCTTGGCAGGCAGTGTGGCATGGAGACATGCACGCGTTACTGGGTGGGCTGCTCGAAAGAGCGATGAGTGCACTGGATCTTATAATTTGGGCCTCTTCCCATATATGGGATAAATAGGGGTTCTCTTACATTTCTTCATGGTGGGGTAGTTCAATTAAATAGATTATAGGGGTGGGGGCATTATAGTGAAAATATTGGGATCATGATGTGATGTTTTCTTGCTCAAGGTGGGATTTCAGGTCACAAGGCCTTTGGGCCATCAAATTATAATGGGCCTTCAAGCCACTGGGCCTTTGGGGTCATGTAAGGGTTACCCTTAAACCCTATTTAATTTTGATTCTTTTTTTTTCTTAATAAAAAGGGGACGTTTCTCCATACCTATAGAAAAGTAATTATTCACGGTAAACAACAATTTTTTTTGTTTTGAAACATTCTTTATTATATATTATATATGTTTTATTTGAAATTTAAATTTAAAAATTTTAGAATTAGAGTTTTATAAAATTAAATTACTTAATAATTTTTTATATCAAACTTATCTAAATTTGAAATTTTGGAATTTTTTTGTAAAGGATGAATTTTTGGTGAAAAGTGAAAAATACTGTTTTTACAAATACTATAACTTTTAAGGAATAATAATGATATATTCATGAATTAAAAATATATAAAAAAATTTTAATGACCAAAAATTTATTTAAGTAGTAAAAAATTCCTTTAAAATTAATATATTAAATTTAGAAAACTATTCTTTACTTTTTTAGAACCAAAGTTATATTTCATTCTGATAAAAAAATATTTTGGTCACTTTCCTTTAATTAAATTGTTTAATTGGTAATATTTTTATTGATTTAACTTTAAATCCATATAAATATCCAATGTTTAACCATAAACCAATAAATATCTTGGAAATTAACACTATACATGGTTTTGGTGTAAATTTTTTTTATGCTCAAACAAGGCATTTTTCTAAAAACTATTTTCCATTTAATTTTTCATACTTATATTAAAATTAATTTCTACAAAAATTATAAATTTAATCTTTTAAAATAGATTTCGTATTTTTAATAATAATATTAAAAATAGATAATAATATTAATTTATTTTTTCATAATGAATAGTTACCATGGTAAAGGTTTATCACCATAGTAATGGGTAATGTGTCAAAAATGGGGTTAAACTAAGGAATAAAGACACAAATATCACAAAATATTATCTATAATATTATTATATGTTATATTTATATCCCCATAATATTATGTAAAAATGTGGGCTTATTTTTTTCTACTTTGCCTTGAAAATTAATTTATTTTATTTTAAGGATTTGAGTATTTATAGGAGTACTAATCGCCTCACTTATAAAAGGACCCCTTCACCTCCTCACTTATACACACACATTGAGTAGTTTATATTGACCTAATTATGAAAAAATAACTTACTATCACCCTTCTACATGACTTATATATTCTTTTATTACCAAAATACCAATCTAAGACTGATTAATGAGATATCTAAAGAAGGATACCTAAGGAAGATATGATTATCTTAACCCAGTTCTTTCAAGTTTATTTCTTCTAAAACATCCACCAAATATTTTATAAAAATATTAAAATTATAACATCAATATCATTATTTTATTAAAATTTTATCATGTATATGGAAAACCCATCATCTACCTTCTTTCCATCCATTGGAAAATGAAAACATCACTCATGCAAACCGGGAGACTACTGCCTCCATGAATGATGTATTTTATTTTAAATTACCACCTCACATGGATGGTTATAAGGATTTATTTAATGAAAAAATATGATATATATAATATAATTTGGATTTTGGAAATATAAATAATAATCTACCTTCCTTCCCTCCCTTTTATTTGAAAATGAAAATATTGCTCATGCATATGTGCATACCACCACTTTCAGGAACGAAGCATTTCATTTTTTATCATATCATTACATGGATGGTTATAAAAATGGTTTTAATATATAAATATGATATGTTTAACAAGATTAAGTTTATTTAATGGTTATATACATATTTTCATTCACTTGTAAAATCAACTCTTTTTATGGAATCAAAATTTATAAAAAAATGAGTTTTTTGGGATTTACATGTGAATCATCACTATAAGTTTCATGAAGTGACCATGAAAAACCAGATATATATTATAAAAATACTATATAACTTCATGAAATTTATTTATATGATGAAAAAGTTACTAATGTTTAAGTACTCAAACTACCAAATTAGAACATTCATGGAAAACTAAATTGTTAACACAAAAATATTTATTTTACCAAAAGAATTATTACTAAGTGGGTGATAAGAAATTCTAAGTTAATTGTATCTAGTAAGATAAATATAAATATAAATATAATATATATTTATAAAAAATATAAATTTAGTATATATGAATTTTGAGCACATCTGACTAAGCATGAATCCAAGGTAAGGGATTCTCATATCAAACTTCCTTCTTTCAAACATGATTTGAATTAAATATATGTTTACATTATATAGTGTTTATGTAGAATATTTAAAAAATTATACCTAGATACAATAATTAATTAATTTAATTGAAGTTTTATTTCAGGTTCTCTCTTTCAATAATTTTTTATTTAAGTGTTATAAAATTCGTAAGGGCTTTTGGTCTCAACTTAGATTCCTTGAGACATGTTTCAGATTGTGAACCACAATTTCGTTTGAATGGTGAAATTAATGAACCGTGAATATATTTTTGATTAATATTTTATCTAATTCATGGTATTTATATAACCATATAATTTTCAAAATTTTAATGGGGTTTCATTCAAAAGTTACTAAGGATGTAAGGGTTTATTTTAAAACCTCAATTTTCTTAGGTATTGTATATGTTGCAATTTTTACTCATGGAAATTTTATGTCACATATCACATAAAACACATGTATTTTATTCTCATATATTTATTTATGAGGATTTAAATTATTATTTCTATTTTCCATCTCATGGGTACTCAAAACCACTGATGTAATATTTATAATAACGATTGACCATATTTATCCTTTTTGGTCTGGAATATTTCTCTTTTGTATCCATATTTTTGTTATTACAAGAAAGTTTTTTATATAATTAAATTTCTTATTAAGGTAAATTTATATTATCTTTTAATTTATGTTAAAAATTTATAAAGTATATTTTTAATGTATTCTCAACAAGTCATTTTTTATTTTCTTTACAAAAGTTTGAAATGAATCTCCTTTTTAAAATTTTCGGCATGAACTACTTTTCCCACCATCATGATAATTCTTCATTATTTTTATAATTTTACAATTTTTTATGGTTTTATAAAATAATAACTATTCACATTATTCTATGATTTTTTCAAAATAAAAGGATATTATTTTATTAATTGTTATAAAAAGAGATTTCATTCAACTTATGTATATTTTTATCTTCCACTCCACATTTACTTACATAAGTATACTTTATTTTCAAGATTCATTTTTTTAAATAATGTTTTAAAAGTATTATTAAAATAACATGAAAATATTTATTAAATATAATTTTCATTTTATTTTTGAAATACAATTATATAATATTTAAGGAAAAATATTCTTAAAAGCTTCACTTGTATTTTTTACTCTATCTCCCTAAAGAATTGTATTCACTAAAACACATTAATTTTTGATGAATTGACGGTATAATTCAAGTCAATATTCTTTATTATCATGGATTTATTCTACATAATTTCTAATATTTACTTATTTGTATACTCATTACTCTATATTCCTTGAATTCCATTTATACATAAACCAGTTTGGAGAGTGATCATAAAAATGACACTTCCATTATTGAGTAAGGAAATATTAACTATCCATATGTTTTTTTATTTTATACTGATGATTATTGACTATTAAGGAAGGTTGATTATGTAATGGGGAAATATTTAAATTCCATATAATTGATTAAATATGGATACATATTGATTGATAAAGAATATTGATGATATATTGTATATGATGAATGAATTGGACATGTTTAAGTGATGATTGGGCCCCAAAATTATGAAACCCCTTGATGAATCAAGAATATATCATGAAAAAAAATATAATGGTTATATTTGGGTATATTACATACCATGAAATGGTAATGTCTTTGTATGAGGCTTTAATATTATGTAATATGTCTTAGCATTAGGCTTCGACAGTATGTAAGATGTCTTGGAATGAGGCCTTGGTTGTAAAGATTAAGAAGTTCGAAAATATAAATTTCATCACTATGAGGATAATTATTCATATCCATGTGATTATTTACATTTTTATGTTATCTATGAATGTATTTCATGCTTAATTTATTATTTATTTGGAACATTTAATAATTATTTACTTAGATATATTACTCATGTTTTGTTTCTCTATGTTAACTTCTAATGAACACCACCCTTATTGAGAATTTGAGATCACCCTTTTTATATTTATATTTCCCCATGTTATGAAGAAGATTAATTCATATGATATATATTTAAGGGTATCATGCATGGATAATTTTGTGGGAGATGTTGAAGACTTATTATGGAATAATAAAACCAGGTTATAATGGAAAAAATATCCATTAGATGCGAAAGAAATGGGGATTTCAAGTAAAGTGTTTTCTTAATTACTTAAATCTCTAAACCAAAAATGATCATGGTTATATAAGTGATTAAATAATTTCTTTTTATGTTGTAGTTTTGGATGTTTAAAATTATGTGTCTTAATTTGGTATAAAATATAGTTGTAAAGATAATGTTTGTAGCACTAGATATGGGAGTATGTGTCTAGGATGTCTCATATATACCATTAAATATTGAAGAATTGAATTTTATAACATTAATAACTAATTCATAATATCATAGTGCTTATTGTAACCTTTGATGTATTCTAAAAAATTCCTCCACCAGTGAATAGGTTCATCAGAATGGAAGCACTACCCCTCCTTTATAACTCCTCTATTAGATTTGAATGTATGAGGTAGATTATTACACCCTCCAATATACTTAAAAATTTACCTTTTTTTATAGTTAACACAATAATATATAATGTAATTAACATGTCTTTATCATTTATCCTAAATATGTTGAAGAGATTATGTAAAATTTTAATAAACTCATTAAGGTTATATTTTAAAATAAAATGTTGAAACCTTTATGAAAATGAGTGTAAAATGAAGTTCATATATAGATCAAGAATTAATGGAAATAATACTTGGGAAATTATATAACCAATCATTTTGAAAACCTTAGTGGATACTAATGATGCCTTCAAAACCTTTTTCCTCTCATTCCTTTCTTATTATTGATAGATCATTTTCAAGTTCTCTATTATCTTAAACACATCCATATTATCAAGTTTCTTTAGAAACCTAGTTTCCATGAATACAATCATAAGAGTATAGATATCTAAAAAATAATGCAAATAATTATCATAAGCGTCTTGATACATTTAATTAATGTCTTTAATAATCAGATTCGTAGGAATGGGTTTCTCCAGCACATAGAATATTCCTTATTCATTTATAACAATTCTTAAGTTATTATACCAATCTAAGAATTTTCTTCCATTATATAATGAACTATATTTTTCTTTGAATTAATTTTAATATTTTTGAAAAATATTTTATTATTTGGTCACACAGTTAATTTTGTTTTTTGGCATCATAGGAGATTTAATAAATATTTAATTTTTTAAAAATAATATTTTCAACCTAAACACATGTGAATGAGTTGAATCATCAATATCTCATAAATAGATCCTATGATAGAAAACATATCACTATATTTTTACTCAAAATAGGGAGTTTTTAGTGAGTAAAATTGTAATTTTTTTTTCAAGTTTTATTCCATGGATCAGTTCCTTTTTGGGAAAATTATCTAATTGGATAAAAATCCAAAATCCAAAATTATAAGTACCTATTTAAGCCTATTTAATTAGGGTTATAAACCATCGATGATAAAAGAACCTAGATAGTATTAGAGATCATGTTATTTGTGGAGGGGGATACAAAAAAATTCATATACCAAGGATGAATTATTGAAACATTTATGAATCACTATTGAGGTAGGGAAATGTTTTTTTATTCATGCCGCATTGTTTGTGATAATTGATCAAAAGTCTCATTAGTTATTATTTATCATTTCCATTTATTAATATACTTTTTTTTATAAATTTTTGTATTTTCAAATTACTTGATGAAGAATGGGGGACAAAAAGAGACACCCACCACCACCCCCTTGTCTTTTCCCTTACACCCTCACATTGGGGTGGATTAGATTCACTGGAAGTAGTTAGTAATAGTTCATGTGAGGGTGGTAGGGCCTCCATGTTCACCCATTTATTTCCCTATTCTCTATGACCTTCTTCCCCATCTTCTCCTCAAGAAACACGAATCCCCATTAGACTTCACCATGGTTAGTTATTTAAAGGAATGGGATGTTAGAATATGCACTAAAGGACATAACCATTATGTAGTGTATTAGACCATATTGTGGTGTATGTTGGAAGACATCATGATGTAATGAGAGTCAATATAGCGTGGTGATGTTAATATTAATGCAAGTCATGTGATAACTTGTATGAATCAATCCAATTAATCTCTAATAGATATCATACTCAATTATTCATCATATTATGATGATTTTGGGGAGTTTTACTATCTTCTAAAATCATTTAAATTATAAACTAATTAGTTTTCAATATTTTTGAATATTTCAAGGAGTTGAAACTTGATTGAATTATTTGATAAATTTCTAATAAAAAATATAATTAGGAACAATAATCTTCGATTCTGTAATGCCTATATAACATAATTTGATTCTAAGTGAAAATATTGGATGTGATCCTATGTTATAATTCCTAAAAAAATTATTTAGCCTGTAATTATCTATATTATTTAACTAAAGGTTCTAGAATACTATGGAGAATATAGATACTTTGAAAGCATCAGAAGATTCATACAGGCCATGGATACCGCATAGGCAAGATTCCATTGACTAATTCTTTGTGATCTTGATTAATATTGTGTGAATCTTAAAATGAATATAGCTTCATAGAGTAAGGAATAATATTATTTTTTGCAATTAAATTCATATAGAATATTATATGGTTTCAGGTTTTGGATTTATGTAATCCTACCTTTTTTGAAAAAGTGTTATCCCCTATGAAGCCATATCAATGGTATCTATTACACCATCATAACATTTGGATTGACTATTATAAGGATGAAGAAAACTAATTTTTTTCCAGGTATCATGACATAAATTATGTTTAAATAAGCATTATGCTTTATTTTTTCCACAAACCATGAGTTTAACTAGTTTATAATTGGGATTTTTATTCTTGATGTTATTGCGACCATGAGATAGTTCATATGAAGTGGTCGTTACAAGTAAATATAGAAAATCATGAAAAATAGATATTTTTAATTGATGTATATATACTATAGCCTAGTGATTACTATTTCATGGTGGAATCTATTACTAAGAAAGTCCATGATATAAATATTTTATCAAGATATGCTGTATTTATGAAGTCAATACTGAAATGACTTGGTAACTAGGAATATTTTGATTGAAACTTCTTTACCAAGAAAAACAGAATGACTAAAATAGATGAAACAAAAAACCTTGTCTAAAAAAAATTATTTGGCCAAAATAGTCTAGCCTCACCTGAAACAACATCCCAAAATGACGATTTTTATGATATAGCTAAACTCCTTACACTATTCCATGGTGACAAGTCATTTTAATTGAATTTTAATGAAAATTATATTTTTGTTAAAATTTATGGAATGATAATGAAGAATATGAGGGGGGATTTAAGATAAACCCAAAAAATTTAGTGAAATAAATATAGGTTTAAAGTTCACTTCCATTGTTAAAATACTGTAAAATATAAAATTTTATGTATTGATTTTTGATTAGATCATAATTCTAAACATCAAAGTTTTATGATAATAACCTAAAAAAATGTCTTATTTATGTAAATGGATTCATAATTTATGAATTTTTTATTTTTCTTATAATAAAAGTATTCATAAATGACACATATTTTTAAAATATAATATAGTTCATATTATAACTATGTAAATGATAATATGAAATGTTCATATTGGATAAAAGTATATTATTCATGTTTATCCATTCTAAAATTATAAAGCGTTTATAATTTATTTTTAAATTGTTCATGAATTTTTTCCTCATGCCTATATTTATGAATTTTTCATTTATTTAGTTTATTACTTATATTATTATTCATTAATATGAATGTTATAATATTAATTTTAATGTATGATTTAATTTAAAGTGTTTAATCCACCTCTATAAATTGTGATGCATTTATTTAAGGAGTTAAATTCTTAGTATGATAAATGAATTAGTTTTCTTCTTACTTTATTTTGGATTATACTTAGTTATGTTTTTTAATTTAGAAAATAATTATAGTTTATACATACTCGCTGTTAGATTTTTTGTGGCATTGAGGTCACTATTAAGTAAAGAACCTTGGGCAGAGGGACTTTTAGAAAGACTTCTCACTAGCTTAGAGGCATATTCCTTATTTAGAAAAGTGGGAGTTGGCTCCCTATCACTCCATTATTACTCTTATAGGGGTTATTAATTACCTATGATTCCAATCACATACATGAAATGACTTCATATAACCTATTCATGTGTTGTATGTGGATATGTGTAAATATAGTTGGATTTTAATTTAGGTTAATAATAAAAAATATGAGTTTTGTAAAAATTTACAGATCATTATGGTATGAGAACATTTATTTGGATGAAGGAATAGAGATTCAAAATATATCATAATAATTTTTCATACATGTAAGGGGAATAAATGTGACAAGATATTGATATTAAATCCCTTTAAAATGCTAAGTGTTAAATTTATTCAAAATGAAAAACTTATCAAAACCTTAATCATTCAATACGAGTGACCCTAACTATTAGGTGACTATAAATTATCTTGTATAAAGTAAAAAAATTATAGATGATGGTTATGTGACTATATCTTTTGTGAGGTTTGGTTTACACTTAGTTATGAAATTCTAATTGTTAGGATACCAAAAGAATAAAGTTGATATAATCCTTATGAAGGATTATAAAAGGAGTTTTCCACTCAACTATCCCAAAGTCATATTTAATATTATTGACATGTTTTTCTAATATATATAGTCGTGGATTATTTTATGAGTCTAGATAGGACATGATATAAGGAAATATTTATCATTTCCTACTAATATATTTGTTTTAATTTGTAAGGGTTCATCATTTTAGTGTGGGAATATTGAATAAAATTCATTATTAAATGAATATAAAAATTGATACTTATGATGAAATGTTTGCTTATATTTTGAAATTTTCACTATCAGTGATGGTTGTTCTGGTTCCAGTTCAGGTGATGATGGTCATTCATGTGATGTGGTGACAATGACAGTGGTGTGGATAATTTTTCTTGGTCAGGATTCAGAGGGACGATGTACATGGGTTGGGGTTGGAGGTGAAGATGTTGATTTCTATCTATGGTTTTGGTGATTTTTTATTCTTCTTGTGGTGGCGACTAAAGTAATTTTTTTGCTTCAGTGATGAGTTTAGGATGACATTTTTTTAACGATGGGGACGATGATGATTGTCTTACTAGAGTGTTTTGTGCGGGAAATGACTCTGTTGATGTGATTCTTACTGTCTTGATGGGATACATCGACAAGAGTGATGGGAGGTCGATTGGTTTCTGAAGGCATATGGATTGAGGTATTTACATCAATAGTGGAACCTTGCTCGATGCATCTGATGTATTTTAGATTTGAATTTTGAAATTTGAATGTTTAATTTTTGAATCTGGGTTTCAGTCTGTACTGTGTAATCGGTTTTTGGGTTTTTTCTTTGTGAAATATGTTTGGGTTCCCACTTAACCCTTTAAAATTGTTTTATTTTTAAAATACCAGAAAAAAATTTTGGAGGATACTTATCTAATAAAATATTATGTTAAGATAAATGAAATCATCATAACTAAATATTAATTTGATATCAATATTAGATAAAGATAAGTTTAATGAAAATAATTTCTAGAATAATATAAAAACATAATAATTATAGTTAATAATTAATGAAAATTATATATTTTAGATAAATAGACTTTAATAGTAACAAAATATTGAAGTTATTAAACAAGTGGATTGATATTCTTATGAGAAACACAGATTAATTCACTTAAGGTTTCAAAGGAATTGTTTACATGCAATATAATCAAAGAGATTATATTATATTTAATATGATTGTATATGTTAAGGACTTGGAGATATTGGAGGTTTCCTTTAAGGAATGATATAGATATGGAATTAATTATGGAATTATTATAGGAAAAATTTCAATAATAATTAATGATTTCTAAATATGTTTACACTTTTCACAAATTATTTTAGACAGATGAGAATGACATGGAATATCTAGGTTCTAGTGATGTATTAATAGTACCGAAGGGTAATTTTTTAAGCCATATGAAGAATATTCGATAGTCCAATCATTATCCTAGTTTATTGAAACCAAAAATAGGTGTTAGGTAGGAGGGGTAGTCTTTCCATTAGATAATTTCTTACAAAATACTTGTAGAAGTTTAAGAGACACAATATAGAGTCTATAATATGTATTATTTTTATAGAAAAAATTATTTGATTTTGAAGGGTATATATACCAATGTAATGTTTTTTTATTTTCCAAACACTTTTAAGGGGAAAGTGAGAACCCTCACAAATTAACAGTTTCAAGAATAAAGGTATTAATTTACAGTTATTGTAGTTTATATTCAAATTTAGTAGAAAGGGTTGTTTTTATTCGATGTTTGGAATGAAAAAGAAAATTTAAATTTCAAATTGATCTAAATAAAATATTTTTATAGTAATATCATTAATCTTCTATGAAAATAAATGTTGTTTGATAGAAATAAGTATTATTAATCACACGAGATGATGATTTTATTGTAGATGGTTTACAATTAATCAAATTTCATAACATTATTTGAAAATCAGATAAGGATAAAATTATCTCAATCCAAGATAAAAAAAGTTCATCCATGATGTTTGTTAAAATATGAGAGAAAGAGCTCCCAATACCTTGAATGAAATATTTTATATAATAAATTCTTATTATTAGAATAATTCTTCAAAATGATTGTATATCATATTAGATATTGTTAGTATTAGTTTATTTTATAAATATTCCAACTGAGATGAAATATGTGGTACTTTTTAAGCATATGTGAATTTTTGTATCTTAAAATGATATTTTGAAGAAAATATAGTATCTAAGAGTCCAATGGGATTGTATTTAGAGTTATATAAGTATAGGTATAATAAAAAAATATTATTATAATCAAAATTCAATGTAAAAGTAACTTAATATCCTAAAAGGCTTTAGTGGTTGGGTTTTATTAGATAGTTACATAGAGTTATGATATAATTGACATATATATGTAATGAGTTTAACAAAACACTAAAATTATAGTAAACATAATCCCTATCTATAAGTTTATCATATGTGATATGATTAGATGAGTTGCTTAGTATGGTTTTATTATTATTCTTAAAAAACATTAAAAAAATGAAATGTATCATGTTATAAAAAATATAGTCTCTAATGTATCATTATTTTATATTTGATGCATATATTTCATGAAGTGAAATAATAAATGACATCTCAATGTTTGAATTTGAGTTATCCCTAACCGATATTTTTCATGGAGTATAATAAATTGTGATAAAATGTTAAGGTTAAAATAGTCGGGATTTTGTATTGATATACAAAAATATGATCATGGGGAAAAAAGTTTTATATAGTGGATAACCCACAAATTATTCCACATAGAGCTTTGTAAACTATGTATTTACTATGCCAATAGTGCATGCTTCATAGTGAATCCCCATACCTAAGGTTGGAAATATACACATCTTGAAAACCCTTATACTTTGATACATTTCTTATTAAATCATTTATTCTTAGATAATCTGGGGTGGTTAGGTGTGTTACATATCATGTTTTCAGTTCAGATTTAACCAAGATGGGTTTTGTCAAATCATATGATTAGTATTACATTCAGCCCTTAATTGAGATAGATTCAGGAAGTGTATGACCATACCAAGATAAGTCACATGTGATTTTGTTTTATAGAAGGATAAAAGAAATGTGATGGTCTCATCCACATAGATGAATGACATGTGATGTATTCATCAACTTGGTTAGTTTATACTCAAAGACTCAAGAATGTATGGGTAGGCTATAAGGTATTTAAATTCTTTGTGTCCCATGGTTATTAGATTTTGTGGAAAAAGGGATTATATGATAATATATACTTTTCTATGATATAATTAGTGGAAAAAGGTATGGAGATACATGTGTTTGATAGAGATTATTCTAGATAACTTTATAGTTTGAGTATTAATAATTATTTGATAGAGGATTATCTATTCTTAAATTTATGGATTTGAGAATTCATAATTATTTTCAACACTAAAATGTTCTATGGGCTCTCACTTTTTGTTTGTGAAAATCGAAATCAAGTTTATGAAACTTTGAGAGCAACCATAAATGTTTTTAGAGGATATATAGAAGATATTATTTTTATATTTTCCTTAGTTTTTATATTTTATGTAACATGTGGTGAAAAGGTACGATAGATTTTCCAAAAGGCGTTTGGAAATATCCAAAAGAATTTTCGAATATGGTTTTACAAAGTTGTTACATATGATGTCACATAAGGTTAAAATGTGCTAAGTCTTTAGTGGAAGTGTGAGTTATTTAGAATATGTAATAAAAGACATAACCATTACTTACTGGATTAAACCACATCATGTTGTATACTGGAAGTCACCATGATGTAATGGGAGTCATTACACCATGGTTTTGTGCATGTTTACATATGTTATGTGATAATATGTGGGACTTGATCCAATTAATCTCCAACTTCTATCTTACTTGTTTATTCATTATATGATGATGATTTTGATGATTTTTAACATATTATACATTCATTTAAATGTTATATGAATTAATATATAATTAAGAAAAATGTTTTAAGGATTTGAAATCATGAAGAACATTTTAAGAAATGACTTATAAATGTATGGAAAAATATTTGGTTTTTTGTTGCGTATATAACATAGTTTGATTCCAAATAAAATAATAATATTTTATTATACATTATAACCACTCAAAGATTATATTATTTTTCTCTAAATTCTATTTATTCTTTAAGTAAGGATTATATAAAACCTTAGATAAAGAGAGATGCCTTCTAAGTGCAAGAGAATCATACAATCTATGATCACGCTAAAGGAAGGAGTCCTTTCACTACTTATTTTTGTTCTCAATAATTATCATGTGATTCTTGGAAATGTTAAATCATCAAGGAGTAAAGAAAACTTTTATTTCCTTATTTCTATATTCAATCAAATATATATTGAATATTTTGTGGTTTTAGGTGTTGGGTTGATGTAATTATGCTATAATCGCATAAGAATTATCCCCTATGAAACCATATCATAGAAATGATATTGGGTGGACCATTTAGAATCATGTTGATGGTTTTAGGTGTATGGAGTTGTGAGTTATAGTGTTGGGCAGTGGCTTCAGTGAAAAACATGAGAATATACAAAGGAAGTGAGAAATATAAGTTTGGGTGAAAAAAGGGTGTCAATAGTGGGGAAAATGATGTGGCTTGGGTTTTAACTAGATGGAAAAGGAATAAGTAGTATGAAATATAGTAGGTGTTAAACCGGACGGTGATATTAGAACTATGGTCAGACTTAGTGGGTGTGATTGGGGTCAGAAAATGTGGATATAGAGGCTAGGGGGTCATAAAAAGGAGAACATAGTCATATAACATGTAGACATTAGGAACACACCATATCTCACTATATTATAATGGTTAGGGTTTGATGGAGTGTATAAAAGTCACATGATTTTTGGTTTCCAAACATACACTATGTTTGTTTAAGGAACATGAATGGGTTATGCGAAGTGCTTCCAAGTTCCCCTTTTAAGTGAACACAATATGTGTTTGACAATCACAAGTTTTTTTCAGATAAAATTATTTTATTGGGGCCATAAATCACACTAATTTATTATATATGATTCAAATAGTGTTTATATAGTATTCACACACCATGTACGATTACATGAAATGACTCCGGTCTTGGTAATAATTGCTAATTTATCCTTGATATTTAAAAGTTATTTTTGGATGAGGACACAATGTGTATGCCGAATGAAATAACTAGGTGAAAATAATAAATTTACAACTAAATGATAAAGATATAAACATCATTTCAAGAATAAGTAAAAACCATGTAATATCCATTTACTGATGTTTTTGCATATTCTAGCCCAGGTGTCAGAATTAGACCTAAAAATAATCCATTTTGAGCGTTTTCCCACATAGAATGTGATGGATTGACTATCCTTATCAGTGGGGTTTATTTATATGGTTTTGATGGAAAATAAAGTTGTTTAATTATGGAGAGGTTCCAATAGGTTTCAATAAAATCATTCAAATTAGGAATGGGGTAAAAATTCCTTTCAAAACAAACTTATGTTCGAGAACGGTCACTCATAAAATAAATGATGTTTAGGTGCTACCTAGTGTATTAGGGTGTGGTCCTCTATCGATGTACTTGGTACTCCCCCATGTATCGGGGTGTAGACCTGTACTATAAAATGGGTATTTAAACTCCCTATGTGGAATGATCATAAAAGATTACAATAAACCATATAAATGAGGAATGTAAGGTAGAACCCCATGTGTTTTGGTGTGATACTTTATCCATGTAGTTGGTACACCCCTATGTGTTTGGGTCCCCCAATATAGATTTATATAGCCCTTGAATATTCATCTTAACCTTTATATAACATTATATTACTTCAGTGATACCCTTTCATAAGTGTTGGTTCTTTAGAGTTACCTTTATATAGATTTTAAACATCCTTGATAACACTTATGAAACATACAAAACAAGGGTTTAACTTTATATAGGTGGGTCTTACCTTTACGTAATATTAAGAATTTATGAGATACATTTAAACATGATGAAATATATTGAGATTACCCTTATTCAATGGATTTCTACCCTTACATAGAGTTTTAGAACACCAAAATACCTTTACATACCTTATCACAGTGAATATACTATATGAAAAAAATTTAGAATAATTACATGAACAAATATCAGATGGAAAACATGAATAAACTGGATTGGTCATGCCATCTTGATTGATCACATGTACAAACTCAATCATCCATGAAGATGAAAAGTCACAACAATGTATTGAACACATGACCAACTATCAGATCGACCATTTCATATGTAATTGAATGTTTCATAAATAAATCAGTAATCCACTCATGTAATAAACTGTGCTGTCAAGAAATTGACTATATGGCCATTTTTCATAAATTTATTTGGAACTTTCAAACTTCATGCATTTTGAACTAAGGCACCATAAAACCATTTTTCTATAAACCATTGTAGAAATGAATTCCAATTTATTAGTAAATGTATTTATCATGAAGATTAGTTAATAAATCATTATACTTAAACCTGTATTGATTGAAAATACAACATCATCCTCTACAGTTCAATAATCCCCTCTTTTGGATTTTTTGTCAATACCATATATTTATCCCCCCTTATTGACAATAGGGGATCAACTTAAACTCTTTAAAGTAGATGAATCTTGAATCAATTAGATACAATTATACACTATCATGATCATTATAGAAAACAAGATTGATTCAATCAATCGTAAATACTTTCCATAAAATGAATCATCTCAAACATTCCCAAAATTCATGCATATGCAACAATAATAGATAGTAAAAGATTTCCCAGATTCTTGCCTACACAGATCGACACACATATTAAAAAAATCACATATAAGAGAATCAACTCACTCCTACAAAAATCCTCCCCTTAATAATTTTAATAATATTAAATAGATGATAAAACTAAAATAGGGATATAACTCAATGAGAGAGGGTAGTATTTACTCCCATTCATAGCCTTATCTTCTCGAATGGATTATTTGTGAAAGTTTTAGTAAGAATATTATAAATTTTTCTTTAGAGGGAACAAATTAATGTCTTAGAATACCCTATTCAACATCCCCATTCATAAAATGAATGTTTTTCTCTTTTTTTACAAGGAGTGTTATAATATTATTTTGGATAAGTTTATAATACATTAATTTTCACAACCTATAATTATAGGTAACCAACTTCAATATTCTGTTTATGTAGTTATTTCTTTATCCATATTATTTTTTTCTCTACCAGTAGTGAAACTACACGCTCTAAATTAGTAGATCATAGTGTAACTGAGGTTTGTATCTTGGAATTTCATGAAACACATATTCTAATAATAAAAGAAAATCCACCATATGTAGATTTCCTATCATCCAAAACTCCTACCTAGTTATGATAAAAAAAATCCTCTCCAATATAGCTCACATATATTCTTATACATATGAAAAAATTTAATGTATTTGAAATATATCTGAAGATTCACTTTGAATCTAATAGATTTTATTCCTTAGGATAAGATTAGATCCTCATGTAAAGAGTCAAATAATATACTATATTTGGTATAGTGGTTGTCAAATACATAATAATTCTAATTAATATTCTAAGTTACTTATCCTTAATAATATTACCTTCATCATCCATGCCAATATTTTTACCCATTAGAATGGGTATTGGAACCCCTCTATCCCCATCCATGTCAAATTTCTTCAATATATCTTTAGCATATTTTCTTTGAAAAAAAATTTCCATATGATGCTTGGTAAATTTGAAATCTTAATAAAAACCTATTTTCTATAATAATTGAAATTTAAAATCATTATTTTATGTTCCTTGGGAAATCCTAACACTATATTTAATCATTAATAGTTAAAAATATATCATCAATATGTAATTCAGACTTTATTTGAAACTAATTTAACATTCTAATCAAGCTTATTTTTGAAAACCCATTTGTATCTAATCACATTATCTCCAATGGGATGAGAAAAAAAATCCAAGTTACATTACATTAAATATATTATAGTTATTAATTTAAAGTACCAATATACTCTTTATGGTCAAAGTAATCCTCAATTATCCATGGTTCAACTTTTGACAAAATACTGGTATGACTAGTTTTCATGATCTCCCTTCTTATTTGCACACCTTGATTCTAATTACCAATAACATTCTAAATATTGAAATGTTTTTTTAGCCTTTTATTTTTATCTTTAGGCATAAATTATCTCTCTTTATCACTATAAAATGATTAATCTAAATCATCACTTTGAATCTTTGTGTTTTTTGTATTTTCTAGAACATGTTCTACAAGGAAAACATTATCATCATATTCTAAAATGATAGTCTTCATAGTTCATTATTTTCAAAAACTAATATGTTATATGTATCAATAATTCTTTTAATATTTCTTATTGTAACACTTGTAATATTTTACATTTTACGTATACCCAAGAAATATTCCATGTCCATTATTATCATAAAAAATCTCTCAACTTCTATCTTTTTTCTTGATCAAGCATGGACTTCCAAACACACAAAATTTTTTAAAATTTGGATTCTTTTTAAACTACATCTCATAGTGGGACAGGTCTATGTTTTTAATTAAGAGACATTAGTTCTAAATTATTCTATTAGTTTTAATATCCTATAACTAGTAATAACTTAAAGTGTCATGTTTTTCTAGAATAGTTCTATTCATATCGACAAGACTCCAATTCCTCCTTTTAGCCATTCCATTTTGATGAGGTGTATATAAAGCACTGTATTCCTATATTTTGTCATTTTTGTTTAGTTATTCAGTGAACTATCCATTGAAATATTCACTCCCATTATCTAAACTCAATATTTTCAAGTGAAGTCTTGTTTTCTTCTCTATAAGTCCGATAATAATTTTGACTCAATCCAAGGCCTATGATTTTTATGACATGAGCATGATGCCTTCCATCCTTATGAAATGATATATTAAATAAATGAAACATATTTATCTATCTTTTGAATTATTAGTCATAAGACCACACACATCACAATGAATTGGTTCAAGATTATTTAATGTTTAGATTTTTACTACCAAATCTGTCTTAGTCACCATTTTCCCTTTGTGCATACTTTATAAATAGCGATGGTGTATTCTTCCTATAAGGGACAATTTCTCATATATTATTCTTGGATCATACTATTCATATTATACTATCCAAGGTGAAGAACCCTTCTCTTCCATAATTCATTTTCTACCTTTCCTACTTAAGAAACAACCATTATATTTTTCTCTAACTTGAAACAGAGTTCCTGGGGTTCTCAAACCCATTGTAAAAACAACCCCATATTTAATTTTTTTATCATGAATCCATTTTTCCTAAAAATAACCTCATTCATAGTGTCAAAAAGTTTTTAAACACTAAAAAAGTTACGATTTTTCCATCAACAAACAAAACAATATCTTAACTAATTTTATTTTTTCTAATGTTAACTATTACAAAACCTTTGATCTTAAATGATCTATCATTACCAAATGTGAAAACTTCTCCCTAATATTTCTCAACATTATTAAGATTATTAAAATCACCTATAATGTGAGATGAACACCCACTATCTAGAATTTATGGTTTCTTTAATTTACAGTCTTTAAAAGTATCTTCAACCATATTTTCATAATTCCCAGACTAACTTTGATATTTGGTTATTTAAAAAAATCTAACATATATTTAGATAAACCAGGATAATGGTAATAAATACATCTTAGTTGTGTCATTATTCATCAAAATATTCCAAAGACTTCTAGAAATAATTCTACTCTATTTATTATTTGAACATTTATTTAAAACTATTATTTCTTTGGATGAGTTTTCACTTGTTCTTATTTTATCCCAAATGATTTTTTTTCTATATTCTTAGATTAGGAAGTGATATAGTGGCCCAATCTTCTTATACATAAATATTACATCTATTTAGATGAATATTCAATACATAACAATATGATCCATTATAGAACCATAAAGTTTTAATGTCTTTGGATAATAGATATAAAATATTATTAATTTATGAAAGATATAAAAAATATATCATAAATATATTAACTTATAGTATACTTCAAAGGAATAGGCTATTAAAAACATTATTCATAACCTGAGGAAATGAAACATATGAAAAGAGTGAGATAAAATTCTATGTAAATGTGAATATGGGAGATATCAATAAATGATTATATGAACGAATAAGATAATCATAAGGGTATGAGGTCATGTCCAAAACTTAAAAATATCATACCAAATATAACACAGATAACAAACATGTGTAATAACATGAAAAATTATCATTTCAAAAGACATGGTTCATAAGAATGAGAACTCATCATAACTCAATCATGAACCATAAGTTTATATCATAAATGTGTGTGTGGATACATAATAAGTATAGAAAATATTTCATATGTCAAGGTTATTATAACATACCATAAGATCAGGCATCAAAACCTTTTTTCTATAATTGATCAATCAAATTGACTTGTTATCTATAATAGATCAATAACATTGACTTGTTTCCCATAACATATCAAGCATATATAATTGTTTCCCATAGCTATATATCATGAGATATAATACTTTACCCAATGAATTAGAGGGAAATATAGTTCCCACCCATCACATAATCAAAACCATGAATTATTTGTGCCACATAACCAAGGTATATTTTTTTGATGAATAGAGATACCATTAAAATATCATTAAAACCTTATTGAGAAAAATAATCTTCTAAATTTAAAAATCACTTTTCAAAATCTAAAAACTACACATGAAACAAATAACCCATTTTATTTGAAAATAAACTTATAAACTTGTGAATAATGCTTCAAATAATTAATCCATCATTATGGTTGGAAATTAAATTCACGAAATATAATTTAAAAATATTAATTTCATAAATTCAAAATGTTCCTCATTCAGAAAATGATAAAAATATTCCCTTGAAAACATTTTTAAAAAAAGTAAAAGATGCATGAAAATATATTTAAACAATAATTTTAAAGTAGTAAAAATTTTATTGAAAACATTTTTAAAAAACATGGATATGGAAGATAAATATAAAATAATTCTCCCAATAGAGAATTAAACACAAATAATCCTGAATATTTTTGAGATTATAAAATAAAACAATTAACACTATGGTAACATTTGAAGAGTAATACCTATGAAACAAATAACATTATATGGATATATAAATACCGAAAAATTTCAAAATAAGTATCATAAATCAAATTTAATAGATTTATATAAACCATATAACAGAAATAAGTGGTGAATATGTTATGTGTCCTAGGAAAATAAAAGTGAGATAAAAATCCCTTACCTCATGTATTGATATTATTTATTCATGTTCAAACCTCCTATATAATAAATATGAATTTATTAAAAATAGATTCCATAAAAATATTAATATCTATCATACCATATATTATTTATTTATGGCATTTTATCTTTTATTTATTAATAATTTGTTTTCCAAATAACTGTTCTGGGTGATAACTACTTCGTTTTCCAAGCATGTTTCGATTTATTAGCCTTTGTCCATATACTTTTATCATGGTTATATAATTTATATAATTTTAATAATTTTATAAAAATCATATATATTAATTATATAAATATTTATACTCATTCATAAAAACTATTTTTAGAAAAATTAATTACACCATTCATGGGGACGGTAGGATCTATGTACGCATGAACACTGTTTCTATTTTTCGACTGATGGGATCAAAGAAAGGAAAATAATAATTAAAATTTAATGAATAAATATTATATCATATATATCATATATATTCATAAAATTAATCCTTATTACCATCTAAATAAAATAAAAATGAAAATTGAATCACATCGCACTATAGAGGTGGTAGTCCACACGTACGCACGCATGACGTTATATTTTCCCAAAGGATTGGATGATAATAAGATAGAAATTATATTATTATTACATAATTATAATAATTTCATTAATATTATATAAAAATATTAAACCCATCATAATAACCATCCATAATTTATAGCAATGAAAAGATAATTGTATTGCGACATGGAGATGACAAGTTGTACGTACGCATGGGTGATATTTTCACATTTAATTTGATAGGAAAGAGGGAATATAATGGTATTTTATTAATCATAATAAAATTTATGAATATTTAGGAGAAATAATTTATTAATTTATGATAAATAACATAGATTTATTTTAGTTAAATAAGAGTAGAAAAATAAAGTGACCGGTTATGGTGATTACCTCTTCTTCGAAACAATTCCTCTAGATATCCTCTAAATGGCTATAGGGTTTGTATTTTGGGAATACCATAACCTATATAATGTTAACAGGGAATTGGAGAAGATAGATTGGTAGATTTTGGTAGATCTAGAAGGCTCCAATTGGTGCAATTAACTAAGGGATTATGGTCCCTTTTATAATTGAGGTGAGCGGTACTTTTGGAGTTTAAAAAAGGATTATATTATAATAAATTAATTCTCAATAAAAATACCTAAAAATGGAAATTTATTTGATGGTATGGTTGTATATGGTTGTAATCACATCAAAAACATAATTTGGACATGTTTTGGTGTAATTTTAAACCTTATCAATTTGATTAACCGTTAGTTAACCTATTTTAATTTTAACTACAACAACAACTTTTTCAATATTAAAAGGTTGTGAGTTTTACTTATAAGGTGAAAATTAGACAATAAATTTAAAATTTATTAAATTTTAGGCAATATCATAACCACATTATATTATTTTAATTTTTCTAAAAAAATAATTTAATAAAATATTATTTTTGATAAAATATCATTATTGTAAATTTTGATACTATTCATTTAATTTAACTTTATATACACCAAGAAAAATAGGTAAATAGAATATAATTCTTAAAAACCTCCCTAATATGTCACATGAATCTATAAAATTAACGGGATATATTAAATATTTAAAATTATTTCAATTTTAATTTTGTTAATATCATTTATTATATTTTATTATTATTTAGGGAAACACTTCATCGGTGATACATAAGAAACTTATGTAATTATATAATTAATAAATATTAAAAATAAATTTATATCATGAAATAAATTTTATTAATATTAAAATATAAAATATTATTATTTGATAACTTACTTTTTCCCTATATGGACACATAAGATATATTAAAAATAGAGTGACATTTTTTTACATTATTTGGTTTAAATAATATATAAGTCATTTTCATGGGAAAATGTACATTAAACTAACAAAATTAGATAATAAGATGAAAAAGGTATATTTACATTCATCTAATAAGAATTAGGATGAAAAATTATAGTCTTATCACTTTTTTTTTAATTTAGTTTAACCTGATTTACCTTATTCTGAGATGATAAATGTAAAGACCCAAAATTTTGTTAATGAAAATTCCTCTTGATCTAATTAAACGTATCATTATGTAAAATGGTTTTATAAAATATACACTTATTTGGTTTTATGTTTTTGGATTTCAAAATACCATTATGAATTGTTACCATTGCTAATATAGCTGTTGAACAGTGATAAAATGGTTATTATAAATATAAGGCTTTAACAAATCCAATTTACTCAGAGAATAGAAGCGACGACCTCATCCAGTAGACTTTCCCCATACGAAGACTATTTTTCGGAGCTTGGAAAGGAGGTGGTGTCATTGGGCTTCTCTCTTGATCAAGCCCAAGCCGAGCTTCAACATGTTAAGCTCGAATAGAACCACCTATGGGAGAAGTGGAAGTTGATATAGATTACCACCTGAGCGATGTTATCCGAGCCAACCCAAGAGTCTGTCACCATCGCACTCCTTACCCTTCAGTCCTATGAGAGTGTTATAAGGGTTTATGTAACAATACATCAACACTATGATTATGTGCATTATTTTTCTATATAAAAATTAATATACAGTCATTTTATTATTGTTACTTTGCTAATATTTTTTAACAAAAAATAACATTTATTTTTTATTAAGAAATCTATTTTTATAAATTTATGGATTTCTGAATTAAATAATATTTTAATTAAATATTGTTTCTAAATTATTTTTTATTAAATATAAATGAATGTATAAATATTATGAATACAATTGTGATTTTTATTAGGGTTTGAAAGCTATTTTTGTCAAAACCCATGAATTTTCGATAAATGTATGTTTCTTTAAAAGTAGAAATTAACATATTTAGAAAATTATTTAGGTAAAATGAATATTATTTTTAGTATTAGGGAATATAAATTATCTAATAGTTAATTTTTCATAATTTTTTGAGAGAGTTTAATTTTTGGTTAAAAATTTAAATATCGTTTAATTATATAATGCGTTTTATGACATCATAATGACACAATAGTGTTTTAATAAAATACTATAAGTGTGATTTTCTGACAATATATATCTTACCATTAAAATAATTCCATTTTATGTTTATTTTATTTATTTTACAATGCCTTAGTTGACCCTCCCGGACTTATAAAACATTTTATCTTTTTAAAATGATTTCCTTGAGAATGTGACTCACCTTCCCATAAGAAATCCTAATATTTTAAGAAGTTTGTACATTGGACTTAAAAAATATATTTTTTCAATCCCATTTTGAAAAAACCATGGGGTTGTTTTTGGTTTTGATTTTTTAAATGTATATGGTCCAAAACCTAAATAATAAAGAATTCCCTCTCTTTTTCCTATATAAACCTACCCAAGATACCACTTAATCTTCACTCAAAGACCTTATATATTGACTAACCTTTCCCTCCTCTCTCTATAATTATCCCAAGGAACACCAAGCTCCTATAAAGCCTCTATCAAGCCCCTCCCAAGCCTTTTGGACCACACTTCCCTGTAAGGGATTCCTTCCTTTCCCATTTTATCCAAGTTTCTTGATATTGTTATGTAATTTTATTTTCAATTATAAATTTTGTGGTATGATTTATAATCTCCCCCATACTTCCCTATTTATGTTAAAATTATGAGATACCCCTTTATCTCTCCTTAATGCCTCCCATGTACACCTGTTACCATGCAGAAATTCCATTTGGAATTTCTCTCTCCTCATTTTCATTCAAACAATTATTATGTATTATGAATCTAAAATTCCATTAATTATATTGGGAATTATATCTATATGAACACCATTACTTTTAATTTCATATACTTATGATGAGACACCCCTTTCTCTCTCATCTATACTTTTTATAAATTCTTATGTCACGCCATTATGCGGCCGAAATTGCACTACGATTTTTCCAAAGCCAAAGTCATTGTGTCATGAATACCATGACCATTTCTCTATCATGGGTATTCACCTTTATAAAAATTTAATGATTTATTATAGGGTTTCATGTATGAATTCCACATTCATTTATAATGTAATAAATTATGATCTTTAATGATTCCATATTATAAGATCCATGTGGCACACCTACGCATGAAATGAAATGTTTAAGAAGGGTGCGCCCTAATAGTGATCCAATACATTGGGTAAAGATTAGTATCATGATATTTCAAGTGAAATTAGGGTTTACTCATGCTAATTCATGTGACATGAGGTTTTACTCATTCTCCATGTGAAATTAGCCTTGGATCATGCTAATACCATGTTAAGTGTTGTTGCCACATTTCTTTGTTATGATAATCATGCAATATCTTGCCTTTATGTTCAAGTTTCATTTATGATCCATTAATATTACTACTACATAAAATTTATTATATTCTTAATTTTATGACTTTTTTACTCCCTTATTGGGCTTTATGGCTCACCCTTTTCTTATGCATGTCCTCAAGTTATCCCATGCAATGCTAAGTTCGAGGGAATATAGTGGGAATGTAAATGAAGTTTTCAATAAAGATGTAATGTTTCACATTTTAAGTCATTATGTGATGTTATTAATACCCAAAGAAACTAGACCTCTAAATCTTATATATTGTATCAAGTGAAATATTTATGTAATAAATCATGTTTAATTGTGTAATAAAAACTATGGTTGTTATAGTTAGTATGAGAGGATATGTTTAGTTATTTTTGGGGTTAGGATTAGAAAACCCTAGTGAAAGCCTTTGGGATAAGACTAATTATAATAAAAACATACCTATGTTTTGGTGAGTATTTAGTAATTGGTTTATCAAGAAAATACATCCTTTTTTGGTTACGAATAGGTAGAGGTGGCTTTGGAACAGGTGTACCTAGGAGTGAAAACTCTAAAAAGGAGTTTTGAGCTTGACATGGGGAATCCTAGTACATCAAAATGGACCTTGCTGAACACTTGTTTACGACACTCCTAGTGGATTTGATTTGGTAAATTCACAATCATAGTATGAACCATTATTAAGGGAATAATAATTTTTCCTAAGAATATAGGTTGGAAAGTAGATCATGGGTAACATAGATTGAAGCCTACAGATTCATAATTTAAGGAAAAAAAAGTTATTTATAAGTCACCAGTATTTTTTCCTTAGATTACCATTTATGTGTTACCCCTAAATTTCCTTTTATTCTAGAAAATGTCTGGTAATAGTTGGACTCAGGCTAACAAACAATGTGAAGATCATTATGATGACTATTCTAATGAGATTCCCAATCCAATGAGAGTTGGAATTGGAAGCTTTTTCACGAAAAACTCTCAGTTAACTCATGATTTGAATATAAACATGGGTCAAGAGGAACGTTCAACCCCCTTAATAAATAACAATTCACAATTGAGAGCTTCATGAGACAAAGGCCTCATACTTTTAATGGATAATCTGATCCCTCAATCGCCAAACAATGGATCAAATCCATTGAAAAGATATTATCTATCCTTAAATGTTTCAAACAAGAGAAGGTACTTTTGGATGCTTATCGTATGGAGGGTGAATCTAATCAATGGTGGACGTTGATAAAAAAATACAAAGCCTGAGGAGGATATCGAGGTGTTGGAATAGAAGTATTTCTAGAAAATGTTTTTCGACAAATATTTTCCCCGCACCCACCAACTTAAGATGGAAAAGGACTTCCTTTCCTTCAGGAAAAAAGATGACGAATCAATCAGAGCGTACAATGAAAACTTGACAATGATTTTATGATATGCCTCTGGCTTGGTCGTTACCCCCAAATTTAAGGTTGAACACTTCTTTTTTGGGATGAAACCTAGCCTACAAAAAGCTATAGTGATCCGAGGCTTTGAGATCTATAAGGAAATTATCTGATGTTCCCTCAAAATCTAAATGGAGATCGATGAATATCAGGGGTATCACGGGGATAAGAAGCGTAAGTTGGAATTCAATTCTGGCGATATGATATATAAATCTAACGGTGTTAAGAAAATCCAGCACCCCACTTGCCAAAGGCGCAGAAAGAAGCACCCCAGAAATTTCCTGAAGGGGACGAGGAAATTCTTTAGGTGTGGAAGATAAGGTCACCTATACATTAAATGTCGACAAGAAAAACATGCGGTTGCATTAGAGGAGTGGAACACTCCATTCAACCCTCAATGTTTTGTTCATTGTTTCAACTATAATGAACTAGGGAACCTTGAAAATTAGATCCATAAGATGAGGGTTTTCGGAGGCAAACAACAACCACTGAGGAATGAAGGGTGATCTTTTTCCATCACTACTACCAAAGTGAACCCCAAAAACAAAGTAGTGATCGGTAAGATAGTTATTCCTTAAATAATAGAGAACATACTTTTTGATTCTGGTTCTATGCATTCTTTTATACCATGAAAGCTTAGTAGAACAATCCCAACACCACCAAAAATCATAGAAGTAAAGATGATAGTGATAATGGAAAATGGGGAAATCATTGCATCCCATGTATATAACTCCACCCTTGTCACAATATGTGGACTAATCCTTCCATCGAACCACATCATACTCCCTCAGGGTGAATTTGATGCAATTCTTGGCATGGATTGTCTTTCCTTATATACATCCAACATAAATTTCTCTGAGAGGGGAATCACTCTCCATATGGTGAATCAACCCCCAATTCTATACAAGTTCAAGGCGGAGGATGAATCTTCTTTAGCACCATCATCTCAAGCGTGGATATTATTGACCTATGACCACATGTATCTAGCTCAGATGATTGAGTATAAGGAAGCAACCATCCTTGAAGACATGCCTATTGTGAGAAAATTCACTAAAGTGTTTCCCGAGGAATTTCCTGGTCTTCCTCCTAGAAGTGATGTTGAATTCTCAATTGAAATTATACCTGGGGTGTTTCCAATATCCAAGACTCTGTATTGAATGGATGTTGTGGAGCTTGAGGAGCTGGAGAAACAACTATAGGATAATCAAGGTAAAGGGTTTATATGACCAAATGCTTCACCATGGGGTGCATCGATCCTCTTCGTTAAGAAGAAGGATGGATCAATGTGCCTTTGCATTGATTATCGTGAGCTCAACAAAATCACGATAAAGAAAAAGTACCATCTTCCCCGAAATGATGGATTTTTAGATCATCTATGTGGAGAATAATACTTCTATAAGGTAGATTTGTGGTCAGGGTATTACCAAGTAAGGGTGAAGAAGGAGGATATCCCCAAACTGCTTTTCGTACAAGGCACATGCACTATGAATTCATAGTAATGCCTTTAGGAATCACTAATGCTCCATCAATATTCATGGAATTGATGAATAGAGTCTTTAGATTTTACCTTGAATTTCTTTTTTAAGTCTTTATAGATGATATTATAATATACTCCAAAACCAAGGAGGATCATGAGGAGCTCCAATGAACTATACTAGAGACCTTTCGAAAGGAGAATCTCTATGAAAAGTACAACAAGTGTGATTTATGGTCAAAGGAAGTCTCATTCTTGGGTCATATCATCACAAGCAATGGGATATCTATGGATCACTCTAAGAAAAATGTAATTGATGAATGATTGAGGTCAACATAGGTAACATATACCCATATATTCTTGGGGATAGTCAGATATTATTGCTGATTTGTGAAAAATTTATCATGATTGTCCAACCCTCTTACCAAGCTAACTCATAATGGAGTAAAGTTTTCTAGGAGTGATGAATGAGAAGAGAGCTTCAAAAAGTTGAAAAGGAGGATTATCACTGCACCCATGCTCACTTTACCCACAAGTGGAGAAATTTTTGAGGTATGCAGTGATGCTTTGAAGAAGGGCCTAGGCTATGTGTTGATGAAAAATGAGAAAGTCATTTCATATGATTCAAAGAAATTGAAAGTTCATGAGAAAAACAATCCATCACATGATCTGGGTTTGGATGCAGTGATCTTCACTTAAAAAATTAGTGGAATTATCTCTTTGGGGAGAAGTGTGAGATATGTACGGACCACAAAAACCTCAAGTATATATTTACAACGAAAGAGTAGAACATGCGCCACCAAAGATGGATAGAGATGATCAAATACAATGAATGCTCAATCCATTACCATCATGGGAAAGAAAACAAGGTGGAAGACGCTCTAAGAAGAAAGGACCCAATGATTCTATCATTGATGAGAATTGAAAAGGATCTAATCTTCGTAGATTTGATGAAGACGGACATGGGAATCATAAAGAATGGAAAATCATCAATCCTTTCAAAAATTATTTCTCAAACTTCTCTTTTGGAAAGGTTAAAGGATACTCAAAAGGATGATGTGGGAATTTAGAAGATGGTGGAAAGTATTAGAAAAAGGAAATCCTCGGAGTTCAGTGTCAATAAAGAAGGAATTGTGAGATTTAGGTCAAGACTATGTGTTCCATCGAATCTGAAGTTAAAGAAAGTTCTTTTGAATGATGCACATAGTTAAAATTTCCCTATTCAACTAGGAAACACAAAGATGTATTGAGATCTTCGAGTGATTTTTAGGTGGGATAACATGAAGAAGGAGATCACTAAGAATACATCAAAGTTCTTGGTATGTCATCAAGTTAAGGATGAGAGGCATAAGTATAAGGGGATGATGCAACCCTTACACATACCAGCATGGAAATTGGAGAACATCACCATGGAATTTGTCACCGGACTTCCGAAGAAATACCAAGGAAACAATTCTATCTGGGTTGTTGTCGATCATCTTACAAGTACTACACACTTCATTTCAATTCAGGAGGATTTATCACTAGATAAAATGGCATAGATATAAATCCGAGACGTGGTAAGGCTGCTTGGAGTACCACTATAGATTGTATCTAATCAAGATCCAAGATTAACCTCTAAGTTTTGGAAGAGTCTTAAACATTATCTAGATACTAAGCTAAACATCATTATGACTTATTATCCCTAAACTGATGGCCAATATGAGAAGACTACCCAAACACTTGAGGGCATGTTGAGAGCATGCTCAATGGACTTAAAGGGAGTATTGGATCAACATCTACCTCTTTTTGAGTTCTTGTACAAGAACAGTTTCCACTCAAGAATCAAAATGGCTCTTAATGAAACCCTGTATGGGAAGAGGTGTAGAACACCATCATGTTGGGATGAAGATGGGGAGTGAATAATCTTAGGTCTTAAAATGGTCTAGGAAATGGTAGAGAATGTTAAGACCATACAATAATACATTAAAGCTACTCAAAGTTGAAAAATAAGCTATGTTGTTAATCATCGATGAGACCTAGAGTTTGATGTTGGAGATATGTAATTATTCCGTATATCACCATGGAAGAGAGTTATGATATTTTAGAAGAAGGGAAAGCTTGCTCAATGGTACATTGGCCATTTAGAGATCCTTTATTGCATTGGAGCAGTGGCTTATCGACTAGCAGTCCCACCAAACCCATCTCAAGAACATGATGTATTCCATGTATCACTCTTGAAGAAGTTCATACCGGACCCATCGCATGTACTCATTACAAAGGTGGTACCACTAGAGAATGACATCTCCTATGAAGAGAAGCTGGGGAAGATCTTAGATTGTAGATAAAAAGTTATACGGAATAAGACAATTCCCCTCGCTAAGGTGTTGTGGAGAAGCCAAAAGTTTGAAGAAGCAATGTGGGAATTAGAAGAAGTGATGAAGCAGAGTTACCCACATCTGTTTTAGTGTGGGAAAAGGAAATTTCAAGGGAAAAATTTCTTAATGGGGGAATATTTTAATGACCCAAACTTTTGTTAATGAAAATTCCTCTTGATCTAATTAAATGTCTCATTATGTAAAATGGTTATATAAAATATGCACTTATTTGGTTTTATGTTTTTGGATTTCCAAATATCTTTAATAATTGTTACCATTTTTAATATAGACATTAAACAATTATCACATGATTAGTATAAATATAGTGATTTAACAAATCCAATTTACTCAGAAAAAGTAAGTGATGGCCTCATCCAGTAGACTTGCTGTAACACCCCGAGATTTTATAAGAAATATTTTTTTTAATTACTTTGATGTCTTGTGTTGTACACTAAACAAAGATTATCTTTCTCAATACGCAACACCATATTATCTTGTAATATATGAAAACACAATTTTTGGCTTGTGTTGCACGCAAGAGAGACCTTCCTTAATAGGGTGTGTGGTATACAATACCGAGTTTCACTAAACTATGATATATTTTTCTAATATTATTATGAACTAGCTGTTATGAATAGTATTAACTACATTTTTAATTTTATAACATTATAATTCATCCTAATCATTTTGTAGAACACGTTATGAGAACAAAATCAATTTTTCGTATAAAGGAATTGTATTTCTAAAAATACAGTTTTGTCGCCTTTTGATGGTGCACCCACATTAAATATAGTTTTTGAAATGTTTATAAGTTCAATTTGATGAAATAAACTTATTTATTTCAATAAGGATATAAAAATTAACTTTGGATAATTTTTTAATATTTTTCTGTTAACTTTTATATTTTGATGAATAGTAAAAATACGCTAAATTTTAATTAAAAACAAAAGTTTTCATCAAGATAATTTATATTGTTAAATTATAATATTGAATGGTTTTATAGTATAAATAGAATATATGTTTACCATATAATATTATGTAGGTCATTATCATTAATTTTACATTAAATTAATAGGTAAAAACATTTCAATCTTTTGAAATGTTTTAACTTTTAGAACCTATTTTCTCAATAGCGGGATTAATTTAAGATTAAATACTGCAAATTCAATGTTTTGAATTTGGAAAAATGGATTCCATATTTGGAATCAGTAGTTACAAATTATTTTAATTGGCTGCTTTTTATTTTTAGACATTATGAATAGTAACTACGATAAATTTTATTTACTACAGTTAAATGTATATCTGGTAATTAAGGGTAAAAATAATATTATATAATTACCCTAACACTTGTATTAATATAATTTGATGATTATATTTCATCCTAAAATATACTTGGGTCGAAATGGTATCTTTTGGAACCCACTTGGATGTGATTAAGACCTTTAATTTATTTTTATTAAAGAAAGTGAAATATGTCTCACTAAAAACTTTAATAATTAAAGTAATTTTAATATAATGTTATATAGTATATAAATTAAATTAAAAATACTAATTTCAAATATAACTTTTTTTTATTCATCATGGTAATTTATTTTTGATTTTTAAGAAATATATAATTATATTTATAGCTTATACATTAATGATGCAGAAATTATTTATTAAGTGAAAAATCAATGATATAGTTTTTATTAAAATAATAATACTGATAAAAAGGATCAGAAACTTGACCAAAAATTATTTTTTGAGTATATCTATACCATAATAATCCAAGGGTATACTTGTGGACCATTTGGATCCTTATAAAACTGATTCTGACATTTATATTATATTATTTTAAATGATGTTAAAGTTGTCACCTTCATACTTTAATAAAATGAAATTTTAAAAGTTGGTTATTTTGGAAGATAAATTTGACTATAAGTATTATTATAAAATCTATTAGATTTATCTTAATCATATTATTTTAGTTTTAATTTTTATTCAACAAATAAGTATATTAAATAATCATAGAAAAATGTTGTAGTAATTACACTATTAAGAGAAATATCAAATAAATGGATTAAAAAATATTAAAATAAATATTATATGAACAAATTACTATTCTCCGCAAATTTTCTAGAATAATATGATATGTTATAAATCTACTAAATCTTTTTATTTTAAAATATATTCTGTGTGGATTTTATTTAAATTCAAATAAATGAATAGTGTCAAAATTGACACTATTGATATTGTATAAAAATAACATATTATTAAATTGTTTAAAAATCACATAAATATATAAAAATTATAAATTGAAATTTATATTGTCTAAAATTTTATAGAGTATCCAATTATGTAAAATTCACAACACATAAGTAAGTATTTATAACAATTTAAAATTTATAAAATTATTAGGACAAATAAGATTAAATAGATTAAATAAGGATAAATCAAATTTATAAGGTTTAAAATAATTTCCCAACATGTATAATTTTTTTTTGATGATATTACAATCCTATCTCATCTCATCTTCTGATTCGAGTCATTTCGGGGTTTTTTAGGTGGGTTTTGAGTTTATTCTAAATTAATATTTTAGATGTTTCCAAAAGTGCCCCTATCCTCTCATATAAAAGGGAACCTCCCCCCTCCTCCTCACACCATTTAACCCTTAAATCTTGTCCAAACCCTGCCCATTTCCATTCTACAATTCTATAGAAACATAATAGAGGTTCTGGTCCTCTCAAAAGACTAACTTTAGTTCCCTAATTGGAGGTTTAGAAGAGGCGCGTCAAAGAAGAGGTAATATCCTTTTCCGATTCTTTAAAATTTATTTCTTAATATTCTTCCCCTTATTTAGTTGTTTCATTATAAAGTAATAACATAAGTATAAATAATATACTGATATGTTATTATAAATATGAAAAAACCCTATTTCACCTTCTACTCATCCTACGAAAAAAGAAATCACCGCACGTGTGTACGTACAGAATACCGTCTCCACGTCGTGGTGCAATCTATTTTCCGCCACCACCTTACTTGGATGGGTATAATGGTGTAAAGAATAAGTATATATTATTATTATAACATGATACTAATTATGAGATATTCTATCATCCACTCCAATACAATTCAATAATTATGGGAACCATATCATCGCTCATGCGTACGTATGGATTACCGTCTCCACTATGCAATGAGATTCATTCTCCATATTAACTATTCAAGAATGATTATAAATTTTATATAATAAGTAATCATGAAATATATGAAATAATAATGCTACTAGATTTAGATATATATATATGTGTGTCATTTACTTCCATTCAATTTAATAAGGAAACGAAAACAGCGTTAATGCGTACGTCCGACCTACCATCTCCATGAACGGTGTATTTCATTTCATTTATCGATCTACTATATATATTTATATGATTAATATATATTATATATAAATCATGTTATAAATTCTTCAGTTAAGTAGTCATGACCTAAGTAATCATATGAATAATTACAGGTCAAAACATGTACGATAAATGAAATGATTTTACCCAAAACACTTCTTTAACATGGAATTGATAAATTAACGGGTGATATAAAGTCATAAGTGAATCATATATGATATCATAAATATTATTATGGTTATGTTACAAGTTAATAATATTTTTCAACTAACTATAATAGAGTCTCGGACACATAAGGAAAAAATTGGACCTAACGTAATGGATAATTATTTCAATCTCATTATTATCCGAGATTGTTTATACGTAAGTATTTACTGACGTTATATTTATCATCAATGTCCGTGTTTTATAAAAATGTTTTCATAAAATGTTTAATATTCTTCCATGTATGTTTAAATTCAATTTTACCCTTTTATTACTTTTACCACAAGTTATGCAAGGAATCTTTCTTTTGTTTACCATACGAGGTACTTTTTGACTTTCCGACAAAAGTACAAGGAGAATGTTTTTTAAAATTATATGGCATGAACGTATTTTTACGGTTTCATAATGCCTCATTTTCATGAAGCATACTATACAATATTTCATTACTATTTTCAAAAAAATCCTTTTCTTTTAAAATTGCATGACATTTTGTGAAAAGAAAATGATTTTGAAGAAGAAAGGATATTTTCCTCAACAATTAATTTCAAGTGTTTTATTAAAACTGTTTTCCATATAAGATGATATTATTTAGTATGATTTTGTTTCAATTATAATGTATCTATTATTTATATGGTTTGATTTTTTTATGATGAAATTATATCCATTTGTTTTATATGTATTATGTTATTATGGGATGATGTTTATGAAACCCATTTTATTCTTTGGATTTTGATGAATGATTTATGATTTTTTGTGGCACACGTAAGAATGATTTCAATATGAGATGGGTGGGACCTATATCTACCTATAATTCATTGGGTAAATATTTATATCTCATGAGATAGACATGGCTGGAATGACAAGTAAATCTTGTTCAGTAATACAGGTCTAGAACGACAAGTAAACCCAGTTCAATAATGGACTTTGTCCACTATGATGGTCTTGGTAGAAATGCCTTTGATACTATAGAAATAATATCATTTTTTTAATGGTTTTCCACAATGAAATGTTTTATTCCCATGCTATTTTATCATGATTGATGTTCCTTTATAATATATTCCTTACGTACTGCCTAGATTTATTTCACCACTCAAGATTTTGATGTTTAAACTTTATGTTCATATTTTTATGTTCAAATGTATATGGTTTGTTTTATTTTCTCCATGCATAACCTTAGTAAACATTTTAGCTCACCATTTATATGTTTTCTTTTCCCCAAGATATAAAGAAAGGTTTTAGGTAAGAAAACAAAAGGGGATTATCTTTATTGGATATGTTTAAGATCTTTCACCATGATTAGAATATTATGTTCCGAGTTTCCAAAGACACTAAAATATTACGGTCCTTGGGCGTCTATTTTTGTAATGGATTAAGTATTCTGAAAAAGTAATTTAATGTCCATATACGTCATGCTTGGGTCTCTATAGTTGGTATTATAGGAAAGGTTTAGTTAACCTTTGGAAACTAGGATGCAAAAAATTTAGTGAGATCCTTAGAGTTATTTCTACGGTATGTCTAGGGATGCCCCTAAGGTTTAGTATAACTATAGGTTACATTCCTATAATTATGTTGACGATCATGAATAACCTAGGGTGAACCTAAGGTGTCATGGATTAACGAATTTTTGATGAGTTAGACATCCTATAGGTGAATTTTTATGATTATGTGGTTCCTCGTTATTTTAATTGTTTCTTACGCAATGGTTTCTAGTTTTAGTTAATGGAGGGAACCAGAAGGAATTGGGTTAACATTGAATCCAATGGAAAAATTGGTGATATGAGCATAAAAATTGTGTAATGCATGGGGAGAAAGATTTTGTGATTATGACGAATCATTCATCACGATATATGATTAACAAGGTGAACATTGGTTGTATTACTAAGTCATCAAATAGGAGGATGATGGAATTTTATGCATGTTCAAATAGTGAGGAAAATAGAGGAAGGAAGATTAAGCTTTCTACATATCAAGAAGAAGGGAAGAAGAACCTTGAGGAATACCTCAAATGGAGGGGGATATGTTATCTGTGTGGGGAAAAGGGGCATAGAGTGACAGACTTTTATGGAGTTCAATGTCTTATCTATTGAGAACATGGGAATTACCAAACTCAATGCCCTGACCTAAGAGGTTACTTCTAAATCAAGGAATGACCTATTCCATTAAAATCATTAAAGATAATGGATTGAAGGTATTATGTATTGGAATTTAATAATAATGTTGTTGAGGTACTTTTATGGTATATTGAAATATCTATGTCTTGGTCCATTGTTGTTTTCTATAACAATATGGTACCGGTAACTATGAAAAGTGATTGAAATATTTGTGGAAAGTAGATGATATGTGCATAATGAAGGGATAAGGATAAAATAATATGTTTGACAGTATTAATGAGTTCATGAGGGATATAAGGACAAAGTGACATCATGGTTTGAGTATATAGAAATTTTGGGATTTTGGTATGTGGAAAGAGTTAAATTTTGACAACATTCATGTTTTCACTAAGGTTCTATGGTAATTAATTTTTGAAGAGAATACATGATTTAGGTATTCACATGTTTGGAATGTGACCAACCACAAGATATATCTTATGATATATGGGGGATAAATGATTGTATTAAATGTTTGGTAGATAACCATTCTAGTAATCATTTTCTTTCTACTGTGAGTTTGGACAGAAGTATTTTCGATAAGCCTAAAGGTTGGAATGGATTATGTTGGACATCAGATAGTACTGTTTAAGGCTACGAATTTTTGATATTATTTATGAAATGTTATAACACTATAGTTTTAGAAAAAGGAAAACCCATAGGTTGGGTGACAACCCGTCACCTCAGACAAGGATGCAGGAATCGAACCCACAACCGAAGTGCAACTGGCCTTTATCACCTATCACTGGCCTATCAGAAGTACCTGGTTAGTAGAAATTAGTTTTATTTTATTAAGCGGTATGATAGTTTAAGTATACATCCATTTTTTGAATCATATATGGTTAATATCACCATAGATGGACTTATGTATATTTAATAACTTTTTCTAACCTTTTGTTTGAGATAGATGGAATGACCCATCATTCCATCACATGATCTGCTAACACTTCAAGAATGAAAAATTCAACTTCAATTCTTTAAATAAGAGATGAATTGGAAATCTTTCATGGAATGACCAACAATTATATTACACTAAAATCAAGTAATTATTTATCCTTATGCAAAAATTCATCAACTTTAGGGAAATAATCTTGACAACCAAAAACATTGTCCTAGTACCCTCATATCCGATGAATCAGATGGTACCTTAGATTATCACAAATTTGTGGCTTTGTGATTTTTGGGTTTTTTATATCCATGTTCTATACCACTCTCTATCAGAACTTTATAGTTATATTTCTCTTCCATATCCATATTTTCACCTATGTTCTCATATGTGGAAACCTAGTGATGAGTTAATTTGGGAAAACATTATGTTTCATACTTTAGTTTTTAAAATTAAGTTTTATTATTCTTTTTAACGATGTGGGTTTCTATGAAAGAAACTTTCAAGTAGTAAACTATTTATAACCCCGATGAATTTCAAGGGAGAAATTCATTTTAAAGGGGGTAGAATGTAAAACCCAGAGATTTTATGCGAAATATTCTTTTTAATTACTTTGATGTCTTGTATTGTATGATACAACATGATTATATTGCACTATATGCAATGTCGTATTAGCTTATAGTATATGAAAACACTATTCTTGGCTTGTGTTGCACGCAAGAGCGACATTCCTCAATAATGTGTGTTGTATGCAATACCGAGTTTCGTTAAACAACGATATATTGTTCTGATATTATTATGAACTGGTCGTTATTAATAGTATTAACCGAATTTTTAATTTTATAGCATTATAATTAATCTTAAAAATTTTCTAGAACACGTTATGAGAACAAAACCATTTTTTCGTATAAAGGAAATATTTTTCCAAAAATATAGTTTTGCCACCTTTTGATGGCACACCCACCTTAAATCTAGTTTTTGACAAGTTTATAAGTTCAATTTGACAAAATAAACATATTTATTTCAATAAGGATATAAAAATTAACTTTGGATAATTTTTTAATATTTTTATGTTAACTTTCATATTTTGATGAATAGTAAAAATATGCTAAATTTTAATTAAAAACATCTTTTCTCATCAAGATAATGTGTATTGGTAAATTATAATATTGAATGGTTTTAAAGTATAAATAGAATATATTTCTACCATTTAATATTATGTATGTCATTATCATTAATTTTACATTGAATTTATAGGTAAAAACATTTCAATCTTTTGCAATGTTTTAACTTTTAGAACCCATTTTCTCAATAGCTGGATTAACATAAAATTAAATACTATAACTTCTATGTTTTGAATTTTGAAAAATTGATTCCATATTTGTAATCATTAGGTCCAAATTATGTTAATAGGCTACTTTTTATTTTTAGATATTATGAATAGTAACGATGGTAAATTTTATTTAATACAGTTAAATGTAAATCAGGTAATTAAGGGTAAAAATAATATTATAAAATTACCCTAACAGTTGTATTAATATAATTTAATGATTATATTTCGTCCTAAAATATACTTGGGTAGAAATGGTATCTTTTAGAACCCGCTTGGATGTGATTAAGACCTTTAATTTATTTTATTTAGATAAAGTGAAATATGTCTCACTCAAATTTTAATAATTAAAGTGTTTTTATTATAAGGTTATATAGAATATAAATTCAATTATAAATACTCATTTGAAAGATAAAATGTTTTTATTCATCATTGTAATTTATTTGTGATTTTTAAGAAATATATAATAACTTTAATAGCTTATACATTAATGATGCATAAATTATTAATTTAGTGAAAAATCAATGATATAGTTTTTATTAAAATAATAATACCCATCAAAAGGAACAGAAACTTTACCAAACCTTATTGGTTGAGTATATATATACCATAAGAATCCAAGGGTCGACTTGTCGACCATTTGGATCCTTATAAAACTGATTGTGACATTTATATTATATTATTTTAAATGATGTCAAAGTTGTCACCTTCATACTTTAATAAGATGAAATTTTAAAAGTTGGTTGTTTTAGAAGATAAATTCGACTAGAAGTATTCTTATAAAATATATTAGATTTAGATTAATCAAAGTATTTTATTTTTAATTTTTATGCCACAAATAAGTATATTAAATAATTGTAGAAAAATGTTGTAGTAATTACTTTATTAAGAGAAATATCAAATAAATGGCTTTAAAAATATTAAAATAAATATTATATGAACAACCCTATTTATTTGAACAACCCTATTTATATGAAAAACCCTATTTTTATTCCAATATATCTTCTGTGTGGATTTTATTCAAAAATATCAGTGTAACTAATGTACTGATATATAATTATAAATATGAAACAACCCTATTTCACCTTCTACCCATCCTACGAAAAACAAAATCACCGCACGTGCGTACGTACGGAATACCATCTCCATGCCGTAGTGTAATATTTTTTTCCACCACCACCTTACTTGGATGGGTATTATGATGTAAATAATAACAATATATAATTATTATTATATGATACTAATTCTGAGAAATTATATTGTCCACTCCAATAACATACAATAATTTTGGGATGGATATCATCGCTCGTGCGTACATATGGATTACCGTCTCCATGATGCGATGAGATTCATTATCCATATTAGCTATTCAATAATGATTATAATGTATATATAATAAGTAATCTTGAAATATATGACATAATAATTCTACTATATTTATTTATATATATATATATGTCATTTACTTCCATTCAATTTAATAAGGAAACGAAAAACTTTCATGCGTACGTACGACCTACTATCTCCATGAACGGTGTATTTCATTACATTTATCGATATACTATATATATTTATATGTTGAATATATATTCTATATAAATAATGTTTTAAATTCTAGAATTATGTAATAATGACCTAATTAATCATATGAATAATTACAAGTCAAAACATGTATGATAAATGAAACGATTTTACCCAAAACACTACTTTAACATGGAATTGACAAATGAACGAGTGATATAAAGCCATAAGTGAATCATATATGATATCATAAATGTTATTATGATTCTATTACAAGTTAATAATATGTTTAAACCCACTATATAGAAGTATTAGACACATACGGAAGAAATTCGACCAAAGGTAAGGGATAATTTTTCCAATCTCGTTCTTATCCGAGATTATTTATACGAAAGTATTTACTGGGGTTATATTTATCATCTACGTCTGTGTTTTATAAAAATGTTTTCATTAAATGTTTACTATTCTTCCATGTATGTTTAAATTCATTTTTACCCTTTAATTACTTTTACCACAAGGTATGGAAGGAATCTTTCTTTTGTTTACCATACGAGGTACTTTTTGACTTTCCAGCAAAAGTACAAGGAGAATGTTTTTTTAACTTATACGGCACGAATGTATTTTTAAGTTTTCATAACACCTTATTTTCATGAAGATTAATATATAATATTTATTGACTATCTTCAACAAAATCAATATCTTTTAAAATTGTATAACATTTTGTGAAAAGAAAATGATTTTGAAGAAGAAAGGATATATTTCTCAAGAATTCATTTCAACTGTTTTATCAAAATTATTTTTCATCTAAGATGACGTTATTTAGTATGATTAAGTTTCAAGTATAATGTCTCTATTATTTACATGCTTTTATTTTTCTTATGATTAAATGATATCCATTTGTTTTATATGGATTATGTTATGATGGGATGATTTTTATGAAACTCGTTTTATTCTTTGGGTTATGATAAATGATTTATGATTGTTTTTTGGCACATGTAAGAATGATTTCAATATGAGATGGGTGGGACCTATATCTCCATCCAATGCATTGGGTAAAGATTTATATCTCATGAGATTGACATGGATGGAATAACAAGTAAATCCGGTTAAGTAATACAGGGTTGGAATGACAAGTAAACCCGGTTCACTAATGGACTTTGTCCACTATAATGGTCTTAGAAGCAATGCCTTGGCTACTATAGAAATAATATCATGTTCTTAATGGTTTTACACAATTACATGTTTTATTACCATGAAATTTTATCATGATTGATGTTCCTTTATGATCTATGCCTTACGTACTGCGAAGATTTATTTCACAACTCAATATTTTGATGTTTAAACATTATATACATGTTTTTAAGTTCAAATATATATGGTTTGTTTTATTTTATCCATGCATACCCTTACTAATAATTTGATCTCACCCTTTATAAGTTTTATTTTCCCCAGGATATAAAGAATAGTTTTAGGTAAGAAAACAAAAGGGGAAGATCTTTATAGGGGATGTTAAAGATCTTTCACCATGATTAGAAGATTATGTTCTGACTTTCCAAAGATACTAAACTATTACGGTCCTTGGGCGTCGGTTTTTGTTATGTATTAAGTATTCTGAAAAATTATTGTAATGTATTTGTACATCAATCTTGGGTCTCTACACTTTCCCCATACGAAGCCCATTTTTTGGAACTCAGAATGGAGGTGGTTTCATTGGGCTTCGCTATAGACCAAGCCCAAGTTGAGAATCAACACGTAAAACTCAAACGAAACAGCCAGGAGAAGTGGAAGTTGATAGAGATTACCACCTGAGCGATGTTATTCGGGCCACCCCAATAGTCAGTCACCATCAAACACCTTACCCTTCGGTCCTATACAGGTGTTATAAGGGGTTATGTAACAAGACCTTAACACTATAATTATGTGCATTGTTTTTGTATATAATAAATAATATAAATTTATTTACTATTGTTACTTTATAAATAGTTTTAAAAGAAAAAATAGAATTTTTAGTTAATTATGAAATCTATTTTGACGAATTAGTGGATTTTTGAATTATATAATATTTTATTTAAATAATATTACTAGATTAATTTTTATTAAATATAAATGACTGTATAATTATTATGAATACAATTGCGATTTTCATTACGGTTTGAAAGCTATTTTTGTCAACACCCATGAATTTTCAATTAAAATTGGGTTTTTAACTATAAATTCACATATTTAGAAAATTATTTAGATAAAATGAATATTATTTTTTGAATCAGGATGTCAAAATTATCGAAAGGTGATTTTTTCCTAATTTTTTGAGACAGTTGAATTTGTTGGTAAAAATTTAAATACCTTTTAATTAAATAATGTGTTTTATGACATCATAATGACCCAATAGTGATGTAATAAAATAATTTAAGTGTGTTTTTTAGACAATATATGATTTTCCATGAAAATAATGTGATTTTAGGTTTATTTCATTTATTTTACAATGCCTTAGTGGACCCTCCAAAACTTATAAAACATTTTATATTTTTGAAATGATTTCCTTGAGAGTGTGACTCACCTCCACATAATAAAGCCTAATATTTTAAGAATTTCAGCCATTGGCCATATAAAAATATTGTTTTCAACTCCACTTTGGAAAAAACCATGGGAAAAACCATGGTATAGTTTGTGGTTTTGTTTAGATTAATGTATATGGTCCAAAACCTAAATAACAAAGAATTCCCTATCTTTTCTTATATAAACCCACCCAAGCTCCCACTTTCTCTTCACTCAAATCACTTCAAGCTCGACCAACCTCTTCCCTTATCTCTCTGGAATCCTAACAAGGCACCCCAATATCCCAAGAAGCCTCTCTCAAACCCCTCCTAATCCTTTGGGATCACACTGCCAAGTAAGGGATTCTTTCCTTTCTCATTTTACCCTAGCCTCTAAATATAGTTATGTCCTTTTATTTTCAATTATAAATGTTTTGGTATGATTTCAAACCTCCCCCATACACCTGTATTTATGTTTGAATTATGAGAGACCCCTTTAACTCTCATTAATTTCTCCCATGTACACCCATTACCATGCCGAAATTCCATAAGGAATTTCTCTCTCCTAATTTTCATTCAAGAAATTCTTTTGTATTATGAATCTAAAATTCAATTAATTATTTTGGGAAATGTATCTATATACCCCCTTACTATCCAATTTATGTAATATATGATGATACACCACTTTATATCTCATAAACTATTTTTATAAATTCTTATGTCACGTTGTTATGTTGCCGAAATTGCACTGTGATTTTTCCAATGCCAAAGTCATTATGTCGTGAATAACATGCTAATTTCTCTATCAAGGGTATTGACCTTTATTTACAATTACTTATTCATTATAGAGTTTAATTTATTAAATTTTCATTCCTTTATCATGGAATAAATGATGATCTTTAATGATTCCATGTGGTGTTATCCATGTGGCACAATTTTGCATGAAATGAAATGTTTAAGAAGGGTGCACCCCGATAACACTCCAATGCATTGGGTAAAGATTAGTATCATGATACTTCAAGTTAAATGAGTGTTTAATCATTCTAATTCAAGTTCAATGTGGGTTTACTCATCCTCCATGTACAATGAGACTTGGCTCATCATAATACCATGTCAAGTGTTGTTTCCACATTTCCATGTTATGATAATAATGCTATATATTTCCTTTATGTTCATGTTTTTTATGCCCTATTAATATGCCTAATGCATAAAATGTATTATATTCTTCATGTTATTCTTTGTTTACTACCTTAATGGGCTTTATAGCTCACCCTTTTTATATACATGTCCTCATGTTATCCCATGAAATGCTAAATATGAGGGAATGTAGTGGTCATGTAAAGGATGTTTTCAATAAAGATGTTGTGTTTCACGTTTTAATTCATTATGTAATGTTCCTAAGCCCGAAATACACTAGTCATTTCAATATTCTATGTTTTATCAAGTGAATGTTTTATGTAATAAACCATGTTTAAGTGTGTAATAAAAATCAGGGTTGTTATAATAAATTTTACAATAGTTACTATTCATGTTGTCCCAAAATAAAAGGATACTATTTACCAAATTAGAACCACATGATTAAAAATATTTAATTATTTTTATATAATTCAGTACCTTAAAATTTTAGAAATTAATTTTAAAGTATGTTAATAAAATGTGACAAAAATTATTTTTAGAAAAATTCATTTTAAGAATAAAATTGGATTTATTATTATCCTATTCTTAGAATTTTTTTACTGTTTAATATTTTTTATTATAGGTAATATATAAATTTCATTAAAATATTTCAATAATATGGATGATTTTAATTTATTGATATATAATACATTGTACTCATTAATTTTTTTTTTATTAAAACATCAATTTTATTTTCAATTTTTTTTAATTCCAATCATTTGATAACTATTTAATTCATATTATAAATGTTTAGACCATATAATTTTCATAATTTAGTTATTACTATCCATAACCTCCAATAAAATGGATATTTGATAACATACACATAATATTTTAATAATTTTTTGTGGTTCATCTAAACTCATTTTTGTGTGTAACACAAGCTATCGAAGAAATCAAATTATTTAAAGAGAAATATTTCATAAACATATCAGGGTGTTACATTATACCCCCATTAAAATTAAATTTTTCCTCAAGATTAATCACTTTTATATAAAAATATGAGGATAATTTTGTATGATCACATCCTCAGGTTCCCATATAGCTTAATCAAATTTGTGGTTTCACAACAAAACTTTGGCCATGCGAGTGGTCTTGTTTCGTAAAACATTCTCTCTATGATCCAAAATATCTAATAGTTATTCATCAAAAGAAATATATTTTTTCAATGTTATTACCTTTGATTTTTCTACATGTTAAGGATCAAGTGTTTACTTCTTCAATATAGATAGACGGAACATATCATGATCTCGAGAGATATTTGGTGGAAGCACTAATTAGTAAGCTATCATCTTGATATGATCAAGAATTGTAAAAGGAATAATATACCTAGATCTTGTCTTTATCATATTTCAAAATACTATCACCCTATTAAAAGGATATATTCATAGGAATAAATTTATTACCAACTTCAAACTCTAGATCTTTATGAATATTATAATCTAAACTCTTTTGTCGACTTTGAGCTACTCTTATGTTCCATAGAATGGATCTAACCTTATATACCATTTACTTGGCTAGATCAGTTCCTGGTAACATTATTTCTCTAAATCCATTCCATAATTTTGGAGTTATTTACTTCATACTATGTAGAGTTTCATAAGGATCCATGTGAATTCTTGAGTGGAAGATATTATTTTTAAGAAAATTCCACAAATGGAGGGTGTTGTTCCCAACCATCATTTAAGTCCATAGATAAATCCCTAAACATGTATTATTGAGTTTTAATGGTCCCCTTAGACTAAATAATAAATACTAAAACTTAAATATATATCCAAATCCTACTAAATACTTCTCTAAAACATTGAGGTAAACCTCAAATCCCGATCATATAGAATTGATAATGGTACATCATGAAACCTTACCACTTACTTAATATATAATCGAGTAATTTGATCAAGAGAGAAATACTATATAATGGAAATTAATTGTGATGAATTCATAAGGTAACTGAATAAATACCATATATAATTGTTCCTTTGAGATGTTTTGGGGAGTTTTATAATTAAATCCATAGAAATGTTTTCCCAGTTCTATTTTGACATAGGTAATGGGTGTAACATCCCATTAGAATTTTTTCTCTCAACCTTAACTTGTTGACATACCAAGAACCAAGAAACATAACCTATAATATATATATTCATGTTATCCCACCATAAATACTCTTTCGGGTCACTAAACATCTTTGTATTTATAGGATGAATATACATGATGAACTATGAACATCATCTGACAGCTCCTCCAAATATGGTATGGTAGGGACACAAAAATGATTTTTAAGACTTATTATTTACTCAAAATCAAGATTGAACTTATGAAAATCTGTCACCTTCGTTTGAGTCTTCACGTATTCTTTTTGTGACTCCTTAATCCTCACATGAATAAATGTTTGAACTTTTATTTGAAAAAGATAATATTTCTCCCCCTCCTTCAATATTTTCAAATCCACCCTTTAAAAATTCATAAATATTGGATCTTTTGAAATCCTCATCAGATATAGGCTAGAATGGTCCTTTCAACTCAAAGTATATTCCACCTTGTTCACCTTCCCAGGGTGGTAATGTATTAAGATGTCATAATCATTAATTAACTCCAACCATCTTCTTTGGAAAATATTAAACTCTTTTTGAGTGAAAATATAATTTAAACTTTTGTGATCAATATATATATCACACCTATCTCAATATTGATAATTTCTTTATATATTTAATGAAAAAAGTACTATATCTAACTCCAAATAATGATTTGGGTATTTTTTCTCATGGACTGTAAATTGGCATGAGACATAATTTATACCATATAATTTTACATGAGAGCACATCATAGTCTCTTATTTGATGCATCTCCATAGATCAAAAACATTTCACCATTATAGCGTAGTGGGAGGATAGGTGCAATAGCCAACCATATTTGCAGCTCCGTGAAATTATCTTCAAATTCCTCCATCTATATGAACTTAACTCCTTTTTGAGTCAACTTGGGGATCAAATTTGATAATAATGAGAAATAACTTACAAAAAAGCAATAAAATCCACTAAACCCAATAAAACTATGAATTTTAGTTACTACGGTTGGTCTAGTCCATTTATTAATAAATTTTTTCTGTGAAGGATCTACTGATATAACCTCATTTTAGATCATATTTCCAATGAATGAAAATTTTTGAATCCAAAATATACACTTTGTATATTTTGAATAAAGGTTAACCTTCCATAGGGTTTTTAGAAAAATCCATAAGTGATCTTGATGATATTATTTTCCCTTTTAATATAAAAGGATAATGTCTATAAATACTTTCAAAAACTGATAAAGGTATTCTTTAAAGTATCTATACCTTAAATTCATGAAGATAGAGGGGGGATTTGTACGACCAAAAGGCATCTCTATAAATTTATAGTGTCATTACCTTGTATGGAATTCTTTCTTGGTAATACCCTCTTTCTTGATTCTCAATTTATGATATCATAGTAATGTTCAATCTTGGAAGCGTATTTAGATCTATATATTTGATCAAATAATTCATTATTATGAGGAGATGATACTTCTTCTTGAATGTGATATTGTTAATCTGTCGATAATCAATGAAAATACGCATCGACCCATATTCCTTCATAACAAATATAAAAGTGTCACCCCTAGTGATGTACTAGGGAATATGAGTCTCTTATAAATATTCTCCTAGAGGTTATTCTTCAATCCCAACAACGAAATTGCGGTTATTCTATAATGAATCTTTGAAATAGGTATAACACAAGGTATGAGTTCTATTGAAAATCCAACTTCATGATTCAGTGGAAGACCCAAAAATTATTCTAAAAATACATCAAAAAAATCCCATAAAATAGGTTTATCCACAATTTTAATTTTATACCTAAGCATATTATATATAAAAACTTCATTTATAATAATTAACACCCATAATATATAATAAACTTCCATTGAAAGTTCATTTTCATCCTCACATCAATAAATGATCATATTTTCACACAGAATATGAAATGTGACTTCCATTACATGTTAATTGATATGGAATACATAAATAGGAAGTAAATCCATGACTAGAATCACATAAAATTTAACTAAAGGTAGAATAACAAGATTTGTTGGAAGAAATTTCCCAAAAAGATCAGTCGGAGAGGAACTATAGACTTGAGACGTGACTGTTGTGCCATTAAAAGTTTTCAAAGCTAAATCAATATATAATTTTTGAGGTGATATGGTGTTACCTCTATAAAATTCATTGTAAATAAAATAATGTGTGGATTCATAATCAAATAATAGGTTAGCAGTTATATAGTGGATGATAAGTGTACCTTTCACCACATCATTCTCATAACCCACTTAGATAGTCATGATCGCATGATATTTACCTTTATCTTCAAGCTTAAGAGGTTATTAATTATGATCATAAAACACCTTTAGATTCATGCACTGGTTGGAATAATTCCCATAATCCTTTAATTTGAATAATTGGAGCATGGGTGGTGTATTAAATGGCCCCTTATTTTCCGTTATTTCATTAACTAGACTATTGATCACCATTTGACATTCACAAAATTTATGATCCACATTTCTACATTTAAAGAACCTTAAAATTCTATTCATAAACATCCCTTTATGTTTCTTACAATATTTCTAGAGTGTAGATGGATGCAATTTATTTTCATCATGGGATTTATTAGAGTTTTCATGATACTTTATCTTTCTTTTCTTATAAAAACCATGGTAATAGTGGGAATCTCAAATTTTTATTTATACATTGAGTGTACATCAAACAATTTCTTCATATATGGAAAATTCACTAATATTTAATTCATTTATTGACTTGGTTTTTATCCACTAATAAATCAATCAATTTTACTTTCAGGTTTGATAATTAAACCAAAGGAATACCATGCATGCAAAGTAAAATTTTCCCTATAGGTACCAATGGATTCATCATCCTTTTTCTTTAGCTCAAGAAATTCATTCTCCATCTTTTTATGTAGAATATGAGAAGCGTACTTACTGAAGAATATCCCCTTAAACTGATCCCATTACATAGATTAAATTTCTTATTCGTTCCTTATTATCTTGATAAGATTCCACCATTGATTTTCTTCACCTTATTGATGATGAACATCTTGGAAGTTTTTTTTCGTGTCCCAAGCATTGTAGAATAGAAAATATCTTCTCAATGGTTTTAATCCATCACTTAGCTACTAGTGGATCAGAAGATCCACTGAAATAATGTGGATGATTCATTAAGAAATATTAAATAGTATTGTATTCCATCCTTTGATAATTTGGGTAATTGACATGATTCATATCCCGAGAAAATTGCACGAGTATAGCATCACGATTCTGTATTCTAAGTCCCATAACATTGGGTTTCTCAGGTAGGAAATCATTAAATTTTACATCACATTCAGCATTAAAATGATTCCTTCAGGATAAAAACATTGAATAAAACCCAAAATCATAGTGTGATAAAAAATATTCATAGTTTAAAACCACATAATTTTGAAAAATAATCTATAGAATTTTTAAATCATGGAACCTTATTCTATGAAACAATAGGTCTAACCTAGGACATTAATGATCATTAAAAAAAATATAGGATTTTAACCTATACTTAGACTTACCCTCTGGTTTTTTATACAATTTTTATAACCATAATCTTTAAATATTGACTAAAACCTTCTCTGATACCAACTATAGCAGCTAGAGTTTTTTATACATATATATTATATCTATTTAGATGAATATTTAATACATAGAAATATATTACATGAAAGAACCATAACTTTTTCAAGTATTTTGAGTCTAGATATATAAAATTATTATTTTAGGAAATATCTTTAATGTCTCCCATAAATATCATTTTTCATAGTACACTTCATAGTCATACCCTACAAAAATATTTCTTCATAACCCAGTGAATGGGAATATAAGAAAAGGGTGATCTCAGATGCTCAGTAACGGTAAACATCGAAGATATCAATCGATGATTATATAAAAGAATAATATAAGCATAAGGGTATGATATCCTGACTATACCATAACAATTTCATACCCAATCAAAAAATATCATAAACATGAGATATGACATAATACATTATCTTTTACAAATAAACGATTCATAAGAATGAGAAATCATCATAACTCAATCATTAACCATAAGTTAATATAAAAATATGTGTGTGGAAAATCATAAGTATAGAAACCTTTTAACATGTAAAGGTTAAATTCCAATACTATAATATTAATCATCAACACTTGTTTCCCATAACAGATCAATCACATCAACTTTTTTCCAACAACGGATCAGGCAATTTGACTTGATTGCCATAACAGATCAATTACATTGATTTGTTTCCAAAAACTATCTCATGAGATATAATAAATTAACTAATTAATTTAATGGAGATATATTTCCCACCCATCACATTATGAAAACCATAAAACATTCATCATATCGAAACCCATGAAAATAAATGGGTTTCATAAACATTTCATCATAACAAAGCCCATAGAAATGTGTTTCATAAACATTTTCCATAATAATCATAATACATAAAAAAACAAGTATGGTATCCTAGGATCATAAACCTATTATATCATAATTATAATGAAGGTATATTTTCATTGAGGAATAAATATGAAATTAAAATATCAATAAAACCTTATTGAGGAAAATGACATTTTATATTTAAAAACTATATTTCAAAATCTTAAAACTAAATATGAAACGAAGAACCTATTTTATTTTAAAATAACCATGTAAAATTATAAATTAATATTCAAATAATTTGGGTTCCATGGTGGTGAAAAATTCTATTTATTTTGTAGTATTTAAATAAAGGCATTCCTTTCACAAAGTCAAAATGTACCTCATTCAGAAAATGAAAAAAAGATAACCTATAAAAGATTTTGTAAAAATTTCAATCATTGATAAAAATGAATTAAAAAAAAACATTGTAGAATAGTAAAAATTATCTTGAAATTTTTTTTAGAAAACATTTACATGGAAGGGAAAGATCAAATAAGTCTCCTAATTGAGACTTCAATGTAAATAATCCTTAATATTGATTAGATTGTGAAATAAAACCCTCAACTCTTTGGAAACATTTAAATCATAAGCCCCATGAAAGAAATAAATTTATATGAATATGAAAATCTCTATAAAATTTAAATTAATTATCATAAAATACATTCATGGGTATTATATACATCACATAAGAGAAATAAGTGGTTAACTTGGCTTGTGTCCTACGGGAATAAAAGTGAGACAAAAATCCCTTACCTCAAGTCTCACCATTCCTAATTCAAGTTCAAAACTCCTAAATAATAAATATGTATTTATTATAAATATATTTCATAATAATATTCATATATATCATACCATTTATGATTTATTTTTGTCATCTTATCATCTATTTATTAATAATTTGTTATTAAAACCATTGTTTTGGGTGATAACTGTTTCATTTTCCAAGAATGTTTCGGTTAGGTAGTCTCAGTCCTTATACATTTATCACTGTTACATTATTAATATACTATCTATGAAGGTATAAAAATAATATATTTTAATTATATACATATTTATAATCATTTATAAAAATTAGATATAGAAAAATGAAATAGACCATTCATAGAGATGGTATGTCGTACATACACATGAATAATGTTTCCATTTTTCGATTGAGGTAATGAAATAAAGATAAATAATAATTAAAATTTTAAAAATAATTATTATGTCATATATATCACATATATTTATCAAATTAACCCTTATTACCATCCATTTAAAATATAAATGAAAAACAAATCACATCACATCGTAGAGGTGGTAGTCCACACATACACATAAAAAAAATTATATTTTCCCAAAGGATTGGATGGTTTGAATATAGAAATGATATTATTATTATATAATTATAATTGTATCATTAATATCATATAAAAATATTAAACCAATAATAATACTCATCAATAAATTTTGGTGATGAAAAATTAATTATTTCACTATATAGAGACGATAAGTCGTACGTACCCACGAGAGATATTTTCACTTCTTCCTTCATTGAAAAGGAAGTGTATAATGATGTTTTAATAATCATAATAAAATTTAATAATATTTATGATACTGAATTTATTTTTTATGGTAAATACCATATAGTTGTAGGAGGTAAATAAGAGTATAAAAAGAATGTGATCAATTAGGGTGATTACCTCTTCTTCGAAACGACTCTTTTAGATCTCCAATAATGGTATCTAGGGTTGGAATTTTGGGAAGAAACAAACCTATATAATATAGATAGGGAATTTTAGAAGATAAATTGGTAGATTTTGGTTGTTGTAAAATTATCATAGTGGTTTAATTAAGTGAGTGAGGAGGTTCCCATTTATATTTGAGTTGAGGGGTTCTTTTGGAATTTCCCAAAAGATTAAATTATAATAAATTTGTTATCAAGAAAACTACCTCCAAATGGAAAGGTATTATAATATATGATGGGATAGGTTTTAAATACCAAAACTAATATCTTTTAGAAATGTTTTGGTGTAATTTAAGTCTTATCATTTTGATTTACCCTAGTTAAGCTATATAAATTTTTACTATGATAACAACTTTTTCAATACTAAAAGGTTATAATTTATAATTATAAGGTGAAAATTGGACAATAAATTTAAAATTTATAAAATTTTATATCAAATAATATCTACCTTGTATTAATTTAATATGTTTATTATTTTTAAAAAAATTAGTAAAATATTATTATTGTCAATTTTGACACTATTCGTTTAATTTAACTTTAAATGCATCAAGAAAATGGGGGAATTCAAATATAACACTTTAAAACCTCTATAATATTTCATTTGGATATATAAAATTCATGGGAAATATTAAATATTTAAAATTATATCAATTTTATTTTTTATATCATTTATTATTAGTTTTTAATTTGAGAAATACTACATCGGGTTTTCATAAGAAATTTTGGTCATTATATAATTACTAAAAATTAAAAATAAATTCATATCATGAAAATAATTGTATTAATATCAAAATAGACACTTATATTCTTTTATAACTTACATTTTCCCTATATGGACACAAAAGTGATATTAAAAACAAAGAGAGTGACATTTTGTAACTTTTCTTGATTTAATTAATATATAGGTATTTTTCATGGAAAAGTGTCCATAGAACTAATTAAATTAAATAATAAGGTGAAAAGGGTAGAATTACTTTAATACAATAATAATTGGGATAAAACATTAAGACCTTATCACTTATTTTTAATCTATATTAACCCGATTTACCCTTTAGTGAGGTGATAAATTTTACCATGGTTACTATTAATATTGAAAAAAACTAAAAGGGGCATATTTTCCAAATTTGAAAATAAATATTATAAATATGTAAATTATTTCATAAAATTAAATACCTATAAATAGGTGAGATTAATTTTAAATAATGTTCACAAAATGTGACAAATTTGTTTTTTGTTTAAAAATTATTTTTAAGTATAAAACTGGATTTATTATTATCCTATGCTTAATAAACTATTTATTTAATATTTAAATTATTTTATATTTTAGATAATATATAAATTCCATTAATATAATTAATAACTAGGAATCAGTTTAATTTATTAATATAAAATACATTATGATAATAAAAACAATTTTTTAGAAAAACATCGGTTTTATTTTAAAATAATTTTTAGTTTTTAATTACAATAATTTTATAATTAATGAATTAATTTTATAAATTTATAGAAAATATATTTTCAATAATTTAGTTATTACTCTTTATACCCACCAATCCAATGGCTTGGCGATAACTGACACACAATATTTTAATAATGTTGTATGGTTCGTTTAAATTTGTTGTTGCGTGTAACAAAAACTATCAATAAAATAAAATTATTTAAAGATAAATATTTCCCAAAAATCATAGGGTGTTACAATAGACAAATTTTAGTATAATTTATAATAATTATGAACAAACATGCTACAATACCAAAAATACCCCCAAAATCTTCTATTCTAATAGACATTCTGTAGCTAAATATGTTTCTATATTACTCTATTTTTATCCATTGAATGATTAGATATATAAAATAAAATATTTAGAGTCATTATTTAATTTTTATGACTAATGAATTAATTTTTTTGAATTTATTTCTTCTTATATTTGAGCAGATTTGATTATTTCTTTATAATATTTAGCTTTTCCAGATTACAATCTACCATATGTTTATTTAGTATAATTAGTCCCGCTTTTCAACAGTACTTATATTGATTTTACATTTTCATATATTGAATATTTATTATAGTATAAACTTGTTTTAGTTTTCTTATAACATTCTCCTTCTTCTCCAATAACCTTGCTTTTAGTTTTCTCATTGTGCTTATTGGTATCATCATTTTCCCTCCCATTTTTATCATTTTACTAATTCCCTAAGATAATGTTCGATTAATTTTGTTTAATTATTTTCCCCTTTTCATAAATATTTACCTTTATCATATTAATTTATTGAAAAATATTTAAATTTTCATCCAGAATTTTTCTTTTCTTGTATGAACCTCTTTTTAGTTGAGTGTTGTCTTATCTTAGCCTTCCAATTTATTTTGAACACATCTTGATCTCCTTTATCACGGTATATTATTTATCAGTCTCTCCTTACAATAATAAGTTATCACTATTGTATTGAGATTCATATTTTGATGGTTTAACATATTCTTTAATTTATACCATGATCACTCTTTGAGATACTTCTTTAAGAGTTTTTTTTATCATTGGGTTCTTAACTGTCAAAAACACATTCCCCAACGGACAAAAATTCCCTTATGATGGAACTAGGTAAAAATTTATTATATCATTTTGATTGAGAATGTGAGATATATTTTATATTTATTTTTTCTAAAATATTCCTTATTATCATTTTATTTTCCAAATTTCAAAGTATCATTAGTAGATAAGTCTTTATACTTTCCATAATAAAAACATTTGAAAGGATTTTTACCTATGTAATTACTTATTCCACCTCTTGTAAAATTTATTTACATGAGAGAAAGCATTTTATCATAATTTTATATGTCTTTTCTAAATTTTAGTATTCAATCTTCTCATCTAACTTCATACCTTTGAGTAATTTCAAAGAAATTTATTTTTACTAATTTGATTTACTTCTAAGTGAAGGTCATTTTCTCATCTCATAGTTTACGAGAGTTATATGGATTTCATCATTGGTGAATTCATCAATAGAGGATTTAGCAGCATACCATGAGGAGATAGAAGTTGATGATGCTTCAATCCATTTCAACCACCACCAAATCCAGGCGGTACCCTCCAGGCTTATGATGTAGGAATTTTGGGTTGTCGATAGTTGCATATAATGGATGGATTTGATAAAAAGTTATCATAAATGGTTTTAGGTATGATCTATGTATTTTCTATAATTGAACTCATTCTTATTGAAACTGATTATCTTAAATTATCTCGGATCCACAGTCAATATACACTGATGAAACTCGAGGATGTTAGAGTTCACAAGGGAATGTGCCTACTTATGGGTTGTGGATTTCCCTTAGTGATGCTTATTTTTGTATACTTTAAACTAAGTGTATGGGGATAGAACCTCAATCATAATTAGGGTCCCATAATTTCGGAAGTAATATTCATATTTATGAGGCCTCATAGGAAGCTCTTTTGTTATAATCAGGGTATACCAATGGGATTCATGGGTGTCAATGTGAATAAGGGTGTTAACCTACTTCTGAGCCTTAGTAGGCCCCCCTCCCAGGCTTCTTATTTTGAAAAACAATGTTGAGATCTCTAAGGTAACCTACTTAACATATTATTAAGGTTTAGAGGATGTAAAACCGTTGAGAATATGGAGATTGATAGTATCACTCATGGTAAAATCCTGAATAGTGATTGGGATGTAATTAATTCTCTCCCCCACCTCCCTAAGGTACGAGAGATAAGTATTTACTTGATTTGGGGAGAGAATCTATAAGTGTTTTGATATTGATATTGGTAATTTCCTATACTTTCTAGAATGTATGTGCAATGTTTTCCTTTGTGGTTTTATTCCATCTAAATTAGCATGGTCTATTTCCATGGTTGGAATTACCACTTTATAGAGGTAATTCTACACCATTAAAATCAACAAATGGTGTTTTTGGTACAATTTATGTGCCAATTTAATTAAATTCCTTGAATATAAGGTACATATAGAAAAAAAACACCATAATATTGATGTTTAATTATTTGGTGGTTCATGGAAACCATCATTACTGTGAGGTTTTCCTTAGGTTATATAGAGGTCCCGATCTCTTTTGGTATGTTCATCATGGATTCAATTTAGATTATAAAGAAGAATAAAGAAACCCATTAGTGTAGTTTTACCAGTAAAAAATAAATTATCAATCAATATATTTATTAATTAATGAATTCATATAGGTTTCATCATTTTTTAGAATGATTTGTATCCCTTTTGAACTATTCCAATCATTCTAGGTCTCACGTGGCTCTCTCGATTTCCAAAATTGGGTGCCATCTTGATCACCTAGGCTGGTAACAATGGAACCTTTTTTAATTTAAGTGTATGTGAGGTTACCTCATCCATTAAGGGATCTTATTTCCTATACCGTGACTCTATTATATATTTAAGATATGGTTGTGAATCCTTCCCAATAAGAATATTAGTTTACCTATTAATATTAATTGACTAGAAATATAAATTTAAGAGGAAACTAAACATAGGGATTATACCATATGTCATATTACATAAGTATATTTTTATTACATATCTTAAAACCATATAGGTTAGTAATATAGAGTTTATCTCCATCCAAGGACGCATTGGTGTCATGTGAAAGGAGACAGGAGGTATGTGGAGTTGGGATTGACATTAGAACAAGGGCTTCATGTATATCACTATAAAGGGAATCAGAACCCATGAAATTAAGTTTCAATTAATAGGAAACATATAACTTTATAATTTTATTTGATAAGGACCATTATAGTGAATTTTATGTACATGCATCCATGACTACTTCCAAGAAGTTTACAGTTTTGTTGACCAAACTAGTATATTTAGACGCTATTGTATCCTCCTCATGTGTAAAAACCAATATTTAATGATACAAAGTGAAAATTAAATTTTAATAAAACTATAATATAATTAAAATCTTAATATTCCATGGCACAAAAATTCTAATTTAATATGAATAATATTGATTTTGAACTTACTTCTTTAAAATAAGCCTAGAATGAGTATTTTAAATTTACCCGTAGAAATACACTTCATAAATGATTGAAAATGTAGTATTTAAATATCCCTCCTTTTATTTATTATAATTTTTTTATAATATGTATAATTAACCATTTATTTATTATCAATTTAATATAAATTATGATAAGATCATTTGGTAGTAAAAATGGATATTTTTTTGAAAACTATTTAAAATGCATAATGTATTTCCATTAAAATTAATTATATTAATATTTAAAAATGGATGATTTAACTATAATTTATATATTATATATATAAATATATAAATTTAATTCCATATATATTATTAATAGTCATATAGTTAATGTAAGATCATTTTATGATTGGAAAATGCATTTCTTAGAAAACAATTTTTCGACACATTTAGTTGGTTGATTTGTAAATTAAATTCTTTTAATATTATTAATTGAATTTGTTAAAATGTATTCCATATTTGGAATTATAATAATTAATATTATGTAATAATATAAAGTTAATTTTTGATCATAATGAATAATAAAAAAAGTAAAAAATTAATTATCGCAGATAAGGTTAAAACAGGTTTACCGAGGGGTTAACCTAAAAAGATAAGGGTTAAATTTACCTATAATATAGTGCACCAATCCATTGAAACGGATTATTACATGATTTTTGGAATAATTATCCCTTAAATACAAACCAAGGATAAAAAATTCTAGTTTATTTGGATGACTAGGTACATAAATAGAAATCATGAAACTATAATAAAACATATTTTTTTAATCTCTATAATGCGATCCTAACTCCCTTTGAGCTCCTAAAACTTTATTGGATAACCTGAGGGATACATAGAAAAAAATAATGTGAAAAAATGGCCCAATAAGGGAATAAACATGGGATTGAAGCATAACCCATGAGTTAAAAAGGAATAACATGATAACATAAAAGGCATGGCTCGTGGATAAACACAAAGAAGCATGACATATATAACACAGAATAATATGATCATGGAAACATATTAAAGTGGTAGAAACAAAAAAATACATACACATTGGTCAAATATAATTTCTAATAATATATCACATGGTGGATAGAGTCCCATAATGGATTATGTTTACTCTCTAATCCTATACATAACGTCTCATGAGACTAAAACATTACCCAATGCAAAGAAGCGCTATCTAGGCGTACCCATAGTAACATGTACATGAATATTTGGTCTACATAAATAATCAAACATAATTAATAAACATAAGTGATACCCATGTAAGTAAATGGGTTTCATAATCATGTAATAAAGCATAAAAAAATGGCATATTATAATGGTATCCATGAAAGAAGGGATTTATATCATTATTGGACATTCATAAAGGAAATATAAAAATATATCATGAATAATTAAGTAATAATAATGGCAAAACATTTAAAATAGTGATTATTTAATAGATAATTTTATGGAGTGTATATGATAATGGGTAAAAAATAGTGAAGTTCCCTTTAATCGGGTTTTCTTATCGAGAGGAATTGTGAAGGGAACCTTTTAAAACATTAAATTCCACATTAAATATAGATAAATTGAGACACATACTTATTTTTGGTACATATACATATAATATATTATAATTATATATGAATAATGAATATATAAATTGAGGAAAATAGAGATAAAGTGAAACCTAAAGAAAATATGAAGGTTTAGAGAGATCCCTTACATTATACTTTACTTGAGTTAAATGTGATTTAAACTAATATTTAATGGTTTAAATTATATTATTAATTTATATTATAACCATATTAATATTTATTATATCATACATAATCCTTATATAACCTACTTCTACCCACTCGTTAATAATATTTCATTATTACCATTGTTTCAGGTGTTAACTGGTTCATGTTTCAATGCTTATTTTGTCATGTAAGCTTAATTTAATGTGCATGGGATATAGGTTAGTCATTTAAATAATATTATTAATTATATATTATAATATTTAATTATTTAATACATTTTAATAACCATTATTTAAATCTAGATAAGGAAAATGAGTTGCATCGCTTCCTGGAGACCGTATGTCGTACGTATGCATGAGTGACACTATCATTCCCTTAATGGTGAATGGGTAGAGAAATGGATGATATATTAATTTTCAATAATCAATATCAAGTAATAATTATCATATATATCAAATATTACCATCATTATAACCGTTCATGAAAAGTTTTGATGAAAAAATAATTACACCGCTACATGGAGACAATAAGCCATACGTACACACATGTGGTTCTTTTATTTTTCATAGGATGGATAAATGGTGGAAAATAGTTGTATCATAACCATAATAATATATGATTATATATATGATAATGGATTTATTATTTTACAATGGTTATAACATAATAATAAGAGGTAAAAGAATAAATAAATTTGAAAGAGTTTGTAAAGATGATTACCTCTTCTACGAAGGAGATCCTTTATAACCTCTCTTTAAGGATCTAATATAGGTCTTTTGGAAGGAACAAAATAACAAGAAATAAACTTAAGATTTTTAGAATATAAATTGAAAAAATATTACTGAGACATATTTCTCAATGCGGTGTAAATATGTGATGGAATGGGTGCCCTTTTATAATTGAGGTGAGGGACACTTTTGGAATTTCTAAAAATATTAAAATATAATAAGACTATTCTATAGAAAAATGATTTCAAATGGACCATAAATTAGTAGGGGATGAAATTGTAAACCATATGTTATCTTCTTTGTGATTATATAATATTCCTATGATTTTTAAATAATTTAATAAAATATTAATTCCATAAAATATTATTATTTTCAAATTTGTTACTATTCATTACTCAGACAAAGGAAGTGATGACATCATCCAGTAGACATGACCCATATGAATCCCAGTTGCTAGAGCTCAGAAAGGAGGTGGACTCAATGGGATTCTCTTTTTACTAAGCCCAAGATGATCTTCAACACTTTAATGTCGAACAAAATCGCCTACGGGAGAAGTTGAAGTTGATAGAGATTACCACCCAAGTGATGTTATCTGAGCCCCCCAAGAGTCTATCACCATCACATACCTTACCCATCAGTCCAATGTGGGGGTTATAAGGGGTTATATAATAAGACATTAGCACTATGATTATGTGAATTATTTTTTTACATAATAAATAATATACATTCATTTTATTATTGTTATGTTGTAAATCGTTTTTAAAGCACAAATATTATTTTTAATTAATATTCAATTATGAAATATATTTTGATAAATTAATGGATTTTTAAATTAAATAATATTTTCAGAAAATTTTATCACTAAATTAATTTTTATTAAATATAAATGATAATATAATTTTAGGAATACAATTGTAATATCTATTAAATTATGAAAGCCAATTTTTTTCAAAACCCATGAATTTTCGATAAATGTCGATTTTTATTTTAAAAGTAAAAATTAAAATATTTTGAAAATTATTTAGATAAATTTAATATTATTTTTGTAATCTGGACATTGAAATTATACAATTGTGAATTTTTCATCATTTTCTGAGAGAGTTGAATTTTTGGGTAAAAAATTAAATACCATTTAGTTATATAATGTGTTTCATGACATCATAATGAAACAATAGTGATTTGATAAAATAACATAAGTGGGATTTTCGTCTAATATATGTTTTAACATTAAAATACATTTATTTTAGGTTTATTTTATTTATTTTACAAAGCCATAGTGGAACCTCCAAGACTTATAAAACATTTTTTCTTTTTAAAATGATTTCCTTGAGAGTGTGACTCACCTCCACATAAGGAAGCCTAATATTTTAAGAAGTTAGGCCATTATCCTTATAAAATAATATTTTCCAATCCCATTTGAAAAAACCATGGGAAAAAACTACAGTATGGTTTTTGGTTTTGATTAGTTTAATGTGTGGTGTCCCAAACCTAAATAATAAAGAATTCCCTCTTTTTTCCTATAAAAACCCACCCAAGCTCCCAATTACTCTTCACTAAAAGCCTTTGGTGTTCTTCCATCCTCTTCCCTCCTCTCTCCAAAATCCCCCCATGTCACCCCAATCTCCCAAGAAGCCTCTCTCAATCCTCTCCCAAGCCTTTGGGATCACACTTCAAAGTAAGGGATTATTTCCTTTCTCATTTTATCCAAGTTTCTTAATATTGTTATGTCCATTTATTTTCAATAATAAATGTTGTGGTATGACTTAAAACCTCCCCCATACTGTCCACTTTATGTTTTAATGATGATTTACCCCTTTTATCTCTCATCAATTCCTCTCATGATCACCCGTTACCATGGAAAAATTCCATAAAGAATTTCTCTCTCATCATTTACATTCAAGCAATTATTTTGTATTATGAATCCAAATTCCATTACATATGTTGGTAAATTTATCTATATGACCCCTTTAATATCTATTTCATGTACATATTATGAGACACCACTTTCTCTCTCATCAACCATTTTCATGAATACTTATGTCACACTGTTATGCTGTCGAAATTGCACCGCGATTCTCCAAGACAAAGTCATTGTGTAGTGAATACCATGCCCATTTCTTTATCAAGGGTATTCACATTTATACACATTTACTTTTTGATTATAGAGTTTCATTTACGAATTCCATATTCCTTTATCGTGTAATAAATGATTATGTTTAATGAATCCAGATTTTATGATCTATGTGGCACACTTATGTATGTATTGAAATGATTTAGAAGGGTGGACCCAGATAGCGCTCTGATGCATTGGGTAAATATTAGTATCATGATACGTCAAGTAAATTGATGGTATACTCATGCTAATTCATGTGAAATGAGGGTTTAATCATGATCTATGTTCAATGAGCCTTGGATCATTCTAATACCATGTTAAGTGTTGTTGACACATTTCCATGTTATGATAATCATGCTATATCATGCCTTTATGTTCATGTTTCTCTTATGATCCATTTATATGCCTATTTCAAAACATTTATTGTATTATTCCAGTTTTTCCCTGCTTAGTCCCTTACTAGTCTTTATAGATAACCCTTTTTTATGCATGTCCTCACGTTATCCCATGAAATGATAAGTACGAGGGAATGTAGTTGTCTTATAAAGGATGTTTTCAATAAAGATGTTGTGTTTCATGTTTTAAGTTGTTATGTAATGTTCATAATCCCAAAAAACACTATAACTTTTGATATTACATGTTGTATGAAGTGAATATTTTATGTAATAAATCATGTTTAAGTGTCTAATAAAGAGCATGGTTATTATAGTTGGTATCAGAGTATTGGTTCAGTTATTTTTGGGATTAGGATTTGAAAAACCTAGTGAAAGCTTTATGGATAAGACTAAGTATAATAAGAAAATCCCTAAATTTTGTTGAGGATTGAGTAATTGGTTTATAAAGAAAATGCATCCCTCTCTGGATATGATTTGGTAGAGGTGGCTCTAACATAGACGTACCTAGGAGTGAAAATTTTGACAAGGGGTTTCGGGCTTGACCCGGGATAGCCTGGTATATGACAATGATCCTTGCTTCACTCTTGGTTATGATACTCATGGGAGATATTCTTTGGTAATTTCAAAAGCGTAGTATGAACCATTGTTAATGAAAAAAAAATTCCCCTAAGAATATATGTTGGGAAGTAAATCATGGATAACATAGATTAAAGCTTATAAATTCACAGGTTAAGAAAATAAAAGTAATTTATAAGTCATCCATTTTTTTAATTGGATTACCCTTTATGTGTTACCCCTAACAATACTTTTATTCCAGCCAATGGATGATAATAGGAGGACTCAGGCTAACAATAGATGCGAAAATCAATGCGATGACTGTACTAATGATATGCCCAATCTGATGGGATCAGGAATCAAAAACCCTTTTCATGATACTCACTTAGTTAACACAAGATTTGAATAGAAACATAGGTCAAGAGGAAAGTTGAACCCCACTAAGAAAGAACAAGTTGAAATCAAGATCTTCATAAGACAAAGGCCTCCTAATTTTAAAGGATTATCTGGTCCCTCAATTCCCAAACAATGGATTAACTCTATTGAAAAGATATTCTCCATATTTCAATGTTACGAACAAGAGAAGGTTCTCTTGGATGCTTATCATATGAAGAGTGAAGACAATCAATGGTGGACATTGATCAAAAATATGAAGCCCGAGGAGGACATCGAGGCATTGGAATGGAAGGATTTCTAGAAAATATTTTTTGATAAATATTTCCCTCTCACCCTTTGACATAAGACGAAAGGAGACTTCCTCGCCTTAAAGAAAAAAGATTCCAAATCCATCCGATCATATGAGGCAAAATTCACAAGTCTTGCACAATATGCCTTCGACTTTTTCATTACCCTCGAATGCATGGTTGACCACTTCTTTAGTGGGATGAAACAAATCCTATAGAAAGCCCTAGAGATCCATGACTTCGATAGATATGAGGAAATTATCCAATGTGCCCTCAGGGTAAAAATAGAGATCGATAAATCTCAGGGGTATCATAGGGTTAAGAAGCATAAGGTGGACTTCAATTATGGTAGTCCGATTAATAAATCCAATGGTGCTAAGAAAATTCAGCACCCCACTTGACAAAGGTGCGGAAAGAAACACACTGGAAATTGAATGAAGGAGAATAGGAAATGATTTATGTGTGTAAGATAAGAGAACCTAGCTATTAACTACCACCAAGATAAACCTGCAGCTGCGATAGAGGATAGGAACACTCTGTTCAACCCTCAACGAATTGTTTTTTGCAACAAATGCAAAGAACCAGAGAACCTTTCTAATCAGTTCTCTATGACAAGGGTTTTTGGAGGCAACCAACAACCTCTAAGGTAGTAAGGGTGATGTTTTTCCATCACTACCACTGAAGTGAACCCCGAAAACAAAGTGGTGATAAGTACGATAGTTATTCATTCAAGAATAGAAAATTCACTTTTTGATTCTATTTCTACACATTCTTTTGTATCCCAAAATTTTAGTAGAAAAATCCCAACATCTCCACAAATCATAGAAGTAAAGATGTTAGTGAGTACGGAAAATGGGGAAATCATTGCAACCCATGAATATAACTCCTCACCTGTCACAATTTTGGGATTGAACTTCCTATAGAACCTCATCATACTACCTATGGAGAAATTTTATGCAATTATTAGCATGGATTGGATTTACTTATATAGAGCCAACATAAAATTTTGTGAGATGTAAATCACTCTCCATATGGAGATTCAACCCCCATTTCTATAAAAGTACAAGGAGGAAGATGTATATTATTTAGCAACATCATCTCAAGCATGGATATTACTTACCTATGAGAATGTAAATCTGGATCAGATTATTTTGTCTAAGGAAGAAACCATCCTTGAAGACATGATTATTGTGAAGGGAATTCACTAAAGTCTTTTCCCAAAGAATTGTCTGGTCTTCCTCCTATAAGAGATACTGAATTCTCAATTGACCTTATACCTAGGGCATTAAAAATATCCAAGACTCTGTATAGAATGGCTATTGTGGATCTTGATGAGATTCAGAAACAACTACAGGAGAATATGGATAAAGGGTTTATACACCCAAGTGCTTTACCATGGGGTGGACCAGTCCTCTTCATCAAGAGGAATGATGGGTCAATGTGCCTTTGAGTTGATTATCATGAGCTCAAAAAAATCAAGATAAGAACAAGTATCATCTGTAATGAATTGATGACTTGTCCAATCCACTACGTGGAGAAAAATATGTTTCCAAGGTGTATTTGCATTCAGGATATTACCAAGTAAGGGTAAAGAAGTAGGATATCCCCAATACTTCTTTTCAAACAAGGTACAAGTACTATGAATTCATAGTAAATCCTTTTAGACTCACTAATACTCAAGAAATCGTCATGGAATTAATGAATATAGTATTTAGTGATTACCTCAAAAAATATTTGGTATTATTTATAGATAATATTATAATATACTCCAAAACTAAGGAGGATCATGAGGAGCATCTAAGAACTGTTTAATAGTCCTTGTGAAAGGATAAGATCTATGAAAAGTATAACAAGTATGAGTTATGGTTGGAGGATGTCTCATTCTTGGGTCGTATCATCACAAGAAATGGGATATCTGTGGTTCCCACCAAGACAGCCACAATTGATGGATGGATGAGGCCAACATTGGTAAAGGATATCCATAGCTTCATAGGGTTAGCTGGATATTATCGCCGATTTGTGAGAAATTTCTCATGATTATGAAACACTATTACCATGATAAATCTGAAGGGAGACAAGCTTTCTTGAAGTGATCAATGTGAAGAGAGCTTCATGGAGTTGAAAAGAAGGCTTATCACTGTGACCGTGCTCACATTACCCACTTGTGGAGAACTTTTTTTGGTATTCAGTGATGCTTCGAAGAAGGTCTTGGGATTTGTGTTGATGAAAAATGACAAAGACATTGCCTATGCTTCAAGGAAATTCAAAGTTCATGAGAAAAACTATCCAACACATGATCTAGAGTTGTCTTTAGTGATCTTATCTTTAAAAATTTTGTGGCATTATCTTTTTGGGGAGAAGTGTGATATATATAAGACCACAAAAGCCTCAAGTACATATTCACACAGAATGAGTTGAACATGAACCAACGAAGGTGGTTAGATCTGATCAATGATTATGACTGATCAATCCATTACCACCCTCAGAAAGTGAACAAGGTGGAAGATTCTCTATGTAGAAAGGACCCAACAATTCTATCATTGATGATAATTGAAAGGGATCCAATCTTCTTAGATTTGATGAAGATGGACATAATAATCCTAAAGAAGGGAACATCATCAATCCTTTCACAATTTATTGCTCAACTATCTCTTTTGGAAAGAATAATGGATTCTAAAAAGGATGTATTGGGAATTCAGAAGAAGGTGGAAACTATCAATAAAGGTAAATCCCCGGAGTTTAATGTCAATGAAGAAGGAATTGTGAGATTTGGGTCCAGACTATGTGTTCCATCAAATATGGAGTTGAAGAAGGATCTTTTGGATGATGCACATAGTTTAAATTTCTCCATTCACTTAGGAAACACAAATATGTATTGAGATCTTTGAGAGAATTATTGGTGGGATAACATAAAGAAGGAGATCACTGAGTATACATAAAAGTGCCTGGTATGTTAGCTAGTGAAGGCTGAGAGGTATAAGTATAAGGGGATGATCAACCATTACCTATACCAGCATAGAAATGGGAGAAAATCACCATGGACTTTGTCACTAGACTTCTAAAAAAATCCAAAGGAATCAATGATATCTGGGTTATTGTGGATCATCTTACAATGACTGCACACTTCATTGCGATTCAAGATGATTTCTCACTAGGTCAAATAGCACAAATATACATCAGAGATGTTGTAAGGGTTCATAGAGTACCACTATAGATTGTATTTGATCAATATATAATATTCACCTCTATGTTTTTATGAGTCTTCAACATGATCTGGATACTGATATAAACATCAGTATGGCCTATCATCCTCAAACTGATGGCCAATGTAATTAGACTATCCAAACACTTGAGGAAATGTTGGGAGTGTGTTGAATATACTTCAAAGGAGGATGTGATCAAAATATTCTTCTTTTTGAGTTCTCATAAAATAAAAGATTCCACTCATGCATCCAAATGGCTCCTTATGAAGCCCTATATAGGAAGAGGTGCAGAACACTGACATGTTGGGGAGAAAACACTTCTAGGTCCAAAAATAGTCGATAAACTGGTGGAGAAGGTTAACACCATCCAGCTGCACATTAAAGCTTCTCAGAGTCGACAAAAGTTCTATGATGATAATTTTAAGAACCCAGACCTTCTTTTCAGGTATGTTTTTCCTTTTTCTGGAGTTTTTGAGAAAAGAGGAGTTTCTGGAAATTTTTGATGTACATGCCACGTACTTTATAAGTACACGCCGTGTACTTTGATGTTGCTCGAGCCCGCATGTTGGCCGTGTCATGACCATGAACACGACCATGTAGGGGTGATGTAGAGGCCGCCTAAAGCGGAGTACAGAAAATCCTAGTACACGCTGTGTACTCCAAAAGTACACACTGTGTACTTTGTTTTTTTTCATTAAACAGACCGGGGTCACGTATTAACCGCAGAATCATCTTCTTCTCTAGCTTCTTCGACCGAGGGCATCCTGTATGGCCTATAATCTCCTTCAATCCCCTGAGCTTCCATCCATTCTCCAAATCGACCAGCGTCGATTGAGTTGGAACCACAACGGTAAGATCTTCCTTCTCCTAGAGCTTTGTTTTCCAATTCCTCTTCTTTTGCAGGTTATCATGGGTTGAAAGTCTTGTGTGTTTTCGTAGATCTATGACTTTATAAGGAGATTCAAGCCTCATGGTTCAAGTATATCGATCACCTAGCATCAAGGTAGGTGGTTTATGCCTTTCTGTAGAAATTCTTTGAGTATTTTGTGCAAATTCATCTAATACCCTTGAAAGGGGTATTGTGTGTTTCCTTTTTTGCCATTTATGTTTGCCTTCTTTTCTTATATGCTTGAGTAGAAGTTATTGTTTGTGAATAGGTAAATTTACTAGGCTTTGGATGGTTTTCCCATGAATATTTTTCTAGTTTATGACCGTTTGGTCTAGTTTTTCCTGTTAGGATATTGCTAGTTCCATGCCTATTTTGTAGGATGGTATGACTGTTCTTCCATGTTGAGATACTATAGATGCTAGCCAAGTAGTTCTTGAGGACACTTTGGCGGTTACGCGATGCGATACTTGAGGAATTTACACAGGGCGGTGATAACCTAGCGTGGTAGACCATAGAGAGAATGGATGTAAGAGCTTCTCCAGAGTGTCTTATAATATGATGCGAGACCACAGGGGGAATTGACATTGAGGGATTCCTACGAGTGTCTGTTGTTCCTCAACGCGGGCCACAGGGGGAATGAGACGTTTAGTGCTTCCCCAAAGCGCCTTTAGTACGATACAAGACTATAGGGGGAATTGACGGTGAGTGCTTCCCCAGAGAGTCTATTCTTTAGCTAAACTAGAGGGGTGGGACTTTGTGTGCCTCCCAGAGGATTTCTAGTAATTGTAGGTTAAACCATAGGGGTTAGGCTATGAGAACTACCCAGAGTGTTACATGTTTATTCTACTTGCTTGAGTGGTTGATTACTTGTTTGTAGATTGTATGCTCGAAACTATGGATTGTTTACTATTTAGTACTTCCCTTTTTACTATTTACTGTACCATTACCAGTTATATATTTTCACTTACTATTAGGCACAAATCTTTGTGTGGATGCCTACTAGGACTTTGTCTCACACCCTGTTTGGGCTATGATTTTGGGCCCAAACAGATTATATTGTTGTAGGTATAGATAAGGGCAAGCACCCTTCTACTTCAGGTTCTTGATTGCATTGGAGCTAGAGATCATGGGACCAAGATGAGGCTTGCGATGCTGAGGAGTTGCTCATCTATTTTTCTTTCGTAATTTGGTTTAGTACTGTGTTCAGCATTGTGACTTGTTTGGCTATTTTCCTAGACATATATGTATCATGCATCATTTACATATATTTCTGCTCCAGTTGTTTATTTATCAGTCTTCTTCTGTTATTATTGTTGTATATTTACTGCTTTCGCTATTGTATGTGTTTTTACTTCCGCTGTGTACTCTTCCAATGAGGGCATAATTTCAACACTATCACACCCAGGGCCCTCACTACAAGTTGGCAGCCTCTGGCATTCGGGGAAATGCGCTTGAGGCCATGTGACCAACCGTGTATGGGGCGCCTCTGGGTGGATTTTGGAACCGGGACGTTACAAAGTGGTATCCGAGGACTATTTTCTCGTGACTTACTATTTGGAGACTATTTCCATGGATAGGACGGAATAGGTACATAGTGATGAACTGTGTCCGGGAGTAGCTAACTCGTGTACAGGGAAAATCCATACTACCTCCTTTATTGCAATTTTATTGGTTTGCAATTTTACAGTTGATTTGATCTCACCATTGGGTGATTCATATGATTTGTGTTGTTACCATTGTTGTTATTGCGGTTCTATTTCTATCACAACCCGATGAGATGAGGGTATTCCATATCATGCATCATATAGGAACTTGTTAGAAATCACACGCCATTCATTATTTCCATGCCATATAGGATGCATTAGTGATTGCATGTTTCTGTGATAGATGTTGTGTAGATTATGCATTCTATTGTGATAGATGCTTTGATAGAATCTATGATGTTTGACGGAGAATTTTTTCTTATAGTAATTTGCTTAAATGGATGCCAAAATTTGGTTCTTGAGGTGTTATGGGCCCTCATGGACTAGAATTTGGTGGATAATTGACCTTTTTACTTTGTTTGTAACTTTTATAAGATGCCAAACTTTGATTCGCAGGGAGTATGGGCCCTCACGGATCAGAATTTGGCACCTTAACTCTTGTTTTCTATGTTTTATGGGCTTCAAAGTAGTTCTGAGCTACCACCTAGAAAAACCCAGATTATATAGTGTGTACTTTATTAATACACGCCGTGTAGTTTTTAAACCGTGTCACTGACTATGTGGGCAGAAACACGGGGTTGTGAAAAATCTGGTAGGAACACACCGTGTACTGTTTTAGCACACCGTGTAGTGTGAAATAGGTACCCTGGCCGTGTCACGAACAACACAGGTCATGTTTTCTTTTTACATACATGTCGTGTCTGAATTTTACACACCGTTTCATCTGATCTTGGTACGCGACCGTGTCACGAACAACACGGGTCGATGTTAACCTTTCTCTTACACGCTGTGTCTGTTTGGAACACTCCATGTAGTGTCAGCCATGTGTCTGGCCGTGTCTCTAACAACACAGGCCAGGTAAGGCATGTATAGTACACGCCGTGTCTGCATTGAACATGCCGTGTAGTTTTTACTTAGAGGATCTATGTGGCTTAACAGTGTAGAAGGACTCGGGCAGGGAATAGGATTCAAGTACACGCCATGTGTTAGAACAACACACTGTGTACCTGGGGTGTTACACGACCAGTTTAGGTAGAAGTACACACCCATGTAAATGAACTAAGGGAACATGCCATTTTGTCTTTATACACACCATGTAGTCATTTTTTTGTAAATTTTGGATTCTTTATTTCCCCTGTCCCCTTATTAATCTCCTTGGTATTAGTCTTTGTTAATCTCTATCTAACATGTGCGTTGGAAATTGGAGAGTCATGACACCGAGGCGTCATCCTGTCGTGCCAGTCTTGGCACTAGCTGTAACATCCCAAGTAAGTAATGAATAATAGATATTTTTATCTATGTCTATTAATGAATTAGATAATGTTTTAGAGGCTTAAAATGAGAATAAATCCAATCTTAAGCATGGAATACACTAATATTTTTAAAAAATTGTTTTACTGCCTTTTGATGGCAAACCATTTTTTAAATCAAACTTTTGACAATTTTATAAGCTCTATTTGTCTAAATAAACTTATTATTTATTATTGGGACATTGAAATTTACTTTGGGTAAATTTTTGGTATTTTTCCGATAAAGTTCATTTTTTTAATGAATAGTGAAAAATGTTGTATTTTAATTCAAAACCTATTTTTAATCTAATTTATTTATATGATTAGATTATCTTTTAAATTTATTTTAAAGTTAAATTAGAATATATTTTTAACATTTAATCCAATATTGGTCGTTGGAATTAATTTCACTTTGAAATTGGACTTAAACTAGTGTCAATCTTTTGATACATATTATTTCATAAAAACACGCTATTTGCTCTGATAGCTGGAATTAATTATTAAATTAATCAATGTAACATATATGTTTTGAATTTTGTAAAATAGAAATCATTTTTTAATTCAGAATATCAAATATAGCTTTGGGTGAAGTTTTGGTATTTTTCTGAAAAACTTCAATTTTTGATGAATAGTGAAACAACTTAGTGGTACTTAAAAAACTAATTTTTTGTTTAAATGAAACTTTACCAGTTCTGTGTTTTGAATTTCAAAAATCCAACATACATGGTTTTCATTAAAAAGTAAAATGTGGTTCAATGGGATTAAAATAATTTTTTTGGTGAATAGTAACTTTTATGTTTTTAATCGCGATTAGAGGTAATTAGTGTAATTTAAGGTAAGAATAATATTTTAATAATATGAAATGAACTTGACACATGTCCTACCCTTATTGGATGTGTCATGTTAGACCAAGATAATACATGGGTCAACTTGGGGACCCCATGGAGCCACATTGGTAGGAAAATGACATTAATAACTTTTTATTTAAAGTTAAAATGAAAATGTCACAAACATGAGTTGTTTTACTAAAAAAGATTTTACATGGGGTTATACAAGTCATATGTTTGACTATAAATATTCATTAGAAAGATAAAAAGATTTACTACATCACTATAGTTTTTTTAATAATTTTTAGACATTAAATAAATTAAATTATTCATGACACCATGATGATGCATCGTTTACCTCATTATTTAACAATTTAAATAAAATGAAAATATAATGTAAAATCTAAGACCTAAACTTGTCAAAAACCTATTGTATGGGTGTATTTCTAACCCTTATCACCTTATCCTAGAAATATATAATTTTGGGACCTTTTTTATCCTAAAATAATTTTATAACAAAGTATCTTTTCTTAACTTTCCAAGAGTGCCTCTCCTCTCCTCTTATAAATGGACCCCACCTCTACCACCTTACCCACACACCCAAAGCCTTTTTCGCATCCAACCCCTGCCCATTTTGTCTCTCCACATCCCTCTCTAACTCTTAGAAGCCTCAATTTGGGCAGAATTCTTCTCAAGTAAGCCTTTGAGCTCAAATCAAAAAGAGTTACCCGTTTTAAAGGTAGTGTCTTATCTTGTGTTCTTATGTTTATTTTGCTTCTCCAACCCCCTAAAATCTTTTTATTCATTTATTTTGTAACAAAACTAGTATCTTACATATACTAGTATGTTTTTAAAAGAAGGATTCGAGCTACAATTACACACACCTACATCTAATGGTTAAAGAACATACTGTTTCCATGGATGGAAAATTTTTGCCTCACGAAACGATGATTGTTCAATATTCTTCTAACACCTTCAAATGTGGCCATTAAGATGTAATTATATTTATATATGATATATACTATGTTTATGTTTTCCTTAAGCTTCTGTATTTTTCATTTATGGCATACCTTTATGGCTTCCATTATGGGTATAAAGGATGTAATTAATGATATTATATATGATATTATACTAGAATTATAATATACCTTTATATCATTATGATTCCATTCCATAAAATACGAAATAGAAATGAAAGTAGCGTTCATGCGTACGTACGGCTTACCGTCTCCATGAATGGTGTATTTCATTTCTTACCTCTAAACGTTATGTAATATTATAAATGCATGTATATACTGGATATATATGACATATATGATATCTAAATCATGAGTATAACTCTGGATATAATGGATACATGAACAACTTGTAATTATAAGAAGTTTTTTTGACTCAAGTACCAATGATCGTTAAAACGACCGTTATTAACTTAAATAATTACATAGTGTTCATGACATGGTAATAAGTGATATAAAAGGAATAATGATCTTGAAAAAGGTTCTTAAGAAAGTATAAATTAACTCAAGTTTATTATTCAGGAGGTTAAAGAACGATTGATTCAAGTCAGACCTGAGATATGGGACTTCGTCTCAATCTCCTTTCATTGAGGCATATTTTGTTTTATACACAACCTTCTTTTATATGGTGTATAAACCCCTTTGACTTTTATGTTTATCCAAAAGGAATATTTTTAATACGAAGCATTTTACTAAATGACAAAAGGGAATGTTTTTGGCGTACGTATGCGGAGACAACGACTTCTTCTCCGTCATGACCATTATTTGAGTTTCGGCTTCCTCTACAAGCCATACCTTTTTTTAAAAGAAAAATAAATACCATGTTTTAATTTTATTTTATTTTGGTATTGAAAATGGGTTTCATAATGTTTTTATATCAATGTTTTGTATTGATATCTTGTGATTGAAAAGTGGAAGTGTTATGTTTCCTTTATACATGTTTTATGTGATACGATTATGTTGTGGTTCTTGTGCATTATTATGAAGATGGGAGGTTCCGTGATAAACTAAGGGTGGGTGAGCCCAAAATAGCTCTCCAATGCATTGGGTAACGTGAAGGAGTTAAATGTTAAGGTTTCTCTGAATAGATTTAGGGAATATACTGTGATGGTTATTCCAAACGTAACCAAGAGGGTTACTCCCTATGTAAGAATGTTATGAATGCCTCAAGTTACCTTTATGTCTTATGATTTCAATGATTTATTCATGATTTGATGAGGTATGTTAAAGTGCATATGTTTTATGAGTAGAGTATGATTTCATTGATTCTTACGTATACATGTACTCATGTTTCCTTTCCATATTTTTAGATCCCTTACTGAGCTTTTTATGCTCATCCCAAGTTTTTGAAATGATTTTCACAGGTCAAGGGAAAGGTACGTGATGTGATGATAGTGTCAAGGAAGAGTCAAGAAAGAATCCATGTTTTATTTTAAATATGTTTCCATTGATGGGAAAAATGAATACTATCTTTTATGTAACCACTTTGTTTAAATGTGGAATGTAATGAAAATTTTATGATCTAATTCTCTAAAACTCTAAACATGAAAATATCCTCAATGTTTAATTTTGTAATAACTCAAGATTAAGTAAGGTTTAAGGCTGGGGCCTTATAGTTGGTATCAAAGGTTGGTTTAGATAACTTTAAGAGTTAGAATTTTATTAAATGATTATCCAATTTTTTTATGGTCAAATTGAAATGATATAGCATTTGAAGATTACCATGTTGTTTCATCTAAAACATGTTTGTTCAGAATGGTTTTCCACAGAGGAAATAGGGAAGCAGTGCTAGGAAGGCATACAGAAGGAAATGAACTTCCGAATCAGCATCCTGAGATGGTCGGAATTGGAACTGAATAGTTTGTTGCAGTAATGGTGCAGTTGACTCTAGTGTTAAATGATGGCGGTATCCATTCACGAGATCAGCCAGATCAACCGCAGAGGAACATTTCCGTGGTGGAACATTTCATGAGGCAACATCCCCCATAATTCATAGGATCATCTGACCCTGTGCTAGCTGAAGGGTGTATTAAAGCACTGGAGTTTTTCCAGGAGCGACATTAGTGTCCGTTCCTCCTTATAGGATGGTGACACCTAAGCTACATGAGATCAAGATGCAGTTGGAGGAGTTAAAGGCAAAGGGTTTCATCCGACCCAGTACTTCTCCTTGGGGTTCGCCTGTCCTATTTGTGAAGAAGGCAGACCAGAACCTTAGGATTTGTGTAGATTATTAGAAGCTGAACCAGTTGACGGTCAAGAATCGATATCCCTTGCCTAGTGTTGAGGACCTCTTTGATCAGCTTCAAGGATCCCGGGTGTTCTCAAAGGTCGATTTTAGGTACGGTTATCATCAGTTGGGCATTAGACCATCAGATATACCTCTTATAGCCTTTAGGAGCAGGTATGGTCTATAAGATTATATTCTTATGTCGTTCGGCCTCACGAACCCGCCTGCAGTTTTCATGGCACTGATGATCCGAGTTTTCCATCCGTACTTAGACTCTTTCATGGTGGTCTTCATGGAAGATATATTGGTGTACTCTCACACTTGACATGACCATGATACCCATCTTGAGATCATTTTTATCACACTGAGAAATCATCAGTTATATGATAAGCTCTCGAAATTCCACTTTTGGATGAATCAGATTCACTTTTTGGGTCACATTATCTCAGAGACATGAGTTCTAGTAGACCCATAGAAAGTGAGAGTCGTAGTTTCCTGGGATCATCCGAAGAACTTCTTTGAGGTGAGGAGTTCTCTAGGGCTGGCTGGACACTAAATACAATTCATACGAGACTTTTCATTCTTAGAAGCACCGCAGATAGGTCTGACCAAGAAGGGTGCGAAGTTCGTATGGTCAGATTCTTGTGAGTCAGCCTTTCAGGAGATGAAAGGGAGGTTGACTTCAGCACCGATACTAGTCTTTCCAGAACTAAGAAAGAGATACACTGTCTAATGTGATGCTTCAGGTATCAGGCTGGGAGCTGTGCGTATGTATGGAGATGGAGTCGTTGCATACGGGTCTCGGAAGTTGAGGCCACATGAGAGGAACTACCCGACACACAATTTTTAGCTGGTGGTAGTTGTTCATGACTTACGCTGTTGGAGACAATATCTTCTTGGAGATCACTTTATGGTTTTCACCGACCAAAAGAGTCTCAAGTACATATTCACCCAGCTTGATCTGAATTTGAGAAAGTGCAGGTGGGTTGAGTACCTACAGTCCTTTGACTTTGTGCTTGCTTATACGCTTGGAAAGGGGAACACAGTGGATGATGCGTTGAGCAAGAGGACTCATGTACAGGTAGTTCAAGAGGCCAGTAGTGAGTGGAATATTATGGATCTCTTATTTGAGATGCATCTGGAGGTGCACAACAGACAGTGGAAGACCTTTCTATCTTCTATAGCTGTTACCTCTACACTTCTTGATCAGCTACAAATGAGGCCGCTATCAGATTCTAAAGGCCTAGTCTTCTAGGAATGCATATCAGGAGAGGACCCTATTCCTGGATGGACAGTAGGTGAGGATGAGATCTTGCGTTTCTAGTGACACATATGGGTGCCAACAGACCTACGTGAGGAGCTGATACATGATTTTCATTCCTCAGTTTGGGCAGTTCATCCTGGTGTCACCAAGATGTATCGTGATCTACACCGTCTATATTGGTGGACAGGTATGAAGAGAGACGTTGCTGGTTTTGTTATCCGGTGTTCCAATTTTCAGGAGGTGAAGGCAAAACATTAGTGACCAATAGGTATTTTACAAAAGTTACCCATTCCCGAGTGGAAGTGGAATGACGTCTCAATGGACTTTGCGACCGGTTTACTAAGATCACCTCGAGGGAATGATGTAGTATAGGTTGTCATTGACAGACTCAAAAAGTTTTCTCACTTCTTTCCGATCAAGGAGACCTTTAGTGTTGATGAGCTGGGACAGTTTTACATCTGAGAGATAGTATGTCTGAATGGAGTTCCACACTCCATCGTTTCAGACAGGGATGCACATTTTACTTCTCGGTTCTGGCAGGGGATTCTTAAGTCTTTGGGTATAAAAGTACTTTTGAGTACAACATACCATCCCCAGACAGATGGCTAGTCTGAGCGTATGATTTAGGTGCTTGATTATATGCACCGAGATTGAATTCTAGACTTTGGTGGTTCTTGGGAGAAGCATATACCTCTTGCGGAGTTCACCTACAAAAACAGTTTTCAAGCGACTATTCATATGGAACCTTATGAGGCTTTGTACAGTAGGCCATGCTGATCACCCTTATGTTAGATGGAGGTAGGAGAGATAGCTTTGCTAGGACCTTGTCTTGTTCAGGAGACCTCAGAGTAGATAGAGTTGATTTGGAAGAGGATGGCTACGGCATAGTCTCGACAGAAGTCTTATGCCAATCAGTGGAGATGACCTCTAGAGTTCGAGGTTGGGGATCAGGTTTTCCTGCGTGTCACAATGAGGTTCATACACAAGAGGATTCAGAGATAGGGTATGTTTTCACCATGGTACATCGGGCCGTTTGAGGTGTTGGAGAGAGTTGGGCCAGTTGCCTATCGGCTGCAGTTACCTCAGAGGTACTGGGATATGCATGACGTCTTCCACATCTCTCATCTCCAACGTTACTTTTCAGACCCATCTCATGTCCTTCAACCTGATGATGTTGAGCTCTAAGTGGATGCATTGTTTAAGGGGCATCCTATCCGGATTGTCGATCACAGTATGAAGGTTCTATATGGCCAGTCTATTCCTTTGGTACGGGTTCTATGGCAGCATGGGTGAGTGTAGGACGAGACTTCGGAGAGGGAGGCTTATGTACGATCACAGTGGATGAAGCTATTAGGGGCTTCTTATTATATGTCTCTCTAGGGAAATTCGGGGACGAATTTATTTAAGGGGGGAAGTTTGTAAGAACCAAGACCTTCTTTTCAGGTATGTTTTTCCTTTTTCTGGAGTTTTTGAGAAAAGAGGAGTTTCTAGAAATTTTTGAAGTACACGTCATGTACATTGATGCTGCTTGAGGCTGCGTGCTGGACGTGTCATGATCATGCACACGACCATGTAGGGGTCATGGGGAGGCTGCCTAAAGAGGAGTACGGATAATCCTAGTACACGTTGTGTACTCCAAAAGTACACGCCGCGTACTTTCTTTTTTTCATTAAACGGTTTGGGGTCACGTCTCAACCCTAGAATCATCTTCTTCTCCAGCTTCTTCGACATATGGCGTCCTGTATGGCCAGGAATCTCCACCGAGCCCCCGATCCTCCGTCCATTCTTCTAATCGACCACCATCAATTTCATTCGAACCAAAGCGGTAAGCTCTTACTTATCCTAGATCATTGTTTTCCAATTCCTCCTCTTTTGAAAGATATCACGGGTTTAACATCTTGTATGTTTTCATAGATCTACAATGTTATAAAGATATTCAAGCCTCATGGTTTAACTATATCGATCTCCTTACATCAAGGTAGGTGGTTTGTGCCTTTCTGTAGAAAGTCTTTGTGTTTTTTTTGAAAATTACACCAATATCCTTGAACGGGGTATTGCGTGTTTCCTGTTTTTCCCTTGTTGTTTTCCTGATTTGCTTATATTCTTGACTAGAAGTTATTTTTTGTGAATAGGTTAATTTACTGTGATTTGGATGATTTTCCCATGAATATTTTTCCTGTTTATGACTGTTTGGTCTAGTTTTTTCCTGTTAGGCTATTGCCAGTTCCATGCCTAGTTTGTAGGATGGTATGACTATTCTTCGATGATGAGATACTGTAGATGCTAGCAAAGTAGTTCTTGAGGACACTTGGGCCACTACGTGATGCGATACTTTCTGACTTTACACAGGGCTTTGAGAACCTAGGGTAGTAGACCATAGTAAGAATGGACATAAGGGCTTCTCCAAAGTGTCTTATAATACGATGCGAGACCACAGGGGGAGTTGACGTTGAGTGATTACTCAGAGTGTCTGTAGTTACTCAACACGGGACATAGGGGGAATGAGATGTTGAGTGATTCCCTAGAGTGCCTTTAGTACGATACGAGACTATAGGGGGAATTGATGGTGAGTGCTTCCCCAGAGAGTCTATTATTTGGATGAACGAGAGGGGTGAGACTGTGTGTGCCTCCCAGAGGGTTGCTAGTACTTGTAGGTTGAACCATAGGGGTTAGGGTATGAGAACTAACCAAAGGGTTACATGTTTGTTCTACTTTCTTGAGTGGCTGCTTAATTGTTTATAGATTGTATGCTAGAAACTATGGATTGTTTACTATTTAGTACTTCATTATTTACTATTTACTATACCTTTACCTTCCATATATTCACTGACTGTTAGGCACAGATATTTGGGTGGTTTTCTACTGGGACATTGTCTCACACACTATTTGGGCCATGCTTTTGGGCCCTAACAGATTATATTGTTGCAGGTATAGATAAAGGAAAGCACCCTTCTACTTCAGGTTCTTGATTGCACTCGAGCTGGAGAGAATGAGACCAAGCCGAGGCTTGCGATGCTGAGGAGTTTCTCATCTTTTTTTTCTTTTTTAGTTTGGTTTAGTACTGTATTCATTATTGTGACTTGTTTAGTTGTTTTCCTAGACATATATGTATCATGCATCATTTACATATTGTTCTGTTCCTATTGTTTATTTATCATTCTTTTGTTGTTATGGTTATTGTATATTTACTGCTTCCGCTGTTTTATTTTTTGTTACTTCCATTGTGTACTCTGCCAATGAGGGCATAGTTTCCCCACTATCACACCCAAGGCCCTCACTACTAGTCAGTAGCCTCTGGAATTCGGGGAAATGCGCTAGAGGCCATGTGACCAATCGGGTATGGGGAGCCTCTCGGTGGCTTTCGGAATCGGGATGTTATAATAATCATCGATGAGACCTAGAGTTTGATGTTGGAGACATGGTATTCCTCTGTATATCACCATGGAAGAGAGTTATGGAATTTGGGAAGAAGTGAAATCTTAGTCCAAGGTACATCAACCCTTTTGATAACCTTTATCGCATTGAATGTGTGGCCTATTGAATAGAACTCCCACCGAACCCATCTCAAGTAAATTATATATTCCATATATAACTCTAGAGGAAGTACATACCTTAACCATCACATGTAATCAATCCATTGGTAGTACCATTGGAAAATGACCTCTCCTATGAAGAGAATCCGATGAAGATAATATATCATAGGAAAAAATTTCTAAAAAATAATAAAATTCCCCTCGTCAAGGTGTTGTGGTGAAACCACAAGTTTGAAGTAGAAAAATGGGAATTAGAGGAAGTGATGAAGCATAGTTACCTACATCTCTTTTAGCACATGAAAAGGCAATTTAGACAGTGAAATTTCTTAAGGGGGGATGATTGTAACGACCCAAACTTTTATTAATGGAATCTCCACTTAATCTAATTAAATGTATTATTATATTAAATGGTTATACAACATATGAAATTATATGGATTTATGTTTTTGTATTTTAATATAACATTATGAATTTTGACCGTTGATAATAAACCTGTTAAACAATGATCACAAGATTAGTATAAATATAGGTCTTTAACAAACCCAATTTCCTCAGACAAAGGATGTAATGGAATCATCAAGTAGAATTTCACTATAATAATCCCATTTGTTGGAGCTGAAAAAGAAGGTGTCCTCACTGGGCTTTTCTCTTAACCAAGCCCAATCTGAGCTTTAACACGTTAAGCTCAAACGAAACCGCTTACGGGAGAAGTGTATGTTTATAGTGATTACCACCCTAGCAATGTTATCCAATCCCCCCAAGAGTCTGTCACCATCGCACACCATACCCTTTGGTCCCATGTAAGGTATTATAAGGGGTATTTTAACAATAAATTAACAATATGATTATGTGAATTAATTTTGTATATAACAAATAATATACATTCATTTTATTACTATTACTTTCTAAATAGTTTTTAAAGCACAAATAGTATTTTTAGTTAATATTCAATTATGAAATATATTTTGATAAATTAATGTATTTTTGAATTAAATAATATTTTAATAATATATTTTTACCAAATTAACTTTTATTAAATATAAATTATCATATAATTTTTTGTAATATAATTGCAATTTCTATTATGTTTTTATAACCGTTTTTTGTCAAAACCCATGATTTTTTTTATAAATGTTGGTTTATATTTTAAAATAAATTATTCATATATTTAAAAAAATATTTAGATAAAATGAATATTTTTTTGGAATCAAGATGGTGAAATTATCCAATGGTGAATTTTTCATAATTTTCCGAGACAATTGAATTTTTGGTTAAAAAATTAAAGACCGCTTAATTATATAATGCGTTTTATGACCTCATAATGACCCAATAGTGAAATAATAAAATAATATAAGTGCTATTTTCGTCCAATATATGTTTTACCATTAAAATAATGCGATTTTATGTTTATTTTATTTAGTTTACAAAGCCTTAGTGGACCCTCCAAGACTTATAAAACATTTTATCTTTTTAAAATGATTTCTTTGAGAGTGTGACTCACCTCCACATAAGAAAACCTAATATTTTAAGAAGTTTAGCCATTGGACTTATAAAATAATTTTTTCCAATCCCCTTTGAAAAAACCATGGTAAAAAAATCATGGGATGGTTTGTGGTTTTGATTAGTTTAATGTGTGGTGTCCCCAACCTAAATAATAAAGAATTCCCTCTCCTTTTCCTGTATAAACCCACCCAAGATCTCACTTCTTCTTCACTAAAAGCCTTTGTAGTTCGTCCAACCTCTTCCCTCATCTCTCTAGAATCCTCCCAAGGTGCCCCAAGATCCCAAAAAGCCTCTCTCCCAAGCCATTGGAATCACACTTCCTAGTAAGTCATTCCTTCCTTTCTCATTTTATCCAAGTTTCTTAATATTGTTATGTCCTTTTATTTTAAATTATAAATGTTTGGATATGATTTAAAACCTCCCCCATACTGCCGTCTTTATGTTTGAATTATGAGATACCCCTTATTTATCTCATTAATGCCTCCCATACACACCCATTACCGTGCCGAAATTCCATAAGGAATTTCTCTCTCCTCATTTACATTCAAGCAATTATTTTGTATTATGAATCCAAAATCCATTACTTATGTTGGGGGACATGTATCTATATAAACCCCTTAATTTCCATTTCATGTAAATATTATGAGACAACCCTATCTCTCTCATAAACCATTTTAATTAATTCTTATGTCATTCCGTCATGATGCTGAAATTGCACCGCGATTCTCCAAGACAAAGTCATTGTGTAGTGAATAACATGACCATTCTATATTAAGAGTATTCACCTTTATGCACATTTACTTATTGATTATATATTTTCAAGTATTAATTTTTCATTCCTTTATCGTGGAATAAATTATGATATTTAATGAATCCATGTTTTATGATCCCTGTGGCACACTTATTCATGTAATGAAATGATTAAGAACGGTGTACCCTGATAGTGCTCCAATGCATTAAGTAAATATTATTATCATGAAACGTCAAGTGAAATGAGGGTTTACTCATGCTAATTAACGTGAAATGAGGTTTTAATCATGTTCCATGTGTAATGATCCTTGGATCATGCTAATACCATGTTAAGTGTTGTTGCCACATTTCCATGTTGTGATAATCATTCTATATCAATCCTTTATGTTCATGTTTCTCTTATGCTCCATTGATATTCCTATTACCTAACATGTATTTTATTCTTCATGTTCTGCCTTGCTTACTCCCTTACTAGGCGTTATAGCTCACCCATTTTTATTCATTTCCTTAGTCTATCCCATTCAATGATACGTACAAGGGAATGTAGTGGTCATGTACATGAATTTTTCAATAAAGATGTTGTGTTTCATGTTTTAAGTTGTTACGTAATGTTCTTAAGCCCCAAAGACACTAGACCTCTTGATCTTCCACGTTGTATCAAGTGAATATTTTATGTAATAAATCCTGTTCTAGTGTGTAATAATGATCAAGGTTGTTATAATTTAGGTCCCATAATTCCAAATATTTAATCCATTTCTAAAAAATTTATAACATAGAAGTGGAAGAAATTAATTTAATATTAAACCGGCAAAACACAATGGAATTTTTTTTCTAAAAAATACCCTGTTTAAGTATAAAATGTTTTTGTGATAAGTTTATATATAGAATTAATTTAAAATAAAAAAATTATTTTATTTATAATAAAAAATAACTAATTAACATTTAAAAATAATCCAAAAAATATTTTTACTTTGTAAATTCCTTATAAGAATATACAGTTTTCAATGTAAATTATTATTTTTCCCAATTTATTAAAATTTTTATTTTTTTATAAAATTCTCAAACATTTATCCAAAGATAATTTTTGACATTATGAATTCAGAAATTAATTTTATTTTGTAAAATAAATTTTTTAAATCGTCAAATTTAATTATATTTATATTTTTCAAAGAAATAAATAAAATCATTTTTAAAGAAAACATATTTTTGAAGAATAAAATTACATTAATTAAAATTAATTGTTTATTTCATAAGAATTAATAAATATATTTCATTATATGGTTATTTCTACTTAGATCCACAAATTCAATGGATATTTTATATTGGTCATGTTAAAAAAATAATATTTTAGTACTATATTGCGGTTCGTTTAAACTCACTGTTGCGTGAAACATGGGTTACCAAATAAATAAAATCAATTAAAGAGAAATATTTCATAAAAATAACAATGTGTTACATTCTTCCCCATAATTAAATTTCTTCCCCAAAATTTCATTTTAAAAACTAAGGTAAAAATTGGTGAGGGTACTTCTCCTTCATCACTTCCTCTAGTTCCCATGTTGCTTCTTCATATTTGTGGTTCCACTATAGTAATTTAACCAGGTGAGTTACCTTTTTGCATATAAAATTATCTCTACATTACAAGATCTTCATAGGCTTCTTCTCATAAGAGAGATCATTTTCCAGGTATACCACCTCTTAATTAGATATATGTGAGGGGTCTTGTATGTATTTCCTCTAGAAGGATATGTGGAATAAATCATGTACTTGAGACATGTTTGGTAGAAGTTCTAGTTGACATTATAAATATCCAATGTGAAAAAGAATATCAAGTGGGTTGACGGACCTAGGAATTAGATTTCCCTTCTTCCCAAATCTCTTGACTCTCTTCCATGGAGATATATATAGGAATACCTTATTTCCAATGTCAAACTATAATTCCCATCGATGATTGTTTTCATAGCCCTTTTGTGAACTTTGGAAGCCTTGATGTGTTGTGTAATAGCCTTTAACATTTTTACCATTTCTTAAACCATTTCAGGTCCTAGTATCGTATGTTCTACAATTTCATACTAACATGCACGTGTTCTACATATCTTCCCATAAAAGGATTTATTTAGAGCCATTTGGATGCTTGAGTAGAAAATATTATTATAAGAGAACTCGACTGGTGGAAAATGTTGATACCATCCTCCTTTGAAGTCCATTTATAATTCTATAAACATGTATTCTAGTGTGTAAATGGTCTTCTTATATTGACCTTTTGTTTAAGGGTGATAAGCCGTATTGAAGTTTAACTCAATGTTTAGAGCATGTAGGATAATTTTCCAGAACATGGAGGTAAAAATAATATCTCGATCAAATACGATCGATAACAGTACTAAATCCAACCTCAACACTTCTCGGATGTATATCCATGCAAGTTGATTGAGTGATAAGTCCTCTCAAATTACAATAATGTGATCTATCTTTGAAGGATGATCCAAAATAACCCATACATCATTATTTCTTCTATATTTCTTTAAAAGTCTAGTGAAAAATTCTATGGTGATATTTTCCCATTTATATGATGGTATAGTTAATGGTTTCATCATCCCCTTAGACTTTTTCATTTTAGCCTTCACTTGATTTCATACCTAAAACATTAATTTATATTCAATGATATTCTTCTTTATATTGTCTCACTGATAGTTCTCTTAGAGATCTCAATACAACTTTATGCTCCTTGGGTGGATGGAGAAGGATGACCTATGCACAACATTCAAAATACCACCATTTATCTTTGGATTTTATAGTATTCATATTCATAACCCAAATATTATGAATCCTTCCTCATCAATTTTTAAATATGAGTATTTTTAATTTCTAATATATTCCACCTTATTCTAAATTTCCACATCATTTACATTAACATCCTTTATCTTCTCTATAAGGGATGGTTGATAAATCATTTGAGAAAATAATTATGATTTTATTTACCTTATGATTATCATGTCCATCCTTTATAAGTCTAAGAAGATCAGATCCTTCTCAATTATCATCATTGATAAAGTTGCAGGATCCTTTATACATAGAACATATTTCATTTTATTTTATTTACCAGGATGGTAGTGGATTGAGGAGTCATAATACTTAATTAGATATAACCATATTAGATGGTGTATACTAAGAAACTTGTGTATGAATATATATTTGAGTCTCTTGTGATCATTATATATCTCACACATATCCCCATATAGATAATGCCACTATATTTTCAACGTGAAGATAACAACCACCAACTATAGATCATGGATAGTTTTTTCTCAAGAACTATGAGATTCCTTGTTTCATAGTATATTACTTTATCGTTTTTCATCAGTAAACATCTGAATCCATTCTTTTATGCATTGCTGTATACCACAAATATTTCCCCACTTGTGGGTACTGTATGTACTGGTTCAGTGATAAGACTCTTTTTCAATTCTATGAAGTAGTGTTCATATTCACTAGTTGAGAAAATTTTTACTCCCTACTTTGTTAACTTTGTTATTGGGTTTTAAAATCATGATTAGTTACTCAAAAATCATCAGTAATACCCATCTATACCTAGAAAAGTAAGGATCTTCATTATAAATGCTGGTCTAGTCCACTCTTCAGTTGCATTTATCTTATAAGGGTATATAGATATCCCTTTATAGGCGATAACATTCCCCAAGAATGATGAATTCTCCATATAGAACTCAAATTTACTATAATGTTCATATAGTTTCTCCCTTCCCAAAGTCTTTAAGACTGTATTAAAATTCTCATCATGCTCCTCCTTTCTCTTGTAGTATATCATAATATCATCTATAAATACTACCGTAAATTTTTTGAGGTAATGTATAAAGACTCTATTAATTAATTCCAAGAAAATTTAGGGGAATTACTGAGTCTAAAGGGAATCACTATGAACTCATAATTTTCATACCTCATTTGAAAGTTATTCTTGGGAATATCTTCCTTCTTCACCATTAATTGGTGATATCCTAAATGAATGCCCACCTTAGAGAAATACTTGGACCCATGATGTTGATTGAACAAGTAATCTATCCATGGAAGGGGATGATTTTTATTTATCATGATTTCTTATCTCATGATAATAAATTCATAGGAACATTGATACATCCTTCTTCTTGATTAAGAGGACCAGCTCATCCCCTAGTGAAGGATTCAAGCGTATGAAACCCTTGTCCAGATTCTCTTGTAACTACTTCTTCAATTCTTCAAACTCAATGTTGGATATACTATAATGAGTATTTGATATTGGAGGAGGTCCATGTATAATTTCAATTAAGAACTCAACATCTTGGTCATGAAGAAGACTAAGATATTCTTCAGGGAACAAATCAGTGTATTCCCTCACAATGTGAATGTATTCAAGCATAATATTATCATTTTTCTCAATCATTTAAGCTAAATATTCTTTCTTATATGGAAATAATATCCAAATTAGAGTTTATGAATTTGAAGGAGATTCATCCTCCTCCTTACACTTATACAGAATTGGATAATGCCTTAGGATGTGAAGGGTGATCTCCCTCCCCTGAAAACTGATATTGGATTTGTATAAAGATAGACAATCCATGACCAAAACATAATTAAAAACTACCAAAGGAAGTAAGATGTGATTAAATGTGGTGTTTAGTACAAAAGAATTAGTTAGGGGGGAGTAATATACCTTATATTAAATAATTTCATAATTTTATGTTCTCACAGATAACTCAACTTTCAGAATTTGAGGTTGTGTTTGAATAGTTCTATTAAAATTTAATGATATAAAAGAATGTGTAGAACCAAAATAAAAATGTTTTTATTCTATTTTTTTAAAGGTAAAGGGGTAAAGCTCCCATTTATTGAAATAATGAAAGAAACTCCTTTTGAAGGGAAGAAGGAGGAACCCATTACAGAGACAGATGTAGAACATATAAAAAAACAGGGCACACAACAATACAGAGATCCAAATGTCAAAAGGAAACAAAAATCAAAGCAGGATCAAGCCAGAAAGTCTCATTGCCCCCCCTAGTTGAAAATGCAACAGCGATGTTAGGCAAGATGATGTGTCACCCCCTCTGCGATGAAATGTGTCATGCTGGAAACACAGCCAAGGCAGAGCACTCCTCCAACTCACACTGAAATATGAGAGGAGTACTGGACGATAGGTGCCAACACAACTATCTCTCATTCGAGACCCCCCCTGATGGTGAAAATGAGAGACTCACTACACCATCAACCAGATACGCCACTTCATCCACCAAAGAACACCGTAAAAAAATCAACCAGTTTACCCATCCATCCAAAATAACAGACGACTGAATGATGGGTGCCAAGACACCCATCCCTCCTTCGAGGTCACCCACCCGACGTAATATGCAAGACAAAACACGCCAACCAAATGCAATGAGAGGATAATCAATCTCCCACCAAGACATCTGATTCCCAGTGTCAATCAGATCCAACAGAATGGATTCCATAGAATCACATTTGAGAAGTGCAACACCATAACATCAAAAGAAAAGAAGCACAACACAAAAATCAAAAACATCACCACCTCCTCATCAAACATCCCAAGAAATCCAACGCTGTCACACCAGACATCCCCTCAACATGCAGATCTGAGGAAGCCCAAAACCTAGAGTCCCTCATCTCCTCAACAAGATTTCCAAAAAAAATTTCTCCCTGGATAATGCTCCGCCACAAAATGAAGGGGCTGAAAAAAAACCCGCACGAGAACCACACCGGAGCAGGTTGACAGCGCGAGTCAACGCAGCACAACTTCCATATGAAGAAGGACCACAGGCACTATCGAACCACTGAACTCGACCGCACAATACCAGAATGCATCAACAAACAATCCCCATCTGAGTCAATCTCCCTACAAGGTTGACACAAATCACCTCTGAAGAAGCTGGGAACACCGCCAATGTCATCCTCAAATGTCACCGCATGAATGGGCAACAACTGCGCAGGGAGTTCCAGATTTGAGACGATATGGCAGAGGGGGTTTGCGCAGCTGAGAAAGAGTGATGCCGGAGATGTCAAGGCCATCAGATGTGGGAGGAGCATAGAAAGATCAAGGGAGGGAAAAACCACTACAGATCCAGGAATGAGAGAGATGAAACCAGGAGACATCGCAAGATCGGTCCCGATCGGATGAGAAGGAGTGGGCGACAACAAAAACCAAGATCAGAGACAAGGCACAAAACAAAAACCTCCCCCCTCTAAGATGTCAGAATCCAACGCCACACCACCCTGGGAAGACTCCTCACTAGATCCGTTGCCGGTCCCCTCCATCTCCAAATTCCAAAGCCAAAACTAGAGCCGACGCCAAAAATTGGGAGCACTCCCAAGCCATCGCCGTGCCAGTCAATGTAGGATCCGCCATTGAGCCTGTAGCATGTCGGACCTGGCACCAATCTGCGATCACACGAGATCTGAAATGAGTCAGGGACGATACTCCAAATCCAAGCCTGCATACATGCCAGAATCCGTCTCCAAGATGAAACACGTTGGATCTGGAGCCAAGCCGAGGTCAAGAAGCCACCATAAGATAAGATCTACGCCAAACCAGGAGCAGCGACGGAAATGGGACAGTCTATGCCGGTCAACGCGCCAGAGGAGGGGAGGAGAAAAGCCTGAGGAAAACCCTATACGCATAGAGGAGAGGGTTCTCCATCGCTCTGAGGCTTCTTCCAGTGGTCATAAAATCCTTTTTGTGTTCTATTATTTAATAAATAACTAGATTAATTTTCACCAAATCATTTTTGGGATCCACCTCAACAGTTGTGATAACATATTCCCTTACTTTTCACCATGGAAGTTGCTTTCATTTTTTGCCTCAAAAAACCCTTGGCTTAGGGAATTCACTCACATAAGTCCCATGTTACTTGTAGTTGAAACAGTTTACTACATGTTGAGTGTTAATATGAACCTTCCTTTAGTATTCCACATTAGAGGTATTCCTAAAATCCCTTCAGTAATGATTTTCTTAATACCCCTTACTTACACATTTTATGCACCTCCTAGTTCCCTTTAGAAAATTCTCGGGATTCTTCTTCCCACACCTTTGACACATGGGATGTTTAGTATTTATTACTTCATAGGATTTAGATGTTGATAGTACCGTATTAAACTATTCCTTCTTCTTTTTATCTCTGATCTCATGAGATCATTTAGAGTCTCCAATTTACATCTCAACCTTAAGGGCATAATAGAAAATCTATTCATAGCTATAAATGTAATGTCCCCATCCCAGGATCCACTAAACAGTGCCCCATGATGGGTCACCAGATGACCTCAAGTGCTCCCCCATATGCCAGTGGTTTTTAACTAGAAGTGAGGGTCTAAATAAGTAATTTGGGGATACTATACCCTGTTTACTATATTAATCCAAAACATAGTATAATATCAATAGCGTAAACCATAAGTAATAACCCAAAACATTCTTAAGAAAAATCTTTCAAAAATGGGTACAAACCATGGACAAAAATAAATATGCAATTTCATGAGAAATAGTACCAAGTGACAAAAACCCAAAATAATGAAAAATTGATAAATCCTAAAAATAGCACTAACTCCAAGTCCATAACCTCATCCATGTCCATCCCAATAGTAACTCAACTCCCAAGCATGAGGCCTTTGCCATTACCCTTACATACAAGAATGAAACTATCTCACATACCCAATGGAGGCCCGAGAAGGTTGTGAGTACAACCCCACAGGCCACCAAAAACTGTGTCTACAAAATATCTGGTTTAAATAGATAGTGAAAGCAATGTGAAGTAAATGAAAAGATAATAAATACATAACTTAGGTTCTATTAGTTAACAACATGCCTAAATCATTCTGTCATTATTACTATTTTGAATGCTCTTTTTTTCTTCATTACATAATTCATTCTTCATCATGTGTTCCTTGGGAATGGTATATTCATCAATATTAATGTATAAGAGAAATAAATCAAGTTCCCTATATCTCTAGGGATAATTACATCATCACATATAAAACACCCTCACCTTGGAGCCTTGATCCAAGTTGTCTCATCAAATGAAACCATTTGTGGAATATAACTCTACCCCTTCCCTAATTTGTGCATTGTTGGGTGGAGTTTAGAGCCTTAATCTAACTTGACTAGTAGGAATAGAGCCTCATGTCAACAACCCACACTATGAAGCCATGTTCACATGATTTTTTATCCATTCACCAGACATACCATACCACAAACCATATACCATTAATACACATAACATTAAAAATTCATAACAATCAGCATGGTAATTCATATTATGACATATCCCCTTAACAACTTTACAATTTTTATTACATAAACATTTAGCCCAATTCTCATTTCTTCTGCCTAAATCACTAATCATATTTACCAATTCCTCTATATTAACCATTTAACCTTTCCAATCATACTCATATGTTAATTAACATAACACATTCATCATTTCCCATGTGTTATCCTACTTATCCATTTCAAGTACCATTCCCAATTCATTTGGAACATTACCATTAATCACATTTAACCCATTATCTTTCCCCATAACATTAAAAATTTTAAACCATTTTTGAGCCATTATCGAATCAAAATGTTCAAAATTATATATATATTAACCCTCTTAGGTATTTAAACATAATTCATAATCCCTTTGACACAATATCAATTAACTCAATTAAACCTATTACCATACCATGCCAAACAACCCCCTAATCCATTATCAAATCTAGTAACACTATCAATATTCCATTTTTAACTCAACTAAACATATTAACATGTTCAACAAGGGATTTATGTTACCACACATCAATTCCACACTTGACTCTAACCATTTATAGATTCAGGAATGTCAGTGCACCCCATGGGTAGCCCCAAATTGGTCAAATAATCCTGAAGGAATACCACTGGGATATTGAGGGGTTCAAATTATCTTTTGGTTATTTATTTTACCCAAAATCACCAAATTATTTCAAGGAAAAACAACAGGGAATAAATAACACATACTCACATGAAAAAATCCACCTAAAACTATGAGATATAATGTGTAGACTACCCACCTCGAATCCAATGATGAACACACTCTTAAATGATTCCATAGATCTGGAATCAACACACCTTAAATCCCTAACCTAGATTCTTCTAGAAAAAGGAGGTTTTTATTGATTTGAAAAAAGATCATCCAAGGTACAAGCCCTAATCAAAACAACAGAGGAAATGATTGTATTAGAATTATCCAAGATTTGGATTTGAAACCAAAAACATCCAAATAGCCTATAATCGAAGGAGTATAGCCCTTGGGAAGACTGGGCTATCCTAGTTTATCACTAGGTTTTCAAGGGAGGAAATAGAGAAGAAAATCAATTAGTAACTTAATAATCCCAAAGCGTAAATTTTTAAAAAATTTCAACTTCAATGGTGTGTACGGTTTACCTCCATGGTTTTCAAAACCATATGAAAAGCATGTGGAAGCCAATGTCTAAGGAGAGTGAGTCTGTATCATTACCTGGGGAGCTCTACATGGTTTAAATTTTTTTTCCAACCATATAGAATGCCACTATCCGAGGTTTGATGGGTTTTCCTAGAAATTACACATGGTTTACTTAACCATGCAGCAACCACATTCCTTGCACAAGTTGACATGATTTTACTTACTTTATTATCCCAAAACATCAGAAAATGGCTCATAGGACCCTCATACTCCCATGAAAAATTTATTTAACAAAATATTAGATTGAAACCAAAATTTAAACAAGGACTTACTTCCATGAGGTCTGGGATCTTACAACCTCCCAACCTTATAACAGATCATCCTTGAGCCAGTCTTCTCGACTATCCTTGAATTTCAATGAAAAGAGATCATGTCACTAGGCCCACATATCCGTCTTCCCTCCCTGAGTTTCCTCCTGAAAATCACCATAATTCCAAAAAAATCAAACAAAAGGCACAATATTTCCCCATAAAATTCTCACTATGATCTAAAAAATAAACAAGATGAATCCCAAAGGATGTATCAACTTATACCATTACATTGACCACCAGAGTTCCATAGGGGATCCTAGGAAATAGTACCTAAATCAAAAAACAAGGAAATGTATCCCACATCATTATACTCAAATGGAATAGAAAACTGGAATCCATTCGGTCCAATCATTCTTTCAACCAATGTACCGAATCAATTGGCACCATCTAACCCTATTTCAAAAACTCCATCGGTGCCCTAAAATCGAGGACACCCAAAGAAACCCCTGATTTTCCAAAAAATAATTCCCAGAGTATATCGATACATTGCTTGAGATCCAACATTCCAATTTCATAAACGAACATCAAAAACACAACAAAAACCCTCAGGGCCCTCAAATAATCAAAACCCAAGCCAAAACTCATTTCTAATCCCAAAACACTAAGATTGCACTTTATCAATTTACTTCAACCCAAAACACTGATCGAATCAATAACCAACCACTCTCCACTGGGGTTATCCCACGACAAACTTTATCTCACCCCTCATATTCTTGTGATTTGAACCTCCACTATCAGACAATACCACTATAATCTGCATCTCAACTGCCAAAACACACCTGACACATTACCAAAGCAATTAACCCAAAAATATGTAAGGGACTCACCCTTTTAGAAATCATCCTTTCCATCAAAACCATCTATAATGTCACTAGTACACCATATATTCATAGACTAAGAAAAACTTTAAAATTTTCGAGTAAAACATTTTTTCTGAAATTCACTTGTCACCAAAAACATCAAATTGGAAGTGGGTCACAACTTACCACACCCATTCCATTCTCACTATACATGTCAGACCATCCCTGACTAGCTGGTCTCATAACATCCATCCCACATTGTTGGAATTACACCCCTTCCATCTTCCCAAGGTTCTTACAGACTGAAGTCTTATCACTAACATATAAATCATCTACCAGTTTCATTCCACAAATTCTGGAAGAACTCCACTATCACGAAATTCATTATCCTCTAAACCATCATTTTTATCCACCATACCCTTCAAAATTACCAACAAAAGAACTACTAGTACCCAAAAATTAACTAAATATTTCTATGTCCTTACATGAAACCATTCTAAAATTGAAACGTACTCTTTTCTCCAAGACGGGTAGAGTTGTCCCCGAATGACTCATCCTGGAGATGCTTGGCTTCACTATTGGTACACCACTACCTTACCTGACCAATTTGACTTCATAATAAAGAAAATCCATTTTCACCCAATCACACCCACTAGAGTTCATACTTGACCTTAGATGAGGTTCTAGAACACATCCCCTCTTTCCACAAACTGTTGTCATGTTTTACTACACCCTTTAATAATTTTAACATTAGAAACTCAAATTTCCTTCAGACCCACCCTAATTCCTACGAAGTACATGACTCAATCAACTTCAATAAACATGGCCCACCCAACCTCTCTGAGATACCTAGTTCACAACTAATAGTTTTCCCATTGGAATCTGGATTCCACTACACGAACTCCACAATCTACCCCACTCATCTAGGACAGACTTATCACTCCACACCTTTGGAGTTTCATTATCATCACTTTTCTCAAGAGATTCGAATCACCATGGGTCATAATTTGGTGTTTATATATAAAAAAAACTTGAATGGGGTTTTCTATCTTTCCCCAGTTCAACAAAATAAATATCACTCGGTACTCTATCCCAACTTCCTTGAAAGACACTCACGACATTCGTCAACACCTAGTACATTCTTAGGAACTCACTTGAAAACCGTCGTTGGTGCACATCCCATTATCCATCACCACATATACCACCCAATGAACATAAAATCCATGATGTCCCTCATTCATCAAAAACACCTTCAAATAACTTGGTGTATAGACAGATCTTTCTCAGCATACCTGGGATGATTTCCAGATGTTGGGAATGATTGTAACTTGCTAAAAGTATTCTAAGAAGTTTTTGAAGAACACCACCACAACTTATCCACAAACGATGTCACCACCCACTACGGGGACACCTTGGTCTGTCAATTGTATTAGGATTCCCTAGCTATAATGTCTCTTCGATATCCAACTGGAACACTTATATGGGGTTACCCACCGACTCACCACCACTTTAATACTATTTTTGAAGTAGTGATGAACCATTGTTTCCTCTGACACTAATTTCACCACACCACTCAAGTTCTTATGGAACAAACCTAACAGTTAACAACTAAAACATAGAGGTCCTCCACACCAATCAAAAACTATGGTCTCCTGCATACCCATTCATCCCACTTTGGTTTCATAGAGATCGAAATGAACATATACTAAGTCACCAGTTCTCCCATCCCAAACAAACTCGCACCTAACCATTGTGTTCCCACATATATACCCTAGAAGACCCCTTAATGTCTTTCAATTTCATGAAACCACACAATTAAACTGACTTTAGACCACACAAGCCAAAAATGACCATATCCAATCCAAATTTTCATTTTCTCACATAACCCAGACTCATGGTTCTTTAACCCCATCAGCCTCAAGGAATTCTCATCCACTCACCCAAAAACCATACCATTCATAGAATAATCCCAACCACATGACCAACCTTGTATTTTTAACCTGAAATCAACATTGAGGAATCGATTAATTATCATCTGAATATATGGGTCAAACATCCAAGTGATAGAACCCTTTGAAACTAACCTTAAAACCAGCTACTGGTATTCCGGAACCCTTTTAAAAGAACCAGGGAACTACCGCACATTTTACCAAAATATTATGTTACTCGTTATGTATTGAGTCCACCTCTGAAGCATCTCCCATGCTACATATCTCAAGCCGCATGCATCAATGGGTTAACCTTCTATATGTTCACAACACAAGTCACAGCTCCTAAAACTATTGATCTTCCACATTAGACCTTGAGGACAATCTTCCCCTATCAAAAAACAAAACATCCATATATACATCACACATCCAAGAGCACTGAAAAAAGGCCAACCACTCTCATGTGTCGCTCTTGAGAATTGAACGATACCAAATTCTCCAACTAGGGTTAAGGGTAATAAGACACTAAGAAATATATCTAGGACATACACATCAAACATCCAACAATTTTCAACTCATGGTGGATCTCATTCCCCTGTTTAGACACACTACATTTAGGTACCTCAATAATGTTGATTTTAGGTTTTACACAAAACATACTCACCCACATACACTGGCACTGCAATCCAAAACCGCCACGCTTGGGCCTAAAACTACACTCACAAAGTCTAAAATCACCTGGGTCACCCCACCCATAAAAAAACAGCCATCACTATGGAATCTACAACTGAACACTCATTCCAGAGTTTACATACAACTTACACACCCATCATAAGGGTCACCACCTTCATATTATCAAGAAACATCTTAAAAATTTAAGGTCACAACCCTACCAGAATAATAATAAGGAACCAACATTAATACATACATAGAGAATCATAAATTTCCCTCAACATTTAACCATGGTTTCATCCTAGGGTACTCTTACTGATTAATCCACCAATTCCAAGGGACGAACAAAAAATACATGGACGACTCAATACCGGTCTTCATTGAAGTTCCACCATTAAGCATTCTTTCATAATTTACTCTACCATTTTGAAAACCCCAAAGATTTACACTTTAGAGTGCTATATTTTCCCAGAACATCAAGAATGTCTCTTTACTTGGATCCCCACTTCAGAAAAATTTAATCATTAGACATTTGAAGGAAAATCCAATTGGTGTTGAACATAAGGGAAAACACACTACCTACCGAAATAAACCCACTCCAAATACAGTATTTTATGGAACGTGATCACATATATAATACTACAAACAACCATTACTATGGTGGTCCATGGTAAATATGGGGGTAATCCAACTAATGTCGATATGAGTCTTTCATTATCCACCCTCTGTTAAATTAATTTCCACTTTTATACCACCAATCCTTTCCTCCAAGTCACATATGCACTTTTCACAAATTCTTATGACTATAATTTTAACTCATATTCATCCTTTCATTAATCAAGATTCTTTAACCATTCTCTAAATTATTTTTATTTAAAAAAATTTCATCATCTTTATTAGACTCCATTTTCTTCATTTTTTTAAGGATGTTAAATGCACCCAAACTTTCATACCCACACACCCATCCCATGTGTTCCTACCATGATGCACGTCACATATATACCTCGGTGAATATAATGATACATAAATGTGTAATCCATTACCATTATAGCCACGAGCTTAATATCCTAAAACCATTACATCACACAACAAGTGCATCACCCAATGGTGGAATATTATCAAATGTAACAACATACACTAGGAACAACAATTCTCACCCTAGGAACTTGGGTTTTCCCTCATACATGGGTTATATAATCCGAAGAATGATATCATTACCAAGGCCTGAATGATCCTATTATCATTTCTACCATCCCAAATAATAATACCATATAATATAAAAACTCTAATACCACTTTGTAACATACCCATCTTAGGAGCCACTAAACAGTGCCCCGGGCCGGGTCGCCACATGATCTAAAGCATGCATGCTCATATGCTAGAGGTTTTTGACTACCAAAAAGGGTCTAAATAAGTCACATGGAGAGACTATACCCTCTATAACAGAGTATTCAACAGTAGAATATAAAATCAATGTAGAAAACCATATATGATTTCTAAGAACATTCCTATGAAATATCACCCAAAACATGGTACAAATCATGGCCAAAAATAAATATGCAACGTAATGATAAAAAGTGACAAGTGACCAAAATCCAAAATAAAGAAAAACTGAAAAATCCATGAAATAGCCCTAACTCAAAGTCTATAACCTCATCCATGTCATTCCGAAGCCCGGATCAACTACCAAGCATAAGGCCTTTGACCTTACCCAGACTTGCAAACATGAAATATACTCGGGTACCCAATGGTGTCTCGATAAGAGTGTGAGTAAAAATTATTTGTCCACCACCAATGGCCTCTAAAAAATATCCAGTATAAACAGATAGAACATGAAAGTACAAATTAAATGAAAAGATAATAAAAATGCAACTTAGGTTCCATTAGTTAACAAAATTCCTTCATAATTCTATCATTATTAGTATTCTCAATGCTTATGCCATCTTCATTATGAAATTAATTTTTCACCATGTGTTCCATGGGTTAGGAATATTCATCAATCTCAATGCATAGGGGAAATAAATCATGTTCCCTATATTAATAGGAACAATAACATCATCACACATACAACACCCTCACCATGAAACCATGGTCGAGGTGGTCTCATAAAATGAAACCATTAGAGGTATATAATTTTGTCCCCTTCCCTAATCTAAGCATTGCAGGGTAGCATTTTGAGCCTCAGTCTATCTTGACTTGAGGGCGTATAACTTCATGTAAATAACCCACACCATGAAGCCATGTGAACATTATTTTATATCCATTAAATACACATACCAGACCACAACCCATATACCATCAACAAAAATAAAATTCAAAATTCATAAAAATCAACATGGCAATTAATATTATGACATAACCCATCATATTCTTTACCATTTACATTACATATCCATTTATCCCAATTCCCAATTATGACGCCTAACTCACTAAGCACACCAACCAATTCCCCTACATTAACCATTTAACCTTTATAATAGTACTCATATGTTAAATCACATAACAAAATCATCATTTCCCATGTATTATCCTAATTATGCATTTTAAGTGCCATTCTAAATTCATTTGGCACATTACCATTAATCCCATTTAAACCATTATCTTTCCCCATCTCATTCAGAATATTCAACAATTTGGGATCCATTATCGATTCAACATGTTCAAAATTTCATATATATTAACCCTATTATGGATTTCAACATAATTCATAAGCCCTTTGAAAAAATCTCAATTAACTCAATTCAACCCAATACCATTTTACGCCAAAAAATACCTTAATCCATTATCAAATCTAGGAACATTATAAATATTTCATTTTCAAATCAACAAAACATATTAACCTGTTCAACAAGGGATTTAAATTATCACACATCAATTCAACATTTGAGTCTACCCATTTCTTGATTTGTCAATGTTGGTGCACCCCATGGGTGGCATTAAATTCCTCAAACAATCCTCAATACATCCCATTGGGATCATGTGGGGTTCAAATAATCATTTTGTTGTTCATTTTTTCCAAAATCTCCAATGGATTTCAAGTAACAATAATAAGGAATCAATAACCCATACTCATATGCACAAATACACTTAAAAACTATGGGATATAACGTGTAGGAAACCAATCTCAAATCCAATGATGAATGAACTCTTAAATGATTCCTTAGATCCAGATTCAAAACCCCTTGAAGCTATAAACTAGATTACATTAGAAAAAGGATTGTTTTAGATCTTCAGAAAATATCATCCATGGTACAAGTCCAAATCCATTAAAGTGAGGGAAAGAGAGGATTAGACATACCTAGATCGTCGATTTGAAACCAATGACACTATAAATGACCTATAATTGAAGAAGTAAATCACTTGGGAAGATTAGGTCATCCAATTTCATCATTATGGTTTCAAGGGAGTAAATGGGGGAGAAAATCAGGTAGAAACATAATAATATAGAAGTAGAAATTTTGTAAATTCTTTATCTTAAATGGGGAACACTGTTTACCTGCACGGTTTGACAAACCATAAAAAAACTATGGTGAAGACACTATCTATGAATATTTTGGATACCTGGTTTCTTGGGGAGCTCTTAACAGTTTAAAAACTATGCACCAAACATGTGGAAAACCACTATCCAAGGTTGTATAATTTTCTTGGGAAGGCCACACAGTTTACTGAACCATGAGCCTTGCACAAGTTGACATGATTTTCCTTAATTTTGTGTCCCGAACCCTTAGAACATGCCCATAATGAGGCCCATAATCCTTCTTATAATCATTTCATTAACTACGAAAAATATATTTAAACCAAAATTTAAACAATGGTTACCTCCACGAAGTCTGGGATCTTACAACCTCCCCAACTTATAACGGATCATCCTCACGCTGCCCTTCCTAAGAATCACTGAACAAAAAATAAAATAGATCAATTAACTAGGCCTACATACCCATTTTACCTCCCCAATTTTACTCTTGAACATCACAATACCTCCAATAAATATGAACTAAAGTCATGGTCTTTCCCCAAAACAATTCTCACTATGATCCACAAAATGAATGAGATTCTCTTCAAAGGATGCATCAACATCAACCCATACATCAACCACCTAATCTCTATAGGAAAGCCTAGAAAACAATACCTAAATAATAACATAAGTAAATTACACATAGATCATCATAATTTTGCGGAAGGTAAAGTCGGCATCATTTTGGTTTGATCCTCCTTATAACTCATGGCGCAAATCACCTGGAACCATCTTACCCTATTTCAAAAACTCCAACGGTGCCCAAAAATTTAATCCAATCGAAGAAACCCATAGTTTTGAAAACAATAATTCTTGTCCAACATCAATCCATATATGGAGTTAAAATATTACTATTTCATAATAAAATGTCCAAAACAAAACCAAAACCCTCAGGGAACTCAAGTTATCAAAACCAAATCCAACACTCTTTTCTAAGGACAAAACACTAAGATTTCACTTTCTCTAGTTCCTTCAACCCGAAACAATGGTCGCATAACCAACTGACCACTCTTCACTAGGGTGATCCCACCACAAAATTCAGTTCACCCATCATATTTAGATGACTGGCCACTGCACTATCAGAAAAGACCACAAGAGTCCCCAACTCAACTTCCACAACACACCTAAAGTATCCCCAAATCAATGATCTTGGGAATACATAAGTAACTCACCCATTTAGAAATTATCATTTCCATCAAAACCATCCATAAGGTCATCCCTACACCATCCATTCGATGAATAAGAACAAATTAACCATTCCCAAGTATGAATTCATTTCTGAAATACACTTCTCATGACAAACATCAAACTGGATATGGGTCACAACATACCACATCCATTCCTTTATCACCATATATGTCATACCACACAGACAAGATTATCACAAAACATCCATCTTCCCCTGTTGGAAGACCACCCCTTCCATCTTCCCAAGGTTCATACATAATTAAGGCTTATCACTAACATCCAACACATCTACCAGTGTCGTTCCCTAACTTCCATTACAAATCCACCATCATGACATCCACTATCTTCTAAAACATCATTGTTTTACACCTCACACTTTAACCTTCCCAACATAAGCACTCCTACTATCCAAACACTAACTAAATATGAATAAGTCCTTACTTGAAACCATTCTAAAATTTAAGCATACTCTTTTCTCTAGGCCAAGTTGAGTTTTCCCCAGCAGAATCATCCTGGAGACACTTGGATTCACTATTGGCATTCCACTTCATTACCTAACCAATACGACTTCCAAACTAAGGACACTCAATGGTCACCCAATCACAACCACCAATGTTCATAACCAACCTCCAATGGGGTTATAGAACCGAAACCAATTTTCCATGAACCATTGTAATGTTTTACTACACCATTCATAAATTTTAAACCAAGAATCTCAAATTATTTTGTAACCAGCCTGTGCCCAAGACAAAACATGGCTCAATCAATTGCCATAAACTAGGCCCTAGCGCACACCTCACAGTTGTCCCACTGGCATCTTGAATACACTACATGAAATCCACACTCTCCTCCATGAATCCATGACTAAATTATCACTCCTCACCTTAGGAGTGTTGTTATCAGCTCTTTTCTCAAGCTATTACAATCACCATGACTCATGATTTTGTATGATCTATACCCCAAAACATGAATTGGGTCGTATATGTTTCCCTAATTCAACGGATCAAAAATCACACAATACTCCATCCTAAATTCTGTAAATGAATCTCATGGAGTTCTTCGACACCCATTCCATTCTTAGGAACTCACCCAAAAACTGTTGGTTGAGTACATACCATTATCTAGCACCACATAATTCACCCAATGAGTGTAAAATCCATTATTTCCTTTATCCATCCAAAAAACCTTAAAGTCGCTTTGTATATAGCCATATCCTTCTCAGCATATAGGGATGACCTCAAGATTTTGGTATTGATTGTCACTATCTATAAGTATACTTAGATGTTTTTAGAGAACACCACCACAACTTATCCACAAATGATGGAACCTACCACTACATGGACACATTGGTCTGTCGATAGTCTTGTGATTCCCTTCCAATAGCATCTCATCGACACTCTAACACTACAATCATATGGTATTAACAAATTTCTCACCACCACTTCACGAATATCTATGATGTATTTGTGAACCAATGTTTCCTCTAATACTACATTCACCACACCACTCGAGTTATTGCAAAAAACCCCTAGAAAATAACAAATGAAACATAGCGGTCTTCTATAGCAATAAAAAACTATGGTCTCCCACATATCCATTCATCCCACTTTGGTTTCATAGATATTGACAGGTGCATATCACAAGTCACCTGTTCACCCAAACAAAATAGACTCGTACATAACCATCGTGTGCCCACATCTGGACCCCAAAAGATTCATCAAGGTCATACACTTTCATGCGACCACACACTTAAACTGACTTTAGATAACACAATCCAAAAATCACTAGGGCCCAGCCAAACACCTATTTCCTCACCTAATCAAGCCTCATTTTATGTTAACACCATCATTCATAAGGCATTATTATACCCTCACCCAACAACCGGACCATTCATAGAACAAGCCCAACCATGTGACCACCCTTGTATTTTTCACCAAAAATAAACATTAAGGCCTCAATTAATCATCTTATGAATAGAAGAGTCACAAATCCAAGTGATAAAGACCTTTGAAACTAACCTAAAAACCATATATTTGTATTCAGGATCCTTTCTGAAAGAACCATAGAACTACCACACCATTTATCAAAATTTAATGTTACTATTTATTAATTGATTCCACCCATGAAGCATATCCCATGCTTCATATCCTTAGGAACATACATTATTGGGATAAACATCCTTGAGGTCACAACTCAAGTCACGATTCCAAAAACCATTAACTTTACACCTTATCCCTCCATGACAATATGTCAATGTCTAGATCCAAATTATCCATCCGTACCTCAAAACATCTAAGGACACTGACAGAACGACTGAGAACTATCACATTTCACTCTTGAGAATCGAATGATACAGACTTTCACAACTAGGGTAAAGGGTAACAAGAAAATAATCTCTCTTTCTAGCCCATACACATTAAACTTCCAACAATTTTCTGCTCATGGTGGCTCTACTTCCCCATTAGGACATAGTGTATTCAGGTACCTCAGTAATGATCATTTAGGTTTCACACCAAACATACTCACCCACATACACTAACACCACAAGCCACAACCCTTACTATAGTGTCCAAAACACCACTGGTATGGTCTAAACTCACATGGGTCACACCACCCACAAAAAATACCCATCATTAAGGATGCTACAATCTAACACTCATTCATATGTTCACTTAAAAATTACACACCCAAAACCCACAAGGGTCACCACCTTCAATTTATCAGGAAACATATCAGAACCTTAAGGTCACAAACTAAATAAAATCATAATAAGGAAGACCCCTTTATCCACACATTGAGACCCATGAAGACCCCAACATGTAACCAAGGTCTCTTCCTAGGGTACTCTCACTTCCCAATCCACCCATACCAAGGGTTGGAAAAACAATACAATGAATACTCGATAATGGTCTTCACCAAAGTTCCACTATTACACATTATTTCATAATTGAATCCACCATTTTTAAATACTAAAGGTTTACACTTTAGATTGATTTATTTATCCAACATTTCAAGAATCCCTTTTTTACATAGATCCCTACTTCAATATATTTTTATCAATAGAAATTTCAAGAAAGTCCAATTCATGTAGACCACAACTGAAAACACACTGTCTTTCAAAATCATCTCACTCCATATACACTATCCCAAATAAGGTGATCACATCTCTAAAAATACCCTAAACCATTCCTATGGTGGTTCATAGTCAATATGGGGGTAATACATCTAACTCTGATATAATTCTTTCATCATACACCCTCTTTTAAACTGATTTTCCACTTTTATACCACCAATCCTTTCCTCCTTGACTCATTTCCCTTATTCAAAACTTGTTACAACTATCATTTTAAATCATAGTCATCCTTTAATAAATATATATTTAATAGCCATACCTTAATTTCATTTTTATTTTAACATTTTCATCAACTTTATTAGATACTATTTTCTTCAATTTTTTAAGGATGTTAAATGCACCCTACCTTTCATACCCCACACACCCTCTCCATGTGTGCATACCATGATGGATTTAACTTATGTAACTAGTTTCTTATAATGACTCATGAATATGTAATCCCATGTAATTCTGACCATGAGGTAAAAATCATAAAAACATCACATCACACAACAAATACATCACCCAATGCTGAAATATCGTCAAATATAACAATGTATAATAAGAACAACAATTCCTACCCAAGTCACTTGGGTTTTCCCTTATACATGGGTAAGATAATCCCATTCACGAGCTCAATACCAAGGACCAAAACATCCTATTCTCCTTTAAAGCATCCCAAATAATAATTCCATATAAAATAACTTCTACGATACCACTTTGGAACATCCCCAACCTAGGAACCACTAAACGATGCCATGGGATGGGTCACCACATGACCTCAGGCACACCTCACCGAACGCTAGAGTTTTTGAATAGCAACGAGGGTATAAACAAGTAAAAATGGGATAATATACCCTCTTTACAAGAGTAATAAACAACAGACTATAATATCAATAGTGAAAACCATGTGTAATAACCCAGAACTTTCCTAAGTAACATCTCCAAAAATTGGGTAGAAACCGTGGGCAAAAATAAATATTTACTATCATACTAAACTTTGAAAAGTGACCAAAACTCAAAATAAAGGAAAATAGGGAAATTCTAGAAATAGACTTGAATCTATGACCGGAACATCATCCATTTCCATCCCAATCCCAACTCAACTCCCAAGAACAAGGCCTTTTTCCACACACTGACATGCAAGCATGAAATCTACTTAGGTACCCAATAGCGGCATGAACAAGGTGTGATTACAACTTTGTAGGCCACCACCAATGTTGTATAAAATATATCAGGTCTAAAAAGACAGCGCAAGAATTTGTGGAGTAAATGAAAAGATAAGAAAAATATAAATTTGGTTCCATTAGTTAACAATGTGCATGAACCATTCTATCATTGTTATTATTCTCAATGCATATTCCATCTTAATTACTTAATTTTTCATCATGTGTTCTATGGGTTAGGAATATTCATAAATAAAAATGTATAGGAAAAATAAATTAGGTTCTCTATCTCACAAGTTATAATCACATCATCACGTATAAAAGACATTCAACATGAATACTCGGTCTATGTGGTCTCATAAAATACAACCATTAGGGGAATAAAAATCCATCCCCTTCCATAATCCATACATTGTGGGGTAGAGTTTAGATCCTTTGAATAACTTGAACCATGGGCATAGAGCCTCTTGTCAATACCCCACACAATGAATGCATGTGCACATTATTTTATATCTTGTCACCACACATAATATACCACAAACAATGTACCATCAATACACATAACATTCACAATTCATAACAATCAACATAGGAGATAATATTATCCCATACCCCATTAACAAATTTACCATTTACATTAAATATCTATTTAGCCCATTTCCCATTTATCACGACTAACTCACTAATAATATTTACCAATTCCCCTACATTAACCATTTAACCTTTCCATTCATACTCATATGTTAATTCACATAAAAAATTCATCATTTACCATGTATTATCCTACTTATGCATTTCAATTACTATTCCCAATTCATTTGGAACATTACCATTAATCCCATTTAACCCATTATCTCACCCCATGCCATTTGAAATATTCAAAAATTCACAAGAAATTATTGATTAAACATTCCCAACATTTCATATATACTAACCCTATTATAAATTTCAACATAATTCATAATCCCTTGGAAACATTATTAATTAAATCAATTCAACCCAGTACCATGACATTCCAAAAAACCCATTAAACCATTATCAAATACAAGAACACTCTCAATTTTCTATTTTAACTCAACTAAAAATATTAGCATGTTCAAAAACGGATTTATGCTACGACACAACAATTCCTCACTTGAATCTACCCATTTCTAGATTTTGGAATGTCTGTACACCCCATGTGTGGCCCCAAATCTGTAAAATCATACTAAGAAAATCCCATGAGGATAGTGAGGGAATAAAATCATATTGTGGTAATTCATTTTACCCAAACATACCAATGGTTTTTAAGACACAACAAGAGTAAAGCAAAAACACATACTCATATGTACAAATCCACTTAAAAAATATTGGATATAATGTGTAGACCCCTACCTCAAAACATTGATGAACGAACTATTAAACGATTCCTTAGACATGGATTAAACACTCCTAGATGCCTCAACCAAGATTAAACTATAAAAAAGAGGATTTTAGAGCTTTGGAAGAAGATTGACCAATGTAAAAGCCCTAATCCATAAAATAGATGAAATTAGAGTTTTAGATTTACCCATATCTTAGATTCACAACCAACGATGCTCTAAACGGCCTTGAATTGAAGTTTTATAGACCTTATTAAGATTGGTTCATCTAAGTTTGTCATTAGGGTTGAAAGGTATGAAATGTGTGATAAACTCAGGTATGAACTTAAAAATCCTATAGTGGAGATTTTGTAAGTTTTTCAACAATAACAGGGCACATAGTTTACCTGCACAGTTTTCCAAACTATACGTAAGCCACTTTATAAGGAGACTGAGGCTACACGGTTACCTGGGGAGCTTTGCAATGTTTAAAAATGGTGAACCAACTATAAAAAATTCCACTGTTTGAGGTTGCATAATTTTTTTTGGAAATCCGCAAATTTTATATAACTGTTTGGATTGCATAGGTTGGCCCGATTTTCCTTCATTTCATGCCCCCCAAGAATACCCCCTCCACCTTGAGGCTTCTCCTACCCCCAAGAATGAATTAATTAACCTAAAAAAGATATTGAAACCAAAATTTAAACAAGTACATACCTCTATGAGGTCCAAGATCGTACAATAAAAGTCTCGAATCACCAAATATTTTTAAAGACTCAACTTTAATCCACTAAATAATAGGACCACCTTTCATTAGATGTTCATGAAAAAGATGTAGTCATATCATGAAATCCTTGTAATGTTTTCCTTATAAGTTCTGAGAGAATAATCTTCATTTTACTTCAATCTAAATAACTCCCTCTCCATATTAAGATAGGGATTTTGGGGAAAATATTTATCAAAAAATATTTTATTTAATCCTTACCATTCCATTGAATCAATTTCATCTTTAGACTTAGTGTTTTTGATCATTTTCCATCACTGATCAGATTCCCCATTGAAATAATAGGATTTTACCATGACTTTCTTTTCTTATGAGAATTGGAATACATTGAATATCGTCTTAATAAATTTAATACATTATTCTATGATGAGAGTATCAGAAGATATACTAAATATATGATGCCTTCTTTGCATAAAATATTCCACAACAAATTGATATTTATTTGGATAAGGAGGGAATTCCACATGGTTCATGTTATTATTCACAACTTAATCTAGTTGATCCAGTATTATCATGAATTTTAGAGATCCTATTCCCATCAGTTTTTCCATCTGATTAAGGAAATCATCACATTTCCTATCACATTGGTTGTCGGCACAAGTTCTCCTATTTCAAACTAATAAATAGAAAAGGAAAATAAAATTAAGGGGCTAGAATACAAAGATAATTAGTATAAAAAAGGAAACTATGAACATAGAAGTAATAACTTATAAATGAAAAGTATATCCCAACTTATGATTCCCTATGTTTCAATCTAGGTTATCCTTGGCGATAGAATTATCCCTGGGGTTATTAATAAATTTTTATAGTCCTAATCCCCAAAAATAACTAGACCATCCTCTGATACCAAATTTACTGACTCAAGCCATTTACACATATTATTATATGAATTTAGGTATACTTATCCATTAAATACAAACCAAGGATAGAAAAGTCTAGTGTATTTGAAATACTAGCTATATAAATAGAAATCATAAAACTGGAATAAACCATATAATTTTTAATATTCATAATGATATAATAACTCCCTTTGTGATCCTACAACTGTATTGGATAACCTGTTGAATACATAGACCAATGGTATGAGCTAAACAACCCCATAAGGGAATACATACAGGATTAAAGCATAACAAATGAGTTATAAGGCATAACAAGATAACATAAAAGGAATGGATCATGAATTAACATATAGAATAATAACACATAGAAAATGTAATCATATGAACATAGAAACATAAGAAAGTTTCAAAAACATATAACATGACATAAACATGAGTTAAGGATAACTACCAAGACTATATTAGATGGTGGATAGAGTCCCATAATAGATTAAGTTTACTCCCTAATCCCATAAATAATATCCCATGATGCTAAATCATTTCACAATGAATTAGAGTACTATGTTTTCACACCCAAAATAACATGTACATGCATATTTGTTCCATATAAAGAATAAAACCTAAGTAATAAACATAATAATTACCCATGGAAGGAAATGTGTTTCATAATCACGTCATAAGACAAAAACAGAAGGTGTATCCTTCTGGTATCCATGAAGGAATGTATTAAAATAATTCATGGACATTAAAAATAGAATTATAATAATATATAATTAATAATTAGGTCAAACTGAAGTGAAATCATTAAAAATAGTGGTTTTATATCTTTGGAAATGTTCCACTTAAGCGTAGTTTTAAGGAAAATAATAGAAATTATATAATGAGAATAAATATATTATTAATTCCATAAAACCAGAAATGAACTAAAATAGTTTTCATGAAAAATGTAGTAATTTTAGATACATATTAGAGGCTTAAAATAGTTTTGGAAGTGTACTTGAAAATTGGTAAGAAATAGAGAAGTTTCCTTTAATTGGGTTTTCATATGAGGATAAATTGAGAAGGGAAACTTTTAAAAAATATAATTCCACATCAAAGAAATGTTAAATGAGATACATGAATATGTTTTTCACATATACATGTAATATAAGATAATTATATACGAATAAAATAATATATAAATTGAGGTAAATTGATATAAAGTGTAACCCAATGGAAATAAGGATGTTCAGAGAGATCCCTTACATTGTGATTTCCTTTAGTTGAACATGATTTTACATTTTGAATAATGGTTTAAATCATTTTATTTATTTATAAAAATACCATATTAATATTTATTATATCATATATAATTTTTATATAACATTTTACCATATACTCGTTAATAATATTTCATTATTAACATTTTTTCGAGTGTTAACTACTTTATTTTCCCATGCATCATTGGTCAGGTAATATCTGATTCAAGTGCATGGGATATAGTTTCATAATTTATAGAATATTAATAATTCTATAATTATTATGTTTAATTATTTCATACATTTTAATAACCATTACTTTAATTTGGATATGGAAAATGATTCACATATCCTTATGGAGACGGTAGGTTGTACTACGCATGAGCGACAAGATCATTCCCTTAATGGTGAATGGGTAGAGAAAGGAATGATATATTAATTTTATAGGATCAATATAATGTCATAATAATACTCATAAAGTTAAGTAATGGGTTCCCTTTTATAATTGAGCTGAGGTTCACTTTTGGAATTTCACAGAATATAAAAATATAATAAGACTATTCTAGAGAAAAATGCTTCCAAATGGCCCATAAATGATTAATTTATTACCTTTACCATATATTTTCCCATTTGTGATTATATGATATTTTTTTTATTTTAAAATAATTTAATAAAATATTAGTCCCATTAAATGTCATTATTTTTAAATTTCATAAAATTTATTATATTGAATTTAGAAACATAAAAAAATATGTAAGAATAGAAGAAAATATTTTATTATATCATAAAAATATAATATTAATCTATATAATTCGTTTATAAACTTAATTATATTGAATTATATTTATTTTAATATTTTTAATATAATTTATTTTATTTGTCATCTATTTAACAATTAATGCATCATTTTTTGTAAGCATTTAAGGTAATTATTTCAATCCTAAAAATTAAAAATAAATTTCCATGATGCATATACATATTTTATATTTAAAAATAATATTTATAGATGAAAATATATTTTTAATAACCACATATTAAAAAATTTATACTTATTAAAACAATAGTGTGGCATGTTTGACTTTTCATTAAATAAAATACTATAAAGGAATTAATATCAAATAAGTGGCACAAGGGGTCATAAATTTGACCCATGGATTATTATGATAGAAAATTACTCATAAATTAGAATTGGAGAAAATTTTAAGGTCATTTTATAATCCTTATCATATTATTTTTACCCTTAATTACTCGATTTACCATAAAACGCGACAACAAAATTTTTTATCGTTACTATTAATATTGAAAAAAATAAAAGTGGTATATTTAAAAAATTATGTCCTGATGATAAAAAATACAGTTGAAATATTAATAATTCCAAACATGGTTGTTTTATAATTTAATTTAATATTGAACCGGAAAAATGTAATGAATTTGTTTTTGAAAAATTTTATTTTTAAGTATAAAATGTTTTCATATTAAATTCATATATAAAATTTATTTCATAGTTCAAAAATAGATTATTTATACTCAAAAAGAAAAAAAATTAAAGTTTAAAAATAATCAAAAATATAATTTTAATTATTAATTTTTTGAAATTAAAATAAATTTTTAAATGAAAATATTTATATTTCACTGTTTATTAAAATTTGAAAGATTTTAGAAAATTATAGAAAAATCAACTTAAGATAATTCTGAAAATAAGAATTAAAATATGAACTTTATTTTTTCAAATAAATTTTCTATATGTTTTAAAATTAATTATCTTTATTTTTTAATATAAAGTAATAGAATCATTTTTTGAAGAAAACATATTTTTGAAGCATAAAATCACTTTACTAAAAAATAAGTGTTTATTTTTTAAGAATTAATAAATATATTTCCCAATATGGGTTTTTATATTTATATCCTAAAATTCAATTTATAGGTTAAAATAGTCATGCTAAAATATTAATATTTTAATTCTACATCGTGGTTCATTTAAAATCATTGTTGTGTGCAACACAAGCTGCTGAATAAATCAAATTATTTAAAGATAAATATTCAATAAAAATATCATGGTGTTACAAAAAATCTTTATAAAATCCCATTGGTTGGTTTTATTTTGATCCTATACTTATAAACATTGAATATTAACTATTTTGGAACCATTTTCCATGAAAATGATCCCATTATTTTAAAACTTTTAAAAAGTACAAGTGTGACACTAACCCCAATTATAAAAGGTAACCTCCTCCCCTCACTTATTCACACATATTAATCGAATTTTATCTACCAAACCCTACTTAAATATATTCCCAACATCCTTATCCATTTTATAGAGCTAATGGTATTTTCAAAATACAAACACTATCATTCTTATTAAGAGATCTAATAGTGGTTTTTTCCATGTGATGAAAATTATTTTCACCAAACTCTTTCTTTTTTTACTTCTTTTTTTATAACCAAAAATCATGTCTTAAAAATTAAAATATAATAAAAGAATTATATCCTATATAATAAAATACTAATGTTTTTTTAATAATATTTATCTATCTCTTTTGTTATCAACTAGGTAAAAAAATCATTGCTCATGTGTACGATGAGCTACCTCCTAACGAATTGACGCAATTTATTTTCCATTAGAGACTCACATGGATAGTTATAATGATGGAAATAATTAATATATACTATAATTATGACATGATATTGATTTTTTAAAAGTAATATATCATCAAATTTCTTAAACTTTCACCCATTATGGAAATGATAATGTTTCCTACACTTATGTATGAACCATCATCACCATGAAGCGATGTGATTCATTTTCCATGTCAAAATTTTAAGAATTATTCTACACATGTATCTAATGAAAAAAATATGAAATTTATAAATTAATATAATTCTTTATATGATTTAATTATATCCTATTCACATTAATTTGAACTTTTGAGACAAAAAATGCATGAAAAAAATGACGCAGTTAACACTTGAAACAATGGTAATAATGAAATATTATTAAAGAATGAGTGATAAGATGATACAATAGGATAATATATGTTATTATAAATATGAATAGTGTCCTAATATAAATTAATAACAAGTTTAAAACCATTATACATGAGGTTAAATCATTTTTAATTTAAGGGAAGTATGAGGTATGAGAATTTCGTCTCAATTTTCACTCAATTCAGACATATTTGGTATTATGGACCTATTTAATTTTTATGTGGTGTATGTAATGAAACTTCGATATATTTTTCATAAATAAAAATTTAATAATGATGTGTAAAGTTTCAATTAATGTTTAATATTTCAAGGGTTTACAATTTAAAATCTATAAAATAGGTTAAATTTTATTTTATAATCTCATTTTTTGGGATTGCCTTAATTTTTATTGAGGGAATCATATAATACATCCTCTATAAAATCACTATTTTTTATCATTTTGATATTTAGGTTTTTTTTTCATATTTTATTCTAACTTTTTATCTATTTGGTACTTAAAATAATCAAAGATATGTTTAAAATAATTTCTAATCTTATTTCTCTTTTTGATCGTGGTCATTTTTCATCTATGTACATATATTTCTTCCATGTACATATTTTTCAAAATAAATTTACAAAAGTCCTTTTTATTACTCAAATGATTTATTATATAAATTTTTAAGTTATCCTATACTTTTTAAATTTTATGAATGAAAATTTTCTATTATTTTCCAAATGGTTTATTATTTTAATTTCATAATTAAAATTCCAAAGGAATGATTTTCTAACATATACGACTTTAATATAATTTTCCATCACCATAATTATTTTTTGATATTTAGCTTCATCTAAAATTTTTAAATGTTTTTAAAAATAAAAATATTAAATGAATACTTATTTTAATATTTTTATTCTATTTTATTTATCCCTCTACAGGACATGAATTTATTTCAAAACCTATATTGTTGATGAAACTATAGTAATATCTTATTCATTATTAATTTTTTTTCAAAAACTTTCTATTGAAACATTAAATTTCTTTTGACCATTATACATTACATTTATATTAAATATAGATATTATGTATATCATGGGTATTATTATTTCCTAAAATTTTCCCTTTTTACATTTTATTTTTTCTATGAATGTTATTTGATTAACTGGGGGAAATCTTGATAAATATATATTATTTCATCAATATATATATATATATATATATATATTTATTGATAAGTAATATTATTGATTAATTTAATTTATCATTAAATATATGAGGAATCCGTTATACATGTAGTGATGGTTGTGTTCTAGTTATAGATAGCCCATCGATGCATCAATATTCCTCATGAGATAAATTAGTTGGACAAATTAAATAGGTTTTTGGTGTATACCAACCCATCAATTAAAAGGCCTTGATGTAAGGTCTTGATTCTATAGATATCATGATTTATGAGATCATGAAATACAATATTAATCATTTCCTTAATGGATAATTTAATTATTATTATCTATGATATTTTTGCATTGATATTATCCATGGATTAATTTCAGGCTCAAGTTATTGAATAAATGTAATGTGTCTTCAGTTATCTACCTTTATATATTGATTATTTACTATTTAATCATGGTAAATTCTGATATAAAAAACCCTTATATATCATTTTCACTCACCCTTATATTTTTTCCATTCCCCAAGCTATGAAGAAAATATCATTGAATGATTTTCAAGGATACAGAATGTTTACTTTTGTTATGGTTTATATTTTATTCCCAATTCATAATGGGTTCCATATATGTATCTATCTATCCAAGACTACAAAACTTATTTTCTTTTACTTTGGTATTATATCCCTAATATCTACACCAATTTAATATAGTAGACTCTAGCTACAGGTTACTAGATTCAGGTTTATTAATGTTGGTATCAGAAGAATATTAGTAGAAACCATGGGAAATAGATTTAAGTAAACATATATTAGTGAACACAAAAGTTTAATAGACTTTAAGGATATGTCTAATTTTAGGATAATTTCATAAATTTTTTATGTTAGATATTATGTGTTTTTACTATAATTAAATCCATGTCTGGATACTATATGTGATTGTGGTTTTGGAAAAACATTATATAGGGGTAAAAACCCTGAAAAGAGTTTGTTTGATTATATCTTGTCTATCATTCTAGTGCACGATGAGTCTTCCCTTAAATCAAACTTGGATTGAAAATATTGGGGGATATCTTTAGGATAAATTACATTTTATTTACAAAAAATTCTAAAGGATTTTAAAATAATTTTTTGTGCATTAAGATATCCACAAAAAACCAAGTTCATGACTATGATATTAACAATGAATGAATTTTCAATTTATATTAAGTGTTTCACCATTTTTAGAACTATATATTATTATTTAAAATTCATAATGGTAAGAAAATAATACACTATATTGAATTGTTTATAAATTGATCATGGAATAAGTAATGATATCAATACTGATGAACAATGTAGAAATTTACCTAATGGGAAAGAGAATATAATTGGTGTTGGAGTTGAGTAGATCATGACTATATTAGGAAAGCTAACCCAGGTTATGAATAAACAACCTTGAAAATATAAAGCGACATGAGGTTCCATGACAAGATACACCTATATTGGATTGTTTTATATAACATAGGCCCCTATATTTTGTTGGAACTACTAATCTAGTGGTAGATGTAAAATGAATTAAGTCCCTTGAAAAGATATTTCTGGCCTTTGGATGTGATAAAATGGAAAAAACTATACTTGAAATATATCATCTAATAGGTTTTTCTGATCAATAGTTGGTAAGTTATCCATAATACTAGAGACGAAAAAAAAATAAAACATATGAAATGGAGATATTTTAAGGAAATATTCTTTGAATAATATTTCCCTCATGGGAAACGAACTGAAATGAAGATAAAGGTCCTTATCTTAAAAAAATAAAAAATAAAGTGGTTTAGTGTATGAGGATACATTAAAAATACTATCCAATTATAATATAGATTACATATATAATACTGAATGTAATATTGACTATTCTTTTGAAGGACTTAATCCCAGTATCTGAACGGCACTGGTTTCTCAAACATTTTAATTATATGATGAAATAGTTTTATGGACCATGAAAATAGAGAATGAGTTTTCAAGATCCTATATATTCAAGATAAATCAAGAGAAATAAAGATAATAAGAGGTTTATGAACTCTAATAAAAAGGTAACACATCAAATAAGAAGAAGAAAATTAAGCGATTTTTATGTGAAAATTATGAAACAAAACATCTTGGAAAATTATTGAAGGGAATGGGGGTTTTGTTACTAGTGTAGAGATAAGTTTCATATATATTATGAATTTAAGGGAAATAAAAATACCGCCACTATATAGTGCTTAAATTTTAATTAAATGGGGAATTACTCAAACAAATGTCCCAAAAATTAATGGAATCTACCATAGAAGAGGCCAAGGGAATAAGGATAAGATTATGTGATCACTACAGTTGAGGTTGATGTTCCCAAATATGTGGTGGAAGGTACTTTAGTCATGGACTTAAATTTAGATAATTATTTATTTGATTTTGGATCCTTATAATATTTAATATATTTCATAATTCCTAAATGAAATAGATATTTACCTAGCACCATAATAAGGGAGTTTTATTTAAAATATCCTTGTGTAAATATCAATGAAATAAGGTTCTGTTAGGACGTTCCCACTATGGAACATAAATAGTCTCTATTTGATGACTTTATTATTATTCCTGTGGTTGAATTTTTATATAATCCCTTGTACAAAATGAATTTCCAAATATGATGCAAAACATTATTACAAATAGAATGAAATTATGATTCATGATGAAGATTTTGAATTTATTATCTTTAGATTAGAAACTTCATAATCTCATTCATGTTAAGATCTACCCCTTTTATCTCTTATGCATGAGATTCTTAGGGAAGAAGAGAAGACAAAACCTATAGATGGAAAATTTAACCATCAAATTGAGGATGTAACTATTGTATAAGAATACATTGATGCATTTCCTAATGAATTACTTGGACATACACTAGAGTGTGAAGTTGAGTTCTCTATTGACTTAATCCTTGATTCAAGTCCTATATCAAAAAATACCTATAGAATGTCCACTAAGGAATTATTGGAGTTGAAGAAAAAATTAAAAGATTTATGTCATATGATTTTTATACACTCTATTAATTCACATTAGAGAGCCCTTATCCTTTTAATTAATAATAAAGATTATTCCATGAGGCTATGTATTGATTATAAATAAATAAATTCTATTTCGATAAATAAAAATTACCATATCTTTCCCATTAATGACTTATTTGATCAAATTCATGGATATAAATATTTTTCAAATATTAAACTTCATTCTGGTCATCATAAATTATGAGTAAATAAGGAATATATGCATAATGAAACATTTTTAATGATGTATGGACATTAAATGCTTAAAATAATTCCATTTTGATTGAATAATGCTCCATCTTTTTTTGGATCTAATGAATAGAGTATTCAAGGAATATGTTGATAATTTTTTGTGGTATTTACTGATGATATATTGGCGTATTCTAAAATTTATGAGGACCATAAGAATCACTTTCATATAATTCTTGTGACTCTTATAAGAAATGATTTATATGGGAAATTTATAATGTATGAATTTTGGATTCATAAAATCTATTTTCCTGGTGATACTGTATCCAAGGATGGTATATCAATTGAATATATGAAGACAAACATAGTCAAATAATATCTTACACCAATGAACATAACTGAGGTATGTAGTTTCATTAGTTTGATAGTTTAATATTAGTGATTTCTTAAAAACATTTCCGGATTGGATAACCTATTAACCAATAATACACATAAAGGTGATAAGTTCATGTAGACAAACAAATACGAAGAATGTTATGATGAATTGAATTGGAGATTGGTCAATTCTATAATTTTGAATGTACAATAGGGAAATGATGGATTTTTGATATATAGTGATGCATCCAAAAAAGGGGCTTGGTTTTTTCCTTAAAAATAATGATAAATTTATTGCATATGCATTAGTGAAGTTATAGTCTCATGAACAAAACAATCCCACTCGGGATCTTGAGTTGGAATCCACAATATTTTCTTTTTACAAAATGGATACATTTTCTCTATGGTGAATTATTTGAGATATAAATTGATGATAATATCCTAAAATACACATTTCCATTGAAAGAGATCAACGTGAGGAAAAGGTAATGGCTCAAGCAACACAAGGGTTATGTTTTCTCAATAAAATACCACCCATAAAAGAAAAATAAGGTAGCATATGTATTGAGTAGAAAAGATCATGGAGTCTTAAACAAAATGTTGATTAAAATGGATCATGTGTTCATGGATTTATTTAAAATGGATAAAGTAATTATTATTTAAGGGGTGACATCACTCCTTCTTCAAATCATTTCTAAACTATCTTTAATAGAAAAACAAAAAAAATTCTCAATCGGATGATGAGAATTTTTAAAATAAAATTAAAGATGTGAATATTAGAAAATTGGATGACTTCATTTTTGAAGATAGAATTCTGAAATCTGGAATGAGATTATGTGTTCCATTTACACCAGTTCTAAAAGAGGAATGTTTGAATGATTATCATATCTTGAATTTATCTATACACCATGGTCACACCTAGATGCATAGGTTTATAAAGAAATATTTTAGGTAAGATAATATAAAGTAGGAAATATATGATTATATATCAAGATAATTAGTTTTACGATAGGTGATGGCTGTGATAAAATATACTAGAAGAGTCATGAAATCCCTACCTATCCCATTGTGGAAATGATATGACATTAATAAGGAATTTTCAAAATATAACCAAATACTCCTTGAAATAATGATACAATATGGGTTATTGCTGATCACCTAACCAAGTATACACATTTCAACGATACAAGAGATGATTTACCTATTTATAATCATAAAAAAAAATCTATATTAATAATGTTTTAAGACTTTATGGAGAACCTCTTTCAATTGTGTCTGATCAGGATGCATGATATACATCTAAATTTTGGAAAAGTCTTCCAAAGTCTATTGATACTAAGATTATTTTGTGCATCTCTATACACCTTCAATATTATGGATGGTTTGAAAGGACTATTCAAACATTAAAATAAATGTTTATATCATAATATCTTGACTAACAAGGTATATGGGGTCATTATTTACCTTGGGTATAGTTTCACTATAACAGTAGTTTCTATTCAAGTATTCAAATGGTTCTATTTAATGAATTATTGGAAATAGATGTCATACTCCGACTTGATGGGGTTAAGTTGGTGAAATGAAACTTAAAGGCCTAGAACATACTAAAGAGATAAAGATAAAGGTAATGGCTATCCAAAATTATATTAAATAATCCTGAAGTATCCAAAATATTTATTATGATAAACGAAGAAAATATTTGGAATTATATGTGGGAGATCACATTTTCTTGAATGTATCTCCATGAAAGGGTGTTATAAGGTTCCATAAGAAAGATAAATAGATCCGTGTGTAAATTAGAACTTTTAAAATTATGGAAATAATTGGTGTTGTATTCTAATAATTTTAAATTCCACCAAACCTCTCTAAAATACATGATGTTTTCTATATATCATTCTTAAAAAATTACATGCTATACCCAACACATGTGGTCACCTCTAAAGAAATATAATTTGAACATGATCTATCTTAATATGAATAGAATATTCTAATTATTAACTCTAGAGAGAAAGTGTTTGGGAGTTATATGATTCAACTACGAAAATTACTTTGGAGAAATCATAAAATTTAGGAGGAAAAATGGGAACCATAGGATGTTATGAAGAAGAACCACCATCATTTTTTCTGAATGTAATATCCATGAAAATTTCAAGGATGAATTTTTTGTAAGAGGGAAAAATATAACACATGAGATTAAATTATAGTAAGATAAAATTTTATTTTAATAAAACTAAAATAAAATACTTATTTAAATATTTCATGGTGTAAAAATTTAAATTTGATAGCATGAATATCAATTTTGAACTTACTTGGTTAAAATAAGCTTAAAATGAGTTTTTGAATTGTTCCATTATAAATAATCATTATGAATGATTGAAAATATAATATTTAATAATTTTATTTATAATATTTTTCTATAATAATTATAATTAACCATGTTTTTATTATCAATTTTATATAAATAAAGATAAGATTGTTTAGAGGTAAAATGGATATTTTTTATAAAACTTTTTTAAAATGCATAATGTCTTTACATTTTAATTAATTAAAATAATATTTAATAATGAATGATTTAAGTGAAATATATAGATTATATATCTAAATATATAAATTTAAATCTATATAAGGATTATTACTAGTCATATAGTTAATATAAGATCATCTTATACTAGAAAAATGTATTTCTTGAAACACCGTTTTCTAAATGTTTTAGGTTTTTATTTTTAAATTAAACTGTGAAGATTACCTGAATTGAATTTATAAAAATGGATTACATATCTATAATAATCAAAGATAATATTAGGAAATAATTTATACTTAATTTTTGGTTATAATGATTATTAATAACCATAAAAAATTATTACTATAGTTAAGGTTAAAACAGGTTTACCAGAAGTTATCCTAAGTAGATAAAGGTTAAAATGATCTAAAAACATGATGAAATAACATTGGTTGGTTTTATTTAGATCCTGTAATTATAACATTATATTATGAGTTCTTTTGGATCCATTTTTCCCAAAATTTACTTGAAATTATTTTAAAACTTTGAAAAATTAAAAGTGTTCCACTCACCTCAATTATAAAAGGGGACTCCTCCCCTCAAATATTCATACCTATTAAGAATTTTAGCTCAACCAAAAAATGAAAAATATCTCCCCAAAAGCATTATAAATTTTCTCTATCTAATCTTGCTCCCAAAATATGAATCCAAGGGTCCTTAATAAGTGATCAAAATGAATTTTTTCTTAGTGAAGGTAATTATCTGCACCGTGATCTTTTTTTTACTTATTTTACCACATTGAATTGTGTCTTAAAAGTTACAATAAAATAAAAGCATTTTCTACCATATATTTATATTTCATTATTTTATGGCATAATAATTATCCATATACATCTCCATAAAATGGGAAGGAAAACCATTACTCGCGAGTATGACCGACTACCGCCCCACGAACCGATGTAATATTTTTTCCATCACCAACTCACATGCATAGTCATAATGATAGAAATAATGAATATATATGTTAATTACGACATGATATTGATTATATAAAATTAATATAACATCCACTTCCTTACCATTTCATCCATTAAGGAAATGATAACGTCGCTCGTGTGTATTACGACCTAATATCTCCATGAACAAATGTGATTCATTTTCCATATCCAGATTTTAGGAATGATTATAAATATGTATCTAATGAATAAATATGATATTCATAACAATAATATATATTTATATATATATATATATTATTTAACTATATATAATTCACAATTTTGATTAATTTCATGATAAAACTTGCATGAAAAAATGAGGTAGTTAACAGCCAAAATAAGGATAATAATGAAATATTATTAACAAAAAAGCCATAAGATGTTATAGGAGGATCATATATGTTATTATAAACATTAATATAGTGTTTATATAAATTAATATCATGTCTAAAATCATTATAATATAGGTTAAATCACATTTAACTAAAGATAAATATGTGTTAAGGGAATTTCATCTCAAATTCCACTCCACTGAGACATATTTGGTTTATGCAATTATTTTCTTTTCGTGTTGTATATATAGACCATTTGATATATTTAACATGAATAAATATTTATTATTTATGACTAATGTTTTAATTCATGTTTATTATTTTAAGGGGTTATAATTTAAAAGTTACAAAATAGGAAGGAATTTATTTTACAATCTCATTTTTTAGGATATCCATATTTTTTATTGAAGGAATATTATAATTCATCCTTCATAAAATACTTCTATTTTATTAGGATTTAAATATTTAATGAGTTTAAAAATTATATGTTAGCTTTTCCTCTATTTGATACTTGATTTTAAAAAATAAAAGTTTAAAAGAAAGTATGATCATATTTCTCTCTTTGGTAGGATATATTTTTTTTCTATGTCAATAATTTTTTTTAAAAAGTCATTTTTATTATTAAATAATTTTTTAATTAAATTTTGATTTATCCTTGACTTTTTAAAAGTTATTAAACGAATGACTCTATTTTATTTCTAAAAGGATCATTTTTTTAATTTCTTTACAAAAAGTCAAAACGATGTGTTTTTAATGTTTATGATGTCAACATGCATTCCCACTTCTATAAGAATTTTGCAATATTATAACTATTATACATGCTTTAAATGGTTCTTCAAAGAAAAATCTAAAATGAAATCGTATTTTAATATTTCACTTCCATTTTATTTATTTATCCATATGACAAGATTTTTTTTCAAAAAGTATATTTTAGATGAATCAATGGTCGTCTCTTATCTATTATTAATTTAATTTTCTGTATCTTTCCCCTGAAACATTCACTTTATTGTGATTATTAGACATTAAATTTAACTTAAATATATATATATTCTTTGTTGCATGGATATTTTTATTTAATAAACTGTATAAAATTTTTACATACGGTTGTTTGCTATAGAAGTTATTGATTTAATGGTAAAACTATGGATCAATACATATTATTTACTCAATATAGACATTTATTGATAAGGTATATTTTTTATAAATTTAATTGATCATTAAATATATGAGTAATTCATTGTACATGAAGTGTGTAGTGACCTAATATTTTATAAATTAAATTTCCCTTTTAAAATGAGTATATTCCATATTAAGAAATGAAGTTATAGAAAACAAATTCACTAATTTGGTTATTTAGGACCATTATATGGTCTTTGAAATTTGAAATACCATTAAAAATAAAAACCATTAATAATAATGTATTTTCATATTGAACATTAAGATTATTATATTAAGGGTTATGATAAAGTCCATTTGACACAAACAATGGAAGAAATTACCTTGACTAGTAGGATCAAACCCTATAAAGGCCATTTATCAAAGTTTCTGAGGGAGATAACAGCAATGGTAGTTTCTATGAACCAAGCCCAAAATTAGATTCATCAACTAGAGAATGAATTAAACCATTAATGAGAGAATTTCAAGATCATCAAGATCACAGTCCTAACCCTGTTCTCCAAACCACCACAGAGAGATCACACCATTACACACCTTACACTTAGAGAGTTCAATTGTGTAATTAAGGGTTGAGTATCTAGACCCTAATAGTATGAATTTTTTATTTTATTTTATTATAAAAAGTGATTCTGTTTATCCATTTTTACATTTTTTTAAATTATTAAATAATAATTTTGATAAAAATTAGATTCTGATACATTAAAATACAAATTGTATTTTTGGGAAATATACGGTTTAAATAAATATACCCTTTTTGAAGAATTTATCATTTTTCAAAATAAATTATATTTTAATAAAATATTGCTATTAAATAATATTTATTATATATAAATGATAATATAATTTTATGTAGTCAAATATAATTACTATAAGGGATAGAATACTATTATTTTCATATAAACTAGTATTTTTAAATAAATAAATTTTTTTATTTAAAAGTTTAAATTCACATATTTTGAGAATTTTTTTAATAAATTAATTTTAATTTTAAAATTATGACTTATAAATTATCCAACAATAAGTTTTTCAATTTTTTTTGAGAAAGTCGAATTTTTGAGAAAAAATTAATTATGGTATAAATATACGGTTTGCATTATGACATCATAATGAAAACAAAGTGATCTAATATATTGCATAAAAGGAATACGTGACCAAATATAGATTTAACCTTTAAAATAATGTTATTTTTTGAGCTTATTTGATTAATTTTATAAATCCTCAATGAATCCTCCAAAACCTATATTATATTTCATAGTTCTAAAATTAATTTTTTGTAAACATGAATTACTTCCACATCACCAAGGGAATTAATTTAATTTTTTGGTTTATAGAATTAAAAACTAATTAAAAAATAAAATTTTTAAGAAGACATGGGAAAACCCATGGGAATGTTTTTGGTTTTGATTACTTTATCATATAGATTCCAAAACCTAAGTTTGGAAATTAATAAATAATTATACTATATTTTTCTATATAAACCCACCAAAACCCCATTCATCTTCACTAAAAACCTATTGTTCATAAAATTAATCTTCCTTTACCGCTTTATACATCTCTTAATGTTCCATTAATTTATGTCTTTTTTGATCAGTCATATGAATCCCAATACTTCTCCAAGTTGGATCTTTGGACATGATATTACTAAGTATACACGAAGAAGGGTATATCCCCAAGACTGATTTTTTACACAAGGTATGAGAATTAAGAGTTCATAGTGATTCCATTTGGAATCAGTAATGCTCTAGAAATATTCATAGGCTTAATGAATATAGTTTTTAAGGATTACCTCAACAAATTTATGGTAGTATTTATAGATAATATTTTATCCACACCAAAATCAAGAAGGAACATTAGGAGCACTTAAAAACTATACTGGTGACCATGTGAAAGGAAAATATATATAAAAACATAGTAAATTCGAGTTTTTTGGGATCAATAATCGTTATTTGGGAATGTTATCAATAGAAAAGGTATATTTGTTGATCCATAAAAAAGAGAGGCAATTAAAGCATGGCTAAGACCAATATCTATGCTAGAAATATGTAGCTTCCTTAGATTATTTGGGTACTATCATCAATTTTTGAGACAATTCTCATGATTTTTAATCCCACTATCCAAGATTACATAAAAGTGAGTCATTTTTTTATAAATGTATGAATGAAAATAATGTTTTAAAGAGATGAAGAAGAGGTTAATCACTATAACTATGTACACATTACCCACTAGTGGGGAATGTTTTTTGATCTATAGTAACATGTTCAAAAAAAGGCTTGGGTTGTGTACTCAGGAAAGATGAAAAAGTGATATCCTTTGCATCCCACGAATTAACAATCCATGAGCATAAATATCCAACCCAAGATATATAATTGAATGTAGTGATCTTAAAATTGAAGATTTGACAATTTTATCTCTACAGGGAGAAATGTGACATATATACAGATCATAAAATCCAAGAGTATATATTCACACAATATAACATTAATATGAACCAACAATGGTGGTTAGATATGATCAAGGATTATAATTATTCAATCCACAACTATCATGGGAAGGAAAAAAATGTTTTATATCCTCCAAGTAGAATGTATCCCACAGCCCTATCCATGATGTGGATTGAAAGGGATCCAATATTTTTGACAAGAAAAAGATGAATATAGGAATAATAATTGGATATTAGTCCTACCTTTCTCAAATAACTTGAAAACCATCTATTCTTTATAGGATAAAGGAGGTATAGAAAGATAATTAGTTTCTATAGAATTAAGTTGAGAATATCCCAAAGTTCAACTTTGCTGAAGATAAATTTATAAGGTTTGGATCTTGGATATGTGCCCACAAAAATTAGAACTAAAGTAGGATATTTTTGTTGGATAACATGAAGAGAAAGACTGCAATGTTTGTATCTCGATTCTTGGTATACCAGTAAGTCAAGGTGAAATGATATAAGTATAAGGGTATGATGAAACCATTTCCCATACCAGTATGTAAATGAGAATACATTACCATATATTTCTTCACAGGACTCTCTAAGAAACCTAAATGCCATAATGTCAATTGGGTGGTAGTTGATCTCTTTACCAAGTCAATGCATTTCATCACTATCCGAGAATATTTCTCTGTTGACCAACTCACCAAGATATACATTAATTAAGTGGTATGATTTCTTTTATTTCCACTCTCTATAATATTAGACCAATATCCAAGGTTTACCTCAAGGTTCTAAAAGAACCTTTAAAAATCATTGAATACATAAATATGATTCAGCACTGCTTACAAAACTCAAATGGATGGACTGTTTTAAAGAACCATTCAAACTATTGAATATGTGATGTGATCATGTTCAATAGATTTACAAGGATGTTGAGACCGTCACCTTACCCTAATGTAGTTCTTATATAATAAAATTTTCCATTCATGAATTTAAATGGAACCTTATGAGGCTCTATATGGGATGATGTGTGAGACTATAACATGTTGGACTGAAGTAAAAGAGTAGAAGGTGACGAGACCTAATCTTGTCCACGTGATGACAGATAATGTATAAAAAATTCAAAATTATATAATATCAAAACAAAGTTGACTGAAAATCTATGCTAGAATTGTTGACAGGACATAGAGATTATGGTTGGAGATGAAGTGGTCCTTTGTATATAACTATATAATAAATTCTAGAGGTTTGGGAATAAGTTAAAGATTCATCATAGATACATCAACCCCTTATAGATCCTTGATCGCGTCACAATAGGGACTTATTGACTAGAACTCCCACCTAACCTCGCTTGAGTACATGATGTGTTCCACGTAACCATCTTGAGGATGTACAAACCATACACCTCATATGAACTGAATCCATAAGTGGTACAATTAGAGAATGATCATTCATAAGAGGATTATATAGTGGAGATATTAGATCATAAAGACAAAGTTCTACGAAACAAGACAAATCACATGGCCAATGTGTTGTGGAGAAACTGCATGTTTGAGGAAGGGATGAGAGAAATAGAAGAGGCAATGAAACAAAAATTCCCTCATATATTTCAATTTATGAAATGAAATTTTTTTGGTTGAAATTTCGAAAGGAGGGAATAATTTAATGACCTAAACTTTTAAAAATTAATTTTACCTTATTAAATGAGTCGATGCCTTATTAAGAAATGAAGTTATAGAAAACAAATACACTACTTTGGTTATTTTGGTCTGTTATTTAGTTTTTCAAGATTAAAATACCATTATGAATTATAACCATTGAGAATATAGCCATTTTATAGTTACTATTATGATTTTTATATTAAGGGTTATGATAAAGTCCATTTGACATAGACAGAGGAAGTAATGAACTTGACTAGTAGGATCATACACAATAAATATCATTTATTAGAGATTTTGAGGGAGATAAAATCATTGTAATTTGAACTTGACTGATACCAAACCATGATTGAAAACCTAAATCACAAACAAAACCATTTATAGGAGAATTTCAATCTCATCATGATCATGACCCAAACCATTTTACTAAACCACCCCAATCTCACCATCTCACACCACACCCTTAAGGAATTCACTTATGAAATAAAGGGATATGTTTTTAGGCCCTAATAGTATGAAATTTTATTTTATATTTTTTATAAAAAAAATATTATATTTATCTATTTTTAATACTAATTTTTAAATTATCAAATAATGATTTTGATAAAATTAGATTTTGATTTTATGAAACACAAATTGTTTTTTAGGAAATATATAGTTTTAATCAAGACACAATTTTTCATTAGTTTAATAATTTCTTATTAAATTATATTTTAATAAAATATTATTATTAAATAATATTTATTAAATATATATGATAATATAATTTTATGAAGTCAAATGTAATTATTATAGGGTTAATAAAACTATAATTATCAAAAAACTAGTATTTTTCAATAAATGATTAATTTTATTTAAAAGTGTAAATTCTCATATTTGAAGAATTATTTTAATAATTTAAGTATTATTTTTTAAGTCACTATGTAAAAATTAACTAACAATTATTTTTTATAGTTTTTTAAGACAATCAAATTTTCAAGAAAAATTAAATACAATATAAATATATAATATGAATTATTGCCTCATAATGACTCCAAAGTGATGTGATATATTCCATAAAATGCATCCAAAACTAAATATCTATTTCACCTTTAAAACATTTTTTTTGAGTTTTATGATTATTTTTATAAATCCTTAATGAATCCTACAAAACCTATATTATATTTTGAGGTTTTAAAATCAATATTTTAAAAACATGACTCACTTACACATCACCAATAGAATTATTTTAACATTTTTGGTTCATATCATTATAAAATAATGAAATCCAATCATATTTGGTAGAAATTATGGTAGAAAACAATGGAAAGGTTTTTTATTACGTTATCATATAGATTCCACAAACTATGTTAGGAAACTAATAAATAATTATCCACTATATTTCTATATACACCCAAAAAAACTCATGTTTATCTTCAATACAAACTTTTCGGGCATGAAATTACTATAAATTTACTACTATATAGTCCTCCCATGGTTCCCCAAATCTCTTAATAATATCCTCCTGAAATTTTATAAGAATCCTCTCAAGGTAAGAGATCCTCTCCTCCTCATTATTCAAGAACATCCTTTATATTAGGTATTTTTTTTAACTTTTTAATGTTGGGATATGTTTTCATACACCAATATGACTTCCCTAATGATTTAAAAGTGTTTATATACCCCTTTACTCTAATTAATTCCTCTAATTAATTTTTAATTATCCTTGTTATACTACCAAAATTATCCTATAATTTTCCATGCCAAACATTAGTGTTGTGAATATCATACCAATTTACAGTCAAGGTTATTCATATAGATATACATATACATCATTAATTTTGGAATTAAATTTATTTATCCCAAAATACATAATCATTGGATTAAATGTGATGAAATATGATCCTATGTTCAATGATCTATGTGGCACAGTTATGCATGTACATGATATAAAGATAAAAAATTTCCCTGAAATTATATAGACGTCTAATGCATTGTATAATATTTTAATCTCAAGATATTACATGTATGGTGAAAGAGAGGTTATACTAAAGAAACAATTTTATGTTTCCTAGGAGATTAAATTATACTTATTTTTATGATGTGATGTTTTATTTTGTTTCTACATTCATAAGTTTACATTATACAATAATGCTATATCTTACCTGGTTGTTCATTATTATGATTCTCACCCCTATTATGTTACATTTATACGACTGTTGGATGACATTTACTACTTTAACTTATGATATTATATGTTTATTACATTACCAGTCTTTATAGATCACCCATTTCCTATGTACATCCCCATGTTATCCCATATAGTTTTAGAAGAATCAAGAGAATATACGGGAACATTATGAATTTTATGTTTATGTCATTATAAATTATTACAAGTTGTTATGTAATGTACCTAGTTACACAAATACACTAGGTTTTATGATTTTATAGGTTTTACTAAGTTTTATTTTATATAATAAATCATGAAATAAAGTGTATTAAAGATATGATTTATTATACAGTGATGACTAGGTCTTGGTTATAGATAGTCCGTTGATGCATCAACCGATCTCATGAGACTAATCAGTTGTATAAATTAATATTTTTTGTTGCATACCTACCCATTTATTAAACAATATTGGTGAAAGGTTGTGATGGTATAAATATTATGATTTCTAATATCATGACATCCAATAATAATCAGTTCCTTTATTATGAATTAAATTATTATTTTCCATGATATTATCTACGGATCCTTTTAATGATCAATTTATTAATTAAATGACATGTGTTTTCAGTTATATGACTTTCTATATTGATTATTCCTTATTTACTAATGGTATTTTCCACTGTAGGTAATACTTAATTAGAATTTAAGACCACCGTTATTTTTTTTCATTTCCCCTGGTTATAAAGAATAAATCTTTGAATGAGTTTCAAGGATGCATAATGTTTATTTTTGTTATGTTTTATATTTTATTACAAATGTAATGTGGGTATCATGTATGTATCTATATCTCCAAGACAACTAAACCATTATTTAATTTAGGTTTATATCCCTTATATCTATTCAAATGTAATAAAGTATAATCCATCTTTGGGTTACTGGATTCGAGGTTTTAACACCATGTTAGGGCATGAGGGAATCTTATGCATTCCACATAAGGAAATGAGAAATGGGTATATGTATTCCTTATTATAGTATATTAGTGAAATTTATGATAATAAAATAAGGTAATATGAATCATCCTATAAAGAAAATATGGTATCATATGCTCTTCACATAAGGAAGGGAGAGATATATTTACAACGGTGCTGATATTGAGCCTTAGGAAGGCATCCTACATATCTTACTTTAACATGAATTAAAACAAAAATAGATTGAGTTTTATGGATTAAGGTAATGTGAAAATGTTGGTCCATACAATTTAACTTAAACTAGTAAGGATTATGAGCTATATATATATTAAAGTACTAGAATTTAGACTACTTGGTGAAAGTTACCTAGAAATGACTTGTCACGAGGCTTACACAAAATCACCGCTTTCAAGTTCATTCTAAAAGATGATACAAATGAAGTTATTTTATGAAATACATGAGTTTAATCTCAAATAAAGATAATTTTTGAAACTAATAGGATAATCTATACTCAAGGTATATGATGAAACCAAGATAAGAATCTCGACTAAAGGCATTTAAGGAAACCAAGATCAGAATCTCGACTCATGTCATATGAGGAAATAAAGGGAATATTTTTTATAATGCCCCAAGTATTTTATTATCTCAATTACATGAATTATTAAAAATAATACATTACATACATTCTCTTTATCTTTTAGGGTTAGTGTTTTAGAGGATTATAAAAAAACATTAACCACAAAACCTATGTATTTTTCAACTAATGAACATTTTTCCACAATAAATTAATCATTTTAAAACACATCCCACAAATTATCCACACATTACAATATTCTAGATATTTCATATATATTACTTTTATTTATAACATGTGGAAATGAAAATTTAAGAAAGGGGTGAGATGAAACTCTTAGTGAGGTTAAGCATAAGAAATAACCATAAAATATCATAAGTGAGTATAATATGGACTTATGAATATGATAATATAATGGAGTTATATGAACAATACATAAATATTTCTTACCCAATAAAACATGGAGTTATAATCCAAGAATCATTGAATGATGATTTTATGATATAAAAATAGATGTCATGGGATCATGGGATCATATGTAAAATACGGGTATAACATATGAACATATTAAAAACATGAGACATAACATGGAAGTGTGGATACAACATAAAAATTATTCAATCATAATAATTTCACCAAATTTCATCACTAAGGTGTTATAAAATCATATTACCAAGGTTATTTACTAAGATAACATAAAACTTTACCAAGGTAAGCATCAATGATATTATAAACATGTCATCTCTAGAGATTAATTATTTACCTAATTAATTGGAGGGATATCAGGGTTCAACCATCATATTATCAAATTTTTTTCAACATGGAATCATTAAACATTACCATGGAATGAATTTAAGGTATCATGAACATTATATCACTAAAGATTAATTATTTACCCAATGAATTTGAGAGATATTAGGGAGAAAACATCATATGTCTCTCATTATGTGTGCCACACCAATAAAACGTCATAAGAAAGTAAAATTTTAAACCATGAGTGTAATACCCAAAGATTTTTTAGAATATAGTTTTTCAAATAAATTTAATATTTTTGATTTTTTTTCATTTCACGTAACACTGAATATAGGTTATGTTATATGAAATCACCATGTTTTTATTTCTTTGTACACAAAACTATTTAGATATTTCACTAAAAAAACACTATGCTTGTCTTGTGTTACACAAAATGAAAAGTTTATTTGATATCTTTTGTTATAAAAAAGGCATAGTTTTACCAAACTAAAATATAATATTAATAATATTATTAAAATATAATTATAGTTTTCACCTAGCCGTTGGAATGGTGGTTATGAGTAATATTAATTAAATTTTGAAAATATGGTTTACACATGTATATAATAATAATTATTTAGTGTCCAATTAATAATAAAATAAAATAAAACACTTTGGAATATATAAGAAATCTTTTTGCTTGAAAACTGTATTTATGAAATCAAACACATTTTTCCTTAATATATTAATTATCTTTTTAATTAATTATTTAAATTATATATATATATTATTCATTAAACTTATTAATTTTCATATTCTGTGTTTTTATACATGATAAATGAATAAATACAATTTTACAAATAAAGATATCTATTTTTATGAAATATAATTTTACAGCCTATTAATGGAGTGCCTATTTTAAATATAAATTTTGAAACTTTTATAAATAATATTTTATAAAATAAAAATTATTTATTAATTTTTAACATCAAAATTATCTTAGGGTGATTTTTTTTATTTTTCTTAGAAGTTTCATTTGGGATGAATAGTGAAAAACACTGAATTTTAATTCAAAATAAAATTTTCATCTGATTTACTTATATGGTTAAATTAAAATTTTAAAATTTTTTAGAGTATAATTAGATAAATTATAAATAATTTAATACAATTAAGTTCATTTAAATCAATTTCAAATTGAAATTGGATGTACAGATATTTCAAGCTTTTGAACACTTTTATATTAAAAACCGGTTGTCTCATACCATCTTTGAGATTAGTTTTAAATTAATGTGTACTACATCTATGATTAGAATTTCGAAAAACAGATTCAATATTTGGAATAAAAATTATATATAATGTCTATTATGTTCAAATTTATTTTTTAAAAAACAATTATGGAATGTAATTAAAATTAATTACATTTATTATGGTAAAAATGTGTTTACTTAGTTGTTAAACTTTAGATTAAGGGGATAAATAACCTAAAAACATGTACAAAGTCCATTATATGTACATATTTTGACTATATAATCCAATTTAACTATAATTAACATTATTGGAGGCACATTATTTAAGGGAGACATCTAAATAGTGTTTACATTTATATATTTATAAGAATGCTAGTCCTCCTCCATTTTAAAAGGGAACTCATGCCCCTCAATTATTTACACATATGAATCCATTTTTACTATAATAAATCTGAAAAAATAAGCTCCAAAATTCTTTAATATCATCATAGAATCATCACTTTTGGAATAACTCAAACCAATTTAGTCTTTTGGTGCAAACCAAAAGGAATTACCCAAAGAAGAGGTAACATCCATCAATAATAAATTTTGTTTTATTTCTTTATCCACCCCTAAATTATTATTATTACAAACATATATAATAAAATACGTATACTAAAAATACTGATACTATTTTATTTTAATGGTTCTACCTACAATCACACACACTTCCATCAAATGGAATACATAATCATCGTTTGTGTGTACGACAGACTACCGCCTCACGAACTGATGTCGTTCATTCTTCCATTACTACTTTTTAAGATTGGGAATAATGGTGGAATAACTATTTTTATTTAATATATATGATATTTATGATGTATTTATGCTAATTTAATCATTATATAACACATGCCTTCATGATTTCCATTTTGTGGGAATATGATAACTTCCTTTGTCGAAGCATAAACTATCGCCTCCTCAAAGCAATTTAATTTGTTCACTCTTTAAATATAATGTATTAAGGATAGTTTTAACAGAATTATGTAATATATATTAAATAATAATTCTAAATGAATTAGAATATATATATATATACACACACACATGTATGTCATTTACTTCATTTCTTTCAATATGACAAGAAAATGATAACTACATTCATGCGTACGTACGACCTACTGTCTCCATGAATAGTGTATTCCACTTCATATTTATATGTTTTAAATATTATTATAAATACTTATACACTGAATATATATGATATTTACATCGTGTTTTACATTCTGGAAATAAGTAAATCATGATCCAAGTTAGAGGATCCATAATAACAAGTTAATACATATACATAAAACAAAGCGGTAATTACCCAAAATGTAACTTTAACGTGAAATTGTTAATGAAAGGGTAATATAAATTCATGATAAAATCATATAAAGAATAGTATATCATAATAAATTTAATTGGAATATATATAATAAATTTATATTTATTATACAGTAGGTTTGAACTTGTTCGAATAAAGTCAAAAATTAAGGTACGATTTTTCTCATCTCAATTTTATTTCTGTGAGATATATGTTCTATTCATCACTTATTATTGTTTGTTGGTGTATATAATTCCATATTAAATTTCATATCATTAATTACATGATATAAAAAGTTTAAATTGATTTTATTCTTTCATTTATCTCAAGATATAAATGTTACTCATGTAGTAATGGAATTTTATCTCACTTTTTATATCCATGAGATACATACCATATTCCCCACTCATTTCTTTTGTGTGGTGTATGTAATTATCATGAATTTTTTATATGATTATTATCATTAAATTTATGTGTATTTATATATCCATTTTATTTTCTATTTTTCATGGGGTTTTATGGTTCAAAATTTACCAAATCGGTAAGGTAATTTTATCTCCATTTTCATTTTTTGAGACACATGTTTTGTTATAAACCTATATTCTCATAAAAAGTGTATATAATTCCATTTTTAATGTTATATCATGAATATATTTATTTTAAATAATTTTTTAAATTCATTTTAATGTTATTCTCTCATGGGGATTTATATTCAATGCCACCAAAGGGATAAGAGTTTATTGCCACAATCTCATTGTTATTGGGATTATTTATGATTAGGCTTCCATTGATGAAATATTATGATCCATATCTCAATAACTCTTATGAATTTTGTTATACTATTCTTATTTGTGATTTATTCATGTATTTGTACCATTTTTTAACTCTTTTTTACTTTTTATAATTATGATTTTTTAAAAAAAATCAGACTTTATTTCTCCATTCGGTTGGAAAAATAATTTCTTCCAAAACCATGTTTTATAATTTTTTTAAAATTATATTTTTAGATTATTTTATTTAAAAAGATTTTAGATGAATTTTAAAGCTTACTTTATAATTTTTTAAAGATATTTTCAAGGAACATATTTTCAATTTTTTTAATATTTCTGTATATGTTTTCAAATATATTTTTAATGTAATGGTTTACAAAATGGTTTCAAGCTTCCTTTCTATGTTTTAAATTTTTCATGCAATGAAAATGTTTTTCGGAATGTTTTATTTTTAAATTTTTTTTCAAGTTGAAAATTATATTCTCCTCAATAATTTTTTATTTGTTTTTAAATCTTACTTCGTAATTTCTCAATGTGGGTTTCAAATAAAAGGATCTTCAAACTATTTTATGTCTTAAAAAATGATTTTCAATGAAAGTTAATTTCCCTTAATAAATTCTCTAAGTGATCATTCAAAATCATTCTCCATGAAAGATGAAATTCTTTAATATAGTTTTTCTTTACACAGGATATGATTTAAGGACACCATTCACATTCTTTCAAAGAATAATTTATGTTTTAGAAGTTAATTTTTTTATGAAACATGTTTATTATCCATGGGTTATACCCTCATAAAATGCTTATAAAACCCATTTATTTTCACTGGTTATTCTATGATGAACTGATTATGAAACCTATATATTTTCCTTAGGTTATAATATGATGAAATGTTTATGATACCCATTTCATTTCATGGGTTATTGTATGATGTTTATGAAACCCATATCTTTTATGGGTCATAATATGATTATTGTTTTATTATCTTATGGAACATGTATGTTTGATTTCATTTTGTGATTTTTGAGACCTATATCTACCTCCAATGCATTGGGTAATGATTTATATCTCATGAGATAGACATGATGAATTGGGGAGTGAACCTGGTTCAGTAAGGGACTTTGTCTACTATGATAGTCATGAGAGTGAACCTTAACCACTAAGATTGTCTTGGAAGTGAACCTTAACTACTAAGATTGTATTGGGATTGAACCATGACTACTAAGATGGTATTGGTATTGATCCTTGAATACTAATATTTTCATGGGAGTGAACCTTAACTACAAATATGGGAAATAGGTCAATGGGTATGACCCACTATAGGAAGGAGGTGTAACCTAATACAATATAAAGAAAGGTCCATGACTGGGGATGGTGGTGGGTCTACCCTATGTTCATACCCCATGAAGTTCCTGGATAAGTTTTAGTGATGAGACAAAACTTATAGGGACCTATTTTATATGATTATGTGCATTCCACAAGTCTATGTCTTATGCCAATGATATACCATCACGACTCACACTCTTTGATTTCCTTATGATTAATATATTATTAATTGGAAACCATTATTCCATGAATCATGATTATGATATTTGATATGCAGGTTATGATCCTTAAATATTATTCTCATGTTATCATACCATTATTTCCATGGTATGTTTATGTATCTCTAATTTTACCCTTTCTGGGAATCTGAGCTCATGCTCTCATATGGCTTCTTTACCTGGGTTATGAAGAAAGGGTTTAAGTTGGAATATTAAAGGGTATGATATTTATAGGATATATTGAAGATATTTCACAAAATTAGAAGAATGTGTTTTTATTTTCCAAATGCACTAAGCTATTATGGTCCCTAGGCATGTAATTTTTTTAATGTGATTAATATTCATATAAAATGTTGTAATATCCATGTATGTTAATCATGGGTCACTATAGTTGGTATCAAAGGAAATTTTTAGCTAACCATTGGAAACTAGGAAAGGAAAGCTTTAGTCATATCCCTAGGGATATTTACAAAGATATTTCTAGGAATTTATTTAAGTATAATAATAAGGATTCATAGATTTAAAAGTATGTGTAATGATTTTGGAATCACATAAGTAATTTTTTCAAGATTATGTGGTTTTATGATATGATAAGTGTTTCTCACACTATTATTTCTGGTCTTATTCAACAACATGAACTAGAAGAATTTGGGTTTACATTGAATGTTATAGATATGGAAAGTATGTGCATTATAAAAATCAATGCCCTAAGGGAAAATATCATGAAGATAATCATGAAGGTGGTATGAGTATTGGTAATACTACTAAAGATAAAGAGTCTTTAAATGACATGTGAAAGGTATGGTATGTTCAAACATTATTGTTTACACTAAATGTAAGAAGCATGATTAGATTTAGGTTGATTAAACTTAAGAAATTATTCTTATTCTATATTCTAAGAACATGGTATTAAGAAATAATATGATGAATCCTAAGTAATGTTTTAAGAATAAAGTTGGATGATCAAAGTGTATATATACAAGAATTCAAGAATTCTGTTATATGAATCATGAAGCATATGATTTCCATTAAATATTTGAAAAAATATATTTAATGGTTCGGATGAATTAGAAATAGGATTATATGTAAAAGTGATATTTTGATTAAGGGAAGGTAACTATTAATATAGCCCTAATGTTGAGATAATTGTGTTTATCTTGGATAAAGAGATGATTGATATGGATAAAGTAAATTGGATAGTAATGATTACCCTGGAACTAATTATTTATTGGTTTAAAAAGTGGTCTACATTATCATGTATGGAGTTGACAACTTTTTTTGGATTTAAGGAATATATCCAGAAATATTTGGAATAATAAATCATGCATGTTTTCAATAAGGATTTATGGTAATTCAGGTTATTTCCATGTTTTAAGAGAATACACGATGAAGGTATTCACATGATTGGTATGTGAAAAATATGATCTACCTTATGATATACGGGGGATCAATGTTAAGCTGTTTTTTAAAAATTTAGTGACATTATTAGTAATTTTTGGACTTTCATATTTCATAAGGGTTATAAGGTGAACCATTTATGGAATGGTTTATGTTAAAATTCATATGGGGTTTTATAATTTAATTAATTATGTAACTATATAAGGATTTATTAATATTATATAACATGTATTAACCATTTTGATGTGATGATAATTAAAGACGGATGGAATGAATTATTATTCTACATATGGATATTAAGATCCGTTAGAGCTTCAGGTATAACAGATTATCCTTTATTTTTTGAGTAAGAGATAATGTAGAAATTGGTAAAGACACAACCAAAGGGTTTTATTATACTAAAATCAAGTAAGTATATCTTCTAATGAAAATTATTCAACTTTAAGAAAAGGGGCTTGAAATAATTTTTTTTCCCATTATCATCATTTTTTATGATAACAATGACCTTTTTCAATCCTATTTGGGTTATGTATTTTTGATCATTAAATTTATCCTAACCATGTTCTCTATCAATCTCTATCAGAACATGATAGTTAGATTCCTGTTCCATCTCAATATTTTCACATTCCAGTTATGTTCCCCTATATGGAAACCTTGTTTTGAGTTACTTTGGGTTACCTTTATATTTCCAACTATCCCTTTTTAAAGGGAGTTTTAGTATTATTTTTTAGGATGTGGATTTTTCTGGAAGGAAGTTTAATGTATTAAACATTTGATAATATAAAAAAATTTTGGGAATTAAATTAATTTTAATGGGGTATAATGTAACACCCTAAGATTTTTTGAAATATATTTTTTCTAATTAATTTAATATTTTAAAAATATTTCATTTCATGCAACACCGAATATAGATTGTGTTATATGAAAGCACCAAGTTATTCTTACTTTGTACACAAAAAAAATGTAATGTTTAAATACAATCAACAATTAGATTATATTTTGGTATAAACAACCCTTTTTTTGACTTGTGTTAGACACAATTCTGAGTTCCTTCTCTAGCTTTCCTTACACATAAGACATAGTTTTACTAAACTATAATGTATTATAAATATTATTATTTAAATATTTTTAAACCTTTCACTTAGCCATTGAAATAATGGTTATGAAAAGATTAAATAAATTATGAAAATATGGTTTAAACATGTATGTAAGAATAATTATTTGGTGACCATTTAACTAGAAATTAAGATAAAACCCTTTTAAAAATATAGGTAATCTTTTGCTATAAAACAACATTTATGCAATTGAACATGTTTTATATCAATAAATAAATTTAAAATTTTTGATAACTAATTTTAGTGAAATATATATATATATATATATTATTTAGTAAACTAATTAAAATACATTTTATGTGTTTTCTAGACAAGATATAATAATAAAATCAATATTATGCATAAATATATACATTTTTCTAAAAAGAAAATTTACCATCTTTTAATGAAGAACATATTTTAAATATAAAATTTAAAAATTATAGAAAATTTATGTGATATAATAAACTTTTTTTTGAATGTGTAATGTCAAAATTATCTTAGAGTGAATTTTTTGTATTTTTTTGAGGTGTTTCATTTTTGGATGAATAGTAAAATATACTGAATTTTAATTCAAAACTGCATTTTTGTATAATTTATTTATATAGTTAAATGATATTTTAAATTTCTTTTAAAGTATAATTTTACCAATTATACATAACTTAATACAATTTAGGTCATTTTAATAAATTTCACATTGAAATTGGATATAAAAACATTTCAATATTTTGAACATTTTTACTTTAAAAACCTATTGTCTCATCCCATTAGGAGGATTAATTCTAAATTAATTTCTGCCACTTATATGTTTATAATTTGGAAAAATTGATTAAATATTTTGAATTTAGTATAATTTATAATTTTTCACAGGGTCAAATTAGTTTTTTAACAAAAATATTAGTGAATTTAATTAAAATTAATTACAGTGATTAAGATAAAAAAGTTTTCTTTGTAGTTAAAGTTTAACATAAGGGGAAAAATAACATATTAAAAAGTAAAGAATCCATTTAATTTCCATATTTATAACATAAAATCCATTTTCACTAAAATTGTTCCTTATTTGTGGCATATGATGTAAGGGAGACATCTCAATAGTATTTACCATTTTTTATTTAAAAGAATGACACTCGTCCTCTACTATAAAAGGACATTCAACCCAACTTATTCACACATATAAAGACTTTTGGATATTAAAAAACTACCGAAATAATCTCCAAAAATCAATCATATCTTTCTATATGAATCAATTTTGGCATAAAGATAATCAAGTTCTTCTTTTTTGGAAAACCAAAAGGAATTACCCAAAAAGAGGTAACATCCTTCAACCAGAACTTTTGTTTTATTTATTTATAAACCCCCTAAATTATTATTATTAAAATATTATATATTAACCTATGTATCCTAAATATAATTAGATTTTTTTAATTTTGGGTATTTACGTACAGCCACACACACTTCTATCAAATGGGATACACAATCATCGTTCGTGTGTATGGCAGACTTCCACCTCGTGAACCAATTCCATTCATTCTTACGTTACCACCTTTCAAGGTTGAGAATAATGATGTAATTATTATTATTTATATTATATATATGATATTTATGATTTATTTATATTTATTTAATCATTATATAACACATATCTTCACGATTTCCATTTTTTAGGAATATGATAACTTTTTTTTTGACATGTGTACTACCGCCTCCTCCAAACTATGTGATTCATTAAAAATTTACATGGATTGTATTATATTTAGTTTAATAGAAATATGATGTAAATATTAAATGGTAATTATAATGTAATTATATATATATATATATGTATACATATAGGTTATTTATTTGATTTCTTTTAATATGAAAAGCAAAGGAAAACAATGTTCATTTGTACGTACGACCTACCATCTCCATGAACAGTGTATTCCATTTAATATTTATGTATTTTATAGATTATTATAAATAATTATATAATGAATATAAATTATTTTTTACTTAATTTTTTACAATATTTAAATAGCTATATCATCATCTATGTAAGAGAATCAATAATAACAAATCAAAACATATTCAAAAAACAAATCATTTATTACCCAAAACGTAACTTTAACATGAAATTGTTAATAAAAAAGTAATATAAATTCATGATCAAATAGTATATGGTATAATATATAATAATATTTTTGTTAGGTATATTTATAATATAATTATATTTATTATACAGAAGGTTTTAAAATGTTTGAAGAAAGTCAAGACATAAGGCAAGGGTTTCCTTCTCTCACTTTTTTTCTGTGAGATATATGCTATATTCACCACTTATTCTTGTTTTGTGGTGTATATAATTCTATATGAAATTTTATATAATGAGTTTAATGATATTAAATGTTTTTAATTTTTTTATTCTTTCATAGATCAAATGATTCAAAAGTTACTCAGTAGTAAGGAAATTTTATCTCACTTTTTATATCCATGGGATACATGCCATATTCACGACTTATTTCATTTGTGTGGTATATATACTTACTATGAATTTATTATATTATTATTATAATTAAATTTATGGATATTTACATATCCATTTTATGATGTATATTTAGCCAGGTTTTATGGTTCAAAAGTTACCAAATCAGTAAAGTAATTTTATCACAATTTTCCTTCTTTGAGACACATGTTTTTTCATGCACCTATATTATTTTAAAAAGTGTATATAATTTTATTTGAAATGTTATATCATGAATATAATTATTTTTAGGATATTTTAGACTTAATTTAATGTTATTATCTCAAGGGTATTTTTATTCAATCTCACTAAAGTGATAAGATTTTATTATTACAATCTCATTATTGTTAGGATTGTTTACGATTTTTCTTCCATTGATTAAATATTTTGATCAATATAACAAGAACTATCATGATTTTTATTATAATCTAGTTATTTATGATATTTTCATGTATTTTTACCATTTTCACATTCTTTGGTACTTAATATAATTATGTAATTAGTTTAAAGAAAATCAGACTTTATTTATATGTTAGGTCATAAAACTGTTTTATTCCAAAACCATATTTTATAAAAATGTTTTCAAAAATGTTTAAAAATTATATTTTGAGATTATTTTAAAATGAAAAGTATTGAAATGGTTTTGAAATATTTATTTATATTATTTAAATGATATTTTCAGGTAAAATATTTTTAAAATGTTTCCAATCTTCCTTTATAAGTTTTCAAAAATATTTTCAAAGAAAAGGTTTTCAAAATGTTTCTAAGATTAATTTATAAGTTTTCAATTTTTTTTGAAGAATATTTTTTAAAAAAATTTATGTTTTAAAAAGAGTTAAAAAAAAGAAAGAATATTTTATTCAAGAAATTTTTTAAATTATTTTTAAATCTTACTTTATAAGTTTTCAAAGATGTTTTCAAAAAAAAGGATGTTGAAAATTTCTTATGTATTAAAAACCAATTTTCAATTAAACGATATTTTATTTAAGAAATGATCCAATTGATATTTAAAAATAATTCTCCATATAAGATTATATAAATTGATATAGTTTACTCTTTATTGGTTATATCATCTAAGGACACCATTAAAATTGTTTATTTGAATGGTTTATGTTGAAGTTATCATGTTTTTTATGAAACTCATTTCAATTCCATGGGTTATACCATGATAAATTTATTATTAAACCCATTTATTTTCATGGGTTATTTTATGATGAAATTATTATGAAAGTTGTTTCTTATCAATAAGTTATAATATGATAAAATTTTTATTATACCCATTTCATTCAAAGGGTTATGATATGATATTTATGAAACCCATCACATTTTATGGGTCATAATATGTTGAATGAGTTATTATATTGTAGAAAATGTATGTATGTTTTAATTATCTGATGGGTGGGACCTATATCTCACTCCAATTCTTGGGGTAATGATTTATATCTCATGATATAGAAATAACTAAATTGGGGAGTTAACTCGGTTCAGTAAGGAACTTTGTCTATAATTTGGTCTTGGGAGTGAACCTTGACTACTAAGATAGTGTTAGGAGTGAAACTTGACTAATAATATGGTATTTGTATTGATCCTTGACTAATAATATGGTATTGGGATTGAAACTTTACAACTAAGATGGTTTTGGAAGTTAACCATAACTACTAAGATGTGAAACAAGTAGATATCCTTGACCCACTATAGGAAGAAGGTGTAACCTGATCCACTATAAATAAAGGGTTTCAATTAGGAATGGTGGTGTCTCCCTCAAAGTAGGTGTATCCCCCATTAAGTTCCTTGATAAGTTTTTTCATTGAGACTTGACTTATAGGGAATGATTTTATATGCTTATGTGTATGCAACAAGTCTACATCTTATGCCATTGATATTCTCTTAGGACTCATGTTCTTTGATTTCCTTAGGATTCATGTCTTACAAACTTCCAAAATTTATTCCATGAATCAGGATGATGATATTTGATATGTGGTGTATGATATTCAAATGTTTTTCTCTTTTTCTCATACTCTTATTTTGATGTTATGCTTACATATCTCCTTTATTTTTACCTTTATTGAGCATTTGAGATCAACCTATCTTATATTTCCCTCCCCCAAGTTATGAAGAAATGATATAATTATATTTAATAAATTGGAAGATATTTAAGGGCTTCATAAGGATATTTAACCTAATTATAATAATGTTTTCCTAGTTTCCAAATACCATAAACATCTATGGTCCTTAGTCATGTACTTTTGTAATGTGATGAATATTCATCTAAAATGATTTAATATGCATGTATATTAAGCCCATGTATATTTAAGGATTATGAAATGTGATTTAAAAAAATTTAATTACACAATAAATAAAATAATTATATATATATAGATACCCAAAAATGATATTAGTGTTGGGTATTTACAACATGATGATATGATGTGGAAAATCATATAATGGTTTTGGCATAATGAAGGGTATACAAACAGATTATGGAATGAGTTTAATAAGTGGTAATGGGAGTCTCTCAAAAATGGGTAATAATTTATATATTAAAATATTTATAACAAATACATGGGAGAACAATCACATAGAAATTAAAAGTCTTACAACACGAAAGTGTGAAATGGGAAATCATAGAGCGACTTCATCATCATTATATTTATACAAAATGGATTAGGGAATGGGTTTAGTGGGTGATAAAGGTATTATATAATTAATAGAAAATAATTTTTATAGTAAAGTATTTATTAGGAACATTTGGAAGAATAATAACATTAAAATAAAAAGGCTTATAATAATAAAATTGATTAATTTAAAAGAGGAGGGAGAGAATCAAGGAGTGATTTAAGAATCGTTAAAACTATACAAAACAGATTATAAAATGGGTTCAACGTGAGATAAGGGTTGTATTTTATTAAATTTTCATCATTTTTACATTAAAATATTATTTATGAACACATGAAATTATAACCATATAGAAGTAAAACGGGAATATCAGAAAAGAAGTACTTGATACAAAAGTAAGAGGAGATTCCTTACCTTTCTAAGTAGCCTCATAAAGTTCGAGAGAACTAATTAAAACCATAATAACTCCTTGGGATGGATTTATATAGGAAGAGTGAAGGCAAAATTTTGATTAATTCCTTTGGGGTTATGAGGGATGAGAAAATATATGGGAGTGATCTCATTTTATAGGTGAAAAGGGTATTTTCTATAGAAACTACCATTAGGTAATGGATAATAATTGTATCAAATGGGATTAGGTAGGTTTGGAGAGTTAGTTTAATTGGGTGGGGAAAACTAATTGAACCTAATTAAATTTTTGAAAATGAGAAAATTAACTTTTAAATTAAAACATATAATGTGTAGACAACTATTTTTGAAAAAAGATAGTGTTTTAATTGTTAGGAATTCTTAATATTATTTATCATTAATTTTCAATTAAATTATTCTCTATTTTTTATATATTACTTAACATCATATTAGTGTCTTAATTAAAAATATATTCATTTAATTTGAAAAAAATAAACCATATTTAAAAAATTATCATTATCATTAGAAAAACTGTTTTACCTCATTAACTAATATTTTCCTTGGAACCTTAATTTTATGCGAAAATATTAATTTTAATTATTGAATAATTTAGAAATAATTATTAAAAATACAAAAAAAACATTTAATTGTATTCAATTCCTAAAAGATATAAAAATATAATTTTATTACCAGTGCATGTAGCGCGTAAAAACCCATTTTTATAAATACTGTAATTTTAATATAAAAAATTATGTATAGAATTAAATAATAAATTTATTTTATTTTGAAGGATATAAATTATTTTATTATAAAAAAATAAAAATTCTATGGATTTAATGGAAAGGAAATACCAAATTTTTCCATAATAACATTTAACGAAGAAAGAGAAGAAATACATTCATTTATCAAAAAATATTACTTAAGTCTATAAATTTTTAAAAATATTCTATATTATTTAAAAATTTATAGTTTTACACATAAAAAAATATATTTTATCAACTAAAAATATTTTTATCAACTTTTATGTCTTTCTTAAATAATAAATGTTATAGTATTTGTGAAAAAATTATATTTTCAGTATTCACCAAAAATTGACTATTTCAGAAAAAACACAAAAAGTAATGCTCATATAATTTTGAAATTATAAATCCAAAAAATATTTTCATTTTATATAATTAAAATTCCATAATTTATAAATTCATATTTTATGTGAAAATAAAATATATAAAGAAAAACCTCTATTATTTAAAGATGTCCCTTTAAAAATTAAATGTTTCATGTATTTTTTCATATGAATTTACAATTTAAATTATATTCATATAATATTTAAAAATCAGATGATTTAATTTATTGGGATAAAATATACAGAACCTAAAGTAATATAGTCCCTTAAAAAATCTTTACCACTAAAATTAAGTATTTATATTCTCAAAATTTAATTTTACAGATGCATTGATATTAATTTCATTCTAGGAATTTTATAAATAGATAATATCATATACTATTAATTAATTTTTTTAATAATACAAAACACACAAACACACATATATATAGTATTTTAATATAATAAATTTATTTATCTTTTTTTACTATTCATGAATTATATTATTTTAAATTTACAACAGATAATACGCACCTTCATTATATTTATTAGATATATGTATATCTAATGAACATATTTATAATCGGTCATATTTCATTTCTATATATATCCTTACTGAGCCCATTCATTTAATTCCAACTTCTTAAGTCACACTTTTTATTTCTATAGTTTTCATTTTATATCTCACAGTAAGCTTTATCATTTTATGATGTTCTTCCTCATTATAGGTCTCCTCTGGATATTTTTGATCCTCATGGGTGAAGATAATCTTGGATATCTTTACATGTTGATGATTTATTATTTTGTATTTATTATACCCTTTGAATTTATACACTTTTAAAGGATGCAATAATCAATGAAAAGTAAAAAATCAATGGTATATATACTTAGTTTCAAGTGATTTTGTTATAATGTTTTAATATGAATGAATATAGTTTTCTTAGTTTAATTCAAATATTATATAACTAATTCCTCAATATATATCAATTCCTTCAAACAAATGAAAAAAATAATAAATTAATTATTGAATATAAATATATTGTTTATGGAAATAATATGCTTCTTAAAAAAATAGGGTATTACATTATCCCCCATAAATAAATTTCATCGTCAAAATTTAAAATATTTTTCAATATTAATATTACTTATTTGTATGTAAATGATAAGTATAACTCAAGATATATTTCCTAATATGGTTTCTACCTTAACAATTAGGTATAACAAAGAAAACACAACTTTTCCTTTTAGAGTGTCAACTGATTGCTTCATTTTTCTTTGGAAACTAGTTGTCTTATACCCTTATTTTCCATAAAAATACATATCCCATTTCCTTTAAGACATTATCTTTCGTGATTATTACCACATTATTGACACGAATTATATTTAACATTCTTTCCTTCATTATCTTCATCACCCAAACTTCTATGAAACTATATCCTTTTATTCCTTGGTTTGTTGGTGAATTGAACTATGTTCATGTTGTTAATCATAATTATTCATAACTAGTTTGGAATAATACCAATATTTATCACTTCAATTCTTAAATAATTATGTTTCCCATTGAGATGACCACCATATTATCCATGGTACCCATTCTTACCTTTTTTCCTTCAAGAATAAACCATTAATAATATGAAAAGATTTTAATGTGAGTGGTGAACACCACAAGAGAATTATTGTAAGATAATTTGGAAAAAATTATTAATCTTGGATATTATTTTATCTTATTTATGTCTAGCCTAAATCACCCCCGATTCAATATAAGTTTATTTAGGTCGGGTTTTCACATATCCCCTAACCTAATTTATTAAAATAATAAATCATTCTTAATGCGATTAACCAAAACATATCCCTTAATATTTTCTACCCAGGTGTGAAATATTAGGCCCACTCATCATGAAGTAGAGTAAAGATTGAGTAGATACTGAACTAGACTAGTGATTACCCCAAGGTGCATTTGTTCTACAAATGAATCAACTTTCTAGTATCCAGATAGGGATCAAAGTGGTAGAAGAACTATATAATCTATACTTCACCAAAACATTGGGATTTTATCCTATAATTATACATATCCTATAGATGTATCCCATTACTTTTCACTATTTTTTTATTCTCTTAATCCATAAAATACCCAATATTAACTCAACTAACCAATATAGATATTTATACCTTTGAAATTATGATCAACCACCCTTAAATTATCTTCAAATAACAACATAACCTCTAAAGTTATCTTAACCCTACTATAATACCAACTATTATTTCAAAAGGATTTCACCATTTCAATCACATGAAGTATAGAAAATATTTCATTATATAAATTTCCCTAATCTTTTAGTTTTAGAGTTTTGTAGGATTAGGAAAAAACATTAACTAACAAAGCCGATGAATTTTTCAATAAACATACATTTTTACCACTATTAAAAAAATTCTTAACGCATCACCCAAAAATTCTCCACAAAAAATAATATTTATGACACATCAAACATTTTACTTTTCTTTATAACCTAGGGAAATATAAACCTAAGAAAGGGATGAGCTGAAACACATAGTATGGGAAAGAATAAACAATAACCATCGAAGATTATAAGTGAGTATAAGATGAACATATAGATATGAGAATATAATAAAGGAAAATGAATAATATATAAATTATTCCTACCCAATAAAACATGGATTCATAATGTAAGAATCATTAAATGGGGATTTTAACATAAGGAAATATATGACATAAGATCATGACATCTTAGGTAAAATATGGGGCACAATATATGAACATAAACATAAGAACACGAGACATAACATGGAAGTGTGGTAATAATATAAACAATATTCATTCATATGAATATCATACATCTTCATCACTAAAGTATCATAAAATAATATTACCAAGGTCATTCAAAAAGATATCATAAAACATAACAAAGGCATGAAACCAAGGTATCATGAACATGTCATCTCTAGATATTAATTTTTTACCCAATGTATTGGATCACTATCATGGGACTTCCTTCATATTACCAATTTTGTTTACCATGTTATCATAAACCATTATCAAGCATTGCAGTCAAGGTATCATGAACATTTCATCTCTAGGTATTTCTTCTTTACCCAATGCATTGGAATTCTATCTGGTCAAACCCGTCACATGTCTATCATCATCTGTACCAAATAAATCAAAGATAATAAAAATGTTTCATTTTAACCCATGAGTAGGTAATGTGGGTTTAAAACATAGAAGTCACACGTCAATATAATAATGTAACATCTATAGGGATACCCTTGAATGATATTTGAGTTGATATGACTAATTAAAACCATATGAACTCCTTATTAGTGATTTAGTGAGGGATGTGGAATGAAATTTTTGATAAATGCCTTCGGGGTGAAGTGGTATGAGATAATGGGTGGGTTTTATCTTCTTTTATAGGTGAAAAAGAAGTGAATTTCAATAGAAACTAAATTTAGGGAAGGGGTGAGAATGGTATCACATGGGGGTTAGTGGGTTTATCGAGTTACGTGAATCTGGTGGAGAAATATTTTTGAAAAAAGTAGGTATGAATTTCCCACCTAAAAAAACTTATTTTAGAAGCACTATGTATTAAAATTGGTTTTGTAAAATTTGGGGTACATTAGATTACCCAATATAACACTTATTAATCATGATTAAATATTAATCATGGTTATTATTTTATCACTAAAAATATTATAGGAACCTTATTACCAAATTAAAAAAGATAAATTTTAATTTGGGATCAATTTAATCTAATACATTTTCTAAATTTAATAAAATTAACTATTAAATTAAAATTTATAGTGTGTAGATAAACAATTTTTTTGGGAAAGATTTGTTTTAATTATTTCACGTTCTTAATAATATTTAACATTAATTATAAATTAAACGAACGTTAATTTATTTTTATATGTGTGTAAACATCATAATTGAGTCTTAATTTAAGATAAATACGTTTAATTTTTAAAAAATATGCAATATTTAGAAATGTACCATTCTTTGAAAAATAGCTATCTTTTCGTGGTAACAAATATTTACATTGTAAACTAAATTTTGGGAAAAAAATAAAATTTTACTTATTATAAATTGTAAATATTTTGATTAAAAATATGAATACAATTTTATTTTATTTAATTTCTTAATTTTATAAAAAATAATTATATTATTAGGGCATGTAATGAGTAAAAACATATTTTTAGAAAAAGTTTATTTTTAAGCCTAAAATTTTATATGTAGGATTTTTTTCAATGTATTTTATTTTCATGATTTAAATTATTTTATTAAAAAAAATAATATTTAGGTGGCTTTCTAAGTATCCATAACCAAATTTTAATAAAATAAAATTTAATTAAAAGAAAAGTCCAAAAACAATTTTATATATTTGAAAATATTACTTATGTTTATAAAATGCTAAAATAGGTCTTACAGTATTTCCAAATGTATTGTTTTACTCATTAAAAAAATATTTAATCAATTAAAAAGTGTTTATAAAGTTATAGGTCTTTCATATATAATAAAAGTTATAGTTTTGTTAAAAAATCATATTGTCACAATTCCTTTAAAAACTGACTATTTCTAAAAAAATCCCAAAAAATCATACTAAGATAATTTTGACATTCTAAATTAAAAATGATATTCATTTTATCTAAATAAAATTATAACATTTATAAATTTAGTTTTAAGTGAAAATAAAAAATATAAGAACAAACTTCTTTTATTGAATAATGTCCATTTTTAATATTAAGTGTTTTTAATATTTTTCATATCTATTTACTATTTAAATATTTTTCATACAATATTTTAGAAGTGGTTTATATAAATTAATAGGATAAAATATACAATACTTAAAGAAAAACAGTCCCTTAAAATAATATTTACTATTAAAACTATTTATTTATATTTGTAAATTTTAATTTGTCTAATTCCTTGATAATAATTTATTTCCAGGAATTTTATAAATAAATAGTATCATATATGAATAATTATAATGTTATTAATATAAATAATGCACATATATATATATATATATATTAATTTAACATTATTCTTTTTTTATTCATGATTTATTTTCTTTTATATTTACTATTAACAATACACAACATCAATATACCTATTAGATACATGTATATCCTATGTCCATGTTTCCAATGACCATATTAATAATCAATCATATTTCATTCCTAAATATAGCCTTATTAATCTTATTCATTCCATTCGTGCTTCTAATGTGGCACTTTTCATTTCCATAGCTTTCATTTTAGATATGAAAATATGATTTATCCTTTCATGATGTTCTTACTCATTATTGGTTTTCATTGGATATAGGTGAAACACATGGGTGAAGATAATCCAAGAGATCGCTTGGTGTTTAATATTTTATTATTTTCTATTTTTTCACCTTTTAATTTATGAAATTTAAAAGGTTTTAAAAATCCATGGTATATAATTAATCATTGTGTGAATACTTAGTTTCACGTGCTCTTATTGGAATGTTTTTTATTAATGATTAAATTATTATTACTTTAATTCATTTCTTGTATGGCTTATTCCCTAATTAATTTCAATTCCTTTGAAAAAATGGAAAAAAAGTTAGTTTTGAATTATAGACATGTAGTTTATAGAAGTAATTTTCTTCATAAAAACCTAGGTTGTTATAATATTGACTCAAGGCATTTTATGAAAGCGAGGGGAGTTTCTCAACTTAGTTCATTGATGCAGGTATTATTTATGTGATACACAAATGTAAAATATTTCATGGAAGGGGTTACCCTGCAACTTATTCTATATGATGGTGGGATTTTTCAAAGGTGGGTACATGTTCTATAATATTATAGAGTCCCACAAATAATTTGATTTATTATTAATGATGGATTTAAATAAAATGAGTCTTAGAAACCAATAAAATTAATCTTTTATGAAGTGGTTCATCCTATATCAAATCTTATCCAGTGATGGACTACAAAAAAGAGGTGTACATGCACTTTAAGAGGTGCCAAGTTTTCATAAGATTGTGGTTCCATGAAAGTATATATGGTTCTCCAAAGTTATGAAGTTTTAAGGCTGTTGGTTAATTAAATACTTATAGAAGTGGCCATTCAAGAATAAAATACATGAGTATCCTTCATGAAGTATCATATGCGGGTGGATCTATGAAGTTATTATATAGGAAAGGCATTACCGTGAAGGTGTAATGTTATTCCCTTCCCTCTATCAAGGAATTATGTTTCAAGATTACTTGAGAGTTAATTGATGTATAATTAAAGAAAATTTTTAAAAAATTATTTGAATTCCCCTTTGGCATGTGTTCCAAAGAAGAAAATATCCCCTCTATAAAGTGTGTTTCATAGTAACTATACGAAGTGTTTCATAACTGGATTCCCAGGATTGGCATTGTAAAATGGTTTTAAGGCCACAAAAGGCAACTACAAGGATGGAAAAACTGATATCTAGGGTACATTAATCTTATATGGCCATAAATTATTTCCAAAATATCGTTAAAAATTATTTATATGTCACTAGAATGTTACTTGACCACGTGGTGTTCATATCATGACACCAAAAATGATTTCCTAGCTATGATAATCTCACGTGGACTTGAATAATTTGTGCTATGATTCCACAAAAGATTACAAGTCATGAATAAGTTATGTAAACCTGAAGGATCACTGCCACGCCACTAGAAATTATTCCCACACCACAAATTATTTGTTTTTTGGGAATAATATTATTTATTTAGTGAAAATTTTACCTTATCATTTTTCTTTATTATAAAATACACTGTAACTTAAAAGGGACATAAATTTTTATCCATAAGTCCCTTATGGATACTTTAGTAGCGAAATCAAATCTTGAGAAATAAATTTTTCCTTTACCTTTAGAATTTATCTATAACAGGGGTATTTTAAGGCCAAAAAGTGTCCATAAATCTCTAACAATGGGTTTTATAGTTTCTATTACCCTTTTCATTTGCAACGAATGACATACATGACTTACTCTTAGTGGGATGTTCTCACCACCACACACCAAATCAATATTTTTTTTAGAAATCCCTATTTCTAGAACCATAAGCATGTTTAGTATTAGATTTTTTTATCATTCACTGAAATCATGAAGTATGGCAGTGAAAAGGGAAAATTATAATTGAGGATAAGTTTAAGAGTTTAAGGGAATAATTTTAAATAAATTTGTGTATGAATATTTTTCGAAACTTCTACCATGGTGAAATTTCATGATGGATACATGTCTTCAGATGGGTCATGATCCTTTTGCTCCATATTTTTTCTTTATAAATACAAGTGACCTTCACCATCATTATTAATGATGGTAGCTCTTTGATTAGAATAACATGGTTGGATGTCAACTCTTCCTTCCATAGATTCATCCTTCGAGTTTATGTCCTATTATAAGTGTTCCTTATAGATCTAATACTTGTTCCTGAATCTCATTCCTAGTTACATATTTTGTAGACACTAGTTAATTACACCAATTGTTTCAATGATAGGATAGATACCTTATGGTAGGAGGGGATAACTATATTTGAAATATTGTTCATCTAAAAATATCTTCCCCCTATGAGATAATGGAATCTTACGCTTATGGAATAAGTAATATTTGGCTAAAAACCTAAGGAATATCACAATATCAATAATAAAACTTATGATCACTGCATAAGGAATCCTAATCTCATCACTTAGGGAATCCAATGATTATCACACATGGTAGCTCACATTCGTCATATGAGGAATAAAAAAATCACCATTAATGGAGATATATTATCATCATAAAATTATTCCTTGGCTAGCTACCATGGGCATCCTATTCTCATAACAAAAGTTGAGGATCATAGTCTCGTTACTTAATTAGAAAATGAGTAGATCACATTTTTATGAAAAATGACTTTATTATTATCACAAAAGGCATATCATTCTCATCATAAGAGGTATAATCTTTGTTTGTTCACCCATGTAGATTAAGAATAAATCTTATTCTCATCACATGGTTATATGTGGATTGTCACCTAATGAGTCCAATACTATTTTTTTCTTCGGATGTGGTTCACATATTTAGATTCCAAAGTGGATAGTCCCAATTAAATCTTGTTATGAGCCGGTCATCACATATTAGTGTATAGTGTTGAAGGTCCCATATATTCTCATCACGTATGGGTCACCACATATTTAATGTTCAGTGAGGATGGTCCCACACATGCTCACCACATATGGTCTAGGACATAATTAGAGTATCGTATAGATGCTCCAACATATTCTCATTACGTATGGGTTGATCACATGATTAAATTAAAATGGGTATAATTCTAATATATAGTTTTTCTACAATAGGACAAGTATAAATTAACATAATTTGGATATACCAAATTACATTGAGAATTTTGGTTTGTATGATGACAGGTTTGATATGCTCTAAAAAGATGATATAGCTTCAAAGATTCTACCTACTAAGGGGTTGAGGGAATTTTTGTAAGGTCAGGATTGAACCTCGAAAAGGTTTTATACATATCTAACTTAAAGATAGGAATCAATACCCATATATTTCAACTAATTTTAAATTTATATGATAAGACTATACTATCTAGTTTAACATCATGTGGGAAGGATGATTATATCACAAAAGGAGTGTCTATAAGGTGCTGAATTCTTATTAAATGTTGGTGATAACTGAGAAATGGGGGGAATCAACTAATTCTCATCACATGAAGTATCTTTTACTTTTCATATTTTTTATCCTTGTATTATCACATATGTAATCTTATGATGACTACATAGGGTAAGGGTTTATTTTAATATCTTGATTTGGGATTGTTTTGATGTAGTTTTACATTATGTGACTAGGATGTTATGCTATGAGGTTTATCATCTTGTAGTTCAAATAGGATGCATGGGGATTATAAATTGGTTTTACCTAGACCTAGAAAGAATGATGGGATGGAAGGACACATGGACAATGAATATATTCATTGATGGGGAAAATGGGTGGTTGTCGTTGATGATGCCACAGTACAGGATTGTGTATCGACGACACAAGTGCCTTTGTAAGGAAAAATTCATGGACACTACCAATTTTAAAAAGAATTTAGGAGGCCTATGGTTAGAATCTCTATGATTATGAGTAAAAGTTAATGATACCACCCATAATTTTTTTTCTTATGAATGGATTGGCTATAGGGATCCACAATACTAGTTGTGAATATGGAATTTTCATGGGTAATCCTCGATGAAATGAATGGAGGTCCCATGAGAACTCTACTTTTAAAAGACTATGTTTTGGAGAAGGGGGAACTAAAAGGGGGTCCATAGAGTCTGGTTCATGAATCATTGAAGTTTCATGAACACATATAGTTGCAAAATCAATAGTCTCTAGCCTAGAGATAAATAATAGATGGTATATAAGTATCTGATTGCATGAATTTTTAAAATATGTAGTCATCGGTGTTTGTAAAATGAATCTTATACATATAGAGGTTTGTCCAAGAAAATAAGGGGGGGGGTACTGATTTATTTATATTAATTTCAGGTCATGGAAGTAATTATCTTGTGAATATATTACTGGATTGTTAATGTTTGACCGGCACACACATGAATAAGAGCAGGGAAATGTTATGAATTTAGTTCACTCAACATGATTTTCATGAGATTCTATACTTTTCTTATTGTATGATTAATCTAGTATGTTTGGAGCTTCTTCCATTGAATTCAACTTTCTCACAGTAATCATAATTTTAAAAAAAAATTAAGAGTTTTTTCAAATACTTAGAGGCCATTATAATTTCGCCCATTTTCTTCATAATTTCATAAGTGGGACATTTTTCCTGTCTAGATTTAGGGAGGAACACTTCTCAAATACATTGATACAAATTTTTGGTGCTACAAAATACTCACCCTCATAATGGGATCAAAAAAATATGTGGAGTGTTGGATTCCAAGGAAAATACCAATGTTTGGATATTTTCCGTACGTATTATGAAACTATGCCTATGTTTGTGAAATTTTTTTCATGGTTCATGAAACCTATGGTAGAACCATTCCTATATAAAGGATATTGATCTAATGTATTGACTGAAGATTTCATGAATAATTGAAAACCTCTCTTTTTGTGCAACTCAAATCTTATGTGAACCTATTGAGATTTAAACCCTCGGTGTTTGGACAAATTTGAATAAACTGAAAGAACATTAATCTAGATTTATCATGTGAACTAGAATTTATCCATCCATAAATATAATATATTTTGAAATAGAATTACTTGAATGATACTTTCATGAGACTATCTGAAGTTGTGTGAACCATAGTTAAAAATATACTGGACGCTACTAAAATGGATAAAAAGACTATTGAGGCTACTATAGCCACCACCACTACTATTAATTCCATTAAGAGAAGAGAAATGACTAGAAATAGTAATGCTTCCCATTCAAAGAGAGTCTAATAAATAAATTAATCACTACTAAGACTTCTTAAGGTGGTGAAAACAAGTATCTACTAATTAATTATCTTCCACTATCTAGTTTTGATTTGCTTGAGGAAGTTGTTTATCCTAAGCTAGATTTCAATACCCTGAGGAATTTATTTTCAAGCCATGAAGAGAATCATTTATAAAATATAAATACATATAGTCACATGGTGATGGACCATAATCTCACTACTATTTACACTCTCATCAACCTAAAAATTATTGTTATCAGATAGCTTCCAACAACCAAAGTTTTTACACCCCATTACTGAAGAATCATCTAGGAAATATTCTCAAACAACAATGAGGGGTGGTATGAGGATTATAATATTTAGTTGGGAAGAAATTTCACCTATGAGTGGGCATGTCTATAATGAGTTTTACATACTTTTGTGCATTTCAGGGAAAGTCTACACCGAGTGGGGTTGTATTAAGCTGTGTGGACATATCACTTCCTCATTTAACATTAGATAGAACATACACTAAAGGTTTGGAAAAGTTGATAAAAAGAATGAAATACCTTATACCTCTATAATATGCAGGTAGAGATCAACCCATGGGATCTCTAACACATCAGTGAGATCCTAATAACATGATCCGTATATGATAAATTCCTCCCCATCAGTAGCTAGTTCCTAGAGGGATATAGAGAAAGAACAAATACTAGAGAGGGTGCTTTTGGAATACCTTTAAAGGGATTTTTTTTACATTATCCATCCCTTTATCTATATATTTGGTTCCTAAAATGGCATGGTTATTTATTTAATGGGACCTGGATGAAGATTTTAGGGTGACCAAATTAATTATCTGAGGATTAGTAATGTGTAAATTCAATATAATACTATATTATCCTCGATCAAGGACATTATGAGGATTAGATATAAAAAATGATGGAGGGGTGTCTTCTATATGTTTGGTTTGTGGAATTACTGGTAGTATTCCAAATTGTATGGATGCTTATCACTAAGTACATAAACAATGGAGTACAAACATGTTCGATGTTGATAAAAACAACATTACCAGTCAGTAATCAGATCAACATGGATATTATCATGTGTATTGAGGATGCATGACCTAATGAGGAATAATAGAAGGGATAAATTCCTTTAAATCTATACGGTCCCTTCTAGATTCTTCATGGATATTTCATGACACATATCAGGGGGTATGAGTTCTCAATCCTTATTTCTCCACTAGAGATTGCATTCAAGCCATCACTTCTCAATATCATTGGGGTTTGGTTTGTGTCGATTGATTAAGTGTGGGTTTTCAATCATGTCATAAAACAAAAAACGTAAACCTTCACCCTTTTCCCATTATAATTAATAAATTCATCGATATCTAATATGGGTACTATGAATAGAGCTTATATTGGAAAGATTTTTAGTGCAAGGTATTAGTCATATAGATTGAAAAAATACTATTATCTATACACCTCAACCATGTTTACCCATTAGTTTGACTAATTCAAATGACTAATCCCAGAAGTTCATACTGATATCTATATAGAGAGGCACCCCACCATTACATGTCAACTGTGGGGGATTCTCCTTAGAGAGGGTTATGGGGAGATGATCATGTTTCCACAATCCAACACCACGATCAATCACATATAGAATATTAAATATTATAGGTGGAATAATATATATAGGTGGTTCTACGGTGGTCGGTCACCCAAGTTTCTCAATTGGAGGAAGATCAGTGGATGTAGGGAAGGAGTAAGGCTTCCATAAAAGGTGCTCAATAACAAAATGGAAGACTAACCATGGGGGATAAATTAATTGTTGGAGAATCCTCGAGGTCGATCATTCATCATTCAGGTGAGGTTTCTAAAGCACTTGAATCCATAGGAAATGGGATCCCATGGAAGTGGTAACTGGGGAAAGATGAAAGCTCTATGGAAACCACCTATAGGTTCAACAAGACTTTATTGAAGAATTTCTATCACCTAATTAATATATATAATGATATGATAATTCCAAATGAATGGGAGGAGTGTGATTGACATTGGATGAACCTCAAAATAGATAAACTATGGTGGAGTATTATAAGGTATATATTATATCCACCTATAGTTCAGCTAGAGAAACTATATATGATGGCATGTTGGGAATAAAGGTTTTTATAAAAATTTAATTTGGAATGCCTAGCTCATTGGCATGGCATGAGTGACCCTTATATCAAGAGAGTGATGATAAAAATTGGTGGGGGTCGGGTGAGGATCCATAGAGAGGATCCAAAACAAGTATTTTTATCTCATGACTCAAAACCTAGGTAACCTAGTGTTGATGAATCCGGGGGTAGTTCACTGAGGTAGGGTGGTTCCCAAGAGAACTTGGAAATCAGTCCCTTAGATAACACAAACAAACTCATCTTTAATGAGGTAGATATCTATATTTTAGGTTTAATTCCACAACCAATATTTTATAATTAGTAAATCCCTTTTTATAATTTATTAATGAATTTCCAGGTGATGAAAATGAGGCCTTTTTAGGTAATTGGGAGGACACATCAAAAGATAATTAAGAGGATGCATCTGAGACTTATCAAGAGAAAATAGAAGGGGTTATGACGAAACAAATATGGGAAAAACTATCAACTCCCCATATATCCTAGCTATTTATGGTGGACCATTCTCATGAATCTCTAAGGAAACTCCCTATACCAATGATACACACCATATAGGGTGGTTGATCATTTAAATCTCTTTGCATCCAAGAGGTAAATCCATGCATATATTTTTTTATTTGTATCTTCTTCTAAATACCTTTTTGTATTTTTTCTTGACTAGTTATTTTTATTCTGCATAGAGTCTGAACACTCAACCATTGAAGATCTTACAAAAACTTCTAGGTGCCTACTGACATATAAATTTTCCCAATAAAAAAGTTTTCATTCAAAATTCTATGCTTGGATGGATAATCCAGGGTGGTTATTTCTTAAGGAAAAGTTTTTGGAGGGTTGAAAAAACATGATGTTGTCGACGACTTAATATCATGTTAGTCCACAACCCTATGAATTGTGGTTAGAATTGAAATGTATATAGGTAAAATTAACTCATTAATATCTATGATAGTGTACTAAGACAAACAGCCTCCATAGGAGAAAAGAAAAACATGCCTCATAGTATTGAGGATCTAACCCCCATCTCGGTGACTGGATTAATGGATCTAGAACCCTAAATATTTATTTCAATTAGTGGTGAACCTACTCCTACAATTGTGTATGATTTGATCTTTGAGGCATCAACAACTTAATATAATGTTTCCTTCATCCCATAAGTGAATCCTTCCACTATGAAGGATGCTGGAGAGGAGTTAGTAGAGACATCACATATGGAGAAGTTGGTGAATGAGATGATGGATTACAATAAGTTGACTGACGAGTCGATTTATCCCCTTGGAATGGATCCCAACCCCTCATAAAGGATTCCAATAGAATATATTTCTGCTGAGGTTCCCACAACCTTCCCTGAGTATGATCCCAAAGTTAGATATTGGTGAGTAGAATTGGGAGAGCTAGTTCATAGCATGGGGAGGTGGAAGAACATCATCACTTAAACTCCATGGTTTGATTTTTTGAGATTCATGGGATATATTTTCACCTAGATAGTGAACTTGGGAACCTTTCGGGTGAATTAATGATCTCTCCATATGTTGTTTGGAGACTTCTTAGCCGAGCAGATGCACCTTGAGAAGTAGGAGTACAACACCACCCAATATGAGCACATTTTTAAGGATGGAAATCACCATTGAGTAGAATAGTAGGACATTTATCCTGTGAAGTAGGGATCATTCAAACTTGAGGTCATTTCCACTATTAGGGATTAAACCGTCAACTATATAAAGAGAAAAATTGTTTTCAGCTGTAGATGAGTTAGCATCATTGATGGTAGGATATAGAGCCAATCAAAGAAGGGTGTAGATACAAATATATGAAATTTGACCTATGGTGGAATAAGATACAATAGAGCAGACTAGGTGGTGAAAATTTATTAATTCAACCTGACATAGGCTGGCCAGACTAGAGAAGTCTAACACCTGAGTTGAACCATAAGAGAATTCTGTTTATAACAAGAAAGTGACTCTAATATGTGGATTAACCTCATCATTTTTTTTCACAAAATAAAGATATCACCTTTTTATATTCCTTGTGTTTAAATTTTCAATTCAATCAGATTAATGAAACAACCAACTAAAAATATCTATTCCTATATGAGTCATGAATGGTGTGAGAAAAAAGAGGTGAATATAAAATCATTCAACGCTATGAGATAATTGGATAGGGAAACAATTTAGGATTGTAATATCACATTGATCACTATTAGAAAACCTTAATGATATAGGAATCAGGTTAGTATAATTACATGGTTTTGATTTTCCAAACAATGAGTATGATGGAAAAGGGTGAAACACCACAATTTTTTGAATTGTACTTGAGAAAAAGAGAATAGAGAGAGAGAGAAATTATAACCTCAAGAGTTTTTAACAATGGATGGATATGTAATATAGATTTAGGATAACCATTAAATTAATTAGAATCATGGGTTCCACTACCATACTGCTGAAGATGTCTTCTCCAAGACATGTTTCCTGGATGGGAGGTGGGCCTTTGGAGCACTATGTCATCATTATGGTGGGGGGAATTTAGATATGTTGTGCTTGGATACTATAGAGAATGTAATCTATGTAGGAGGTAGGCCTTTAGAGCACTATTTAATCACAAAAAACGATCCCATTTAGACATGAGAAATTAATATCAATCCAAAAAATAGGGAAAAATTGTGTTGGTGGAGGTGAAAGATGCTCAGGGAGAGTTCTGTCACTCTTGGGGTACACCATCATGCGATGAGAACATGTATAGGGTGTGCCAAATAAATATAAGGAATATATTAACAAAGGGTGTACATAAATACCAAATGATCGAGGGAAAAAAGAACATTATTCAATAATGATCTAGGGGAATATTTATGTTCTCTAAGGCTGAATAGTTAAAGGTTGTCTAGATTTGAACAAATGGGTGATAATGGTTTAATTTCTCATAGATTAAATAATGAGTTATAAATTTTAATTCCATGCAACCATAATGGTTAAGGGTACTATAGTTTATATTCCTAATTCTATGATCATGGTTCCCAGTTTAACATCATAAGAGTTTGACTATGGATGAGGATTTTGAGAATGTACAACATGGACAAGGGAAGGTGATACAATCTTCATAGATGGATCAAAACAACCCGATGTGAATACAAGGATTCAAGGGTGGGGGGGGGGTCTAAATCCATCATATATAGGCTTTCCAATATAGGTTGATCATATTTTAAGGCTATGATGAACGGATCAAGAAATAATTTGTATAGATATGGATCTTCTACAGGAGAAAGTGTAATGATTTGGTGGAAAAGGATACTTGTTATGAATTAGGTAAGGATATAGTCACTATAGAATGACTTGGTTAACCTCTCACAAAGATCTAGATAATACAAATGGGAGGGGGAATTTTCCTAATGATAATCTAGGAAGGGGATCAACATGATTCTATATATAAGAAAAAATACAAGGATGAATTAAAATTAGAGTCTGTGGATGGGTCTAAGACAAGGTGTTTGAACATCACTATATATCTCGTAAAACAGGAATCAGGAAACATGTAGTTCTAGTAGGTGGAATCATTGGATACTAATACTATATATGGGGTTTACTATTGAGTGAGGATTGAGATATAATATAGTTTTAGGTCATCAGATAGGGACAAAATCATTTAATTTAACATTATATAATAAGAAAGTTGAGTGCATAGATGAATGTTTTAAATAAAGGAAGAAAAATAGGGAATCTAAATCCTTCTATTGATAAAACCGATAAAAAATCCACATTCCTACATGATCCATGATTAGTGTTAGAAATAAAGGTAAATAAAAGGTTATTAATGTCACAAATGAGTTTGTGGTACAAACATGTAAGGATTGGAATGATGCATTGACCACTAAGAGAACTCATGAAAATTATAAGACTGGTTAAGCATGATGTTTTAAGATCAATACAATTCAACGATGTACCGAATTTTATGAAAAGAAAACACTAATGTTTTTAAGATTCCACTTGAGAAAAGCGGACTATGTGGAAGTAAGTTTTTCCTTCTAGATTAGAAATTGAAAAGGAGGGGAAATGTGTAGGTTTAGGGTGACCATTGAACACATTAAAACATTTATTATAATACCAAATCATATAGAAAAAAAGAAAATAAATTTGGGTTAACCACTAACCATGTTTTTCAAACATTAATCCCATCATATTGTTGTCTAGAATTATCTAGGGCATTTTCCCTAGAGGGAGTTCGAACTTTGGGTCATTGTACCTTTTTTATTGGGGGTCACATTAGGTAATAAAATATTTATGTGGAAATTTAAAATCTTTTGGAAACAATGTATTGAGATGAAATGAGAATCTCAAATATAGATCCAAGCACCATGGGTTTACAAAATTATACATTGAGCACATTGATTAGATGAACTAGGTTTTATGAGATGATAAAACCAGAAGAGTTATAATAGAGGTTCAATTATTACTCAAGGAAATAGAATTGGTTATTAATTCTACAGAGTATAATTATATCAATCATGGAATAAAGGTGGAGGCTTCTTTTCCATAATGGGTGAAACAAATCCAATATATATTAGGAATCCCATAAAATAATACAAACAAATATTCAAGATAAAGGGACATAATTTAATGTCATGATGTCTAGAATAAAGGGGTGATACTAGTTTTAAGTCACATAGTATAGGTACCCATGCTTAACATGGATGCATATTACATCATTTTATGTGAATATTCATCACATTACAAATGTACTTTCTAGAGCACCATAATAGTATTTTGCCTTTTTAAACTAAGAACACATTATTTGAATTTGATGAAAGATCTTCAATATCTCTCATATATATATATATATATACCTTTATTAATCCTATTTAAAACCATTCATCATATCCATAGGAAATGAACCATAAGAATTCGTGAGAGTAGATGCTCAGTAAGGGTAAAAAAAGGAGATATATAAGAATAACATGGACATAAGGGTATCAGAACTTGAGAATAAAATTTCAAGATCATACCCTGCATATCAAATATCATAATCAAGAGTCATGTCATAAAGGTTGGAAGTTCATAAGACATGAATCAAAAAGAAATAAAACATTATGAGTTGTGATAACATATCATTGGAATAAGACATAGACTTGTGGAATCCACTTAATCACATAAAATAATTACCTATATTTCAAGGGTCTTTGCTAAAACATATCAAGGAACTTCATTGGGGATTCACCTATTGGGTGGGACACACCACTATCCCAAGTCGCAGTCCTTTCCTTATAGTGGATAAGGTTACAAATGTTTCCCAAAATGGGTCAATCCCTTCAACTTATATCACTTATTAGTAGTAATGGTTCATTCCCAAAACCATATTTGTAGTCAAGGTTCAATTCCAAGACCATGTTAGTGAACAATGTACCCTACTAAACTGGTTTCAATCTCCATTTCATCCATGTATATCTCATGAGATATGAAAATTTACCCAATTCATTGGAGGGATATATAGGTCCCACCCATCACATAATTAAATCATACATACGTGTGCCACAAGATAATAAAACATTCATCATTTCATGACCCATAAAAAGATACGGGGTTCATAAAAAACATATCATAACCTAAGAAATGAAAAGGGTATCATAAAAATTTAATCATATTATAACCTGTGGATAAAAAACATGTTTTTTAATCACTGTTTCATAGAATAACCCATGGAAATAAGTAGGTTTTATAAGAATTTTATCATGGTATATTCTGTGTAAGAGAAACCGGTTTCATAAAAAACATGACACCATAAACATAAAACATTCAGAGAAAAAATGATAATGGTTTCCTTAGATCATATATCCAGTAAATCATAAACCAAATAAAATTATTCCATATTATATAGAGAATGATTTTTAAAGATAACATGAATCATTTCTTAAAAAAATTGACCATTCTTCAAAAATCACTTTATAAGGAATAAATATTTTAAAAATCCTTTTTAGTGAAATACATTTTGAAAACCCTTAAAATAATCATTAAAATAATATAAAACTTTTATTGAGTGAAATATTCATTCCACTTAGAAATACTCTTTTTAAAACATAAAACATTTTGAAAACCTTTTTATTTGGAAATAACCCTGAATTTTTTTAAAGGATTCTTTGAAAAACATTTAAAAAAGTTTATAAAGCATAAGTTTTTTTTTAAAAATTAATTTTCCTTGAAAATAATCTTAAAATTTTATTTTAAAATATTTGGATCAACATTTTTAGAAAACATTTTTTAAAGAAAATAAATTCCCAATCAAATAGTGAAATAAGGTTAGATTTTCCTAAAACACCTTCTTAGTTATATTATGTACCAAAGAGTTAAAAAAGGTACCACTACCTGAATATATCAAAAATAACTAGAAGATAAGAAAAATAATTAGATTTATTGAGATATATATTATAATATATCATCAATGGAATCATGATTGTAAATAATCCCAATAAACGATGAGATTGTAGCAATAAACATTTTCCACCTTGGTACCTTTGGATCATAATACCCCTGAGAGAATAATATTAAATTAATCATAAAATATCATGAAAATAAGGATATTAATTATATGACATGTCAAAGGTAAGTATATAAACCTTTTTAAAAAATATAGGTTCATTCCATAACATGTGTCTCAAAGAAGGGAAATTAAGAAAAAATTATTTTACTGATTTGGTAAATTTTGAACCAAAAACCCTATGAAAGAGATATAATAAAATGGATATGTAAATAAACATATACTTAAGAATAATATTAATATAATAAATTCATGAAAATTATATAAACCAAACAAAATAATAAGTGGTGAATGTAGCTGTAACATCACGACCCAGCTCACCACTAAACTAGTGGCTGAACCGAACGCCACATGACCTCAAGCGCGCCTCCCCATACGCCAGAGGCTGCCGACTAGTAGCGAGGGTCTAAGGATAGTTAGTGGGGTTACTATACCCTCATTTTAGTGTTCAAAAATAGACAAATAAAATAAATAGCGGAAATGGTATAATAAATTAATAATTAGCGGAAAGCAGATTTTATAAATCTTGTAAAAAACAAATAGCCAATGCCAAATTATACAGCAGATGCATGGATGACATGATAACGATACAAAAGTTTAAAATAGTGAAAAAAACAGAATTCTTTACATTTAAATGTATGAATAAATAAATAATGACTCAAATCCCCAAGGGTGATCTCCTCGAGCATCTCGAGCCTCTGCTTGGTCCTGTGCTCCTAACTCCCAAGTAAATGCAAACAACATAGTCCTGCAACCAAATAGAATCTACTCAGGTACCCAGTGCAATGACTGCCCGAGTAGGGTGTGAGATATAAATATCAGTAGGCCGGGATGACCAGGGTCTACCCCAAATCAGACATTAAATAAATAACTTATAACATGTGAAGGCATGCATAAATTAAGTAAACGGTACAATGTTACTATATGCCCAAGTACCTGCTTCAGCCCTCAGCTGGTGTCTGAACCTGCATTATACATTCTTCATACTTACTCAATATTCATTACATAATCATTCATCATTTATTAATTTTTCCAATATTAATAAAATGAAGGTCTTGAGATTCGGCCTACGCCCAACATCTCCCGTATAAGTCACTCACCACAGACGGCTCTAAAGACCATCTAAGTAATCAAAGTAAAGACCAAATCCAAGCTTGTTCTTTGTCTTGGATAACGCAACATAAGATATTCAATTTAATCTTTCATATACTATGCCTGAGCCCATCCACTAAAATAGTTATTCGCTCCCAGGTCCGTCCACTAACAGTCATTCGCCCGATTCATTATTAATTCTAAACCCTTTCTCATAATCAATTCACAAATCATTATGTCACAACAGTTTTCGTTAACCATTAATTATTTTTATGAAAGACCAATTGTAATCATAGTCCAATGTCAACTAATGGGTGTAGAACATCATATCTATCACCCTCATGTGTATTTGGAGGGTTAGTCCTTGTCTCACAACCCATGGGTATTTGGAGCATCAGTCCCTAACCCACTAAAGAATATTTGCTTGCAAGCTGGGTGTAGAACGCCATGTCTAGCACCCTGTGAGTATATGGAGCATCTGTCCCTATCTCACAACCTATTTATCAATAATACATATATATTTATCATTGGCGTAGAACTCCATTTCTAACACCCCACAACAAACCATTAATTTATTTATAAATTAATTAATCCAATTCTTTAATTAATTCAACAACTAATTGACACCATAAAACAAATGTCAAAAGTAAACCATTAATTAACCATTAAACATCTCAATAATAAATAATTAATTAAAATTTAATTATTCTTATCAATCCAAATAAATAATTAACTCAAAATTTAATTATCCAAATTCATTAACAAGTTTGAACCCGTCCACTCAAACAGTGATTCGTCCAGGAATATAACAATTTACATGCATGTCATAATCATCAGAAAACATGATTTACAAATCCCATATATTTAGAAACCATCTCACACATCATCTCATAATATAAAACAACTCTATCCAAGACAACTTAATGCATGGAAATCTAACAAGCATAAAAAAGGACCATTGGCCAACATTCGTAACAAACAATCAGTTCATAATCTTAATTTTAATGCATGAAAATTAATTAATTCAAAAATTAATTAATTAAATCTTATATCTTTAACCAATCATAAATTAATTATCCATTTAAAATTTTAACAAGTAATAACTAATCCAACCATTAATTATTACCAATTACCAATTTATATTTTTGAACATGTCAAATATTCAATATTCCTAATCATCAATAAAAGCCACAATTTTATTCCAACTCATGACTTGATAATTAATTCTATAATTAATTACCTTAATACAAATTCTGCCCATTCAAATCATTTAACTGTTTAATCATATCACTTTAACCAAATTAGGAAAACATGCTTAAAATCAACACAAGTTTAAGCCCTCATTTATGTCACTTGGGTGACATCATTTAATAGCTGAAAAAGTCGTGTATCAATATAATATATATCACATTTAGAAATTTAATCAAACTTACTAAATTCACATTTAGATGAAATACAATTTAAATACTTCACTGCAAAAATTAAATATCCACAAAAATGCAGCAAGGATTTTATTAATGTATTTATTAAAGTTGAACACATGGGAAGGGACCCTAGCTCGGGGTTTCACCATTTTAAAATCCAAAACGCTTTAAAGTACTTGGTGGAAACCAGTACACAACTGGTTTGTAATCGCCCACGTGTACACACACACACACACATATATATATATATATATGTATATATATATATCTGTGCATGTTGCGAACATTGATTAACTAAAATTCAATATATTTAACCGGTAACGAGAATCAAAGTTTTAAAGAAAAACTCATCCCTAACTTGGTACCAGGTACTCATAAAAAAAATTAAAAGGCCTTAATATACACTGTGAAAAACCAAACAACGGGTTTAGAAACCTACCCAAACCAATGGCGTCAAGATAATTCGAAACCATCTGCCACGCCCTTGGCAGCAGATGCCGAATTATGGACCCATGGGTCCCAATTCAACATTCGCATATCCTAACAAAATTAGAGGAATGTAAGAATCAGATTAAACCCGAACCTTCGTGTTTTAGCCGAGAAAACAAGGCGAGAGATAGAAGTTAAATGATCGATGTGAATCATGAGTTATACGCAGACAGACTCACCTTGACAAGGCAGACAAGATTCGTGAAGAGTCTGAGGGGAATCGTCGTGTGCAATGTGGAGTTCGGGATAGGGGGTGGTGCACCCCTAGGTATTTCCCGGAGGGGGGTCGTTCCACGGATGTCGCATGCTATAGGAGCTCCGCTTGGGTGTCGCGCTGATCCAAGGAGTGTCCCCCAGGGGTCCTTGTGCCTCTTGGTCGCACCGAGGGAAAGATCTCACACCGAGGAGGGAGCTCGAAAGAGAGAGGAATGAGCCGCATCATGGGGTGCGCTGCTGCGTGCGTATAACACCTTGTGCATAGGGAGGAAGAAGAGGGGATTTTGATTCCCTTTATTTTCTTTTTCAAACACCTAAAATAATTTCCATTAATAATAGTTATTATAAAACTCTTAAAACCCCATAATAATACTACCATTATTGTGAGAATAATAATAATAATAGATAATAATAATAATCATTTTATTATTATTATTATTATACACATTAAACACTTATCTAAAAAGTGGAATACTCCCCAATTCGTTACTATTATTATTTATAACACTCATAAAACCAAAATAATGAAAATATCATTACTATTCCTCAGACCTTTGATATAATCCAATGCCTCTATTAAATAACATCACTCCTTCATTAAATTCAAAACTGCTTATTTTATTAAGCGTTTCTTTGAGATACCCAACAACGTCATTAAATTCACATAAGTATTACACTCCATTAAATAAAAAGAAAACTTTGATAAACCTCAAAATTAAATTGTATTAAAAGAAACAATAAAATGATCATTTTGATTATGTCCAACCTCCCCATTTAAATCCACATTAATTATCTAATTCATTTTTAACCTTCATTTATTATTCTCATAATAAATGTTTTGTAATTAATTATAAAACTCTTTATTGATCGTTAAATCATTTTAACATTTATTTAACCAAATTACAACAAAAAATAATAATAACATAATTATTATTAATATTCAAAATTTCATTTATTTTAAAACCCAAACCCCCAATTTATTAAAATATTGTTAATATGATAAAAAATACAACCCATAACCCATAATTTAATTAAATGTTTCTTTGAGAAGCTCAAAAGCCACATTTAATTCTCATAAATGATACACTTATTTAACATGAAATTTAAATATCAAAGTATAAAAATAATATATGACTCCATAATAATAACAATGACATTATTATTATTATCACATTCCTCCATTTAATAATAAATTTTCCTTTAGTAATTATGAAACTCTTTATTTAAATAAAACGGTCTTGGATAAACCCAAATACCACGTCAATACCTTCAACTTCCATTTAATTAATTCTTTATCATTCAATAAACTGAACAACCACAATAATAGTAATAATAAATTCATTAATAATAATATTATTAAAACATTATTTTAATTAATCCAAATCTATCATATAATCATATTCAATTAAAAAATAAAAATTTGTTAAATAAGATAAACTGCACAGGTTAGACCGTAACCAAGCACTGCCCATGTAGATCCATTAAAGTGGATTTGTCTGGATCCGGTGCACCCGAGACTCATTGAGACACCAGGTAAAATTTATCGGGTAATTACGCATGTCCAAAAATGACTCCATTAGGTGATCCAACACTCAAAATGAAAATCCGGAGCCCGGTTTTAAAAAAACTTACCCGTTGATAAACCGAAAAAAATAAAAATCATTTTAATTTTATCCCAGTTAAAAAAACAAGATTTTACAATATACCAACCTTAAAAACTTCTCGTCCCCAAAAAGCTGTCGGGAACCACTACTAAAACAACCAACCTACTATGTTCATTAAGAAGATCAGTAAAACTATTACTGGAAAACTCTGTTCTAAAATCTCGACAACACCTACTAACACGTTAATTGAAAACGATGCAACAATACCCACCCTAGTATTTTCCATGACGTTTCAAGAAAAGACCAGCCTCTCACCAGTGCACTATTTCAGAACGCCTTAACACATGCATGTGGCATTCCTTGAACCAGGATCACCATGTAAAACATTGATCATAAAAGCTGTAATATAAACTTATCGACGTGCCAAGACAACCAATTCCCAAGAAGTCCTACCGAGCAGTGGTACATACATACTTTAATAGCCTAGAACATTCTATGGGTACTAACTACCACGGGTTAGCTTCTTACGATCAATAACGTCAACCCTCTCTCTTGGTCACACAAAACCAAAAAAAATATATTGAAAATACACTTTTTCATTTTATCTACTTTAATTAATTCATTCAACCTTTCATCATTTGAATGAATTTCAAAAAATCACACAAGTAATTTTTCACAATAAGCCACTTGGTTTTCAAAAAAACTCCCTACGGAAAAATAGGCATGCTATCACAAACATCCTCTTTAAAAATTTAACATTCAGTGTAATTCAAATATAAACAAAAAATTTGGCATCTAAATTCCTTTTACCAAAAAGGAGACCTCCAATGGTCCCATTTATTTAATTCGAGTTCTTCAAAAGCAACCCCACAATGGTTCATTACAATAAAAACTCAGAAGTTTTACATTTATAACCATTTTCAAACACACTATGGTTATATAAGTTTCAAACACATGGGTGGCCATCTACCAATCGATAAGGTGCCCATACACCTTACCACTATCATTTGGCTCCCATTTATCACAATCAACATTCATTTAAAATTTTAACTATAGCATCCCTTTTATATATCAAAACATCAATAGCATGTTATCATAAGAAGTATCACAACAACATACTATAACACACAAGAACAAAATCAAAATTAGCAGGCATCATACTAATGCAACTACATGGCATGTTATATGCATGACATGTGAATCTATAAGTGACTAAGATGATTCATGTACGAAACTTTCTTTACATATCTCGACAAGATTTTATTTTTCAAAATTCACAAAGTCAATAAACTGCAGAAAATACGCGAGTCAATCAAGGTGAAATCATATCAACTGTAACCTCTAATAGTACAAATATCAATTCCCATCCCTGGCCACTTGGTCATTTCCCATACATGGGATGATCAGTCCCAAGCACGGCTATTTACCAAAGTTCCAACACATTCCTAGTCTCCTATATACCAACCCCAAAATAGTAATACAAAGGAAAAGAAAGGAAACCTAAACCTCTGATTCCACTTTGTAACGTCCCGACCCGGGTCACCACTAAACCGGTGGCCGGACCAGTCGCTACATGAACTCAAGCGCGCCTCCCCGTATGCTAGAGGCTGCTGACTAGTAGCGAGGGTCTAAGGATAGTCAGTGGAGAGACTATACCCTCATTTTAGTGTTCAAAAATAGACAAAGGCAATAAATAGTGGAAATAGTATAATAAATTAATAAGCATAGGAAAGCAGATTTTATAAATCTTGTACAAAACAAATGGCTAATGCCAAATTATACAGCAGATGCATGCATGACATTCTAATGATACAAAAGTAGAAAACTGTGAAAAAAATAGCATGCTTTAAATTTCAATGTAAGAATAAATAAATAATGACTCAAAACCCCAAGGGCAATCTCCTCGAGCATCGCGAGCCTCCACTTGGTCCTGTGCTCCTAACTCCCATGTAAATGCAAACAACATAGTCATGCAAGAAAATAGAATCTAATCAGGTACCTAGTGCAATGGCTACCCGAGTGGGGTGGGAGATATAAATCTAAGTAGTCTAGGACCACCAGTGTCTACCCCAAACCAGACATTTAATAAATAACTTATAACATGTGATGACATTCATAAATTAAGTAAATGGTACAATGTAACTATATACCCAAGTACCTGCTTTAGCCCTCAGCTGGTGTCTGAACCTGCATTATACATTTTTCATACATACTCAATATTCATTACATAATCATTCATCATTTATTAGTTTTTACAATCTTAATAAAATGAAGGATGTGAGATTCGGCCTACGCCCTACATCTCCCATAAAAGTCACTCACCACAGATGTCTCTAAAGACCATCTAAGTAATAAAAGTAAAGACTGAATCCAATCTCGTGCTTTGGCTTGGATAACGTGTCAAAATATATTCAATTTAATCTTTTATATACTATGTCTGAGCCCGTCCACTGAAATAGTGATTCGCTCCCAGGTCCGTACACTAACAGTGATTCACCCAATTCATTATTAAGTCTAAACCCTATATCATAATAAATTCACAAATCATTATGCCACAATAATTTTCATTTACCATTAATTCATTTTATGAACAAACAATTGGACTTATAGTCCAATGTCAACTAATGAGTGTAGAACATCATGTCTAGCAACCTCGTGAGTATTTGGAGCATCTGTCCTTGTCTCACAACCCATGGATATTTGGAGGATCAGTCCCTAACCCACAAAATAATATATGTATGCAATCTGGGTGTAGAATGCCATGTCTAGAACCCTGTGAGTATTTGGAGCATCAGTCCTTGACCCACAAAAGATTATTTTCTTGCAAGATGGGTGTAGAACGCCATGTATAGCACCCTGTGAGTATTTGGAGCATCAGTCCCTGTCTCACATCCCATTTATCAATAATACATATATATTTATCATTGGTATAAAACACCATGTCTAACACCCCACAACCAACAATTAATTAGTTTATAAATTAATTAATCCAATCCTTTAATTAATTCAACAACTAATTAACACCATAAATCGCCCGTCAAAAGTCAACCATTAATTAACCATACAACATATCAATAATAAATAAATAATTAACAATTAATTATTCTTTGCAAGCCAAATAAATAATTAACTCAACATTTAATTATCCAAATTCTTTAACAAGTATGAACCTGTCCACTCAAATACTGATTCATCCAGGACTTTAAAAATTTACAATCATGTTATAATCATCACAAAACATGCTATAAAAATCACATATATTTAGTAACCATCTCACACATTATATCATAATATAAAACAACTCCATCCAAGAAAACTTAATGCATGGAAATCTAAAATGCATCAAAAAGGAACCCTGGACAACAGTCATAACAAACAATCAATTCACAATCATAATTTTAATGCATGAAAATTAATTAATTCAAAAATTAATAAATTAAATCTTATATATTTAACCAATAATAAATTAATTAAGAATTTAACATTTTAACATGTAATAATTTATCCACCCATTAATTATTACCAATTACCAATTTTTATTTTTGAACGTGTAAAATATTCAATATTCCCAATCATCAATAAAATCCACAATTTTATTCCAACTAATGACTTGATAATTAATTCTACAATTAATTACCCTATTACACATTCTACCCATTCAAATCATTTAACTGTTTAATCATATCACTTTATCAAAAATAGAAAATCATGTTTAAAATCAACACAAGTTTAAGCCCTCATTTATCTCACTTGGGCGACATCATTTAATAACTCCAAAAGTCGTGTATCAACCTAATATATATCACCTTTAGAAATTTAATAAAACTTACTAAATTCACATTTAGATGAAATAAAATTTAAATACTTCACTGAACAAATTAAATATCCACAGAAACACAAAAAGGATTTTATTAATGTATTTATTAAAGTTGAACACATGGGATGGGACCCGACCTCAAGGTGGTACCATTTTAAAATCCAAAATGCATTAAAGTACTTGGCGGAAACTAGTCCACAACTGGTCCGTAATTTCACACGTACACACCTATATATATATATCTGTGTGTGTTGCATATGTTGATCAACAAAAATTCAATATATTAAACTGGTAACCAGAATCAAAGTTGTATTGAAAAATGCATCCCTAACTTGGTACCAAGAACTCCTAAAAAAATTGTAAGGCCTTAATATACCCTATGAAAAACCAAACAACGGGTTTAGAAACCTACCCGAACCAATGGAAGCAAGAAAATTTGAAACCATCCGCCTCTCCCTTGGATGCGGATGCCGTATTATGGACCAATGGGTCCCGAGTCAACATTCACATATCCTTAAAAAAAAGGAATGCAAGAATCAGATTAAACCCGAACCTTCACGTTTTAGCCGAGAAAACAAGGCGATAGATAGAAGTCAAATGATCGATGTGAATCATGATTTATACGCCGAAGAAATCACCTTGATGTGGATGAAAATATTCGTGAAGAGTCTGAGGGGAATCATCGTGTGAAAAGTGGAGTCTGGGAGAGGGGGTGGTGCGCCCCTAGGTATTACCCGGAGGGGGGTCACACCATAGAGGCCGCGTGCTGCAAGAGCTCCGCCCGGGTGTCGTGCTACTCTAAGGAGGGTTTCCCGGGGGTCCACATGCCTCTTGGTCACACCGAGGGAAGGATCTCATGCTGAGGAGGGAGCTCAAAGGAGGGAGGAGGGGGCCACGTCATGGGGTGCACTGCTACGTGCGTGCAACACCTTATGCGTAGGGAGGAAGAAGAGGGGAATTTGATACCCTTTATTTTCTTTTTCAAACCCCTAAATTAATTTCCATTAATAATAGTTATTATTAAACTCTTAAAACCCCATAATAATACAACCATTAATGTGATAAAGAAAATCCTAAAAGATAATAATAATACTCATTTTATTATTATTATTATTCACATTAAACACTTATCTAAAAAGTAAAAAACTCCCCAATTCGTTAATATTATTATTTATAACTCTCATAAAACCAAAATAATAAAAATATCATTATAATTCCTCAAACCTTTGATATAACCCAACACCTCTATTAAATAACATCACTCCTTCAATAAACTCGAATCTAATTATTTTATTAAGTGTTTCTTTGAGATACCCAACATCATCATTAAATTCACATAAGTATTACACTTCATTAAATAAAAACAAAACATTGATAAACCCCATAATTAAATTATATTAAAATAAACAATAAAATGTCCATTTTGATTATGTCCAACCTCCCCATTTAAATCTACATTAGTTATCTAATTCATTTTTAACCTTCATTTATTATTCTCATAATAAATGTTTCATAATTAATTATAAAACTCCCTATTGATCATTAATTTTTTTAACATTTATTTAACAAAATAACAACAAAAAATAATAATAACATCATTATTATTAATATTGAAACATTCATTTATTTAAAAACCCAAACCCCTAATATATTAACATATCATTAATATAATAAAAACTCCAACCCATAACCCCTCATTTAATTAAATGTTTCTTTGAGAAGCTCAAAATCCACATTTAATTCTCATAAATGATACACTTCATTAACATGAAATTAAAATCTCCAAGTATCAAAATATTTTATGGCTCCACAAAAATAACAATGACATTATTATTATTATCACATTCCTCCATTTAATAATAAATGGTCTTTTAATAATTCTGAAACTCTTTATTTAAATAAAACGGTCTTTGATAAACCCAAATGCCATGTCAATGCCTTCAACGTCCATTTAATTAATTCTTTAACATTAAATAAATTTGACAACCACAATAATAGTAATAATAACATCATTATTATTATTATTAAAACATTATTATAATTAATCCAAATCTATCATATAATCATATTTAATTAAAAAAATAATAATGTATTAAATAAGATAAACTGCCCAGGTTGGACTGCAACCATGCCATGCCCATGCAGATCCATTAAAGTGAATTTTTCTGGATCTGGTGCACTCGAGACTCATCGGGACACCAGCTAAAATTTATCGCGTAATTATGAAAGTCCAAAAATGACTCCTTTAGGTGATCCAACACTCGAAATAAAAATAGGAAGCTCGGTTTCAAAAAAACCTGACCCGTTGATAAACTGAATTTTTTTTGAAAACATTCGTATTTTAACCCAATTCTAAAACATGGGATTTTACAGTAGCCTATATCTCACTTAAATAAAAGTGAGATGAGAAAACCCCTACCTTATGTCTTGAATTTTTTCATACACGTTCCAAAATACTGTATAATAAATATAGTTTTATTATTAATTTACTATATAAACATATTATTATATATAATACCATATATTATTTTATTATGAATTTATATTACATATTTAATAACAATTCCATATTAATGTTATGTTTTATGTAATAACTGCTTTGTTTTTCCTATATGTTTGTCTTATTATTCTTGATACTCATAATTATATCATGATTTATTTATTAAAAGAATGTAAAAAATGATATAAATATCATATATATTCATTATATAAGTATTTATAATAATATATAAAATATATAAATAGGAAATGGGGTACACTATTCATGGAGATGGTAGGTTGTACGTTCACATGAACACTGTTTCCATTTTCTTTTTGTATTGAATAAAGAAAGTAAATAACATATATGTATATATATTATAATTATGGTAGAATTATTTTTTCATATATATATATATATCATATAAATTTACTAAACACATAATAAATACATTCCTTGTAATGTTTCAACAAATCACATTGCTTTGAGGAGGTGGTAGTCCATACATCCACAAAAAAAGTTATCATATTCTCAAAAAATGGAATGAATGAATGTATGTCTTATGTAATAATTCTAGAAACATAATTACATCATAAATATATTATATATAATATAAAAAACATTAATTAAATTATTATTACTAACATTCAAAGGTTGTAATCGAAGAATGAACGTCATCGGTTTGAGAGATGACAGTCTGCCATACACACGAATGATGATTGCATATCCCATTTAATAAAAGTGTGTGTGAGTTTAGGTAAAAACAATTTACATAAAAAATATAGTTATAATTACTATAATTATTTTTTATATAATAATTTAATAAAATAATTTTGGGGGTGGATAATTGAATAAAACAAAAGTTCTTATTGAAGGATGGTTCCTCTTCTTTGGGTAATTCCTTTTTTTGAAGCAAAAGACTAACTTGGTTTTATTTATTACCAAAGTGATTATTCTAAGATGATAGGATGGAAGTTTGGAGATTATTTTGGCCGGTTTTAGAAGATATAAATGGGTTATAGGTGTGAATAAGGGATGGGGGTGAGTTCCCTTTTATAGTGGAGGAGGAGTATCATTCATGTAAATATAGAAGGTAAACACTATTGAGAGATCTCCCTTACATCATGTGACTCCAATAAAAATATTTTTTTATAAAAGGGAGTATATGGTCTAAATATGTACATAAAATGTCTTTTGGGAATTTTTATAGTTCATTTTCACCCTTATGTTAAAGTTTAACCAGTAAGAAAACTCGTTTTTACCTTAATTGTTGTAATTGATTTCAATTAAATTCCCTAATATTTTTATTCAAAAAATAATTTAAACTTACTAAAAATTATAAATTATTATTATTTAAAATATTTTTTTTATTTTTATAAATTATAATAAATTAATTTTGATAAATTAATTTAAAATTAATCTTAGAGATAGGATGAGATAACATGTTTTTAATGTAAAAATGTTCAAAAGACTAAAATGTTTTTATATCCAATTTCAATGAGAAATTTCATCCAATGAACTAAATTGTATTAGTTTACGTATAATTTATCTAATTATACTTTAAAACAAATTTAAAGTATAATCTAACTACATAAATAAATTTGAAAAAAAATGGATTTTTGAATTAAAATTCAGTATTTCTAACTGTTCATCCAAAAATGAAACTTACTATAAAAAGTACCAAAAGTTAAAGTTAAGATTATTTTTAAAATAAAAATTTTAAAAATAATTTTTTTATCAAATAGAATTTATAAAAGTGTAAAAATATAATTCTAAATATGTGAACTATTAAAAGGTGGTAAAATTACATTTTAGAAAAATATAGATCTTTATGGGTAAAACATGTTTTATTCTTATCGATTTTCTAGAAAACACATAAGATGAATGTTAATTAGTTTATAAAATGTAATATATATAAATATATAATTAAAATAATTTATCTAAATTGTTTTAATTAATTTATTATGGAAAAATGTGTTTGATTTCCTAAATATAGTTTTCCAACAAAAGGTTTCTTATATTTTGAAAAGGGTTTTATTTCCATTTATAGTTAGTTGTTCGCCAAAAAAATCTTATTATATATATGTTTAAACCATTTTTTTATAATTTAATTAATATTATTCCTAACTGATATTCTAATGGCTAAGTAAAAACTATAACAATATTTTAATAATAATATGAATATTTCATTGTAGATTGGTAAAACTAGGTCTTGCATTTATCACAAGCCATTGAAGGAACTTGAAATTGTGTGTAACAGAAGACAAAAACGGTTTTGTGTGTATAAAAAGTTAATCTATTTGTTCCGTATAGTTCAAGATCCATATGTTGTTGAGTAAAAAATAATAATAACTTAGTTCTTTTATATAACACAAGCTTTATTCAGTTTTTCATGAAATAAAAAATATCAAATATTTTAAATTAATTAAATAAATATTTCACAGAATCTCAGGGGGTTACATTCTACCCCCTTAAAATGAATTGCACCGTCAAAATTCATATGGGTTATTAAAGGTTTAATACTTGGATGTTCCTTTCATAAATAACTATATTATTATAATGAATAATGAAAATTATTTTAAAAAACTAAGTTTGAACCATAATGGTTACCCAAAGTACCACATAACTAGGTTTCCACACAGGAGAAAAATGTGGGAAGTTATTATTGGACATTGAAGAATAGTGTAAATAATTATAGAGAGTAAAAAAGATCCCATATTTATAAGATAAAATTTTATACACATTTTGGAGTCATTTAATTAATGATTATTGATGTTTTATTCAATAATGTACAAGGTATGTGTTGATTATTATAGAGAATTAGTTTCTAGGACTTCAAAGGAAAAGTTATGAAAACTGACCCAAAGTGAATATTAAACATCGTGAATCACTTAAATTGTGTGTAGGAGTCATTCAAAGCATGTCACATGTTGTGAATCAAGCCGTGAATAAATTACAAATCATAAAATGATTATACGATATGAATATCAAATACACATCATATAATATTCAAAGGCCAATTCCCAATTAAATTTCATGTCATGAGAAGAAGAATGTCATGAGTTCCAATTACACATTTTGAGATGAGTCAAATCTCTACATCTTGAATACTCAATCGGAGATTCATGTCAAATCCAAAATTAAAAGAGAAACCCATGGATCTATATTACATGATGTGAGAAGTTTATGCATCGTTTAATTTCTTAACTATTTACTTCCCAGAGTGCACACAACTGCACATAACCTGGTAGCTTATCAATTTTCTGTCATTCAACCTCATTTCCCCCTTTTTCTCTCCCAACTCTACTTTAAAAAATTCCTTTTACTATTTTGATTGAATCCATGTTCCATTTATTTTTCTATGCATGTTATAAAAAATTTTCATCACCATTAACTATTTTGACATTAGTTTACTAATTCCATTATAATTTTATAGTGGTTTCACCATATATTCTTTCTTTCTTACTATTCATGTAAGTGGTTTATTGGTTTATTTCTTAATCTTATTGAAAATTTCTTGATTATTGAAAGCATGTTTGAAAATTTTCATATTTAAACTATTTTTTTAATCTCAAAAGAATTTATGCTATAGTAATGTAAAATGGAAGATCATGGTGGTTTAGGCCAAGACCACATAGTTTTGAGCCCATGTGGGTTTATCCACAAAGCCTGCGTATAATGAATTTTTTTTTTCAAACCTACCCCACTATACATAAGCCCGTGGGTAGCCCGTAGGCTTGACCCCCACAAACAAAAAATATATACTACTTATAATCATTTCAATAATGTATTTTATCTCATTTTTAATGGTAGTTATAGGGAGAAATATCGGTTTACAATAGATTGAGTTTTAAAGGTTGTGATGGTACATTTTTTGATTGGTTAACGATGGAATGTGGCAACACCGATGTGGTTGTGAGATTTTGTGATGAAAAGTAGGTGAGTGGTTGATGAGGAGAGATTAATGATGATATTGGTCATGTGGTGATGCAAACAGTTAGACCATTGAATGAATAATGACTCTACAAATAAGGACCAATTTTATAGGAGGATATTCGAGTTCCAATGAAGTCATTTCCTATTTTCTTAATTAGAAAATAAAATTAAATAACAGAAAAATTAAATAGACCAAAAAAATATTTTTATTATAATAACTCTTTTAGAATTGAAACCATGTGTAGGGGAGATGGGATCCATTTTTCAAGAGGTGCGATGACACACCATGTTAATATGGTTAATAATTACTATATAAATATTATAATATATTATTAAAACAATAAATATAGACCTACTTAAATTTCACACGCGAATGAATGGTGAATTAATTTAACTATTACAATGAGAAATCAAATGTCATGGTTTGATAAGGGTTTTTATTAAAAAACTAAAATGTTAAAGAATAATATATTTTAAAATATATATATATTTTAAATCATCCCATGAGTAGGACTACACTAATGCAGGCTCAACCCACTTTTTCCCACACCCATGTGAGATCAACCCACATTGGCCCACATTCTTAACAATCAATATTTTTAGGCCTTCCCTGCCCCACATCTGCCACATACCCAAAAATCATACAGGCCACATGCCTGTTTTTCACTTTAATTATTTCATCGATCAAATTTATTATCATCATGAGCAGATAAACCACTTAGGTTAAGGGTTTAAAGTAGGGGTTTTATGAACATAATGATTATCTTAATTTTAATTCAGTAACCCTAATTCTAATAATCAGGTCACATAAAATCTATTTATTCAATTATTTTATGTAACCATGACCATGAGAAGTTTAAATGAATGAACCTGACCTAATTACAGTGTTGTAGGCTACAACCATTAACTTGTGATACTTTGTTCCAAAGAAGTAGGGATTAATGAAAATAGGTTATTAGCTATATGAAGAATAAGGAATAGTTTACTCCTAAATAGATCTTGTTTTTGACCATGACCAACTAGTTTTCCATTCACTATTTCACAGTCTAATTATCCAGACCATTCATTGTTAGGACTGAGATTATCCTTTTCCCCAAAACCCTGGAATTAAACCTAATCCAAACCATTTTATTGAATCATAAAACAAACACAGAATCACTAATCAATTCCCAATCCTAAACCAATTCATGAGGAATATTACATAATGGATTCAAAGTCATGATTCCTTTTTTCGAAACTTTCCTAGTGCGTTTGACCCCACACCATCACTATATTATGTCATTGTATCAAGTATAGTTTGGGATAAAGTGAAAATATAATATGATAGTAGCCCACATGAATTAAATTATGAATGAATTAATATCAAATTTTGGAACTATTTTCAGGGGTTATTTTACTATGAATAGGCACATAAACCATTGACATGAACCTTGGATTACCTCACCCACCCCCTTTCCCTTTTCATTTATTCCTTTTTGTTTTGGATGCCACCACATCCTTTTTATTTTTGGACTAGTTCATGAGTCAAAGAACCATTACTCATTCAAAGAGACTTGATGCTAAAGAACCACTTACCTTTATCCCTAAAATCAAAAGGCACCATTCTAGACACTGCCATTCATGTATGTGAGACCATAACAATCCAACAGGTCCAAACCTGCCCAATATGCAATATGTGCCACCAACACTTCAAAGAGATCAACCCAACATGAAAATGGATCACACCTTTATATATTACGAACTTACATCAATCAATGGTGCCTCACATAGTATTTTTGACCATCCTTACAAAAAATTTAAATTTGAATTAAAAACTAGACTCATCAGTATGATCTAGAACATGGGTCCATTCATCAGACTTTAGAGTGAGGATACTCAAGAACACATCTCTAAATTGCTGGAATTTTTTGAAAAAATTTTCAACTAGGAAGTTTAATTTAATGAAATTAAATTATGAGTATCCCCATTATCCTTACATGATAGAGCCGAGGATTGGATAAAAATCCAAGCTCCCTTTTCAATCACAACTTGGGATGATCTAGGCAAAATATTTTTATACAAATACTTTCCCCCCGCCCAAACCTAGAAAATATGAAATAAAATACATAATTTCAATCATGTAGATAGAAAGTCAACATGGGAGGCCTAGGAGTTCTTTAAATAATGTACATGGAAATTCCCACATCATGGAATTTATGTGTGGATCCAACTATAGACCTTCTATCAAGGTCTCCAACCCACCACTCATATAGTAATAAATGCTTCTACTTATGGAAAAATAATTATGGAAACTACTGAAGTAGTTCAAGCCCAACTAGATGATATCATTCATTATTATAGTCTTTTTAAGAGCAATCATGGACTGCCTTGATGAGGAATCCACCAAGTTGAATAAAATGCTCATCCAACTGCAAAAGTAGAGGCATTGACTAAGAAGATGGAATACATTCAGCTACCTACTGCACCACCTCCCCTCTTGACCCTATAAGGAGATTCAATCCTATAAAATGTGTGGATGTTTTCACATATATCCAGATATCCGGGCAAGAGTATATGAAAAACAAATCCATGATTGTAGTTATGTTAATTATAATCAAAAAAACCAACAATACTAGCAAACACAACAATATTATCAAAAGAGGCCAGTTCAATGGCTAAAAAACAATAAAGTGTAATAATAGTAGATAAGTGGTCAAGAAACACATAAGAACCAAGTAAAACACATATATACACCCACGAATCCTATTCCTAGGAAACCCCCACAAGTACCCTAACATCCTTTTCCCCCTAGAGGCCCGAGACAATATCAATCTGCTCCAGAATCACCACCACAAATGGTGGAAACTCTTTAATTAAATTTTAAGAATATTCTCAAATCCTTCATTGAAAATTAATACTAGTGAATAAACACAAAAGAAACATAAATTAAAAATCAAAGGGTTTACTTCCAAAATCTCAAACATCAAATAGGTCAAATCTCAAATACCTTGTCAGATAGATTTTTAGGTACACCGCCTCGTAAGACATAGACATAACCAAAGGAAGAGGTGAAGGAAGTGGTACCAAGGAGTATAAATGTACTGAATTTTCAGAAACCATGTTGAGGAGAAGATAATAAGAATGATGAACCTTAGAAACCTATAAAAATCATTGAATAGGGTTAAAAAAAGGGTGAATAAAAATTTTCAAGAGAAACCACTAGAATTACCAAATCCTACAAAAAAATCGACATAAGATAAAACCAAAGATGATATCTAAATTGTACCACTAGAATTAAAACCACCACTCTTATTTATATAAATATTAATACAAGGAATAATCAGTGGGAAATATAATAAATTATTGGAGATGTTTAAGAAATTTCACATCAACATCCCATTTTCTGAAGATCTTTTCAAAATTACTGCCAAGGAAAAATTCCTAAGGAATTGATTTCCAACAAGAGGAATAGGAAATACCCTAAGATTAATTTCCTTAAATTAAGAGTTCTCTTATGTTTTTTAGAAAACAATTCCACTAAAAATTATAGATTCTTTGAGATTCTCAATTCCATTAACTATGAGAGAAGACAACTTCAGATGAGCCCTGTGCAATTTAGGATCCAACAATAACCTTATTTCAATGAGTGTATTTTGAAATCTAGGACTCTAGAAACTCAAGATTAGTAGAGTGGAATGATAATTATCTGAATGATTAGTTATTTATCCTCAAGGACTTCTCATGGATGTTTCAGTCAAAATTGGAAAATTCATTTTCCCAGAAGACTTCCTTATTTTGGACATGGAAGAAGAATACATTCTGAAAATATTAGAATTTCCATTACTAGACACTAGAAAGGAATTTATTGATATGAATCAAGGAAACTGATATTGAGAGTGGGTGATGAATAAGTAGTGTTTGACCTAGTAAAATCTCTAAAAAAATAGATGATTCTTTTGACTACTGAGATATCTTTATAACTGAAGAGAAAAATTAATGCATGACCATCGAGGACAATAGTGATGAGATGTCCCCTATTGAAGGAGATAATTATGACCATGTGAAAACAAAAAATACAGATCCTCTAACAAGGGACACTATCCCTCCTTTCAAACCATCAGTTATTCATCTGCCAAATCTGGAGCTAAAACCTCTCCCAAGAACACTCAATTATACTTTTATAGAGACACATGTTGCACTTTAAGTCATCCTTAACTCAGATCTAACATAACCACAAGAGGAAAAATTGATCAAAGTCTTGAAAATACAAAAAAATGACAATTTTCGTAGGGAGCATGACATCAAATGGGTCATCCCCACAATATAAACTCAGAAAATTTCATTAGAACAATGTATGAAACCTAAACTACAGATCTATAGGAGAATTAACCCAAAAATGATAGAGGTAGTTAAGAAAGAAGTAATAAATTTTTTGGAAATAGAATCATTTTTTCAATCTCTAATTGCGATTGGGTGAGTCTTCTATAAGTATTTCTAATGAAAGGTGGACTCATAGTTGTAAAAAATGATGAAGATGTATTGATCTTGACTAGCACCATCACTGGATGGAGAGTATAGAAGATATATAGAAATTAAATACAACTCATAATGATGATTTAACCTCTCACTTCATTGATAAAATGACTTAGATACTCAAAGGACATGTATTCTACTATTTCCTGGATATATATTTAGGATACAATCCGATTGCAGTTGACCCTGATGATTAATCCAAAACAACATTCATATGTTCATTTGATACCATCTATGATGTATATTTATATAATTTTGTAGGTGTAATGAACAGATGAACTTTAAAAGGTGTATGAAACATATGTTTCAAGATATGTAAGGGGAGTTATGGTAAATTTTTATGGATTATTTTTTAATTTATTGAAGACCCTTCAATGAACTCCTATGAAATATTAAACTTGTACTGAAACATTATAAAGAGAAGTGTTTAGCTTTTAAACTTGGAAAATGTCTACTGTATGGTTCAAGTAGGAATATTCCTCAGAGATAAAATCTCTAAGATTGGTATGGAATTTGATCCCACCAAAATAAAGGTGATCAAAGATTTGCTTGATCCCTTAGCTGTTGATGGAATAAAATGATTTCTAAGCGATGTGGGATTCTAAATTCTCTTTTTGGAAGATTTTGTGAATGTTTCATTCCCTATGACACACATATTAGTAAATGATACCCCCTTTTAAATCAATTAAGAGTTTAAATGATCATTAATCATTTTAGAGAAAATCCTAGTAGTTACTCCTATTATCATTCCACCAGATTGGGACAATGAATTCTTGTTAATGTGAGATGCAAACAGCTTCACTATAGGTGTTGTCTTAGGAAAATAGGTCAAATATATTTTATTTCACATATACTATTACATTCAAATATTTAATGATGATTAAGTGAACAACACAACCAATGAAAAATAACTCATAGCAGTAATTTTTCAATTGAAAAGTTTTTCTCCTACTTAGTTTTTTCAAAGGTGATTATTTACATAGATCATACTGCATTGAAATATTTGATGAGTAAAAATGATGCCAAAGAAAAATTTATATGTTGGATCATATTACTAAAATAATTTGAAATTATCATCAAATATGCCAAAAAGGATGAAGAATGGTGTCACAGATCTTCTATCAAGACTCCCACTATCCCTCATGATAGAAGATAATAATATGGACATCGAGGTCATCTTACCCAACAAAACTCTCTTAAACATAAACATGAAGGTATGATCATGGTTTTCCAACATTGAAAATGGTCTTTCAATGGTATATATTTACCCAAACCTCTCCTAACAACAAAGGATGATATTTTTAGCCAAGATTTCACACTACCACTTGGATGAACCGCTACTTTTTAGACATTATGCTCATGGCTTAATACGACAGTGTATCCCATAGGATGAGGTCTAAATTGTGATAGACATGTGTGAAACATCATCAAATAGAGGTAATAATGTAATATAATGTTCAATAAAAAAATTCTACAAATAAGACACTTTTGATGCACACTTCACCAAGATTCAAGAAATTATTATCAGGGCTATTACTGGTTCCAACAAACTGGCACCATTGGAAAAAGAAATGAAATTTCTCAAAACCCAATCATAGAAGTTGGAATATTCTATGTTTGGGGAATACAGTTTATTTATTTTTTCCCTAATTAACATGTAATGTTCTCTATCCTTTTTGGCATTGACTACTTATCTGAATGGGTAGATGATGATGCTACCACTCATGAAACTAAAAAATAGGTTATGAAATTGTTAATGAAAAATGTGTTTTATAGATTTTTATTTCCTGGACTACTCATTATTTATTGGGGAACACATTTTACCAATAATTATTTTAATGGACTACTAGGGAATTATGGAAATAGATACAACAAAGGAACTCCCTACCACTTGAAAACAAGTGGACAAGCTGAATTTTCAAATAGTGAAATAAAAAAATTATTGAGAAAACCATGAACAAAAATGGAATAGACTAGATCCTCAACTTATATGATTCAATCTGGGGGTACCACACTGTGTAGAAAACACCTATCAACACAACCTGTAATGCCCCGAACCCAGCTACCCAGAGTCGGTGCATTACTTCGTAACATTGGCATGATCACAAAAGATCAAGTCTCGAAAGACCGATTAGTTTAGTAGCCTTGGAAACACTAGATACATTCATAAATGTTACATTACATCATAAAGTGAAAGTCTACAATAACAAATTCTCCATAGTCCACACTCATATCCTCTTCTGACTATCCCTGCAGGTCATTCATAAAATACTTCTTCACATCCTGGAAAATATTAAAACATTGAAAGGGGTGAGCTCAGATGCTCAGTAAGGATAACAATATTGCAGATGCTTTCATAAATAAACATTAACATTTAAGGCAATGTATAACTAAAACAAAATCCTTTTAAACATGAACTTCAACATAATATGGAAAAAGTAAAATGAGATAATTCCATTTACTTATTTACATGGATATTCTACTGGTCGAATAATCACATGCAATATCAATAACCACTTTCATTATGATGGAATGCATAATGCCAGACTATCATAACCACGTAGCCAAGGCCTCATTCCAAGACTACAAATAAGATTTTGTCAAGGCCTCGTGCCAAGACACTAGTTTGTCTCATGAGACCTGCCGATGCATCGAGGAGCTATAGCGGGCTCCACCTGTCACTTATTAAGTCCAATGCATTCCTCATATGAACGAGTTTAAACATATCATAAACCATAACATAATCGTATCACATAAAACATGCATAAAGAAAAGATAACATTTCCACAATCCAATCACAAGATATCAATACAAAACATTGATATAATAAAAACACTTTCAAAACCATTTTCAATACCAAAATAAAAGAAAATTAAAACATGGTATTTATTTTTCTTTTAAAAAAAGTATGGCTTGTAGAGGAAGCCAAAACTCAAATAATGGTCACGGCGGCGGAGAAGTAATTTTCGCCGCATATGTATGACAAAAACATTCCCTTTTTTCGTTTAGTAAATGCTTCGTATAAAAAATATTCCTTTTGAATAAATGTAAAAGTCAAAGGGGTTTATACACTGTATAAAAGAAATTGGGGTATAAAACAAAATATGCCTCAATGAATGGAGATTGAGACAAAGTCCCTTAAAAAGATCATTTTTAGATAAAATATATCTATTATTTGTATTCACTATATTTACACATAAAGAAAGTATAAATACAAGATAGGACATAATAATATCATGACACAATTTGAAAGTAGGAGATTAACCCAAAGAATGGAAATTGGGTTAAGAAGTTCCCTTACCTCGTGTCCGACTTGACTCGATCGTTCTTTAACCTCCTGAATAATAAAATAGAGTTAATTTATATTTACTTAAGAACCTTTTTCATGTTCATTATTCCTTTTATATAACTTATTACCATGTTATGAACATTATGTAATTATTTAAGTTAATAACGGTCATTTTATCGATCTTTGGTACTTGAGTCAAAAATAAACTTCTTATAATTAAAAGTTATTCATGTGGTGAAATATCCATTATATCTATAATTATATTCATTATTCAGATATCATATATATCATATATATCCATTATATACATTCATTTATAATATTACATAACATTTAGAGGTAAGAAATGAAATGCACCGTTCATGGAGACGGTAAGCCGTACGTACGCATGAATGCTACTTTCATTTCTATTTCATATTTAATGGAATGAAATCATAATTATCTAAAGGTATAATATAATTCCTGTATAATATAGTGTATAATACCATTTACTCCATCCTTTATACCTCCCACATATGGTATTAACGATTCAAATCACTTTGAGGGGGCGGTAGTCCGCACTTCCTAAAATGAAAATATCGCGTTTACCCAAAATAGAAATCATAAAGTATGACATAAATGAGAAATACAGAAGCATAAGGAAAACATAAACATAATATATATATCATATATGAAATTAGTGTCATCAAAATGTCCACCATTAGAGGTGTTTAAAGAAAATAGAACAATCATCGTTTCGTGAGGCAGTATTTCACCACCCACAAGAACAGTATGTTCTTTAACCATTAGACGAAGGTGTGTGTAATTGTAGCTCTAATAATTCTTATAAAAACATCCTAGTATATGGAGGATACTGGTGTTGTTACAAAAGAAATGAATAAAAAGAGTTTAGGGGGTTGGAGAAGCAAAATAAAACAAAACAACATTAGAGAAGACATTACCTTAAAATCGGGTAACTCTTTTTTGATTTGAGCCAAAGGCTTCCTTGGGAAGAATTATGCCCAAATTTAGGCTTCTAGGAGTAAGAGAGGAAAGTTGGGAGAGTATTTGGGCAGAGTTTGGCCGAGCCAAATGGCTTGAAGGTGTGAATAAGGTGGTAGTGGTGGGGGCCTTTTATAAGAGGAGAGGAGGGGCACTCTTGGAAAGTAATGAAATGTTACTTTATTATACAATAGTTTTCGGATTCTAAAGGTCCCACAATTATATAATTCGAGGCTAAGGTGATATGGGTTCTAAATATACTCATCAAATAGGCTTTGGACAAGTTTAATGCTTATATTTTATATTATCCTTCCATTTTATTAAAATCGTTAATTAATGAGGTAATCGATGCATCATCATGGTGTCATAAATAATTTAATTTATTTAATGTCTAAAAATTATAAAAAAAATATAATGATGTAGAAAATCTTTTTATCTTTATAATGAATATTTATAGTCAAAAATATGACTTGTATAACCCCATTTAAAATTTTTTTTAGTAAAACAACTTATGTTTGTGACATTTTTATTTTAACTTTAGATAAAAGTTATTTATGTCATGTTCCTACCAAAGTGGCTCCATGGGGTCCCCAAGTTGACCCATGGATTTTCCTAGTCGGCCATGATACATCCAATAGGGGTAGGACAAGTGTAAAGGTATTTTCATATGTTTATAATATCATTTCTTCCTTAAATATCACTAATTACCTTTAATCATGATTAATTAAACTTAAAAATTACTATTCACCAAAAAATTATTTTCATCCCATTGAACCATATTTTACTTCCTAATGACAACCATGTATGTCGGATTTTTGAAAATCAAATCACAGAAGTGGTAATATTTCATTTAAACGAAAAATCAGTTATTTAACTACCACTTAGTAGTTTCACTATTCATAAAAAATTGACGTTTTTCAGAACAATGCCAAAATTTCACCCTAAGATATAATTGATATTCCAAATTCAAAAATGATGTCTATTTTATGAAATTCTAAACATATAAGTTTCATTAATTAATTTTATAATTAATTCCCGCTGTCACAACAAATAGCATGTTTTTAAGAAAATATATATCAAAAGATTGACAATTGTTTATGTCCAATTTCAAAGTGAAATTAATTATAATAAACACCATTGGATAAAATGGTAAAAATATATTCTAATTATACTTTAAACCCACTCAATATTATAATTTATCACTATAAATTATTTTGATTAAAAAATTTGTTTTAAGTATTTTTCACTATTCATAAAAATTTGGAAGTTCTCAGAAAATTACAAAAAATTCAACATAGGCTAATTTCGACATTCCGAATCCAAAAATGAAGTCCATTTTGAAATATAAAATATATATAATTTCAAAATGTGGGTATTACTATTCATAATGGCTATTTTGATTAGTCGCGGTGTGTTAGAATCTCGAACTTGCGTGCAATGCAAGCTATTGCATTATTGAAAGAGAAGCGTATCGTTGAAGCTCGGGGTGTTAAATTCTCCCCTCCTTCAATAAATTGCGTTCTCGCAATTTGAAAATTTTCTTTGAAAATAAGAGGTTGAAAATAGAAAATACCTTTGTGTAAAACCCACATCGGAAAAAAGGTTAATAAAATTTAGCCTTAATAAGAGGGAAAGGGAAATGAAAAAGTCACCACCCAATTATGATCACGATTAGGAGAACATTGGTGGAAATTAGAGACATATAATTGGAGGAAAACGTAAATATTTGTAGGGAGTGATTGAGGTCATCAATCATAAACAAGTGTCAAATTGAGGGCCTCAAAGCCTTCAATCTATGTTGATTTAAAATATCATCAGTTCAACAAGACATAAGGTATTAGGATAACACATTTTTTTTGTTTTAATATCCCTTTACTAAAGTTTAAGAATTAATTTATTCACAGAATAAGATATAGGAATATATATATCTATGCTTGACAAGTAGAGTTTCAACCTTCAACTAATTTCTACCTCAAACTCATCTTTCACTCAAAAAGATAATAGAACTCAAAAATATTATATTTATCCTAATCGTACAAGGTTCAAAATATTAACACATACCATTTAGATTACGAAAACTATTTTGTAATAACCAGGGACTTCCTATATGCTAGTGGTAGGTCATAATGGCCTGTCGCAATATGGTTGTGGGTTCGATTCCTGCAGCTTTGTCCGAAGCGACGGGTTATCGCCCAACCTGAAGGTTGTCCTTTTTATAAAACTATTATAATATTCCAAAAATAATATTCAGAAATGTTTTAACCTTAAACATTACTATCCAAGGTTCAACTTAATCCATTCCAACCTTTATAGTTATCCAAAACACTTATGTCCAACTCACAGTCCAAATTTTATGAGGAAGGTAAACATAATGAAGATCCTTTTTTTTGTGTAACAACATGTGAACACCTTCATCATGTATTCTTTTAAAACACTACAACATCCTGAATTACTATGATCCCTTATTCCTTATAGGATACTAGATATAATCCTTCTGTCCAAAAATGTATAAAAATCATCAATCAGTTTCAAGGAAGTTAAGAATATCCAATATAATTTATCAAAATCAATCATGTCTTATTCCAAAATCAATATCTCGGTATCAAAACCATATTATGGTTTATCTTTCTCTCAACCATATATTTTCCAAAAATTTAACCTACTGTGGAGACACTTTTCTTGGTTCCACACAATCTCAAGTCCATGATGAAATAGTACTGCAGTACAATACTTATATACTCCATAATTATTATAACTAGTACATAATTGATACAAAACTCAAATTACAAAATTCTTCAATAACAACATAATAACTCTAATCATTCCTCCTCATCTGTGGTAGTATCATTACTTGATTATTATCCAATAACATCATTTGGGGCACACTCTGATGATTTGGACATTGGTTTGCGTAGTGTCCCCACTCCTTCCAGATGAAGCATTGTACATTTGAAACCTTTTTCTTACCCTTGCAGTCATGCACTTGGTGTGCTTTTTCTCCACACTTATAACAAACTCTCATTCCCTTCAGGCAAGTTCCAAGGTGTTTCTTCCCACAGTTATCACTTATTGGAAAATTCTTCTTTTCCCACGTCCCTTTTTCCATTATTCTCTCTTCCATCCTTTTCTTCTCTTTCTTCCCTTCAAAGCCATAAGACTCAGAGAATTCTTTACTTATCTTATTAAAACATGATACTATTTCTTCATATGTTGAGAACACATGGGAGATTATTTCCCTTCTAAATGTTGTCTTAATACTGTGAAAGATATGATCCTTCTTACGCTTTGGATCATACGTATTGCTGGAGTTCACATTCCTTCCACGAGGCACCATTTCTATACAATGGCATAATCTAGATTAGTTTATAAATCAAAATACATAATTCCATAATTGTAAAATACTTAACATAAATTGAACTATTTTTGGATATAATACATAATCATAAGAATGTTTTCTTTGAGAAAGTATATACTCATAACCCTTCATAGTGGTTTGTAAAGAAAATGAGAATTATCCTAAACATATCCCCCGGGAGTGTCGTAACCAAGAGAGCAGCAAGGCCCGTTGTCGTGCACCAGTTCCCGTTCGAGTCTAGCTCAAAGCAGTGTTTTCGGGTTTTACCCCTAGGTACATCTGTGCCAGAGCCGCCTCTACCTGCTCGTATCCAGACATGGATGTATTGCTCGGAAAACTCACAAAATCTCTATAATACCAAAATTCTAGGAAGTTCTTCTATACTAATCCTCAAAGTCTATCTTTGTGCTATGTGCTCTAATCATAGTTTATCTAAATCTATATTCCAAGGTTATTACTAAACTGCCTCTGATACCAACTGTAATTCCCCGACCCCAGCTACCCAGAGTCGGTGCATTACTTCGTAACATTGACATGATCACAAAATATCAAGTCTCAAAAGACCGATTAGTTTAGTAGCCTTGGAAACACTAGATACATTCCTAAATGTTACATTACATCATAAAGTGAAAGTCTACAATAACAAAGTCTCCATAGTCCACACTCATATCCTTTTCTGACTATCCCTGCAGGTCATTCATAAAATACTTCTTCACATCCTGGAAAATATTAAAACATTGAAAGGGGTGAGCTCAGATGCACAGTAAGGATAACAATATTGCGGAAGCTTTTATAAATAAACATTAACATTTAAGGCAATGTATAACTAAAACAAATGCCTTTTAAACATGAACTTCAACATAATATGGAAAAAGTAAAATGAGATAATGCCATTTACTTATTCACATGGATATTCTACTGGTCGAATAATCACATTCAATATCAATAACCACATTCATAATGATGGAATGCATAATGTCAGACTATCATAACCACGTAGCCAAGGCCTCGTGCCAAGACTAAAAATAAGATTTTGTCAAGGTCTCATGCCAAGACACTAGTTTGTCTCATGAGACCTGCCGATGCATCGAGGAGCTATATCGGGCTCCACCCGTCACTTATTAAGTCCAATGCATTCCTCATATGAACAGGTTTAAACATATCATAAACCATAACATAATCGTATCACATAAAACATGCATAAAGGAAAGATAATATTTACACATTCCAATCACAAGATATCAATACAACACATTGATATAATAAAAACACTTTCAAAACCATTTTCAATACCAAAATAAAAGGAAATTAAAACATGGTATTTATTTTTCTTTTAAAAAAATTATGGCTTGTAGAGGAAGTCGAAACTCAAATAATGGTCACGACAGCGGAGAAGTTGTTGTCGCCACATAAGTACGACAAAAACATTCCCTTTTTTCATTTAGTAAACGCTTCGTATAAAAAAAATTCGTTTTGAATAAATGTAAAAGTCAAAGGGGTTTATACACTATATAAAAGAAATTTGGGTATAAAACAAAATATGCCTCAATGAATGGAGATTGAGACGAAGTCCCTTAAAAAGATCATTTTTAAATAAAATATATCTGTTATTTGTATTCACTGTATGTACACATAAATAAAGTATAAATACAAGATAGGACATAATAATATCATGACATAATTTGAAAGTAGTAGATTAACCCAAAGAATGGAAATTGGGTTAAGAAGTTCCCTTACCTCGTGTCCGACTTGACTCGATCGTTCTTTAACCTCCTGAATAATAAACAAGAGTTAATTTATATTTACTTAAGAACCTTTTTCATGTTAATTATTCCTTTTATATCACTTATTACCATGTTATGAACATTATGTAATTATTTAAGTTGATAACGGTCATTTTGTCGATCTTTGGTACTTGAGTCAAAAATAAACTTCTTATAATTAATAGTTGTTCATGTGGTGAAATATCCATTATATCTAGAATTATATTCATTATGTAGATATCATATATATCATATATATCCAGTATATACATTCATTTATAATATTACATAACATTTCGAGGTAAGAAATGAAATGCACCGTTCATGGAGACGGTAAGCCGTACGTACGCATGAACGCTACTTTCATTTCTATTTCATATTTAATGGAATGAAATCATAATGATCTAAAGATATAATATAATTCCAGTATAATATAGTGTATAATACCATTTACTCCGTCCTTTATACACCCCACATATGGTATTAACGATTCAAATCACTTTGAGGGGGCGGTGGTCCGCACTTCCTAATTAAAATGAAAATATCGCGTTTACCCATAATAGAAATCATAAAGTATGCCATAAATGAGAAATAAAGAAGCATAATGAAAACATAAACATAATATATATATCATATATGAAATTAGTGTCATCAAAATTTCCACCATTAGAGGTGTTAAAAGAATATTGAACAATCATCGTTTCGCGAGGCAGTATTTCACCACCCACAAAAACAGTATGTTCTTTAACCATTAGACGAAGGTGTGTGTAAGTGTAGCTCGAATAATTCTTATAAAAACATCCTAGTATATTGAGGATACTTGTGTTGTTAAAAAATAAATTAATAAAAAGAGTTTATGGGGTTGGAGAAGCAAAATAAAACAAAACAACATTAGAGAATACATTACCTTAAAATCGGGTAACTCTTTTTTGATTTGAGCCAAAGGATTCCTTGGGAAGAATTATGCCCAAAGTTAGGCTTCTAGGAGTTATAGTGGGACATTGGGAGAGTATTTGGGCAGAGTTTGGCTGAGAAAAATGGCTTGAAGGTGTGAATAAGTTGGTAGTGGTGGGGGCCTTTTATAAGAGGAGAGGAGGGGCACTCTTGGAAAGTAATGAAATGTTACTTTATTATACAATGGGTTTTGGATTCTAAAGGTCCCAAAATTATATAATTCTAGGCTAAGGTGATAAGGGTTCAAAATATACTCATACAATAGTCTTTGAACAAGTTTAATGCTTAGATTTTATATTATCCTTCCATTTTATTAAAATCGTTAATTAATGAGGTAATCACTGCATCATCATGGTGTCATAAATAATTTAATTTAATTAATGTCTAAAAATTATAAAAAAAATATCATGATTTAGGAAATCTCTTTATATTTATAATGAATATTTATAGTTAAAAATATGACTTGTATAACTACACTTAAAAATTGTTTTAGTAAAACAACTTATGTTTGTGACATTTTTATTTTAACTTTAGATAAAAGTTATTTATGTCATTTTCCTACCAAAGTGGCTCCCTGGGGTCCCCAAGTTGACCCATGGATTTTCTTGGTCGGACATAAAACATCCAATAGGGGAAAGACAAGTGTAAAGTTATTTTCATATTTTTATAATATCATTTGTTCCTTAAATATCTCTAATTACCTTTAATAATGATTAATTAAACTTAAAAATTACTATTCACCAAAAAATTATTTTCATCCCATTGAACCACATTTTACTTCCTAATGACAACCATGTATGTCAGATTTTTGAAAATCAAATCACAGAAGTGGTAATATTTCATTTAAACGAAAAATCAGTTATTTAACTACCACTTAGTGGTTTCACTATTCATCAAAAATTGAAGTTTTTCAGAACAATGCAAAAATTTCACCCTAAGATATAATTGATATTCCGAATTCAAAAATGATGTCTATTTTATGAAATTCTAAACATATAAGTTGCATTAATTAATTTTATAATTAATTCCCACTGTCACAACAAATAGCGTGTTTTTAAGAAAATATATATCAAAAGATTGACAATTGTTTATGTCCAATTTCAAAGTGAAATTAATTATAATGAACACCATTGGATAAAATGGTAAAAATATATTCTAATTATACTTTAAAACCAATCAATATTATAATTTATCATTATAAATTATTTTGATTAAAAAAGCTGTTTTAAGTATTTTTCACTATTCATAAAAATTTGGAAGTTCTCAGAAAATTACAAAAAATTCAACATAGGCTAATTTCGACATTCCAAATCCAAAAATGAAGTCCATTTTGAAATATAGAATATATATAATTTCAAAAGTTGGGTATTACTATTCATAATGGCTATTTTGATTAGTCGCGGTGTGTTAGAATCTCGAACTTGCGTGCAATGCAAGCTATTGAATTCTTGAAAGAGAAGCGTATCGTAGAAGCTCGGGGTGTTACACCACCCCCTTCTGATTAGTGTATGAAAACCATTTCCATATCCTATAGAACTAGAGTATCACTCGTACTGGGTAATTAAGAAGTTGAATTTGGATTCTCAAAAAACTGGGGAAGTTAGGATGCTACTGTTGGATGAAACTAAAGACATAAGAATGTTTGTCCATAAAAATCTAAGATTAATATATAGAAAACCAAGAAATGTAAGGATAATCACATCACACAATGAATTATTGAAAAATGGAGTAAGGTATTGTTATTAAACTACTGATCAAAAATATTCCATGGGAATCTCAAATAAAAATAGTCAGGACCCATCATTGTTATACAAGTATTCCCTTCTATGACTATCAAAATTTAAAAATGTGGAGAACCACCATTATAATTAAGTGGTGAAAAATTGAATATTTATCCAGAACCATTATTCGAGGGATTCTTCATCACTTTGAAATTCATCTAAGAACCATATAGTCAAGTTTGTAATGTTAAAATAAGCACTTACTAAGAAGAATACCATATTTCATTTGTTTTCTTTATTTTTAGTCTTGAACTTATAATTTTATGTTTTTATTTCTGTATAATTTTTTTATCATAGGACAGTTTTAAATTAATTATACCCATATATCATTATGTATCTAATATGTCTTTAATTTCTATTCATTGTTTCTACATTCCCGTATTAATGCTTCTGAAATATTTAAACCTGGTGGACTAATGTTTTATCTAGTGCTGGAGTTTTCTTTCTTACCCATTATGTTGGTCTCAAAATTTGAAATCAATATTCACCAATTTCTTCCATGGAATAACACTTATTACAAGAATGTCTCAATTCCCTAACATTTATTTCTTAAATTTCCATTTCATTTTTTCTATACAATATCTTTCATATCTTTCCCATGGTACTTTCCAGGATAGTGTAGACACTAACTCAATTTAAGTGTGGGGGAGTATTTATTGAACTTCACTATCGACACACTTTTATTTTTTCTTTTTTTCATTAATCTTGGATCCAATTTCATTGGAATCCTAATTTAAAATTGAAAAATCATTAGAATCATTTAAATAAAATATAAATTAACATTGGAAATTGTTAAAATCCATGATTTACCCCTATTTGGATTTTTAGAATTATTTATGAGTTTACTAATTTAATCCAACTTCAAATTTTTTTAAATTCCTTTTTATTGACTTATTACTTGATTTTATATCCTAATTTATTACTAGTTTTTCTTATACACTCCCATTCATGAGATGATTCTGAGCCTATGATTTAATTTCTATTTTGGGAATATTTCTTGAGTGACACCTAAGACATGTAAACCTATAATAACGTTCATTTATATATTATTCAGTATATGATTTAACAAATAAAATTTTAATATGATTGTGGAAATATTTTTTGAGCCATTTTTTCTTGAGACTCACATAACATGTTTATTATTTAGATTCCATGAATGACCTATTTAGGATACAAATATTCCAAGAGGATTATGGTTCCCACCCTTCTCCTGGTATTATATATGATTATTCTTTGAGAATATGTGGTGGAATTTTACACTGATAGATATAATATGTTTTTGATTTAGAGGTTGTATTGTGGCACTTTACCATAGTATTTTTTACGATCCATGTGATATTTTTGTCATTTTTTGCTTAACCTGTTTCTTTGATAAATTCAAAAAGAAAGGAAAAAAATTTTGGGCTATGTATTAGGAAGTTCAAGAATAACTATTTCCAACCGAATGAATTCCCTGAAATATAATATATGGTTAGGGGATGGATGTCAGATTTGTCCTAAACATGAATTTCAAAAAATAAATTATAAATGAAAGAAAATTAAAGTAACATGGTATATATTTTTTACATACTTGACATGATTATAGATCCATTTTACAAATACTAGGAGTTTGAACACTATTTTATGTTAGAGGAACTACACCACATCACTATTCCCCTTTACCACGGATTAAAATTTAGATCTTACCTTCCTTTTGAGCACAATTTTAACTTTTTTACCCACATACCCTCAACCTGAGAGTTATTTTCACCTTTCTTATGAAGCCCTTGTGGTTAATTTTATATTTGTATTTACGAAGTGGAGATGATAGAACCAACGAAATTCTATGGTAAGGAACATGTATTCATGGTATGATCATAACTCTAGTTACATTTTAACTTAAGGGATGAGAGAAACCTTTTTGTGAGTTAAATTAATAAATGTGTATAGAATTTAATAAATAATTTTCATATTGTAATTAAAATATAGAGAATTTTAATAAATAATATAACTATGAGGCATGAATAATTTTCTCTACAGGACTGATTCTAGTGGATTGAATTTTCTATGCTTACACTTAGTTTTATTTTCCTAGTTATAATGTATGTTTCTTGTTTTAAAAAACGATTCTTTTGGAATACCTCATGAGATACTTCTTTCTTGAGGATAAGAAATTATTCGAGTGTGGGGGAATTAGATAAGATAAAATTGTATATAAATTTTGGAGTAATCTAATTGATGATTATTAATGTTTTATTTTATAATACACCAGGTATGTATTGATTATTACAGAGAATAGTTTTTCAACACTCTAAAGAAAAGACATAAAAACTGACAAAAAGTGAACATTAAACATTGTAAATCACATAAACAACATTTAGGAATCACTAAAAACATGTAACAAGACATTAAAAATGTTTTGAAGAAATTAAAATCCATGAAATGGTTACATAACATGAATCTCAAATACACTTCATCTAATATTAAAAGTCTATTTCACACTTAATGTTCATGTCCTGAGTCATGTCATGAGTTCCAATTACATTTCATAAGATGATTCAAATATCCGAATCCCAAAGATTCTGGATGAGGGTTTGGAAAGATCCAAAATATGTATAGAAAATAATGTATTGTGATTACATGACATGAGATGTTTTCAGGTCATGTAATTTCCAGACTATTTAATTTCTAGAGTGTGCATAACAGTGCATAACCTATAATATTCTCATTTTTATATCATTATCTCTCATTTTTATCTATTATATTATCTATAAACTCATCTCTAAACTATTCCTTTCACCATTTTGATTTAATCCAAGTGTATTTGATTTTTTTATACACATTCTACATATTTTTCATCACTGTTTACCATTTCGACATCTGTTTACCATCACTGTTTCAATTTGATAGTAACTTCTCCATATGTTCTTACTTTTTTACTATTTATAGTTAGTGGTGGATTGGTTTATAACTTAATCTAATTATGAAATAATGTATTCTTTAACCCTTGATTGAAAACTGTCACATTTCAATTTTTTTATTAACATACCAAACACGTCAGCAATTGTTTATTATATCTTTATTATTATCATCATGAGTGGCTGAATTGATTAGGGTAAGGGTCAAAATTAGTAGTGTTCCCAACATAATGGATATCTTAACCACAAATTGGTAATCCTAAGGATAGTAATCAGGTTACATACCAATTTTTATTCAATTATTTTAGGATACCCAAACCATGGAATGTTTAAATGAACAAGCCTGAACAGATCTGAGTAGAGTAGGATATGACCATTAACCCATGACACATTCTTCAATAGAATGTAGGATTAATGAATCTATGTTTTTACTTATATATAGAATAAGGAATATTTTTCTCCTAGATAGATCTAGTTGGTTTAACCATGACTAAATATTTTTCAATGCACCGCTTCATAGCCTATGTCTTAGGAAAATTCCAAGTTAGGATCACGATTATCCTTTTCACAGGAACCCTAAAATTGACATTGATCCCTACCTTCTTATTAAATCTTAAAACAAACCCAATAGTGTTAATCACATCCCAAAACCAAAACAATTGGTGATATCTCCTACACAAATGGTTTGATGTCACTATTAGGATACTATGTCATTGTAGAAAGTGTAGTTCAGGATAAAAATAAAATATAATCTAACTAAATCCGTATAAATTAAATGATGTGTGTGGGTGCATCACTTATAACAAGGAAGTGAATGATTACTATAATGTTAAGGGCCTCAAAACCATAAAACTCTGATGATTTATAAGACCATCAGTTAAATATAAATGAAGGTAATAGGATAAATTTTTTTTGAGTTCCCTTTTCCTATAGTTGAAGAAATTTTATAAAAAATATATAATTACTTTGTTTCATTCCATTCTATAGGCACAATCTTCCCTTTGGTTGTGTATTGATCAATTACCACTCCATCTCTTAATCTAGGGAATGAAGGTTAATTTATTATTCCCTAAGAACTAATAGATTATGAGACCCATAAATATAATGATAAGTCATTCCATCTTTCCTTAGTTAACAACACAAAAAATGGTTAGCATAGGTTATCCAACATACAAAAATCCTCATATGGTGAGATAATACTTTAATCTCTAAATCCTAATCTAATGTTTAACATAAACCATTCTATAAATGGTTAACCTTGTAACCCATACAAAAGATCAAAATCCAAAACATTATAAAAATGTTCACTAAATTTATCAAAACTAGTTTTAAATTGACCCCCATATATCATAATGTATCTCTTGGTTGTCACATTCCAAACATGTGAATAAATTTATCATGTTTTCTCTTAAGACATAGTAATAACTAAAATTACCACAAAAAATTATTGAAAATATGAATGATTTCTTATTCAAAATATTATTACATATATTCCTTAAATCCAAAAAATGTAGTAAACTTCATTCATGATATCATAGAATACTTTTTCAATAAAACAATAATCAGTTATAGGGTAATTATTACTATCCAATTTACATTATCCATAAAACCATCTATTTATCCAATATGTAACACCTGACCCCCATTACCAAGAGTCAGTGAATTATTTTAATTCATTGGAATTATTATAAGGAATCAAGTCCCGAAGGACTGACCAGTTTAGCAGTCTTGGAAAATATATTACATACAAGAATTTTACATGGCACATTCAAACATAAAACACAACATAAATAATCTACTGTGAATGATATTATTCCCCTTGATTAACCCTGTATATCAAACATAACACACTTCCTGGAATCCTGGGAAAAAGAAATCATAAGAAAGGGGTGAGCTCAAATGCTCAGTAAGGATAAAAATTAGGGGAAACTATCATAAATAAGCATAAACATTTAAGGAAATGTATAAAACTGAATCAAAAGTCTTTTAAACATAAATTTCATCATAATATGGAAAAGATAAATCAAATAATTCTATTTAATTATTCACAAGGATATTATAATAGTTGAATAATCACATGTTATATCAATAGCTAATTTCATAATGATGGAGTGGATAGTGTCTGACATCATGACCACATAGTCAAGGCCTCGTTCCAAGACTGAAAATAAGATTTTGTCGAGGCCTTGTGCTAAGACACTAGTTTGTCTAATGAGAACTACCGATGCATCGAGGAGCTATAGCAGGATACACCCATCGCATACTAAGTCAAATGCATTCCTCACAAGAAAAGGTTGAAACATTACATAAAAATTCTTATTAAAACATGAATATGAAATGTTAATAAATTAACCATAAACCATGAATGGTATAAAAATAATGCATCTATAGTAAAAAATTTCACAAAACCATCAATACAATATGGAAGATTTTTATCATAACAAATCTACTTCAAACAAGTATAAAATCCATTAAAATATGTTTACATATAGGAAATAATAACTATTTAAGAGAAATATCTCATTCTATTTTGAAATCATTTTAAAATCAAGTAATTATAAAAGAAAAAAAACCATTTTGAAAATATTATTATAAAAATGTAAGGGGTTCTTAAAAGGTGTTATAGAAGCAGAGAATAGCCACACTCGCCTTATAAGATAAAAAACATTCTTACCATAATTTTTCGAAAAGGTCATAAAGTACCTTGATTGGAAAACGACGGAAAGATTCATTTCAAACCATTTTATAAAAAGTTTAACAAGGGTATAAATGACTTTAACACATAGTTTAGTAAATATTAGAAATGTTTTGATATACATTTTTAAGAAACTATATGTGGATGATAAAGAGGTCCCGGTAGATACTTACGTAAAAATACCCATGGATAATAAAGTGATTGTGAAATTAAACCTTACCTTGTACTTTTCCTTGGTAGAGGGTACATTAACCAACTATATAATAGTTAAATAAATGTTATTAAATTATAAAATAACCACATACATAAATATGATATCATATATGATCATCTAATATTGCATTGTTACTAATATTTTAGTACTATCATTGTTTCGGGTGTTAGCTGATTCGTTTTCCTTTATATGTTTCGTTCGTTAAGACATGTTTGTTATAGATAAGATTTATTTGATTCATATCCAGAATTATTTTAAGTTTTTAAAAACTATTTTAAATAATTAAATGAAAATTAATCTTGAATGGTTGCGATGGGGAATAAATCTCATCATGTTCATGGAGACGGTAATCCGCACATATGCACGAACACTACTTCCATTTCATTTTTTATTTTAAAAGGAAAGAAAACCAAAGATGCATAGGTTTATTATTATTATAGTATAATATTATATTATATATATATATATTACATAATATCATTAACCCCATACTTTATACCTCCCATGTATGGTATGAATGAGTCATATCACTTTGAGGGGGTGGTAGTCCGTACTTCCTCAAATTAAATTATCGTATATATACAACATGAAAAGAATAAAGGTATGGTATAAAAGAAAATTACAGAGGATTATAGATAAAATAAATATCATATATAATTATAGTTCCATCATAATTTCCACCATAGTAGGTGGTAGTAGAAGATTTAACAATCATCATTTCGTGAGGCTTTAGTTCGCTATCCACAGAAACATTATGTTCTATACCCATTAGATGGAGGTGTGTGTAAGTTTAGTTCAAATAATTATCATAAAAAAACCTTCTAGATTAAGGATACTGGTTTTGTTATAAAATAAAGTTATAATAATATTTTAGGGGGTTGGATAAGTAAAATAAAAGAAAACAACTTAAGGGGAGATGTTACCTTTAAATCATGTAACTCCCTTTGGTTTGAACCAAAAAGCTTCCTTAAAGTGCCTTCTACCTAAGGTAAGGCTTCTAAGAGGAATATAGGGATGTAGGAAGTCTAATTTTGAAGAGTTTGGATGATTAAAGAGGATTTATAGGTGTTAGTAATGGGTTAGAGGTGATGGATTTTTATAACGGAGGGGAGGGGCTCTTTTTGAAAGTTTGAAAAAATTATTCTATTATATAATGATTTTCGGTTTCTAAAGGTCAAAAACTTATTAAAGTATAAGATAATATGACTAATGTTCAAAATAAAGTCATCTAATAAGAATTTTACTGGTTTTAGATATATGTTTTTAATTTTTATAATCTCATTTATTTAAATCATCCATTAATGAGGTAAACATTGTATCATTATTGTGTCATAATTTTTATTTTTTTATTTGTTGTCTAAAAATTATAAAAAAATACCATGATGTAGGAAATATTCTTATATTTCAAATTAATATTTATAGTCGAAATAATCCCTTATATAACCCTATGTAAAAAAATTTCTACTAAAAGATATATGTTTATGTCATTTTTGTCTTTACTTTAAATTAATTAATATAAAGTGTCATTGTCACTCTTAAGAGGCTCCATGAGGTACCAAAATCGACCCAAGGATGACCATGGTCGGAAATTTATCAACCAATATTAATAAAACACATATTAAGGTAATTTAATATTATTATAATAATATTGGTTTACCCTTTTTTACTAGATTTTCCCTTTTACTTGGGTAAATAAAATATTTATCGATGTAAATATTCATAATGTCTAAATATAAAAGTTACATATTTACATAATTTTGACCTCCTGATTCCAAATATATAATCCATTTTCATACATTCAAAACATAGAAGTGGAAGAAAATAATTTAAAATTAATTCCCGTTGTCAAAACAAAACACGTGTTTTTAAGATATAATAACTATCAAAATATTGAAACTTGTTTATGTCTAGTTTAAATGTAAAATTTTATCTAATGAAATAATTTATATTAAAAGATTAAAATATAATATAATTATAATTTAAAACCACTCAAATCTATATTTTATCACTATAAATTATTTCGATTAAAAAAGTTGATTTCAATTAAAATTTAGAATTTTTCACTATTCATGAAAATATGGAAGTTATTAAAAAAGTACCAAAAATTTATCCAAACAAAATTTTTATTTACCACTACTAAAAAATAATTTAATTTCATTAAATTGAATTTATAAAAGTTTAAAATATTGGTTTTAAAAAAGGTTCTCCATTAAAAAGCAGTATGATTGCATTTTTTTAATAAATACTTCTTTTATAAGAAAAAATGAATTTCTTCTTATATTATGTATAATGAATACATAATATGGATTCAAAAATTATAAGGAGTATATAAAATTCAAAATTATGTTAATACAATTCGAAACCACTTTTTGAACTGCTAGTGTGGTAAGTCATGGTGCGCTCGAACTCGGTGTTGTGTGTAGCACAAGTTATAGAATTTATTTGAAGAGTTAACATACTATGAAATCTTGGGGTGTTATATTATCCCCTACTTCAATAAATTTCATCCTTTCAAATAGAAAATTATCTTTGAAAATAAAAGGTTTAGAATAGAAAAATACCTTTGTGGAAAACCCAAATCGGGAATTCGGTTAATGAAATTTAGTCTTTATAAGAGGGAAAGAGAAATGAAAAATTCACCACAAAAAATGATCTCGATTTAGAGAACAATGGTGGAAGTTAGATACACATAATTGGTGGGAAAACATAAATATTTATAGATAGTTATTGATGGCATAAATCACAAATAAGTGTAAAATTGAGGGCCTCAAAGCCATCAATCTATTATGATTTAAAATATCATTGGTTCAAAAAAACATCAGGTATTAGGATAATACCTTTTTTGTTTTACGATCCCTTACCTAACAATTAATAATTAATTTATTCATATAATAAGAGGAAAAAAAATACTTGACAAGTAGGGTTTCAACCTTCAACTAATTCCATCCACAAACTCATCTTTCAATCTAAAAGTTAATAGAATTAAAAAATATTCTATTAATCCTAATCGTATAAGGTTTAAATAATAATGAATTTATAATTCATTTTTCAGACTATTTAAAAAAACTACATTATACAAACTATACAACACATAGGCCAGTGGTAGGTGATGTACCCTTGTCACCCATCGATTTGGGGTTCAAGTCTCGCCGCCTTGTCGGACGCGACAGGTTGTCGCCCGGCCTCTGGGTTCTCCTTTTTATGACAATAAAAAAATAATATTAAGAAATTATTGAACCTTAACAATAGTATCCAATATCAAACTAAATATATTCCAACATTTAGACTTATCCACAATACTTTTTTCCAAAATCACGGTCTAAAATTTATAAAGATGGTCACATAATATACATCTGAATACCTTCATCATGTATTCACCTAAAATGTGGTAATAAAATGAATTTCCAAGAAACGATATTTGAATAGGTATGTACTTCTTATACATTTTTTAAATCATAGAATACTAGATATACTCCTTAAATCCAAAAATGTTGTAATCACCATCAATGATGAAAAAAACAATTAATTAGTTCCAAGGTAGTCAATAATATCCATTATAATTTATCCAAATCAATAATCTCTGATTCCAAAATAAATACCATAGTACCAAGACTATATTAAAGTTTATCTTTCCTTCAACTATATATTTTACAAAAACATTAACTTGCTATTGAGTCACTTTTCATGGTACCAAAAAATATCAAATTCTTAATGAAATAGTAATGTAGCATAGTCCTTATATACTCCATAATTATTATAACTAGTTCATCATTGATACAAAACTCAAGTGACACAATTATTTAATATCAACATAAAAACACTAATCATTACTCTTCATCTGTGGTAACATCATAACTTGATTATTATCCAACAACATCATTTGCATTATACTCTGATGATTTGGATATTGATCCGCATAGTGTCCCAGCTCTTTGTAGATGAAGAATTTTATATTACAAACCTTTTTCTTTCCCTTGAAATCATTTACTTGGTGTCCTTTTCCTCTACACATATAACAGACTCCCATTCCCTTCAAGCATTTACCAAGGTGATTCTTTCCACAGTTATCACATATGAGAAAATCCTTAGTCCCCTTATTCCCTTTATCCATATTTCTCTATACCATCCTTTTCTTCTCTGTATTCCTTTCAAATGCATATAACTTGGAGAATTATTTACTTATCATATTAAAAAATGATTCTATTTCTTCATATGAGGATAATAAGTGGGAGAATATTTCCTTTCTAAATGTTGGATAAATACCCTGAATGATATGATCTTACTTACTCTTTGGCTCATGCGTATTGCTGGAGTTCTCAATCCATCTACATGACACCATTTATAAACAATGTCACACACTAGGTTAGTTTATGAATCGAAATTCATAATTAAAAACTTGTAAAATACCTAACATAAATTTTAATGATTGTGCATATAATATATAATCATAGTTTTTTTTTCTTTGAGGAACTATTTAATCATAAATTCATCATAATGGCTTGTAAAGAAACTGTGAATTATCCTAAGCATATCCCTTGGGAGTGTCGTAACCATGATTGTAGAAAGGCCCGTTTTCGTGTACCAGGATACCCCGAGACCAGCCATAAACTCCTTATTAGAGTTTTCACTCCTAGGTACATCAGTTCCAGAGCCGCCCCTACCTCCTCGTATCCAAACAGGGATGTATTTCTTATAAAATTCATGAAATCTCTACATTAACAAAATTCTATGATGTTATTCTATACTAATCCTCAAAGTCTATCTTAGGGTAATGTTCTTTAATTGGAGTTTTTTTAAATATAGTTTCAAAGGTTATTGCTAAACTTTATCTGATACCAACTATAACACCCCGACCCCAGTTACCCAGAGTCGGTGAATTATTTTAGTACATTGGACTGATTACATTGAATCAAGTCCCGAATGACCGATCAGTTTAGCAGTCTTGGATAATAAATTACATATATGAACGTAATATTACATATTCAAACATAAAACAAAATATAAATAATCTGTTGTGAATGCCATTATTCCCCTAGATTAACCCAAAATATCAAACATAATACATTTCTTGGAATCTAGGGAAAAATAAAACACAAGAAAGGGGTGAGCTCAGATGCTCAATAAGGATAACAATTAGCGAAAAAAATCATAAATAAGAAAAAATGTTTAAAGAAATGTATAAAACTAAAACAAAATCTTTTTAAACTTAAAAATCTGTATAATATGGAAATTATAAATCAAATAATAACTTTTAATTATTAATGTGGATATTATAATAGTCTAGTAATCACTTGTGATATCAATAGCTAATTTCATAATGATTGAATGCATAATACCGGACATCATAACCACATAGTCAAGGCCTCGTGCCAAGACTACAAGTAATATTTTTTCAAGGACTTGTCCCCAGAAAATAGTTTTTCTTACGATACCTACCGATGCATCGAGGAGCTATAGCGGGCTCCACCCGTTACTTACTAAGTCCAATGCATTCCTCATATGAAAAGTTTTAAACATAACATAATCATTTGTATTAAACTAGCATACGAAATATTAATACATTAACCATAAACCATGAATGTTATAAAAATAACTTATCTATAGTCAAAAATATCACGAAACATTCAATATAATATGGAAGACTTCTATCATAATAATCAACTTCAAACAAGTATAAAATCCATTAAATGGTGTTGGCATGGATGAAATAAACACTATTTGAGAGAACTATATCTTTCTATTTTGAAATCATTTAAAAGTCATGTAATTATAAAAGAAGACATTTATTTGGAAAATATTAAAATAATCTCTCAAGGTAAGTTTCAAAGGTGTTATAACAGTGGAGAATAGCCACACCCACCGTATAAGTTAAAAAAACACTATTACCTTAGTTTGTCGAAAAGGTCATAAAGTACCTTGTTTGGAAAATGAAGGAAATATTCATTTCAAAACATTTTATAAAAAGTAAAAAAAGGGTATAATTTAATTTAACCCATAATCTAGTAAATAGTAAAAATGTTTTGAAATACAATTTTAAGAAACACAGATGTGGATGGTAAAGAGGTCACAGTAGATACTTACGTAAAAACCACCTCGGATAATAAAGAGATTGTGAAATTAACCCTTACCTTGTGATTTTCATTGATTGAGGGTAAGTTAACCTCCTGTATAATATTTAAATTATTTATATTAAATTATAAAATAACCACATAAATAAATAATATATCGTATATGATCTTCTAATATTTCTTTGTCAATAATATTTTTGTAGTATCAGTTTTTCGGGTGTTAACTGATTCGTTTTCCTTTATATGGTTTGTTATGTAAGCCATGTTTATAATGGATACAATGTATTTGATTCATATAATGAATGATATTAAGTTCTTAAAAATTATTTTTAATAATCAAATGAAAATTATTCTTGAATGGTTATGATGGGGAATGAATCTAATCGCGTTCGTGGAGACGATAATCCATACGTATGCACGAACACTACTTCCATTTCAATTTTTTATCTTAAATTGAAATAAAACCAAATGATATATATGTATATTATTATTCCAGTATAATATAATTTTTTATATACATTATTTAAGTTCATTAACACCATCATTTATATGTTCCATGTATGGTATGAATGACTCATATCACTTTGAGGGGGCGGTAGTCCGCACTTCCTCAAATGAAATTATCTTATATATAAAACATGAAAAGAATAAAGGTATGATATAAAAGAGAATGACAGAATATTATTAATAAAATAAATATCATAAATATCATATATAATTACTGTTCCATCATAATGGCCACTATAAGAGGTGGTAGTAGAGGATTGAACACTCATTATTCCATGAGGTAGTAGTTCGTTGTCCATAGAAACATTATGTTCTATACACATTAGACAGAGGTGTGTGTAAGTGTAGTTAAAATACATCACAAAACAACAAAATTGTATATTGAGTATACTTTTTTTGTTATAAAATAAATTAATAAAGAGAGTTTAGTGGGTTTGAGAAGGAAAAGAAAAGAAAAGAACATAAGAGTAGATGTTACCTATAAATCTAGTAACTCCCTTTGGTTTGAACCAAAAGGCTTCCTTGAAGTGCCTTCTGCCTAAGGTAAGGCTTATAAGAGGAATAGATGGATGTAGGGATCTTAATTGGGTAGAGGTTGGATGTGACAATGGGCTTGACTGGTGTGAGTAATGGGTTAGAGGTGATAGATTTTTACAAGGGAGGAGAGGGACTCTTTAGAAAAGTTTGAAAATATTATTTTATTATATAATTATTTTTGGATTCTAAAGGTCCAAAACTCATCAGAGTCAAAGATAATCTGACTCATGTTATAAATCTAATCATACAAGTAAAATTGGACAAGTTTTGGATATGGTTTTAATTTTTATAATCTCATTTATTTAAATCATTCATTAATGAGGTAAACACTACATCATTATTGTGTCATAAATATTTTTATTTATTTGATGTATAAAAATTATTAAAAAATACCATGATGTAGTAAATAATATTAAATTTAAAATGAATATTTATAGTCGAAAATATAACTTATATAACCCAATGTAAAGATTGTTTTACTAAAATATTGTGTTTATATCATTTTTTTCTTTACTTTAAATTAATTTATATAAAGTGTCATTATCACTCCCAAGTGGCCCCATGGGGTCCCAAAATCAACCCAAGGATGACCATAGTCAGACATGTATCAAAAATTTTAATAGGACACATATTAGTGTAATTTAATATAATAATAATAATAATATTTTTTACCCTTATTTACAAGATTTACCATTTAACCATGGTAAATAAAATATTTACTGAAGTAAATATTCATAATGTCTAAAAATAAAAGTTAGATATTTACACAATCTAGACCTCCTTATTTTAAATATGTAATCCTTTTTCCTAATTCAAAACACATAAGTGGAAGAAATTAATTTAAAATTATTTCTCGTTGTCTAAACAAAAAATGTGTTTTTTAAGAAATAATAACTATCAAAAGATTGACGCTTGTTTATATCCAGTTTAATTGTGAAATTAGATTAGATGACCAAAATTATATTAAATTATAGAAATATAATTTAATTATACATTAAAAACACTCAAATATAAAATTTATCACTGTAAATTATTTCAATTTAAAAAGTTGTTTTTAATTAAAATTTAGTATTTCTTCACTATTCATAAAAATATGAAAGTTATCATAAAAGTACCAAAATTTTATACAAACTAAATATCTATGTCCTGATTGTAAATAATAATTTAATGTCATTTATTTTCATATATAGAAGTGTCAGATATTGGTTTTAAAAATGGTTCTCCATTAATAGGCGGTAAAATTGCATTTTTTTTAAAAATACTTCATTTCTCTAAAAAATGAATTTGTTCTTATATTATGTCTAAGAAACACATAATATGGATTCTAGAATTATAGGTAGTATATAAAATTCAAAATTTAGTTAATACTATTCATAACTACTTTTGGAACAACTAGTTTGGTAAGTCGTGGTGTGCTTGAACTTGGTGTTGCGTGTAATGAAAGTTATTGAATTTCTTTGAAGTGATAACGTACTATGAAATCTTGGGGTGATGCACAAGATAAACACAATTTTCTGAACATCAGAGACAAATTAAGGGTTACCTTAATTTAATCAAAATATCACCTTTCTATTAAGTACCATTTCTAGTTTATCAACACCATTCAATATATTTTTAAAAATACTCAATGTAAAACATATACATAGTGATTCATATAACATAATTCTTTATTTCCTATACATATACACTTAAAAATCTAACTTTATTCTTAAACCATTACTTAGGATTCATCATCTTATTCTTTAATACCCCTTTCCTATAATATGAAATATGAATTATTACTTAAGGTTCCTCAACCTCAATTTAATCATGCCTCTTATGTTTAATGTAGATAATACTATTATAACATCCTATACCATTAACATGTCACTTTCAGTCTCTTTATCTTCAGAAGTATAACAATTAATCATACCAACTTCCTAATTATAATCATGAGATTTACATGAAGGATATCAATTGGTATAATGCCCTTAATATCCACATCTGAAACATTCATTATTAACCCAATTCCTTCTAGTTCTTCATATTTTCTAAGATTCGAATGAATAGTGGGAGAGATAATTATCATTGTGAAAAAACACATAATTATTTAAAATTACTTATAAGTTGACTAAATATTGACACCTAATTTTAAATCTATAACACATTAGAATTATATTTAGATACATCCCTAGAAATATCCTTAGAAATATCCACATAGATCTCCCTAATGTTTTCTCATCATAGTTTCTAAAGGATGACTAAACCATTACATTGATACCAACTATAGAGACCTCGGATTAACATACATGGGTATCAAATCATTTGAGATGAATATTCAGTATATTAAAAAAGTACACACCTCTAGTCCTTAATAGTTTAGTGTCTTTGGAAACTGGAAACACTTTATTCTAAATTGGTGAAATTTCTTCAATATCTCATGAAAAGGTATTCCCCTTTAGTATTCCCACTTGAAACCTTTCTTCATAACCCAGGGAAATGAAACATAAGGTAGGGTTAGACGAGATTCTTAGTAAAGATAAAAATAAAGGATAACTATAATAATAACATGGATATAATGGTATGATAACATGATCATAACATCGTAAGATCATACCCTAAATATAAAATATCATAATCACGAGTCATGGAATAAAGGATGGTAGTTCATAAGGCATGAATCGTAATGAAATCATAGACCAGGAGTCATGAGTTAATATCATTGGCATAAGAACAATACTTGTGTCATACATATAATAAAATAATATCAATCCCTATATGACAAGGATCATTTAAAAAACTTATCAAGGAACTTAATGGGGGATGAACCTACTTGACGAGACACACCACCAACCACAGTCGCAACCCATTCCTTATAATGGATTAGGCTACACCCTCATCCCATAGTAGTTCAAGATCATAAACATGTTTCCCATATTAGTATTCCATTTTCACACCCAAGACCATATTATTATTCACGATTCAATCCTAATACCATTTTAGTTGTCAAGGTTTACTCCCAAGACCATATTAGCAGTCAAGGTTCACTCCCAAGACAATCATAGTGGACAAAGTACTTTACTGATCCAGGTTCAATCCACATTTCAGCCATTACTATCTCATGAGATATAAATCTCTACCAAATGCATTGGATGGAGTATAGGTCCCACCCATCACATAATGAAATCATATACACGTGTACCACAATATAATAAAACATTCCTTATATCATGACCCAAAAAAGAGATTGATTTCATAAAAATTATATCACAACCCATGAAATGAAATTGGTATCATAAAAAATTTAATTATATTATAACCTATTGAAAAGATATAGGTTTCATAATCATTTTATCATATATTAACACGTAAAAAGACATGGGATTCACAAGCTCTTTATCATGGTATAACCAATAGAAGTGAAATAGGTTTCATAAAAAAATAGATATCTTAAAGATAAACCATTCAGAGAAATAAGGAGAATGGTATCCTTATATCACATTCTTAGTAAATCATAAAATATATCAAAGTATGTTATCTTAGATGGAAAATTATTTTTAGAGTTGAGATAGAGTGTTTCTTATGGAAAATAACCTTTATTTGAAAATCAGTTTTTAAGGAATTAAAAATTTTAATATACTTTTCATGGAAAACCACTTTGCAAAATTGTTAAATAAACCTGTAAAATAATTTAAAACCTTTTTTAAGAAAATATCATTTCCTCTTAAAAAACTCTTTTTAAAAAATACAACATTTAGAAAAAAAATTTATTTGGAAATAACATTGAAAACATAAAAAGGAAGTTTTAAAAACCATTAAAGACACTTTTAAAAACATTAAATAAATAAATAAATTTCCTTGAAAATTATCTTAAAAGTTCATTTAAAAACATTTTCAAAAACATTTTTAGAAAACATGGTTTTTGGATTAAACAGATTCCCAACTGAATTGAGAAATAAGGTAAAATTTTCCTAAAAACACATTCTTAGTAATCTTAAGTACCAAAGAGTGGGAAAATGGTATAATTATAGGAAGATATCATGAATACCCATGGTAAGATAAAAATCAAGAGATTTATTGATAGATGTATCATAATATTTCATCAGTGGAATCATGATTGTAAACAATCACCATAAATGATGAGATTGTATGAATAAACACTTACCACCTCGGTAAATTAGAATAATAATCCCCATGAAATAATAAAATTAAAATAAGCATAAAATATAATGAAATTTTTTATTAATGATATAACAAGTCAAAGGGTATTATATATACCTCATAAAATAATATAGGCTCATGACATAACATGTTTCCCAAAAAATAATATTAAGATTAAATTACTTTACATATTTGGTAACTTTTGAACAAAAAAACCATGAAAGTGAGATCATAAAATGTATATGTAAATAACTATAAATTTATTTATAATAATATATAATGCATTCATGGAGATTATATGCACAACACTAAAGAATAAGTGTTGAATAAAGCATATATCACACAGAAGTAAAAGTGATACTAGAAAACCCTTTGCTTAAGTCTTAAATTTCTTCATACATATTCAATTATAATGTATAATAAATAAAATTTTGTTATAAATATACAATAAAACCATATTAATATATATAATACCATATATGATTTTATTATGACTTTATATTACCTGTTTATTAACAATTACATGTTAATGCTTTGTTTCTGGTACTAATCACTTTGTTTCTCATATATGTTTTGACTTATTATTATTGATACTCTTACATAGATCATGATTTATTTATTTAAAGAATGTAAAACATGATTTAATTGTCATATATATATTGGTTATTTATGTATTTATAATAATCTATTAAATATATAAATATGAAATGGAATACACCAGTCATGTAGACGGTAGGTCGTACATACATATGAACATTGTTTTTGTTTTCTTAAAAAATTGAAAGAAAGAATATAAGTGTAAAATATATAGATATATATATATATATTAGAATTAATTTTACATTAATATTATATATATATATATAAATATTATAAACTCATGATTAATACATTTCATGTAAAATTTGAACGAATCACATCGCTTGGAGGAGGTGATAGTCTGAATGTCCACCAATGAAGTTATTGTATACTCACAAAATGGAATTCATGAAGCTATGTGTTATATAATAAATATTGAATCATATATAAATAATAAATATCATATATATAATAAAAAAAAGTAATTATATCATTATTTATAACCTTGAACGGTGTTAATTGAAGAATGAATGACATCAGTACGTGAGGTGATAGTCTGTCATACACCCGAACAATGACTGTGTATCCCATTTTATAGAAGTGTGTATGAGTATAGGTATAAACCTTAACATACAAAAAATCTAAATATATTTATGATAATGAGTTTATTATATATTCATTTAACAAGAATAATTATTGGGGTGGAGAAGGAAATAAAACAATAGTTTTTGTTGAAGGATATTACCTCTTTTTGGCTAATTCTTTTTGGTTTGTAGAAAAATAATAACTTGGGTTTCTATCATCCAAAGAATTATGATTATAGTATTAGAGGAGATAATTTGGGAGAATATTTTGGTATATTTTTTATGATCCAAATGGCTTTATAGGTCTGAATAAGTGAGGGGGTTGAGTGCCCTTTTAGAGTGGAGGAGGAGTGACATTCTTGTAAATATAAAAAGGTAAAAACTATTGAGAGGTCTCCCTTAAATAATGTGACTCCAATAATGGGACATTTTTTAGTAAATGGATAATATGGTCTAAATATTTCTAAAAAATTACTTTTTTCACATTTATAGTTTATTTATCCCCTTATGTTAAAGTTTAACCTCTATGAAAACTCGCTTTTACCTTAATTACTGTAATTAATTTTAATTTTATTCACTAATTTTTTTGGTAAAACACAAAGTTAAATTTAATATGAATGATAAATTTTAATTATTTAAAACATTTAATCCATTTTTACAAATTATAATCAAATAATTGGTATAAATTAATTTCAAATTAATCCTGTAGACGGGATGAGACAACATGATTTTAATATAAAATTATTCAAATGTTTGAAATGTTTTTATATCCAATTTCAATGTGAAATTAATGAAAAGTACCTAAATTGTATTAATTAATTTAAAAATTATATAATTATAATTTAAATCCAATTTAAATTATAATCTAACTATATAAATAGATTATACTAAAATTCAATTTTGAATTAAAATTCAGTATTTTTAACTATTCATTCAAAAATAAAACTTCTCAGAAAAAATACCAGAAATTCATAAGATGAAAATTAATTAGTTGACTGAATAAAATATATAAATAACATTAGATTCATTTATTAAAATATTTTTAATTAATTTATTAATTTAAAACTTGTTTGATTTCATCAATATAGTTTTCCTACAAATGGTTTCCAATATTTTCAAATGGGTTTTATTTTCATTTCTAGATAATTAGTCACCAAATAATTCTTCTTATATACATGTGCAACCCAAATTTTTATAATATAATTAATCTTATTCATAACCTCCATTCCAACGGCTTGGTGAAAAATATAATAACATTTTAATAATATTATTAATATTAAATTATAGTTTTGTTAAACTCGGTCTTATATATAAAAAAGACATCGAATAAACTCATCATTATGTGTAAGACAACCCGAACATGGTGTTTCATGTACTGAAAATTAATCTAAGTGTTTCATGTATTTCAAGATCGACATGGTGTTGTGGACAAAGAAAGAATAAATTAGTGATTTTATATAATACAAGCTATATTCAGTGTTGTGTGAAATGAAAAATATCAAATAGTTTAAATAAATTCAAAAAAAAATTCACAAAATATAATTGTATTACATAGATCTTGGACCAATGAGAAACCAGTTTAATTCTGTAGAGAAAGGAATAAGGATGAGGTGATCTATACAGAACTAAGGGAAGACAAAACTCAATGTGAATTGGTGGATCCAATATTGATATAGATGGCCTCATGGGGAACAGCATATTGTGTAAGGTGGTGATTCATAAACTGAGAGTTGGGTTGTATATATAGAAAAAGTGGTTAAAAACTGATATGAATTAGATTTCCAATTATATTATATTTTACCATAAGATGATGTTCTCATAGTTTAAGGTCATGTTGTGTGGACTATAAGGATGTTGAAGTTTTAGGGTTATATAGATTTGAACACCTCCAACTGGGTACGAAAATCTCATGAGTGAATTGTAAGGAACTAAGATCAATTAAAGAAGAATAATTTACCAAGTAAAGGTGGAGGCAATAGTAATCTTGTTGCTGGGGTTGTTATAGGAGATCCAAAAATCACTACATATCCCATATAGTGGGAATCAAGCCACATTTAGTTCATATAAGTTGTTTAATGGTAGAATAAAACCAAAAGGGCGAATAATATTAGTTTATAGTGCAGAGAATCTTAATGTTTAAGGTTATGTGAAAAGGAATATTCCATTTAGTGAAATGTCATGTGGTAAGGATATAAAAAAGGGGGTGTGGTAGTTTGTGAAATATGAAAAGTAATGAGAACACAATGTGAATAGATGGAAAAAGAAACCAAATTCATAAAAACATACTTATGGTATGGGGTTAAAATAGTTTAGGGTGATAATTATTGTACCATGGGGTGACTGATAGTTTAATGTCATGTTTTAAATACTTAAGGTGGTGAGATGATCTATCTAGATAAAGTAGAGAAAATGAGGGTTAAGGGGGTAGATGGGCTTGGTGCTACCATATGTCACCCTATGTACATGAGGAAAACCTTTTAATTTCATGATTCCTGGAACAAAGGTGTTGTGTGGGATTTTTTTTGGCACATAATGTAATACCAACACAATGTGAAAGGAGGGAGAAAGAGTCCTATTGTTTTAGAAACGTCCTCAGAATTGAACACACATAGTTCAAGGTAATGATGCATAGACAAAATAAAATTATCTGAGAATTACTATAATTAATATAATACTAAGAGAGAGGTAGTAAATATAGAGTAAATAGAGAAAAAACACTTGATTTTAATTTAAATTCAATGTCAATATAGAAAACATTATAAGGATAAATTAACTCACTATAGTTATGGAACTTAGATAAAGAGTGAGTCAGTTTATGTGGCACTGGGAGAATGAAAACCCCGATGTGGATTGGAGGTAAATATGATTCGTTAGAGATTATAAAAATAATAAAAATGGTATCTACTATTTAAATTATTACTACCCGGAATTTTACTAAGTTGGTTAAAATCATTCAGTAAGAATGCTAAACATGTAATTTAACCTCATAAATTGAGGATGATACCATGTGGTTTTATGTCATGTATTAATGATGGAAATGGGTGATGTATTTTGTAACTAAGTAAAGGTAACATAAATCTGATGTGAAAAGAGGAGGAAAGGGCCTAGTGACACAAACACATACATAGTGGGGTAGGTATAATGTTTAAGGTCATGACATGTGGAAAAACACACATACTTTAATGCCATGATTTTTGGACCAATATTGGTTCAATGAATTATCCAACTACAGTATATAGAACTAGATGTGAATAAAGGGATAAGGGGAATAGTAGGATCATTTAAAAAATAAATTTTCCTATGAAAGAGACATTCACACAATTTAACGTCATGATGCTTGGAATGTGGGGGTGCTATGTACTTTAAGGTCAGAAAACTAGGACCAAAAGTGACCCATTCCCTTAATCATGATGTGACTAAATAATGTGGTGGAAAAATACACTAAAATTGATTAAACCATATAATATATGATTTTTGTATTAAAAAATGATCAATATAAGATCACCCATGTCATATGAGAGTGAAAAAAGGGGCAAAAGGATTGGTGTCAAAATGACACATCAACCATTAAAAGAATCATGATAAAAGGGATGCATTCGGGGAAAGAACCTAAAAAATGACTTTCATTACCTAAGAGTGAGAAAAAATGAGTGTGGTGGTTCCATGTGTGTTGGATTACACTATAATAATGGATAGGTATAAGAAGTTAATTCGGAATTATAGGATATGAATAAAAAAGGGAGTGATATTTGGTTTGTGGATAATTACTAACCATGCAATTGAAAAATAGGTTCCCCAACCACTTCATCCATGGTTGGGGAAATTAATACTGAGTTAAAACATTGACCATGTTTTCAAGACATACGACCTATTGTATTTTTATTGGAATCTATTCTGGGCATATGCCCTAATTGGGAGGTGGGTAAATTTGGCATTTTGTGATCACCATAGAGATCCCCTTTTAGACATATTGGATGATGGGGATATGAATAAAGGAATACATAATGTACAAAGGTGAACAAAAGGGATATTTGGGTATATTTAAAAACCTTATGTTTCATGCACCAATGTGGTTGAGAACATGAATGAAGTGTGTCAACATAGAAAAGGGATATACTTGTCTCATATGAGAAGATCAATCTCGTTGTCTTGTGAGAGAGAAAAACCCAATGGAAGGGTTTTTATCATCAATATAAAGTGAGAATAATGAGAATCCAATAGTAATGGTGGCCATGGATGGTCCCAATATAGGGGAACTGGGTGCCCTTATGTTGTTGGAAAGAATCAAGCTATAAGAAGTTCTTGATGCATTGTAGTAGGTGACTAGCATAAAAAATGGGCTATCCTCTTAGGAGAGGATAGTGATATAATTATATAGTTAATGAATCATACAAAAATATGTTAGCTATACACTTTTAGGTCATGTATCTAGTGAAAATATATTAGTTCAGTTTAACATCATGTAATTAAGATATTTATCACATAGTTTAACATTATATAGAATAGTCATGAGGGAATATAGTTGAAATTTATGGTTTATATACTAATACCATGTAGTTTTACATTATACAGTGATTATGAAAATTATTATTCACTAGATTTTAAGGTCATGTAGCTTAGAACAAGTCCTGAGATAGTCCAGGAATCATAGTGTTTAAAATAGAATTCAAAGCTATTTTGAGATTATAATGCTACATAGAGGAACTTAGAAGGGGGGAAAGGGGGATGTGTGGTTTAAATTCATGCATCTATGACTAGAAGGGCCCCACTTGGGAATGTGACATGCCTTTATCATAGTGTATAATCAACTACGTAGACCCATAATCCCACATGATCAATTCATGGTGTGGTAAACATGGATTAGAGGCAATATTCCCATGTCACATGAGAGAATATAATAGGGACTCCACTATACCAACATACCCAGTCAGTGTGTGTAGATGCACTAAGGGTTAATGATGTGGGTGTAAAAGTTCTACAAAAAAATATGGTGAAAAGGAATTAAATCATGGAATCTAGGATCATAATCATGGAGAGGGAGACAAATGGATTAAGGATTACTATTTAACTAATTCTAAATGATGGTTCCACTATATCATTTTCAATAATAGGGAAAAATTATGGTAGAATTACAAGAAAGTATTTGAAACAAAATACATATCATGTATTTTATAACAAGTACTTCGTGTCATGTACCCTAGATGAGAGGCACACCTTTGGAGCATTTTTATGTCACTATAGATGAGCGCATCTGAAATGGAGAGTTTCAAAGATTCAAATTGAGGCCGAATTAAAGTATGAGGGTGAAAGAGCATTGTCGCACGCGCTCTCAAAAGAACTTCAAAAGTGAGTTACGTTGGATAAAACTCCAAGCACAACACTCTATGAAGCTAATGTTTAGTTTACTTGGTGTAGCATAGGGGGCTAACCAAGGTCGTCTCTCAAAGGAGGAAGTGAATTAAAACATCTTATTAGAGGTATTCTAAAAATAAAATAAAAGAGAATAAAAACACTACTAGAAAAGGATGGGGGTTGTTTATAGTTTATGAATCTAGAAGAAGTTTGCTGGAAGAAGATTGTATTTTTTTTGTTTTTAGTTTTGAAATGAATTCCGATTAAAATAACACAACAAGAAGATGTTTTTTTTAGAAAATATTTTAAAAGGCGTAATCGATCTAACTCTACCTCTTCATTTACATATTAATCATTATCATTTAAATGAATATCCACTTAATTATGATCCTCTAATTTGTTAACCCTCGAACCCTACAAGAGTTAACTTAACCACAAAGATGGAATTACTTAAACCCTAGGCTAGCTTCGGAACATGCAATCGCAGAACCCTGCTTTGATTGTTGTTCTAAGGTTAGCTTATGGTCAGTGGTTAATTAGAGCACAAATCCATTCTGTAAATGAGGATGAGTTGTGTTTAGGGATTATATTTGAACTCTACAAATTTATCCCAAGTGGTCTTGTATTACCGATTAAGCTCGCACTCTCACAATTTACACAAAATCTCGACCTCGCGTGTTTTTGTATTAATTGTTCAATTGCTTGCATAGTTTCTTAAAATTTAAAAACATAATTCATGGATCATATTAAGTGAATTACATTAGGCTCAATGATTCAAAATAATTAAATGAAGAGGGTAGAAGATAGATCGATCACTAAAAATTACTCTTCCATTGGTGGCGTAATCATCGTAGAAGCGTTTTGCATGTGCAAAGGTTTATAATGGGTATAACCCAATATCGCTTCTACTCAAGAATTCCAGCCCCAAGAGGAAGATTAAGAGAAGAATAAATTTAAATAAAACAGAGGAAAAGAGAAGAAATAAAAGAAGAACAAAGAAGTTTATTACACAAACAAAACAATTACAACATGAAGGAGAGAAGGAGGCTTCGATTAGAGGATCCTTGCTTCAAGAGCTACCTCTCTTACAATGGTTGTAGAATTTGGTTGAAACCAATTCTCCTCTGCCTCAAATCTCCCAATGCACGAACCAGCCTCTCCAAATGAGAAAATCACTAATTTATAGAGTGGAGGGGAGGCTAGGTTTAAAGTGGTTTCAAGTGTGAATGCAAAATCTCGGCCAAATATTTTAATGAAACTTGCACCGCCCATGTGACCTCCAAAACGCGTGAATTGACCGGCCTTCCAGAAGGATGATTTGTGTCACATCCTGTCCCCGAGCTTTCCTCAAAATTTGGGCTCAATCCAAGCCTGTATGTAGAGGATATGGCCCAAATACAGAACCTTCTCCATTCTGGCGAGCCCAGCCCAACTTTGACTTCATGGCCCAATTTCAACAACCAAATTAACTCTTTAGCTTTAGTGTCCTGAAAAAAAGTTGTAGATAATTAAGTTAGAAACACTGTTACAAAATTTCAAATTCAAATAATAAATATAAAAATATTTATCTTTGAAATAATACAGTGCACTATTAAGGGTAAAACTGGAATTTTCACCAAATTTTCAAATGAATGATCAAATCCCAAATATTTTATAAATAAACATATTTAACACAATGTGAGGAAATTATATCATTTATTATCAATAAAATATTCTATAAAATAGTGTTTTATCAACTCCCCCACACTTACCCTTTTGCACACCTGGGCAAAACCTCATATCAAGTAAACATCAATATCAAATCAAAACCAATTTTAAAACACATATCTTTAAGATCAATCAATTTCACACCAATAATAAAAAAGATATCATGCCTCATAAAAAACCTTATTTCAGGTTCTCCATTTATATCATTCAATATATTTCCACTTCATTTATCCACCCATGCACAAAACACTTACCTCGCTTGAATTTTCTCTCATCACTCAAATATCAATTTTTTTGCAATGTCTTTCTCATCCAAACTCATACAAGGGTCACCATAGGCTTGATAGATTCCTACATCGCTACCCGATGTGAGTCAAGGACATATGTTAATCATGAGGACTTTTCAGGGTTGTTCTGTGGCTTTCGGTTGGTAGGATTAAGATGTGAAAAACTCTGAGGCTGAATGAGGAGGGCTTGACTCTTTTAAAGCAAAATTGCATTAATCTAATTTTCACTTAAATATGGTCTTCTCTTCAATCCCCATAGTATCAATTCAGCTCCATCATCATGAAAAGTCATGAAAGGTTTACACCATTCATCATTTCAGCATAAAAAATGTCAATCTTCTAGAACATGATTTTCTTGAAAGCTCCAGATGGGCACAGCTTTCCACCTCAATTAGAAGCTCCAGAAAAGGCACAGCTTCACTTGTCATGAAAGCTCCAGAAAAGGCACAGCTTTCAATATAATGACTTTCTTTAGCAGCAAACACATCTCTTAAGAATTTAATTTTCCACCCAAAGTATCACATAATGTGGTGGCACAACACAAGACAGCTTCCCCCACACTTAAGCTCAACTAGATTATGCAATTTCACTTCAAGAGTTGGTTGGATAGGGAAAATTGGCTTGTAATGTGGCTTATCCTAACAGGCTGTGCATGGCTTCTAAGGGATACAAGGATTAAATATTCAAGGTAGGCCATTATAAAAAAAGGATTATTTGAAATAGGGGTTTTAATACCAAACAAATGCCTCAATCATTTAAACACAAGTACCTCAAACCCTCAAGTTTTGACAGGAATAGATCAAATTCTGGTTAAATCAAGTATGGTTTGGCTCTCTCAAGAAGTGAGGTGAATGTAAAGAATATGAAAATAATGGTTTAGAAGCCTCACAGGAAAGTTATTTCAAATATAAAGACAGTGAGATTGGCATGGGATTCATAATTCAGCGTACTTTGCATGAAATTACTAAATATTTGAACTTGAAACAAAGTCATTTCAGCATTCATTTAAGCTTAGTTTCAAGGGGTAAATTGTTTCACTTATTGATATGGATTTAAAAATGGTGATGAGAATCATTTCAGCTCAAAAGTTTCAAAAACACACAGAAAATTGTAAAATAAACACACAAATTTTAAAAAACACACAATTTTTGTTTTTTGGTTTTTTTTAACAGGAAAACAATTGAAATTACTAAACTAAAAGGTTCCCTCCCCCACACTTAAAATATTGCATTGTCCTCAATGTGAACCCGTGAGATGATATATGCACATGAAATGCAGAATTTTTAAATAGGACAAATAATATAAAAGTGAAAGGGTTAGGAACAGCCTAATGTGATCAAGTGATGATGGGGTCATGCAGTGTGATAAAATCCACTGCATCAGTAGGATGTCCCTCAATGTATCTCTTCAAACGTTGCCCATTGACTGTAAAGCTTCTTCCAGTGTCCTCTTGTGTGATCTCCACTGCACCATAAGGAAAAACATTAGACACAATATAAGGACCTAACCATCTGGAACGCAACTTACCAGGCATCAACTTCAGTCGTGAACTATAGAGAAGGACTTTTTCTCCAATATGAAACTCCCTTTGTTGGATCATTTTGTCATGAGCTGCTTTTGATCTTTCCTTGTAGAGCCTTGAGTTCTCATATGATGACAGGCGAATCTCCTCAAGATCTTGAATTTGCAACTTCCTTTGAATTCCAACTTGGGCCAAATCCATGTTACATTTCTTTATAGCCCAATATGCCTGATGCTCGACTTCCACGGGGAGATGACACGCTTTCCCAAAAACAATCCGAAATGGGGACATACCAATGGGGGTCTTGTATGCTGTCCTATAAGCCCACAATGCATCATCCAAGCGCTTGCTCCAATCCTTCCTATTTGGCTGCACGGTTTTCTCCAAGATTTGTTTCAACTCACGATTTGAAACCTCAGCCTGGCCATTTGTTTGGGGGTGGTATGGTGTTGATGTTTTGTGAGTCACCCCATACTTCCGAAGGAGGGAAGCAAAATTCCTATTGCAAAAGTGTGTCCCTTGGTCACTGATGATGGCCTTTGGTACTCCAAACCTGCAAAAAATCTGTGCTTTGACAAAATCCACAACAACATGAGAATCGTCAGTCCTGGTGTCCTTGGCCTCCACCCATTTACTCACATAATCGACAGCAACAAGGATATACAAGAAAACAAATGAACTAGGAAAAGGTCCCATAAAATCAATTCCCCAAACGTCAAAAATCTCACAGAATAAAATGGGTTGTTGGGGCATCTCGTGTCTTCTTGAAATGTTTCTAGTGTGTTGGCAACGAGAGCATGACTTACAAAATACATGGGAATCATGGAATAAACTAGCCCAATATAATCCTAAGTCTAAAACCTTCCTAGCTGTCCGTTGGGGTCCAAAGTGTCCACCACAAGCAAGTGTATGACAGAAATGCAAAACAGACTCAAACTCATGATCGGGAACACACCTCCTAATGACTTGGTCACTACACATGCGCCAGAGGTATGGATCATCCCACACATAATACCTAGACTCACTTTTTAATTTTTGGACTTGATGCTTCTTCAAATTTACTGGGATTTCAGAGCCAACAATGTAATTAACTAAATCAGCATACCAAGGATGCTTACCTGAGATGGTATAGAGATGCTCATCGGGGAAAGTGTCCCGAAGTGGTACCTGGTCCAAGGTGTCACCCTCTAGTGTGTGAGTAAGCCTACTCATGTGGTCTGCCACCAAATTCTCTGACCCCTTCTTGTCCTTTATCTCAAGGTCAAACTCTTGAAGAAGTAGCATCCAACGGATAAGTCGTGGCTTTGCATCTGGCTTCTTTAGGAGGTACCTCAAAGCTGCATGGTCAGAAAAAACAACTACTTTAGAGCCCAATAAATATGAACGAAATTTATCTAAAGCAAATATAACAGCAAGAAACTCCTTTTCTGTTGTGGTGTAGTTTGATTGGGCTGAATCTAGTGTCCTCGATGCATAGGCGATCACATGTGAACGTCCCTCCACCCTCTGAGATAAGACAGCTCCAACCGCGAAGTTGGAGGCGTCACACATAAGCTCAAAAGGAATCTCCCACCGTGGGGGCTGTATGATCGGTGGAGTGGTCAGACACTTCTTTAGCTCATCAAATGATACCCTGCATGAATCATCAAAATTGAAGTCAATATCTTTTGGAAGCAATCGAGATAAGGGTAGAGCGATCTTACTAAAATCTCTGATGAAGCGTCGATAAAATCCAGCATGTCCAAGGAATGATCGAACATCACGCACACATGAAGGGTAGGGTAAGGATGAAATGATGTCTACCTTAGATCTATCAACCTATATCCCATGTTTTGACACTACATGCCCTAAGACAATGCCATGCTCTACCATGAAATGACACTTTTCAAAGTTCAGGACTAGATTCTTCTCAATACAACGATTCAACACATTTTCCAAACTACTTAGACATTCATCAAATGAAGATCCATACACTGTAAAATCATCCATAAATACCTCCATGCAGGTCTCAATAAAATCAGAAAAAATACTCACCATGAATCTCTGGAAGGTACCTGGGGCATTGCAAAGTCCAAATGGCATCCTCCGATAGGCAAATGTCCCAAAGGGACAGGTGAATGTAGTCTTCTCCTGATCCTCCGGAGCTATAGGAACCTGAAAATATCCAGAAAATCCATCCAAGAAACAATAGTGTGTCTTCCCAGCTAGTCTCTCAAGCATCTGATCAATAAATGGGAGGGGGAAATGATCTTTGTGAGTGGAATGATTTAGTTTCCTATAATCAATACACACGCGCCAACTATTTTGTACCCTCATTGGAACTAACTCATCTTTCTCATTTTTAACAACAGTAACACCACTTTTCTTAGGCACAACCTGAATAGGACTTACCCACTGAGAATCTGAAATGGGATAGATTATACCTACCTCGAGCAATTTTTCAACCTCTTTTTTAACAACCTCCAGAAGGGTTGGATTGAGTCTCCTTTGTGGTTGCCTCACCGGTTTAGCTCCATCTTCCAAAAGAATCCTATGCATGCAAATGGAGGGGCTAATACCTGATATGTCAGCCAAGATCCACCCGATTGCCCTGATGTTCTCCCTCAAAAGATTCAAAAGTTTTTCTTCATGTTCAAAAGAGAGATTGTTAGCAATGATAACAGGTAATTTTTCACCACTTAACAAGTATGAGTATTTGAGATTTGGTGGCAATGGCTTTAGTTCCAGTGATGGTGGCTGCTGAATGGATGGAAGCATGAGTGGCGTAGACATCTGTGCACAATCATACATATCATCTGAATGAGAGAACAATGCATCAAATCCATCAGAAAAATTAGCAGCCATATCATAATCAGAGTATACATGCTCAGAATTCGAATATGATTGGACAAATGAACCAATCCCAAGATCAGAAAGATCATGAATTAAAGGGGATGAAGTAGAATGAGACATCAAGTTGGACCCAATACTCATTATTTCATTAAGAAGTGAATAGTCCCCAAGAGATTGGGAATCAAAAATAGAGGGACTATCACATGGAGACTCAGAATGAGAGAGAAAGAATGCTGAGTGTTCCTCTGGTGGGTACTTCATAGAATCCAGGATTTTAAACCTCACGATTTCATCCCCGAATTACATGGAAAGAGTACCCACATGAACATTGATAATGGTCTTAGCTGTTTTGAGGAAGGGTCTACCAAGAATGATAGGGGCATGAGAACTTACCTGGTCATCTTCCATGTTTAGTACATAGAAATCAGCAGGGAAGATCATGTCCTTTACCTTTACCAACACATCTTCAAGGACACCAGCCGGATATGCTGTAGCTCTATTCGCTAGCTGCACCACTACCCTTGTAGGCTTGAGCTCACCAATCTGCAATGAAGAGAAAACAGAGTGAGGCATCACATTTATTGAAGCTCCTAAATCACAAAGAGCATCAGAGAAGTGAAACTCCCCTATGGTACATGGGATGGTGAATGTCCCGGGATCCTTTCACTTTGTTGGAATTGCTAGAGTTGGTGTAATGAGTGCTGAGACATTCCTTCCAAGGTTGATCCTCTCATTTCCCTTGAGCCCTCTTCGATTGGTACAAAGTTCTTTTAAGAATTTGGCATACCTTGGGATTTGCTTAATGGCTTCGAGTAGAGGAATGTTGATCTCCACACGCTTGAATGTGTCCAAAACCTCCTTTTGCATTGCTTCTTCATCCATCTTCTTGGTTTGAACAACCCTGTTTGGAAAAGGAAGTGGTTTAGGAGGAACATCATCAATCTTTTTCTTACCTTTATCTTTCTCCTTGGATTGTTCATCAGTTGGTATGGAATGTGGCTTCTCTGAAGTTGAGGTGAATCCCGGTGGAATGGTAGGTACAGCTGTATCGTTCATTTGCTTCCCACTTCTCAATGTTATGGCACTAACATTCCCCTTTGGATTTGGAGTGGGTTGGGAAGGTAGATTTCCAGAATTCTTACTTACAAGTTCATGGAGGGCGGTGGAAATCTGGCTCATTTGAGTCTTCAACTCCCTCAGCTCCGAACCTTGACTTTTCAGCTCATTCTGTTGATTAAGAACAATTTGTTTCAAAAGATCATCAGTGTTAGAGTCTACCTTGGGTTGGAGATTCCCTTGTTGCTGACTTGTTGATGTTTGAGCTTCAAATCTCCTTTGGGGTTGTTGGAAACCCTGTTGGTAAGGTGGAGGCTGCTGGAAGTTTTGTTGAAAGGGGGGCCTTTGTTGTTGTCCAGAGCCATACCTCATGTCCAGATGATCTTTCCACCCCTGGTTGAATGTTGGATCGAACTTCTTCTGGGGATATGGTTGTTGCTGCTGCTGCTGATATGGTCTCCCAGGGAACACTGCTGCACAATCTTCTGTTTCTTGGAGTTGTGGGCAACAGTCAGTTGGGTGGCTTGTCTCAGTGAAAATACCACAAGGCCTTGAAGGAAGAGGTAAAGATGTATTTTGTGCCAAAGCAATCTGCCTTACCATAGTTGTCAATTCTTCTAACTTGGTATCAATCAAATGACTCTCAAGAGAAGAAGGACTTACCTGATGTACTCCCCTGACATGTAGTGTACCTCTATCGCCAAATTGTTGGGAGTTTTGGGCCATCTTGTCAATCAATGCACGTGCGGCTATTGGTGTCTTGTCCACCAATTCCCCTCCAGCTGCGGCACCCACCATGCTTCTCTCCATAGCTGTGAGTCCTTCATAGAAGTACTGAATGAGGAGTTGCTCACTGATTTGGTGATGTGGACAGCTTGCACACAACTTCTTGAATCGCTCCCAATACTCATACATGGACTCCCCTTGTGCTTTCTTGATCCCCGAGATCTCCTTACGAATGGAAGTGGTCCTCGATGCTGGAAAAAATCTCTGCATGAAAAGTCGTTTCAAATCGTTCCAACAAGTTACATCTTCAGGTTGTAAATAATACATCCAATCTTTTGCAGCTCCATCAAGTGAGAATGGGAATGCTCTTAGTTTGATTTGATCTTCAGAGACATTTTTAGGTTTTAGGGTTGAGCAAACCACATTAAATTCTTTCAAATGTTTATTTGGATCCTCACCAGAGAGGCCATGAAACTTTGGAAGTAAGTGAATTAACCCTGATTTTAGTTCAAAGTCCGATTCGAGATTTGGGTATGCAATACAATTTGGTTGATAGTTAATATCAGGTGCAGCCAATTCTCTAATGGTTCTATTAAGTTCATTTCCATTATTATCAGCCATTGGTTCCTCTTTTATGTTTGAATTTGAATTGCTTCCAATTTCAATGTTCTGATATTGGAGTAATTCTCCAACTGGTTGAATGTTGAAACTTCCCGTAAACTGAGAATGTCTGATTCGTGCCCTAAGGCTACGTTCAATCTCAGGGTCAAGATCTAAGAGATCTTCGGGATTAGTTCGTGTCATAGATCAAATAAAAATGAAAAGAAAGAAGGTGGACCATAGTAAAATAAAAATGATAAGTTTGAGTTGATGGTCCACAAAGAAGTAGGAGAAAATAAAAGAAGAGGATGAAAAATCAGATTGGGTAAAGAAGGAAGAAAGAAGAGAGGAAAATAATAAAATGTAAAATAAAATAAATACCTCTAGTTGGTTGAAATAATTACTTGCCTCCCCGGCAACGTCGCCAATTTGAAAGAGCGTTGTCGCACGCGCTCTCAAAAGAACTTCAAAAGTGAGTTACGTTGGATAAAACTCCAAGCACAACACTCTATGAAGCTAATGTTTAGTTTACTTGGTGTAGCATAGGGGGCTAACCAAGGTCGTCTCTCAAAGGAGGAAGTGAATTAAAACATCTTATTAGAGGTATTCTAAAAATAAAATAAAAGAGAATAAAAACAATACTAGAAAAGGATGGGGGTTGTTTATAGTTTATGAATCTAGAAGAAGTTTGCTGGAAGAAGATTGTATTTTTTTTGTTTTTAGTTTTGAAATGAATTCCAATTAAAATAACACAACAAGAAGATGTTTTTTTTAGAAAATATTTTAAATGGCGTAATCGATCTAACTCTACCTCTTCATTTACATATTAATCATTATCATTTAAATGAATATCCACTTAATTATGATCCTCTAATTTGTTAACCCTCGAACCCTACAAGAGTTATCTTAACCACAAAGATTGAATTACTTAAACCCTAGGCTAGCTTCGGAACATGCAATCGCAGAACCCTGCTTTGATTGTTGTTCTAAGGTTAGCTTATGGTCAGTGGTTAATTAGATCACAAATCCATTCTGGAAATGAGGATGAGTTGTGTTTAGGGATTATATTTGAACTCTACAAATTTATCCCAAGTGGTCTTGTATTACCGATTAAGCTCGCACTCTCACAATTTACACAAAATCTCGACCTCGCGTGTTTTTGTATTAATTGTTCAATTGCTTGCTTAGTTTCTTAAAATTTAAAAACATAATTCATGGATCATATTAAGTGAATTACAGTAGGCTCAATGATTCAAAATAATTAAATGAAGAGGGAAGAAGATAGATCGATCACTAAAAATTACTCTTCCATTGGTGGCGTAATCATCGTAGAAGCGTTTTGCATGTGCAAAGGTTTATAATGGGTATAACCCAATATCGCTTCTACTCAAGAATTCCAGCCCCAAGAGGAAGATTAAGAGAAGAATAAATTTAAATAAAACAGAGGAAAAGAGAAGAAATAAAAGAAGAACAAATAAGTTTATTACACAAACAAAACAATTACAACATGAAGGAGAGAAGGAGGCTTCGATGAGAGGATCCTTGCTTCAAGAGCTACCTCTCTTACAATGGTTGTAGAATTTGGTTGAAACCAATTCTCCTCTGCCTCCAATCTCCCAATGCACGAACCAGCCTCTCCAAATGAGAAAATCACTAATTTATAGAGTGGAGGGGAGGCTAGGTTTAAAGTGGTTTCAAGTGTGAATGCAAAATCTCGGCCAAATATTTTAATGAAACTTGCACCGCCCATTTGACCTCCAAAACTCGTGAATTGACCGGCCTTCCAGAAGGATGATTTGTGTAACATCCTGTCCCCGAGCTTTCCTCAAAAGTTGGGCTCCATCCAAGCCCGTATGTAGAGGATATGGCCCAAATACAGAACCTTCTCCATTCTGGCGAGCCCAGCCCAACTTTGACTTCATGGCCCAATTTCAACAACCAAATTAACTCTTTAGCTTTAGTGTCCTGAATAAAAGTTGTATATAATTAAGTTAGGAACACTGTTACAAAATTTCAAATTCAAATAATAAATATAAAAATATTTATCTTTGAAATAATACAGTGCACTATTAAGGGTAAAACTGGAATTTTCACCAAATTTTCAAATGAATGATCAAATCCCAAATATTTTATAAATAAACAAATTTAACACAATGTGAGGAAATTATATCATTTATTATCAATAAAATATTCAATAAAATAGTGTTTTATCAGAGGGTGAATAAGGTGGATGTTTGGGTAGATTTCAACACTCTGGGTGTTATTATATCATGCATTCATTAATATTGATGGGGTGTATTAGTGAATGATATTTTAGCCTTCTCTTAATGGAATACATTACCCCAATGTTATGTTAGGATAATAAACATTATAGATGGGTCTGGGTCATCATGAAAAAATGAGTATGAGAAATTATGTTAGAGGTTGGGCCTATGATAAGACATATTTGAATATATATATCCCATGGTAGGAATAAATCCACACATTGTTTTGGGGGAGTTTTAGTAGAAGAATAGAATAAAAAATAGGTTTCCCTCTTGAGTGGGTGAGATAACCAAATTCTATAGTTTACATGTTGTATAGGAATACATGATCTATAAAATTTAAGTTCAAGTAGTTAGGACCATAATTAATAGTTTTATATCATCTGGGGAGGACATTGATCATGTAGTTTAATTTGATATGGGGAGAATGATATGATATATAATTTAACATCATATAGCTTGGATGTTGGTTCTATGTTGTTTGTGGTGTTGCAGCTCAGCCATATTCAAAGTAGTTTTAAGTCATGTAGAATGGAATTTTTCTATGAAATTGATAGTATTATAACTCAGAACGATGTTATAAAGTTTAACATTATGAAACCTAGACATTGGTACCTGATGAAAATGTCATAAAAAATATTTCTGGTAAAATCTTACATTTTTGGGAGGTGTGATATATTTACCATGTATTTTGATCAATGATTTTTCACCATTAGAAAAGTATTTATGAATGGTAAAAGTGACCTCCCACTTGGGTTCTAGTTTCGATGGTTTTCTTCTTGATAATATTTAAATTCTCATGTCCAGTACCAAATCACCTTAGGGGAAGGATCATAGGTTAACCTTCTTATTGAATGATTAGGCCACATGATTCTAATGAGAATTATGGTTGTGTAGGGCTTGGAACATGTTATCATCGAGGTATTCTAGCTTTGAAAGATGGATCTAGGATTATTTTTCTTGAATAAACTAATAATAGATGTATTTTAAGAGTAATGAGAGTATGATCTCAAAAGGTAGCACTACTTATGTTCCATATACCTTCTTGGGAGGAAGTTAGAGTAATCATATGAGACAACCATAAGTCGTTAGAGAGCTTTCTAGGGTATCTCTTCTTATTTCAATTCACCATATTCAAAAATTTAGAGAGGTTCATGTTAAAAACTTAATAATTCCTTTTGATTGTGTGTGATAACAAGATGTATAGTTAGACACGATGTTATAAATGGAATATAAATTATTCAGCTTTATAACTTAGAAATTGGTTCCATTATCCATGAGAGTTGTCTGAGGGATCACAAATTGATAGATGATACAAGATTTTAAAAATATAATCATTGATCTGGTCGTGGACTTTTTGAGGGGGATATCTCCAACCTACTTTGAAAAGAATTTGGTTGCAGTAAGGATGAACTTACACCATTGGGATGTCACTGGAGGGTAGAGACCCATTACATCTATTCCCCATATAGCAAGGGGACAAATATACTATGTTGAATACAGTTTCTCTAGTGGCTAATTTATGTAGTTGGCATGAATCTAGAATGAATGACACGTCCTAGTGAATTACATGTAGTCATGAACCATAGTGAACCAAAAATAGTTCAAACTTTAGATCTGGTGGGATTGATTAAATCTAGAATAATGATTTCTATAAGAACTGAAATTAACCTCTTGCAAAACCTAAGGCATTTCCATTTCTTGGACTTAGTTGAGAAGGATTCCATCAATGATGTGTCAGTTGATAAACCACTATGTGTTAGGGTCATCATAGAGGATGAAATTAATTTCACACTGTAAGATCTTATCATCTCATGGGTTCTCACATGGAAAGGGATAGGCTACAATTTTTGAATTGTGTAGTCACTATTTATTTTCTTGATAACTAGCTAGGAATAACCTTTACAGGAAATTGTAGGACGTCCATATAAAGGGCCAACATGAGACCAATAATGAGGGATTATTACTTGGCCTTATTATTTTTTAATTCTACAGAAAAGAGAAACTAATATGAAATAATGACATTGGGTGAATTATTGAATAAAATCCTAAGTAAAACCCAATTGAGACTTTTTTTGGTGGGGTTTTGAGAGGTACCATTGAAGTGAATATTCCAACATAATTTTTCATGGTTAAAATAAATAATGGATTTATCTAGGATGTCGACGTACAAGGGAAACACCTCAGAGGTTGGGTTTATGGATAAGAGATATTCTAACACCTAAACCTTGACAGCCTTATGAGGAATGAACCAGATTTTAAACAATAAATAGATCAATAACCATCATTCCAATCACCCTATTAACATGGGAATGTTGAAGATGTAATTTAGTGGATAAATATGGGAAACCAACAAGATCAAATGTTTCAATATATAATTTCATTACTTCTATAATTAAAATACCAACGTGAGGTGATTTATATTAATGGGGGAATGTCAAGTCTTAGTGTTGAAAAACATGTGACTAAATTAGTGTATATTATTCTCCATTACTTTAATATTTCTCCATGATAGAATGGAATAGAGGGATCATTCATGGATAGTAATATAAAAGACCAAAGGTTTTATTTAATCATGTATAATTCGAATTGACATATATATAAGTTATTTATTAATGAAACAAATGTAATTTGGAATTTCTAATCACACTAATAGATGGTTCCTTTCCTCATGATATTGGAAAATAGATTAAATTTTATTATTAGGATAGAAAAAATGGTGTATGTAGGTTATATAAACTTGGAGTCCTCCTAAATCATGAAGACTTGGTAGAGGAGGCATTACAATGATATGTGTGTTCTTTTATGGGTAAATCTTGATGCCTCTATACTCGATAATGAAGTAGAATAACATCTTATACGTAATCTTGAATGCACAATTCTAGGAGTTCATCTTTAAATGGTGTTTATAGAGAATGTCAAAAAATTTCTCAATATCCCTAAGAGAGTATTGGAATTAATGATATTTAAACAAAAAGTATTCCACGTACAATTACACTAGTGTTATGAGGAGGGGATTGAAGATATGAGGGATATCCTACTAGCAGGTTTCCCCAACATTCTTCAATCCAAGGGGAATAACTTGAAAGATGAATGTTACTTGAGGTTCCATAAAGTTAATGGGGTTTTTGTCTTCAGAAGCCACCCAGATTTAATTGTATCCTAAATACCCATCTATGAAGAAAAGGTTATAAAATCCTGAAGTTCTATTGACAAAAAATTCCTTGACTAGGATAGTGAAGTCGTCCTTCAGTTAGTAGTTGTTGAGGTCCTAAATTCGATACAAATTTTTTTATGTTTATTCTTCTTCTAGACTGGGATGATGTTGGCTAGTCACATGGGGTACTTGACCTCCATGATGTTGTTGTATTTGATCATATTATCAACTTAGGCCTCAATAATTGTTCCATTTGGGGACACATTTTCCTAGTTAAGGTTTTGAATCCACTGTGGCTGATAGGAAGGCCGAGGTGGTGGATGTTAAAAATTGGTGTTAATCCCTGACATTTCATTTCTATGAAAATATGTAATGGTCCTATTTAAGGAATGAAATGTATTTATATTTCTCATCATGATACATGATAGGATTTATAAATTTTGACCTTACATCATGAGGGAAAGAGAGAGGAGGGGCTTCAATAAACCCTCTACACTAGAAGTATGGGGGCTGGAGAGAGATGAAATTCCTTAGAAGTATGGAACTATGGGGTTTCATCATATATTAATATGGGATAAAATAATTTCTTGTGGGTTCCTACCTGTATGGATCTACACAGACCATGAAAATAGTTTCCATCGATCCAATACTACGTGTCATTTACTAGTGAGGTCCACCCTTAATGTTAAATAAAAATTACTTGATTGATTTAAATGGGTGAAATATGCCCTCTAGAATAAATGGTGATGATTCTGGTTGGTGGCTAAGGTATGAAGCTTCCAGAATTCAATGGGAGTCAGTTTTATGGGCTTTACAGGCACCTATCCTTTATTGGAGTACACAGTGATATGATGGAAATCCTTTTTTAATGGGCATGATTAAATGGTTCCCATTATCCAGAGTCATTGTTTCTTTGAATGTAATTGGATATATGAAACTCTCTTTCAAATCCTCTTAGAGATTCAATAGGGGTATGTGAAATCCCATGAAAATAAAGAATAATAAAATTTCATATTTATTAATATGTGTGAATTAAATATTAATTTTATTTTAAATGGGATGCTATGTTTGATGGCATACCCGATAAAAAACAACTAGTTTCTTTGAAATATTTTATTGCACACAGTACTAAGTCATACTAAACAAGAAAAATATAATGTTATTTTAAATGGTAGTTAATGCCTAGACGTTGTATTAGTGGGAATGAACAGAACTAACTACAATATTATTATACATGTTTGTTAAATTTTTTTACATTTATCCAATAAATGTTAGAGGCCTAAAATGTGAATGAATCAAATTTTATGCACAAATAGTATAATATTCTGTAAAATGCTGATTTACGACATTTTGATAGAGAACCGTCTTTAAATCTAGTTTTGGTCACTTTTATATGTTATATTTTAAAAATAAAAATATACTTTAGATTCGGGATATCAAAATTTACTTTGGGTAAATTTTTGGTATTTTTCAGATAAAATGCATTTTTTAATGAATAGTGAAAATATGGTATTTTAATTCAAAACTACCTTTATTATAATTTATTTATAGTGTTAAATTATATTTTTAATAGGTTATAAAATTTAATTAGATTATATTTTTACCATTTAATCCAATATAGGTCATTGGAAGTAATTTCACTTTGAAATTGGACATAAACAAGGGTCAATCTTTTGATATATATTATTTTTTAAAAACATGCTTTTGTTTTGACAATGGGAATTATTTTTAAAAATAATTAATCCAATTTCTATGTTTTGAATTTGGTAAAATAGACATTATTTTTAAATTAAAATATCTAATATATATTAGGATTAATTTTTTTTTTATTTTTTGGAAAAACATCAATTTTTGATGAATAGTGAAAACACTGAGTAGTAGCTAAAAAATGACATTTTCATTTAAAGGATATTTTACCGCTTCTATGAATTTAATTTCAAAATTATGAAATACAAGGTTGCTATTAGTAAGTAAAATGTGTTTCAATAAGATGAAAATATTTTTTGGAGAATAGTAAATTTCGACTTTTATTTACCGCGAATAATGGTAAATAGGGTAATTCAAGGTAAAAATAATATTATAATAATATTTTTTTACCCTAAAATTTGTCATAATCCTGTTGGTTTATATATTTATGACCATGGGCATCCTTGGGTCGATTTTGGGACCCCATGGAGCCACTTAAGAGGGATAATGACACTTTATATTAATTAATTTAAAGTAAAGAAAAAAATGGCATAAACATATATCTTTTAATAAATAAATTTTTACATGGAGTTAATTAAGTTATCTCCTAGACTATAAATATTCATTATAAAGATAAAAGGATTTACTATATCATTTTATTTATTTTTTAATTTTTAGACATCATAAAAAAAGTATTTATTACACAATAATGATGAAGTGTTTACCTCATTAATGAATGATTCAAACAAATAAGATTATAAAGATTAAAACAATATCCAAAACCTATCCAATTATTATTGGATGATTTTATTTAGAACATGAGTCAGCTTATCTTCAAATTTAATGAGTTTTAGACCTTTAGAAACTGAAAATCATTATATAAAAAAATAACATTTTCAAAACATTCCTAAAGAGACCATCCTCCCCCTTATAAAAAGCCCTCACCTCTAACTCATTACTCACACCTCTCAAGACCCTTGGATCAACCAAAATCTTCTCAATTAAGCACCCTAAATCACTCTATTCCACCTAAAATCCTTAACTTAGGTAGAAGGCACTTCAAGAAATATTTTTGGTTCAAACCAAATGGAGTTACACAATTTAAAGGAGATTAAAAAATGATCGAGTGAAGTCGGACATGAGGTAATAGACTTCGTATCAATATCCTTTCATTGAGGAATATTTATACACAAATTTCTTTTATATGGTGTATGAAACCCTTTTAATTTTCATTTCATTCAAAGGGAATATTTTTCTACGAAGTGTTCTACTAAACGAAAAAAGGAATGTTTTTAACGTTTATGGCGACAATGAACTCTCTGCCATTGTAATCGTTAGTTGGATTATTCTATAAGCCTTAATGTTTTTAAAATGAAAAAGAAACCCCTATTTTTATTCTTGGCTGTTTTGGTATTGAATATGGTTTTTGAGATTGATTTATTATTTCAATATATTGAAATAATTTATTTTGATTTTAAATGAAATGTTATTAGTGAAATATTTATATTTTCAATATTTTATGTGTTATGATTTTATAATGGTACTTGGACATTTTATGGGTGGTTATATGATAACCCAAATGACGGGTGGTTCCATGATAAACCAAGATGGGTGGTTACATTATAACATACAATTCATTGGGTATGGAAGTTGGCCGTATGGCTATTCCAAATAGTGATATGTGTGGAAGTCAACCGTATAGTTATTCCATTTATGTATATTTATGTCCCAAGTTACTTTTATATGTTATGTGTTCTGTATATGGGTTTTATGGTAATATTTTGGTTACAAAATGGTAATAAATTATCCTCTATTAAGTGAAGAGTATTTACTACTTCATAAAGTATAAATTATTACTTATGATAAGGTACTCATGGTTTCCTTGTTGTTTTGAAAAACTAACCATTTTCATTATTTTTGTATCCCTTTCTGAGCATTTTTATGCTCATCCCAAGTTTTTGAAATGTTTTTCATATGAAAAAAAGTGGAATAGGGTCATGGATGGGATCAAGGAAACGTCATACTGTCTAAAATGAGGAACTAGAGAGAACAATTTTTTTCAAAGAGTTTTTTATTTTATAAAAAAATGGATACTGAGTATGAGTTTCTACATATAATATTTTTTTGAAAAGGTTGGAGCCGAAGCCTCATTTTATTATTAATGAAAATTCCTCTTTTGACTGGGTAGAGGGAGACTCATTACATAGCACGAAGGCCCAAGGCCAAGTGGCCAGAACACAAGGCTTGAAATCCCATTTTTTGGCTCAAAGGACCCTTCAGTGAACAGTACTACTACAATACCCGGGCTAATATAGTTCCTATTACAGTACCTCCTCCACTACAGATTCTGCTATAGTACCTCCACCGCTATAGTTTATGCTATAGTACCCCCCAAAATTGGTTCTCTACCCGGATTTGATCCTCGGTCTTTTGGATTCTAACCAGGAGCCTGTACCACTTGGGTACACGCTCATTGGTAGTGTCTATATGTAATATTCAAGTTGTTTGGTTTATTTTATGACCTAATTCTCTAAAGCTCTAAATATAAAAAGATTCTCACTGTGAATTATTAACTTAATTCAAGATAATGTACTGTTTAAGGCTGGGTCGTTATAGTTTGTATCAGAGGTCGGTTTAGAAAAATTTAGGAGTTAGGGTATTGTTAAATTAACACCCATAAATTAATTTATGTTAAAATTTTAATAATATATAATTTATAGATTACCATGTTGCTTTGCCTAATATATTTCTATTTTTAGAATGGTTTTACACAGAGGAAACATGGAAGCTATGATGGGACAACATTACGAGAAAGATAACCTTCCAAATCCGCAACCTGAGATGGTTGGAATCAGAACTGAAAAAATTGTTGCATTGATGGAACAATTGACTCAGGATATAAATGGTGGTGGTATCCATGAACGAGATCTTCCAGACCAACCACAGAGGAACATGCTGGTAGTGGATCATTTCATGAGGCAACATCCCCCATCATTATGAGGATCATCTAACCCTGTGCTAGCTGAAGGGTGGATTAAAGCCCTAGAAAAGATTTTTGATGTCATGGGGGGTGTTTACAACATCAAAAGGTTAGTATTGCTATTTACCATTTTGAAGGCGAAGCCGATCAATGGTGGTCAACGGTGAAAAATATCAAGTATAATGAGGAGATTTATGCTCTTGATTAGGATGAATTCAAATGTATATTTATTGAGAAATATTTTCCTAAGGTGGTTCGTCTTAGGATGGGAAAAAAATTATTATAATTGAGGCAAGAGGATGACTCAGTGGATGATTATGAAGAAAAATTTACTTGACTGGCGATGTATGCTCAATATTTCATCTGAGATTTTGATATTAAAATAAATCTATTTTATTGAGGACTGAAACCATGATATCGAAGAGAATTAGCCTCTCATGGATTCAAAAGCTATAAGAAACATGTCAGATGATCAGAGAAGCTAGAAATGAAGTTTTATGATGATTAGGTGTTCCAAGAGAGTAAATAAAAGAAGAGGTCTAGTTGGAAAGAAAAGGGAAAGAATTTATCAATGAATCCTGGAGTTAAGAAAATTAAATATCCATCTTGTGAGAAATGTGGTAAAAACCATTCTGGAGAATATTTATCAATGTCTGGAAAGTTCTTCTAGTGTGGTAAGTCTGGTCATATTGCTCGTAACTGTGAAGAATATGATCATGCAGGCAATGAGAAGCCAACAATATGATATTTTAAGTGCAATGAAATGGGTCATTATAGAAATGAGTGTCCAATGAAGAACTCGACTGAGGGAAAGCAGCCAAACTACTAGCAGAAAGGGGTGGTGAAATCCTTTGCAACTGCTTCAACAGATTTTGGTCCATTAAATGAAGTAGTATCAGGTATACAGTTTGTTTGTTCAGATTATGCCAATGTGTTGTTTGATTTAGGGTCTACACATTTTTTCATTTCTATGAAGTTTTCTAGTAAATTGGGAATTCCATCTTAAAATGAGAATCCTGAACTTATGGTAAAAACACCTGGAGAAAATGTTGAGAGAAAAAGAAATTATAAGAACCTTCTTGTCCTTGTGTGTAGAAATAATCTTCTTGCAAATCTTATTGTTTTGCCTCAAGTAGAGTTTGATGTAATTTTGGGCATGGATTGTCATTCCATTTATCATGCTAAGATTGACAATAGAGATAAGGTGGTTTATTTTTAGAAATAATATTTATTTGTGTACAAGAATGAAAACATACTTTTGATAACATATCATGAAGCTGAGAAACTAGTAAAATATGGAAATGAATTTCACCTTGCACATATTGTTGAAAACAAAGGAACTATTTTAATTAATGACATGCTTGTGGTAAATTATTATCTTGAGTTTTTTTCATGATGAGTTTCCTAGTATAATACTTGATCGAGAAGTTGAATTTACTGTTGACTTAGTTCCTGATGAAAATCCAATTTCGAAACCTCCTTATCGAATGTCTCAAATTGAACGTTTATATTTTAAGAAGCAATTTCAGGAGATATTAGATAAATGTTTCATTCGACCTACCACATCACTATGGGGTGATCTTGTATTTCTTGTTAAAAATAATGATGGTTCAATGATAATTTTCATTGATTATAGAGCATTGAATAACATCACTATTAAGAATAAGTATCCTTTGCCTCATATCGATGATTGGTTTGATCAGATCTAGGGAGCTTAGTATTTTTCCAAGATTGACTTGAGTTTGGGGTACCATTAGTTGAATGTAAAGTAATCATACATTCCAAAGACCGTGTTTCATACTAGATATGGCCATTATAAATGTGTAGTTATGCCTTTTGGGTTAACCAGTGTACCTGTTATATTCATGGAACATATGAATAAAATTTTCCGTGAGTTCTTGGATAAGTTTGTGGTTGTGTTCATTGATGATATTTTGGTTTATTCAAAAATTATAAAGTAACATGAAATTCATTTAAGGGTTGTCTTTAAAACCATAAAAGAAAAGAAACTGTATTAAAAATTCAGCAAGTGTGAGTTTTGGTTATGTAATTTGTTTCCCTTGGTAACATTGTTTCAAAAAATGGAATAACTGTTGATCCAGCTAAAACAAAATTTGTTTTAGAATGGCCAAGAACCATATATATAATTGAGATCTATAGTTTTCATGGTTTAGTAGGTTATTACTGTAGGTTTGTTGAAATGTTTTCATGGTTATCTAGCCCAATTAATAAGTTAACTCGAACTGGTGTTAAGTCCATTTGGACAATAAAATGTGATGATATTTTTCATGAATTTAAAATAAGATTTATGAATGCTCTAGTTTTGGAACTGCCTTCCAAAAATGGTGAGTTTGTTATCTATAGTGATGCTTCGTTGAAAGGACTTGGATGTGTCCTTATGAAAAATGATCAGGTAATTGCTTACGTTTCACTTCATTTGAAACCTCATGAGTTAAATTACCCTACACTTGATATGTAATTATCTACTGTTGTTTTTGCTTTAAAAATTGGAGGCATCATCTATATGGAGTAAAGTGTGAAATATACATTGTTATAAAAAAATTTGATGTATATATTCACTCATAAATAATTAAACATGAGACAGAGGAGATGGTTGAAAATAATCAAGAATTATGATTGCATGATTCATTACCGCCCGAGATAAGAAAATAATGTGGGTGATGATTTGAATCGAAATAGTAATGGTTCAGGAACATTTTTTCATTTGGAACAAGATCCTTTGATTAAATACTTCATGGTATTTGACATAGAAGTTGTTGGTGCAGGAAATTCCTCTGTTTTGTTTTTGGTTTCAGTGAAATCATCTCTATCAGACAGAATACAACAAGTACGGAAAGAACATAGTGAGTTGCAAAAAAAGGTAGAGTTGGTTCAGTTGGGTAAGTTTCCTAAATTTAACCTCGATAATGATTATATTTTGACGTTTGGGAAGAGATTGTGTGTGACTTGTTATTAACTATTGAAGAACGATTTATTATGTGAAGATCATAGTTCTCCGTTTTCAATTCATCCTGGTAGTAATAAGATGTACAAAGATCTTCAGGAGTAATACTTGTGGGACAAAATGAAGAGAGATATTGCTGAATTTACTATGAAGTGTTTTACTTTTAAACATGTTAAAACAGAGTGGAAGTTACTAAAAGGGATGCTTTAGTCTTTATCGGTTCCAAAGTGAATATGGGAAAATATTTCCATGGACTTTGTTGTGGGATTACCAAAGACATCTTGAGGTAATAATGCGATCTAGGTTATTGTTTATCGATTGAATAAATCTTCTCATTTCCTTTATATTCGAGATAAATTATCTCTAGATAAACTTTATTAGTTTTATGTTAAATAGATATTCAGGTTTCATGGAGTTTCTCTCTCTATTGTATATGATCATGATCACAGTTTTACTTCAAAATTTTGGAATGGCCTTTAGAAGTCATCAGGTAATGAATTAAATTTCAGTACAAATTTTCATCCTCAATTAGATGGGTAGTCAGAACGAACAATTCAGACCTTGTAGAATATGTTACTTTATTTCTTGATGGATTAATATAGAAGTTGGTACCAACATCTTTCTTTGGTTGAATTTTTTTATAATAAAATTTTTCACTGCGGTATACAGATGGATCCATTTGAATAATTATGTAAGAAGCAGTGTCAAACATAATCTTTTTAGGATAATATAGGTGAATGGAATTATATGGGGCCATAATTGGTAGAAGAGATGGAAGAAAAAGTTTAGTTGATTCAGAAGAACTTGAGAATAGCTCAAAGCAGGCATAAAAATTATGCTGATAACTGGAGGAAGAACCTTTCTTTTGAGGTAAGTGATCATGTCATTCTGAAATTTTCTCCATGGAAAAGCGTGATGCATTTTAGCAAGAAGGGAATGTTGAGTCTGAAGGTCATTGTAACTTATGAAATCTTCAAGAAAGTTGGATCAGTAACATACATAGTGGATTTACCTCCATTTTTATCCCAAGTACAATTTTTTTTAATGTTTCAATTTTGAGGAAGTATAAGCCAAATCCATCTCATGTTTTAATCCCATAAGTAGTTAAGTTGGAAGATAATCTCTCTTATGCAGAATAACGAGTCTAGATTCTTGAATAAAGAGAGAAAGTGTTGTAAAATAAGGTAATTAATCAGGTAAAGGTATTGTGGAAAAACCATATGGCTCAAGAGGCAATGTGGGAATCTGAAAATTCTATGAAGGATAAATACACCCACTTATTGAATAAGTGAATAAAATTGCGAGGACACAATTTCCAAAAGGGGGGAAGGATGTAACATCCCAAGTAAATAAAGATTAATAAATTTTCATATTTTTTAATATTTTTTATTTAAATATTAATTTTACTTGAAAGGGGATTCTATGTTCATGGGCGTACCCAATATAAAACAACGGATTTCATTAAAATCTTATGTTGCACCCAATGCTGAGTCATACTGAAAAATAATAATATTATATTATATTAAATGGTTGTTAATGCCTATCTATTGTATTCGCGGGAATGAATATAAATAACTACAATATTATTAATCATGTTTGTTAAATGTTTTTACATTTATCTAATAAAAGTTAGACGCTTAAAATGTGAATGAATCTAATTTTAAGCACAAATAGTCTAATATTATTTAAAAGGTTGATTTATTTCCTTTTGATGGAGAACCCTCTTTAAATCTAGTTTTGGTCACTTTTATATGTCCTATTTGGAAAAATAAAATTCTTCTATATATTCGGGGGATCAAAATTTACTTTGGGTAAATTTTTGGTATTTTTCTATAAAAAATAATTTTTTAATTAATAGCGAAAAACACTATATATTAATTCAAAACTGCCTTTTAATCTAATTTATTTATATGATTAGATTATATTTTTAATTTGTTTTAAAATGTAATTTGATTATATTTTTACCATTTCATTCAATGTTGGTCATTGGAAGTAATTTCACTTTGAAATTGGACATAAAAAGTGTCAATATTTTGATAGTTATTATTTATCAAAAACATGATTTTCTGTTTTGACAACGGAAATTAATTTTAAAATTAATTAATCAAACTTCTATGTTTTCAATTTGGTATAACAGAAAACATTTTTAAATTCAAAATATCAAATATATCTTAGAATGAATGTTTTGTATTTTTCTGAAAAACATCCATTTTTGATGAATAGTGTAAACACTGAGTAGAAGTAAAAAAATAGACTTTTTCATTTAAATGAAATTTTACTACTTCTGTAAATTTAATTTTGAAAATCCGACATAAATGGTTGTTATTAGTAAGTTAAATGTGGTTCAATAGGATGATTTTTTTTGGTTAATGGTAACTATTAACTGTTTTTTACCGCTGTTATAGGTAAATAGGGTAATTCAAGGTAAAAATAATATTATAATAATATTAATTTACCCAAACATGTTATCTAATCCTATTGGTTGATACATTTACGACCATGGGAATCCTTGTGTCGATTTTGGGACCCCATGGAGCCACTTAAAATTAATATTGACACTTTATATTTATTAATTTAATGTAAAGGCAAAAATGACATAAACATATTACTTTTAGTAAATAAATTTTTACATGGGATTATATAAGTTATCTCCTAGATATAAATATTCATTATAAATATAAAAATATTTCCTATATATTTTTATTTTTTTATAAATTTTAGACATTAAATAAATACAATTATTTATGACACAATAATGATGCAGTGTTTACCTCATTAATGAAAGTTTTAAATAAATAAGATTATAAAGATTAAAGAAATAAATAAAACCTATACAATTCTTCTTGGATGATTTTATTCATATCATGAGTCATATTATCTTCAAATTTAATGAGTTTTGGACTTTTAGAAACCAAAAATCCATACATAATAAAATATTTTTTTTAAACTTTCCTAAAGAGCCTCTCCTCCCCTTTATAAAAGCCCTCAACTCTAACACATTACTCACACCTATCAACCCCTTGGCTCGTCCAGAATCAACCAAATTAAGCTCCATACATCCCTCTCTTCCACCTAGAGCCCTTACCTTATGCAGAAGGCACTTCAAGAAAACCTTTTGGTTTAAACCAAAGAGAGTTACTCAATTTAAAAGAGATCAAAGAACGATAGAGTCAAGTCAGACAAGATGTAAGGGACTTCAACTCAATATCCTTTCATTGAGGAATATTTATACACAAATTTATTTTATATGGTGTATAAACCCCTTTGAATTTTCATTTCATTCAAATGAAGTATTTTTCTATGAATAGTTTTACAAAATGACAAAAAAATGATTTTAATGTTTGCGGCGACAATGACCTCTCTGCCGCTGTAATTTTTAGTTGGTTTCCTCTAGAAGACTTAATGATTTTCTAAATAAAAATAAACCCCTTATTCTATTTTTCAGGTGTTTTTGTATAGAAAATTGGTTTTGAGATCGAATTATTATTTGAATATCATGAAATTATTTATTTTAATTTTAAATGACATTTTATTTGTGAAATATATACATTTTCAATATTTTATGTGTTATGATTTTATAATGGTACATGGAAATTTGATGGGTGGTTACATGATAAACCAAATGATGGGTGGTGCTGTGATAAACCAGGATGGTTTATCACATTATAAACTCCAATGCATTGGGTATGGAAGTCATCCATATAGCTATTACATTTAGTGATATGTGTGGAAGTTGACCGTATGGTTATTCCATTTAAGTATTTTTATGTCTCAAGTAATTTTTATATGTCATGTGTCATTTATATGGGTTTTATGGTAATAATTTGGTTACAAAAAGGTAAGTAATGATCTTTTATTTAGTAAAGAGTATTTACTACTTCATAAAGGTGAAATGTTTTACTTTTGATAAGGTATTCATGGTTTACTTATTGTTTTGAAAAACTAACAGTTTTCCTTCTTTGTGTATCCCTTACTTTGATTTTTATGCTCATACCATGTTTGGGAAATGTTTTTCATAGTAAATAAAGTGGAATAGGTTCAAGGATGGGATGAAAGAAAAAGTCATGTTGTCTAAAACATGGAAGTAGACATGAATCTTTTTTTCAAAGATTTTTTATTTTATAAAAAAATATATACTGAGTAGAAGTGTCTACATGTAATATTAAAGTTGTTTGGTTTAAGTCATGACATAATTCTATAAATCTCTAAACCTAAAAATATCCTCAATGTGAATTATTAACTTAATTAAATATTAGGTAATGTTTAATGTTGTGTCCTTATAGGGTAGATTTCAGGTCATTGAGAACATTAACATTCTCTAATTCATAAACCTAGGGCCATTTCCCTTTCCTCTTGTAATACACAACATCTTGGTATTAGTCCTTGTAGGAGTCAAAGGGGGAGATGTCACTATGGATCATCCTTACTTTACCATTATGGGAGTCACTGACATAATGATGATAAAAAGAGGGGACTTCCACATGTTGGTGGTGCAATGTCCTTCCCAATAAATAATTATTGGTATTCTCTTATAAGATGATCATGAATTTGATATTCGATACCAAATAATCGAATTATTTCATCAACTAAATATTTACATACTACCTTTATTCTCTCCTATCATAATCCTATATTATCAGGATGTATGGGGTTAAATAAACCATATTAAACCCTAGTTGGTGTAGTAAATGCATTGGAATTTGGTTGATCCTATAGACTGTTTCCACTAAGAATTTATGAACTCTACACCATTAAGTAGTACTAAGACATATAAAGGGTGGATGTGACCCATAATATTGGAGAATTCATACAAACTATAGAATTATATGATGGAATGATAATCATAATTCTTGAATTACTCTGCACGGTCATCTTGAAGAGTGGATACCTTAGTTTAAAAACATAAACGGCAGTTTAGAGCTTCAATAAAGGGCTATAAAAACACTTTTCATAGGTTTAGATCTTCAAAAATTGATATTTTTGTTATAATACCAATGAGTTTCTTGATCACATCATATTTCTAAGATAGGGGATTGTTCTAACACCGTAGGGTTCATTCCTTAGTAAAAATCATGGTGGGTGCAACCGGTTTAGGAGATTGGGATTAACATGTCATTGATGTATCTTTCGGTTAACTGAATGAATGAGGTGATCTGTTGGTGGGTGTGTACAATAATTTGATGTATGGGTTGATACTTAAATGGAAGTGGTTGGGACAAACATTAAACAATTCATATAAGTTATAGAGCAACATTTGAAGATGCTTACTTTAATGGATACACCTACTGAGACTTGAGAAACACTTGTATTTTACTCTCAGAAACATAGAACATGATTTTAAAGATATCACATTGAACATTGTTCTTTCTAGAATGGAATTTCCATTTTCCTTGATAGCATTTATAGGAATTTCATGAAATAGCTAGTTGACTTTCTTCATCACCATAATTTGAACATTAGTCTACCAATATGATGTCATTGATGACGGTATATTATTTCCCTTCATTTGAGGATTCCTCTAGTATTTAATGGGTCATGTTACCTCCTCCAAATAGGGGGGGGGGGTAATGAAGTCCATAATGAGAAAAATTAACTTTGGAAATGGAAAATACTCTTGATTATCCTTGGATAGTTAACACTAGATCTTCTAAATTTTGTAAGTTTAAGAAGATATTGAGACCATATAGAGGGTGATCTATCCATGGGAAGTGTTATTTAGTTCATATTTTATTGGATAATCTGATTGGATATAATAAATTACTTTAGTCTATCAATTCATCAAACTTCTGTTCATCTTTATTAGAGATATTTTTTTCATTCCTTAACATACTCATCATCATTGAGGGGTTCAAGAAACATATCAATCCTATGTCGGAGGATCATCCAACTCCATTATTCAATGTTTACCTTAGTTTTATAGCCAATCATTGAATACAAAATAGTCTTTTATGGTGTTCCTATGTATTCTATGGTAGGGATAATAGTTAATCCAGTTCTACTAAATTTCTTGTGGATTCTATATTTCTAAAAATTTGAGTAGGTTCTTATATAGAGTATAATGGAAAAAATCCATAACAAAATTGTCCTTGAAGGAATTGGCACTATTATTTTATTTTTAAAATGAAATATTAGGAGCATAACCCTAATGGGGGCCCTGGGAAACATTCTTGTAGCGAGGTTGTACCTGACTAGGCCTGTTTTTTGGGGTTACCTAAGTTCAAATCAACAGAGGTGATAGAATTTATATGAGAAAAAAATCCACTCTCATTGTCCACTATTATTATTAAGGAGGAGTTAATGGGAATGATAATTTCTTGGTCTCTCACATGGATTCAGAAAGGCATTTTGATCTCAATTTGAATTCCGAGATTTAGCCAAGAAATTTCAGGGAAATGGGGGTTGGGATGAGCTCATCATAATCATTCTCCATGATGATTCCCAAATACTATTTTAGTGAAGCTTAAAATCAAGTGATAATATATGTCCCTTAAATTGGGAAATGAAGTCATAAATATATTTCTTATCCCGCTACTCTTACTTGGAGTGGTTAGTGACACTAGTCCTGTGAAAGGTTGAGCTGAACCGATAGAGTAATTATTGATTAAGATCCTACCAACTAGGGATAGATCATAGCGATATCTAGTTGTACAATAGAACGTTCAGTCGTTCCATGTCCTTGATAAAAACACTGAATCTTGGAGGACACTGATTTATCTAGAGTTCGTAACATTGGGACACACTATGTGGAAAAGTGGGAAAGGTCTTTCTCAAGGTCAATTGTTCCATTGAAGGAGGAAAATATTGGGTCTCCAAATTTTGGGGATGGAGGAGTATGATTCCGCAATGCTGAATAAAACTTATTACCTAGTTAAAATAAGTCTTACTATGTATTAATGTCTTCTATGTTTGTGGTAAGTGACCTAATCACTTCATCTTGGGGGTATCTGTATGTGTCTTCTCCCTAACTGGTCAGATGGCTCATGAGGTAGTGTGGCCATGATTTAGAGGTGGTATGTCACATGGATCCACTTGAGAAGGAAACATGAGATACACTAGTCTATGAATAGGATGAGTATAGGCCCTAGCCATAATTCTTGATAGAAAGGTGGAATAACCTTTTTAGAAATGAGAATGTTTTAGACCACAAGATCCATAAATATATTAGATATTTTGGATTCCACTTTAGTTTCCTATAAAGTTTTAGAGGGACCAAAGGGTTTTTCAATTATTTACCTTTATCAATGTGTTGGTGAATGACTGTGAGTACCTCATTAGCACTTCAAATTTCCTTACCTATCTATATTATCATTTATAAAAACCTTTTATAAGTTCCACCTAATACTATCAATATTACATAGGTGAATCATTATCTTAAAACTCCTTTTAATCATTATCACAATCCTATTCTTTCATGTGATTTAATGTGACAACATTCCTCATTATGGTGGTTGGTTTTAAAGAACTGCCAACATTTCTTGATAAAACTAATTGGGAGGTCTATTATCATCATAATAGAGGACTCAATTGAAGGGAATCACATTTCCCACAACCCCTGATCTATTAATGAGGATATTCCTCTTCTATAATTCAACATAACATAGTGAGGATCTTGATACATTTCTAATGGAATATATGGAAGTACCTGTATGAACTTGGATCCTGAGATACTAGGAGAACATTAATGTTGATTTTTTGAAGCTAGTAAAAGAGGGTGTGATGGTTCTTGAAGATTCTCTATTAAGACATATGATGGTCTAAAATATGTTTAAAATTATTCCATAAGTTCAAATGTAGTCATGGAACATGATCCTCAACAGCATATTTGATATTAGAAAGTGTGGGGATTCATGTGGCTAATACAAAATTGGTAACTGGTCAGTAGTCATTATTTGTCACATGAATTATTCCCTATGCTCTTGATCCAAGGTGATAATTCTCTTGATAAACCCAGGCTCCCAAATGAGAAAACCAGGATGATGAGGGATTAAGTGACATAGACCTATTATTCTATTCGTTTTTTGGTAGAAGAGGCATCACATGTGTCACCCTTCCCAGATGTAAGGGAGTTTCCTCTAGAGGTGGTTCAAGCTTCATGACCATATAAATATAGGATAGGGAGTATATGAACTCTTGTTGGTGAGGGTATAGTGACCCATAATTTTTATACATAGATATCAAATCTTAATTGATGAATAATTATTACATAACATAAAGATCCACACCCTAATCATACATATATATTTACTTTATAAACATAGAAACATAAACAATTATTTTATAAAGGATCTATATCATCTTCCACTAAGTTCATCAAAACAATAAACCTTATAAGAAATATCACACATTATGACTTGGGGGAAAAACACAAGAACAACTAAGTTCAGATGATCAGAAAGGGTAAACTAGGGAGATATCATTGATCACTTGATCATAACATGAACATTAGGGTATGAGAACATGAGAATGATATTTGAAAATCATAAATTTCATATCATAAATAATAATATCGAGTCATGGAATAATTATTTTAGTTCATAATACATGAATCATAAAGGAATAAAACAAATAAGACATGGAATCGTAACACTGGAATAAGACATAGAATTTTGGCACACACATAATCACATAAAATAATTTCGTTAGTATCCAAATATCATTTCCATGACTATGATAGCGGTTTGGTTTTAATCCCCAAACCATAATAGTAGTCAATTTTCACACCCAAGACTATCATATTTGACAAATTCCATTACATAACTGGGATCACTCCCAATTCCAATCTTGTTTAACTCATGAGATATTAATCATTACCCAATAAATTGGAGGGAGATATAAGTCCCACCCATCACATAATGAAAATAATACGTATGTGTTCCACAAGACAATTAAAAAATCATCATATTATATCCCAAGAAAATAAATGGTTTTCATAAATACTTCATCATAGCATAACCCATGGAAAAATAATAGGTTTCATAAACATTTCATCATTTCCTTATAGCATAACCTATGGAAAAGAAAATGGTTTCATAAAAATACTATCATCATAAACCTAAAACATATAGAGAAATAATAATTGTGGTATCCTTGTATCTTATCCTTATTATAGCATAAGTGAAATCAAGGGTTATTATCTTTTATGAATATATTTACCATTAAAATGTCATTAAAAATTTAATGACGAAAATATCCATTTCACATTGAAATAAGAATTTTTAAAATTAAAAACTTCCCTAATATTGAGAAAAAAATTTTATTTGAAAATAAACTTAGAAAATTGTAATGTAAGACTCAAATAATTGATCATTCCTAACATCATGAAAATATATTCATGCCTTATATGTTAAAATAAAACAGTCCTTTCACAATTTTATAGAAATGTTAAAAAGTACCTCATTCGGAAAATGAAAGGAATATAACTTTTAAAAAATTTTGTAAAAATTATATAATGGGTAAAAATGAATTTAAAAAATCATAATGGAATATTAAATAAAATTTTAAAACATTTTTAGAAAATAAGTATAAGGAAGAAAATTCTTTTTGAACTCAAGAGAGAAATAAAGTTGATTTTCACTAAAAAAATATTTTTTGTATGATGAGAAATTAAGGTGAGTAAAATAAAAATAAAACATTTATTTTCAATAAATAACTACAATATAAGAAAATTAATGATTTTATTGATAATTATATGATAATATTTCTTCATTGTAAACATAATCATAAATAATCTTGATAAAAATCAGATTATAACATAAAACCCTTACTACGTGTGTTACATTTAAATCTATCCCCAAGAAAGAAATAACCATATATGGATATTTAAATTATTATAAATTTCATAATGATAATCATAAAATATTTTCATGGGAATTATATACACCACATAAAAGAAACAAGTGGTGAATAGGGCATGTGTCTCATAGAAATAAAAGTGAGATGAAAATCCCATACTTCAAATCTAACTTCCTTTGTACACATTGGAACCTCCTATATAATAAATATATATTTATTATAAATATATTAAATAAAAAAACTAATATATATAATACAATATATTATTTAATTATAACTTTTTATCACACATTTGTTAACACTTATTTATTAAAATTACTATTTTGGGTGATATATTCTTTGTTTATCATGTATGTTTTGGTTCAGTGGTTTTGTTATTTTTATTATTATCATGGTTAAATAACATAAATAATTTTAATAATGATATAAATATCATATATATTAATTATATACATTTTACATTCATTCATAAAATATAGATATAAATAAATGAATTACACCGTTCATGGAGACGGTAGGTCGTACATACACATAAACACGATTTCCATTTCCCAACGGATGGAATAAAGGTAAATAATAAATCAAAATTAAAAAAATCATTATTATATAACATATATCGTATATATTCCCTAAATACATCATTTTTACCATCCAAATAAAACCTAAATGAAAAACAAATCACATCGATCAGCGGAGGTTGTAGTCCACATGTACATACGATTGATGTTATAATTTTCCAATGGGTTGGAAGGTAAGAAGTTAGATATGATATTATCATTCCACAATTAATGTATTCCATAATTATAATATATAAACATTAAACCCACTATAATACCCATCCATAATATAAGGGTATAAGAAATGAATTGTATCTCTATGGGGAGACGGTAAGTCATACATACCCATGAGCGATATTCTAACTTTCCATTTGATGGAAATGAGGTGAATAAAGGTAGTTTCATAATAATAATAACATATAAATATATTTAGGATATTTAATTTATTTTTTTGATGAATATTACATATTTATAATATTTAATAGAATTATTAAAAAGAAAGTGACTGATTAAGGTGATTACATATTTTTTGAAATAAATCCTTCAGGTCTCCACTTAATGGGATCTTGGGTTTGTCTATTTGGGAAGAAAATAATCGATATAATATTTATAGATATTTTATAAGATATTTTAGTATATTTTGGTTAATAAATAAGGCTCATAGCGGTGTGAAGAAGAGAAATGAGGGGTTCTCTTTTATAATTGAGGGGAAGGGCGTACTAGGAATTTCTTAAAAGATTAAAATATATTAAAGTTATTATCTAGAAAAATGGTTCCACGTATCTTGTAAATGGGGAAGGGATGAATTTTTAGAAAATATATTATCCCACTCTTCAACTTTTAACATTTTTATTTTTTTTAATTACTTAAATAATATATTATTTTCATAAAATATTAATATTTTAAATTTAAACACTATTCATTTAATTCAACTTAAAAGACATAAATAAAATGTTTTAATCCAAATATAATTTTTAAAATATAACTAATATGTCATATTAATCAAAAATATTCACTTAAAATCTTAACTAACTCAAATTATATTACTTTTAATATTTTTAAATTAATTTATTATATATTAATATTAATTGGTGAAATACTGTATTAGTGTTGTATAAGTATTTAAGGCCATTATATAATTACTAATAATTATAAATAAATTTATATCATGAAATTAATATAATTAATCTCTAAATAGACACCCATTTTCATTTATAACTTTTTTTCCCTATGTGGACACATAAGAGATATTTTTAACTAAGAGAATAACATTTCGTAACTTTAATTTAAATATTATACAGGCCATTTTCATGGAAATGTGTCTATTAAAAACACAATGTATAGAATAAGGTGATAAGGTGATAATAATATTCATCCAATAATAATTATGATGAAAAACTATGGCTTTATCAATTATTTTTAATATAGATTAACTCAATTTACCCTTTTTGAGGTGTGTTACCATAGTCACTATTCATATTGACCAAAATAAAAGGGACCTATTTACCACATTTCCACATAAAGATTCCAAATATGGAATTTTTTTTAAAAAAAATTCAATTTATATAAGTGGTAGAAATTATTTTTAAAATAAGCACGCAACACACGATGAAAAAAACTTTTTATTAACATTCATTTTAAGCATAATACATGGTTTATTTTTATCCCATGCCTAGAAAATAATAACAGAATTTTAAAAAATATTATTTAATCATATATATATATATATATCATTAAAATTATTCATAAATAGTGAATAATTTACTTTATTGATATAAAAGTACATTTTTCACATAAAATAGTTTTTTAAAAAATACATCTTTTACTTTCAAATGATTTTTATTTTCATTCTAATTAATATATAACCAATGAATCCATTTTAATCATATTTACACAATATGTTTTTCATAATTTATTCATTCTTATCTATACATACCAATTCAATGGCTATATATAACCATCACTTTAAATAATAATATTTTAATAGTACATCACGATACTTTTGAACTAAATGTTGTGCGTAACTCACACTATTGAAAAAATTCGGTTTATTTGAAAAAAATATTTCAAAATATTTTGGGGTGTTACATTATACCCCACATAATATTATTTTTCCACTAAAAGTTTTTCTATATGATATTAAAAAATAAGGATATATTCTTTTCGTTACATCATTGGGTTCCCATTTTGGTTCTTCAAATTTGTAATTTCTCCATTGAACTTTCACCATGTGAATATGATTTTTTCATTGTACTTTATCACTATGATCCAAGATTTATACCGGTTTTTCCACATAATAAATATAATGTTTCAATGGTATGACCTCTAAGTTTAGAACATGTGATTAATCAAGCATGTACTTCCTTAAGAGAGATACATGGAACATACCATGAATTTGAGAGAGGTTAGGAGGAAGCAACAAGCGATAAGAGACCATCGCTACTTGATCATGAATATCGAAAGGGAAAATATACACTGGCCTTAACATCACACTATTTTTTAATCTCATAACTTTCTTATGTGGATAAATTCTTAGAAAAACATTATCACTAACTTCAAATTCTTGGTCATGGTGACAATTTTCATCAAAACCTTTTTGTCGACTCTGAGCTATCATGATGAGCTGCTAAATGGCTAAGACATTATTTATCATTTCATTATCTACATTAAGACACAAAATGTTTATTTCCATAATATCATCCCATTATGTTGATATTGTTGAGTCAATATGGTTTTCCTTATGACTTTTCCATTCCTTCTTGTTTTGAAAATCACAAACACCTTATCTTAAAGAAAATTGCTTTTATAAGGAAAATTGCTTTTATAAGGAAAAATTCTTTCTTAAGGAAAATCGCTTTTATAAGAAAAATTATCCTTACATATATTCTTTCATATTTTTCTTAAGTATAAGTTTCAGATTCATTTTCTCGGAATCATTGAAACTTTGATATAAAGCATTCTGTTTTAGGGTTCGGATTCTGGACAAGAACTATAAGGAAGTTTCATTCCGAATTCCGGATATGAACTCTGACTAAGTTCTATTCCAGATTCAGGATACGAATTCTGAAGAAGAATTCTCATTACGAATTCTAATGAAGAAATCCCATTCCGAATTCTCATTACGAATTCTGAAGAAGAATTCTCATTATGAATTCCAATGAAGAATTCCCATTACGAATTCTAATGAAGAAATCTCATTCCGAATTCCCATTACGAATTCTGATGAAGAATTCTCATTACGAATTCTGATGACGAATTCTCATTACGAATTCTGATGACAAATTCTCATTACGAATTCTGATGATGAATTCTCATTACGATTTCTGATGACGAATTCCTATTCCGAATTCTCATTCCGAATTCACCTATTAAACAGAATCTGATTATCATTGTTTTATACACTCTGAATTTATTCACTCCGAACTTTCACTCCGAAGTTTTCATTTCGAACATTTATGTTAGAGTTTAAAATGATGTCGTACATTCTGTTACACTTGTTTTGTTATAAAACGATGTCGTCTGTTTTGTTATAAACTAACCGTTGCCTAAGTGACACGTGTAAAGGTCCCTCCGATCTTTAAGGAAAATTCGACCGTTGGAGAAGGAGCCGACCTTACCTATAAATAGGAGCTCATTTGAAAAATCTCTTAACAGATGGATGAACAATTTGGACTTTGTGCATACATGCTGTTGAAGTGATTTCTAGAGAGAGAGACTCTTATTAACTCTCAATGCTTCGTGCGACTCCGAAAGTTGGTGATTACATTCAAGGGATTCCGGGGATAGGAAGACAGAGGTGCCGACTACCTTAAAGTTCGAGGGATTCCTTGCTGAGGAGGACAGAGGTTGCCAACTACCTTGAAGTTGAGGGCTTGCGGGGATAGCAAGACAGTGACTCCGATCTTCGTATCGAGGGCTTACCCTGGTGTGGGTAAGACAGACTTGCTTGAAAGTATAAATCAAGGGACCTTTATCCAAGGTTGTTGGATACCCTTCTCTTTGGGTTAAAAGACTATTATCTCGTTACTAGTAGTTTTACTACTTGTTTTTATTCCGCTGCAATTTGTATCTTAAGGAAAGTATGACTTTCTTATACTTCCTTACTTACTCTGATTCATTTAGATTCTATATGCTTTAAGGTAGAATCTCATATTGTAACTTTTGTTAAGTTTCAATTTCCGGAACCATATTTCCGGAACCTGCTTTTGGAATCACTTTCCAAGTTTAGTTCGGTGTTAGAGGTGTTGTGAATTTGCCTAGTTTAACTTTGTTAAACATAGCCTTTTCCTTTACTTAAGGAAACTATAGTTATTCATAACTAACTTTAAAGGTTCCAAAGGAATTTTTAAAGTATACAATTCACCCCCCCTCTTGTATATTGAGCATCTCATATTATATTTCGATCCTACAATTGGTATCAAAGGCTAGACACCTCTTACTCTATACCATTTTTACATTTGGTATCAGAGCCAGTTACTGAAATACTTATACTCACATACAAGTTTTTCTTGCTCACTTTTCCATTCCGAACTTTTTCATTCCGATTTTTTCCATTCCAAACCTTATTCATTCCGAACTTTGGGATTACGATTCTGAGCTACTAACAAGTTTGTGTGCAATGTTATTTCTAGTATGGCAGGAATTAATGTTGGATCTATTGACAATATAAATCCTACAAGACCACCTATATTTGATGGTAATGATTATGAATACTGGAGAGATCGTATGAAGACATTTGTTATCAATACTGGAGTAGACAACTTTTTCATGCTTACTGGTGATTATAAAATTCCTGACAAGGAAGTCAGATCATTCACTAACCAGGAAAAGCAAGAATATCAACTCAATTATAAGGTACGCAATACTTTACTATGTTCAATGACCAGAAATATATATAGAAAAATTTCTTCTTGTGAAGCAGCTAACTGTATATGGAAGAAGTTAGAGGTTACACACTTTGGGACTTCTAAGGTGATTGAGACTAGAAGAGCTATGCTTAGAGTTGAATATCATGGCTTCAATTTTCCTTATGGAGAACCTATCTGTAAAGTTCAACAAAGGTTTATGACTATTGTCAACAGTCTACAATCTATGGGAGAGAAAGGCTTAGATGATGAAGCTCTTGTGGACAAGATAATTGACATTATGCCCAATGAGTGGGAATCCAAGAGAACAACAATAGATGAGAACAGGAAGGTCACTCAAATTTCTCTTGATGAATTATTTGGAACTCTTCTACAACATGAAACAAGAATGAAGAGAGATGCTGACAACATCAAGAAAAAGAATGGAAATGGTACTGTTGCTTTTACTACAACTTCGAATCAGATGAAAGCTAAGACTCCTGAGAGAGTAACCAGATCCAAGTCTAAGAAAGTCATTTTCCAATCCGAATCTAGTGAGAGTGAAGTCTCAGAAAATGAATTAGCCAATCTTGCTCGAAGGATGAACAAGATAGCTGGACATAGAAACTTTCAATACAAGTATAAGAAAAAGGACAGGAAAGATAAGACAGATGGAGAAGTAACTTGTTATGAATGTAAAAGAGCTGGACATATTAGACCAGATTTCCGTATGCTCAAAAAGAAAGAAAGGAAGGAAAGACATTCAGACAGAAACAGAAAGAAGTATTATAAAGCTAAAGCTAAGAATGTTCTGAAAGCTAATGACACCTGGAGTGCTAGTGGTGGTGACTCTTCAGATGAATCTTCTGATTACGAATCTTCAGGACAGAAGAATCTTGGTCTTTTAGCCAGATTACCTATTGATAATCATTTTCTTATAGCTAAGGTACGAAATGCTGAATCATTGACCAATGTTTCTTTAAATTATAATGATAGTAAGTATTATAACTCTTCTGATGAAGAATCATCTTCTGATGAGGAAAATACTTTACCTACTTATGAAGAAGTCTCTAGGTTTGCTGAACTTCTTGAAATTGAGAATTCCAAACTCAATAAGAAACTTGATAAGGCAAACTCTAGGAATTCTATTCTTACTAAAGAGATATCAGATCTTTCTAGAGATCTTGATAAGAAAAATGCTGATTTTGAAAGTATTTCAAAAATTCTTGAGGAAGTATGTTCTGAGAAGAACAAACTTTCTAAAGAATTAGAAAAAGTAATTTCTAATAAAAATGTTTTTGAGCCTAACTCTAGTTCAAAAACTAATGATTTTGAGGATAAAAACTTGGTTGTAAAACTCAAGTCTGAAATTTTTTCCTTAAAGAAGTGTTTATCAAACTTTACCCATGGTAAGGAAAATTTTGATAAAATGTATTCTCAAATACGACCTTTAAGAAATAAATCCGGATTTGGTTATACCCATGCAAAACCGATTTTCAGTAACAATTATTTTGTTCCTCAAAGTGCCCCATTTTGTACCAAGTGTCAATGTGGTGGTCACTGGGCAAAGAATTGTTCCTTAAACAAAACCCAATCCTTAGGTTTTCATAAAGCTTATTTTTCTAAGAAAATATGGGTTCCTAAAATTTTGTTGTCTGGAAATCTCGGATCCAAGCAAGTTTGGATTCCGAAAATCTAACTTTGTTCTTAATTTCAGGAAAATAAAGAAAGTTCCAGCAACAATATATGGTACATGGATAGTGGATGTTCCCGGAACATAACTGGTAACAAAAGTTTTTTCGAAAAGATTATCAAAACGAAAGGAGGAAAGGTAACTTTCAGAGACAATGCTAAGGGAGAGATTGTTGGTATTGGTAATATTGTTCTTTTAGGTAAAACCTTGATTTCAAATGTTCTTTTTGTTAAAGGTCTTAAGCACAACCTCACTATCATAATTCAGTTATGTGATAAAGGTTACCTTGCTAATTTTAGGAATGATAAGTGTTTAGTACACAATTCCAAGGAAGAATTTATTCTCTCAGCCAATAGGCAAGAGAATGTTTACACCTTAAACTTAGAAGACCTCAGGAGCCAAGATTTACCTTGCCTAAGTGCAATGGAAGATCACTCTTGGTTATGGCATAGAAGATTAGGACACTGTAACCTTAGAAACCTATGTAAAATCTCTAAGAAGAAACTTGTTAAGGATCTACCGGATCTTAGATTTGATTCTTCTAAAGTTTGTGATCCTTGTCAATATGGAAAGCAACATAAATCTAGTTTTAAGTCAATCGGTGAAGTCTCAACAACCGATGCATTACAGTTGGTGCACATGGATCTTTTTGGTCCAACACAAACTGGAAGTATTGGAGGCAAATACTATGTGTTTGTTCTAGTTGATGATTACACTAGATTTACATGGGTCTATTTTCTAGAAAAGAAATCTGAAGATTTTTCCTATATCAAAAGTTTTAGAGCTCAAGTTAAAAATGAGAAAAACCGTCCATTAAAAACTATTCATAGTGATCATAGAGGAGAATTTCAAAATTCTGATTTTGAAACTTTTTGTAGTAAGATAGGTATTACTCACAATTTTTCAGCACCTAGAACTCCTCAACAGAATGGTGTAGTTGAAAGAAGAAATAGAATTCTTCAAGAGATAACTAGAACCATGTGGAGTGAATATTCTATTGCTAGACATTTCTGGGCTGAAGCTGTAAGTACTGCTTGTTATACTATAAATCGAGTTTTGATTAGACCATTTCTTAATAAAACTCCTTATGAGTTATGGAATGGTAGAAAACCTAGACTTTCCTACTTCAAGGTTTTTGGTTGCAAAGTATTAATTTTGAATACTAAAGATAACTTACATAAATTCGCACCAAAATCTGTTGAAGGGATTTTCTTAGGTTATTCCACAACCTCTAAGGCTTATAGAGTTTTTAATAAAAATACTTGTACTGTTGAGGAAACAGTGCATGTGAAATTTGATGAGTCAGATCCTTTTGTTTTCAAACCATCTCAACATACATCTTCGAATGTGTTTTCAAAAACTAATTGTCAACCTTTGATGGAAGAACCTTCTGATAAGGAAATTGTTCTAGAAGATACTTCTGAAACATTTACCCCAGAAGACTTTCTACCCTATGTTGATGAACAGGTTTTACAAAACCCAAATCAGGTGTTTCTTAAGAATCATCCCAGTGATAGTATCATTGGTGATGTAAATCAACCGGTAAGGACTAGAAGTTCTTTAATAAATGAAGTAGAACATCTAGCATTTCTTTCCCAACTAGAGCCTAAAAGCACAGATGATGCTTTAGGTGATGATGATTGGATCAAAGAAATGCAAGATGAACTAAATGAATTCGAAAGGAATCAAGTCTGGACCTTGGTTGAAAGACCTAAGGAAACTTCTGTTATTGGAGTAAAATGGGTTTTCAGAAATAAATGTGATGAAAATGGAGTCATTGTTAGAAATAAAGCTAGACTTGTTGCTAAAGGCTATAATCAGCTGGAAGGAATAGACTATGAAGAAACCTATGCTCCAGTAGTTAGAGTTGAATCTATCCATATTCTACTTTCTTTTGCAGCATTCTTTAATTTCAAACTATATCAAATGGATGTGAAATGTGATTTTCTTTACGGTTATGTTCAAGAGGAAGTTTTTGTTGAACAACCTCCTGGCTTTGAAGATACAAAACATCCATATCATGTTTTTAGACTTACCAAAGCTTTGTATGGCCTTAAACAAGCCCCACGAGCATGGTATGATAGACTCACTGGATTTTTGCTTCAAAATAACTATGTTAAGGGAAATGCAGATCCAACCCTTTTTATAAAGAAAGATAAGAAAAATGTTTTGATTGTTTAAATTTATGTTGATGACATTATATTTGGTTCAACTCAGCAATATTTGACTGACTCTTTTGCTAGTCTAATGAAATATGAGTTTTAAATGGGTATGATGGGTGAGTTAACATTTTTCCTTGGTTTTCAAATTTCTCAAAAACCAGAAGGAACTTACATATCTCAACATAATTATATTAAAGATCTTCTTAAAAAGTATGGTTATGACAACACTAAGAGTATAAGTACTCCCATTGGTACCTTAAACTCTTTAGATATTGATGAATCTGGGAAACCGGTAGATCAAACATCTTTTATAGGTATGATAGGAAGTCTACTTTACTTAATAGCTAGTTGACCAGACTTAATGTTTTCAATATGATTATGTGCAAGATATCAATCCAATTCTAAGGAATCTCACTTAAAGGAAGTAAAAAGAATTTTTCGCTACCTTAAGGGAACCATGGATCTAGGATTATTTTATACTTCTGGAAATAATTTTGTTCTAAAAAGCTTTTCTGATGCTGACTTTGGTGGATGTAGAATGGATAGAAAAAGTACATCCGGAACTTGTCATTTCTTAGGAGATTCATTAGTTTCTTGGTCCTGCAAGAAGCAACATTCAGTTGCACTCTCCACTGCGGAAGCTGAATATGTAGCAGCTGGAAGTTGTTGTGCACAAGTGTTGTGGATGCAACACACACTCACAGATTATGGCTTGAGTTTTACCAAAACTCAAATTTTGTGTGATAACACAAGTGCCATTGCCCTCAGTAAGAACCCTGCACATCACTCCCGTGAAAAACACATAGATATTAGGCATCACTTTCTTAGGGATCACACACTTAAAGGAGATATTATTCTTCAGTTTATCAGAACGCAAGATCAACTTGCTGATATATTCACAAAATCTTTGCCTTCTGATAGATTTGAATATATTAAACAGAAGTTAGGAATGATAACCGTAAGGTAATCTTTTTAAATTAACTTTCTGTTGAAAAAGTCTCCTTACAGTAATAAACTCCTTTTCATAGGGGGGATACATTTGATTGTTTGTTTGACAAAGTTTTTCAAAATTTGATTTCAAACTTTTCGGAACGAAGATTTCTGGAATGAAACTTCCGGAACTACAATTTTCCAGAATGGATATTTTCGCACAGAATACTTCTGGAATGGAATTATTCGTATTAAAAATTTCCGGAATGGACAACTTTCGTACTGGTACTTTCATAACCAGATTTTCGTACCGAACCTTCTTAGTTTCTTTTTTGTACTGAGTTTTTCATACTGCATTTTTCGTACTGAGTTTTCCGTACTGAGTTTTTCATAGTGAATTTTTTCGTAGTAATTTTTGCAAACTTTGTCTTTTTGTAATAAAAGTTTTTTTTGATTATCTTTATATTACCCATTACGAATAATCTCATAAGCCAATCCGAAAGGTATGGTTTCCTTACTCAAGTTTTTACTTGCTGACATTTTCTTTATGTTTTCGGATTTTAGATTTCTTAATTCTTTGTTTTAATAAAACCTCAAAAAGATCGGATTCGAGTTTTCAACCGTCAGATCTGATCGCAGCTCATTCCAACCGTTAGATCAACTATTGAATGTGAACCGTCATCCCATTGCCTATATAAAGGGGACCTAATTTCTAGTCCCACATCGGTTTCAAGCTTTCGCGTGCTGAAGCTCTGCCCCTCTGATTTAAGGCCGTTCCGAATTTCAATCTTCTCCGTTTCGAACTTCCCAGAGAACTTCTAATCCGAATGTCTGCAGAATTAGCATCTCAAGAAATGTCTTCAACCAAGCCTATATCTCAGTGGTTAGTTTACAGAGAAAGGTTAGTTCATCCGACTTTGTTCAGCAACTACGATTCTATCATCTCAAAGAACATCAAGTTGAATGGCTGGGAGGATGTTGCGATATCTAAAACTGGGAATCAAGATGAAGTTTATTCTGATTTACTTTTCGAATTTTATGAATCCGTTTCTTTCTTTAAGGAAGATGATAAAGAGAAGTTTTCTTTCAAATCGTATGGCAAGACATATAAACTTTATTACACCAAGGCTGCAAGCTTGGTAGGGTTAAGTTATGAAGGTGAAGCTGAGTTTATTTCTCACGTATTGCCAGACTCTATGGGTAGTTTCAACAAGGAAAAGGCCTTAGAAACTCTCGGATTGGCTGATGACAAGGCTCCGAAGATTGCAACTCTATCAAAAAACTTCCGGATTCTGGAATTATGGGTGCAAGGACTTATCGTACCGAGAAAAGGTGATAAGGATAGCTTGAAGAAGAGTGAGATATATATCTTAGATTTCCTGATAAATCTAAGGAAGTTTAACTTGATGAAGCATATTCTTCTTAATATTGAGAATTTGAAGAAGGGGAATCTGAGAGCTCAGATTATTATGTATCCATCAATCCTCTCCAAGTTGATTGTTCGGTGTTTTGAGTTTTCAAGGAGGCTTGAAAATCTAAGCCGAGAGTTTGCAAGATCATGCTGCTTAGTGATGGCACACTTAAAAGAATGAATATAGCTTTTGACAAGAAGTCTGGAAAGTTTATTGATCTACCTCCTCAAGAAGAAGTAGCTCCGAAATCTGCTGATCCGGAATCATCCAAGCCAGTAAGGAAGAGAAAGCTGAAAGAAGTGGAAGAACAAGGAGAAAATCCCAAGTCTAAGGAAGTCCACTCCGCACCTCCAAATCCTAAGAATAAGAAGACCTATCCTGATGAGGTTGTTACAAAGTGGAGAGCTGACAAAGAGAAGAGGAAAGAAGGGGATCCGCAGTTCGGATTGAACCCTGCGGAGGCTAAGGCTTTGATGGAGAAAACTGCTGATGAGATTGAGAAACAAGCAAAGGAGAAGAAGCTTAAGAAGAAAATGTCAGAAGCTGAGGCAGTCCAAGCGTTGTTGAAGTTCAATGAAATGGTTTCAGCAACAATTCCAATTCTGAGATCTTTCCCCCTGGAATATCTACCTGAGACTCCAGGAAGAAATCTCGTTGCTCCGGAACAAGCTGTTGCTACTAATACTGAGGAAGTAGAGCCTGTGGAGGAAATAGAGCAAGTGGAACAAGTAGAAGAAGCTGCTGAAGGAAGTAGTGAGACAGGAGATGTGCTAAAACAAGTAGATGAGTATAAGGGAACTCCTTCGGAACACTTATCACTCCGGACTTCAGAAGCTCAATCTTCAAAGCTAGTTACTCCTGAATTGGAAGAAGAGAAAGGAGAAGAAGAAGTTTCCTATCATGGAGAAGAAGAACAACTTTTACATGATATTGCTGAGATGAAAAACGTAGAGGTTGGTGTTCAGGAAGTTGCTGATGAGGAAGATATTGTCGTTCAAGTTTCTGACAGTGAGAAGAGAACTCCGGAACATGTTTCAATTCCATAAAAAGATAAGGGGAAACAAATTCTTGCTGATACTCCGAGTTCAGAAAAGAGGATGAGAAAGGCAGCTGGTAGTTCTTCTAAGAGGAAGTTGGAGCTTATTGGGGAAGAAAATTCTCCGAGCAAGATTTCAGATTAGGAGTCATCTTCGTTGGGGCATGATTTTGTTGTCCAGTCTTTGAAGAAGTTGGTGGGAACCATTTCGACCTTCTCAAGTATTGATTCACGATGCCAGATGCTCCAACATGCGTTGAATCTGAAAATAGACTCTGTATCCATGGTTATGGATAAGTGTGTTGAGATTGAAGCCCAGTTCAAAAACTTCTTTATTGGTTACAAAGCCCATAAAAGATCTTTCAAGAGGATGACAAGCTGGTCTAAGAAGACCGTGGAAGAGATGAGGCTTTTCGATGAGTTTCAAGATAATGTTAAGGATGCCTTGGAAACCGAGGACAAGAAGTTTAATGAGCTGACTGCATCCTTTGAAGAAAAGTTGACAGAGGAAAAGAACTTCCAGATCCAAGAAGTCAGGGATCTGAATGGGAAGTTGAATTCTGTTTCTCAGAATTGGAAATTTGAAAGGGATCATCGTATCGATTTTGAAGTAAGGATGAAGGCTCAGGAAGAAAAGATCCAAGCTCAGGAAGAAAAACTGAAGGCTCAGGAAGAAAAAATTGAAGCTCAGTCCCCAAGAATAGTCACCTTAGAGAAGAAAGCAGAAGAATATCATAAAGACTTAAAGAAGATCAAGACGATTCTTAAGGGGCTCATGTCGAAGGAGAAAGATCCGAAATAACCCAATCTGATCTTTTTGTTGTAATTCTTTTGTTGCTGACATTTCAAATCTAATGAGAATTGTGCTTGTTGTTTTATTGTTGTCATTACTAATCTTTCAGGTACTTCGTTATTTTTTTTCCATTCCCTCCAATTCTTTTTGAAAATCACAAAGGGGGAGAAGGAAAAGATCCTTAAGAAAAAGAGGAATTCTAATAAGAGTTTATCAAAGGGGGAGAAAGAAAAAATACCCAAGGAAAAAGAACTCTAATAAGAGATTGTTTAAGGGGGAGTTTTTCTTAAAGAAGACTTTCTTATGAAATATCACTCTAGAAATATGAATACGATCCTTAGAGTTTCAAAGCCTAAGGGGGAGTTAGTCGTATTCATCTATATCATTAAAACAAGGGAGATAAGCATTAATATGTTTCTTTCTTCTTATAATTTTTTGTTTTTCGTAAGGATGTTTGTGCTTTCCAAAAAGGGGGAGATTGTTGAGTCAATAAGGTTATCCTTATGACTTTTCCATTCCTTCTTGTTTTGAAAATCACAAACACCTTATCTTAAGGAAAATTGCTTTTATAATGAAAATTGCTTTTATAAGGAAAAATGCTTTCTTAAGGAAAATCGCTTTTATAAGAAAAATTATCCTTACATATATTCTTTCATATTTTTCTTAAGTATAAGTTTCAGATTCATTTTCTCAGAATCATTGAAACTTTGATATAAAGCATTCTGTTTTAGGGTTCAGATTCTGGACAAGAACTATAAGGAAGTTTCATTCCAAATTCCGGATATGAACTCTGACTAAGTTCTATTCCAGATTCAGGATACGAATTCTGAAGAAGAATTCTCATTACGAATTCTAATGAAGAAATCCCATTCCGAATTCTCATTACGAATTCTGAAGAAGAATTCTCATTACGAATTCCAATGAAGAATTACCATTACGAATTCTAATGAAGAAATCTCATTCCGAATTCCCATTACGAATTCTGATGAAGAATTCTCATTACGAATTCTGATGATGAATTCTCATTACGAATTCTGATGACAAATTATCATTACGAATTCTGATGATGAATTCTCATTACGATTTCTGATGACGAATTCCTATTCCGAATTCTCATTCTGAATTCACCTATTAAACAGAATCTGATTATCATTGTTTTATACACTCTGAATTTATTCACTCCGAACTTTCACTCCGAAGTTTTCATTCCGAACCTTTATGTTAGAGTTTAAAACGATGTTGTACATTCTGTTACACTTGTTTTGTTATAAAACGATGTCGTCTGTTTTGTTATAAAATAACCGTTATCTATGTGACACGTGTACAGGTCCCTCCGATCTTTAAGGAAAATTTGACCGTTGGAGAAGGAGCCGACCTTACCTATAAATAGAAGCTCATTTGAAAAAGCTCGTAACGGATGGATGAACAATTTGGACATTGTGCATACATGCTGTTGAAGTGATTTCTAGAGAGAGAGACTCTTATTAACTCTCAAAGCTTCGTGCGACTCCTAATGTTGGTGATTACATTCGAGGGCTTCCGGGGATAGGAAGACAGAGGTGCCGACTACCTTAAAGTTCGAGGGCTTCCTTGCTGAGGAGGACAGAGGTTGCCAACTACCTTGAAGTTGAGGGCTTGCGGGGATAACAAGACAGTGACTCCGATCTTCGTATTGAGGGCTTACCCTGGTGTGGGTAAGACAGACTTGCTTGAAAGTATAAATCAAGGGACCTTTATCCAAGGTTGTTGGATACCCTTCTCTTTGGGTTAAAAGACTATTATCTTGTTACTAGTAGTTTTACTACTTGTTTTTATTCCGCTGCAATTTGTATCTTAAGGAAAGTATAACTTTCTTATACTTCCTTACTTACTCTGATTCATTTAGATTCTATACGCTTTAAGGTAGAATCTCATATTGTAACTTTTGTTAAGTTTCAATTTCCGGAACCATATTTCCGGAACCTGCTTTTGGAATCACTTTCCAAGTTTTGTTCGGTGTTAGAGGTGTTGTGAATTTGCCTAGTTTAACTTTGTTAAACTTAGCCTTTTCCTTTACTTAAGGAAACTATAGTTATTCATAAATAACTTTAAAGGTTCCAAATGAATTTTTAAAGTATACAATTCACCCCCCCTCTTGTATATTGAGCATCTCATATTATATTTCGATCCTACAGATATTCTAAAATTAATTCCATAGAGATAAATTATTGTAAGAAAAATAATTTATATAATGGTGATGATCCCAACCACCTTTGAAATCTAGAGAACAAGATCTCAACATTTACCCTACGGTTTCCATTTTTCTTTCATACTAACCATATTTATGGTGATGAAACCCTATCATTAAAGTCAAATTTATTTCTAGAGAATACTGAAGAATTCACTAGAACATTGATGGAAACCTCAGATCCCAATAGATAAAATAGAATGTGGAACCCCATGAAACCTTATCTATTCCTTAATATAAATTCTGTTAATATTATTTAGAGATAAATTTTATCTAATATAAATAAATTCCACTATCTTCATAATGAGATATACTGAAACCCATATATAATTTCACCATTTTTATATTTTGGGGATTCCAATGAAAAAATCTGTGGTGGTGTTTTCCATTTCCTTTTCTGGTATGGTTAATGGTTGTAAAATTACCTTATAATTTTGTATCCCATCATTAAATTTCTAACATACAAAGTACCAAAATATATAGACTACATTATCTCTATTCATGTTATCCCAAAATAATTTTACTTTCATGATAAATAGAGAATGGTGAATTGTGAACTTCATACAATAGCTCCTTCTTCAAATATAGTATAGATTAAACATATAAATGGTTCATGAACCTTATCATCCCAACATAATCAACGTAAAACTTAGTAATATTTATCACATTTTTTTGTAGTTTTGTAACTTCTTTCAAGGCCTCTTTAATATTCACTTGGAAAGATGGTAGAAAAATCATTTGATAAAGATAATATTTCTCCCCTTTGAAATTTTCTGATACATCCTTTATAAATATATAAATATTTGATATTTTTATCCTCATAATATATAAGATAGCTTTATACTTTTTTCTCATAGAATCTCCCACCTTATTAACTTTCTCTAGGTGGTGATGTATTGATAAATCATAATATTTAATCAGATCCACCCATCTTCTTTGGTGTATTTTCAACTCTTTCTATATGAAAATATAATTTAAACTTTTATGATCAGTATATAATTTAAAAATTTATCTATAAAGGTAATGGATAAATATATTTAATGAAAAAATTGCCACTTTTAACTCTAAATATTTAATTGAGTAATTTGCTCATGAACCATCAATTGGCATGAGGCATATGCTATCCTCATATCATTTCACATGAGAAAAAATATCAATCCTTTCATTGATGCATCAATATAGATGACAGATCCATATCCAATAAAGTGTAAAGTAAGAATATGTGCACTAACTAAAATTCTCTTTATATCCTTGAAATTTTCTTCACATTATTCTATCCAAATGAACTTATCTCCCTTCTATGTTTTCCTTGTGAGTTGATTAGAATGTCATGAGGAATTCTTCACAAAGTGCTGCTAATATCTAGCCAATCCATGAAATATTTTGATATCACTAACTATGGTTGGTCTAGTACAATGTCCAATAAGTTCAATATTTAAAGGATCAACTGATATAACCTCAATTTATGTTATATTACTTTAAAATAAAACTTTATAATGCAAGAAATTACATTTGGAAAATTTTTCAAAAAATTTATCCTTCATCAGGGTCTTCAGTACAATTCCCATGTTATATTTATGCTATTACTTTCTATTTGATTATATAATAATATAATATATAAATACAACCAAAAATTTATTGATTTAATATATAAATAATCAATCAATTGAATTTGTAAATATAGTGGGGGCATTAGTAAGACCAAATGGAATCACTATAAATTCATAGTATCCACACCTTGAATGAAATTATATCCAAGGAATATCCCACTTCGTGACTATCAATTGATGATATCCAGAATGGAGGTCAATATTATAATAGTATTGAGCTCTGTTTAGTTGATAAAACAAATAATCAATAAGGTTTATAACATACTTGTTCTTGATAGTGATTTTTTTGGGTTCATGATAATAAATGAATAGTTGCATTGATCTGCATTTATTCTTAACAAAAAGAACTTGTGCACCCTATTGTGATGCACTTGAAAAAATTAAAACCCTTTTGATATTATCTTGGAGTTTTTTATGTTTCTATAACTCAATTGGGTCAATTCTACAGATAGTTTTTGAAATCGGTGTAGTAATAGATATAAGTTCTTTCAAGAAATCAACTTCATGATCCGGTGGAAGAATTGAAAATTCCTCTACAATGACTTCAAAATAATCTCTCATAATAGGAATATATTAGATATTGAGTATCTCCCAAACCATCTAAGGTAAAAACCGTTTTTTATTGGAAATAAGAACCATAAATGGATTTTATTTCTATATCAAGTTCACATTTGGTATCACACAGATAGATGAACATTGGTTAGTTTGAAATATCAAATATGACTTCTATTACTTATGAATTGATGTGGGTTTTATGTAAATAAATACTATACATGCATAGGATAAAATCAATGTAAACTATATAGAGAATAACAATATTTTTAGGAAGCACATTCACAAAAACATCAACCAGAGAAGAACCATAAACATGAGATGCAATTATCATACCATTAAGGGGTTTTACAGCTAACTCAAAATCTAATTGTTGAGGTGGTATAGTGATACAATTATTTAATTATTTATATATAAAATATTTGTTAGATATAAAATCAAATAATATATTAAAAGTTATAGAGAGGATGTTATGTGTACCTTTCACCAAATTATTATCATATCCCTCATCAGAAATAGTGATCAAGTGAGATTTCACTTTTTCTATTATCTTGGGAGGTTGTTGACATATTTCATTATAATAAAAAATCAAATATTGGAATTGGTTGGTATAATTCACATAATTACTGAATTTAGAACACTAGAGTGTGGGTGGTTCATTCTACCATGTTTTTTTCCATTCGCATCATTAGTTAACTTTTTCCCATCACTTAGTCGTTTGATTCCTCGATGAACTTATTTTACACACTTGAATAACTTAATATTTAACTTAATATAATTTAATTCATGATTTCTTCCACAATTTGAGCATAAAATAAAATTTCATCTTTTCCACTCCATGGTTTTTAGAATTTCCTTTGATATCCATATTTATTTTCTTATCAAAACCATGAGATTGATGGGTAAATCCAATATCTATCTTTAACTTGATTTCACATATATTGATTTATTCATAGATAATAAAGTACATTATTTATAATTAACTTCAAATACATGTCTTAAGCCACTAAAAGACCAATCAACCATAATTTTATGTTGAATTATAATTCTAGAAGAATATATCACAAGTCTAGTAAACTTTTCATCATAGGTACCAATAGATTCATCATACTTATATTTAAGATCAATGAATGTGTTATCAATTTTATAGTGAATAATACAAGTATTGTAATTATTTAAATATAATCTCTTAATATCATTCTACTCCAATGAGTCAATTTATTTTTGTTTCCTCATGTTTTGGTTATGTTTCCACCATTGATCTACTTCACCTTCCAAATGATAAACATCTAGAATAACTTTTATATATTTCGAACAGTGGATAGTATAAAATATATTTTCAATGGTATTAATCTATTTATAAAAAACTAGTGTATCAATAGACCCACTAAAATAAGGTGTATGTTTCCTCACTAATGACTCAATTGAACACTATTCAATGCTTTCATATTTGGAAGCTCAGTGCAATTCATAACTTGATAATGTTGTGTGAGAATAACCACAAGATTTCTCATTTAAAATCCAAAAACATTCCGTTCCTATTTAGTAAAATCATTACACTGTCTATCAAAATCAGTGTTAACATGATTCCTTTAGGTTCCATCAATCGAGTAAAAACATAAATCATAATGTGGGAAATAATGATCACAGTGGGAACCCACATAATATTGAAAAATCATTTATAGGATATATAAGTTATGGAACCTTATTCTATGAAACCTTAGGTTTAATCTAGGTCATTCATGCTCGCTATCAAAACATTAGGATGTTATATTATACTTAGACATATCCCCAAGGTTCTCACTAAATTTATCTCATCCTCATTTGAAACGGTTAACTACACATTTCTTTAATACCAACTATAGGGACCCATAATTGTCATACCAAGATATCAATTATTAGTAGATGAATATTAAAAATATAATATACCAATACACACCAAATTTGTATATGACTAGTGCCTTTGAAAACATAGACAGATTAAAATCTATTTTATAAAATATAGATATCATATTATAGTAAGTTTTCCATAACTATAACCATTATAAGACATATTATAATTTATAACCTTGGGAAAGGAAACATAAGAAAGGGTGAGTTTAGATGCTTAGTAAGGGTAAACTTACCTGAGTATGACATAAATATAAGGGTATGATAACATTATAATAACAATTAAAAATCTTACACTGCATATTATAAATAAAAATAATTATTCATGGAATTAATCTTCAATGTTTATAAGACATGAATCATAAATTAGTAAAAGAACCTAATCTATAGAAGTATAAAATTAGAATAATTCATTGAAATGTGGCATACATATAAGCATATAAAATCATTTCATTAGTATCCCAAAATCGTTTTCAAGAATATCATAGTGGATTAGGTTTACTCTGAAAACCATCATAGTAGTCAAGGTTCTCTCCAAAGACAATCAAAGTAGAAATATTTTCTTACTAACTGGGTTCACTCCCAATTATAGTCCTACTTGTCACATGAGATATCAATCACTACCAAATGAATTGGAGGGGGTTATAGGACCCACCCTTTAAATAATGAAAATCATATATATTTTTCCACAAGATAATAAAAAATTCATTATATCACAAACCATGAAAATAAATGGTCTTCATAAACATTTCATCATAGCATAACCCATGGAAAAATAATAGGTTTCATAAACATTTTATCATTTCATCATAGAATAACTTGTGGAAAAGGAACAAGTTTCATAAAAATATTGTCATCATAAACATAAACCATCTATAAAAAGAATAAAGATAATATCCTTGGTTTATATCCTTAGTATAGAATAACTAAAATCATGGGTTATTGTCTTTGATGAATTTAAATACTATTAAAATATCATTAAAATTTTATTAAGGAAAATATTATTTCCATTTTGAAATAATATTTTTAAAAATATAAAAATATAAAATTATAAGTAAAAAATTTTCTTTAAAAATATAAATAGAAAATTATAATGGAAGATTAAAATCAGTGACTATTAATGATGTAGAAAAATTCATTAATGATGTATACATTATTAAAAAACATTCCATTCACACTTTTGTAGAAAAATAAAAAAAGTACCATTTTCAGAAAATAAAAATAAGATTACATTTATTTTTTTAAGAAAATAAATTCATAAGTAAGAATTACATTCAAAAATCACAGGAGAATAGTAAAAACATTTTTTTAAACAGTGATATGGAAGAAAAAGGATTTTTTGACTAAAGAGAGAAATAAAGCTGATTTTTCTTAAAAAATTATTTTCAGTATCTAGAGTAATTATCATGAGTGAAATTAAAAGAAGAAATTTATTTTCAGTAATTAAATATAAGATAATAAAATTCATGATTTTATTGAGTGGTAGATCATAATATTTCATCCTCAAAAACATAATCATAAATAATCCTGATAAAAATGTGATTGTAACATAAAATATTTATTACTTTGGTAACATTTTATTTGTAAGACCCATGAAAGTAAATACCATAGATGGATATTTAAATACCAATAAAATTCTTAATCATCCTCAAAAAATATATTCATGGGAATTATATACACCATATAATATAATCAAGTGGTGAGTATGACATGTTTCTCCAAGAAATAAAAGTGATATGAAAAATCCCCTACCTTAGGTCCGAATTTCCTCAAACACAATGAAACCTGCTATATAATAAATATGGATTTATTATATATCTATTAAATAACCATAATAATATATATCATACCCTATAATATTTACTAATAACCTTTATCACCCATTCTTTAACATTACTTTAATAAAAATATAGTTTTAGGTGATATCTTCATCATTTTTCATATACGTTTTGGTTTGATAGTTTTTGTCCTTGTATTTTGATCATATTTACATAATATATAGAATTTTAATAATGATATAAATATCATATATATTAATTATATAAATTTATAAATTCACTCATAAAATTTATATATAGAAAAATTAATTACACCATTCATGGAGATGGAAAACCATACGTATATATAAATACTATTTCCATTTTTAGACATATGGAATGAAATGAAGATAAATAATAAGAAAATAAGAATATTTATTATATAATATATATCATATATATTCATTAAATATTTTCTTATTATTTTACAAATAAAGTAGAAATGAAAAATTAATCGCATCGCTTTACAGAGGTGGTAGTCCATACATACCCATGATCGACAATATCGTTTTCCTACAGATTGGAAGGTAAGAGGTTAGATATGATATTATAATTATAAAAGTATAATTTTTTCCTAATTATCATATAAATACATTAAAACAATCATAATAAACATCCTTATAATATTATGGTGAGAAATTAATTGTATATCTATGTGGAGATGATAAGTTATACGTACGCAAGAGCGGTATTTTTAATTCTCATTTGATGAAAAATGGGTTAATAAATGTGGTTTCATAATCATAATAAAATTTAATTATATTTTGTATAATTAATTTATTATATTATTAATAATATGACATATTTATAAGAGGTAAAAGAATAATTAAAAAGAAATTGATCGATTAAGGCGATTACCTCTTCTTTGTAAAAACCCTTTCAGATCACCTCTTAAAGACTCTATGGTTGGTCTTTTGGGAATAATGGAACCTATATAATGTTTCTAGGGGATTTTATATTACAATTAAGAAGTTTTTTAATCTTTATGTCTCAAGGTGGGGTGAAAAAGAGAAAGTATGGGTTCCCTTTTATAATTGAGTGGATATGCACCCTTGGAATTTCATTAAAGATTAATATATATTAAATCCATTCTCATTAAAAATGGTTAAAAATGGACTATAATTGGGAAATGGATGAATTTTAGAAAATATGTTATCCTTGTTTTTTTTATTTTAATATTTTTATGAAATTTATTTAATTTAATAAAATATTTTTTTCATAAAATATCAGTATTTACAATTTAAACACTATTCATTTAATTTTACATAAAAGACATAAATACAAACATGAAATTAGAAGAAAAAAATATTTAAAATAATTCTATTATTTCATATTCATCTACAAAAATTCTTGGAACACCTTATCTCAGTCAAATTATATTATTTTTTATATTTTTAAAATCATTTATTATATTTTTTATTAATTAGAGAAATACTTCTTCATTGTTGCATAAGAATTTAGGGTCATTATATAATTACTAAAAATTAGAAATAAATTTCAATAATGAAAATAATTTCATTAATATCAAAATAAAAACTCATATCCAATAAATACTATCTTTTGAGCCTATGTGGACACATAAGAGATATTTAAAACTAATAGAGTTATATTTTGAAACTTTTTTGGATTTAAATATTATATATGTAATTTTCAGGAAAATTGTGTATTAATGCTATAAATTTCATTAATCAGGAGATAAGGATCGAAATAAATTCATACAATAAGAATTAGGATGAAAAATTACTCCCTTATCAATTATTTTTAACATAGATTAACCTAATTTACCCTTAACCAAGGTAATAAATTTTACGGCGGTAACTATTCATATAGAACAAAACTAAAGGTGAGCTACTTAAATACTTTTAACCTCCAGATTCCAAATATGGAATTAATTTTGAGAAATTAAATTTTTATTATTAAATAAATTAATTTTCAAATAAGTGTGTAACACACGACAACAACATCTTTCTAAAAAAATTCATTTTAGGCATAAAACATGGTTTATTCATATCCTATTCCTATAAAAATGTTAAAAAAATGTTAAAAAATTTGATTTACTATAATATATATATATATATCATAAAATAAATCACTAACAGTGAATAATATAATTTATTATGACAAAAGTTCATTATACGCATAAAAACAGTTTGTCAAAAAAACAATTTTTTTTCATTAAAATGAATTTTATTTTTATTTATTATTAATATATAACAAATTAATTGATTTTAGTCATTATTAAAATATGTTTTTTTCTTTTTTTAATTATTTTTATTCATACCCTCCAATACAATGGCTAGGAATGAACTCTCACCTTGAATAATATTATTTTAATAGTATATCACATTTTGTTTAAACTCGGTGTTGTGTGTATTGAAATCTATTAATGAAATTACAATTATTTTAAACCATATGTTTTATAAAATATGATGGTGTTACAGATTGGTTTCATCAACTCCCATGGATTTACTGAATACTACTCCTCATTGTAGGTCTCCATGCCCAATCTTAATGTCTCCACTACATTGAGTATGGAGTTAGAGAGAAGGGATGATGATAATGGTAGGGATGGCTATATGAAAAGTACCTAAACGGAATCTAGAACATCAAAAAAATTTAGGTAATTATGATGGGATTTTGGGACCTTTTAGACCTCATCTTGATGAATGCTTATCCGTTGCTAATGGGTTCCTGTCCACACCTATAGTGGTGAGGGCATGTGCATCTCTATAGAATCATCTTTTATTGTGGATTTTGAGATATTAAGGTTAAAAAGGCATTGTTTCCCCATATAATGTGTTCTGTGATGATGTGAAATTTCCCCAATAACATGATTCTAGGAGATCCTAGGATATTTTCCACATGCATCTCGTTTAGCATTGTGGGGAGCACCTATAAAACACTTGGTATCCCCCCTAAAATGTGGTGGATGTTTAAGGAATTTGAGTTCATTGTAATGAGGAGTACCTCCATGGTGATTTTTTTATCATGGGTAGGATGTCAATGATGGGTGCCGATGGTGCTAGTGGTTGGGAGAGTTGATCCAATAAACAGAGTGAATGGATTGGATCTCGATACCAATATTGTAAAAATGACACCCATTTATATTGTGAGGACAATTATAGATTCAATGATTATGGAAGGGGACACATGGGCCATCAAAGTGGTGTTCCATTAGGTAGTGTTAGAGGGTTACCCTCAATATGGGTTCCATTCAGTCTAGAATGGGGATGGAAGAGTGGAGATCAGATCAACCTATTTGTCTACTGGTTTGGTTGACCAGTGTTGTCGGTGGAATTGGGTTATAGGAGCCTACCTTGATGGCTTATAGGTGTTAGTTTAAGATACCACAACTTTAATTTATTATACCTCCTTAATGTAGGGAGAGACGTTATCTAAGTATTTCATAGAGGTGATCCCATAATATTCAGCAGTGTTAGAGAGAGGATCCTAAAAGGTTTGGCCATGGTATTCGTGTGGGGGGTGGATTACCCCATACGTGTTCTCTACAGGTAATGATGTTGGTGTAGCACTAGAAATTCTAAACCCTTATGAGCTAATTCTTGAGTGGGAATAACTCCTTCCATATCGTACTGACAAAGAATGAAACCAACAACCCTCCATTGTATGAGCTTAAATAGTGAAATAGGGTGTGGGTGCCTAGGAGATGTGGGATAGGTGGTCATCACCATTGGAGTATAGTTATGTGGTATTAACATATGAATGGATCTTTAACCCCCACACTGAGTGATGGCGAGTGAAGAATCTCATTGAGTATATCTGGTAATTAATGTCCTGTTTGAACATATAGAACTAAATTTTAGTACATGTCCAATGATAGAGATTCTCAATGCATCCAATGCCACACATCCTACCTTGGATTAAGGAGAATAGATTCACCCTAACTATTCATAGATTTGGTGATACCCATCATTAATTCTATACCTTCTATTATAGGAGAAGAAATTAGCATTGGGTTCATCATTATGTATTTTAATGCTTCCACCAAGTTATGCATTCTCTTTAGATCTAAATCCTTAGAATGGTTACGTTCTTGTGGACCTACATTCCTACTTTCTAAAGGAGGACCACCATTACCATTGAGGCTACTAATGTCATATCCTTGATTATAATAGGATTATGGGATGTGGGATCTTCCTTCCATGGTTTCCTCCTTGGAGGTCCTAACATATTCTCGGTCTACCTTATGAATTTAAGACACATTCTTTAATATATTTCCTAAAACTAACTTCTAGTGGAAACTAGTTAATTATGTTTATTACTTCCATGACTAGGTGACTAACATTTGTTTAGAGTTGATAAATATGATTTTCATGTTAGAATTAGGTAACTATCATCCCCATGTGTGGTGATCGTATATTTTTCTCTTGGAATAAGGAATATCAGGCATGAAAATATGGCATACCATGATTTACATGGGGCTACTTACACTAAATGCCTAAAAAGTGCTAGTCTCATCCCCTAGGTCATCCTATGTACATCACACATGAAATATCAAGTTTATAAAATAAATAATCAATCTCTAAAAAGTCAATGTAAATTATTATCATAACATAAGTATTCCAAGGATCATCACTTAGGGAATACTATGCTTATCAAACAAGGTAAGAATCGTAGGATCGTAACCTAAGTGGAGAATAAAGGGATCCCATGTTTGTCACATATGATTCTTAAGCTCATCGCATAAGGAATATCATGATAATCACTTGAGGAAAAATCTTAGGGCCTTCAACTAAGTATAAGGGTAATAAATTCTATGGTCATCACATAGGCTTCTAAGGATCATCACCTAAGGCATACCCAGCTAATCATATATGAATGGGATTCTAATACATCATATAAAGAGAACAGGCTCAATGACTAATGTCGATGATCCCACATATTATCATCATATATTAGTTGGAACATATTTATATTCTGATGTAGATAATGTCTTATATGATCATCATGTACGGGTTGAAACATATTTAGTGTCCAAGAAGGATGGTCCCACATAATCACATCACATATGGGTCACCACAAATTAAAATTCTTGTGTGAACAATCCTACATATTGTCATCTTGTATGGGTCAATAATTAGTTTAAAATATAGCGAGGATTCTTCCCATATACACTCATCAGGTACCGTTATAGTCATTGGTTAGCAACCCATGGCGACTCCAATGTCTAATGAGACATAAGGTTAGTATGGTGAGAGGATTGATATGATCCAGAAATATTACCACCATTCAGAGTTACTAACCCCTAAGGGGGATATGGAATTATGGTAATTTCAAGATTGAACCTTTATATCCAACTGGAAGATTGGTATCAAAACCCACATAGTTCAATTTCATATTTTAAGGTCATATAAAAGGACCATACCATGAAATTTAACATATTGTAGTAAGAATACATTCTTTGTGAAGAGAGTTGAAACATGGGTTAGATTGGGGCTTACTCATTGTTGATTTATAAGAAATAGGGAGACTCATATTTTTCTCATCCCTTGTGGTATCATGTACTCATCATATAGTGCATTCTAGGATTTTCAGATAAGGAATATTATTTTGGTCACATTGGGTAAGGTGATATTTTAATTTCTTCTAAAATGTATGTTCTCATAAATATAAACATAATGATACTAGGATGATATTATATGAAATTTTCTATTGTAAAACTTAGATTGGATGTGTGGGGATTACCCATTGGTGCTTCCCAGTCCCAACTATAATGGGAGGAGATGAGGCTACTTGTATCTTGTATGTACTCATTCAGGGTAATTATGGGTGGTCATCTTCAATGATTCCATGTTTGGGTCCTTTTATCCACTTTATAGGTTCCATTGGATAGAATATGGCATAGACACAACTTGTTATAGGCAACATATAGGAGTATTGAGGTGAGAGTTCCTATTATTAGGAATATATGGAAAGGAGATCACCCATCCCATGTTTGGTGAAAAGGTCTTGGGAATAAGATCCCATGATACAACATGTGAATATTTAGTTTTCATGGGTAATACTGGATTTATGAATGTAGGGCCTATGAGAACTAAACATTCATGAAATTTTTTTAGTGGAAGGAGGTACCAAATGGGATGTAATGACCCAAAATTATAGTCCCTATAAAGCTAATATTATGTTCGAAAAATTGTGTTATACACTTAAACCTACATAAATGAACAAAAAAAATTAAAATAAAACTATTAATAAAACTATGATAAACCATAAGATTATAAACCAATAAATTATATTATTGTTAGAATATAAATAATTAATATGATTTAATATTGTAAATAGCTATTTTAAATAAAATCCCTTTTCTTTATATTATATATTTTCCTTTGATAAGTATATTTTATACTTTTAGAATATAATTTGATAAAATAAATTTATTTTAATTCCTATCTTACAAGTGTAATTAGTATGATTTTTTTTACTTTTTCCAAAAAGATTAATTTTTTTTCAGATAATATAATTTTTTGAGAAAAATATAATTTTTATGATTTTATGATTTTGTAAGAGTATCTTAGAGGTAAAAAAAACACTTAGGTAATAAAATAGTTTTTTAGGGAATAAAATTATGAATTTTGATATATTCTATGAGAATATAAACCCTATGTCCTATTTTTTTGACGAAATTAAAATGCTAGTTTAATAAAAACTATTCTATGTATTTTCTATGAATCATGTATTTTTAAAGTGAGATTTGTTTGTGAATTTCCATGAAATAATAATCAATTTTACTTTTCTATAATAAATTATTTTTTGTCATAAAAAATATCAATAATAGTAATTTTTTCTTATATATAAATTTTAAGTTCAAAAACTATATTTTTCATAAAAAAATATTTTTATGTGATTAAGTGTGTTTACTTTGAAATTAATTTTTTACATATTTAGAAATAAAATATGATAAGATGATTTAGAAATTCAAAATTTTAAGGTTCAAATATGGTAATATGGTCAATTATAGTTTTTTTCATTAAAATTATTTACCACGCTTAAAAAATAGTTACCACACTTAAAAAATAGTTACCTGAATAAAATTAAAAACACTAAAAAAATATTTTACTAAGGGTGTAATATATTATATTTTCTAGGTATATATCTATTTATTTTTTGGTAAAACATTTGGGGTTTGGATTTTTTTTCAAACATTATTTTTGTACCATGTGTGAGGATGGTTTTTGTTTTCATAGTTGATGTAGGAAGAGATAGTGAGGACTGGTTGGAGAGCCAATATATAGCGTAAATCCTAACTTTAAAATGTAAATTGATCATAAGATCCAACCTCATTAAATTTTTTTATGCATTATGTTTTTCAAGGTAGGATATAAAATGATAATGTTTGAAATTTTTTTATGATGTATGATTGGTTTTCATCAGTTTTTATGCTGAAGAAATAGATTTTCCATCTTAAAATGGAATCAAGATGATTACGATGTACATTTTCTATTTATATCATAAATTACATGTGATAAGCCTATTTTAAAACCATATAGTTTCCATTTTTAGGGAAATAACATGTATCCTATCCATATAGATTTGTAACTCTTCTGTGTGGGGTCTTTGGAAGTCCTCTTCGTCCAAGAAGAAACACTCCATTTGATCTAATCATTCTAGACCTTTCAAGGGGTGAATCCTTGATCTTCCTTAAAGGGAATGAATGAAAAATTAGATGCAATCATGGAAATATGTTTTTGACTACATATTATATTATTTTAAGGTAGGTGGTCTAGAAAAACTCCCTAAATGTCTATTTTGATTATCCTAGTATATGCAAAAAGTGTGATCACGCTAGATGTAACGACCCGAATCCGGAGCCACTCAACTGGTACCCCATGCCCGGTTCACCACATGACCTCAAGTGCAATTCCCCAAATGCCAGAGGCCGCCGACTAGTAGTGAGGGCCTTGGTAAGTTATTGGGGAAACTATGCTCTCATTTGGTAAGGTATACAAGGGAAAAGAAATAACAGTCAATGGTGGAAGCAATAAACGACATACAACAACTGAGACCAAACATCGAAAGAAATGAATATATACAGTAATGATGATAATGATTCCGTAGGTACAAGTATCTAAGGAAAGAAACAAACACAACAACGTGCTGAAATACAACTGAAAACAGAGTACTAAAAGTAACAGCAACTCCAACAACATCTATGTCCTATGCTCTCCATCTCCGACCAACAATCATGCACCAGAGGTAGAAGGGCCACAATCCCTACCCACACCTGAAACCATATAACCTGTTTGGGCCGAAATGTTGGACACAAACAGGGTGTGAGACTAATCCTAGTAGGCAATCACCACAAGATCTGTGCCCTACTGTCAGTGAGCAATATAACAAAAGTAAAGAAAATAAATTCTACAGAGAAATAGAGGTACCCCAAAGTAACAATCCTAAAAATCTCCATTCACATTTATTTATTAATTTAATACTATCATTTAATTATCAACCAAGGAGTCTAGAAAATAGCTTTATATTCTCAAGGAACAACAAGTAACACAATAGGTATCTCAACAGACTACCCAGACAACAAGCAGTGAAAACCCAAGCTTGTTCTTTAGCTTTGTGGACTCATCACAACCAATCAAACAAATAATAATACTAACTCTATGGGTGGATCCTACTGGAAGAACCCTCTAGTTAAATTATCATACAAGGCACATACACTCTAGGAAGATCTCACCATCAATTCCCCTACGGTCTTGCAACTGTAGCTACAGACTCCCTAAGGAAGAACTTACATCTAATTCCTCCCATGGTCTCAATACATGCGTAAAATAAGGACACTCTTGGGAAGCACAAAGTCTAATTCATGTAGGTCCTGTGTACGAAACTAATTTATAACAGACTCTCTAGGGAATCCCTTAATCATCAATTCCCTCTTTAGTCTACCGCAACGGGTTCACACAGCCCTGAGCAGTCTAGTCGTGTATAATCGACTGTCAGCAACCCTAAGTAAGTTCAAAAACTAATTGGATAATAGCTACAATGCCTCAAAAGCAAATAAATAGTAGGAAATACATGTAATCATCTATAACAAGGAAGACAATCAATGCTATAGGGTTTGCCTCACAGGAAACCTAAGCCAAACGACAATAAACTGCCAAAGCAAGGGAAATCGCCCATGGGTGATCCTCGAACATGCAAGAAAGTATATATTACTATTAATTAACCTCAAGAAAACAAGAAATCTAAGGAAATTAAAAAATAGAATCAAAATCCCTAACCTGGGATACCCGATACATGGGTATCCGACGCTTTTTGCACAAAAACTCAAAGACATTCAACGTAGGGAAACAAAATACCTAACTCGGTCCTAGGAGATCGATATACTTGAGCCATGAAGATTGATTCTTCTTAGAACGACAAATATCACTTCGGTTCCAACACAATCGACGGTGGCTGAAACAGAGATCAGACGGTGGCACGAGGGCTCGGAGAAGAATCGCGGCCGTATGACTTCTCTCGGATGAACGAAACCTGGAAAAAAGGTGTTATATCCGTCAGGCACGACCCTAGTCCATTTAATGAAAAAAATACATGGCGTGTACTTCTGGGGTAAACAGAATGTACTCTATTTTTTCGTACTCCACTTTAAGCGGCCTCCACATCACCTCTACACACCGTGTGTGTTGCCCGGACATGGGAAACACATGTCTTGGCGCGATAAGGGTGTACACGACGTGTACTCATAAAGTACACGGTGTGTACTTCAAAAATTTCCAGTAACCCCTCATTTCTCAAAAACTCTAGGAAAAAGGAATACATACCTGAAACGAAGATCTGGGTTCTTACAAACTTCCCCCCTTAAAAAAATTCATCCCCAAATTTCCCTAACGAGATGGAGAAGAAGAAACCCCAAACAGCTCTGACCACTGCGATCGTACATCGGCCTCTCTTTCCCAGGTCTCGTCCTGTACTCACCGGTTCTACCATAGCACCCATACTGGAGGAATAGACCAACCATAGAGAACCGTCGTACTACGATTGACAATCCGGATAGGATGCTCCTCAAACGATGCATCCGCTTCGAGCTCAACCTCCTCAGGATAAAAGACATGAGGCAGGTCTGAAAAGTAACATCGGAGCTGAGAGACATAAAAGACGTCATGCATAGCCTGATATCTCAGAGGTAACTGAAACCAATAAGCAATTTGACCGACTCTCTCTAGAACCCCAAATATCCCGACGTATCTCGACAAAAGCTTACCCTGTCTCCTGATCCTCTTGTGTCCCAACCTCAGGGTAACACGTAGGAAAACCTGATCTCTGACCTTGAACTACAGAGGTCGTCTCCGCTGATCGGCATAATATTTCTGACGAGACTGTGCAGTAGCCATCCTCTTCTGAATCAACTTGATCTGCTCTGAGGCCTCCTAAACAAGACGAGTTCCCAGCAAAGCTGCCTCTCCTGCCTCTAGCCAGCACAAAGGTGATCGGCATGGCCTACCGTACAAAGCCTCATAAAGTGCCATCTGAATAGTTTCCTAAAAACTATTGTTATAGGAAAACTCCACAAGAGGAATATGATTTTCCCAAGAACTTCCAAAGTCCAGAATGAAAGCTCTGAGCATATCCTCAAGATCCTAGATCGTGCGCTCTGACTGGCCATCTGTCTGGGGATGGTAAGCTGTACTCAGAAGTTCCAGTGTACCCAAAGCATTCTGTAGCCCCTGCCAGAAATGAGAAGTAAAGCGGGAATCCCTATCTAAAACGATAGTACTCGGAACCCCGTGCAAGCACAAAATCTCACAGACGTACAACCTTCCAAGATCATCGACACTGAAGATTAAACATTTCATCAAAAATTATCAATTAATATCATATTTATATATTTTCCAAATTAGAAATTATCACATTTCACTTGTAATGCCAATTTAACATTTAACAAGGATACTAATTCATCAACAATTCAACAATAGGATCACCTCGTGGGGGGATTCAAGACCATTTTCATAGATAATGGACCAAATGGGGTCTAGAGGGAGTTCTAGGCATGTGTAACTCAATAAATAGATAATTATCTAATTACTTAAGTCATGTGCATAGTGTTCTAGTGTAAGAACCCAGATCTACAATTCAGGTATGTATTCCTTTTTCCTGGAGTTTTTGAGAAATGAGGGGTTTCTGGAAATTTTTGAAGTACACGACGTGTCTTTTCTGAGTACACGCCTTGTACTCCCTTGCCACGCCATGCAGTGTGTTGGCCATGTCTGGGCCACACACACGGTGTGTAGGGGTGATGTAGAGGTCGCTTAAAGCAGAGTACGGAAAAACAGAGTACACTCCATGTACCCCAGAAGTACACACCGTGTATTTTGTTTTTTTTCATTAAACGGACTAGGTTGTCACCTGATGGGCAGAACACCTTTCGTCCAGGTTTCGTTCGTCTGAGAGAAGCCGTACGACCACGATTCCTTTCTGAGCCCCCGTGCCTCTGTCTAATCTTCGTTTCAGCCACCGTCGATTGCGTTGGAATAGCAATGATCTTCATCGTTCTAAGAAGAATAAATATTTGTGGCTCAAGTATATCCATCTCTTAGGATCGAGGTAGGTGGTTTTTTCCCCTACGTTGATTGTCTTTGAGATTTTGTGAAAAAAGTTCCGGATACCCATGTATCAGGTATCCCGGGTTAGGGATTTTTATTCCACTATTTAATTTTCTTATATTTATTGTTTTATTAAGGTTAATTGATAGTAATATATACTTGGTTGCATTTTTTAGCATCATCCATGGGATATTTCCCTTGATTTGGATGTTTATCACCATTTGTCTTAGGTTGCTTGTGAGGCAAACCCTGTAGCATTGTTTGTCTACCTTGTTATAGTTGATTGCATGTATTTCCTGCTATTTATATGCTTTTGATGCATTTTAGCTATTATCCAAGTAGTTGTTGAACTTACTTAGGGCTGCAAATAGTTGATTATGCATGAATAGACTGCTCAGGGATGTGTGAACCTGGTGCGGTAGACTAAAGAGGTAATTCACGATTAAGGGATTCCCTCGAGAGTCTATTATAAATTAGTTTCATATGTAGGACCTACATGAATTGGACATTGTGCTTCCCAAGAGTGTCCTTATTTTATTCACGTATCGAGACCACATGAGTAATTAGACGTAAGTGCTTCCTTAGATAGTTTGTAGCTACCGTTGGAAGACCATAGGGGAATTGATGGTGAGAGCTTCCTAGAGTGTCTATGCCTTATATAATTTTTTGAATAGAGGGGTCTTCTAGTAGGAGCCACCTAGAGAGTTAGTATTGATATTTGTTTGGTTGGTTGTGATGAGTCCACCAAGCCAAAGAAAAATCTTGGGTTAGTACTACTTGTTGTCTCGGTAGTCTGTTGATATACCTATTGTGTTACTTGCTGTGCCTTGAGAATATAGAGTTGTTTGCTAGAATCCTTGGTTGATAATTAAATGATGGTATTAAATTAATAAATAAATGTGAATAAAGATTTGTATTATTTTTACTTTTGTGTACCATTGTTTCTCTGCTGCATTTATTTTCTTTAATTTTTATATATTGCTCACAGACAGTAGGGCACAGATCTTGTGGTGATTGCCTACTGGGATTAGTCTCACACCCTGTTTGCGTCCTGATTTTTGGCCCAAACAGGTTTTATGGTTGCAGGTGTGGATAGGGATTGTGGCCCTTCTACTTCAGGTGCATGATTGCTGGTTGGAGCTAGAGAGCGTAGGACCAAGCTTAGGCTTGCGATGCTACTAGAGTTATTGTTACTTTTAGTACTTTGTTTTCAGTTGTATTTTATCACATTTTTGTGTTTCCTTATTTCCTTAGATACTTGTACCTGCTACATCATTATCATCATTACTATATATATTCATTGCTTCTGCTGTTTGGTTTCAGTTGTTGTATGTTTTTTACTACTTCCGCCATTGACTGTTATTTCTTTTCCCTTGTATACATTAATAAATGAAAGCATTATTTCCACAATAACGTACCAAGGACCTCGCTACTAGTTGGAAGCCTCTGGATTTTGGGGAAATGCGCTTGAGGTCATGTGGGGAACCAGGAATGGGGCACCAGTTGAGTGGCTCCAGATTCAGGTCGTTAAAAAGTGGTATCAGAGGAGTTTCTTCCTTTTCTATTTGACTTACTATTTGGAGACATTAGATAGGGATATGACATAATAGGTAAATGGTAAATAGTTGTTCCTGGTCATTCTAGAACCTGTGTACAGGGAAAAATCCAGATTACCTTGAATGTTGTAATTTTCGAGTTCTGAAAATGTTATAGTTTAATTGATTTCACCATTGGGTGATGCACTTGTTTTGTGCTGTTACTGTTTATATGATTACAGTTCTATTTTGTTACAACACAATGAGATGAGGGTATTCCATCTCATGCATCATATAGGCACATGATAGAAACTCACATGCCATGCATTTTTCTATGCCATCTAGTTTGCATTAGAGATTGCATGCTGTTGTGATAGAATTTGTGACAGAGAATGCATGCTGTTGTGGGAACTACTGTGATAAAATACATGCTATGTGAATATGGTATCGGTTGTTTAGAGCTTCTTTATCACGGAAACCAAACTTTGGTCTGATAGGTGTTATGGGCCCTCGAGGATTGGAATTTGGTGGGTCGTGAGTTTGTTATACTATTGCTTGTTATATGTATTGTTATGATGACAAGCTTTGATTCACGGGGAGTATGGGACCCCATGGATCGGAATTTGGAAACTTAACGTCTGTTTTTTTGTTTTCTAGGCTTTGGTGAAGTTCTGAGGCTACTGTTTGGAAAAACCCATAATACACAGTGTGTACTTTATAAATACACGCCGTGTAGTTTTTTGGCCGTGTCATTGACCGTGTGGAAAAGGACACGGGGCTGTAAAAGGGTCTGTAGGAACACGCCGTGTACGGTATGTACACGCCATGTAGTGGTAAACTTTGTAGTTGGTCGTGTCACTAACAACACGGTTCGGGAAAACTCTAGTAGTGCACGCCATGTTTGGTATGAACACACTGTGTAGTCTTGTTCTAGGTACCCGGCCATGTCACTAACAACACGGGTTGGTGTTATATTCTTCTATACATGCCGTGTTTGTTTGGAACACGCCGTGTAAGGGTCATCCGTGTATCCGGCCGTGTAACGAACCACACGGGATGAGGTTTTCCTTCAAGTGCACGCCGTTTCCCTTGGGAACATGATGTGTAGTGTTGACCATGTGTCAGGCCGTGTCGCTAACAACACGGGCCAGGTAAGGCATGTCTAGTGCACATCGTGTCTTCCTCAACATGTTGTGTAGTCTTCGTCTGTGACATTCCATGTGACTTAGTCGTGTAGGAGTAACTGGGAATGGAGAAAAGGGTCAGTACACGCATTGTAGTTTGAGAACACGCTGTGTAGTCGGGTTGTTTACACAACCATGTATGGACAAGGTACACGCCCAGGGTAAAATTTCTGGAAACACACAATGTAGCCATACTACATGCCATGTAGTCATGTTTTTCCCAATTTTAAATGTTTTTCCCTCCTTTTATGTTTTACTCTATTATTTTTCAACTGTATTCATCGTTGATGAAGGTGCATTTTGATCATTCAGAGCTATGGCACCAAGACGTCCTCCCGTTGCATGACAGGAACCAGGCTGTGATCATACGCATGATGCGATAGATTAGGGACTGCCAGTAGTTCCTCCTATCATTCCGGACATGGAACCTACAGTGATTTTGGAAACTGTTATAGATGCTCAGTTTAGAGAGGGTTTCATGAGATTCATGCAGACCTTCTAGGGAGTTCAGCATCTTGCCCCCACTATGGAAGAGCTGACTTGGGTTTTTCAGCAGCAGCATCCTCCCACGTTCACAGGGGATGGAGGACCGCAGGCTACGGAGTCATGGCTAGAATCCATGTTATCCATCTTCGACCATATCAAGACACCCCCATACATGAGGTTGAATCTCATGACTTACATGCAATGATACTTTTCCAAAAGATGGTGGGAAGTGGTTTCTCAGGCAGGGCGCCAACATACTATGGATTGGGATGTGTTCCAACATATGTTCTACGACTACTTCTACCCAGTGATGCTGAGGGCTGACAGAGCTAAGGAGTTCATGAACCTGCATCATAGTACTCTTTTAGTTTTGGAGTATTCCTCCTGTTTCACAAAGTTACAGCATTTCGCTTTCGTTCTAGGGAATGAAGACCTGTTCTTGGCAAGGAAGTTTGAAGAGGGACTCAAACTAGGGATCAGATCGCAGGTGAATGTCTTCCAGTTGACTTCTATTACTCTGATATTCAACCAGGAACTAATCATGGAAAGGAAACTGAGGGAGACTGAAGCTGTGGACCAGGGCAGTTCAGCATCCAGGGCTGATTCTGTTTAGACAGATAGCAGGAAGCACCACCGAGAGTCTACCCAAGGCGACCCAAGGAAGAAAGGTATTCCTTCTGGTAGATGAGATCTCTCTTATGGCACCCAAGTAGTGTGTATCAGTGTGGGGGGAGTGATCATAAATAGCCTCAGTGCCAGAGAGACCTAGTGGAGTGACGATCTTGCGACAAGATGGGTCATCTGCAGCGTTTCTGCAAGGTTCCCCTTCCAGCAGCTAGTGAAGGAGGATCTGTTTCAACCCCACGTTCAGAAGCAGGGTTACCAGCTTCGCAACACCCTGGTGTCTGGAGTTCTTCAGGTAATCTAAGTCAGGGTAGAGGCTATGGACGTAGTGGTCAGGCTCAGGGAGGTGCAGCTCAAGGTTTTCATGCTGCTGCACAGGGCCGCAGTACAGGCTAGACTTTTGTTGTAGATAGATTAATCAAGATCATGATCTCAGGCCCTCTACCATTCGAGGTAAGATATTAGTAGCCTTAGTTTTATCTTCATCTCTTTTAAGTACTAGTGCTTCACATAGCTTTATCTCTATTGCTGTCGTGGAGAGCCTTGGGCTCTATGTCTTTTCGTCTGCTGACATGTTGACTCTCGACACGCCCTTGGGAATGAGGACATCTAGAGTACGTTAGTAAAAAGAATACACTCTAGAGGTTACATGATGTCACTTCTTATGGGACCTATATTTCCTAGAGATGACATGCTATGATGTCATTCTCGGGATGGACTGGTTGGTTCCCTTCTAGGAAGTCGTCGATTGTTATCGCTGCAGGGTGAGTTTCGTATCACAAGACGGTGGGTCTTTTCTTCATAGTGTCATGTGGGATGCCCAGGTGGGTAGAGCTCGACCAGAGCATCATATTCTAGGAGGGGTTATGGCCCAGTTTTCTAGTCTTTATCTAGATGACCATGGGACTTCACAGTTAGACTGTCCTCCAGTGGTTGATCGTTTCAGAGATGTCTTTCCAAGGGACTTTTCAGGTTTACCTCTGGAGCGTGAGGTAGAATTATCCATTGATATCATGCCAGGAGAATAACCGGTGTCCATTCCTCTTTATAGGATGGATACTCCTGAGTTGCATTAGCTCAAGAAGTAGTAGGAGGAGTTGCAGGTGAAGGGTTTCATCTGACCCAGTACATCTCCTTGGGGTTTGCCTGTCCTTTGTGCGAAGAAGGCAGGCGATACCCTTTGGATTTGCATGGATTATCAGAAGTTGAAACAGTTGACAGTCCAGAACCTATATCCCTTTCCAAGGATCGATGATCTCTTCTATGAGCTTCTAGGATCCAAAGTATTCTCAAAGATCTACTTGAGATCTAGATATAATCAGTTGCATGTCAGACCATCTGATATACCCCTTATAGCCTTCCGGAGCAGGTATGGTCTGTATGAGTACTTGGTTATGCCGTTCGGTCTCACGAACGCACTAGAAGTATTCCTGGAACTGATGAACAGAGTGTTCCATCCTTACTTGTATTCCTTCGTGGTGGTTTTTTTGGACGACATCTAGGTGTACTCTCACACTCGACACGACCATGTAACCCATCTTGAGATCATTTTGAGTACACTGAGGGAGCATCAGTGATATGATAAGCTCTCAAAGTGACACTTTTGGATGGACGAGATCCACTTCCTAGGTAATTTCATCTCAGAGATAGGGGTATTAGTAGACCCATAGAAGGTGAGAGTAGTAGTTACCTGGGAGCAGTTGGAGAATGTCTTCGAGGTACGAAGTTTCTTGGGGTTGGCAGGTTACTACAAGTGGTTTATACAGGACTTCTAATGCTTAGCATCTCCATTGATGAGCTTGACTAAGAAGGGGGTAAAGTTTGTTTGGTCAGAAGCCAGTGATTCAGCCTTTCAGGAGCTGAATGGGAGGTTTACTTTGGCACCGATTCTAGTTTTTCTAGAGCTGGGTAGGAGTTATACAGTTTTCTGTGATGCATGTGGCATCGGGCTAGGAGTAGTGCTTATACTGGAGGATCGTGTTGTTGCGTATGGATCTTGGCAGTTTAAGCAACATGAGAGGAATTATCTTACGCACGACCTGGAGTTGGCTGCAGTTGTTCATGCTTTGCGTAGTTAAAGGCATTACCTTCTGGGAGGGCATTTTTTGGTATATACTGACCACAAGAGTCTCAAGTACATCTTCACGCCACATGACCTGAATCTGAGATAGTGGAGGTGGGTCGAGTATCTCCAGTCATTCAACTTCGAGCTTTCCTATACGCTTGGGAAAGGCAACACAGTGTCTAATGCACTGAGCATGTGAACTCAGATATAGGAAGTTCAGGAGGCCAGAAGTGAGTGGCAGCATATGGATCTATTCATTGAAATGAATTTGGAGGTGCACAAGATGCAGGGGAAGACTTTCCTATCTTCTATAGATGTTATCTCTATGCCTCTTGACCAAGTTCAAATGAGGAAAGTACCAGATTCTGAAGGCCTAGTCCTACGGGAAAACGAGTCAGGAGAGGACCCTCTTCTGGGATGGACCATTGGTGAGGATGATATCTTGTGTTTCCAGGGACACGTATGGGTGCCAACAGATATACGCGAGGAGATGATGCGAGACTTTCATTCCTTTATCTGGGCAGTTCATCCTGGCGTCACCAAGATGTATCGTGATCTACACCGCTAGTACTGGTGGCCAGGTATGAAGAGAGATGTGGATGGTTTTGTCCTGAGATGTTCCACTTGTCAGCAGGTGAAGACAGAACCCCAGCAGCCAGCCGGGCTTTTGCAGCTGTTACCCATTATCGAGTGGAAGTGTAATGATGTCGCGATGGAATTCATAACAGGGTTACCGATATCATCGAGTGGGAACGACACGGTATGGGTTGTCGTTGATAGGCTCACGAAGGTTGCTCACGAAGGTTTCTCAATTCATCTACTTTTTTATACTCTCTAGACACTAATTTCTCACTCTCTGATAATGGATTTTCTCTTGATATAAAGTTTCATAAAAAAGGAATAAATGGATTGGACCTCTACTCTAAAACATCTTTCCAAACTCTCACTCACCATGCGACCCAAAAAAATGGAGGCATGCTTCTTTATATAGTAGTAATCATGCTTCAAATTTAATTTAAATCATCTTGAAATTAAATGGAAGTATTGTGGATCCATTCAAACACAAAAAAGAAACCAAACGTTATAAATTTCATATATATAAGAGTAATAAATGGAATTTTTTATTTTCCTCAAACTTATATTTTTCACAACATAGCAAATAGATTTGAAAATGACTTATAACATAATCGAACGAACCAACACTAAAAAAATAGAATCTATATTGTTTTAAAAATTGATGTTTGAAGAAAAATTCATAACAAAGAAGAAAGATTCTATGAATTCAGAAAAATTGACAAATAATTGATAAGTTTTGGGATAATATTCATAATAAATCTCAGAATGTTTATTGTCAACACAAACATGAGCATCAGCACTAACGGGATACCAAAATTCAATGTATCTATTAGTATGGGACTGAAAATGAAAAAAATCCATGAATAAAAATAAAGAAATTAAAAAATGAGGTATTAATATATTGGATTCGATCAAGGCGATAAGATTTTTGTAAAGATTCATATAAAAGAACTAATTAAATAGTACCTACTTTCAAAACCAAACAACAAAAAGGAAAAACTCAGAAAATTAGGCAAAAAAATCAATCGCAACATCACACAACTCATTAGACTTGAATCGAACCTCAGACTTATATCTAGATCCAAACATGGACATCATTGATTGACTTCGGCCACAACACATCCAAACCTCTCGGTCGAGCTCAAAACCACCCTCGTTGGCCCGACTCATCACCCGCGTCTGACTGTGACTCTCAGAGATAAAGGCATAACCTCATCAATAAATCCATCGACCTGAACCATTGCTCGAAACCTGGCATCAGCCCATTCTTTGGCTCTCGCCACACGAACATACCCCCCATCTCAAAAAGCATACAAAATCCTTCTAAAAAACCGTAAACAACTATCACTATTTTTTAATTCGTTGTTTTTTATTATTCCATTTCAGTATATATATATATATATCATTTTCAATTTTCTTATAATAATAATATGATAATTAAAAAAAATATTATAAAATATACTACACTAATTTTATAATTTAAAAGAATATTTTAAATATAGTAATTGAAAATAAATAAAATTTTGTTTGTAATATATATTTATACTAATTGTATTATTATAATGTACTTATAATTAAAAATAATACATACATACACATATATATATAATACCTTAGAATTCATACTCAGAATTAATAAATTATTCACTTTGCTTTAAGAAAATTTATTAATTTTGAAAACATTAAAATAAAACTACATTTAAATATTAAATATCATTTCTCGAAAATAATGATTTATTTTTAAAAGTATTTTAAATTTAAATAAAATCATATATGATGAATTATCATTATAATTTATTTATTTAATTCCTTAATTGATAATTCACTACTCATTTAATATTTTTTATTAAAAATAACATTGAATTATTTTTTAATTAAAAAAACTATTATTTATTTATTTATTTATTTATTAGTTATTTATTTTTACTGAAACTTGGGATGTTACAGCTACATCTTTTGAGAATATGATAAATGATAAACTTCATAATAGCTTCGTAAGGGTCATATGATCCATTAAATGAAACTGTTTGAACTATGCATATGAAGTCTTAGCTAACAAGAGAGTTTTGGATGCAATATCTGTCTACATTCACTCAATAAGGAGGCCCCCAGAAAGCTAAATTTTGGATTGAGTGTGCCTAGATGACCATTAATCTTCTTGAGAAACCCATGGATAAGGGGGTGACTCATTTTACATAATATCATGAGAGTGGGTTCTCTATACCTAACATGAATAGAAATTTTTATTTCTATATCATGTATCCATTGAGTTATGCATGATGTGAACATACCATAATGGTGTTGATATTTCTGAATCCACTATTTAAATGGTAATTTCCATAGATTACATGACATATCAAAATATTATAACATTTATTAGGCTATAATGAGAACCTCAATATACTATGACATTAATCATAAACATATGTCCAATGGTATAGATATATCCAACTAACATGACATATTTTTTGTCTGACTATCAGGTTCTGGGGGCTTATAATAATTAAGACTTATTCTCATGATGATTACACTTGGTGATCTTTAGTAGATGAGTTCATGAGGATATGAATGCTAATGGTAACCCCACATGTTTCAAGTGTTATTAGTTTTTACTATCTAGAAACATGTACATTGGTCTCCTAAATTGAGATCATATCAATTTGTGCTATTTGATCATGTAATTTGATGTTAGGGGAAACAATGAAATTTAATTCTTGTTTAGTTAGCTTGGGTTGGGTGTGTCATTAGTGGTATGAAATTGGTTTAATAAATAAGATAAAAGTTTTCTATTTTGAGTTGAGGAAGTGACATTTCATGCCTAGTTGATCAGGATAGTAATACATTCATTACATCCATGGACATTTTAGTCGAAGGTAATTCAATACAGTTACTCCAAAAAATAAATAAATCAAGAATGTATAATGACACAAGATATGCATCCTTCATTATTAGGCATCTTATGAAAAAGAGATTATATTACAAAATGTGTGTTTGTAGGATTGTTTCCATTATTATGACTATTCCTTATCTCCTTAGGGTCCTTGATGGGCTACTGGACTCTACTCTTAGTCTATGAATCATATTCACTAATGTTGAGATAAGGTCATAGAGGGTCACACACAATAGCGCTTTCATGATTTTTCCTTATTATGGAGAATCAGTGTATAGAACATGGTGGGACACACCATAGGGTCCAAGCATTTCCCAAGTATTAATGATCACCGATGAATAAATAAATTCATTATTATTCATATATAGAATAATTTAGTTGAATTTATTTATTAAAATTATTTACATATGTTTATTAAATACAAGGAATAATATTATATGCATGAATATTATTTTAATATTCAATGTTCATTTAATATTTACTAGAATATGATTCAAGTTAATAACCCAGGTTTATCACATAATATATTTCATGTATATGATAAAATATAAATAATATTTATGACTTAGTTATCTTATCATAACTATTTATTTATTACTTATTTAGTAAATGTGAAATATATAAGGTTTGGGGAACCCTATCTGGCTATTTCTAGCATCCACTATATAATTCTTCAAGAGAATATTCATGTTGCATAGTTCATTCCAATGGATTGAGATGCCCCTCTCCTCCCACATCCTAATGATATGAAGGATATATGGAAGTGAAAAATCCAATAATACCTTCATAGATCGAAGACACATGATCAAGATTATCGTTATGACATCAAAGGAATCCTCAAAAATAGGTGCTAGCACCTGACATTTCTTGATTGGTGGATACATGGATTCTTGATGTGTGTATGGATGATCTAGATTATTTTGTTCTCAGATACATCATGAAATACTCACCGACAATGTGAATTAGATGAATTCATTGTAGATTTAAATTATGTACTTATTTATTTAATTTTTTTCATTGAAATAATCATGCAAGATCCAAAAACCTCTAATGAGGATTAGATATACAATGACGATGAAGTTACATCACTATAATAATGAAAATTTTTAAATCTATCACACTCTAACTTCTGTTTCGCACCCTTATGCCTTCAATTGGTATCAAAGATATCATTTCAATTTTCTAAGCCAGGGAAACATATAATTTTCATTAAATTATGTAGGGAGTTTTAATTCAGTCCCAACAGAATATACCACGCGTCGATCAGACTTCTGATGACCATGTTATGGTTATCAAATTTTTGAATATGAATTAAAATAATGGTTTTTATGGGTTATAATTTTCAGGAACACTAAAAAATATATTTTTCATGATTTTATTTTTTGGTCGATCCAGATTCCACTGGTTTTTGATCAGGACAGTTTTTCCCAGAGATATATTTTCAATGCATACGGTGAACGATTTTCCAAAAACATTTTTGAGGGAAATATCTTCCTTGGGAATATATGTTTATTGAAAATCAATAAATAATATTTTTTAAAATAATATTTTCTAGGATTTTTTTTTCAAAAAACAAAACAAAACATATAAGGATATTTCATGTAGCCCTTTAAAAATTGACAAACCAAACCAAAATGGTTTTTATAAGTGTCTTTTAGTGAAAATAAAAAATCAAAAAAAATGGAAAATGGGGCCTGGTTTCCAATGAAAGCTATCGTGTAGTAGGAGGCCACCCATTCCTGTGTCATGCCACCTTCTCCAAGAAAACCCCCCTTAGATTCACCCACCTATATGACCACTTGAAACTTCCTTCAGATGAGGCCTCTATAAGACCTCCTCATCTAACCTCATCGAACTACCACTCTACTACACACCTCTACTATCTTCCAACCCACATGGTTGATCCCCCCACTATCATCTATAGAAATCAGTGGTTTCCTCCCATACCATCTTGACTAGTTATCTCTCCCATGAGTTTACTGGCCACTTCTAAACTTGGAAGAGCCCTTCACCTATTCGTTATAGCTGAGACCTTTTTGGATTCCAACCTCTTTTGGCCACCTTGAGACACCATCGTCATCGTGGGATGAACCCTATCACTAAAAACATCAATGATCTCTACCACATGAGGTCATCCAGTCAAACAACCATATTTTAACAGCTAGCACTGGTCCTAGACCCGCAACATGCCCTGTCTACAGACTACTACAAAATAATGCTTCTAACCATATTATGTGGGTCTTGTTTGACCTAACCCTCCCAACAATGGTCATGTGAATCTTTTCTGAACCTAAAATTGGTCAAGGTGGGTCAATCAATCTCAGAATAACCCTACATGGGGTCTTACAGGGATGTAATGTCCTTGTGTGGGTTTGGGCCAACCCACAATGGGGACGGGTGGGGTTCTGGGGACCGAGATAATTTTAATACAAAAAAATTAATTTATTGGTTTAAAAAAATTAATAAATATATTATTTAAAATAAATAATTTAATTTTGGTATTAAATTAAATTAATTTATTACATTAATTTTTAGAATAAAAATTAAATTAAATTTCAGACTCAATGATATAGATTATTTGAATAGAACAATTCATTTAATTTATTTGATAGCCATCATCATTAAATTAATTGTAAATTACTTTTATCATGAATTTATTTGATATACAGACTATACTTGAGTAATAACCAACGTATTTCATGTATGGGATGACCTATTTAATTATTTATTACAATTCCATGTGATGTCTATAATAATTATCTATTTGATGGAAATATGTGCAATATCACTTTTTATTCAATAGGTACAAGGTCTTGTACATCCATTTATATATTTATGTATATTGTGTTTCCTAAGACCCCCTCATGTTGGTGTGATTATATTTTACTATTTAAGATGACTAAGTAAGGTGTGGACCATTCCTAGATGAAGAAAAATCCCATAAGAGATGTGGAAACACTCAACTAAGGGAGTGCTATGATTTGAGTCAAGATTTGACTCAAAAAAGGTACCCCTAGGTCATAGTTGATCCCTTGCATTTAAATAGATCAACCATTATTATATTTTCAATACCAGTCTTGTAATTTTATTTCCATTATGTTTTTTTATTTTATACATTTTCAATTCCACAAGAAACACATTAATAATAAATAGAGAAATCCATAAAGAATTGATGAATGTATTATATTAATTTTTTTATGAGATTGACAACATTTTATGAACATATTTAATATAAAAGTATTACATTCGTGGAGATATATAAAAATACCTCAAGGATATATTATGTCACAGATGCCTTCTGTCATTTAAATTTAAATTTGACTAGGTGTATGTTGTACTCATCAATCCAAATTTAGAGTTCCTCCTACTGTTAGGGGGTTCTTATGAGTGTAGAGATTTTACTTAACTATGTTTGGTAGAAAAAAAGTATTCATATTTATCTTATTTAATATTTAGAGGAAAACTTTGAGTAAATGTTGTTTATGATTTTAGAAGCTAGGAATTCACTCAACAGACAGAGGATCCATGATTTAATATGGTTTTCCATTCAAAGACCTACCTTCAACTCTTAGAGTTGTGGTGTATACATGGCTGGAAGACAATGATAAGTGGTTTGAATTATCTTTTACACTAAAATAATAATTTGATAGAGTATTCTGATTCTAGTACATAGGTTTTATAGAGTTCAATAAAATATTCAGAGGAATTTTATAATTAAATTAATTGGTAATGTCTAATCAGTAATTAAGATAATAATATTAATTTAATATTTTTTTAGAAAATGGTTAGTAATACAACAAGTACCCTATGATAAATATTGGAAGAAATAAAACTTCCAAAAAGGAAAAAGTTTCCATGAGTTGTATATTTGTGTGAGAAAATTACCATGATATAGTAAATTAATGGTGTTGGAGTCCCCACTTCCTATTGAGATACCTCAGGAAGAAAGGTTGAGAAATATTCCTACCAGAGACTCATTTATGATGCATATAGAGGTTATATCAAAATGATATCATCAACGCCCTATGTGATTTGTGGATAAAACATCAGGACATAGATGATTTCACATTTTTGTCTCATCTCAAGGAAGTTTTCTGGAGAAAGTTAAGCAACATATGAATGGAGTGATGATTATAACTATTATGTTAAAATTGAAAGATGAGATTCTATATTTTAAATTATAAAATTCTTATATCATTTCCACCCACCTTCCTTGGTTTCATTTAATATTATAAAATGTGTGGTATGGAGTAATGATTCATTACCATTAAGTAAAAGTTTTTTGTGTAAATAAGAACATAAGGAAATTATATTATTTAGTTTTATGGTGAAAAAAGATAAGGTAAAAACCATAATGGAGTGTTTGAAACCAAAGGAAAATTCATAACATCCTTCAATGAAAATAGGTTGGTTATCATATAGGATGTTATTTTCATCACATTTCATTAAATAATTCCCCAAAATTTTTAATAAAATAACCTTAATCAAAGAAAAAAGTAATCAATTTTTCTTCTTTGTGTATATATATATATATATTCATCAATTTTAAGTAATGTTCTATTTTACTTCTTGGGTATTGAATACAATATTACTAACACATATGTGTATTTAAATATAGAAACTACATAAGTATAAAAGGTTACAAGAAGTATGGCATGTTCTCTATGCAGATGAGAAAGGGTGGTTCCTAAGATAGCAATGAGAATTACACAATTCCAAATTTCCATGTTTATGTATTGTAGTTGAATTTTTTACCAAAAAATTAAGCTTATGTGCACATTGGATAGAAAATTAAATTATTAAAATTTTGGAATGAATGTTTTCTGTAAGGGCCTAGATCCTTGTGGATCGACCCTTTACGTGTTTTTAAAGACCAAGGTTCTCAGAGAAGGCTCAGAGGATGTCTAGAGGATTTCGGTCATGAGAAGCTAGAAATAGGGGAACACATGATGTGACCAAGGGGTACACGACATGCACAATTTGTGATTCAGAAAAATAAAAAAAAGTGTTGATGAGACTCGTTTTTCAGCGTAAGTCCCCTCGATGCAGTACATGAAGTGACAATGAGGCACACATTATATAATTCCCTATCACTGGGTGTTTTAAAGACACCCATCCTCTCAGGTTTTTCAAACTCTATTGATTGAGCACACCCCTCTCAATCCCAGATGACCTGGATGCCTCCCTCTTCAATGTCGGGGATTCCTTCATCCTGGATCGGTTCCCCGTTTCCTTCTTCAATATGTCTTCAATCCGAGGTAAGATCTACCATTGTTCTTTGGTTTTATTTTATCTGTTTTCTCCCATTCCTCTTTTTCATGCTATGAAATTTTATCTATATGGTTCTAAGGGAGTTTTTTTATCATTATTGATACAGTTGTGGCATGCCATCCTTGAGTGGATGAAATTTTTGTGGGGATAGTGATCATGATTCGTTTATTTGATATGTTCCAAATAAAAGAACATAGAAAACCTTTCAAGGAATAGGATTCATTTTTTCCGTATTTTTTTATGTGAAACTTTAGATTTATCATGTTTTATCCCTTTAAATCACAATGGAATTAACCTAATTAAAAACTTGAACTAGATTAAAAGAATTAGTTTGATCACATGTTGTTTCTTAACACTATGATAACAGATTTCCTCTTGATTTTTAAGATAGAGTGACATCTATGATTTTCTTATTAACATGTTGTTATGATGAAATTGGTATTGAACATAAATTCAGAATTAATTTATAATTAAATGGATAAAGATAAAGATGCATATAAATGAAGATGGTTGTGGTGGTAATTTCATGTTACTAAAATTGATGAAGATGTGAATATAAATTTTAGTTGGTTGTTAAACCTGAATCATGTAGGTACTTTTTGTTTAAAGGGATGTAAAATTAATTTTTTAATTAATTTGTGTTAGCTATAATAGCTTGTAGTTCATAATTTCATGATTTGGAAACTACTAATATAGAATTATGGAATTTGTGAGGGATTAAAGAACTAGTTTTTTTATAAAAGATAATTCCTAGTAGGGTTCTATGTTACCCTCTTACTTGTAAAGGCCAAAGATCCTTATGCTTGGAGCTATGAGAGACCATTGCTTCTGAAGGCATAATGCCTTTTTGTGGTCCATGACCCTAGTTGATATGATGTTTGTTTCCTTAATCATATGTGGTGATGTGAGTATTGATGAATGTTGTGATATGTGGGGGAAGGGAGGCCCATTGTTTGGGGCAACAATTGATGCCTAGAGTGGCAAGATGCATATTTTGTTGTGTGATGTTGTTATAGAGGACACTGAAGATGATAAAACGAGTTGTATTTGAATGTTATATGTCTGCTGAATCTTTTCAGTAGTTTATCTAATTTATTTTCCCCACTTCTCAAGGAAGATGGTCTTTATTACCCTCCTTCCAAAAGGGGATAACATGCACGTGGAATTCCATGTGATTTCTGTGGTTAGATTCTCTAGGGCGGATCGGTCTACGCACTTGCTATAAGTGGAAAATAATTGATGGGTAGTTCATATAGTCACCGGGTTAATACCCTTGTGTTTTCTTTCATAGAATGTTTTTTCTAGAATTATCGGGAACATTGGATGTTAATGATTCTATTTATAAATTATTGAATAATTTATTTTAACCCATGGGGTTGGAGGTTGCAAGGATTCAATGTTGAGGTAATATTTCTAAGAACCTATGGATCTTGGTTGGAATGCTAGAGAAATATGATATGGAATTGTTAATGATTAATTAATGATTAAATAAATAATTAATGTAAAGTGTAACTGGTAAAAAGGGAATGTATTAATGTAATAAATCTCTTTATATGGTTGTGTGTTTATAGGATACATAGTCTTTGCAGTGGAATCATAGAGTCCGAGATATGTTTAATGCAGTTGAGTATAATACTAGGTTATTCCTATAGTGTGGTTGAGAGCTATAGTATATTATGTACTTTTTGTGTTTCTATATGATACTCCACCACATCAGTTAAGGAAACTGACACCCTAGGGATTCTGAGCCCTGGGGGGGGGGTGTTTCCCAACATTCTGGTGGGAGGATGATTGACTGACTGCCCCCTTTGGTCCTACTCTTTTCTCTTGGTAGTTACTAGTGATGGTAGGCACATTAGTTAGTTTTCACCATTTATATGTGTATAGGGATATAATGACTTGTGGTTATTCACACCCATATATTTTAGAAATAGTTTCCTATGGACTACTATAGTTGTGACATGTATACAATGTGATGTTTTGAGGATCCTTACTCGGTGTATGGTATGTAATATCTTCTGGTATAATGCTTGACCTATGATACACGTTATGAGTGCAATGGTGGATTCCAAAAAATAACTATTTACTTTGGTTACATGGATTTATTGGTTGTGTTGCACGAGATGCACATTGTGGTGCTTTTTTGAGGTGTCTGCGGGCAAGCATTTTTAGAGAGACATGCTTAGGACCTGCGATGTTGGGGAAAAGCATAAAACCAGCTAGGAGGTCGTAGTGAGGTACCCTTGATGTTATTTATTAAACTATATACTCTTCTATGAGAAACATGGAAAGAGTATCCATGGAAAGGATGATAAATTAGTATACCTATTTAGCTTATTAGTTAGTTTCACCTGTTGTTCACTGGACATTAGCATGCTTTCTCTAATTTTTCATCAGAGGCTCTAGGGAGGATCTTGTTGAGTATACTATTATACTCATTCTACATATATATAAATGGTGTTTTAGGTCACTTAGATAAGGTTGGAGATTATTCTAGTTACTACTAGCTTGGGGTTTCAGGAGCTATTCGAGCTTCGTGGTCATTGCCATTTTTATTTTCTTTTGTTACTTATAGTTTTCTGTTTTAGTCATAGTACTATTTGCATGAAATTAAATATGTGTTCTTGGGATTTCTTTAAAATGTATTTTGAGTTGGATTTGGTTGGTGTCATTATTATCTCTCTCTTTTTCATGTGTTCCCTTAGAGGGTAATACCTACCATTTGTGTGTTTACTATACCCTATATTCTAGTCTCCAACTCGAGGCCTACATGAGGTGGGACTTGGGGGTCATTATCTCCCTTATCACATTTTTTTCCAAGGAGGGGTAGACCTTGTGAGGAGGGGGTTGTAACAAAGTGGTATCAGAGGTTTTGTTGAGGTATAGGATAGATCTTGGTGTTAGGAAACTGTGAGGTTTCATGGGTTGGTAGGGAACCAGTGTTATTTAAGTATATCAAGTGACATAAACACTAGAGAGCGGCTATGGAATAAGTATTTAGGGCCCACTCTGATATGATGTGTGGAACTTTAAGTTTAAAGTGGCTACTAAATGAGGTGATACTTGTTGCAGGGTAGAGGCATAGGAAAGGATCATGCATAATTATTCTTTTTGTTTATGTTTTAATCGGCAGACCTTGGGATTGGTTAACCTAAAATGAAGAAGGAAAAATAATTAATTAATGTCAAGTCTTCCTTATTCTAGGTTTATGAGATCTAACTAGTTTCTATTTTGTAGGTGTGGCTCTTGGTCGATGTCCTCATCATGTTTTCATAGAAGATGTCTAGTTGGATGATCCGGTAGATTTCCACAGGGTAGAGGTTGAAGATGGTGACACATGGAAGAGGACACTCAGAGAGTTTCAGCACCAGAGTCTGTAGAAGCATGGGGGCTCTATTTCAGATGTAGTCATGGAAGATTGGTTAGAGGAGATTGAGATAACCATCAGTTCGATCCGTGATCGGAAGGGGAACTGAGTGTCTTTGGTTGTGACGATGTTGCATGGGGTAGTGAGGTAGTGCTTATTATTGTTCCTTGAGGATTTCTATGAGTTAGCGATATTGTGGGAGGAGTTTCGAGACAAGTTCAGAGTCAAGTTTCTTCCTTTGACCATGAAGGCGTCCAGTCACCGGAAGCTTATTATCATTCAACATGGGATCTCTAGTGTGAGAGAGTTTGGAATCCATTTTAGGAATCTTTTATGATATGCTTCAGACCTATTTCTAGATGATATTGTCATGTTAAAGAATTTTGAGGAGTCTTTGCGTCCAAATATTCAGTGCTAGGACACCCCATTTTTGATGAAGAAATATTTTGAGGCACTGGAGAGGGAATATTTCATCTAGAGGACATTGTCCAAAACTTAATCTTCTTGGTAGGGGATTCATTATGATTTTTCATGAACTAGTGTGATGGTATGGGGTTCTAACTTTATAGGGAATAATAGTTTTCATTTGGTTGGGGGTAGGTCTCAGACCTCATAATCTCATTTCTCTAGGGGTGGAAGCTGTTAGGCCTATTTCAAGGGACCAAGTGCTTTTTTTTCTTGTGGAGGCTGACGCCATCCGTAGCGAGAGTTCCCATCCTTTTAGAGCAGTCATTGTGCACTGGGTGTTCTGCTCTAGGATCCTCCGTTGAGTCTGTTCTATTCGATCCATCAACAATAGGCTGAACAAAATTTGGATTAGAACAGAGCATATAGGTTTGGTAGAGGACAACCCTATGATTCCTCCCATCCTTAGAGATCAGAGCATGGCCATGGTGGTGGTCTTCATCAGGGTCAGAGTGACCATGGAGGTGTTCATGGTCAGATTCATGCTTTAGTGTTGCCAATGACAGGCGATCTAGACAGTTTTTGAGGTACCCTTTACTTGTTTTGTACTTGGGTGTATTCCTTTTTTGATTCTGGAGTGACACACTCCTTCATAATAACCTCCCCTTGTCCATTTTTTTAGGACTTGAGGTAGAGAGGTTTCTAGTGCCCTTGGCATTTGTTATGCCAGTTGGAGGTTGAGCTGACATGTTTGAAGTATGTAGATAATGTGGGATATTTATAGGGAAGCACAACTCTTAGGGAGATTTCCTATGTTTATAGATACAACCATACAATGTCATCCTCATCACTGATTTATTGTATTTGGTGTAGGATATCATGGATTGCTTCATGAAGTAGTTGGAGTTATTCAATGATGATGGAGAGCTAGCAGTGTTTGTTATTAAGTGAGACCCTTAGATGGGTTAGAGGCATGTTCCATCCTTATCATCCTTGATGGATTAGCTGATGCTAAAGTAGTTGGTGTTTCCCATGGTTATAGAAGAGTACCCTGATGTCTTTCTAGAAGCAGTTTCATCATTTCTCCCTCGATGAGAGATTGAGTATGGGATCAAGCTACATCCATGAGCATATAATATCTCTATGTCTCCATATAGGATGGACTCTTTTGATTTACCGGAGTTGCGTATATAGCTTGATCTCCTATTATAGTGCAGTTTTGTTCTGTTGAGTGTGTCATTGTGGGGCACACCAGTTTTGTTTGTGAAGATGGCTGATGGAAGTTTGTAGTTTCGTATCGATTATCATTGCATAAATAGAGTGGAATTTAAGAATCACTATCCTCTTCTACATATTGATGAATAATTTGAATAACATAATGGTGAAAGTTTGTTCTCAAAGATCGACCTTCAGTCTAGATATCATCAGATGTGTGTGAAGGATAAGGATATCCCAAGACTACTTTTTTTTCCTTCATGGGCATTATGAGTTTTTATTAATGCCTTTTGGTTTGAAAAATTCTATAGATATGTTCATGGGGTTGATGAACATTTTGTTCCATGAGCTCTTGGATATGTTTTCGGTGGCTTTCATCAATGATGTCCTTGTGTTGTCCGCATCTGAGGAGGAGCATGCAGATCATTTTCATGTCTTCTTGTGAGTTCTTTGTCAATAGAAGCTATTTAGTAAGTTGTTAAAGTGTTAATTTTGGGCTTGAAAAGTCTGTTTCATGGGGAATTTCTTATCCCAATAGGGAGTAGCTATGGATCTGTTCAAGATAGTAGAGGTTGTTTTGTGGGAATCCCCCAAGACAGTGATGAAGGTGAGAAGTTTCCTTGGTCTTTATATCTATTATAGGAGGCTTGTAGATGATTTTTCTTAGGTTGATACTCCATTGATAGAATTTACTAGGAAGGATCAGGTGTTCATGTGGATTGATCATTGTTAGGAAGGTTTTGAGTATCTGAAAGAGAAGTTGGTCAGTGCTTCGATTCATTGTCTTCCAACAAAGTGAGTTTAGTTTGATGTTTTCTCTGATAATTTTCATCTGGGGTTAGGTTGTGTTATAATGGAGAAGAGGTCGATAATTTCTCATTGGTCTTTGAAGTTTAATCCCCATGAAAATAACTATGCCACCCATGATCTTGAGTTGGCGGTCGTGGTCCTTTCTCTGAAGTTGTAGAGATATTTCCTCACTGGTGATCAATTTGTGGTTTTCAATGATCAGAAGAGCTTGAGGTATGTCTTCTCTCAGCATGACATGAATTTGTGGCAATGTTGGTGGACAGATTTATTACAAAAATATAACTTCAAAATATCGTATACACCTATAAACGGGAATTTTGTAGCTAATGCGGTGACCAGGAGGTCACGTAGTGATGTAGTGCATGAATATGATGATTCCTAGAGAGTGATGGATGGAATATTATCATTACACCTCGATATTGGTGAAATTTGGGGAAGAGGTTGACTTTTTCAGATGAACATGCATTAAAATATGGTGCGGAAGGTGGAAGAGTCCCAGTTGGGAGATCTAGAGGTGGAGGTCTGGAGAGACCAATTTTTTTTGTAGTGAGGCCCCTGATGGTTGGTCTGAGGACGAACAAAACTGAGTGTTGTATGAGGGAAGTCATTTCGTTCCTTTTGAGATGTGTGAGATGGTTCACAAAGGGTTTTATAGTATGAATTTAGTTGTGCCTCATGGCCTAATAAAGATGTACTGAACTTTGAGGAGTTAGTGTTGGTGGCCTGGGTTGAAGCATGCAGTTGCAGAGTTTGTGTCTCAATGTTTGGTCTGCCAAAAGGTGAAGGCCGAACACCATATCCCTAGTGGTTTCCTCCAGTTGTTAGATGTTCCTCATAAGAAGTTGGAGGACATATTTATAGAAATTGTTACTAGTTTACCTCAATCTCAGAGAGTAATGATTCTATTTGGGTGGTAGTTTACCATTTTAATAAATCATCCCACTTTATAGTGATAAAGGAGTTGAGATCAGTAGAGGTTTTGTCGAGGAAATATATAGAGGAGGTGGTGAGACTCTATGGAGTCCTGAGGATAATCATTTCTGATCGTGATCCTTTTTTTAAATGTATGGTGTGGAGAGGTCTCCAACATGATTTTCATTCTTAGATATTCCTTAGCACTTCCTTTCATCCATACACGGATTGTCAGACAGATCAGACTATCCAAACTCTTAAAGACATGTTTCCCTCTTGTGTCCTACATTGTGGAGGTTCATGGATGATGCAATTACCTTGGGTGGAGTTCACATAAAATAATATTTTCCACTCCACCATTGGTATGGAACTGTTTTAATCCTTGTATGGATGAACATTATGTTCTCTATTATACTGGATTGGGGTTGGAGAGTCAGCAATTCTTGGACCAGAACTAGTGCAGAATATGATAGAGATTGTTCAGATGATTTGTGGGAGGATGAAGGTAGCACAAGATCGTCAGAAATAATAAGATGATAAAATGAGGAGACCATTAGAGTTTTATGTTGGGGTTCACGTGTTTTTTAAGGTGACTCCCCATCATGGGTAGTGATGTTTTGGTCATGGGAGTAAGCTGTCTCTCCATTTTTTGGGCCTTTCAATGTGTTGGATCATGTTGGTGTCATGGAATATCAAGTAGTACTTCCCCCACAGATGAACCGAATACATGATGTTTTTTATGTGTCACAGTTCCATTGTAATCTTCATGATGAATCTCATGTCATATATTGGGGTGAGGTCGACATTTATGTTGATGTGACCTTCGAGGAGTGGCCTATAGAGATCCTAGACCGCAAGGACAAGTTGTTGTGTGAGTGTTATATCCCATTGGTTTGTGTCTTGTGGTGACATGGTGGAATGGAGGATGGTACCTGGGAAAGTGAGTCATATATACTTTCTCATTATCCTGAGATTTTTGATGTTTAGCTCTTTCCTTGTAATAATGTTCGCTTTGTGGTAGTATACCTTTCGTATTTATTAGATGGCTCCCTTTTTTTCTTATTGTGGATTGCTCTCTTTGAGAGGTATCTCCCCCGGGAGAGTGTTTAGGAGCTGGTTGAGGATGTCTTGAGGTGTCACACTATTAATTTGATGTGGTTGAGATCCTTTTGTGGAGAAATCTTTGATAGTTATCTCGTGGGTTGTTTGTTCAAACAAACCATTTTCTATTTCCTCTCTAGATTGGTTTTGGATTCTCAATGGTGACATTGTTTTGAGAGGTATCTGATTTAAGTGCCCGAATGTACATGGATTGAAACGTTGTGTGTTTTAGAAGACCAATGTGATCAGATAAGTCTTAGAGGAAGTTTGGAGGATTTCGGTCAGGAGCAGCTGAGAATAGGAGGGATACACGATGTCACCAAGGGGTACATGACGTGTGGCATTTGGGTTTCAAAAAAATAAAACAAAGTGACAAGGCAAAATGTTTTTAGAAGAAGTCACCTCAAGTGGGTACATGATGTGACAAAGAGTTACTCGTTGTGTATCACCCCACCATTTTTACTTTCAAAGACACCCATCTACTTGGGGTTTTTAAACCCAACATCTTGAGCACACCCCCTCTCGATCCCAGATGACTCAGACACCTCCCACATCAATGATTGAGGATTCCATCATTGTGGATTAGTTACCCACTTCATTCTTCAATCCATCGACAGTCCGAGGTAATATCTACCTCTTTAATTAGGTTTTATGCGATCTATTTTCTCCTATTCCTCTTTTTCATGCTATGTAATTTGATCTCCATGGTTCAAATGGAGTTTTTTTGTCGTTGTTGAGGCGGTTGTGCCCTGACATCCTCTAGTGAATACAGTTTTTGCAGAGAAGAAGATTGTGATCTATTACATTTATCCCTTCTAGAGTGAATAAAATCTGAAACCTTTCGAGGAAAGGGATTCATTGTTTCTCTATTATTTTACGTGAAACTATATAGTTAGCATGATTTTCCCTTTGGATCGCAATGAAATTGACCTAATTAAAAACATGTACCAGATTAAAATAATTAGTTTGATCTCATGTTATTTCATTGAACCATGATAATAGTTTTCCACTAGAATTTTTAGATAGTATAATTTCTATGATTTTCTTGTTAGCATGTTGTTCTTGATGGAAGTGGTAAATAACCTAAATTCGAAATTAATTGTTAATTAAATGGATAAAGATAAAGATGCATGTAAATGTATTTGATTATTGTGTTAATTTTTTGTTTATCAAATTGATACAGATGTCCATTCCTATTCTAGTTAGTTGTTAAAACTGAAGCATGTTGGTTCTTTTGGTTTAAAGGCACATCAAATTAATTATTTAATTAATTTGTGGTAGCTATGATAGCATATAGTTTAGTTTGAACATAGTTGTAACTTACTAATAATGAATTGTTTTATTATTGATGGATTAAAGAATTAAATTTTTTATAAAAGATAATTCATGGTAGGGTTCTATGTTACCCTCTTTCCTCTAAAGGAAAAAAGAGCCTTATGATTGGAGCTGTGAGAGTTCATTCCTTGTGAAGGAAGAATGCCTTGTTGAGGGCCAAGAGCCTTGTTGAGGGCCAAGAGCCTAGTTGATATAATGTCTGTTCCCTGATCCTTGTGTTGTGATGTGAGCCTGGATAGTTTTTGTGATATGTGGGGTATGGAGGACCATTAGTTATGGTAGAAATTGATGCCTAGAGTGGGGAGATGCATCAGTTTATACATGAGGGTGTTGGGATGGACAATGAATATTATGAAACAAATTGGATGTGAATAAATGGTTGTTTTATGAATCATGTTGGTTATTTATCTAAATTACATTCTCCACTTCTCAATGTAGCTGGTCTTGCTTACCATCCTTCTAAAAGGGGTGATGATGTGTGGGGTATACCACGTGCATCCCATTTATAGCTTATCGAGGGAGGATGGGTCATTGCTCCTGCTATGGGTGGAAAATAGTTGACTGGAAGTTTATCTACTCCCAAGGTTGAAACCCCTTGTGTTTAGTATCATTGAGTGTTTTTCCAAAATTCCTAGGAATATGGGAGGGTAATAATGCTATTAATAAATGATTGAATAAATTATGTTAACCAGTTGGGTATTCTCTTGTTGTGATGCAATTATGAGGTAATATTGTTGAGAATCTGTGGATTTTTGTTGAAATTCTAATTAAATATAATGTGGAATTTTTAATTGTTAATGAATGTTTAATTAATTTATTAATATAAAGTGAAACTAAAAAAATGGAATGAAGTAATGTAATAAATCTCCTTACATGGTTGTGTTCTTATAGGATACCTAGTCTTAGCAATGATAGTCAGGAGTCTGAGAGACATTAACTGCAGTTGAGTCTAAGACTAGGTTATAATCATAGTGTGGTTGTGATCTATAGTATATTATGTACTTTTTGTGTTTCTATATGCTACTCCACCCCTTATGTTAGGGAAACAGACACCCTATGGATTCGAAGCCCTGGGGGGGGGGGGGGGTTCCCCAACATTCTTGTGGGATGATAGATGGCTGAATACCCCTTTTTCCTTACTCTCTTCTCTTGGTATTTAATTGTACTGGTAGGCACAATGGTTAGTTTTACTAATATATATGTGTATATGGTTGTAATGGCTTGTCGTTATTCACACACATATATTCTGGATATTGTTTCCTATGATTTTTTTTTGGTGTAACACGTATAGGATGTGATGGATTGAGGATTCTTACTTGATGTATTGGATGTAATGGCTTCAGGTATAATGCTTGATGTGTGGTACACATTATGAAAGATGTGGTGGATCCTAGAAACTACCTAGTTACTTTCGTTATGTGGATGTAGTGGTTGTGTTGTACCAAGTGTATATTGTGGTGCTTCGTCCAGGTGTCAATGGGAAATCCTTTTTAGGGAGAGACGATTAGGACATGCGGTGTTGGGGAAGAAAAAAAACAGTCAAGAAGTAGTAGTAGGGTACCCTTGATGTTCTTTATTATATTATGTACTCTTATATTTGATACATGGTGAGAGTTTCCATAGTGAGGCTAGGAACTTAGTATTCCTGTTTAGCTGATGATTTTGTTTCACTTGTTGTTCATTGTACTTTTGTATGATTTCTTTACTTTTTCATGAGAGGATCCAGGGGGGATCCTACTATGTATACTGTTATACTCACCCCACATATATATAAACACTTTTTCAAGTCACTTTGAGTGGGTTAGAGATCAGGCTGGTTACTACTAGCTTGGGGTTGCATGATCTATTCATCGGTCTTTGTGGTTGCTGCTGTTTTTATTTTCATTTGATACTTGCTATTTTTAGTTTCAGTTGTAGTAGTTTTTGCATGAAGTTACATATGTGTATATGGGATTTATTTTTTATTTTGGTCTGAGTTGGTGTTGGTTGGTGTCCTTATTATCTCTCTCTTTCACATGATTTCTCTTAGAGGGCAATTCCTCACATTTGTGTGTTTGCTATACCCTCGGTGCTAGTCTCCAACATAGGGCCTACTGAAGGTGGGACTCAGGGGTTACTATCTCCATTATCAAATTTCTAGACCATGAGGGGTACACATTATGGGTATGAGGTCGTGAAATTTTTCATGGTATATTATTCTCAACTAAAGTTTTAGTAATTCTTCAATCATTGGAAATAAATTATGAATATAAAAATGTAAGATTTATATACCCAGTTATGCCAAGATAAATTTTTTTTATGAAAAATGTGGTTTCCAAGGATATACCCAGTATAGTTTTAGAATATCCCATGTTAAATAATTTAGGTATTATAGACACACTTATGTACTTAGTTTTGGACAAATAAACATTTAAAATAAAGGTAAGTCACAAATATTTTGGAATTAGATCGACAAGAGTACGTGAATTATTCCGAGGTAAATCTAGTGGTAAATATACTTTATAAGATTCCTTTAGGTTTATTTATGGAATATGAATGTAAAGTTTCATATATGAATAATCTGAATATATGAGTTTCATTAGGACCATGTTTCAAAGAATATCTTGACCAGACATACATAAATCAATAGAATGTAACATGATGTAATTCCTAAACGAAAATTGCCCTATCCACTAAAATCTATGATATTAGTAAGGAGGATTGATATTGAGTCTTACATGTTGACACTGATCAACAAAAATTTAGTGTGTAGTAATTCCTAAACACATATTCCCTAATAAACATTGAATTCCTAATGTAAGAAAAATGAGTATCAATGTTGGAAGTTATATACACTATAAATACATACTTTTTTTTCAAGAAAAGAATGAAAAATAATATCATTTCCCATAAAAACATTCCAACTATAATGAAAAATGGATAACATATGATTTATAGTATGATATAAATCCATTATGTCATAAGAACATTGTAATTGGATGTAAATAATTCATTAAGAATATAAATGAACTTGCCAAAAGAAAAACACAATGTGCATCTAAGTTAATATCGTGAAGTTCATATCAGATATTATTTAAATACCTATCATAGAATAGATATAGTCAAGTGAAATACTATATTTCTATCAAAGGTTCCACATCTCTATTTGAGATTATGGGATCAGTATTGACGAGGATTAGGTCAATATTGTATATGTACAAAGAATTGACATAGGAACAAGTTCCACCTAACTTTTTTGAAGGAGAATATTCTAGAGACACATACTATGTCGGAAGGTTAAAAACCATGGTATTGGTTTTGTATTCATTATGAATTGTGATACATTATTATTAGATAATAATAATCTCTACAAGTAAGTAGTATCTTGAAAAATGAAAACATTTAAAAGATCAACTAAAATTAAATAATTATTTCCATGTATCAAAGTACATGGGCTTATTATTTTTAATACTATGGTGGGTATACGGGTGAAGCTATACATGGGTGGAATAGTGTGGTACAAATAAGGCCTGATTAGGAACACCAAGTTGTTAATCACAAATAAATTAGAATTTTACTTTTCATAGATACTTTCTGTGATTATTTTATTTAGCTTTCAATTTCAAGACCACTAATATTAGAAGGTGTCTATATGATGCTACTAGAAAGGGATGGTGACACTATAGAATTACAATAAGGTACTAATGTTACTAAAATCTTGTTTGGTATTAAATTATGAAAAAAGATAATAGAATATTCATTAGGAATGAAATTTTACATGTCTTTAAAAAAGGTTAGTAGGAGTGTTATTGTTTTCAAATTAAAATTTGTTTAATAATATATGTAAAAAACTATTGTCCTTATAGTTATTTTAGACAAGGAAGAAAGTAAGTCTCTGTATATTGACTTAATGTAGAACCCTATGTTCTAGGTAAAAAGGTTTACTGAAGTAGATCTGATAGTTACTTTGACATAGTTAATAGTACATATACCGGTGAGGTATTACAAAATAAAAGTTGGAATAATTTGAGAGAAAATTGTTAATAATGCCTCAGGGAATAAATCACTCTAAAAAGACAAGTGAGTGACATGAGAGTAAAGAAATATGGTGAATTGAATCCCATATGATTCTATGTTGGATCAATCATGCATTCCATATTATGAACTATATCTAACATTTCCAAAATATACTTCATGATAGGAAAATATCAGTTATATTGAGGATGACTAAATGGGATGCAGTCAAAATTATCCAATTGTACAAGATAATTTATAAAGGATATATACCTGCTATGTGGAGAAGAAGGGATACTAGTTTATGGGGGCACAAACTAGTATTTATATATATAAATATGATCTAATATCAAAGTTAGGATAAGGTAATAGAAAGATAAGCTCATTCAAGCTAGTGATAGCCTTATATATATACCAAGTGTGTTGTAAATTCAGTGGTTTCTAAAGAAGAAATATATAATATGCAATGATTTTTTCAAGTTTTTGGAATCAAACCTAGTAAGTAATGTTTTATCATAATATAAATTATGATAATTCTACTACTATTAATAGACATGATGTCATGATTTGAAATTTGAAAAAATGAATATAATTGGGGATATCATATCTTGATAAGTCTTACTCAAGGAGGTAAAGTCACAGATAAAAATTTTTCCATGTAGTGGAAATGTGGAAATCCCATGAATAAATCTATAACAATGAAAAAACATGATCTGATCATGTGAGAGATAATAAGGCTGGTTAGGAAGTTTGTTCCAGTACAAGTGGGAGTGTTGTAATAGTGGGTCCCTAGACCCGACATGAATATTACTTTTTGATTACAATATCATATATACTATGAATTATTCATGATGTATGCTTACCATAATAGTGTTGATATTTATGAATCCATTATTTAAATGGTAATTTTCTTATATTACATGTTGTATGAAAAGGTCACAGAAGTTCCCATGATATACTGAGAACCATGAGATACTATGAAATTAATCATAAAAATATATCTTATAGTATAGATACATCATACTGACCGGAAATAGTTGATGTCTATCTATCAAGTGTTAGAGGATCATAATCATTGATACTTCTTATCATGAAATTTTCACTTGTGGGTCTATAGTAGATGAGATAATGAGGATATACCTTACAATGGGAAAACCACATGTTTCAGGTGTCATTTGTTATTACTATCTACGAACATGTGTGTTGGTCTACTGACAAGAGATCTTTATCAATGTATTCTATTTGACCACATACTTGATTTAATAAAGGAGCCATGAAATTACAATTGTGGTGAGGTAGCTATTGTTGGGTGTTCCATTGGTGGTATTTTATTGGTTAAATGACCAGGATAGATTTTTTTATTCCATGTTGAGGAAGTGATATCTCAGGCCAAGTTGATCTGAATAGTATTAAACTTATTAAATTGATGGCCATTTTAGTTGAAGGTAATTGCATCTAGTTAGATAAAATAAATAAATAAATAAACAATAGATGATGATATGAGATGTATATCCTTCTTTATGAGATATCATATGAAAAAGAAATTATATTTCACAGTGTGTGTTCATAGGATATTTTTAATTGCTATAACTATTCCTTATCTCTTTAGGGGACTTGATGGGTTTCTTGACTCCACTCCTGGTCAATAAATAATACTCATTGTTGTTGAGATAAGGTCAAGAGGGTCACACACAATAGAGTATTCTAGAGTATTCCCTATTTTGGAGAATATGTGAATAGGACATGGTGGTACCCACCATGGGGTCTGAGTGTTATCGAAGTATTAATGATGACTAAATAATAAATAAATTTATTATTATTAAATTATATAATAATTGACTTGAATTTTTTTATTAAAAGTATTTAATTTTTTCAAATAAATACATGTAATAAAAATATAAGAATGAAATTTATTTATATATTCATGGTTTTCTTAATATTAACGGGAAATATCGACTGGTTAAATAACATAGATTTATTAGGTAATATATTTATTATATACTACAACTAGGTGATAAAATATAAATAATATTTATGAAGTAGATAGTTTGTCATAATTATTTATTTATTACATATTTAGTGTATGTTAAATATATGGGGGTTAGGGAACACTATCTGGATATTTCTAACATCCACTATATAAGTCTGTAGGAGGTCATTTCCTTTGTGTAGATAATTCCAATGGATTGAGAGCTCTTATCTCCACACACATTCTAGAGAGAGAAAGGGTCTATCCAAGGGAGTGATCAAAGGACACATTTTTAGAAAAAAGACATGGGAGTGAGGTGATCATCATGATGTAAAATGAATCATAAAAGCTCTATTCTAGCACCCTGAATTCATTAATCAGTATCTGTGCAGATTCTCAAAATATTTGTGGATGATCTAGAGGGTTTTGAGATTATATCCTTCAAAAAATGATCCCTAAGAACAAGAAATAGATGAGCACATTGCCGATTAAAATGAGGTACTTGTTTTTTATTTAATTTTTTTGCTTTGAAATATTTACTTGAGATACCCATACCTCTAGTGGGGCTTAAATCATCAATGATGATAAAGTTATGCCACTCCCATGATGAAATTTTTTACATGTTTAGCCCATCATCTTCCACTATGAACCATGATACATTTACTTACATGATTCAATGACTGACCAAACATTAGTGGGATATCTTAGAGTATGACATGCATCATGAGGAGTTATCTTGGATGTATTTTGAGGTGGATTTCCATGACACTTCTACCCAAAGATATGGAGGTATGAGAAGGGTCACAAGTACATGCATCTATCATGGGAAGAAATTTCATTGATGTACTATTCCAGACACGTTACCAACCAACATCACTTTTCTCTATATTTGGAAGTTTATGTGGTCGATGGGGAGATACATTTTCATGATGGAATTCGCTATAAGTTCAGGATGTAGTTGAAAATATTTTTCATGAGAAACATTATTGACATTATGAACCAAAATCTCATCCTGGAGGGAAATCTAAGAGTTTCTCTATGTGATGTCCAGACTGTTTTAGCAAGACAATCTGGGAGCTCTTCTTCTAAAAGAAGGATGCGACGCTACTATAGTCACTTCTAAGGATGTAGTGGGTATGACAGTGAGGGTAGTAGGAAGTTATCTCAGAATAATGAACCATTATATTTATTTTAGAGCATAAAGTTTGTTTATAGGAGCTAAAATTGTCCTTGACCTATTTTGGATTTTCATGCTTGTGGTAGGTTGAGTCTTCTCTTGAGGTTTTGTAGGGACTCTTAGAAATAGAAAAGTGGCAGGGGATCAGGATAGGAACCTGAATCTATGAGGGACTAGGTTACCCCTCAATAGACTGGGTGTTAGGGATCTATGTGATATTCAGGTCAGGGAAGAGGATATAGTACCCCAGTGTAGGAGCAATAAAACCAGTAATAAAGAGAATCACACGGGAGTCAGGATAGAGCCTAGGGTTGTGGGGCAAGTCAGCAACACAATATAAAGTCTCCTCCAGCTAGTTGGGTCATATGACCTTCTACCATTAGAGTTACAATTATTTCATCATACAACATTACTTTCATTTTATTTGATATTGGATAATCACATTCCTTTTTTATTTTCTCATTTTGAAAATGACATAGGCTTTGTTGTGGAGAGAAAGGATGGTGTTATGACTATTGACACACCATTGGGAGTACAGTCAAAGTGTATCAAGCATTGAAAGAAGTGTTCTCTTGAAACTGGTGTCTATCATTTTCTTTAGGATATATTTTTCTAGAAATTATAGGCTTCAATTTAATTTAGGGAATATATTTTGTATTTAAATAATATGATCATATCAATTTTTATCATAGGAGAGTTACCTTTTTATCTCAAGGTGGATACTATAATCACTTGGGAAATGATGTTTTTTGTTGTAGAGTTCCTATATGAATATGCTATAATGTTTTACTGAAGAGTGAATTTATGGAATATATAACTTATTTATGATGTAAATTTCTCATGCGGGCCGACCCCGTTAAACGTTTTGACAACATATGGTTTTCAGGGTATCCATAATATTGAATATTGTGATTTAAAACACGTGTTTACAATGTAAGATCAATTTTCATTAGTTTTTAATAAAAGGATATGTATTTTTTAGTGTATATGTAGAAATTATATGAAATAAATTCCCTACTTACATAAACAATTAGCCATACTCAGCCAATTTTAAGAACTTATAGTGTATATACTGTTTGAAGATAATGTGTATCTCTCCCATACAGATCTTCATCCCTTCCATAGGTGATCTATGGATGTCCTATTCAACCAAAAAGGAATAATCAATTTGATATACATGTTCTAGACATTGAAATTGGTGCATCATTGATCTCCATTGAAGGGAAGGATGGAGGAATCAAACACAATGGAAGACAAGAGTTTTTTCCTATGTATTTTATACTTTCATGGTAGATGGTCAAGAACCACATCCTAAAAATATGGTTTGATTATCCTAGAATATGAAATAAGTGTGACCACGCTAGTACACAATTAATTTGACCTAATAAATTGGATTATTCTTTATTTAATTAGTTACCCATTCTTAGACCACCTTGAAGATCTTGTTTGGACGATTATCATGAAGACCAGACTTGTAGCTAGGTGTGGGGTGAGCCCACCCTTTAATTGGTGATGAATTGGTAGTCCTATTAAACATAAAATGTGGAAAACAAGTTAAATGTGATATTTGGTAGTTTGGATCAAAGAAAGAAGAAGATGCTAATTTTTAATGTTTAATGACATGTTTAAGCTACTGGATGTGTTACCATGTGTTATATTGTCTTATCATATTATATTTCTATGACTTCCTGTCTGGATGTAATGCTTAGATGTCTATTCTTGAATATTCTATAATACATAGAGGGATCTAATAAGATATTCTATAATTCTTAGAGTTCTTTGATTATATGTGATACAATTCTTAGAGGGAGTTTCCTATATATGTTGTAATACTTATAGAGATATTCCAAGATATGTAACAATAGTTAGAGGATGTTTCTAGGTTACGCTATACGGGTTATAGGGATCTACCCAAATATATTGAATTTCTTAGTGGAATATACTTATTATGATTATTATGGGTTTTACCATATGAGGGTTATTGATATGGTTAAAATGGTTCTATGACATGCTCAGAGATATCTAGAATCATGTCGAAGAAGGCTTGGATGGACACAAGTTTCAACCTAAAACTTGAGGATTAACATGTCTATTTTATATTTTATGTTAACTTATAACATTAATAACCATATTGATCACTTTGTTGTGTACATTATATTCTAAAACTAGTTTATTTATACACAATGATGTTGTCCTACTAAATTGTAATCATACCCTGTTCAAGCTACCATTTTGTACTGAGGTATATTTCATGGGAATAACTATGGAAAAAGGAAAGATACCATGTTGTTTATTATTGATTTCTGTTTGGGATATAGTTTGGATATTGGAACAACATCATGATCGATAATGAGTATTATGAGGTCTTTTATATTTTCTATTGTTATTTTATTTTTAGGACATACACAAATTCATTTAGTTACATTTTATATTGAAATTTTTGATTCTATTACTCTTTTGATTGTTCAATTTTGGATTTTATTTCAACAGTGGTTTCTTATTGATTATTTATACTATTATTACTATTTATTATACTATGATATTATTTATTTTCCACTATTTCTGCTAATCTATACAAGAGGGTATATTCTCCCCATTATATTAATAACACCTTCACTACAAGTTGAAATCCTATTGCGTATGGGGAGGCATGCGTGAGTTAACGTAACTCAGCCAACATAGTCACATTAGAAAGTTCTGATTTAGGGAATTACAAAGGGGGAAGAGACAAAAAATATTAACAACATGGTTTCAAATGATTGCTTCATGTTATTTTTGACCCACACATACTCTTTATCTAATTTCCCCCATTTTTTGGCTACTGAACCTTGAATATTAACTTTACTTTATTGAAAATGTAAGGTTTACTTATAAAACTACCCTTCGATTCACATAAAAATATTAAAAAATTTCCCCACATGAATTCTCACATTCAATTATAATTTATCCTTGATAGTAAACCAATTTTCTCCTCCTAGAACCTTCTACCACCCCCACAATCGTTTGGTCACCATTACCTTTCTTATGGCCTTCACCTTTAAAGTGTTTTCCAAGTGAAAAATAAATTTTATGACGTTGTTATTACTTTATCTTAGTATTAATTTTACTATAATAATTACTAAATAATATCTAACCTTATTAATATATTGAAATAAGTATCATTAGTATATTTTAAATTCATTATATTAATTGAACAATAATTATTTACTCATTTACACCCACATTGGAAAATAGAATAGCATTAAGTATAAATTGTGCATAATACCTCCTACACTATGTATATAAAACACCAAGAGAATTTATGATTTATTTCCATTTAAATAAACTACATTTCTTTGATAGTGAGGGATTCACACAACATCAGTTTTAAACGAAACATGATATTCTATGAAAATATTATTTAAACATGACCATTATATTCTAGATGTAAAATTAGCGAGTGTGAATGGTACTAAATAAATTTTAAAAAATATATATTTGGAAAACATATATTTTTTATCAACATATTGAAAATTAAATTTAGAATATTTTTAAAATAAAATTAATGTTTTCTAAAAAATTGTATTTTTTGAAAGAAAACTGTTTCACTACTTCTTACACACTTATAATAAAATTAATTTTTTGACACTAACAAATTTATTTGATAATCTTAACTTAATTTCTAAAATATTCATATCAAAATAATCATAGGGTTAATTATTGGAATTTTTCTGAAAAGTTACATTTTTTCATGAATATTGAAAAATATACTATTTTTATTGAAAAATATACCAATTTTTATTGAAAAATACATTTTCGTTTAAATTATTGACAAATTTAAATTATATTTTAAATTGTTTTTAATGTAAAAATTGTTCAATTATATTATAATAAAAATAATTAGGTCAGTGGAGTCAATTTCATATTAATGATTGATATTAAAACCTTCTATACTTATGATAATTTTCTCTTCCGGAACCCGCTTTTTCATCATCTCTCTAAGTATAATTTTAATTTGTATTCTTATACTTCGATGAGTTGAATTAGGAAAAATGGATTTCATATTTTTAATCAGAATTATTTATATTATATAATAATTTTATTTAATTTATTATTATTATTAATAGTAAAATCAGTAAAAATTTGTTACCACACTTAAGGTAACAACTAATTTACCGATGGTTTAAACTAAAAAATTGTGGTTAAAAATGACCTAAAAACTTGTCTGAAATTTTTTATGGGAATATTTAGACTTTATCCCATCTAAGGGTTGATAATAACCCATTTTATAGGCTTTTTATTATAAAAACATTGTTCTAATTGATTCTTTTCAAAAAATCCATGTGTTTACTCTACCAGACATATAAATGGCCACCACCTATCCTCCCCTATTCAAACATCCAAATCCATATTTTTAGATAATACATTACACAATAACTTAATTTATCTACTAAAAACATATCATATCCCTTTTTTATCATAATACCAACCTAGTAAGGCTTTTGGTGGAAACCTAAAGAAGTTGTCCAAAGAAGAGGTAACATTTTTAAACAAACATTTTTATTTTTATTCTTATTCCTTCTCCTTGAAATATTATTAAACAATTTCTGTACAATATTATCAGTAAATTTCATATATTAATATGTAATTATGTTAAGTTAATGACCTATATCCATCGCTACTTCAATCAAATGGGAAATTAAACCGTCTATTGTGTATACGATGTACTACAACCTTGCTCGCTGATGTAATTTACTTTCCATCACCAACATTTTAAGGATGGTTAAAATTATGGATTTAACAAATTTATATTATATTTATGATATTATTATACTTATTTAATTATAATATCACATATAACTTCTTACATTCTGTTCTTTTTAAAATACGATAACATCGCTCGTGTGTATAGTGGACTACCACCTCGTTATGTGATGTGATTCATTTTTCACTTATGATTTACATGGAAAGTAATAAGGGTAAATTTAATTAATATATGTCATATATATGACATTATATTGATTATTTTATATTAATATATCACCCAATTACTTAACCTTTCACGTGTTAATGGAATGATATTTTCGTTTGTGCATACATTTGAAAAAATTCCTCTATAAAGCTAGGAAAATAATTTTCTATGAATTGTCTTCAATAATGTTTATAATAATGTATATAATGATTAACTATGATATTTATAACATTATTATAACTTTTTAAATTATTTATTTATCTTATGTACAAGAACTATAAATTTCATGACAAAACACGCATGAGAAAAGAAGGCAATTAACACTCAAAAAAGTGAAAATAAAGAAAAATTATTAACACACCGGTGGGAAATATTATAAGAGGATCAGATATGAAATTAGAAATATGATTATTTTTATTTTATAAATTAGTAACATTCCTAAAACCATTATAGATGTGGTTAAATGATGTTAAACTAAAGAAAACTGTGAGGTAATGGATTTCATCTCAATTTTAATTTCATTGATACATATTTGTTAATATGACCCTATTCACTTTAATGTGAGGTATATACTTACCAGTTTATTTAGTTAATATGAATAACTATTTGTTAATGATGATTATTATTTCATTTCCTAATTATTATTAATGTGGTTATAATTTAAAATTTACCAACTAGGTAGAAAAGTATAATACAATATCAACTTATTTTGTGATTGTTTACTTACACTTGAAATAGTGTAGAATTATCAGTAAGATAAATGTATCACTGAGTGTGGGATTGATTGAATCATGGATATTATTTCAATTTCAATTTTAATTCTTTTTAAAACAACTTTCTCTACCTATTAAAGAGTTATTACCTTTCTCAAAACAAAACCTAATACACATAAAAAATAACATAATAATTTAAAAGGTTTGCTACACAAAAAGAGTATCTATGTACTTGGTAAAGTATAGAACCAATATGAAAAAACAAAATCCAATAGAAAAAAATCCTTTTGTGTTAAATAAAACGAGTATGATATTCCCATACACTTGTGTAGCACTATATACAATACCACAATTCATGTTCTCATTCTATCATAAATGATGCAATATAATGTTTTTTAACAAGTTAAGTAACATGTTATTATGATGATTGATAAAATTTCACAAATATGATTTTCAAAAAAAATTATTCACTTCCTTACCCTGCATTAGACAAGAACATCCTATACGTCGTAATGATACTCAGTCTGATTTCCCGGTTTGATTTTCCCAGTATGATTTCCCAATATGATAAAATACTCTTCCAGAATATGGAGCAATCAAATATAAACTTATTTTTCCTCATTTCATAAATCTCAAAATTATTTTCCCAAGTAGATTATCAATCCAAATATGATAATCAGTTGAATACAATATTATCACTTCTATTTTCTTCTTATGTCCAAAAAACCTTCCCCAAGAATACACAATCCAGAAACTTCTTCTCCCTATAAATTTAGAGCATATCTTTCTTCAGTCTGAATGGTACCTCTGTTAGGAAGGTACAATGTACATCAACCATTTAAAGTTGATAAAAATATTGTTTGGGTGATATTTTTAAAATATTATCACACAAAAAAACTTTCTTAAACATCAATTTCACTTGAATTTTAGATATATATTAGACTTATTCAAAGATTATCCTCTCTTAATGGTTCTTCTTTAAACATAACAAAACATCAACTCAATTCAATATTTCTTATATTCTTCAGTTAGATTTTTATTCCTCATTATGATTTTCTCATTATGATGTAGTGTACGAATTATAAGAACTAATATGCACCATTCTGATTTCCTCATTATTATGAATATGGAATATTCTTATTTACATTGTTCTCCACCAAAAAACTCCATACCAATTGAAAAAAACTACACCAATCATATTATAATAATATGTATTCTTATTACGATGTCTGAAGTCAACTAATCATTCTGATTTCTTCATTACAATGAAGTCAATAGATTCTTTATTACATTTTTCTACACTAAATGAAACTTATGAAAAACATTCTTCAATACTCTTTAATAGATTCTATGATTATACTTTTCTTCTTTTACTAGACTGATGATATTGATGATTTCTATTGGTATCATCTACAGTCTAATAATCTTGACCCACAACACAAACATATATTATATTTATTCTTCATGTAGGTCCAATTGAAAACCACAATATATTATGTCATTTATTTGGAACCACTTGATACCAAATGTCCTAAAAACATAGTTTCCATCAAGAAAAATAAAAATAAAAAATACATCTTGATGAGAAATGGTTGACGACATTATTGAGTGATCTCTAATATTCTTCTTCGTATTGGTCACAAAAAATTATGCACAGAACAATTATTTATCTGATAAAACTTTGCATCTGATACTCAAAAGATATCAATAATATGAATTGGGGTCAGAATCCATTATGATTTATTAGTGGAACACCATGTTTTATGGGCTGGTTTTAGTATATTTGACTTCAAAAACTTATTTCTTTCTCTAAAAATTACAACAATGAACATTCAGTATGCAGCTTCTTACTCAATTTTTTTTCACTTGAGATATTAGTTTGACTGAAAACTGATATCTTCACATGATCTGATTCAGATCATCCTTCTCAGCCAAAAAAGATTTATACATCCATTTTTATCATAGAAATGGACTGAGACTAGAAATATTCAGCTTTAAAAAATTTATTATCCTCCAAAATTCATCATGTATCATGAATCCTATATGATTTTGAATATGTTTAAGATCAGCTTCGACTTTTTTTTGACTTATAATGGAATGTTTTTCAGCTTCCCATCATTTAAAACAAACATCTTTCTTTCCAATCCTCAATAAAATTGGAATCAATCCCCATTTCTTTCATCACACTTACATCATAAGTTTTATAGAGTTCTTTTTATTTTTTATTAAAAAACAAAAAATAATTTTTAGATTTATATTAGATCCAAGAAGAATCTAATTATATTATTTATTAGGATCATCCTTTAATTTCAGAACCAAGGTGAGTTTGATGAGTGTTTTCTTCTAGAAAACATATTCTCAATTGAATGGACATTATTCAACACTATATGTCTAATTATCTGAATACGATTATAAGGACCCAGCCTTAAAACATTTCTTAATCTTGAATTAAATTAATAATTCACATTGAGGATCTTTTTAGGTTTAGAGTTTTAGAGAATTAGGACTTAACTATTACATATCAAAAGATTACAAAGTAGACACTCCTACTCAGTTTCCTTTCTTTTCACAAAATAAAAAATCTTAAAAAGAAACATGTATAATTCCATGTTTTAGATAGCATGTTTTTCCTTGATCCCATCCTTGACCCAATTCATCTTTAAGTCCTATGGAAAATATTTCAAAAAAACTTGGGATGATCATAAAAAGATCAGTAAGGGATATAAAAGAATAAATAAAGAAAACATTAGTCAATGTATACATAAGGATCAATGAAATCATAATTTACTCATAGAACATATGATCTTCAACATACCTCGTGAAATCATAAGATTTATAAACAACTCATAGAAATCATAAGACATAAAGGTAACCTGAGGCATTCATAACATTCTTACGTAGGGAGTAACCCTCATGGTTACGTTTGGAATACCGATCACAATATATTCCCTAAATATATTCAGATAAACCTTAGAATTTAACTCCTTCGCGTTAACCCATGCATTGGAGAGCTATGTTGGGCTCACCCGCCATTAGTTTATCACGAAACCACCCGTCTTCATAAAAAATTCCCAAGAACCATAATATACTTTTAACACTTAAAACATGCATAAAATTTCCACATTTCAATCACAATAGATCACATAATGATATTATCATAAATAAAAACATCTAATAAAATCATTAAAACACTATGAGAGAAATATACCTTTATACTTTGAAAATATTAAAATAAGACATTTAAAAGAGAATTTAGAATCAAGGCGTCCCATACCACTTCAAAAAGTATGAAAGGGTTTGAAAAAATTCATGTCCATATAAATAAATCCTTAAAACCATTTTAAAACATGGACATGGATGATCAATTTTTAATAGAATAAATCTTTAAAACCATCTAAAACAATGTTATAATAAAAGAGTCCTTTTCCATTTTGAACATTTAAATTATAAGACACCTGAAAGTAGACCATTTCAAAACATTTAAATGAATTTAGTATAGACATAATATGGATATTGAATGTCAAAGAGGCTGTATATACAATTTATAAAATAATAAAAGTGCATATCATTAAGAAATTTCTCAATGAGAAGAAATTGAGATGTAATCCCAATCAAGGATCATGCCAATAGATCAAGGATAAAGAAATGAAAGAATTTTTTGTGCAAAATATAAATACACCAAATATAAGTGAATATTCAGTGTAAAACAATCAGATTTCATCCACACATATTCATATCATGACATAATCAAGAATTAGAGGTTTAACCAAAATAATTGAAATTGGGTTAAGAAGTTCCCATACAGAAATTTGAGAGCCTAACGACGTCACTTTAAAATTCAGAAAATGAGATGATCAAAGATAAGAAGGGTATATCGTCACTAGTATATAAAATTGACATCAATAAGGATATATAAGAACATATCCCAACACAATAATATGAAAATTAAAATACCTAACAAAAAAGTCTTTTAAAAATAGTAGGGTGAAAGGTTCCCTTACCGACTTGGGTAACTTTCGAAACGTACACCCCATGAAAGAAGGACTATACAAAATTGATGTAAATACTAATAAACGAAATTATATTACACAATGAGTAGAATAATGGGAAGTACGTACACCAAACAAAAGGAAATAGTGGCAAATGTAGCATGAATCCCACGAGAACAAAAAGTGAGATAAAAACCCTTTACCTCATCGTGATCAATTGAGTCATATGACCTAAAGATAATATACACCAATTGAATCACATAATACCATTAATATATATATAATCATGATAATATATATCAAATTTCAGTACAAAATACACCACATGCAATAAATAAGTGTCTAACAATAGAAATCCAATGGAATTGAATGTGAGATAAGAAAATCCCTTACAAAAATTCGACAGCCTAATGACGCCACTTTAAATTATTTAAAATGAATTGATGAGAGTAAGAGGGGGTATCTCATAATATGAAAATAAAAATTAAATTATAGTGAATATAAAATAACATCCTCCAACATAATAACATGGAGCATAAAATAAATGACATAAAAGAGAGTACTTGAAAAGAAAGAGAGAGGTCGGATCCCTTACGAAAACTCGGCAGCCTAACAGCGCCACTTAAAACATAAAAAAGGATTAAAGAGATAAAATATGTCATCTCATAATATGAAAATTAAATTTAAATTAATAGGAATATAAAATAACATCCCCAACATAAGAAAAAGGATCATAATAGAAATGACATAAAAGAGAATACTTAAAAAGGAATAGAGAGGTCGGTCCTATACGAAAAATCAGTAGCCTAATGACGCCACCTAAAACTTAAAAAAAATGTTGACGAGATCAAATAGGGTCTCTAATCATATGAACATAAAATTTATAGTAATAGGAATATAAAATAACATCCCCCAACATAATAAAATTGAGCTTAAAGGAAATGACATAAAAAGGAAAGAGAGAGGTAGGATCCCTTAACTCAAGTCCGACTTGTCATGTACGTTTCATTATATTCATGAATAAGAAACTTTGTTTATTTTATAATTACTTAAGTAACTCATTTAAATTATATTATTCAATTCATATCACATATTATTATTTTATAATAATTTTTTAATTATGTGAGTTCATATCAGACGTTTTTGTTGATGTTCGATACATGAGTCAAAAATGAACTTGTTGGAAAATAATTTTCCACGTAGTTATAGGTACATCATCTCCAGAATAGAATTAATGATTTAAATATCATATATATCCCTTATATATTCATTTAATACTATTTTATATCATTTTGAGATAAAAAAATGAAATGCACCGTTCATGGAGTCGGTAGACCGTATGTACGCATGAACGCTACTTTCATTTCTTTGTCATATTAATGGAATTAAAACAAAATGAGAGATATATATATTTTAAATAAAGAATTATATTAATCATTTAGATGTAATATATATCATATATATCCATTATATATATGTACTAATAATAGTACATTACATTTGGAGATAAGAAATGAAATGCACCGTTCATGGAGATGGTAATCTGTATGTACAGATGAACACTACTTTCATTTCTATTTCATACTTTAATGGAATGAAAAAATAATGATACATAAATATATTATAATTACAGTATAATTTCATATATAACATCATTAAATCCATCCTTTATACATCCCACATATGTCATTAATGATTCAAATCACTTTGAGGGGGTGGTAGACCGCACTTCCTAAAATGAAATTATCATGTTTACCCATTATGGAAACCATAAAGGTAAGGAATAAATGAAAAATACAGGATCATAAGAAAAACAAAAAAATAATATATATAATATATAAATACAGTTACATCTTAATGGACACCATGATAGGTGTTAAAATAAGATTGAACAATCATCGTTTCGTGAGGTAGTAATTCGCCACCCACAGAAACAGTAAGTTCTTTAACCATTAGATGGAGGTGTGTATAAGTGTAGATTGAATCCTTCTCATAAAAAAATCCTAGTATATTTAATATACTGGTGTTGTTACAAAATAAAGGAATAAAAAGAGTTTACGGGGTTGGAGAAGCAAAATAAAACAAAATAACATAAGAGAAGACATTACCTTCAAATCGGGTAACTCTTTTTGATTTGAGACCAAAGGCTTCCTTGGAACGAATTCTGCCAAAAGTGATGCATCTAGGAGTAATAGAGGGATGTTAAGAGACAATATGAGTAGAGTTTGGACGATCCAGGGGCTTTAGAGGTGTGGGTAAGGGGGTAGAGGTGGGGGCCTTTTATAAGAGGGAGGAGGGGCACTCTTAGAATGTCATGAAATTTTATTTTATTATAAATGATTTTCTGATTATAAAGGTCCCACAATTATATATTTCTAGTATAAGGTGATAAGGGTTCGAAATCAACCCATCCAATAGGTTTTAGAAAAGTGTATGTCTTAGATTTTACCTTATCTTTTAATTTTAATTAAATTGTTCATTAATGAGGTAATCATTGCATCATCATAGTGTCATAAATAAATTTATTTGTTATATGTCTAAAATTTATAAAGAAAATTACCATCATGTAGGAAATATTTTTTACTTTACAACGACTATTTATAGTCAAAGGTGTCATTTTTGTAAACAAAACTAATATTGTTTTAGTTAGGATATACAAACCGTTGTTATAATTCCATTCTTTAAAAAAAAATATGATAAAAAGTCACTATCAAACTAATGTGATTCAATGGGACCCCAAAGTTGGCACATGGAATCCAATGGTCGGAAATGACACCACCAACAGGATTTGGACATGTATTGGGGTCATTTTATATTTTTATGATATTATTTTATGACCCTTAACTACCCGATTACTAATTAAACACGACAATTAATAGATAATTGTCGTCGTTACTATTCATAATGTTAAAAAAAAGAGCCTTAATTACATAATTTGGGCCTTCTTATTACAAATATGGAATCCAATTTATAAAATTCCAAACACAGAAATTGTAGTAATTAATTTAAAATAATTCCCGTTGTCAAAACCAAAGACGAGTTTTTAAGAAGTAAAATCTATCAAAAGATTGATTTGCTTTTACACTCAATTTAAAAGTGAAATTACATATGATGACCAAAATTGTATTAAATTATAAGAAAATAATAAAATTACACCTTAAAAAAAATTAAAATGACAACCTAAAAATATAAATAAGTTGGATGAAAAGGCAGTTTTGAATTAAAATGCAGTATTTTTCACTATTCATTAAAAATGAACATTTGTCAGAAAAATACCAAAAATTCACCCCAATATATATTTGATATTCCAAATTCAAAAATGATATAAATTTTTCCAAATTCAAAACATAGAAGTTTCATTAATTAATTTTATAATCAATTCCCGTTGTCAAAACAAATAGCGTGTTTTTAAGAAACAATATCTATTAAAAGATTGACACTCGTTTATGTCAAATTTCAGAGTGAAATTAATTCCAATGAAAAAAATTGGATTAAATGGTAAAAATATAATATAATTAAAATTTAACCCCAATTAAAAATATAATCTAACCATATATATAAATTAGATTAAAAGGATTTTATGAATTTAAATACACCATTTTACACTATTCATTAAAAAAATGAACTTTATCGAAAAAATACCAAATATTTACAAAAAGTAAATTTTTATGTCCCGATTCTAAAGAAGGATTTTATTTTGTCAAATATACCATATAATAGTTACAAAAATTATATTTAAAAAGGGTTCGCCATCAAAAGGCAGTTAATCGACCATTAAAGAATATTAGAATAAAAAATTTGATTTATTCGCATTGTAAGCCCCTAACATTTATTGGATAATGTAAAAATAATTAACAAAAAAATATAATCATATTTTTGTTAGATTTGTTCATTCCCTCCATTACAACGACTTGGTGTTTACTACAATTTATAATAATATTATTATATTATTAGAGTGCAATGTAAGATTTCAAAGAAACTTGTTGTTGCGTATTGGGTACGCCATCGAACATAGCATCCCCTTTAAAGTGATATTAATATTTTATTCACAAATATTAATGAATATGAAAATGTAATATTCTTTATTTACCTCGGATGTTACATCCTTCCCCCCTTTTGGGAATTGCGTCCTCGCTATTTTAAAATTGGGATCAGAAACTTTATTGAAATCCCCACATCGGAAAATGAGTCAATAAAACTATCACTTTAAACAAAAAAGATAAGTACAACGGTCTCATGAGATAAAACATACAAGGATTCCATGAAAACATGGATATGGAGGAAAAAACAACCCATCAAGTTCTGATGGAGAGTGATATAAAACATGTCTAGGAGAATGCTAACCACCAGAAAATCACAAACTTGTGATGGGTTAAACGGTATTTGATTCCCTAGTAGGAAAAAGTTAACAAAAAACGTTTTTGATTGAAGATACTTTTTATTAAGGAATTTATTTATGAGCTTAACTAAAAACACAAGGAAATATAATTACTTTTCATGTATAGTTTCAACTTTTACTATATCTCTAACAAAAACTCATATTTCCTCCAAACGATGAGTATTTAGGATGACTTGTTCACATTAAGAGTGTTGTAATCAACTTCTAGAGAATCACCTAATCCACAAATGAGAACTATATATTTCCTATATCTTAGGACCTTAAAAAAAGGTTAGTACAAGATCAGATAATCTCCAAAAAGGATAATCCATTACAAAAAGAAAAGCTAATCTTAATCTCAAAAATTTGTTAAACATTACCCAAAGTTCAACAAAGAGCATTCAATAAACAATTGTCCATAAAATTAATTAAAGTAATCCAAACTAAGATTGAAACCCAAATCTATGAAGGATTTAATAACATAGTCTTCCAAGGTAAATCTTAACTTTTATCTCCAAATAACATCAGTTACTCTTAATGTCTCATATTGAAAAGTAATTGACCTAATCACATATCCTCCTTGATAGGTTAATCATTTCCATGTATAACCCAAAATCAACATAGTCATGATTCATAAAATCCTCTAACAAAAAAGAATTATTCAAACTAACCAGGGACTTCATGTAGTCCAGTGGTAGGTGATAAATACCAGTCACACTTTGGTTGTGGGTTCGATTCCCGCAGCTTTGTCCGACGCAACGGGTTGTCACATAGTCTGCGTGTTGTCCTTTTTCCAAAACTATATAATTCTTAAAACATTACCCAAAAAGAGATAAAATCTTCAAAAATAACCATAACATAATTTAACCTCAAGTTTATATCATGCCTTTCATTTTCCATCATAACATATAGTAACCCATAATTGCCTCAAAAGTAAGGATCATATAAACCCCAATGGTTACCTTTATAATTATTACCTGAACATCCACATCAAGTTGGTTCTGTCGTACATGATGCATTAGAGAACTCACCATGGTTAAAGTGGTTAATCATGACTCTTGATAGTTGGTTTAGAATAACCATGAGATTTCTCATTGAATTCCCCATTTTATCTAGTCTCTTAATCAGAGAACCCCCACAGTTTCCTTCTACCCATTGTCACTTTGGTGCCTACTAGATCCATCCATTTACTAAAACAAAAAATGTCAATGTGATTATATCAAAAAAATCATCACATTCTAATGAGGAAGATAAGAACTAAGATATACATATCCAAGTTATCTCAAACTCATTCCAACTTTCAAAAATAACAATGTCTCTATCTAATATACTAACCATTGTGGTTATACACAACTTGTTCTTAAACAACACTCTATCCTTTGAAGTTATCTAAACCGAACTCTGATAACAACTATAAAGACCCAACCTTAAAACATTACTTAATATTGAATTAAATGAATAATTCACATTGAGGATATTTTCAGGTTTAGAGTTTTAGAGAATTAAGACATAACTATTACATATCAAAAGATTACAAAGTAGACACTCCTACTCAGTTTCCATTTTTTTCACAAAATAAAAACTCTTAAAAAGAAACATGTATAGTTCCATGTTTTAGATAGCATTTCTTTCCTTGATCACATCCTTGACCCAATTCAACTTTAAGTCCTGTGGAAAACATTTCAAGAAAACTTGGGATGAGCATAAAAAGCTCAGTAAGGGATTTAAAAGAATAAGGAAAGAAAACATTAGTCCATGTGTACATACGGATCAATTAAATCATACATTACTTATAAAACATAATATCTTCAACATACCTCTTGAAATAATAAGATTTATGAACAACTCATAGAAATCATAAGAGATAAAGTTAACTTGAGGCATTTATAACATTCTTACGTACGGAGTAACCCTCATGGTTATGTTTGAAATACCCATCATAGTATATTCCCTAAATACCTTCAGAGATACCTTAGAGTTTAACTCTATCACGTTACCTAATTCATTGGAGAGCTATGTCGGGATCACCGATCCTTAGTTTATCACGGAACCACCCGTATTCATAAACAATGCCCAAGAACCATAAAATAATCATAACACTTAAAACATGCATAAAATTTACACATTTCAATCAAAAGAGATAACATCATGATATTATCATAAATAAAAACATCTAATAAAATCATTAAAACTCTATGAGGTAAATATCCCTTTATATTTTGAAAATATTAAAAGAATACATTTAAAAGAGATTTTAGAATCAAAGTGTCCCATACCACTTCGAAACTTTTGAAAGGGTTTTAAAACATTCATGGCCATATATATATATCCTTAAATTTTTTTTAAAACATGGACATGGATGATAAATGTTTAAAATAATAGATCTTTAAAACCATTAAAAACAATGTTTTAATAAAAGGGACCTTTTCCATTTTGAACATTTAAATTATAAGCCACATGAAAGTAGACCATTTGCAAAACATTCAAAAGACTTTAGTATAGACATAATACGAATATGGAAAGTCAAAGGGGCTGTATATACACATTATAAAATAATAAAAGTGAATATTAGTAAGAAATGACTCAATGAGAAGAAATTGAGATGTAATCCCAATCCAGGATCATGCCATTTGAGCAAGGATAAAGAACTGACATAATTATGTGTGAAAAAAATAAATACACCAAATATAAGTGAATATTCAGTGTAAAATAATCATATTTCATCCCCACATATTCATAGCACGACATAATCTAGAAGTAGAGGTTTAACCCAAAGAATTTGAATTGGGTTAAGAAGTTCCCCTACAGAAATTCGACAGCCTAACGACGTCACTTTAAAATTCATAAAATGAGATGATTAGAGATAAAAAGGTATATCATCAATTGTACATACCATTTACATCAATAAGGATACATAATAACATATTCCAACATAGAAAGATGTAAATTAAAAGACCTACCAAAAAGAAGTCTTTTAAAAATAGGAGGGTGAAAGGTTCCTTTACCGAGTTGGGTAACTTTCGAAACGTACACCCCATGAAAGAAAGACTATACAACATTGATGTAAATACTCATAAACTAAATTATATTACACAATGAGTAGAATAATGGTAAGTACGTACACCACAAAAAGGAAATAGTGGAAAATGTAGCATGAATGTCACGAGAACAAAAAGTGTGATAAAAACCCCTTACATCATCGTGATCAATCGAGTCGTATGACCAAAAGATAATATACACCAACTGAATCACATAAAACCTTGAATATAAATAGAATCAAGATAATATATATCAAATTTAAGTACACAATAAAACACATGAAATCAAAAAGTGGCGAATAATATAAATCTCACAGAATTAAATGTGAGATAAGAAAACACCTTAAAAAAATACGACAGCCTAACGACGCCTAATAAAAATTCTTAAAGTGAATTGATGAGAGTAAGAGGGGGTATCTCATCATATAAAAATACAAATTACATTATGGTGAATATAAAAGAACATCCTCTAACATAAGAACATGGAGCATAAAAGAAATGACATAAAAGAGAGCACTTGAAAAGAAAGAGAGAGGTCAGATCCCTTACGAAAACTCGGCAGCCTAACGACGCCACATAAAACATCAAAAAAAGGATTGATGAGATCAAATAGGGTATCTCATAATATGAACATAAGATTTAAATTAAGAGGAATATAAAATAACATCCCCCAACATAAGAAAAATGAGCTTAAAGGAAATGACATAAACACGGAATGAAAAGAGTTTATGGGGTTGGAGAAGCAAAATAAAACAAAATAACATAAGAGAAGACATTACCTTCAAATCGGGCAACTCTTTTTGATTTGAGCCCAAAGGCTTCATGGGAAATAATTCTGCCCAAATTGATGAATCTATGTGTAAGAGAGGGATGTGGAGAGACAATATGAGCAGATTTTGGATGATCTAAGGGCTTGAGAGGTGTGGGTAAGGGGGTAGAGGTGGGAGCCTTTTATAAGAGGGAGGAGGGGCACTCTTGGAAAGTCATGAAATGATATTTTATTATAAAATGATTTTAGGATTTTAAAGGTCCCAAAATTATATATTTCTAGAATAAGGTGACAAGGGTTAGAAATCCACCCATAAAATAGGTTTTTGATAAGTGTAAGTAAGATATTTTTCCTTATCTTTTCATTTTATATAAATCATTCATTAATGAGGTAATCATTGCATCATCACGGTGTCATAAATAAATTTATTTATTTAATGTCTAAAAATTATAAAAAAAATACCATCATGTAGGAAATATTTTTAGCTTTCCAATGACTATTTATAGTAAAAGGTATCATTTATGTAAACGAAATTAATATTATTTTACTTAAGATATACAAACCTTTGTTATATTTCCATTCTTTAAAAAAATAATATGATAAAAAGTCACTATCACAATAAAGTGATTCCATAGGGCCCCAATGTTGGCACAAGGAATCCCATGGTCGGACATGACACCACCAAAATCATTAGGACACGTGTTGAGGTCATTTTATATTTTTATGATATTATTTTATTGCCCTTAACTACCCGATTATTAATTAAACACGATAATTAATAGATAATTGTCGTCGTTACTATTCATAATGTCCAAAAAACAAAAGAGTATTAATTACATAATTTGGAACTTCTGATAAAAAATATGGAATCAAATTTATCAAATTCCAAACACATAAATTGGATTAATTAATTTAAAATAATTCCCATTTTCAAAACCAAAGATGTGTTTTTATGAAATAAAATCTATCAAAAGATTGATTTGTTTTTACATCCAATTTAAAAGTGAAATTACATCCAATGACCAAAATTGTATTAAATGATAAAAAAATAATAAAATTACACCTTAAAACAAATTAAAATTAAAATCTAACAATATAAATAAATAGGATGAATATGGAAGTTTTGAATTAAAATGCAGTATTTTTCACTATTCATAAAAAATGAACATTTCTCAGAAAAATACCAAAAATTCACCCTAAGCTATATTTGTTATTAAAAATTCAAAAATGATATCAATTTTTTCAAATTCAAAACAAATAAGTTTCATTAATTAATTTTATAATCAATTCCCGCTGTCAAAATAAATTGCGTGTTTTTAAGAAATAGTATCTATTAAAAGATTGACACTTTTTATGTCCAATTTCAAAGTGAAATTAATTCCAATAACCACTATTAAATTAAATGGTAAAAATATATTTTAATTAAACTTTAAACCCAATTAAAAATATAATCTAACCATATAAATAAATTAGATTAAAAGGAGGTTTTGAATTAAAATACAACATTTTACACTATTCATTAAAAAATGAACTTTATCGGAAAAATACCAAAAATTGACATAGAGTAAATTTTGATGTCCCAATTCTAAAGATGGATTTTATTTTGTCAAATATAACATATAAAAGTGACAAAAATTAGATTTTAAAAGGGTTCTCCATCAAAAGGTAGTTAATTGACCTTTAAAGAATATTAGAATTAAAAAATTGGATTCATTCGCATTGTAAGCCTCTAACATTTATTGGATAATGTAAAAACATTTAACAAACATATATAATCATATTTTTGTTAGTTATGTTCATTACCGACATTAAAACGGCTAGGTGTTTACTAACATTTACAATAATATTATTATATTATTAGTGCGCAATGTAAGATTTCAAAGAAACTCGTTGTTGTGTATTTGGTACGCAATCAAACATAGAATCCCCTTTAAAGTGATATTAATATTTTATTCACAAATATTAATAAATATGAAAATTTAATATTATTTATTTACCTGGAATGTTACAAAAATGGTCAATCTGATCCCCAAAAAACAAAAAGTTAGGTGATTTATTTAATTCTTAATCATCATAGACAACAAAAGTCAATACAAAAATATTCCATCATCAGAAATAAATTCTTTACTAATTGGTACCAATAGTTCACCTTTTGATTTTGTTGTCTACTAATCTTTATAAATCACTGAACATTTTAATTTCAAGTTAGGGATTACTTATAAATAATTATAAGACTATGTGAGTTCACTCATTATAGGAAAAATGATTATTGATAGGAAAACCATGTTGTCAAAAATATTGACTTACAAAACTTCATCATATTTTTTTCACTTATTTATTTTTTTCTTCCAATTTATTTTATTTTTTTCCTATAAACACTCCATGTATAGTTCCAATAGTGCAATCACTTACAATTCAAAAATCATAGCTTACCCACAAGTCCCCGTTTTTAAATGCTTCCTTATGAGGTTTAGCACATAAAAATGGATAGATTTGTGAAACAATTCTCTCCCAATGACAATAATATCCAAATAAAATATGTGAGAGGGGTTAAATAAACATACATTATCCTTGATGATAAGGAAATTGGATACCCATGTTCATCCTCAATTTAGTAAAAGGTTCCTTTGGAAATGGTTTTGTGAAAATGAAAGCAACTTTTTTTGATGTAGAAACTTACTCCATATTAAATTTTTTATTCTCCTTATGATCTTTGATGACATGATATTTGATAACAATATGATTTGAAAAATAATTTTTACCAAATTTCATGTAAGTTTGATTTAACTTTGTTATAGTAACTAAAGAGAAAGGGAAAATTCACTTCAACCTGCAAATCTTGCAAATGAGTCACCATCCAAATAAGTTGGGGAGCGGCTTGAGTGGCACCAATATAATCATCTTCAACCCTTCTTAGAGTTAATGAATTTTGTTTATTTGTATTCCAACGTACCAAAATTTTTCACATAATGAAAAATCCACCAGACATGGATCTTCAATCATCAACATTTCATACCCAATTATCATAATAATACCCAAAAAATTCAATATTTTCTAAACTATAATAGCTGATTTTGAATTATTTTATGACTTTGATATACATATGAGATTTTTTCCATCCAAAAAATGTGATTATTTTGGAGCACTCTGAAATAATTCTCATAAGGTGAAAACATAAATAATTTCGGGTCTTGAGGTTGTCAAATATAAAAAACTTTCTATCAGCTTCTGAAACACTTTCTGACCAAATTATATAAAAGTTTCATCATTTTTCAACTTGGATCCCACTAAAAATTTTATGGAAATTGGTTTCAAACTTTCAATTATAAACTTCATCAGAATTTCCTTAACAGTCTTTTCTTGGGAAGGAAAAAATATTTCTTCTTTTGTAAGAATTAAAAACCAATAAATTATTTAATTTCACCAAGCATAGAAAACTCAAAAAACGTTTTCATCTATTTAGAAAATCATTCACAAGTTATTTTATCATTCCTAGTAAAGATAATGTCTTCAAAATAACCAATTATATTGAGGGAAAAATTCTAACATTCCTTAATATAAATATCGCCAATAACTCTTCCTTTCATGACACCCATATTACTTAAGAAAGTTTCTAATTTGGAATACCATGCCCTTAGATATTTTTTTATCCCATAAAAGGATTTCTTCAACTTATAACCATAAAATACATATTTCCAAATAATAAAGACATGTGGTTGTTCAATGTAAACATCCTTATCAAGATCACCATTCAAAAATTATGATTTTAAATCCATCTATTTTTTTGTAACTTAGTTATGTAGTAATAGAAGGAAATATTCTGATTGTTTTTAACCTTACCACCAAAGAAAAAGTTTCATCATATTAAATTCCATCAATTATTTGTAAAATTTTCAAAGTAATATTACTTTGTTTCTTATAACGTCACCGTCTTTATTCATTTTTTTATGGAAAACAAATTTTTTAACAAAAATATTTACTGGTGTGGTTTAGGTATGATTTCCCACATATCATTCTCTTCAATCTGATCAAGCTCTTCATTCATTGCCTAAATCCATTATAGATTCTCAAAAACATTATTCATATTTTTTCCTCAAATTTATAATATAAAGGAGAATGTGTAATTATTATTCTTGTTTGAAACCTTTGATGCTAATCACCAATAATGTTTTGAGTTTCCACTTAATTCCTCAGCCTAGGATGACATTTTTTAGATTCTTATTCATCACTAGAAATAGATTAGTATGATTCTTCTTCTAGGGTGGGATTATAAATGTCGATATCCTTATCATAATTTTCACTAGTGATTCATTCTTCCTATTTATCTTCCATATCATCATGAGCCTATTTATCTTCCGCAGACTTTTAAAAAACATTGATATCAAAAAAGTCAATGAATATTCATGACTGTTTGTTGAACAATCCGTATCCCCTTCCATTTGGAGCATATCCATGAAAAATTTCATCTTCACCACTCTTCTCAAACCTTCCAAGGTTTCCAATTTTGTTCTGTATGATGTATGAACTCCCTAAAACTCGCAAGTGTTTCAAAATTGGATTTTTCCCTAAAAATTTCATAATCAGTCATATATATCCTTTTTTTGTAAAAACATAACTTTTGAATGTACACAATAGTGCTCATGTCTTGCCTCTAAAAGTAATAGGTGATACCATGTTCAAACAACATAGTTCTTCCCATTTCAATCAAAATTTTATTCATGGTTTTAAAAATACCATTTTTGTTGAGGACTAAATGGGGTTATGAAGTCATGATAGATTCCATTAATTTCATGATTAATTTAAAATTATTAATTTTTATATTCTACTCCATTTTCAGTTATTATCTTCATCATTAAATACTCACATTCCTTCTCAGCATTCCTACTAAAAAATTTAATCATTTTTAGAGAATACGTATTATGTTTTATATGAAAAAATATTAATTCAAGTAAATTAATCAATTAAAGTTATTAAGAAATTATCTCCAATAGTTTATTTTTTTCCCATTTTCCCAAAAATATCAGAATGATTATGTTCTAAGGGTTTTTTTTCAACAAATGATAACTTTCTTATGCACATAATTCGTAATCTTTTCTTTCTGAAAAATTGTACAACACCAATCTCTTCTTCTAGAAATATCAAGAATACCACAGACATTATATCTTGTTGATAACATTATCATGTTTCACTAAGACATATACCTCAACCTTTTATGGGAGAATTGATTTTCTTCTACCATTCCCAAGTAATAAGAGTTTTGAATTTCACTAACTTTAAGAAAGTTTCATTTTCTTCATTTCCCTCTCGTGAATATCTTTCCATCTTTCTCTATTTTCATAAAAAACCCATATTTTCTAAAACCAAATTTATTTCCTTCATCACAAAGTTGAGAAACACTTAGCATGTATTGTTTCAATCCATAAAAAAACAAAGCCTTTCTAGATTTTAAATTTTCGTTTCCAACAATGGTTGATCTAACATATTTAATTCTGAGTGATTCATCATTTTCTAATGTCACCATTCCATCATTGAAATATTTTACATATTTTAAAATTTAAAATCACCTATCAAATTATAACAACAACCAATATCCATAATCCAATGTCATTTTTCTTTTTATTAATTTTAGAGGAGTTTCAACAATAAGATATTTTTCTATCCACTTATCTATCTTAACATTTGACTTATTTGAATTATTAACAAACTATTTTTGTTCCAGAAAGAAAAAAAGGCATCCTCTTGTAAGGTGTAAAGGTTATTCACCTATTTGAAAAACAATTTTTTTAGAGTTTTGAATCTATTTTTAATTTTTAACCCAAGCTTCAAATGTTTCTTCCGATAATAATTCTCATCATTCTTTTTTTGAGGGTAATGAATCTCCCTTAAAATTTTCCTTTCGTAGTTTGTAAAATAATTTCAATTTTCTTGATTAAATAAATAGATATTCAATTTTTTCTGATTCCAATATAATACTAGTATTATATATAGAAATAATATTTTCCTCTGAAACTTCCATACTTACCAAAGTTGTGAGCATATTTCTCAGCAACCTTATTATCATAACATTGTTAACCACTGACCTTTCTGTTATTATATATACTATTCCTATTCATATTAGTTTTATTTCCCGCCTTATCAAGGAAAACATAAATAGAAACATTTTTATACTCATAATTTTTAGAAACATCTGACTTCTTAACTTTTTTTGTCTTGTCCATAGACAAATATTTCCTAGCTTTCTTCTTCTCAGGAACAACATCAGTTTTCTTCTCAGTCTTTGAAGGAAAATTTTTATACATATCAGGTTTACCATTTCAAGAGAGTTGACCAACTTCATAGATATGATTATTGAACCTTGTAACCCTATTTTTAGCTTTATAATGTTTTTATTGGAAAAATTACAATACTTCTTATTTTTCATTCATCTTTACTTCCAGATGTTCATTATAATTATTTTCTTTCTAATGATATTTATTAAAATCATAAATATATTCTTGAAACATGAATTTATAATCACAAAAAAATCTTGATGTTTTTTTGAAGAGACTTCACTTTTAACATTCCTGATTTCTTTTTTCAAGCCTCTCAATATTTCATAGACATGTTTCAGTTATTCTTTCAGATGAAATTTTAATTGAGTTTATTATTCTTTGAAACTAATTCTGTTAAAATATTCATTTATAATAATTGAAACTGATGTATTCTCAACCTTCAAAATACATTTTTTTGATTTATATTCATTATCGTATTCTTCACCATATTTAGATAATAAACACAACATTTTTGGATTCAGAGTATTTTTTATCATTTCTTTATAAAAAAATTTATCCTTATCACCCTGTTTCTTCTATGATCTCCTTTACCTTTTCTCATATTCATTTATATCATCTTCTTTATTTATTCAAGGAAAATTATACACTAAGTGACCAAAGACAACCTATTCAAAACATTTTAAGGGAATATTCCATTTTATTTACCAGTATGTCTTTTCAAATTTTTAAAAAACAAGGATAAAAATTCATCAGGATTTTTAGATACCTCATTTTTGGAATTAGAATCACTAGCACCATATTCTAAAAGAATCTACTTTAACTTTTCCTTCTGGGAAACATTTAAATACATTTCTCTATAAAATTATTTTCCCTTTAATATGTTTTTCAATTCATATTTCACAAGTAAAGATATTTTCATAAAAATCATCCTGAGATAATGTTTCTAGATCTCTATATTCCAATAAAGAAACGTTTTCATAAATCATATGAGGAAAAATTCTCAATATCTTTTAAAAAACACTAGAATATTATAACATTTATCCATAACGTTTAATAGTGCCGAAAATGTCATTAAACTTGGTAAATAAGTCACCAATGGATTCATACTCACCAATCTTGAGGCCTTCATACTTTGGTCTCCATATTTTAAATTTTTCCTTCTATAGTTTTTTATATTATTCATAATCATTTTTTATCTTATCCTAGATACATTTGGAATTGAAAACACCATTAAATATTAAAAAACAACATTTATAAAGTGATGATAGAAAAGAATTCTTAGATCTTACATCATTCTAAAGATTCTTCTTTTCAATAGATGTAAGAGTAACTTTATCATCAATAAGAGGAAATCCATATATTAATGCTTTATGAATATCATACCCAATATACATAAAATAAGGAAATATTCTATATTTATAGACATTATATTTCTTACCATTAATGACCAAAATCCACTTATTAGTCACGCAATTGAGATTCTACATCAAAAATTTTTCTTCAAAACATAAGAAAATTGTAAACCAAGTGAACCTGGATTTGATACCAATTGAGAATTCATAGGAGGATCAATGTATCACTGAGAGTGGGAGGGGTGAATCAAGGATATATTTTTCTATCAATATTAATTCTTTCAAAAAAAACTTCACCTCATGTTACAGAGTTGTTACATTGTTGAAAACAAAACCAAACACACATCCATATGAACACAAGAATTTACAAGGTTTACTACTAAAAAATAGTAGCTACATCCTTAGTATGGTATGGAAAAAATATTATACCTGAAAATACACTAGAAAACGATAATTTTGTTTGAAATACAATGAGTAGGATATTAACTTGAACTCGTGTAGTGCTATGTTCAATAAAATAGTGTGTGGGTTCCTTCTAGAACAAATTATGTAATAAAATGTTTTATTTGAAACAAGATAAGATACACGTTACTATTATACTTGATTAAATTTCCCAAGTATGTTATTTAAAAATAATTATTTACTTCCTTAACTAGCCCAAGGAAAGAACTTCCTACACTTTGTAATGATACTCAGTCTCATTTCCCACTCTGATATGTCCAATACAATTTCCCAATGTCATAAAATACATCTCCATTATATGGTTGAAACAAATCAGAATTCTTCTTCCTCATACTGGAAATACCAATACAATTTTCTTAGTCTACTAATCATGCCCAATACTATAATCAATCGAATATGATATTATCTCTTCACCTTTATTCTCATTTTCAACAAACCTTCCTTGGGAATACTTCATCTGGAAACTTATTTTCCCCAGAAATACAGAGTTTATTTATTTTCATTCTGAATAGTACTTTTGTTAGGAATATACAATGTACTTCCTTTTTCTAAAGGTGAGTCCAATCCTGTTTGGGTGGGATTATGAAAATTTTTCCTACTCAAATATTTTTTTTCAAAAATTTAATTTCCATTGAAATTAGTATACAAATTAGACTTCTTCAATGATTCTGCAATATTCTCAATTCTTCTCAAAACTTTTCAAAACCTCAACTTGATTTAAACATTCTTACATTCCTCAATCCAATTCTGATTATACATTTTAATTTTCTCATTATGATTTTTTATACCAATTAAAATAAATAATCTTCCCCATTCTCATTTCTTCATTATGATGAATATGGAAGATTATTTTTTACATTTCTCTCCACAAAAAACTCCATACCAATTGAAAAAAACTACATCAATCATATGATAATAAGATATATTCTCACTAAAATTCTTAGAGTCAAATGATCATTCTAATTTCTTCATTACAATGAAGTCAACATATTATTTTTACTTTGTTTACACTAAATTAATCATATGAAAACCTTTATTCAAAATTATTCAAAAACATCAATGATTCACCATTTCTTCTTTTCCCAAAACAATGATCTTGATGATGTTTATCAGTATCATATAGAGTCCGATAGTCTTTTCATTTGTGATGAAAATATATCATAGTTATTGTTCCTCTTATCCCAATTGAAAAAATTAGATAATTTATTTTTTCTTGACACACTTGATACCAAAACTCTTAAAAATTAATCTTGAATCAAGAAATAAATCCTAAATTCATCTTGGTGGGAAATAGTTTGATACATTATGGATTAATCTCTGATGTTATTATTCATATTGGTCACAAATAATTCCCCACAAAACAATTATACCTTCAATAAAACTCTACATATGATATTCAAAAGATATCAAAAATATGAATCAATATAAAAATCCATTACAATGGATTGGTGGAACACACCGTTCGACGGACCGGTTCTAGGAAATTCATTATAAAAAACTTCTCCCTTCTCTAAATACAATACCAATGATCTTTCTGTAATCAAATTATTACTCTAAATATTTGTTTTTCATGACTTATTGGTCTAACTAAAACCATTATATTCACATGGTCAATTTCTAATAGGCCTTCTTATACAACAATCATTTTTGTGTCTTGTTTTCTCATACTAATATACCAAGAATAGAAATCTTCAACTTCACAAATATTATTCTTTTCCAAACATCAACTTGTATCATAAATTAATCATGAATTAGAATACATTGAAGGTCAGTTTCCACATTTTCGAATTAATATTGGAATGTTTTGTAACTTCCCATCCATTCCATCAAACTTTTCTTTCCAATCCTCAATACGATTGGCAGAAATCCCCATTTATTTCATCAAGATTTCATCATAAGTTTTACAGAGTGATTGTGATTTTGGTGAATTTCAAAACAGAAAATCATCATTATATTTATGCCATAACAATTCATAATTATATTCTCTTCATTATTATGATCTTCCTTTCATTCTGGACCCAAGGATTTTTTGATGACTATTTTCTTCCAAAAAACATCGTCCCTATCCAATGGAATTTCTTCAGCACTGTGAGTTAAATTTTTGGAATATGATGTCCATTCTGATCAACAAAAAATACAAATTTATGTGATTTCATTTCTTCTTAAACATTATTATCTCTAAAATACTATAAAAACATCTTGGAACTTCAAAAAAACTTCTTTCCAACTTGGTCACAACAATTTTCACAATCATTTTTTCATTTTTAATTGGACACTAAATTTATCATTAATATACATATTATTTTATGATGGATATAATTATTATATAAACTACATTCAATTTGAAAATACAATTTTTTTCATGGAAATTATTTTTTTATTTGTGGAAATATTAATAATTCCATATTCTTTATCCATACAAATATTTTATGATAAGGAACATTATTCATGAATTAAATAGATTATTAAATACATGAAAAATGATTTGGACATTGAGATAAAAGTGATTCTTAGTTTTTAATATCCCCTAGATTCATTGATAGGTCTCATGATTCTAATAATTTGTCCAAATTAGATGTCTTTTTACCCATAGCTTTAGCTTGTCTTTTGAATGGTCTTGGTAGTAGAGGTATCATGATTCATGAGATCATGATGTTTTGTAATTAATCATTTCATTCATTTAAAAAATATTTATTATTATATAAATGAGTTTTTTTCAATTATATTATCTATAGATGAATTTAATTCTTAGTTTATTAATTAAATTATATGATTTTTCAGTAATTTAACTTCTATATTGATTATGCCTTGTCCAATTATGATAGTTAAGTAATTGATTAAATGTAATGTGTGTTTAGTTAGTTAACATTCCATAGTTATTATGATTTATTGATTCAGGATATCTTCCATTGTGTGTAACCCTTACTGAGTATTTGGGATCACCCTTATTTTGTTTTATTCCCCACTATATGATGAAAAAATCATTTAATGAGTTTTAAGGATTCAGATCATTTTCTTTTGTTATGTATTATGCTTTATTTTTATTCTGAATGTGAAATGGCTATCATGTATGTATCTTATTCTCCAAAATTGCAAAATAGATTTCTCCTTTGCAATTTGAACCATTGTATCAATGAAAATTTAATAAAGTAGACATCGACTCCGGGATATTAGATTTAGGGTCCTTACAGCATAATTATTAATTTTTTATCTTAATTTTTTTTAATTACAGAAAATAATTAAAATAATACAGACTAACTTAAAACATATAAATAATATATATAATATCATTATTCTTATATTATAATAATATTATACACTTCCTTAATCATACTCACCCATCAAGATATAATGTGTTCATGTTTTATTATGTTTAACCACCTAATTAAGTAAATTTATAAAACACTATCATAAATGAATATTGGAAATTAAGTAACACTATTATTATATGTTAATAATAATTTAAAGATTTATTTTTTATCATGTAATTCTTATATTAGGTATTTAAGATATTATTAAAATATCATCATCGATCTCTAAAATTATAACAATATCTTGAGAGCATTTTAATTTTCACACAATCATAAGCAATAAATAAATATATATATATATATATATATATATATATATCCTATGATAAAAAATCATACATATTAAATTAAATATAAAATAATAATTTCCTTAATAATCTATCTAATAAAATTAATTTTATTATTTCATAGTTTAATAACAGTTGAAGAATGGATCAGAAACAAGGTAATTGTTTTTCATATCAATTTCTCCGCATTGATACATGTTTTAATGTTATGTAGTAATTTATTATTTATATGGTGTATATAATTTCCATGAATTTATTTTGGTACAATTCATGATTTAATTCATGATATTTATAGATCAATATGATTTTAACACTTGTAATTACTATTGATTCAAAAATTAATTTAGCTGTAAGGGATTTTATAACTCAGTTAACTTTAATTAAGTTATACTCATATTCATGAACCCTTATCATTAAAATATAGTAATAATAATCCCTATTAGAAATTTATGATATAATACCTCTTTCTTTTCAGATGAATTATGATTTATATCCATGTCATATTCTATGATGATTTTTTTATAAAGTGTCAGATTAAATAAAATAATTCCTATATTTTCTAGTGAACCTTACTTTCCAATACTATATTCCCCCTTATAACAAATTTTTTCCTTATTATTTGTAAATATATTATATTTTACAAATTTTTACCCTTATATTTATCATTGCAAACATTAAAAAGTAATTTTTATTGACTCGTAAAATGATGTGGATTTCGACCAATGTCTTTTATATAAAAATATTTTAATTTCCAAATATCATATTTTATATTCTAACACACCTTTTTCATATACAAGAGAATTATTACTTAAATATTTTATTTTCATAAATAATTTTTAATGCGTCTTAAAAACATTATGAAAAATATTTAACAAATGATTTTAAACTCCCATTTAAAACAACATATAAGGGGTTTAAAGAAATAATTTTTTAATGTTTTACCTCAAATTTGTTCTACGTATCAAAATTATTTCATTACAATTGAGTTATGAATAATAAATTACATTATATGTTCTTTTAATATTTATTTAATTTGGGTGAACAAGTTTTTGTATCATTTTATTTTATCTTTTGAGATTCCATTTGGTAATGTCATGAAACCCATTTTTTTATGGGTCATTTTAGAATGTTATATTTTTATTCCATGTGGAGTAAAAATATATTGATTATGCGATGAGTGGTACATATATGTCCTTATAATTCATTTGGAAATGTATTGTATCTCATGATATAGAAATTTTATATGAATATTATTTTGAGTATATTATTTAAAAAAGGGTGAGTGTGATGATGTTTAGATTTAATAACAATTTTATGCGTGAATAAGGTAGTGAGTATCTAGGTTCACAAAGGGTGAGTGTGATGGAATTTATATATTCTTTAAAATTTATTCTTGAACAGGTTTGTGAGTATGTAGGTTCACCAAGGGTGAGTGTGACATAGTTTATATCTACTCCCAATTTTATGTACAAATAGGTTGGCAGGTAGTCAATTTCATAATGATAATAAATCCTATGTTTATGATTTTTCAACTTTCTTTTCTTTGTTATCTTGATCATGATATATGTTTCATGTCTATTTTCTCATGTGAAGGTAAAAGTGCAATCATTTGATATGATTTTTTTCATTCATGATTATGTTTTACAAATATTGATTAATGTTCATTTAAATAAAATATTTTTCCTCATTAATGTTTTCCCATATGTTTATAATCTAATCGTTTAGTATTTGATATTTTATCCATTGTAGGGAATTTTACATCACCCTTTCTTATGTTTTTACCTTCCTAATTATTTAAATATGATTATTTCTCATGGAATGTATAATTGGGGATTTATTTTATGAAGAAATGTTCTCAACATGTGAAATAAGTGTTTTTATGTTTTTTGTCTCCCTGAAACAGATCCTTTAGGTCCTTAGGTTGTGATAATATTTGTGAGATTTATTAATTAATCCATGATAACAATGTATTAATTTTTTATGTTTATATTGGGTTTTTATAATTGGTGTCAGAGTAAGGATTAATTATTTTAGAGATTATGATGATAAAAAATTAGTGAAAACCCTATGTATTATTCTAAGATAATATCCTTATATTTTTCTAAAGTAATAATTATGTGGCTTTACTAGGATATAAAACCTTTTATGGATATTGTAAAGTGGTTGCAGACTTTGATAGAATTGTACCCAAGGGTAATAACCCCAAATAGGGAGTGTTAGATATTAACTCAACTGTGACCTGGTGCTCGATATTGGGGCCTAACCACACACCAAGCTAGATACATTTTGAAGATATTATTTAGTTAATTTAAATTATTTTTAATGAACCATTATATGAGATATGGTTATTATGTTAACTAGATATGTTAAGAAAACCCTATTAAGGAAATGATTATAAATGATCTTGAATGAAACATAGATAGTTATTAAAAAATTATTATACTCATTATTTATGAGTAATTTTTTCTATGATCATAGTATTCCCCAAGAATGTAAGATTGGATTCTCAATAGAACTCATCCCATGATAACTACCTATCTCAAAGTCTCCCTATGGAATAGATTATATTGAATTATAGGAATTCAAGAAGCAATTACAAGAGAATATTGTCAATGGTTTTATATTCCCATGTGCTTTCCCATGGGTTTCACCACTTATATTTGTAACTAAAAATAATGAATAAATTCATCAATAAATAAATCATAGTGATCTCAAATAAATCACAATAAAAAATCGATATCCTTTACCCAACATTGATGACCTATTAAATCAACTCATCAGAGATCAATTCTTCTAAAAAATTGACCTTTGATATAGATATGAAAAATTTTTGGTAGAAAGGGATGATATTATAATGAAAACATTCTAGAAATGGTATGGACACCAAGTGTTTATAGTGATACAATTTGGACTTACCAGTTCCCTTAATGTCTTCATGTATTTCATGAATATCGTATTTATATATTACTTGGATAAATTTTCTGAAGTATTTAGTGATGATATCCTTATATATAGGAAAAGTATAGAATAACATGAATATAACATAAGGTAAGTCTTAAAGATTTTGACGAAGGATAAATTTCATGCTAAACTCATCAAATGTGAATTCTAGATAGTAAAATTATTGTTCTTAGGCCATGTCATCATAAGCTATTGTATATCTACAGATCCATCAAAGAATTTGGTTATTGAGATATGACCCAGACCAACCATTGTGTTTTTAATCCATAGTTTTCATAGGTTAGATGGATATTACCAATTATTTAAACATTGATAGAAAATCCTTTAACCAATTTAAAATGAAAATGAGTTAAGTTCCTCTAGATATAATAATGTATGGAAATATTCAAGGAGCTTATGTAAAGGTTGGTCATTTCACCAATTCTTATGTTACCCTATAATAATGGAGGGTTTGTAATTTATAATGTTGAATAATTAAATTTTTTAGGAAGATTCCTCCTAAAAAATGAGAAGGTAATTTATTAAGCATCATTTTAATTAAATTCTAATGAGAATAATTAACCAGTATAGGATTTGAAATTAATGGTGGTGACCTTTTCATTGAAAATTTGGTGGCATTACAATTTTTGTGAGAAGTGTAATATATAAACCGATCAAAAGAGATTCAAATATATCTTCATGTAGAAGTATTTAAACATGTTCCAATGGATAATGTTATAGATTATAAAATACTAGGACAACTCAATAAATTAACACTCTAGAAAGTAAAATAATGTTGCTGATACACTAAGTGGAAAAGTTCATGCAACATTATCCATGATAAGGATTGAGAAAGACCCAATGATCATGGATCTATAAAATAGAAATGTTGATGTCCTAATGTAAGGGGGGGGGGGTATATTACCTTTTCCATTTTTCTTCTCAACCATATATTCATGAAAGGATCAAATAAGCCTAGAAAGATGATGTGGTGCTATAAAATAAGGTAAAAAATATGACAGAGTTCATAACATTAAAATAAGATGTTATAAGGATTTAAAATCAGATAAGTGTCCTATATATACTAAAATTGAAGAAGGAAATTTTTGATGATACACACAACACATCCATATCTAGTCGAACCTAGAGTTATAATGATTTTTGCAGATTTGAAGTAACACTTAACATGAAGAGGGAAACAATGGAATATATATCTGGGTTCTTGATATTTTATAAAGGTATGTAAATGTGACACAATCATAATGGGATTTTGAAACTATTACCAATAAATTCATTGATATTGGAAAAAAATCATGGAATTTATTTTAGGACTCCCCAATACATCTAAAGGTCACGATTCTATATGGCTTGTAGTCGATCACATTAAAAAGTCATTGTATTTTATTTCTATAAGAGGGTATTTATCACTAGATCATATTTCCATGATATTAATTAAAGTGGTGGTCAGGTTTCATGGACATACTCTATCTATTGTATCTGATCTAGATCAAATATTTAGAATTAGATTTGGGAAGAGTCTTCAGTATGTTTTGTGGACTCAGATAACTTTTAACACCACTTACCACACTCAGACAAATAGATATTATGAGAGAACCATTCAAAATCTAGAGGATATTATGAGATGTTTTTAAACGGATTTATAAGGATGTTGGGATCAAAATATTCTTCTAATAGAGTTCTCATATAACAAGAGTTTTGATAATATAATTAAAATGAGACCATATTATGGTCTATATGGTAGGAGATATAGGATTCCAACATTATAGGATGAAGTTGGGTAAAGAAAGCTGATAGGGCCTAAACTTGTCATGAAATTCCAAAGAAGCTCAAAACCATTATTCAATAATTAAAAATGGGTAAAGGTTTAAATAAGTTCCATGTATAAAAATGTTTAAGAGATCATGAATTTAACATTAGTGATAAATAGTTTCTATTAATATCTCTATAGAAATGAGTTATGATATTTTGGAATAAAGGGAAACTTATCCTAGGATACATTATTCCCATTGAGATTATTGAGCATTTAGATGTTATATCCTATTAATTAGTTCTCCCTCCTAACCTATCCCACGTTAACAATGTCTTCCACTTATTATTTTTGTGTAAGTATATACCATATCCATCGCATGTACTAAACTAAAAATCAATTAAACTACAAGGTGAACTCTCCTATAAAGAACAAACTATAGAGATATTGGATTGAAGAGACAAGGTTGTAAAAAACAATAAAACCCATGTAGTAAAGGTTCTATGGTTGAACCATAAGCTTATGTGAGCTATATAAGAACCTGAGGATGAAATGATGAAAATGTAACATCAATTTGTCCCCTATGTAATTAAAATTTTAGAGATAAATTATTTTAAGGGGATATAATGTAATGACTTGAAATCCTAGACCTTGTAAAACTAATTTTATGTTAGATAACTTGTGTTATATACTGCACACAATTTATATGAACCAAAACATAATATAACAATACAATTAATAAATCTATAATAAAACCTATCATGATAAACTATTAAAAGTTATTATGTGTAGAAGACAAACAATTAATATGATTTAATATTTAAAATAGTTATTTCCAATAAAATTCATTTTTTTATATTATGAATTTTATTTTAAAAACTATATTTCAAAATTTCAGAATATAAATTTGATAAAATAAAATTCTATTTTTAATTACTCGCATAAAAAATTACTTTGTATGATGTTTTTACATTTTTATGAAAAGATTATTTTTAGTTAAAAATTTTGATATTTGAGAAAATTTTAGTTTTTATCATTTTATCATTATGTAACTGTATCTTAAAAGATTAAAAAAACGTTAAGTAATAAAATATGTATTTAATGAATAAAATTAATCAAATTAATATATCCTTTTATATTTTTAATTTTATGTACTACTTTTTTTTGAACTAAATTAAAATGTTAGTTTAATAAAAACTATTTTCTATCTTTTCTTTAAATAAAGTATATTCATGATGATAATCAGTTTTTATTTAATTTAAAGCATATTAAATATTATTTTATTTATAATAAATCAATTTATTATCATTAAATAATTACTAATAATAATTTTACCTAATATATAATTTTATAGATGGAAAACATTGTTTTTCTATAGACTATTTTTCTGTGATTAAGTATGTTTATGTTAAAATTATTTTTTCCCATATTATGAAATTTAATATTATGAGATGATTTTATATTTTAAAATAATAATTTTTAAATATAGCAATAAGGTAAATTAAAATTTTGTTAATTAAAATTAATTACTATGGTTAAAAAATAGTTACCTGGGTAAAAAGTAAACCTCGTGAAGAGAATTTTACCAAGAGGGAAAGGCCAAAACATGTTAAAACATGATTTAAAATGGGTTTTGATGTTATTTTCGGCCCACTACCACTTGAACTTCACTTGTTTTAATTTTTTACATTTACACATGAGTAGTAACTTTATGTTATTTAAAATGTAAGGGTTACTTACAAAACTGCCCTTCTCTTAACATCTCAAAATTCACCACTTCTACCACTTAAATTATAACCTTATCATAGAATTTATATTTAAAAATATTCCAATAGTATCATACTATAACTCTCTCCGACAAATTATTAATTTGGTTACCTTTTTCTTTCTTAACTCATTCATTTCTATGGATTTTTTGAAGAGATAACTCTAGCATCTGATATGAGTATTACATTATCTTAATATTTATTTTACACCATTCCTTCATAAATTATATATACCCTTATTAATATAATTAAATTAGTACAATTAATATACTTAAAATTAATTATATTAATTTAAATTAATTATTTACTTCTTTCCACCAACTTATAAAAACAAAATAACTTTAATTGTGCATTGGGTGGATTACCACCTCTGTGAAGTAACATTTTTCATTTTCCACATTGATTTTATTCATTTATACAAAACAATAAAAATAAAAATAAAAATAAAAAAAATAAAAATAAAAATAAAATCAACATTATTATATTATAAAGATATTATACCTTTCATTAACCATAGTCACCCATTGAGATATAAAATGTTCATGTTTGGGTTAGTTTAACCACCTATTTGAAAAAATGCTATAAAATTATTTCATGGATGAATATAAGAACACAAATAATGATATTATTATAAGATAATAAAATTTTAAATATTGTTTTTTGGTTTTATAATTGTTATATTAGTTATTTAAAATATTATTATTTCATCGTTGATTGCTAATATTACAAAAATAAGCCGACACTCATATAATTTTCAAAGAATCATAAGAAAAAATTTAATAAATAAATAACATATGATAATTAATTTTCCATATTTAATTAAATAAATAAAAATAATTTTTCTAGTAAGGTATATAATAAAAATATTTATTCTTCAGGAATTTAAGCATGTACAAAGAATGAATCTAGAACATGTTAAGGGGTTTTTATGTCAATTTTTCTTCATTGGGACATGTTTTAATATTATCCCCCAATTTCATATTTCTAGGGTGTATATACTTACCAATACTTTATTTTTCCTATAATCCATGATTTAATTCACGGTATTTATTGATCCATATGATTTTAATGATTCTAAGGACTTTTTATTAAAAAATTACTAAATCTGTAAGGGTTTTGTTATCTAAATTTTCACTCATTGAGTTATTATCTTCTTCAATAATTCTTATCATTAAAATTTAGTTCTAAAAATCCCATTGATTGTTTTTGGATATAATGCATCCTTATTTTAGGGGTAATTATTATTTAAATACATTTCTTCTTCAATTAAGATTTCATTTATATATTTTGATATTGCAAATAATAATTCCCTTATTTTATAATGAACCCTTTTTCCTCTGTATATATTTTACATTCTCACAAAATTTTATCTTATTATTTGGAAAGTTGTTATATTTTATCTCTTTTTAACCTCATATTTCTCAATACCACATTTTAAAAGAATCTTGAACAACTCTTTAAACTAATACGAGTTTTTAAAAAATATAATTTTTTGATGTAAAAGTATTTTAATTTTAGGATATTATATTTTATCTTATATCCCAGATTTTCTTATTCAAGAAAATTATTCTTTCAAGATTATTTATTTCCAAAAATAATTTTTTAAAATAATTTTTTAAAATTGATGAAAAATATTTTGGAAATTATTTTAAAATTCATTTCATAAACAATTTACAATGGTTTTAAAGAAATACATTTTAAAATGTTTTACTTCTAATTTATTTTCCATCTCTAAAATATTTACCTACAATGGAGTCATGTTTAATGAATACATTTCTATATTTTCTTATAATGTATTTCATTTTTATAATTTTGTTTATATCATTTGATTATATATTTTAAGATATTTTATTTGATAACATTTGATAATGTCTTGAAACCCATTTTTCTTTCTATGTGACATTTTTTGATGGGATGATTGTTTTTCAAATGGCACAAAAATATATGGATTATGATATGGGTGGGAGATATATCTAACTATAATTTATTGGTAAATGGATTATATATCATTAGATATAAATTTTATGTGAAAAAATTTTCAAGTAGCTATGTTAAAAAGGATGAGTTTGATGGTGTTTACCTCTATTGAATATTTTATCTGTGAATAGTTTAGTGAGTAGATATGTTAAAAAAGGATGAGTGTGATGGTGTTTATCTCTCTTAATAATCTTACATGTTAATAGGTCAGTGAGTATATAGGTTCATCAATGAAGAGTGTGATGGCGTCTAGCACTACTAATAATTTTTTCTCCTGAATATTGTATGAAGAAAAAATATGTGATTTTGAGATTAATGATATCTGGACTAAAACATCCCTAAAATGATATTGGGGTTTTCTTGTCACCATTATTTTATGATTTGAAACTTTTATGGGAGGAAGGTATTATGGTGTTTGATTCTTATAAAATGGAATAATTTAAACTGCATGCGATGATTATGTTCACTATAAATGGCTTCCCAGTGTATGTTAATTTGAATGGATATAGTTTTAAGGGGAATGGGGTTTTTCTAATTTTCGAACAATATAATTCATATTATAAACTATATCATGGTAAAAAAATAGTATATATGGTTCATAAATATTTTTTTCTTAGGGATCATACTTATTGAAGATTAAAAAATGCATTCAACAACTCACATGATTTTGTTAGTACTTCAATTTTTTTTCCATTGATCAGAATTTTGAGAGGGTGTAAAACAATGGTGTGCCAATTAGAAAGACAAAGAAATCTAGTAATGATATAAATATTTGGATGAAATAATCAATATTTTTTGAGGAATCATATAAGATATATAATGATGTTAAACATAAAATTGATGTCACCCACATGTTAAATAATATCTATGATAGCATTATTTGTATATTTTTAGATATTAAAGGAAAGACTAATGATGGTTTGAATACAATATTGGAATTAATCTCAATTGGAATATGTTTGGAGTTATCACTCACTCATGATGGAAGGTGAACATTCCTATCCCCATATTATTTTACATTATCCACGAGGTAGAAAATTAGTTTTTTTATTATCTTTATGATATCAAAGTGCCACAAGGATATTCTACAAATGTAAAAACTTTTGTTTCATTAAAGATTTTGAGGTGGATATGTATGAAATCTCATGATTGACACGTCATGATGTAACAACTCCTACTAGTTTCATTTCATGGAATATTTCCTATCTATGTTAGAATGACTATCATGAATGGTTGTTATTTTCCTAATTCAATTTTTAATAAGGTGATTTATTTGAATTCTTTGATCAAATTAGAGAAAAAAGTTGTTTATAATGTTTTTCAATTTGATATTTACTCTCCTTCATCATTTTTTATATCATGGTTCTTTTAATGGTCATTTAGTGTTATATATAAAGAGTTTCGAACATTTATATATACATTGCATGTATCCTTTTGAAATGTATATGAATACATTCATGGGATGTGCTATGAATACACATTGACCTGAATCTTCCATTTTTGAGAATTATATTTATGAAGAGGTTGAAATTGTTTCAACAAGATATTTATCTGTAGTAGAGAACAACTGTTTTACTACATCTTGACATGAGAAAGTAAATTATGGGTGAAATTGGATCTATGGAAGAAAAGTAAAATCAATGACATGTAAAGAGACAAAGAAGGTACATTTATACATCTTTAATAACATATAAGATTCTTAACCATATATAACAATTAATATTAAAATGTTGAACCAATGTTACCCAAAAATGAAAATATTTGGATTTTGAATGAGTAAAAAAACCCTTTTCCATGGTTCAATAATACCATTCTCGGTAGATCATATTAATTTGAAGCATTGATATGGTTAGTGTATGGTCCTAGTTTAAAGTTTATAACATGATATGGTTATGATATTAATGAATATTAATTTCACATGATAGATAAATTCATTTAAATAGTAATTTATTAAACAAGGAGTAAAAGAATGTGGATACTATGTTTTATTTGATATAGAATAATCACATTCCTTTTTTATTTTCTTATTTTAAAAATGACTTAGGCTTTATTGTGGAGAGAAAGGATGGTGTTATTACTATTGACACACCATTGAGAGTAAAGTGATAGGGTATCATGCATTGAAAGAAGTGTTCTCTTGAAATTGGTGACTCATTTTCTTTGGAATATATTTGTTCTATAAAATATAGGCTTCAATTTGATTTAGGGTATATATTGTTTAGTTCAATAATATAATAATATAAATTTTTATCGGAGAAGTGTTACCATTTTATCTCAAGAAGGAAGAAACTATACTCACTAGGAAGAGTGGGATATTCATGCTGGTCATGTAAGACTATTTCAATACAGATTATATCTTCTCATAGATTAGCTAGAAATCCTTATTCTGGATGATTATGGGATGCAATAAGATACCTTTCCTCTAGTGGAGAACCATTTTTAGGATACCTCTCCTGAATATTTCTCTGTATTACCACCCAATCATGAGATCAAGTTCATGATCAAGTTGGTGTTGGAATATGATCACGTTTCTATACTACCTTATAGAATGGAACCATAATAGATTGTAGAGTTGAAATTTTAGTATTATGATCATGAATTCAAAGGATTCATAAGGAATATTTGATACACTTATTTTTTATGAAAAATTTAATTTGTTTTATTTTAAAAGTATTCTAATGAGTATTCCCAAGTAATATATTCACTAAATTTGTAATTTATGTGTAATTTATACAAAAATATAACATATTCGTGATAAAATAGACCACCTAATATTAAATTATTATTATAACATTACGGTAAAAATATATAATACAAATTATGATAACATTGTGGCACAAAATAATAATATACATTACGATAACACAATGGAATATATATATGAATTTAGTATGTGTATTTTTGTGGTAAATTAAAATCTATGAAATACTCTGGATTTAAATGAAAAAAATGTTGAATTTAGAATTTGTTCATATTTTTAATATTATTTTCAATCTTCAAAAAGTATCTAAAATGGTTTTTAGGTGGAAAATTGGGCGAACCCAAATTAACCCTCAACTAGTAAGCCACCCAACCACTCAGATAGCCCATAAGGGCTGGCCAGCCAAGCTAGACCACCAGGAGATCCCACTCAAGTGTCATGGTGAAGAAAAAACCAAGTGGGTATGTTATTATAAAGCATGTATTCCAAGTCCAACATCGACCTATGCATGTTTTCATAGGCCCATATTGTGTGTGAAATGTGTATGTGGGAACTGAAACCCTCATTCTTTTAGTTAGGAGCATCAGATGATATATATTTTTATAAAAGGAAGAGTTGATATACGCTAATGTTTAATTTTAGGCGAACCTTTTTGTGGGTACTTTTCACACTTAACCGAATGACACCAATTCATGCCATAGTTTGAACCCTGCCTTAGATAATCCACTCACCACACCTCTACTGCTCAAGACCACCCACCACCATCTAAAACTCATCTGAGAATCTATTTACACAGATAGAAAGATCAAGCTCGATATGAATGAACAATTTCATAGATCTTGATAACTATATATATTTTTAGGTATTCTGAAAGAATACAATGACTCTAACTATAATAAGAGAAGTAATTATGATTGAAGAGGATCTCTATCTAGCCACTCTGAAGGATGAATGGATTGATGAGGGTGTGCCTATGGTACAATTCTTTTCCCTACATCATGTTATTATAAAGATGGAGGTCCCTTACACATAGAATTTGAGCTGCATTTTTTAAGTGATCTATTTAGTAGAGTTTATGTTTTTAGAAACATTACTAACAAAGAGGCTATTCTATAGTGCTTCACACTACACCATAGGCATACTCATATGAGCAGAGGAATAATTTTAGAGAAAGTTGAATAATTGAGAATGAATCCATGTATAAGTGGGAAACTAAACAGTTCTATGTAGTAACCCATGAAACCATAGAGATCTATGCTATAAGATATAAATCAACACCAAAAAAGTACTCAACCCTCAAATTTAAAACACCTAATATTTATGGTCGAGATCTTCATAAAAAGGAAATAAAAATTGACTAGATATAATGAAAAGATATATAATATTAAAATTAATATAGAATACTCGATTTCAACCTCTAAAAATATTATGGATTTCTATCACTGAAAAGGATGAAACAGAGGATCAGGAGTAAACTACTGGTAACATTGCTACTATATTTTTTATTTTCTTTCGTTGCTATAGTTTATATTATTTCATGTTATTTATTTTATTTTTAATTAATGTGTTTAACTCTATTTACTTTCACTATTATATCAATATATATATATATATATATATATATTTTTCTTTTCTCATTATTTCCACCACGATATATTACAAACAATAATGGAATAATGACGCAAGGCTTGGACTTAGGTGAGTATAGGTGGTTCCAATATTTTTTTCATCAATTCCAATGGTTTATTTATGATTGTGTTAAAAAGGGTGAAGTGTACTAGTGTGGTGATTTTATAACATGACCTGAATCTTGAACTTATCTCTATACATTTATTTTAATCTTTTCTCTCCCTTCTATTGAATGAGGGATCCTAACATTATGGTGTTGAGATATTCAAAAGATGAAATTTCATATTATGAAGATGGGGCGTTGAATATTCCACACTCTTGATTGATTTAATTCATTAAAAAAGATTATTGGAGAATGTAAAATTAAATTTTCCTTGAAATTAATGATTTCACAACTAATAAATTAGTGAATATTAGTTCATAAATGAGATTTCACAATTGAACCATCATACTGAATTTAAACTACCAATATGAATAGTGATGGAACCCAAAACCAAACCTAAAGGCCAATTACATTATTCACTAACCCCCATTATATTTTCATTAAATGTCAGTGTAGTCTCATCTTATATTTTAAATAACCTTTTCATTGTTTTCATAGAATTATAAAAACAAAAAAACAAGTAGTTTAGGTGAATAAGTATTTATAAGTCAATAAAATGTGAAGCTCTACATGTGAGATGACCTTGCTCAGTCATTGTACTACACTAATAAAATATATATAGTATCTTTTTCCACAACCTCCAATATGTGTTTTTCAAAACTGGGAACCTTTTTTAGGAAGAGAACAGTTTTTTAGTTACATTTATTTTCACATTGTAGATAATTTTTCATTTTTTTCCTATGTAAAAATAAAAAATGTTTTAATCACCCTTTTATATGAAATATTTTGTTTCTATTTTTGTAGGAAGGATGTATTATTTCAGTAGTCAAATTGTGATGAGAATTCATCATAATAATCTATTGTAGGCTCGAGGTAGAACATGATCAATGTAATTTTTGAAGTAGTGGGAAAGGGACTAATTGAGTTCTCTTATTACTTTCCAAAGTTTAATATAGTGGTTAAGGGCCAAAAAATGTCCCCCTTTTCCTTTCCCAATTTTACTAAAGAGGTATAAGATGTTGAGGCTGCACTTGAATAATATCAACATCCCAAACATCTCAATAATCAAATAGAAAACTAACATGAAGTTATTGAGAGAGAATATGAAGACTCATGTACTGATTTACACATGAGAGATCAACAAGGACTAGATTAATATTGGAGTGATTGGGAAAATGTTGAAATGAAATGTGATCATCGTATTTATAAGGTAGAACATTCAACACCATTTCACATCACTCTAGAATTAGAATAGGAAAAACCCATCAAAGTGGTGGAGTTTGAAAAAAATATAGAGGAGCCTAATTACCTGCCTCCATCCAGTGAAATACAACAATAATAGTCACTTACTTCTGGAAAATATATTGAAGCTAAATCAAGACAGGGAGATGATATTTTTTAACTCCCTCTTATCTAATTTTGTACAATCTAACATAAGTATCACATCTCAATATTATTAATTTTCATATTTTGATAATCCATTTATTTCTTTGGAATAATATGAAGAATAAAATCATTAACTTTCTTAAGAACACATGTAGATTACATCAAAAATTGAACTTGAATAAGAGGAAGTCCATAAAGAGGTTGAAGTTGCTAAGCATGGGGAAAAAAGGCAGTAACTTATCATCATAAATGAGATAGTTTTTATATTGTTTTTAAATGTTTAAATTATATTCAAGTTAAAATAAATTCTCCCCATCCCTTTGAATATTAAATTCATACATCCCACATCGAGAAATCATTAGACATACAGGAGGATGTTTCACAAGAATAACCCATGAATAAGGATGATCTATACTTCATCCTACCCCAACCATGAAGGATATACATAGTTTTTAATGGGATAGATTTAGTGTAATCTATCCATGTAATGCTCACCACCAACAGATAATATGTATTTGATTAGAAAAACCACATGTGGTTGTTCAAATTTAAGAATCTCCATCCACTAATATACTATGGATTACCACGGGTACTACCCTGTTAGAGGTAGTAAAAATAAATGGACCAATTGGGGGATTAAACCAATAATTTTCTTTGATTACCTTCTTTATAAGAACAGTCAACTTTATTCCTACGAATTAATTTAGTATTCATCCCAGTCCCTTATTTTTTTTGGGATTTAATGGCATTATCTAGGTGTTTTAATTGATTGATTTATTTTTTAGGACCATGATGGAAAAAGGAATCCCCACAAAAATATAGAGATGATATGACTAAATATATATGATAAAATTGGGAACATTCATTAATTTTTTATGTTTACAACTCCCTATATTTTTTCTAAAAAATCTATTTAAAACTAAAAACTTCAGAAGCTACAATATAGAAAATTTCATTCCCTAATTACCATTATTAATTAATTTAACTTATCTTTGAGACATTAAATTATTAAGAATTCAATGATTCCATGTTTTATATTTCAATAATAATGATATTTAATGAGTAAGGTGGAGTATTGAAATTTTATAGTGAAGCATGGATGTTAAGTTGATGGATCACGATTTGAACTAATTTGTTGATTCATGTAAATGAAATTTCCCTTCCAATTTTCACACATTAAATTTCAAAAATACCTATACACTAATTTTTTCTTAGTATCGTTTCATAAAGTTATTCCTTAAAATTATATGTTCCATTGATGAGATTATTTATAGTCAAAGAAATTAATATTTTATGTTGATCATATTTCTTGAGTGATCTTGTGGAATGTCTCCATCAAGAACATTCATTTGAACTTGTCAAAGATGTGGTTGTACAAAAATACATTTAATATGATTCATTAATTTTTATTATTAATATATTATCCTTTATACCACCATTTATATCAATATTTTTTTTCCAAAAAGACCTTAAATTACCTTCATAGGAATGAGCCGCATTTCATTCAATTTATATATATTCTTACCCTATTATTATATTTCATGATATTTTAATGTTAGAGTGTGGGGGTGAGGAATTCATGGTGAAAGAGATGCACTAAATTTTAAAAAAAGTGTGTGGGTAATAAATTGGGGTATTTAGAAATGTTTTTAATTCAATTATTATACTTTATTGATTTTCCTTCATGAATTAACCAAAATAATAAAAAAATTTCTTAGGACATGGAAAAATAAAAAATCACTATTACTAGGCCTATGATTTCTTTTCATATGTGGTTAGGTGGTTGATGTGAGGTTTTTCACGAGAATGGATTTCTAAAAAGTAAATAAAAATCAGAACAAAGTAGGTTGAAAAATATGAAAAAAATATTTAAAAAAGTAGAGATAATTCAAGAAGGTATTATCCATTAAATAAAATATCATTGATCATAACCTTGCTTTGAGTATTGGTAAAAGGAGATTATCATTATAAAGGGGACAATACCATTGATATTTTTACCTTTTAGTAACATGAAATATGATTTAAAAGATAAATCTCCCATTTTGAGCCTTAATGTTTTAAAATAAAAACCAACCAACCTTAATCCTTAGAGTCATTAAAGCCATGATTGTATGTACTATTTATTTCATGTGCCTTTTGACTTTAATAGTGATGAAAGTAGTTAATTTGAGAGCATATGGTAAAGGATCATGTTCTCATGATAAGTTCATAGATATAATTGAATTTTTATCAGGAGTGATGAGAAAAAAGATTCAAAATTGAGGTAGATCATGACTTGGAATGTTTAATAATGGTGAATTGAGAATCTTGAATTAATGAAAAGAGATGATCCACTAATTTCCAGAGGGAAAAAGTAAAATATTCAGGTTCATTTTTTATTTTCAATGTGAGATATAGAATTGATAAATAAGTTGGAACTTGAAAATTTATATTTACATTGATAATCATTATGATTTAATTACATTGAGATTTAAAAAATTCCAAAATGTTCTTTCTCTATAATTCCATGTTAAGATTTTATGCTTGAGTACAATAATATTTTATGAATGGGGGTATTTCTTTCTCTCATTTTTTATGAAATATTTTAAACAGTTTTTATTGATATTAAATGGATTTTAATGAACATTACCACATAATTCATTTTTTTACTAAAATATTGTAAATTGTAACTAATTAATTAATATGGATTTAAATGAATAAAAACTATTGAATTTTTAGTGTGTTATTATTTTTTATATTATTTTTATATTTTATTGAGTATTTAAAATGTTTTTATGTGATAAATTAGGCCATCCCAAGCAATAAATCAACCTGTAGGCTGGCAAGCCACATAGCTAGACTTGAAGGGCCGGTCATCCAAGCTATACAACTTCGTGAACCCACATGAGAAACATGGTGAAGAGAAAGCCACATGGGGTGGATCCCATGTAGCATGTTCGAAAAGGCCCACACTGGCCCATGCGTTTCATAATGGGACCATAAAATGTGTAAAATATGTATATGGGTGTCAATCTCCAACTGCCATAGTGTTATAATCATCAGATGAGGTGGATATTTCTTAAAGGAAGTGCTCAGATGTGCTAATTTCTGATGTTCGATGATGATTTAAGTGAGAATTGATCATACTAAACTGAATAATTCCACTTCATAACTTATAATTTTACCCCAAATATGACATTCTCCTCACCAGAGCTCCACATATGTACACCACTCACCACCATCTAAAAATCACTAGAGAGGCAATTTTCATAGCCAGATTGCTAAATCTAAAGAATAATTACATATTTTGTGGCTCTTGATCACCATGAATCTCCTCATGTACAAGATAAAATAAAAATTCATGATTCTGACTAGAATAAGAGAAAAAACCATGCATGAAGATGATATCCATCTAGCCACTGTGAAGTCCAGATGCATTGGTGATGGATTTATTACCCAAAAGTAATTTTCAGTTCACCATGGGATTATTGAGTAGGAGGGAGCTAATAAATAGTATTTTAGTTGTATCATGGAGGACCTAAATTTTAAAGATCAGGTGTTTTTAGAAAATAGATAATCAGGAGGATACACCATAATGATTTACAATTCACCATGGGGATACTCATACAGAAAGTATCATATTTCTAGAGAAATTTGAATAATCAAGGATGTGATATTGGATAAGTGGGAATATAAAAAATATAATGTAGTATCCCATGAATCCATATAGATCTTTGCTTCCATATATAACGCCATGCTAATGAAGTGTTTAATATTGAAATTTAAAACACTTGATATCTGCAAATGAGATATTCAAAAAATTAGAAACCTGGACTAGATATGAAGAGAAGATATTAATGATTCAAACAAAGATAGAATATGGGATTAATCCTTGCATAATTTAAGGGATTACTATCACTAAAAAATATGAATCAAAGGATTTAGAGTGGATTGTTAATTTTACTTATACTCTATTTTTATTTACTTTTATTATTAATGTTTAAATAATTTCATGTAATAAATTTTGTTTCTAATTTGAGTGTTCTTCTATGTTTTATTTCACTGTTCTATAACACACTATCTCTCCACCCCTATCTATTTATTCTATTATTCTAATTCTTTTTAATATATCCTATTACTTCCAAAAATAGAATACTGGCCTAAGTCTTTTCCCTAGGGTATGATATGTGTTTCTTGAATTATGTTCTTCAATTACAAAGTTTTATTATTGTTTACGGTGAATAAGAGTGAAGTGTATGGGTGTGTCAATTGTCCACCATGAAATGAATCTCTAAATAATCTCTATTTTTTTATTCAAATATTTTCCTCCCTTTCATTTAATGAGAGATATTCAAACGATGGAGTCTAGTTGTTCAATGGATGAAATGGAATATGATAGAGTTGAATCCAAGAATATTCCACACTCTCGATTTAGGTGTGTCATCAACCTTGATTATAAGAGGATGTGGAAGTAAATTTAATTTGAAATTAAATATTTAAATCCCAATAAATGAATTAGTAGTAGTTCATGAATTAGATTACAAAATTGAACTATCAAACTAAATTTAAACAACCAACATAAATTATAAAAGAACCCACAACCAAAATAATGGTCAAGTACTTTCTTTACTAACCCACATTCAATTTTTATTTCATGTTAGTTTATATTTTCCTTCTCTTTTCACTAACTTTTTCATTATTTTTCATCAAATTATATAAACACAATATACGTAGTTTATGTGAATAAAAATTAGTATGTGAATAAAACATGAAGCTTCTTAAGTGAGAAAACCATGGACAACTATTGTTCTATACTAGAAAAAGGTATAGAGTATATTTTTTCACACTCTACAGTAGGTGGGAATCACTTTTACTTCTCCATGGGTTTCTCCATGGATTTTATTCAATAAGGTTGATTGGAAGTTGCACATATTTTTAGATTATTGGAGACTAAACTAGATGATAGTCAAAAATTGGTATCCTATTCCAAGCATCATATATCTTTTTGATCAGTTGAGAGGTTCTAGGATTTTCTCCAAGATCTAATTGAGGTTTGGATATCATCATTTGAGATTGAGACAATTTAAAATACCCTAAACTTCAATTAGAATCAGATATGGAATGTATGAGTTCATATCAATGATGTTTAGTCCGATGAACACACCAACAATATTCATATACTTAATGAATCATATCCTTCATCCTAACCAATATTAGTTTTTAGTAGTTTATTTGAGGACATCGTGGTGTAATCCAAATATATAGATGATCATGAAAAACTTCTTAACAATGTCTTGAGTAAATTTCTAGTGCATTGAATATACACCAATCTAGCTAAATATAATTTATTGATTTATAGAGTGCACTTATTAGGTCATGTATTCACAGAGGATAGATTTTGTGTGAACCTAGAGAAGTTTGCAGTTGTGGTATCTTGGGAATGACCAAATAATGTCTTTAATATTCATAGTTTGTTTTGGGTATAACAGGTTATTATCATTGTTTCATCCTAGAATTATCCTGTTTGGTAGTGCCGATATCTAGGTTAAACAAGAAAATAGTGATGTTTTTTTTGGTTAGATTCTTGAGATAGTGATTTTTAGGAGCTAAAGATTAGGCTAACCTCAAAACCAATTATCACCTTACCTATGATGGGTATAGAGTATACCATGTACTGAAATACATTTAGAGTTGGACTCAGAACAGATCTAATGCAAGAGTATCAAGTGGTTCTTTATGGATCTAGATAGATAAGATCACTTGAGTCAAATAACACTACTTATGAAATGGAGTTAGATATGGTGTTATATGCCTTGATATGATAGAGAATCTATCTGATGGGTAAGAGGATTGTGGTGTAAAAGGAACAAATGATCCAAAATTAGAAAATTTCTCAATGAGATCCGAAACATTAGTTGAGGATTTGGATTGAGTATCTATAGACATTCAGATTTTTTCTGGATTATACACCAGAAAAATGAAACATCATTGAAGATTTCTTGATCTTGAAGTCACCTATAGAGGTAGTTTAGGGTTTTTATAATGAGTTGTAGCTTGTGGAATAAATTTAGGACATAAAGCTAAATGTTTAGGAGTCCCAGGGACGAGTCTGTCTGACTTTAACATCCATTATACCCATTATTTCAGATGAGATCAAGATAGATAAATTATCTGATATGGAAGGATTATCTCTTAGGGACAAATTTTATTGTAGGGATCCTTCATCAACTATATCTATCATAATTAGTGATGTTATTATTTTCCATGGTTGTGTATGTGTTCTGATGGTTTTCCATGAGGAACATATGAGACAATTTCATGCTTCTAAATAGGTGGTACATCTAGGTCTGAAAAATAGATTTCATGATATCCATAGATACTAATGGTGACTAGGAATATAGAAGGAGATGGTGAGCTTCATGGTGAGATTTTTGAAATTATAGCAGGTGAAGAATAAACATTATAGGCCTTCTATGTTATTTCAGCCACTACCCATTACAGAATATAATTAGGATAGAATCAATATGGATTTTAGGAAATGATTACTGAGTACACATTACAAGAATGATCTAGTGTGGGTGATTGTGTATCGACTGATGAAGTTATCCAACTTATTTCATATTAGGGAGACCGTAACTATCTAATATTTGGGTATTATATACATGTAGGAAATTTTTAGACTACACAATGTTCTAAGGAGTATCATTTATGATCGAGAAAAAAAATTTACATAAAATATTAGGGATGGTCTTTTGAAGGATCTTGGATCATATATTTTTCTGAGTATATCCTATCATCCTTATAGTGGGAACCAATTAGAATAGAAGATTCATATTATTGTGGATATGTTGAGATCCTATGTTTTGGTTTTTGTAGTTCTTGGGAGAATAATTTAACGCTTGTGGAGTTTTATTATAATAATTTCTTCCAATCATCGATCCAAATGGATCCTTTAAGGGATTTGTATGGAATTTAATATTTTTCACTTATTTTCTGGTTAAAAACATGTGATTGAATACTTGTTAGACCTCATCTTGGGTTGGATATGTACGTGCAGGTCCATTTTATCAGAATGTGATGGCTAACCATAAAGTGTGATAAGAAATCATATTTTTCTCAATGGAGATGACCTCTAGAGTCTGAGTTTCATCATCATGTTTTCCTTTAGGCATGGCCTAATATGGGGACACAGTTTATTAAAAAATAATGGAAACTAGAACTCAGGTTTTTTTAGATATTCAAGATAGTAGTAAGGGTTGGTCCATGAGCATAACATTTATCCCTTATATAGTAATAAAATTCGATGAACAATGTATTTTACATTTTATAGATTCAATGATATAAAACTAAATATTATCACATGATATACATTAATGATGTTGAGTTGTTTGTTTTTTCATCCTTTGGGGAGCATCTGATTCATATCATGGACCATAGTGAGAAGAATCTCTGAGGGAAAACAATTCTTCTGGTGTGAGTATAGTGGTAGAATAGGAACATTGAAGAGGATACATGGGAGAAGGAATTTGATATAAATACATAGTGGAAATAATTGACTATTAATACCCCAAATTGATGCTTGGAATATCTCAGGGATGATCTATTATATAGTGGGGAAGTTGTATGATCCTGTCTTTTCTAGGTATGTCGCTCTTTATGTTTTTGAAAACTTATGGAGTCTGGTTTTTTTGGGTTTTAACCTTGTTGTTGAGCCTTGGGAAAAGATTGGTTTTGGTTGTATAGTTTGTACTAGAATATGCTATAATGTTTGGATGAAGAGTGAATTTATGGAATAGATCACTAATTTAAGATGTAAATTTCTCATGTGGGCCGACCCCGTTAAATGTTTTGACAACATATGGTTTTAAAGGGATCCATAATAATGGGAATTATGATTTAAAACATGTGATTACAATGTAAGATCAATTTTCATTAGTTTTTATTCCAAAGAGATGTATTTTTTAGTGTATATGTAGAAATTATACAAAATTCATTCCCTATTTACATCAAAAATTTTCCACGCTCAGCCTATCTTAAAAACATATAGTGTATTTAATGTTTGAAGATAATGTGTATCTCTCCCATACAGAACTTCAGCCCTTTCATAGCTGATCTATGGAAGTCCTCTTTGACCCAAAATCAAGAATCAATTTGATATAGATGTTCTGTACCTTGAAAGTGGTGTATCCTTGATCTTTATTGAAGGGAAGGATGGAGGAATCAAACACAACTGAAGACGTGAGTTTTTTCCTATGTCTTCTATAATTTCATGGTAGATAGTCAAGAACCACTTCCTAAAAATAAGGTTTGATTATCCTAGTATATAAAATAAGTGTGACCATGATAGAACACAATGATTGTGACCTATTAAATTGTATAATTCTTTATTTAATGACTTATACATTCCTAGACCACCTTAAAGATCTTGTTTGGTCAATTGTCATTGAGAAAAGACTTGTAGCCAGGTGTGTGGTGAGCCCACCCTTGAATTGGTAGTCCTATAAAACATAAAATTTGGAAAACAAGTAAAATGTGACATTTGGTAGTTTTGATCAATGAAATAAGAGAATGATAATTTTTAATATTTAATGACATGATTAAGCGACTGGATGTGTTACCATGTGTTATATTGTCTTATATTATTATCGTTCTTTGAATTCCTGTCTGACTGTAATGCTTAGATAACCATTTTTGAATATATTTTAATACATAGAGGGATCTAATTAGATATTCTACAATTCATAGAGGAATATACTTATATGTGCTATAATTCTTAGAGGGTGTTTCTTGGATATGATATAATACATATATAGATATTCCAAGATATGATATAATAGTTAGCGGATGTTTCTTGGTTATGCTATAATGGATATAGGGTTCTTCCCAAATATACTAAATTTCTTAGAAGGATCCTACTTCTTATGATGATTATGGGTTTTACTATAGGAGGGTTATAGATACGTTTAAAATGGTTCAATGTAATGCTAGGAGATATCTAGAATCATGCCGAAGCAGGTATAGAAGGACCTAGGTTTCAACCTGAATCTTGAGTATTAACATGTTTGTTTTATATGTTATGTTAACTTATTACATTAATAACAATATTTATCAGATCGATGCGTACACAATATTCTAAAACTGGTTTATTTAGAAACAATGTTGTCGGCCTACTGAATTGTACTCATACCCTGTTCAAGATACCATTTGGTACCGAGGTAGATTTCATGGGTGTAGGTATGGAAAGAGGAAAGATACCACGTTGTTGATTGTTGATTGTTGGTTGGGAGAGAGTTTAGATATTTGAACGACATCATGATCGAGACTGATTATTATAGAGTCTTTTATATTTTCCATTGTTATTATATTTTTATGACATACAAAAATTCATTTTGATACATTTTATATTCAAATTTGTAATTCTATTACTATTTCAATTGTTCAGTTTTGGATTTTATTTCAACAATGGTTTCCTGTTGATTATTTATATTATTTTTAATATTATTTATACTGTGATATTATTTATTTTCCACTCTTGATGATACTCTATACCAGAGGGTATAATCTCTACATTATATTCCTCACACCTTCACTACTAATTGGAATCCTATTGTGTATGGGGAGGCATTCCTGAGTTAACGTAACTCACCCAACTTAGTCACAAAAGGGAGTTTTGATTTAGGGACTTTACAAAGGGGGAAGAGCCAAAACATATTAACAACATGGTTTAAAATGAGAGGTTTATGTTATTTTTGACCCACACCCATTCTCCATCTGTTTCCCCCCATTTTTTGGCCACTAAACCTTGAATATTAACTATAAATTATTGAAAATTTAAGGGTTACTTATAATAATACCCTTCCATTCACATAAAAAAATACAAAACATTCAGCACTTTAATTCTCACATTCCATTCTAATTTATCCTTGATAATATATCAATTTTCTCCTCCTAAAACCCTATACCACTCCCACAATATTTTGGTCCCCATTAACTTTTTATGGCCTTCATTATTAAAGAGTTTTCAAAGAGAAAAAAAATCAATTTTCTGAAAAAATTATTACATTCCATTAGTATTAATTTTACTATAATCCTTTATAAATAATCTCTAACCTTATTAATATAATAGAATAATTATCATTAGTATATTTAAAAATCATTATATTAATTGAACAATAATTATTTACTCATTTACACCTACATAGGAAAATAGAATAACATTAAATATAAATTGTCCATAGTACCACCTCCAATAAGTTTCTACAACACCTTTAGAATTTATTATTTATTTCCTATTAAATAAATTAAATGTATTTGATAGTGTTCAATTTACAGAAAATCAATTTTAAACGAAACATGATACTCTATTAAAATATTATTTCAAAATGACCATTATATTCTAGATGTTAAATTAGTGAGTGTGAATGATACTAAATAAATTATTAGAAATATATAATTGAAACACATATATTGGTTATCAATATATTTAAAATTAAATTTAGTATATTTTTAATGTAAAATTAATGTTTTCTGAAAAATTTTATTTTTTTCAAAGAAAACAGTTTCACTACTTCTTACACACTTATGATAAAATTAAAATTTTGACACATTAAAATGTATTTGATAAAATTAACTGAATTTTTGAAATAATGATATAAAAATAATATTAGGGTGAATTATTGGTATTTTCTGAAAAGTTACATTTTCTCATGAATAGTGAAAAATATACTATTTTTTATTGAAAACTACATTTTGTTTAAATTATTTACGAATTTAAATTCTGTTTTAAAATTTTTTTAATGTAAAAATTATTCCATTATATTATAGTAAAAAAAACTTTATATCAGTGGAGTCAATTTCATATTAATGTTTGATATTAAAACCTTCTATACTTATGATAATTTTCTCTTCAAAAACCCTCCTTTTCATCACGTCTCTGTATAATTTTAAATTGGATTCTTCTACTTCTATGAGTTGTATTTGGAAAAAATGGATTTCATATTTTAAATCAGAATTATTTATATTATATAATAATTTTATTGTATTTATTATTATTATTAATAGTAAAATCAGTAAAAAATTATTACCATAGGTAAGGTAATAACTAATTTACCAAGGGTTTAAAGTAAGAATATTGTGGTTAAAAATGACCTACCAACATGTCTAAAAATAATTTTTTGGGAATATTTAGACCTTATCACATCAAATGGTTGATAATAACCATTTTTATAGGCCTATATATGATAAAAACATGGTTATAATTGATTATTTTCAAAAAATCCATGTGTATCCTCTTCCCGACATATACATGGCAACCCCCTATCCTCCACTATTCATAGATATAAATCCGTTTTTTCATATAATAATTTTCAAAATAACTTACTTTATCCCCAAAAAACATAACATATCCCTTTTTTGATCATAAAACCAACCTAGTAATTCTTTTTGTACAATCTTAAAGAAGTTGTCTAAAGAATAGGTAATGTTTTTAAACAAACATTTTTATTTTTATTCTTATTCCATCTCGTTGAAATATTATTAAATCATGTTTGTAAAATAATATCAGTAAATTACATAAATTGATATATAATTATTTTAATTTAATGACCTATATCCATCACCACTTCAATCAAATGGAAAATTAAACCATCTATTGTGTGTACGATGGACTACCGCCTTGCTCGTTGATGTAATTCATTTCCCATCACCACCTTTCAAGGATGGTGAAAATTATTGATTTAAAAAAATTATATGATATTTATGATATTATTATAATTATTTTATTATAATATCACATATAAATTCTTACATTCCATTATTTTTAAAATACAATAACATCGCTAGTGTGTACGGTGGACTACCACCTCGTAATGTGATGTGATTAATTTTTCACTTATGCTTTATATGGAAATTAATAAGGATAAATTTAATTAATATATGTGATATATATGCCATTATATTGATTATTTTAGATTAATATATCACCCAATTACTTACCATTTCACCTGTTAATGGAATGATGTTGTCGCTTGTTCATATGTTTGACAAACCACCACTAGAAAGCTATGTAATTCATTTTCAAGGAATTTTTATTAATAATGGTTATAATAATGTATAGAATGAGTAAATATGATATATAACATTATTATAGCTTTTTACATTAATTTTTTATCTTATGCACAAGAACTATAAATTTAATGATAAAACACACATGAGAAAACAAGATAATTAACACTGAAAACAATTAAAATAAAGAAATATTATTAACAAAAGGGTGGGAAATATTATAAGAGGATCATATATTATATTATAAATGTGATTATGGTATTTTATAAATTAGAAACATTCTTAAAACCATTAAAAATGAGGTTAAATAATGGTCAATCAATGATAAGTGTGAGGTAATGGATTTCATCTCAATTTCCATTTCATTGATACATATTTTTTAACATGAACCAATTCACTTTAAAGTGGTGCATATAGTTCCCATTTTATGTTATTAACATGAATAAATATTTTTTAATGATGATTAATGCTTCATTTAATGATTATTATTCAGGTGGTTACAAGTTGAAATTTACCAAAGAGGTAAATATTATTATACAATATCAACTTATTTTGTGATTGTTTACTTACACTTGTAATAGTACTGAATTCCCAGTAGGAATAATGTATCACTGAGTGTGGGATGGGGTGAATAAAGGATATTCTTTCAATTTTAATTTTAGTTCTTTTTAAAACAACTTTCTACACCTATTAATGAGTTCCTACCTTTCTCAAAACAAAACCAAATACACATCAACAAGAACACAATAATTTAAATGGTTCACTACTAAAAAAGAGTAGATATGTATTTGGTATAGTATGGAACCAATATGAAAAAACAAAATCAACTAGAAAACAATCCTTTTGTATTAAATAAAATGAGTTAGAAATTCCAATACACTTGTGTAGCACTATGTTCAATACAATAGTGCATGTTCTCCATCTAGCGTAAATGATGAAATATAATGTTTTTGTACCATGTTAAGAAACATTTTATTACAAAAATGATCTTCAAAAAAAATTATTCACTTCCTTACCCTATAGTAGGAATTAACATCTTATACATTGTAATGATACTCACTTTGATTTCCTTGTTTTATTTCCCCCATATGATTTATCAATATGATAAAACACTCTACCAGAATATGGAGGAATCAAATATAAACTTCTTATTCCTCAGTTTAAATATCTAAAAATGATTTTCCAAATCTAATTATCAATACAAATATGATAATCAGTTGAAAATGATATTATCTTTTATATTTTCTTCTTATGTCTGAAAAACATTCCCCAGGAATACTCAATCCAGAAACTTCTTACCCCTATAAATTTATTGCGTCTCTCTCTTTAGTCTGAATGGTACCTCTGTTAGGAAGGTACGATGTACATCAACCTTTTAAAGTTTAGAAAACTATTGTTTGGGCGGGATTCTGAAATGAATTCCCACACACAAAAATTTCCCAAAAAATCAATTTCCCTTGAATTTTAGATATTATTTGAAATCTTCAAATATTCTCCACTCTTAGTGGTTCTTCTATAAACATATCGAAACATCAGCTCAATTATATATTTCTTACATTCTTTATTCAGATTTTAATTCCCCATTATTATTTCCTCATTATGATTTTGTGTTCCAATTATAATAACTAATATGCACCATTCTGATTTCTTCATTACGATGAATACAAAATATTCTTATTTACATTGTTCTCCACCCAAAACTCCATACCAATTGAAAATCACTACACTAATCATATTATAATAATATGTATTCTCATTACGATCTCTAAAGTCAACTGATCATTCTGATTTCTTCATTATGATGAAGTAAACAGATTCTTTATTTATTTTTTCTACACTAAATGAAACATACGAAAACAATTATTCAATCTTCCTCAATAGATTCTATGATTGTACTTTTATTCATTACCTAGACTGATGATCTTGATGATTTTTATTTGTATCATCTACATTCCGATAGTCTTGACCCACAAGACAAACATATATTATAGTTCTTCTTCCACTTGGGCCAATTGAGAAACAAAATAGAGTATTTCTATTCTCTGGAACAACTTGATACCCAAAGTCTTAAAAATGTAGTTTCCATCATGAAAAAAATTCAAATATTCATCTTGATGAGAAATGGTTGACTACATTATTTATTGATCTCTAATATTCTTCTTCGTATTGGTCACAGAATATTATGCACAGAACGATTTTTCCTCTGATAAAACATTGCATATGATATTGAAAAGATATCAATAATATTAATTGGTGTCAAAATACATTATGATTTATTAGTGGAACACCATCCTTTCAAGCAAACTTCTTTCTTTCTAATCCTAAATACAAATGGAATCAATCCCCCTTTCATTCATCACACTTACATCATAAGTTTTAAAGAGTGCTTTTGATTTTTTATTAAAAAGCAAAAAATTATTTTTAGATATATATCAGATCAATGAAGAATATAATTATATTACTTATTAGGATCATCCTTTCATTTCGAACCCAAGGTGAGTTTGATGATTGTTTTCTGCCAGAAAACATATTCCCAATCTAATGGACATTATTAAACACTGTATGTACAATTTTCTGAATAAAATGGTCAATCTGATCCCCAAACAGCACAAATTTAGGTGATTTATTTACTTCTTAATATACCTTGACAAAAAATGACAACAAAAAACTCTTCCATCTTCAGAAATAAATTCTTAAATACTTGGTCCCAATAGTCCACCTTTGGATTTTCTTGTCAACAAAGCTTTATAAATCACTGAACTTTGTAATTTCAAGTTATGGATTACTTATCAACAATTCTAAGACTATGTGAGTTCACTAATTATAGGAAAAGAATTATTTATAGGAAAAAAATTTTGTCCAAAAGTATTGACTTACAAAACTTCATTATATTTTTTTTCACTTCTTTATTTTTTTCTTCCAATTTCTTGTATTTTTTTCCTGCAACCACTCCAAAAAAATAAAGAATAGTTCACTCAATTACAATTCTAAAATCACTGCTTACCCATAACTCCCACTTTTTAAATGCTTCCTTATGAAGTTTAGCACATAAAAATGGATAGATTTCTGAAAAAATTCCATACCTATGACAATACTATCCAAAGAAAAGATGTGATACAGGATAAATACACATACCACATCCTTGATGAGAAGGAGGTTAGACAACCATGTTCATCCCTAAATTATTGAAAATGTTCCTTTGGTAAAGGTTTTTTTTTTTGAAAATGAAAGAATCTTTTTTTGATGTAGACAGTTACTTTATATTCAATTTATTATTATCCTTATGATCTTTGATGACAAGCTATTTGATATCAATATTTTTTGAAAAATAATGTTGTACCATATTTCTTGTATGTTTGATTTCACATTGATTATAGAAACTAAAGAGAAAGGGAAACTTCACTTACACCAAAAAATCAACCAAATGAGTCATCATCCAAATAAGTTTGGGAGCAGTTTGAGTGGAACCAACATACTCAGCTTCAGCCTTGCTAAGAGTTATTGAGTTTTATTTATTTATATTCTAACATACCAATATTTTTCACATAAAGATAAATCCACCAGGCATGGATCTTCAATCATTAACATTTCTTACCCAATTATCATCTAAATACACAAAAAATTCAATCTTTTATAAAATATAATACCTGATTCAGATTTTTTTTGTGTCTTTGATATATAAATATATGAGAATTTGTTTCCCATCCAACAAATGTGATTCTTCTGGATCACTCTAAATTCTTTCACATAAGGTGAAAACATAAATAATGTTGTGTCTTGAGGTAGTCAAATATAAAAAACTTTCTATCATCTTCTAAAACAATTTCTGAAAAATGTCTATATATTTTCCATATTTTTTCAACTTGGATACCACTAAAATTGTTATGGAAATAGGTTTCAAACATTCCATTTTAAACCTTATCATATTTTCCTTAACATACTTTTCTTTGGAATGAAAAAATATTTATTCTTTTGTGTGAATTATAACCCAATAAATTATTTGATTTCACCCATCATAGATATCTCAAAAAAAAATTTCATCTATTCAGAAAATATTTCACAATTACTTTTACCATTCCCAGAAAAGATAATGTCTTCAAAATAAACAATTATGTCGAGGGAAAAATTGTAACATTCTTTAATATAAATATGGCCAACAACTCTTTTTTTCGTGAAACCCATATTCCTTAATCAAGATTCTAATTTTGAATAACCTACCCTTAGAGCTTGCTTTATCCCATAAACGAATTTCTTTAACCTGGACACATTACATTTATCTTTCCCAATAACAATGACACTTGGTGGTTCAATTTAAACATCCTCATCAAGATCACCATTCAAAAATTATGATTTTATATCCATCTAATTTTTTCTTGTAACTTTATTCTGTAGTAATAGAAGGAAATATTAGGATTTTTTTCTAACCATACCTCCAAATAAAAAGTTTCATCAAATTCAATTCTTTTAATTTTGGTATAACCTTTTCATAGTAATATTACTTTGTTTCTTATAACTTCACTGTATTCATTTATCTTTTTCTGGAAAACTAATTTTGTTCCAATAATATTTATTTTTCTGGTTTAGGTATGAGTTCCCAAATATCATTATTTTCAATCTGATCAAGATCTTTATTCATTCCTAAATCCATTCAAGATTCTTAGAAACATCATTCATATGTTTTCCCTCAAATTTATCTTATAAAGAAAAATGTGTAATTATTATTCTTGTTTGATACCTTTGATGCTAATCACCATTAATGTTTTGAGTTTCCACTGAGTTCATCAAACTAGGATGATATTTTTTAGATTCTTATTCACTACTAGAAATATCCTAGTATGATTCTTCTTCTAGGGTGGGATTATAATTGTCGATATTCTTATCATAATTTTCACTAGACATTCTTTCTTCCTGTTTATCTTCCTTATCAGCATGAGTCTATTCATCTTCCTCATACTTTTCAAAAACATTTATATGAACACAGTCAAATAATATTCATGACTATTTTTTTGAAACATCTATATCCTATTCCATTTTGAGCATATCCTAGAAAAATTCCTTCTTCACCACTCTTCTCAAGCTTTCCAATGTTTCCAATTTTGTTTTCTAAGATGTATGGACTACCAAAATATATTATGTGTTTCAAAATTGGATTTTTCCATAAAAACATCTTATATAGTCAAAAATAAACTTGGTTCGTAGAAAAATCACTTTTGAATGTACAAAATAGAGCTCATGGATTACCTCTAAAAGTAATGGGAGAGACCATCTTCAAGAAACATAGTTCTTACAGTTTCAACCAAAATTTTATTCTCCCTTTTAGAAATACCATTTTGTTGAGGACTAAATGGTGTTATGAAATCATGATAAATTCCATTATTTTAAATATTACATTAAATTTTTCATTTTTATATTCTACACCATTTTCAGTTCTTATCCTCTTCATTAAATACTCAAATTCCTTCTCAGCATTCCTACTAAAATTTTTAAGCAGTTTTAAAGAATATTTATTATGTTTTATATAAAAAATATTAATTAGACTAAATTCATCAATTAAATTGGTTAAGAACATATCTCCAATAGTTTATATTTTTCACATTGTCCCAAATATATCAGAATGATTATGTTTTAGGGGTTGTTTTGAACAAATTCTAACTTTCATATACACATAATCCATATTCTTTCCTTTGTGAACAATTTTGCAGCACCAATCTCTTCTTCTTGAAATATCAAGAATACCAAAGACACTATCTCTCATTGATAACATTATAATGTTTCACTAAGACATATCCCCTAACCATTTATGGGAAAATTGATTTTATTATACCATTCCCAAGTAATAAGATCTTTGTATTTCACCAACATTAAACAAGTTTCCTTTTCCTCATTTCCCTCTTGTGAATATCTTTCCATCTTTCTCTTTTTTCACAATAAACCCATATTTTCTAAAACCAAATTTATTTCCTTCATCATAATTGTGTGAAACACATAGCATGTAGTGTTCTAATACATCAAAAAACAAAGCCTTTATATATTTCAAATTTTCTTTTCCAATAATGGATGATCCAACATATTTAATTCTGAGTGATTCATCATTTTTTAATGTCACCATTCCATCTTTGAAATATTTTACAATTTTAAAAACTTTCAAATCACCTATCATATGATAAAAATAACCACTATCCATAATCCACATTAATTTTCCGTTTATTTCCTTAAGAGGAGTTTCAACAATAAGAGAATTTTCTTTCCATTTATCTTTCTTAACATCTGAATTCATTGAATTTTTAATAATTTTTTTTGTACCAGAAACAGAAAAATACATCCTTTTTAAGGTGTCTAGGTTATTATCATATTTGATAAATATTTTTTATAGGTTTCAATATATTTTCAATATTTACCCCAAGATTCTCTTGTTTCTTCCAAAAATCCTTCCAATAGTTCTTTATTTGAGGGGAATGAATCTCCCTCAAAATATTCCTTTTGTAGTTTGTAGAATAATATTAATATTGTTAATTAAATCATCACATATTTAATTTTTTTCCAGATCTAATAAAATACTAGTAGTATCCATAGAAAGAATATTTTCCTCTGAAACTTCAATAATGTCCAAATTTGTGAGCATATTTCTCACCAACCTCTTATTATAACATTGTTGACCACTAACCTATCTATTATTAAATATAATATTCCTTTTTAGAATAGTTTAATTTCCAGCCTTATCAAGTAAAACATAAATAGAATTTTTTTAGACTCATAATTTTTTGAAACCTTTGAAATCTGGACTTTTTTGGTCTTGTATATAGACATAACTTTCCTAGTTTTCTTCTTATTAGGAAAAACATCAGCTTTCTTCTCAACCTTTGAAGACAATTTTGTATATATATCAGTTTTACCCTTTTTAGAGCTATAACCAACTTCATAGACAAGATTATTTAACCTTGTAACCCTATTTTTATCTTTAGAATGTTTTTGTTGGAAAATTCCAACACTTATTCTTTTTCATTCAACTTTACTTCCATATGTTAATTACAATTATTTTGTTTCTGAAGATATTTTTTCAAATCATCAATATATTCTTGAAACACGAATTTATCATCTAAAAAAACTTCTTGATTTTTTGTTGAAGAGTCTTCACTTTTCACATTCCAGGTTTCTTTATCAAGCCTCTCAATATTTCATAGAAATATTTTGTTTTCTTCATTGAGATGAAATTTTAATTGATTTAAATATTATTGAAAACTACTTCTTTTAAAATATTCATGTCTAATTATTGAAATTGAAGTATTCTCAACCTTATAATTTTTTTTGGATTTATATTCACTATCGTATTCCTCATAATGTTTAGATAAGAAAATTATCTTTTTTAGAATCAGAGTATTTTTTATCATTTCCTATGAAATAATATTTATCCTTATCCTAATGTTTCTTTTATGATATCCTCTACCTTCACTCATATTCCTCGATATCTTCTTCCTTATTTCTTCAAGGAAAATTAGAAACTAAGTAACTAAAGACTCAACACTCAAAACATTTCAAAGGAATATTCCATTTTTATTTACCAATACATTTTTTCTAATTTTTAGAAAACATGGATAATAATTTATCATGATTTTGAGATTTCTTATTTTGGGAATTAGAATCACTAGCATCATCTTCAGCAAGAATATACTATAACATTTCCTTCTTGGAAACCTTGAAAGACATTTCTCTATCAAATTATTTTTCCATTAATAAGTTTTTCTATTCTCATTTCATAAGTAAGGATATTCTTCAAAAAATCATCCTCAGATAATGTTTCTAGATCTCAATCTTCCAATAAAAGAACTTTTTCATAAATCATTTCTGAAAAAATTCTCATGATCTTTTCAAAAACTGTATAATCTTATAACATTTCCCCAAAACTATAATAGTGCATAAAATGTCATTAAACATTGTAAAGAAGTCACCAATGGAATCATACTAACCACTCTTGAGGTATTTATACTTTGGCCTCTATGTTTTTAATTATTCCTTCTATAGTTTTTTATTTTATTCATAATTATTTCACATCTTTTCCTAGATACATTTAAAATTGAAAACACCTTTAAATATTAAAAAATCACATTTTGAATGTGATGATAGTAATTTATTATTAGATCTTCCATCATTCTAAAGATTCTTCTTGTAAAGAGATGTAAGAAGAAGATTATTATTAACAGGAAAAAATCCATCTATTAAGGCTTTATGAATATCATACCCAATGTACATAAAAAAAGGAATCCTTTTATCATTGTAGATATTATATTCCATGTCATTAATGGCCACAATATATTTATTTTTCATGCAATTGAGATTCAATATCACAAATTATTCTTCAAAACATCAGAAAAGTGTAAACTAAGGGTTCCTAGCTCTGATACCAATTGAGAATTCCTAGGAGGATCAATGTATCATTGAGAGTGGGAGGGGGTGAATTAGGGATATATTTTTCTATCAAGTATCATTCATTCTAAAACAACCTTCACCTCCTATTACAGAGTTGTTACCATGTTGAAAACAAAACCAAACACACATCCACATGAACATAATAATTTACAAGGTTTACTACTCAAAAAGAGTATCTACATCCTTGGTATGGTATAGAAATAATATTATACCCAAAAATACACTAGAAAACAATCTTTTTGTTTGAAATACAACAAGTAGGATATTACCTTGAACTCATTTAACACTATGTTCAGTAGAATAGTGTGTGTGTTCTTTATAGAACAAATGAGGTATAACATGTTTTTTGTAAAAAGAAAAGATACATGTTACTATTGTACTTGATTAAATTTCCCAAATATGTTATTTAAAAATAAATCTCCACTTCCTTACCAAACAAAAGGAAATAACTTCTTGGGATAAATAATTATACTCAGAATGATTTCCCACTCCAATGTGCCCAATACAATTTCGTAATAGAATAAAATACCTCTCTATTATATGGTGGAAACAAATTTGCATTCTTCTTCATCAGTTTGGAAACCCCAATACAATTTTCCCAGTCCAATAATCAAGACCAACATGATAATAAATCAAATAATTTCTTACATATTCACCTTTATTCTCATGTCTTACAAACCTTCCTTGGGAATACTCAATATGGAAAATAATTTTCCCTATAAATACAGAGTTTATCTATTTTCATTCAGAATAGAACTTGTGTCAGGAAAGTACAATGTACTTAATCCTTCTATAGGTGAGTCAAATCTAGTTTGGGTGGGATTATGAAAATGTTTCCTGCTCAAATAGTTTTTTTCAAAAACTCAATTTCCCTTGAATTTAGTATAGGAACTCGACTTCTTCAATTATTCCCCAATCTGCTCGATTCTTCTCAATATGTTTGAAATCATTAGCTCAATTTAAACATTCTTACATTCCTCAGTCCAATTCTGATTCCCCAATTCAATTTTCTCATTAAGATGTTTTATACCAATTATAATAAATAATCTTCCCCATTCTCATTTCTTCATTATGATGAATATGGATGATTATTTTTTACCTTTCTCTCTACAAAATTCTACATACAAATTGGAAAACACAACATCGATCATATGATAATAAGATGTTTTCTCACAAAAAACCTTAGATTCAAATGCTTATTAGAATTTCTTTAATACAATGAAGTCAACAGATTCTTGATTACTTTATTCTACACTAAATGAAACATATGAAAACCATTATTCAAAATAATTCAAAAACTTCTATGATTATTCTTTTATTCTTTTCCCGGACCAATGATCTTAATGATGTTTATCAGTTTCATCTACAGTCTCACTGTCCTGAACCTCTTGATGAAAATATATCATAGTTGTTATTCATCTTATCCCAATTTAAAAAAATTAAATAATTTCTTTTGTTTTGACCCACTAGAAAACAAAACTCTTAAAAACATTTCTTTCATTAATAAATCAATCAACAATTCATCTTGGTGGGAAATTTTTGAATACATTATTGATTGGTCTCTGGTGTTATTATTCATATAGGTTACAAACAATTCCCCACAGAACAGTTATACCTCCAATAAAACTCTACATATAATATTCAAAAGATATTAGAAATATGATTCAATGTAAAAATACATTACGATGGATTGGTGGAACACAACGTTCGATGTACCGGTTCTAGAAAATTCAACATAAAAAACATCTACCTTCTCTGAATACAATACCAAAAAACATTCAGTACTCAAATTCTTACTCTGACGATTTGCTTTTCATGACTTATTAATACAACTAAAACCATTATATTCACATGATCACTTTCAAATATTCCTTCTTAGAAAACAAGAATTTTTGTGTCTTGTGTTCTCATAATAATATACCAAGACTAGAAATATTCATCTTAAAAAATATTATTCTTCTCCAAACGTCAACTTGTATCATAAATTCCTCATGAATTTGAATACATTTAATAATGTTTTCACCATCATATGATTTATTATGGAATGTTTTGTAACTTCCCATCCATTCCAGCAAACTTATTTCTTTCCAATACTCAATACAATTGTAAGAAGTACCCATTTCTTTCATCAAGATTTCATCACATGTTTTACAAAGTGATTATGATTTTGTGAATTAAAAAATTTAAAAGTATCATTAGATTTATGCCATATCAATCCATAACATGATTCTATTCCTTATTATGATATTCCTTTCATTCTAGACCCAAGGTGATTTTGATGAGTATTTCCTTCCACAAAACATCTTCTCTATCTGATGGAATTTCTTCAACATTGTGAGTTAAATTTCCAAAATATGATGTCCAGTTTGATCACCAAAAAAAATACAAATTTATGTGATTTATTTTCTTCTTAATATTCATTAACTACAAAATACTAAAAAAACATCTTCCAGATTCAAAAAAACTTCTTTCAAACAAGGTCCCATCAATTGCCACATTTATGTTTTCTTTTTTAATTGGAAACTAAATGTATCTTAAATATACGTATTATTGTATAGTGGATATGATTATTATATAAACCATATTACATTTTTACATATGACTTTTTTCTGGTATGATTATTTGATTATTTGTGGAAATATTAATAATTCCATATTCTTTATCCATACAGATTTGTGATGATAAGGGACATTATTCATGAGTTAAATAGATTTTTAAATAGATGAGGAATGATTTGGACATGAAAATAAATGTGATTCTTAGTTATTGATACCCCCTAGATTCATTGATAGGTCTCATGGTTCAAATCAGTTGGCAAAATTAGATGGGTTTTACCCATAGCTTTAAACTGTCTTTTGAATTGTATTGGTAGTAGAGGTATCATGATTCATGATATCATGATGTTTAGTAATTAAACATTTTATTCATTTATAATATATTTATTATTATATAAATGAGATTTTTCAATTATATTATCTCTAGATGAATTTCATTCTCAGTTTATTGTTTAAATTACATGCATTTGCAGTTATTTTAATTTCTATATGGATTATACATTGTCCAATTATGATAGTTAAGTAATTGACTAAATGTAATGTGTGTTTAGTTATTTAACATTCCATAGTTATTATGATTTATTGATTTGGGATATCTTCTATTGTATGTAACCCTTACTGAGTATTTGGGCTCACCTTTATTTTTTTGTTCCCCACGATATGAAGAACAAATAATTTAATGAGTTTCAAGGATTCAGATCATTTTATTTTGTTATGTATAATGTTTTATTTTAATTCCTAATATTTAATGGGTATCATGTATGTATTTGGTTCTCCAAAGCTGGTAAACTGATTTTTCCTTTTTAATTTGAACATTTGTATCTTTTCTAATGTAATAAAGTAGACATCGACTCTGGGCTATTGGATCCAGGGTCCTTAATGTATAATTTTTCATTTTTTATCTTAATAATTTTATTTACAAAAACCACTTAAAATATTACTGACCAACTTAAAGACTTATAAATAATATAAATAATACCATCATTCTTCTATTATAATGATATTATACACTTTTTTAATCAAACTCACCCATCAAGATATAATGTGTTCATGTTTTATTATGTTTAACCACCTACTTAAATAAATGTATCAATCACTAGCATAGATGAATATAGGAAATTAAGTAATACTATTATTATATGTTAATAATAATTTAAATATATTTTTTGTGTAATTATTATATTAGGTATTTAACTTATTCTTAAAATATCATCATCGGACGCTAAAATTATAACAATATATTGAGGCCATTTCAATTTTCACACAAACATAAGAAATAAATAAATAAATAAATAAATAAATATCATATGATAAAAATTCGTAAATATTAAATTAAATATAAACTAATAAGGTCCTTAATAATGCATCTAATAAACTTAATTTGATTATTTCATAAGTTAATAATAGGTGAATAATAGACCAGAAACAAGGTAATAGTTTTTCATATCAAATTATCTTCATTGATATATATTAATGTTATGTTCTAATTTATTATTCATATGGTTTATATACTTCTCATAAATTTATTCTGGTACAATTCATGATCTAATTCATGATATTTATAGATCTATATGATTTTTACACTTGTAATGACTATTGATTCCAAAATTACTTTAGCTGTAAGGGATTTTATAACTTAATTAACTTTAATTAAGTTATACTCATATTCATCAAACCTTATCATTAAAATATGGTAATAATAACCCCTATTATGATTTTATGATATAATATCTCTTTATTTTCATATGAAAAATGATTGATATCAATGTCATATTCTATGATGATTTATTTTATAAAGTGTTAGATTGAACAGAATAATTCCTATATTTTTGAATGATCCTTTCCTTTCCATGTCCATATTTTCATTTATAACCAATTTTTTCCTTATTGTTAGTAAATATATTACATTTTATCTATTTTTACCCTTAAATTTATCATTACCTGCATTAGGAAGTAATTTTTATGGACTCTTAAAAAGATGTGGGTTTCGACCGAAGTATTTCTTTATATAAACAGATTTTAATTTCAAGATCTCATATTTTATATTTTAACACACCTTTTCATATACAAGAAAATTATTAATTGAATATTTTATTTCCATAAATAATTTTTAATTCCTCTTTGAATAATTTTGAAAAATATTTAATAAATGATTTTAAAATACATTTTAAAACAACATATAAGGGGTTTAAAGAAATACTTTTTTTAAAAGTTTTATTGTCAATTTATTATAGGTTTCTAAATTAGTTCACTCCAATTGAGATATTAATCATAAATTACATTATATTTTCTCTTATTATTTATTTAATTTGGGTGAACAAGTTTTGGTTTCATTTTATTTTACTTTTGGAGATACAATTTTGTAAAGTCATGAAACCCATTTTTTATGGGTTATTTTAGGATGTGATAATTGTTTTCCATGAGGCAAACCAACATATTTATTATGAGATGGGTGGTACCAATATTTCCCTCTAATTCATTGGGAAATGTATTTTATCTCATGATATAGAAATTTTTTATGAATATGATTTTAAGAAGATTAATTCCAAAAGGGTGACTGTGATGAAGTTTAAATTTATTCACAATTTAATGCATGAATAAGTTAGTGAGTATCTAGGTTCCCAATGGGTGAGTGTGAGGGTATTTATGTATTCTAAAAAATTTATTCCTGAACAGGTTTGTGAGTATGTAGGTTCACTGAGGGTAAGTGTGATAGAGTTTATATCTACTTACAATTTTATGTACAAATGGGTTCCTAGGTAGTCAATTTCACAATGATAATAAATCCTATGTTTAGGACTTTTCAAATTTATTTTCTATGTTCCATGGATCATGATATATTTTTCATGTTTATTTTCTCATGTTATGGTAAAAGTGTTATCATTTGATATGAAGTGTCTGTCATTCACCATTATGGTTAACACTTATTGATTAATGTTTATTTAAATGAGATATTTTTCCTTATATATGATTTAACATATGTTTATGATCTAACCATTATGGTATTTGATATTTTATCACTTTTTGGGAATTTTAACTCACCCTTTATCATGTTTTTACCTTGTTTATTATTTAAAGATGATTATTTCTCATGGAATTTATAATAGGGGATTCAGTTTATGGAGAAATGTTCTCAACATGTGAAATAAGTGTTTTTATGTTTTTTGTCTCCCTGAAACCGATCCTTTAGGTCCTTAGGTTATAATAATATTTGTGAGTTGTATTAATTAATCCATGATAACAATGTATTATTTTTTATGTTTATATTGTGTATTTATAATTTTTATCAGAGTAAGGTTTAATTATTTTAGAGATTAGGATGATAAAAAATTAGTAAAAACCCTAATTATTAGTCTAAAAAAATATATTTTTATATTTCTAAAGTAATAAAAATGTGGTTTTACTAGAATATAAAACCCTTTATGGATATTTCAATGTTGATGCAGGCTTTGAAAGAATTGTAATCAAAGGTAATAACCTCGAATAGGGAATGTTGGGTATTAACTCAATTGTGACTTGGTGCTCAACATATGGGACTAACCGCACACCAAGATAGATACATTTGGAAAATATTCTTTAGTTAATTTAAATTATATTTAATAAACCATTATGTAAGATTTGGTTATTATGTTAATTAGATAGCTTAAGAAAAATCTAGTAATGAAATAACCATAAATTATCTTGAATGAAACATAGATAGTTATTAAAAAATATTATAATCATTATTTATGAGTAATTTTTTCTATAATCACAGTATTCCCCAAGAATGTGAAATTGTATTGTCAATATAACTCAGCCCAAGACCACTACCTATCTCAAAGACTCCCTAGGGAATATATTCTATTGAATTATAGGAATTGAAGAAGAAATTACAAGATAATCTTGTCAATTGTTTTATATTCCCCAGTGCTTTACCATGGGTTACACCACTTATCTTTGTAATTAAAAATAATGAATCATGTCATATTTAAATAAATCATATTTATCTCAAATAAATCACAATAAAAAACCCGTATACTCTACCCCACATGGATGACATATTAAATCAACTCTCAGGAGATAAATTCTTCTAAAAAATTGACCATTTATATAGATATGCAAAAATAATGGGTAGAAAGGGATTACATTACAATGAAAACATTATAAACCATTTATAGACACATTGAGTTTATATTGATACCATTTGGACATACCAATTACCCTAATATATTTATGTATTTCATGAATATTTTCTTTATATATTACTTTGAAGAATTTTTTGAAGTATTTAGAGATGATATCCTTATATATGGAGAATTTATGGAATAACATGAATTTATCTTTAGGGAAGTGTTGAAGTCCTTGAAGAAGGATAAATTTCATGCTAAACTCATCAAATGTTAATTCTAGATAGTAAAATTATTGTTCTTTGGCCATGTCATAACAAGTGAGTGTACATCTACAGATCTATCAGAGAATGTGGTTATTGAGAAATAACCGAGACCAACCACTATGTTTTTAATCCATAGTTTTCTTAGGTTTAATAGATATTACCAATTATACAAACATGGATATCGAATCCATTAACAAAGTTAAAATTAAAATGAGTAATGTTCCTCTAGATATAATAATGTATTGTAATATTCAAGGAGCTTATGTAAAGTCTGGTCATTGCACCAATTCTTATGTTACCCTATAACATTGAAGGGTTTGTAATTTATAATGTTGAATCATTAAAATTATTAGGAAGATTCCATATGAAAAATGAGAGGGTAATTTTTTATGCATCATTAAAATTAAATATCTATGAGAATAATTTCCCAATATATGATTTGGAATTAATGGTGGTGATCCTTGAATTGAATATTTGGTGGAATTACAATTTCAGTGAGAAGTTTAATATATAAACTGATAAAAAGAGCTTGAAATATATCTTCATGTAGAAGTAGTTAAAAATGATCCAAAGGATAAGCTTAGAGATTATAAATGATTATCACAACTCAATACATTAACACTATATAAAGTAAAAATGGTGGTAGATACTCTATGTAGAAAAGATCATGCCACATTATCCATGATAATGATTGAGAAAGACCCAATACTCATGGATCTATAAATGAGAAATCTTGATGTCATAAGGTAGGGGGAAATATTACCTTGTCCATGTTTCTTCTCAACCCTATATTCATGAAAGGATCAAATAATACTATAAAGATGATGTGGTGATATAAATTAAGTTAAAATTTTTTACAGAGTTCATATTTTTAAAATAAGATGTTATAAGGATTGAAAATCAGATATGTGTCCTATCTATACTATAATTGAAGAAGTAGATTTTTTATGATTCACATAACACATCCTTATTTGTCGAACCTATATTCAGGAATATGTTTGGTGATATGAGGTAACACTTAACATGAAGATGGAAATAATGTAATATATATCTGGATGCTTGATATTTTATAAAGGTATGTAAATGTGACACAATCCTAAAGGGATGATGCAACCATTACCCATATATGCATGGATATTGGAAAAAATAATCATGGATTTTATTTTAAGACTCCACAAGGCATCTAAAGGTCACAATTATATATGTATTATAGTCGATCACATTAAAAAGTCTTTGGTTTTCATTTCTATAAGAAAGTATTTCTCACTAGATCATATTTCCATGATATCCATTAAAATTGTGGTCAGGATTCATGGATCTCTTATATATATTGTATCTGATCTAAATCCAATATTTAGAATGATATTTTGGAAGAGTCTTCAGTATGTTTGGTGGAATGAGAAAATTTTTTGGCACAAATTACCACACTCAGAAAAATGGAAAGTCTGAGAGAACCATTCAAAATCTAGAGGATAGGAAGAGATGTTTTTCAATGGATTTATAAGGATTTTGGGATCAAAATATTTTTCTAATAGAGTTATCATATAACAAGAGTTTAGATTCTATAATAAAAATGAAACTATATTATAATCTATATGGGAAGAGATGTAGGATTCTAACATTATGGGATGAAGTTGTGTAAAGAAAGCTTATTGGGCCTAAACTTGTCATGAAATTCCAGAGAAGCTCAAAACCATTCTGTAATAAATGAAAATGGGGAAAGGTTGAAAGAAGAACCATGTATAAAACTGTTTAAGAGATCATGAATTTAACATTAGTGATAAATATTTTCTATTAATATCTATATTGAAATGAGTAATGATATCTTGGAATAAAGGTAAACTTATCCCAGGATACATTGTTCCCTTTGAGATTCTTGATCATTTAGAGGTTGTATCTTATTAATTAGTTCTCCCTAATAACCTATTCGAAATTAACAATGTATTCCACTTATTATTTTTGTGTAAGTACATACAATATCCATCACATGTACTAAAATAAAAATCAATTCAACTACAACATGAACTCTCTTATAAATAAAAAACCATAGAGATATTGGATTGAAGAGACTAGGATATAAAAAACAATTACAAACCATCTAGTAAAGGTTCTATTGTGGAACCATAAGCTTAAGTTAGCTACATATGAACTTGAGGATGAAATAATGAAAATATATCATCAATTTTTCCCCTATGTAATTAAAATTTTAGAACTAAATTATTTTAAGGGGGTATAATGTAATTACCTGAATCATAGACCTTGTAAATCTAAAATTATTTTAGATAACTTGTGTTATATACTGAACACAATGTAAATGAACCAAAACATAATATAACAGTAATATTAATAAATCTATAATAAAACCTTTTATGATAAACCATTAATAGTTTTTATGCATAGAAGACAAACTATTAATATTATTTAATATAGAAAAAAGTTATTTCCTATAAAATTCATTTTTTATACTATAATTTTTTTTCAAAAACTATATTTAAAAATTTCTAAATATAAATTTGATAAAATAAAATTCTATTTTTAATTACTCACAACAAAATTTACTTTGTTTGATATTTTTAGTTTTTTATGAGAAGTTTTATTTTTAGTTAAAAAAGTTGATATTTGAGAAATTTTTTGTTTTTATGATTTTATCATTATAAAAATGTATCCAAGAAGGTTTAAAAAACCTAAAAGTAATAAAATATGTATTTAGTGAATAAAATTAATCAATTTAATATATCTTTTGATTTTTTTAATCCTATTTACAACTTTTTTTGAACTAAATTAAAATGTTAGTTTAATAAAAACTATTTTCTATATTTTCTTTGAATAATGTATTATCTAGATGATATTCAGTTTTTTATTTCCTTTAAAGCATATTAAATATTATTTTAGTAATAATGAATCAATTTATGTCATTAAATAATTGTCAATAATAATTTTACCTAATATATAAATTTATAGGTGCAAAACATTGTTTTTATAAAAATTATTTTTCTGTGATTAAGTGTGTTTATTTTAAAATTATTTTTTCACATATTAATAAATTTAATATTATCAGATGAATTTATAATTTAAAATCATAATTTTCAAATATGGTAATAACATAAATTAAAATTTTGTTAATTAAAATTAATTATTATGGTGAAAAAATAGTTACGTAGGTAAAAAGTAAAACTCATAAAGAGTATTTTACCAAGAGGTAAAGGCCAAAACATGTTAAAAATATGATTTAAAATGAGTTTTGTTGTTATTTTCTACCCAATACCACTTGAACATCACTTGTATTAATTTTTCCCATTTACACTTGAGTAGTAACATTACATTATTTAAAATGTAAGGGTTACTTACATAACTACCCTTCTCTTAACTTATAAAAATGAACCACTTACACCACATAAAGTATAACATTATCTTAGATTTGATATTTAAAAATCATCCAATAGTATTTTACTATAACTCTCTCCCATAAAATATTAATTTTGTGACTCTTATCTTTTTTAATTCTTTTATCTCAATGGGGTTTTAAAGAGATATCTCAAGCGTTTGATATGAGTATTACATTTTATTAATATTTATTTTACTTCATTCCTTCATAAATAATTTATACCCTTATTAATCGAATTAAATTAGTATCATTAATATAATTAAAATTAATTATATAAATTTACAAAAATTATTTACTTCCTTCCACCCAATTATAAAAACAAAAGAATATTAATTGTGCATTGGGTGGATTAACACTTCTATAAAGTAACATTTTTCATTTCCCACCTTGATTTTATTCATTTCTACCGAACAATTAAATACTATTTAGAAAATAAAAAAATAAAAAAATATCAACATTATTATATTATAATAATATTATACACTTCCTTAACCATAGTCACCCATTGAGATATAACATGTTCATGTTTAGGTTAATTTAACCACCTATTTGAATAAATGTTATAAAAATAGTTCATAGATCAATATAGAAACCTAAATAATAATATTATTAGAAATTAATTAAAGTTTAAATATTTTTTTTTGGTTTTATATTTTTTATATTAGGTATTTAAAATATTATTATATCATTTTTGATCACTAATATTACAAAAATAAGCTGACACTCATATAATTTTCAATTAATCATAAGAAAAAATAAAATAAATAAATAACATATGATAATTAATTATAAATATTAAATTAAATAAAAAAATAAGTTTACTAATAAGGTATAAAAAAACAAAATTTTATTCTTTATGAATTTAAGCATGTACAAAGAATGAATCTAGAAGAAGTTAAGGGTTTTTCATGTCAATTTATATTCATTGGGAAATCTTTTAATATTATCCACCAATTTTATATTTATAAGGTGAATATACTTCCCAATAATTTATGTTTCCAATAATCCATGATTTAATTCATGGTATTTGTTTATCCATATGATTTTCATGATTACAATGAATTTTTATTAAAAAATTACTAAATTCATAAGGGTTTTGATATCTCAATTGCCACTCCTTGAGATATTATCCTCTTCATTGAACCTTATCATTAAAATTTTGTTTTAAGAATCCCAATGATTATTTTTTGATATAATCCCTCCTTATTTTAGGGGTAATTATTATTTATATACATTTATTCTTCCATTAATATTTCATTTATATAAGATCAGATCGCAAATATTAATTCCCTAATTTTATAATGATCATTTTTCCTGTGTCTATATTTTACATTCTCACCAAAGATTATTTTATTATTTGGTATGTTTTTATGTTTTATATCTTTTAAAATCATATTTATCATTACCAAATTTGAAAATAATCTTTAACAACTCTTAAAATGATGTGGGTTTTGAAAAAAAGTATAATTTTTTGATATAAAAGGATTTTAATTTTAGGATCTTATATTTTATATTCTATCCTAGATTTTCTTCTACAAGAAAATTAATCTTTCATGAATATTTATTTCCAAAAATAATTTTTTAAAATAAATTTGTAAAATTGATGAAAAATATTTTGGAAATTATTTTAAACCCCTTTTCACAAACAATTTACGAGGTTTTTAAAGGAATAATTATTAAAATGGTTTACTTCCAATTTATTATCCATATCTAAAATATTTACCTACAATGAAGTCAAGATTAATGAATCAATTTCTATATTCTCTTATAATTTATTTATTTTGTATAATTCTTTTTGTATCATTTGATTTTATATTTTAAGATATTTTATGATATAACATTTGATAATGTCTTGAAACCCATTTTTCTTTCTATGGGCCATTTTTTATGTGATGATTGTTTTTAAAATGGATCAAAAATATATAAATTATTATATAGGTGGGAGATATATCTAACTCTAATTTATTTGTCAATGGATTATATAACATGAGGTATAATTTTTATGTGAATAAATTTTCAAGTAGCTATGTTAAAAAGGATGAGTGTAATGGTGTTTACCTCTATTAAGAAATATTATCTGGGAACAGGTTCGCGAGTAGATATGTTCAAAAAGGGAGAGTGTGATGGTGTTTATCTCTCTTATTAATAATACATGTTAATATATTAGTGAGTATCTAGGTTCATCAAATAAGAGTTTGATGGCGTCTAGCTCTACTCACAATTTTATCTCCTGAATATTGTATGAAGAAAAAATATGTCATTTTGAGATTAATGATATTTGGACTAAAATAACCCTGAAATGATATTAGGGTTTTCTTTTCACCATAATTTAATGATTTGAAACTATTATGGGAGGAAGGTATTAAGGTGTTTTATTTTTATAAACTGGAATATTTTAAACTACATACGATGATTATGTTCACTATAAATGACTTCTAAGTGTTTTTTAATTTGTATGGATATAGTTTTAAGGGGAATAAGGTTTTTTTAATTTGGGAACAACATAATCCATATTATCAACTGCATCATGGGATAAAAAATTATATATATGGTTAATAAATGTTTTTTCCTATGGATCATACATATTGAAGATTAAAAAAGTCATTCAACAACTCACATGTTTTTGTTAGAACATCAAAAAAACATTCTATTGATCAGTATTTTTAGAGGATGGAATTAAATGGTGTGACATTTAGAAAGACACAAAAATTTAGTAATGATATATATATTTGGATGAAACAATAAATATTATTTGAGCCACTATATTGGATATATCACGAGGTCAAACATAAAATAGATGTCAGAAACGTGCAAAACAATATCTATGATATCACGATGAAGACATTTTTCAATATTAAAGGAAAGACTAAAGATGGTTTGAATACAATAATGTACTTACTCTCAATGGTAATACGTTTGGAGTTCCTCTCACTCTTGATAGAATGTGAACATTCATATCCCCATCTTATATTACATTATCCAAGAGGGAGAAAATTAGTTTTTAAGTGTCTTTATGATATCAAAGTGCCACAAGGTTATTCTATAAATGTAAAAACTTTTGTCTCATTAAAGGATATGAAGTGGATATGTAGGAAATATAATGATTGACATGTCATGATGTAAAAAATCCTTCTTGTTTCATTGCATGGAATATTTCCTATCTATGTTAGAATGACAATCAGGATTGGGTGTTATTTTTACAATACAATTTGTAATATGGCGGTTGATATGAACTCTTTGAACAAATTAGTGTACAATGTATTTTATATAGTTTTTCAATTAGAATTTTACTATCTTCCATGATTTCTTGATATCATGTTTCATTTAATGGTCATCCGGTGTGAGAAATAAAGCTTTTAAAACCTTTATATATACATTGGATGTATCTTCTTGAAAGGCATTTGAAGCCATTATAGGGATATTCTATGAATCTACATTGACCAAAATATTCCATTTTGGATAATTATATTTCTGAAGAGGTTGAAATTTTTTGAACAAGCTATTTATCTGTAGTGGAGCGCTACTATTTTCCTACATCTTTGCATGAGCAAGTAAATTATGGGGTACATGGGATATATGGAACAAATTTACAATCAATGACATGTGAAAAGACAAATAAGGTACATTTATACATCTTGAATAAAATATATGATTATTAATCACATATAATATTTCACATTAATATATTGAACCAATGTTATCCAAAAAGGAAAATATATGGATTTTGAACAAGAAAAAAAACACTTTCCATGGTTTAATGAGACCATGATTGGTAGATCATATGCATTTAAAACATTGATATGGGTAGTGGATGGTCTTAGTTTAAATATTTTATCATGATGTGGGTATGATATTAATGGATATATATTTCATATGATAGATAAAATTTTTTAAATATTAATTTCATAAACAAGGAGTAAAATAATTTGGATACTATGTTTTAAGATTTATGTGTGAAATAATTACAACTGGGATGATTTCAAAGTTCCAAATGATTAGTTTTTTTAAAAAAAATTCCTTGATATCTCATTTTTTTATTCAACACAAATACAAGTTAAAATTTTTCTTTATAATTTGTTACTTTTTAATGAGCATAAGACATATAGTAGAAAGGTGTCAAGGCACATACAAAATGAATGGGTGAATAATTTCATAGGTCGAATTCATTTTTAGTTTTTTTGTAATTTATAGTGTAAACTAGAATGTTTAAATTTCAAGTGTAATGGTAATTTTCGGCTGGTTCTCTACTATTTACTTCTTATATACATGTTTCTTCTTATTTTCTCTAGAGAGGGTAGGGTGGACAGTATGTAATTTAAAAAAAGTTGATTTTCATTATGATTATTTGGTAACTGACTTTAAAAACTTTAATTATGCTATCTCAAATCAGTTATTTGGTAACTGATGTGAAAATACTTCGTCCACATCAGTTCTTTTATAAAACCAACATGAAAGAAGGTTTCTCAATGGATTTTTCATGTCGGTAATGTAATAACTGATGTGAAAGATTAATTCTTTCTCACTTTCATGTCATTTATTAAATAATAAACATGAAAAGGATTATTCTAGATCATTTATTTCATATGACAAACATGGAAAAAACATTTTTCACTTTAGTTATTTAAAAAATATTTTGATAAACATTTACAAAAAATATTTAAAACATATTTCATTTATAACCGATGTTATAATTTTTTTTACAAACTCTCACACACCAACTTCTCCTATTAATTGAAATTAAAAAACAATATAAATCGACATTAGAAAGCATTATTTTCAATAGTGGTAATTATATTGTGGTAGAATCTAAATGTTTCATGAATCCTGGGATGTGTTTATGGGAATGAAAGGAATACTCATAAATACCCATACTAATAATAACTTGACCAACTTGTAAAGTATTTTTTTGGATGATATGTAAATAGATGGTTGTAGAATAGAAAAGACTCGAGTCGATAGAGGGGATAATAGAGTAAGGGAACATAATTCGATTATTTAATCTAATTATGCCTATAAATGGAAGAGCCTACTAAAGGAAGATTCATGAGGATTATCTTATCCTAAAACCCTTGAGATGATCTAGAAAGAGAAGCTATACGTATTTTTAAGGAAAGAAAAACATTCTAAATAGGTATCTTATTAGAAAATTTTTCATTTCAAAGTAATATAAGTGTTAACTAAATTTCATATTAAATAAGAATATATTACCTTTGACTAGGATCACCAATAAAATTTCATCTAAGAGTAGAATTAGATAGGGAATTATATATATGTTGTAATGAAAGTACGAGAAATAATTTTTTAACAACCACTACCGAAATGATTCTATATTCTCAGGAGATGGTGGAATAACTCTTTACCATTCAAGACTCATATGAATATTTCAATAGTATATATACAATATATCTCTAGTTTAATACCAATGATCATTAATTTAATTTAATCTACCCTCAAAATCAAATTATTCTACCAAGAATTAATAAAGGTAAAATTTGTTTGGATGGATATCTTAAAACCTATGAAAAAATGAATTCCCTGTTTGAAGATAACATTTGTGATGAACTAGAATTTGATAAGATTATTTTTTAATGGGGTTTAAATGGGACTAAATTTATAGCAATATAAGTATTATTTAGTGTGGTGTGGTATAACATATTTTGGTTTAATATATTTAAAATTTATTCAAGGTCATTTGTGTTTGTATTTTTTATGTAAGTTCACAATCAAAATTTTAAAGTGTCATATCTAAAATTAATATAAAATAAATTTAGTGAGATATAAAAATGCGTTCATCTCTAGTTTGTGTGATAAAATCCCTATAAATTACTCATTTATATTGACCAGTCTTAAATAAAGAAAATCAAAATATTGAGTAAGGCATGATGATTTTTACATTGTTTACCACTCTTTGAGAAGATAACATTCCTTGATGAGAAGTGGGTGATATCCAACATCCCATGGTAATTTATTTATTTACTAATAAGACCCTTGAGGTTTTTATATATCCTAAAAACTCATTATAATTATACCATATCTCTCAATATGTACACCTTGTTCTCAATGTAACTTTACAAGTACAAGATGTAGTATTGGTGGTTTACCAATAATGATCTCAATGATACTAAAAAAGTTATAACTCTAGTCTCTTGAGTACCTTAAAGATTTTTAATTTCTTCTTACCATTTCATGTTATTTATAGTCTCATTCACTTAATTTATAGTGGCATAAACTATAAATTACAAGATTTATTGGTTGGCACTCCAATGATATAATAAAAATCATTGCACGTTCACAAGAATCCTCTCAAGTTCTTCTTCTAGTGTGTATAAATATTATCTTAAACAAGAATATTCACATCTAAAGATATTTATTAATAGTGAATATGATAGATATATATGATATATTTTTGGGATCTCCATCTCATTTTTCAATTCAAGTGTAGAATGATCTTTAGTAAGTGATACACATGAAAAAACCTATATTGTTAACCTATAAAAATTATTAGAAATAAAATTACATTTTCTTATACATTTAATGTGTCTAAATATTTAAAAATGGTTTGTACTCATTTTTTATGTAATTAATCGGAAATTCCATGGAATTTTTTTTCTTAAATACATGGGATTTTTACTAGTCTGTGAAAATTTACGACGCTTGATTCTGAGGCCCTGTGTGCCTGGAATCAATTTATAAAGTTTTTTTCGGGTATGCTCCATAAACGTATGAGCGGGATTTTATAACTTTGGAACAGGTGCTCAGAATTAAAATTTGAGGGCACCATTGTACTCGTAGTGCTGATGTTCGCTTAAGAATACTTTCACCACGATGATATTTGGTCGAGATTGAAAGTTAGTTTTTGGAGTTTTTAAAATTAAATAAAAATAACTGTGTAGAATATTTTTATTTGGTGGTTAAAACCTCCAAGTGGAGTTTATATGTGGGGGCCACCACACCATAACCTCCCATGAGGGGTTATGGTGGTGGGTCCCACCAGAGGTCTAAACACCTCTTATAAAATAAATAGATGGGAACCAAACATGCATTAAACCCCCATGAACTCCTTATAAGTGGGGGAAACCCTTGAACATCCCTCATAATTGTTCCAAACCACTAAAATTAATTAATGGAACATTAATTAATTAATTTTAAATCTTTTGAATATCTGGACAACAATTAAATAATGGGTTAGCTTAACCCATTATTTTTTGTTGGCATATTCATTTGGTGGAGCTTTGGGGAGAGGGGTTGGAAGAACTTGGAGGAACTAATTCTCCCAATGAAGAACGCCTCTTCCACCAACGAAGAACGATCTTCAACTGGGGAAAGAAAGGGAAGCACCATCCTTGAAGAACACCAATGACATTGTCCTCAACTTCTTCGTCTTCTTTCAGAAATAAAGGAACGACGTCCGCCTTTCTGCAACATCGTCAACGAACAATAATACGAGGTAGGGACATTGAGATTTATTTTGTTTCCATTATATGTCTTTCAATCTTGGGTGATGTTTTTGACGATTGATATCACCATAACGTGGAAGGATCGGGCCGAACAAACATGTTCCAACCCTCCCCCTTAGTTTTCCTCACTTGTTGACGACGGCGGCGGCACAACGGCGCCGCTGGAAGAATAAACTGTGGTGGAGAAACGATGGCAGGCGATGGTCCCGCCGTGAAGAAAACCAGTGACGCAAGGCCACTAGGTCGCGAAAAGGGTGCGACACCGCTGTGCCATGTGGATGAGGAGAGCCGCAACCAGGGTGGGCTGTAGCGGAAGGGCGCGACACCATCGCGCCACACGGAGGAGGAGAGCTGCAGCCAGGGAAGGCCGTGGTGTAGGGGAGTGGCAGAAGAGCAGGGGAATCTAGCATCAGACCGGCCACCAGTGGAGCGGGAGTGGCTGGACGCTCGGCCTTCCAAGAGGAGAAGGACCCCTCTGGGTCCCATGTGGCGTGGACCGGTGCCACATAACACCTGTTTTTCTCCCACCAGAACGGCATTGTCGTTCGTGATCTCCGGGGCGCGCGCAGTTTCCCCCTTGATGCAGCTTATGTGGACACTGCAAGCCGCCAGGCCACCGGGCCACCCTGGGTCCGGGCCGCCCCCTCGGGCCGGGTCGGACTCATGGACCGAGTCAGACCCGCAGACTGGGTCGGACCCTAGTCCGGACTCATTGACCTGAATAAACATTTTTGCCAATATCATGGGATACGGGTGTCTGATCGACCAAATGTCTGTGGAAATAGAAAGATTATAGTGAGACGGTTCTTTTGGAATACCACACTTGAGGTTTGGACATATTTTGGGTATGGTCGGGTTGGTTTGAACCTAAAAATCAACGGGGCCCTAGGGACAGAAATTCCAATAACTCATAGACCAGGCGTCTGATTGACGTGTCGTCTTTTTCATTAAGACCCCTAGGAAGAGGTGGACCTTTTTAGATACATATACATGGTACTTAGTGACAGTTAGAGGATCAACCTATAGCTCGTGGAGCGGATCCTCCTGGAGATGAGCGAGTGGAGTACGAAGACCTAGTAGCTTTCTGAGACCTGACGACTGCTAACCTTTCAACTCGGAGTGTTTCGACTAGTCCAATGGGGAGCACCTCTATGTGATGTGGCATACCCATAGTGGGGAGCACCTTTGTTTGACACGGCAAAACCACGGTACTCGACAGGAGGAGTACCTCAACATGCTGCGAGGGGGAGCGTCTCTGTGTGAGCGCGGTAGACCCACAATGGGGAGTGCCTCTGTGTGAGCATAGCAGACCCACGATACTCAACAGGAGGGGTACCACAGTAGTCTAGGATAGTGGGAAGCACCTCTTTGTGACACGGCATGCCCACTGTACTCGATAGATGAGGATTACACCATCGTTCGAGGTTCCAACAGTGTGACTGCGGAAGTTACTTGATACTACCCCTAGAAAAAAAATAATGGTTTGAGCTGAGTCAATGACTTTTGAGTTTTCCACATGATTGAGATGGGTTAATAGATTACTTAAGGTATATGTATGGGCATAAACCTAAGTAATGGTTATCAATTGACTTCATACTTTGTGGATTATCCTTGTCAGATTTTGTGAGACCTTGAGGGTCTCGGGGTCCCTACTGAGTATCGTTATATTCACCCATACATGGGCGATGACCTCACCTCATTGTGTTGGTTGTAGATGAAGGACAACACTGACTGAGGTAGATAGTATCATGATTGGACAATACCTAGAGGTGGATCACATGGTGTGATGATGCACAGAGGAGACAGACGGACGTGGAGTGCTGAGGAGGCCATCTGTACCGACCCTTCAGGTAGGAACCCTAGAGGACGACACATTAGCTGTTTTATTTTTCTTCTTTTGTACTTTCCTTCAGTTGTACATGTACTTTCCTGTTGGGATTGTATTTCTGGCCCCTTTAAATTTCCATCACTTATTTTTTATACAGTTTTACTTAGTGTTACACTTCCAGTTGTGCACTCTGTTGTGTTTTTTTATAGTTATAAAGGAAATTCCATCCCAGTTTAGGGATTTACGCCTTTGGTGATAGTCTCCAACCCCTGGCCTATGGAAGGCGGGCTTGAGGTAGTCACGATACGGGCCCCGGGGGACGGGTCATGCAAATTGGTATCAAGGGAGTCGGTTCTACCGCATAACATAGGACTCTGATATTTATTTTCTGTGTAGCCATAGTGTTAATGGTACAAAGTGTGGTTTTCAGTTCAGACAGTCTAGTGTTGGTGCGGGAATCCGACGTATCCATACACCAGGACCCTGACTACTTATTTCCAACTTAGTGCATGAAAACACTGATTGTGTGTGTGTTTCAAAAGATTTCACTAAGTCAGCTCAACCGGGTCAGCTCACTAGGAATAAAATCTTTTGACCATGTCACGTCTATTTTTTTAGGATGCCTCCCTGCAGTCGGCCAGTTATAGTCCCGAGATTTGTACACTCAGAAAACCCACTGAGCAATGAGGCCTCGATGTAGGTCCCTTTACCAAAAGAGGCACCAGCGGTACCACTTCCCTTTAGGCCACTGATTCCACCAGCCCCAGCAGCAGACAATGAACGCCACTTGAGCGCGTTGCATGAGTTCTTGCACCAGATGACACCGAGGATTCGAGGAGAGATGGACCCAGAGGTGGATGAGGATTGACTGGAGGCTGTGGTGAGAGTCTTCAGGCTATTAGGGACACCAAAAGATTACATGGGGATCCTTGACATGAGTCTCCTTTAGGAAGCAGCAGGCAGATGGTGGAGCCTGATGCCCCAGGTCCACGACAAGGTGACACTTCTCTGGGCAGACTTCGAGAGCCTGTTCAAGGATGAGTTTGTTCCAGTGACCCTACGAGCGGTACGAATATAGGAGCTACTGTATCTACAAAAGGGTAGAATAATGGTGGCGTAGTACTCAGCGAGGTTCACTGACCTCCCATGCTACTCCACAGATATGGTGTGGGACCCATTCTTTAGGGCCTAGACCTTCTAGCAGGGATTCAGGTGAGAGATCAGGGCATCGATGATCTCCCTCGCCATCCCGAAGCAGGTGGGTGTGTCAGAGAGAGCCCTCCGAGTAGAGAGTTTCCTCACTGAGCAGTCCCCAGTAGTGAGACCCACTAATAATAGACACGTAGTGGAGTCTTCTGTAGCTGGTAGTAGACAGATGATATAGAGGTCCAAGATGACCAGACCCATAAGTGGATGACCGTAGGACTTAGAATCTATTGTACAGGGCACCTGGGGTAGTGACTTACCTACTAGGAGCAGGTAGTGTTACTCGTGCGGTGGGCAGGGTCACATGGCTTGTGAATGTCTAACCCGCCGTTCAAATGATCATGAGACAGTTGAGGGACCTCCTAGAAAGAGGTATAGGTTTGATCAAGGTGGTCTGTAGGGAGGAGGCAGACGTGACAGAGGAGCTGGACATGCAGCTGGTGGTGGATGACGTTACAAGGTGTTACCACCACCACCACCAGGAGGTCCTCCCTGATCGCAGGGAGACGGTGGACATGGGAGAGCTCAACTTCAGGCAGTGGAGGCATACAGCAAGGCGCTCCAGAGATGATTCTAGGTATGATCTGTGTCTACTCCAGCTTAACTGCAGTTCTTATAGACACAAGATCTAGTCATTCTTTCATTTCCACTGCCCTTGTTCGGGGCTTGGAGATTTCGATGGAGCCATTGGCTCAATCCTTACGGCTAGATAATCCTACGGAAGCACACTCGATGATTACACACTGGTTCTTGTAGTGTGAGATTACTCTAGGAGGCGAGATATTCAGCTGGGATCTACTCGTAGCGGCATCGAGGCCTTAGGATGTCATCTTGTGTATGGGATGGTTATCTTCAGTCCATGCTCATATTGACTATATTAGGTGTAAAGTGCTGTGTTTCTGCCCAGATGGGACTAGATTCACCGTCACCGGTGAGAAGGGAACCTTTACAGCACAAGACGGACTTACTCGGAGGAGGGTGCAGCCGATAACTCACCAGTTGGCTTGCCTTACCCTCAGAGCAGTTTATGTGGAGAGTCTGACTTATCCTGTAGTGGTGGACCGGTACGCAGATGTTTTTCTGGACAATGTTCCAGGACTACCTCCTCACAGAGAGGTGGAATTCTACATTGACATGAACCCCAGGACATCACTGATATCTACACCAGCATATCAGATGGCTCCTGCTGAGCTTCATTAGCTACGGGTACAGTTAGAGGACTTGCAGGGGAAGGGGTTCATCTGGCCCAGTGTTTCTCCCAGGGTAGTCTTGATTTTGTTCACCAAGAAGGCGAATGGGATCTTGAGGCTTTATTTTGACTACTGTCCCCTGAACTAGGTGACCGTGAAGAACAAGTACCCACTACTGAGGATTGATGACCTCTTTGATTAGCTGAAGGGAGCGCAGTGGTTCTCGAAGATAGAACTCAGCTCAGGCTATCACCAGATCAGAGTTCGAGATGAGGATGTGCAGAAGATGACCATCAGGTGTCAGTACGACCACTATGAGTTCTTGGTTATGCCATTCGGGATAACCAATTCTCCAGAAGTGTTCATGAGTCTCATGAACAGGACCTTCCAGCCTTACCTCGATCACTTTGTCATAGTCTTCATCAACGACTTTTTGATCTACTCGACTACTAGGGAGGAGCATTTCTACCATTTTTAGGTAGTACTAGACACACTCCAAGAGCACCATCTTTATGGTAAGCTCTCAATGTGCGAGTTTTTGATTTGAGAGGTTCACTTCTTGGGAAATTTTATCTCAGAGGCTCGAGGTGTTGTAGATCCAGTGAATATTGAGGTCTTAGTTTCTTGGGATCCAGCTAGGAGTGTGACAGAGGTACAAAGTTTTCTGTGCTTGGCTGGGTTCTACTAGAGATTTTTTGCAGACTTTTTCAGAGTTCCAGCACTACTATCAGCCTTGACGAAGAAAGGGAATAACTTTTTGTAGTTAGAGAGATGCTAGTAGAGCTTTCAAGAGAAGAGGCAGAGGCTGACTAGTGCCCCCATCTTAAGGCTTCTATAGGAGGGAGTAGGTTACATTTTTTACTGTGACACAACAGGGATCAGACATGGGTGTGTCCTGATGCAGGAGTGAGTAGTGATTGTGTATGGTTCTCGGCAGCTGAGAAAACACGAGTAGAACTACGCTACCCGTGACCTGGAGTCAGAAACAGTGGTCTTCGCCTTAAAGATGTGGCGACATTATCTGATGGGCGAGCGTTTAACCGTGTACTCTGATCACAAGATTCTTAGGTGTAACTTCTCTCATAAAGACCTGAACCTGAGACAACGACATTGTATTCAGTTCCACTAGGACTATGAATTCAATATAGTATATACTCCTAGGAAGGGGAACGTTATTGCAGATGCACTCTATAGGATATCTGGTATATAGCTTCTAGGAGAGGTGACAGAGCAGTTGGCTGCTTTATAGGTTTCTTATGTGGACAGAGATGGAGTAGCATTTCTACAGTCTCTCATGGTCACTCCCCCACTTCTTTTGTGAGTCAGGGAGGCGCATCATGGAGACGCTGAATATGAGACACGCCGTGCTCAGATATCCACAGGGCAGGCACCTGATGGATTTTTTGAAGGTGGGGAGCACGTCATCCTCTTCAGATGACGTACCTTGGTACTAGTGTCACTTCAGGAGGAAGTGTTTAGGGAGTTCCACACATCCCCTCTAGCGGTATATCCAAGAGTAGTGAAGATGTACCCGGACCTCTGACGACAGCACTAGTGGCCAGGTATGAAAAAGGCAGTAGTAGAGTTTGTCTCTCGGTGCCTCACTTGTTAGCAAGTGAAGGTAGAGAACCAAGTACTAGTAGGCTTGGTTCATTCCTTAGAGGTCCTAGAGTGGAAATGGGATGGGATATCCTTGGACATCATGATGGGTCTTTTATATACATCCAAGAGTCACAATTTGATTTGGGTGATCGTTGACTGACTCACCAAGTCAGCCCACTTCCTATAGATCAGGGAGCTGGGCTTAGTAGAGATATTAGGATTCCTTTATGTGTAGGATATTGTGTGTTTACATGGAGTACCTTCCTCTATTTTCTCCAACCATGATGCACGATTTACTTCCCAACTATGGAAGGGGTTGTAGGAGGCTTTCGGGACACAGCTTCGTTTGAGCAGCGCCTTCCATCCTCAGACAGATGGTTAGACTGAGTGGACCATTCAGACCCTCGAGGACATGATTTGAGCATATTTCCTCGACTTTTATCATATATGGGAGGATCACTTTCCTTTGGTGTAGTTTACATACTACAACAACTATCACTCCACCATTGGTGTGACACATTTGAGTCCTTGTACGGTCGACCATGAAGATTGCCACTATGCTGGATAGACCCAGGGGAGTCAGCACTAGTAGGACCAGCGATGGTACACACTACCACAGAGAAGGTGAATATCATCCAGGAGCAGATAAAGACTGCACATAGAAGACAAAAGTCGTATCCTGATAGGAGGTGGAGACCTCTGGAGTTCGAGGATGGCGACCACGTATTCCTACGGGTCTCACCTCGATGAGGTCTACAGAGATTTGACCGAGGCAGTAATCTATCTCCGAGATTAATCGGACCTTTATAGGTCCTCAGTAGAGTAGGTGAGGTGGATTACATCTCATCTCTACCACCTCAGTTTCATCGGGAGCATGACGTCTTCCACGTATCTTAGCTGAGGAGAAACTTGCTCGACCCATCCCACATCATCGACCATGGAGAGATAGACGTCAACGATGGGGAGACCTTCACGGAGGTTCTAGTGGAGATTGAGGATCGACAGGATAAGGTCCAACATCGATGGTCGATACCTCTGGTACGCGTTCTCTAGCAGCACGAGAACCTACAGGAGAGCACATGGGAGCGAGAGGCTCAGATGCATGCTCAGTACCCCCATTTGTTCAATTAGTTCGAGTTGTAGCTTACGGGGATGTAAAGCCCTGTGGTGAGGAGAATGTAAAGACATGGAAATTCCGTGATGTTTTTTTTCATAAATACATGAGACTTTTACGACTCTGTGAAAATTTATGCTGCTTGATTCCGAGGCCTGGTGTTCCCAGAATAAATTTCTAAAGTTTTGTTCGGGTACGTTAAGTAAACGTACGAGCGGGATTTTATAACTTTGAAACTGGTGCTCGTAATTGAAATCTGAGGGCACTGTTGTACTTGCAGCACCGTTATTTGATTAAGAAGACTTTCACCTCGACGACAGTTGGTCAAGAATTAAAGTTAGTTTTTGGAGTTTTTAAAATTAAATAAAAATAAGTTTGTAGCTTATTTTTATTTTGTGGTTAAAACCTCCAAGTGGAGGTTAGAGTTGGGGGCCACCTAACAATAACCTCCCATGAGAGGATATGGTGGTGGGGCCCACCTGTGGTCTAAACACCTCTTATCAAATAAAGAGGTTGGAACTACATGGGCCTTAAACCCCCATGAACTCTCCATAAGTGGGGGAAACCCTTGAACTTCCCTCATAAATGTGCCAAACCACACAAATTAATTAATGGAACATTAATTAATTAATTTGAAATCATTTGAATATTTGGAAAAAAATTAAATAATCGGTTATCTTAACCCCTTATTTTTGGTTGGAATATTCATTTGGTGGAGCTTTGGGAGAGGGGTTGGAAGAAGTTGGAGGAACTAATTCTCCCAACGAAGAACACCTCTTCCACCAACGAAGAACGATCTTCAACCGTGGTAAGAAACGGAAGTGCCGTCCTTGAAGAAAAATGATGACGTCATCCTCGATTTCTTAATATTCTTTCCGACGTCAAGGAATGACGTCCGCCTTTCTGAAACATTTTCAATGAACAACAATACGAGGTATGGAATTTGAGATTGATTTTTTTTGTTCTACTTCGTTCAATCTTTGGTGATGTATTTACGGATTGATATCACCATAACATGGATGTATCAGGCCACAAAAACATGGCCCAACCCTCCCCCTTTGTTTTCCTCACTTGTTGACGGTGGTCGCAACGCAACAATGCCACCGGAAGAGTAAAACGCGGTGGAGCAACGACGGCCGGCGACAGGCCGACTGTGAAGAAAACTGGCATCGCAAGGCTGCCAGGTCGCCAAAAGGGAGTGACACCACCACGCCGCGCGGAGGAGGAGAGCTGTGGCTAGGGAAAGCCATGGCAGAAGGGCGCGGCCCCGTCGTGCCGCACGGAGGTGGAGAGCCGGGGCTAGTGTGGGAAGCGACGGAGGGGCGCGGAGCCGTCGCGCCGCACGGAGGAGCAGAACCGCGGCCAGGGCGGGCCATTGCAGTAGAGAAGGCGCAGCCAGCATCAGGCAGGCCGCTGGTGGAGTGGGAGTGGCTGGCCGCTTGGCTATCCAGGAGGAACGAGACAACACTAGGTCCCACGTGGCATGGACCGGCGCCACCTGGCGCCGGTTTTTCTCCCACCTAAATGGATTTCCTGTTTAGGATCTCTAGGGGGCGTGCAGTTTCCCTCCTTGACGGGGCTTAGGCGGACCCCGAAAGCTGCCGGGCCACCCTTGGGTCGGGCCTTCCTTGGGCCGGGCCACCCTGGGCCGGGCTGCCCTCGGGTCGGGCCGCACCACCTCCGACCGGGCCTATCCACCCCCTGTGGCTGGGCCGCCCCCTCGTGCGGGGTCGGACTCGTGGACCGATTGGACCCACAGACCAGGTTGGAACCCAGTTTGGACCTATTGACCCGAATACACCTTTTCAACCATATCTTGGACTACAGGTGTCCAATCGATGAACTGTCTATGGAGACAGAAATCATAGAGATAGGCTGTTTTTCTGGAATACCCCACTTGAGTTTTGGACATATTTGGGATATGGTCAGGTTGGTTTGAACCTAAAATCCAACCGGGCGCTGGGGACGGAAATGCCAATAACTCACAGATCGGGCATCCCATTGACGCACCGTCTGTTGCGTTAAGACCCCTATGACGAGGCGGAACTTTTGAGATACTTATACATGGGACTTCGTGACAGTTGGAGGATTGAATTGTAGCTTATGTAGTGGATCATCCTGAAGAGGAGCGAGCAGAGTACAGAGACCTAGTAGCTGGATGAGACCTGACGACTACTGACCTTTCGACTCAGAGTGTTTAGACTAGTCCAGTGGGGAGCGCCTCTATGTGACGTGAAAACCCCATAGTGGGGAGCACCTCTGTGTAATGTGGAAAACCCACGATACTCGACAGGAGGAGTTCCTCATCAAGCTATGAGAGGGAGTGCCTCTATGTGAGAACGACAGAGCCACTATGGGGAGCTCCTCTGTGTGAGTGTATCAGACCCACGGTACTTGACAGGAGGAGTACCACAACAGTCCAAGATAGTGGGAAGTGCCTCTATGTGATGTGGCATGCCCACTGTACTTGATAGAGGAGGAGTACACCATCAACTGAGGTTCCGACAATGTCATTTGGGATGTTACTTGATACTACCCTTAGAATAAAAATCTTGGTTTGAGTTGAGTCAATTAATTTTGAGTTTTCTTTATGATTTAGATGGGTTACTAGATAAATTAGGTGTATTTATGGGTATATACCAAAGTAATGGTTATCTATTGACTTCTTACTTTTTGGTTTATCCTTTTAAGATTTTATGATACCTTGAGGGTCTCAGGGTCCCTACTGAGTATCGTTATACTCACCCCTACATGGGCTATGCCCGCACATCATTGTGTTGGTTGGAGATGATAGACAGCACTGACTGAGGCAGAGAGTAGCAGGACTGGATGGTACCCAGAGGTGGATCACTCTGTGTGACGATGCACGGAGGACACGGACGGACGTGGAGTGTTGTGGACGCCATATGTACCTACCCTACAGGTAGGAACCCTGGAGGACGACCCAATATCTATTTTACTTTTCTTCAGTTGTAAGTGCTTTCAGTTGTACTTTTACATTCAGTTTGGGCTTGTATTTTTGGCCCATTTTACATTCCAGCACTTCTTTTGTATACAGTTTTACTTAGTGTTTTGCTTCCAGGTTTTCAATTTGTTGGGTTTTTTTTACAATTATAAAGGCAATTCCTTCCCGGTTTAGGGATTTATGCCTTTGGTTCTAGTCGCCAGTCCATGGCCTATGGAAGGCGGGCTTGGGGTAGTCACGTTACGGGCCCCGGGGTACGGGTCATGAAATTTTATATGTCCCAATTGTATCTTAGTAAATATTACATTGATCTCTTTCACGTACAACAACTTCAATCCATGAGAAAGGTATGAGATACATAGATAAAGTCATTTTTATAGTAATAAAAAATTTAATCTAATCTTCAAGGCCATGGTACAATGATCATCCATTCATAATTAAATATGGAGTATGTTGTTAGTATTAAAGTAAAATATAAAAATACATACTATAAGATGGCCAGAAAAAAATAGGGATTGTTTATTAAGTCTCATACTGAAATATTGAAAATTTTCATGATTTTTAGGTAAATACTAGATTTTTACTAGGTTCTCATTAATATCAAACAATGTATTAGCTAGTATCTAATATCCAAAACAAAACACTTCTATTTTATATAAAAATTCTATAAATTTTTACTCAAACATCATATTGTCGTGTTTAAACATTTATTGAAAAGATAGATTCTATTTACAAATTTATTAATATATAAATATAACTCACATATGTATCTATTTAACTTAAAAAATTAAATATTTTCACTTTAAGGAAAATAGATATTATAGAATATAAGATTTTTTGAAATTTCATATTTTTTGGAGTTCCAAATATCACTAAAATTATTCTAATATATTCCATATACCATTATTATATCATGGGAACCAAAAATATTTTTTATCCATCATATTTATTGATGCAATAATATGGTGTGTATGCTAATGTTAAACTAAGACTATTAGTGTTTTCCTCCATATATAATTCATATATCTATATATTATGAAACTTAGATCATGTGCTAGTTTATTTGATATCAATATTGAACAACTATCAATAAATTAATCATTCCACTACATCAACCTTCACTTATTATTTTAGTTAAATATAAGTTTCCTTCATAACATGTTCTTATTGTATTAATTTTCATGCAATTAAATAAAAGGGCCCAATTTTTATTTAACATGTTTCCAATCAATTAAAATTTTTTACAAAGAAAACAGCCCCTTAATATAATTAAGAAGCCTTACTATGATATTCCATATTTATTAAGTCACTACCAAATATAGAATACATCTTACTTTAATTCATTATTATGTGTAAAATTCTTTAATTTATCTAATATACTATCAAAGTGTCTTACACACACTCCAAGAAAACACCCTTTTCATAATCATTTAGTTCAATTATACTCAAGAATATTATTTAGTATAAATGTATATGCTACCAAAATATTAATTCAACTGATATTATATATATATATATATAATTTGTGAGAGAAAAATGAACATATATTTAAACTAATTTCAAATAAATTACATTAAATATTGTATAATAACTTTACCATAATAGTAAGTTACTTGGGAAGCACTTCCTTCACCAATGGATGGATTTCATGGACTAATAATAATGGGAAACCTTCACAACCATGTCACTAATTTGAATTAAGTTTTTATATAATACCTATTTGATGATGTATATAAATCTATGTAATCCATGAAAAAATTACTTGAATCTTATAATATATTTTAATACTTATTTTTTTTATTATTTACTCATTATTTTTCTCAAGGTCACCTCATGTTGTTCTCCCAATTACCATTGAATAGGAAACCACTACTTCTTGATTCTGAAGTGTATGTGCACTAGTGAAAAAATAGCTTTTATATCAGAGGTTTAAAGTATTTTTTTAAATAACAAACACTTTTTTGATATTTATCAAATATTTAACTGATGAATAAAATATTCTTGGTGGGGTTTTTATGTCTTTTATACTCTAACCAATTTGAAAAATAGTTTCTAATGTCATTTTTGAACTAACAAGTTAGAAAAAAATGATTTCATGTCAGTTATTTAAAAATCGATGTGAAAACTATTTTTTCACATAAGTCAAAATATAACCAATGTGACAAATAAATTTTTTCATCCTAATAACATAGTATTCCATTTTTTTAAATTTACCATAGAAATATTAAATTTCCTCCAAAATTAATGAAGCCATAGTTTTATTGTTGAGGTTCATTTATATGTTTTCATGCTCCATATGGATTCATTTTAGATCAACTCTTTCAATAGTCAATATTTTTCCACTCAATAAACACTTTCCATATTCATCATTGTTCCAGGGGATCTCCTTTAAAATATCTCATCATGGAATACATAATTATTTTTCCATCATTTAACCTTTCCATATCCCATTTTCTCACTAGATACAGTTGATTACTTTTTTACAATGAATAATCCATCATCAGATCATTTTAAAATTTCCAATATTCTCTTGGAGTCTAAAATTTCTTCCAATACACAACTTCAGGTACCATATATGTTCTTTCCTTTGAAGAAAATTATAGAAATGAGGACAAAAAAGCATGAAAATTAATTAAAAACTTTATGTTTTTCATTATATATTTCATTTGGTTTCTGTATGTTTTTACATTAAATTGATCTATAATTTTCTTTATATGGAGTAATCATAATTAAAATTTTATTAAAAATATATATTTTACATCAGTTATACAGTAACTGATGTAAAAAAATAACATTTAATGTTGGTTATACAATAACTAACGTAAAAAGTCACATTAAACGTCGACTTATTTATAATTGATGTTGAATGTCACTTTTTACATTGATTATACAATAACAATTATAAAAGGTATTAAAAATAATAGTTTTTTACAACAGTTAAAATAAAAATGTTAAAAACGTGTTTTTACATCACCTACAATAACATCTTTGTAATAAATGATGTTAAAAACATTAAAAATGGATGTAGGAAACATATTTGTGTACTATTGGATCCATAATATCCATATTATTCTAAGGGAATTGATAGTATTTCCTTTAATTATATCATAGAATATCCTATAATATCATTATTATGATATAGTGGTTTATCATTTACCCTTCATCCACCATAATATAGGATATCCACCTTGATATTGAAGATAAATTTGAAATTGAATATACAGGTTCATCAATATCACCTTTTGGATTTGTTGTCAATATTGGATTACCTTTAATCATTATTTACTATGTAATACCGATTAAATACTTGAAAAAATGTTATAAACCTAAAAAATCAACACCTCAAATTAATCTCCCATTAGTATAGTAAATATTGTTCTTTCACTTTTATAATTACAAAAAACTTATGATTTATGTGTCATATACTCTTATCTTTGATAATATAATCCAAAGGTCATATAAGGGAAGGGGATGAGGTTAGGTTAACCCATATTATTCTCCCACATTAATATTTTTCCTTATTTATTTTCATAATAATTTTCTCTATCTCTCTAAAATTTTAATCCAAGGGTAATGAGAGGGAAGTTATTAGCACCATAGTTTGTGTAACACCCCAAGCTTCCACGTTACATTTCTCTTTGAATAATGAAATAGTTTTCATTGTATGCAACTTCGATTTCTAGTACCCCAAGACCAATAAAACTAGTAGTTATGAATAGTAATACACAATTTTTGAAATTGTATAAATTTTATTTTTCAAAATGGACTTCATTTTTGGATTCGGAATATCAAAATTATCTTAGGGTGAATTTGTGGTATTTTTCTAAAAACATTCATTTTTTGATGAATAGTGAAAAGCACTACGTTATTGTTTAAAACTAACTTTTTATTTAATTAATTAGTTATTTTATTTAAATTTATTTCAGGTTTAAATAGATATATAAAAGCTATATATGTTCAATGTAATTAATTGGAGTAATTTTATAATAACATTAGATATGAAAAAATTTCTTGCACTTTTTAACAACTATTACCCACCTTCTAGGAACATTTGAAAATTTGCATAAAACATAATTTTAATGCTTCTACCTATTGAATTTCAAAAATATGAGAGACACAGTTGACATCAGTAAGTAAAATGTGGTTCAATAGGATGAAAATAATTTTTGAAGAATAGTAACTTTTGAAATTTGTTTACCGTGGTTAAAAGTAAATAGGGTAATTAAAGATAAAAATGTTATTATAATTACACTAACACATGTCCTAATTACATTCGATAATTTTATTTCAACCAAAATCAACCTTAGGAATAAAACATGATCATTTCAGTCCACTTCGATTATATTATGACAGTTATTATTATTTTATTTAAAGAAGAGTTAAAAGTTTTAAATTCAATGTTTATTAACTAAAGATTTTTTAATATAAGGTTATATATAAGATAAATTCGAATATAAATATTCATCATAAATATAAAATTATTTCCCACATATTGGTATTTTATTTATAATTTTTAGACCTTAAATAATAAAATTTATTTATGACACAATGATGATGTAGTACTTACCTTATTATTGACTGATTAAAATAGTTGATTTTATAAATATTAAAAAAACTTAAATTGAAAATTTTTATGTATTCCATGAATTTTCTAGGTAAATATAACATGTTAGGGTTGATTAAATATTTTTTATTGAAATGATAAATTTTTTATGACTTTCACAAAAACCAAATACTAAATAGTGTCAAAATTGATATAAATTAGGTTTTAAAACAAATACTATATTATTAATTGATATAATATTCCTAAAATTATTATGTTCAGCCAAAGGACATAGAATAAGGTTATAAAAATCAATAATGAACCACTTGGGGTTCTCTTGTCTTTTTTATAGTAGGTTTATTAACCATTTATTAAAATAATACAAGAATACAAGGAAAAAGTTATACTATTTAACGAAGAGTTAAATCTAGAAGATAAGGTTAATATGTTGACTTAACCCAGTCTATAACCAATTGGTTCAGTGTTTTTCGACCTAGCCCCACCTCATACTAGAAATAAATCCTTTTGGAGCCATTATAAACCAAATATGATTGTATAATAAAATAATATTTCAATCTTTTCCTAAAGTGACCTTCACCTCTCTTATAATAGGGTACTTCATCTTCTCTTAATTTCATACCTCCAAAGACATTTCGATCGGAAAAACCCTAATCAAATATCCTCCCAACTACCCTTACTTCAACCTAGAAGTCATAATTTGATCCAAATCCAATATAAGGAGTGATTTTGACCAAATAAAAAGGAAGCACCTGAAGAAGAGGTAATAATTTGGTCACCTCTTCCAAAGTTATTTTCTTCTTCCACATCCCATTTATTTGTTGTTTCCATACCAAAATAATAACCCCAGTACATTATCTTTATTGTTATGTCATTATAAATATGATATAACTATATTAATTATTTCATCCATCATATGAATGACAAAGTCACCATATGTGTATACGTACGACTTACCGTCGCCACGTCGTGGTGTAGTTTATTATTCAACACTTCATTATTTGGATGGTATAATAATGAGTATAGTTGATTTAAATAATAAATATAACATGTTAATAATTCTTTATATATGATATAACATCCAATTACATACGATTTCACCGTTAATAGAATGGTATTGTCGCTCATGCATACGTACGGATTGCCGTCTATACAAACGTGCTGAGATACATTCCCATCATAACCAGTCATATATAGTATTTATTTTATGAATTTTTTTTAAGAACACAATATCATTCTGGATATTCATCAAATAAATCAAATCTATATCAAACATGACTTATGTTACAAAACATATAAAGGAAAATAATCAGCTAATACTAGAAAGAATGATACAACTAAAATATTATCAACCAAGAAATATTAGAAGATCATATATGATATAATATTTATTTATATAGTTCTTGTATAATTTAATAAAAATTATTTAACTATTATAAAATAGGTTAATGTACCCTCGATCATGTAACATTACAAGTTAAGGGTTAATTTTACAATCTCTTCATTATCTGAGGTTGTTTGTACGTAAGTATCTACTAGGACTTATTTATCATCCACAACCATGATTATTAAAAATTTATTTCAAATAATTTTTAATATTTCCTAGAATATGGGTTAAATTCATATATACCCTTTTTTGACTTTTTATAAAATGTTTTCAAATGAATCTTTTTGTTGTTTTACAAACAAGGTACTTTATGACCTTTTCGACAGAATTAAGGAAAGAATGATTGTTAACATATATGATGGGTGTGGCCATTTTCCACCATTATAACACCTTTAAATCTTCCCTTATAATATTAAAATAATATTTTCAAAATAAAAGATTTCTTTTATAAATATGTGACTTTTAAATGATTTCAAAATATATTGATATATTTCTTCCAAATAGTTTTAATTTTATCTATGTAAACATCCTTTGATGGATTTTACACTTATTGAAAGTTGATTTATTATGATACAATATTTCATATTGTATTGAATGTTTTGTGATATGTTTGACTATGGATGTGTTATATTTTATACTATTCATGGTTTATAGTTAATGTATTGACATTTCACATTCTAGTTTTATTACGAATGTTCATATTTTGTTTCAACCTTTTTATATGAGGAATGCAGTTGGCTTAGTGACAGGTGGAGCCCGATATAGCTCCTCAATGAATCGGTAGGTCTCATGAGACAAACTAGTGTCTTGGAACATGTATTTGAAAAAATCTTATTTGTAGTCTTGGCACGAGAACTTGAAAATGTGGTTATGATGTCCGACATTATGCACTCCATAACTATGATATTGGCTATTGATATTACATGTGATTATTCAACTAGTAGAATATCAATGTGAATGAGTAAATGGAATTATTTGACTTATATTTTCCATATTATTCTGAAATTTATGTTAAAAAGGCTTGTGTTTTAGTCTTATACTTTGCCTTAAATGTTTATACTTATTTATGAATGTTTTTTCTATATTGTTATCCTTACTGAGCACCTGAGATAAACCATTTTTATGGTTTATTTTTTCCCAGATCCAAAGAAGCATATTATGAATGAACTTCAGGGATAGTCTAAAGGAGATGAATGTGTTCAAAGGAGACACATAGTTGTTGTTTTCCATTTCATAATGTAATGTAAAACATATGTTTGCATCTAGTACTTCCAAGGCTACCAAACTGATCGATCTTTCATGGTTTGATCCCTTGTGATCATGAAAATGTAATGTAATAATGCACAAACTCTGGGTAACTAGGGTCAGGGTGTTACAGTTGGTATCATAGTAATTTTAGTAAAACCGTGGAAGCTAGAATTTGGAAAACACTGATTAGAGTACATTACCTTAAGATAGACTTTGAGGATTAGTATAGAAGAATTTTCTATAATTTTGGTATGTAAAGATTTTGTGTATTTTACAAGTAATACATCACTTTCTGGAAGTGAGTAGGTAAAGGAAGCTCTGGAACAGATGTACCTACGAGTGAAAACTCCGACAGAGAGTTTTGGGTTTGACCCGAGGTATCCCGTTACATGAAAATAGGCCTTGTTTCACTCTTGGTTAGGACACTCTCGGGGGATTTGATTAGGATAATTCACATTTTCTGTATAAACAATTATAAAGGATTTATGAGTACATAATTCATCAAAGAAAACATTTTTTTTATGATTATGGATTATATGCACAATATTTTAAAATTATGTTAGGTATTTTACTAGTTTTGAATTATGTATTACGATTCATAAACTAATCTTGTGTATGACATTGTCTAAAATGGAGCCTAGTGGAAGGAATGAAAAATGTATCAATACATGTAATCCATGTAGGCATTTCCCTCCTACTCAAGATAACTATAGAAGAGCTGGTGATGCAACCAATGCTAAAAAACTTATTACGATACTGGGACAACTCACTCAGGGTATTAATAATAACCTTACCCGTATAGAGCACCCTGATCCACAACACGGAGGATCAATGTTAGACTTCTTCATGAGGAATCAACCACCAAAATTCAATGTAAAAAAATCCATTTGTATCTAAGAAATGGATAAGTTCTGTAGAAAAAATATTTCTTTCTTTAGGGAGTAGCAAAAGGGAAAAAGTTTTTATGGCAGTTTATCATCTCACAGGAGAGGTAGAACAATGGACATTAATTAACAACACCAAGAGGATGAAGAAGTTTCAATTTTGGAATGGACGGAGTTTGAAGAGCTTTTATTATAAAAATACTTTCCTCATGACCATCAAGTTGATATGGAAAGACAATTTTTGAGTTTGAGGCAAATAGAGGATGATAATGTCACAAAGTATGAGGCTACCATTACAAGGTGCGCAAGCCATGCAGTAAATTATATATGTTAAACAAGGAGTAAGATTGATCAATTATTCGATGGGATAAAATAATTTATTCATCTAGAGTTAGTCTCACAATACTTCTCATCGTACGAAGATATTGTCTTAGGTGCTATCACGACATAAATGGAATTCTATAAGTATTGAAATTTTAAAGGAAAGTAGAAGAAGAAGAGATCTATTAAACACTATAGAAATGGAAATAAGGGGAAGAAGGGAAAATTTGAATTTACATCTTGTAGTAAATGTTGGAAGAAAGACCCTGGTACTTTCCTGAAGGGAATGTGAGTCTGTTACAAGTTTGGGGGAAAATATCACTAAGTTTGTGATTGTAAGGGAATGAAAGAGGATGTTTATGTTGAATGGTACAATTGTTGAGAACTGAGGAATTATGCAAATGAATTTCCTTAGCGTTAGGGAAACTTATCTCAGAAAAGTCCAAGGGATCATGGCCAAGCATATGAGATCAATACTTCTAAGACTGAAGCTCTGAATTATGTGGTGGCAGGTAATTTAATGGTTTCTTCAAATTTAGCCATTGATTTATTTGATTCTAAATCATAAAATTATTTCATATCTTTCCAATTTACTATGAAAATTAGATATTTAAAATTGGATTTAATAAGGGATTTTTTAGTCAAAACTCTTAAGGGATGTATTATTTCAACAAAGTATTGTGAATTAGTTCCCATTAGGGTATATAAATTTCATCTATCTAGTGATTTCATTGTCATACCGGTGATTGAATTTGATATAGTCTTCGTAATGGATTGGCTATCAAACCATGATATGAAAATTTATTGTAAAAAGAAGGAGGTTAAAATTTTTGAGGATGATAAAGAGTAGCTTATCTATAGAGAAGAAATGTCACCACCTAATTCTTATCTAGATCCAACCCCAATAACTCTACTAAATTCCATTATTGGGGAGGAAGAGAGTGAAATAACTATGGGTGGGGAAAGGAATGCTCAAATTGAGGACGTACCTATTGTGCAAGAATATGTTGATGTGTATCCAGAAGATTGACCAGGACAACCTTCAGAATGAGAAATCGAGTGTTTCATTGATTTAATTCTTGGTTGAAAGACTATATCCAAGAACCCTTATAGAATTTCCATTGTGGATATAGTGTAACTAAGAAAAAAATTAGTGTTGAGTCAATAAGGTTTTACTTATGAATTTTCCATTCCTTTCTATTTTTAAAATCACAAACACCTTATACTTAAGAAAATATATATTTTACTTCTCTAAGGAAAATTTCCTTCCTTATGGAAATTTACCCTAACCTAGATTTCCTTATACATATCAATATTTTACATAAGTATAAAAATCAGATTCATACCCAAAACCATGGAATCATATAATAATTAGATATGAATCATTCTGTTTTAGGATCCGAATTCTGGATATGAACTCTAATAATGTTCTACTCCGAATTCAGAATACGAACTATAATAAAGTTCTATTATGTATTCTGGATACGAACTCTAACAAAGTTCAACTCTGAATTCTAGACTCTGAACTTCTATGAGTTCGACTCCAATCTTTTACTAGTTCGACTCCGAACTTCTAAGATTTCGACTCTGAACTTTTACTAGTTCGACTCCAAACTTCTATGAGTTCGACTCTGAAATTTTACTAGTTCTACTCTGAACTCTGTAAGTTTAGATTCTGAACTCAGGTGAAACTAGACGTCGAATTTCCTTAGAAATTCAGAATCCATATTTATATAGAATTTAGGATCTAAATTCCTATAAAACAAAATCCGAATATCTCTTTATTATAGACTCTGAATTCATTTTTGGTTAGACTCATATCTTTTATATGCTTACTCTCCAAACTTCAGTTTTAATTATACTTATACTTGTTTCATTATAAAATGGTGTTGTGATTTCAGTTACACATGTTTTATTATAAAAATATGTCATCCATTCTGTTTCTGACTAACCGTTGTTTAAGTGACACATATATAGGTCCCTCCTAAATTTGAGGAAAATATGACCGTTGGAGGAGGGATCTGACCATTCCAACCGAGCCTATAAATAGGAGCTAATTTGAAAGAGCTCCATACAAAAAGTAGATCACTCTAGAGACCACACGCCGTTAAGTTGATTTCTAGAGAGAAAATCTTTTCATGCCTTGTGCATACTGAACTGATCGTTCAGATTGCTTCATGTGACTGCGAATGTTAGTGATTAAATTTGAGGGCTTCTGGGGATAGGAAGACAGAGGTGCCGAATACCTTGAAGTTCGAGGTCTTCCTTGCTGAGGAGGAAAAAGGTTCCAACTACCTTGAAGTTGAGGGCTTGCAGGGATAGCAAGATAGAGACTCTGATCTTCGTATTGAGGGCTTACCCTGGTGTGGGTAAAACAACCTTTATTGAAAGTATAAATCAAGGGACCTTTATCCAAGGTTGTTGGATACCCTTCTCTTTTTGTTAAAAGATTTATATCTTGTTACTTGTAGTTTTACTACTTTTTTTTCCGCTGAATTTTTTCATTGTAAGGAAAGTATAATACTTTTATATTTCCTTACACAGGTACACTAATTAATTTAGTTTCTATACGCTATAAGGTAGAATATCATATTATAAACATTGGTTAAGTTTCATTTTCCATATCCATATTTACATAACCAGTTTTTCGGAATCACTTTCCTGATTTAAGCAAGTGTATAGAACTAGAAGTTTGTAACTTCATAATTTGTCCCAATATTTCAGTTTGTGTTAGAGGTGTTATGAATTTTCATAGTTTGACTTTGTTAAACTTATATATTTCCTTGTTTAAGGAAAATTTTAAAGTGTTCAATTCACCCCCCTCTTGTATATTGAGCATCTACATCGTTATTTCGATCCTACAATTGGTATCAGAGCAGGTCTCTGAAATACATATACTAACATATAAGTTTTTCCTTGCTCAGTTTTTCATTGTTATATATTTTCCTTTCTTAGGAATATTTTCTTTGAATCTAAACTTTTTTTATTAACATGTTTTCATGTAGATAGTTTTTTTAAGATGATAGGTTTAAATGATTGTTCCATCGACAACCTAAATCCTACATGTGCGCCAATTTTTGATGGCAATGATTATGAATACTGGAGGGATCGAATGAAGACTTTCGTTATAAATACTGGGGTAGATAACTTTTTTATGCTTACCGGTGGATACAAAATTCTTAATAAGGAAGTTAGTTCTTTCATAAACCAAGAGAAGCATGATTATTAATTAATCTATAAGGTACGCAATTCTCTACTATGTTCAATGACTAGGAACATATATAGCCAAATTTCTTCTTGTGAAACAGAAAACTGTATATGGAAGAAACTCAATGTTACACATTTTGGTACATCTAATGTTATTGGGACTAGAAGAGCTATATTGAGAGCAGAATACCATGGTTTTAACTTTCTTTATGGAGAACCCATTTGTAAGGTGAAAAAAAATATTTATGACTATCATGAATAGCTTAAAATCTATGGGAGAGAAAGGTCTAGATGATGAAGCTCTTGTGGATAAGATTATTGATATTATTCCCAATGAGTGGAAATCAAAGAGAAAAACTATTAATGAGAACATGAAGGTTACTCAAATTTCCTTAGATGACCTGTTTGGAACTCTTCTCCAACATGAAACAAGGATGAAGAGAAATGCTGACAACATCAAAAAGAAGAATGCAAATGGTACTGTTGATTATACTACAACATTAAATCACATGAAAGCTAAGAATTCTGAGAGAGTAACTAGATCCAAGTCTAAGAAGGCTACTATCCAATCCGAATATAGTGAGAGTGAAGTCTCAAAAAATGAGTTAGAAAATCTTTCTCGAAGAATGAACAAGATAGTTGGTCAAAGAAATTTCCAATCCAGGTATACAAATAAGGAAAGGAAAGACAAGAAAGATTTTGAGGTCACATGTTATGAATTCAAGTGAAGTGGACACACACGACCAGATTGTCCCTTACATAAAAATAATGAAAGGAAAGAGAGGCATTCTGAAAGGAATATGAGGAAGTTTTACAAAGCTAAAGCTAAGAAAAGTCTGAAAGATAATACTACTTGGAGTGCTATCTGTGGAGACTCTTCAGAAAGTGAATCTTCTGAATATGATTCATCAGCTCAGAAGAATATGGGATTCATTGCTAATACTTCTTTTCCACATACATTTCTTATGGCCAAGGTATGCTCTGTCGATGATTTAACAAATTTATCTCTTGATAATAATTACTATTCCAAAAATAGTAATCTAATGAAGATACTTCATCCTCAGAAAATGAAGAACCTTCATATGAATAAGTATCTAGATTTACAAAGTTACATGAAGAAAAAAAATTGTAAAATTTATATGAAATTTGACAAGGAAAATACTAGAGAAGAAGTTCTTACAAAAGAGATTTCAGATCTTTCTTCAGATCTTAAAGATAAAGATGAGCTTTTAGAAAGACTTTCTAAATACCTTGGGAAATAAAACTCTGATAAGGATGAACTTTCTAAAGATCTTATGAAAGCTATTTTAATGATGCAAGTTATTGAGGAAAAATCTAACTCTATGGAAATGATTCTTGAGGATAGGAATTTAGTCGTTAGACTAAAATCTGAAATATTTTCTCTTAAGAAGCTTCTTACAAAATTTACCTCTAGGAAGGAAAACTTTGACAAGATGTATTCTCAAATTAAACCTCACAAAAACACTACTATAGCAGGTTTTACTCACCAAAAACTAGTTTTCAAAAACAATGATTTTGTTCCTTCTAGAGCCCCTTTTTTTACTAAGTGTCAAAGTGGTGGGAATTGGAAGAAAAACTGTTCTTTGAATTGAGTTCAATCTCTTGGGTTTCATAAAGCATATTTTTCTAAACAAATGTGGATACCCAAAAATTTTTTATCTGAAAATCCCGGATCCAAACATGTTTGGATTCCGAAAGTCTAATTCTTTTCTTATTTTCAGGAAAATAAAGGATGTAACAACAACAATACTTGGTACATGGATAGTGGATGTTCCCGACACATGATTTCTAGCAAAATCTATTTTGATAAGATTATAAAGATGAAAGGAGGAAAATTAAAGTTCGGAGATAATGCTCAGGGAGAAATTATTGGTATATGAAATATTGTTCTTCTTGGTAAAAGATTGATTCCAAATATTTTTTTTCTAAGGGTCTTATGCACAACCTCATTAGTATAAGTCAATTATGTGATGAAGGATACCTTGTGAATTTTATAAATGATAAGTGCCTAGTACACAATTCCAAGGAAGAGTTTATTCTCTCTGCCCATAGGCAAGATAATAATTAGACTTTGAAATTAGAAGACCTTAGGAGCCAAGACATACCTTTCCTAAGTGCAATGGAAGATCATTCTTGGTTATGACATAGAAGACTAGGTCACTGTAACCCTAGAAGCTTATGTAAACTTTCTAAGAAGAAACTAGTTAAGGATCTACCAGAGAATAGATTTGATTCTTCTAAAGTTTGTGATCATTGTCAATATGGAAGGAAACATAAATCTAGTTTTAAATCAATCAGTGAGGTCTGAAGAACTGATGCATTATAGTTGGTGCACATAGATCTTTTTGGTCCAACCCAAACTGGAAGAATTGGAGGAAAATACTATGTGTTTTTTCTAGTTGATGATTACACTATATTTACATGGGTCTATTATCTAGCATAGAATTCTGAAGTTTTTTCTTATTTAAAAAGCATTAGAGCCCAAGTTAAAAATGATAAAAACCTTCCACTGAAAACTATTCATGGTGATCATGGAGGAGAATTTCAAAATTCTGATTTTGAAACTTTTTGTAGTAGAAAAGGTATTACTCACAACTTTTCAGCACCGAGAACTGCTCAAAACAATGGTGTAGTTGAAAGAAGAAATAGAAATCTTAATGAAATAACCAGAACAATGTTGAGTGAATATTCTATAGCTAGAAATTTTTGTGTTGAAGCTGTAAGTACTACTGGTTACACTATAAATCGAGTTTTGATTAAACCTATTCTTAATAGAATTCCTTATGAGTTATGGAATGGTAGAAAACCAATACTTTCCTACTTCAATGTTTTTGGTTGCAAGGTATTCATATTGAATACTAAAGACAACTTACACAAATTTGCACCAAAATATGTGAAAGAATTTTCTTAGGTTACTCCACAACTTCTAAGGCTTATAGAGTTTTCAAGAAAACAGTTGTACTATTGAGGAAATAGTACATGTAAAATTTTATGAAACTGATCCTTTTGTTTTTAAACCATCCCAAAGTACATCCTCGGATGTTTTTTCAAAAAATAATCATCATCCTTTGATAGAAGATACTTCTGATAAGGAAAATGTTCAAGAAGATACTTCTAAAACATTTACCAGAGAAGAATTTCTACCCTATGTTGTTGAACAAGTTTCAAAAAACCCAAGTCAGGTGTTTCTTAAGAATCATACCAGTGATAGTATCATTGGTGATGTAAATCAACCTATAAGGACTAGAAGTTCCTTAAGAAATGAAGTAGAACATATAACATTTATTTCCAAATTATAACCTAAAATCACTGATGAAGCTTTAGGTGATGATGATTGGATCAAAGCCATGAAAGATGAACTAAATGAATTCGAAATTAATAAAGTCTGGACCTTGGTTGAAAGACCTAAGGAAACTCCTATTATTGGAGTAAAGTGGGTCTTCAGAAATAAGTGTGATGAAAATGGAGTCATTGTAAGAAATAAATCTAGACTAGTTTCTCAAGGCTATAATCAGCAAGTGGGAATAGACTATAAAGAAACATATTCTCTAGTATCTATACTTGAATATATTCGTATTCTACTTGCCTTTGCAGAATTATTTAATTTTAAACTTTTTCAAATGGATGTGAAATGTTCTTTCCTTAATGGTTATGTTCAAGAGGAAGTTTTTGTTGAACAACCTCCTAGCTTTGAAGACACAAAATATCCTGATAATTTTTTTAGACTTACCAAAGCTTTGTATGGTCTTAAACAAGCCCCACGAGCTTGGTATGATAGAATTACATGATTTTTTATTCTAAATAACTATGTCAAGGAAAATGAAAATCCAAAACTCTTTATAAAGAAAGATAAGAAAAATATTTTTATTGTTCAAATATATGTTGATGATATTATATTTGGTTCAACTCAGCAATATTTAACTGATTCCTTTGCAAGTCTAATGAAATCTGAGTTTGAAATGATTATGATGGGTGAGTTAACATTTTTCCCTGGTTTTCAAATTTTTCAAAAACCAGAAGGAATCTACATATCCCAACATAAGTATATTAAATATCTTATTAAAAAGTATGGGTATGACAATACTAAGAGTATAAGTACTCCTATTGGTACCTCAAACACACTTGATCTTGATGAAGCTAGGAAACCAATAGATCAAACATCTTTTAGAGGTATGATAGAAAGCCTACTTTACTTGACAGATATTCAACCAGAATTGATGTTTTTTGTATGATTATGTGAAAGATATCAATCAAATCTTAAGGAATCTCATTTAAATACAGTAAAAAAGAATTTTTTTTCTACTTAAAGGGAACCATGGATCTAGGACTATTTTATACTTTTTGAAATGATTTTGTTTTAAATAGTTTTTCAGATGCTGACTTTGGTGGATGTAGAATGGATAGAAAGAGTACATCCGAAACTTTTCATTTCTTAGGATATTCATTAGTTTCTTGGTCCTATAAGAATCAACATTCTGTAACACTATCCACTACTGAAGTTGAATATGTAGCAGCTGGATGTTGTTGTACTCAAGTGTTGTGGATGCAACACACACTCACAGATTATGGCTTGAGTTTTACTAAGACTCAAATTTTGTGCGATAACACAAGTGCCATTGCCCTTGGTAAAAATCCTGCACATCACTCTCGTTCAAAGCACATAGATATTAGGCATCACTTTCTTAAGGATCACACACTAAAAAGAGATACCATTCTTCATTTTGTTGGAAATCAAGATCAACTTGCTAACATTTTCATAAAATCATTACCCTCTAATAGATTTGAATAAATTAAACAGAAGTTAGGAATGATAACCATGGGGTAATCCTTCTTCATTAACTTCTTGTTGACCAATTCTCCTTACATTAATAAACTCCTTTTCATAGGGGGAGTACATTTTATTTTGAGTCTTTCAAATTTTCATGTAATGAGTATTTCAAAAAAAAAATTGTAATGAATCTTTCAAAAAATTTTGTAATGAATCTTTCAAAAAATTTCATAATGAGTCTTTCAAAATATTTCAAATTTTTCGTAATGAAATTTTCATACTTATATTTTCATAATGACATTTTCGTACTAGGAATTTTTGTAATGACGTTTTCGTACTGAGAATTTTTTTAATGAAGTTTTTGTACTCAAAATTTTCATAATGAAGGTTTTGTACTGGAATTTTCATAATGATAATTTTCGTAATGAAAATTTTCGTAATGAAAATTTTTGTACTCATATTTTTCGTAGTGAGTTTTTCGTAGTGTGTTTTTCTTTGTGAGTTTTTCATAATCGAATTTTCTTCAAGAAGAATATTACCTATTACGAATAAACATCCTAGCCAATCCGAATGGTATGACTTCCTTAAGTTTTTGTAATCGTATTTTACTTTCTGGTATTTTCCTATGAGTTTTAAAATTTCTCAGATTCTAGTTTTCTTAAATCTGATTGTTTTTCTTGAAACCTAAAAAGATAGGATTCAAGATTTACTTGTGGGTATGTTTAAAACCATCAGATCAGTTCAGAGGGTTTTTCAACCATTAGATGGTTTTTGGAAGCTCAAAGTTCAACTCCATCGCTTATATAAAGGGGACCCCCGATGGTTGTCCCACATCGTTTTCATGCTCCCGCATGTCGAAGCTCTGCATCATTTGTTAAAGGCTGTTCTGAGTCTTTCCGAGCTCCTTCATTCTGAATGTCTGTTGAAGCTACTTCCCAAGATATGTCTACCTCAAAGACAATCTCAAAATGGAAAGTGTACAGAGAAAGACCGGTCCATCTGAACTTTTACATGTACGATTCTATCATCTCCAAGAATATCAGGCTGAATGGTTGGGAAGATGCATTTGTATCCAAGAAAAGTGATCAAGATCCTGTCTATCTGGAGTTACTTGTAGAATTCAATAAATCAGCAATTTTTTAGGAGGAATATGGAAGAGAAAATTTTTCTTTCATGTCTTATGGTAAGACTTACCAACTTACTTACACCGAGGAAGCAAGCTTGGTAGGGCTAGAATACGAAGGAGAAGCTAAATTCTGTTCACAAAAACTCCCGGATACTCAAGGTAGTTTTGTTAAGGTTAAGGCCTTACAATGTCTTGGACTTGCTGATGTCAAGACAACAAAGGTAGCTCAACTATCTCCTAATAATCAGATTCTTCAGCTTTGGGAACAAGGTTTCTTAGTTTCGAGAAACGGTGATAAAGATACCCTGAAGAAAAGTGACATATATTTCTTAGACTTCTTGGTGAATCTAAGAAAAATAAATCTGATGAGGCATGTCCTTGTGACGATCAAGAACATCAAGGAAGGAAACTTAAGAGCTCAAATCATCATGTACCTTACCTTACTTTCAAAGCTGATAGTTCGGTGTTTAGATTCTTTCAACATTGCATGTATGTCTAAAGTCCAGAATTGAAAGCTTATTCTTGTTGGTGATGACATGCTGAAAAGAATGAATATGGTTTTCTCAAAAGAAACAGAAGCATTTTATAATTTTCCAGAGGTAGAGGCTAAGACCATTCCTGAAAATGTGGAAAAAGCTGAGCCAGTGAAGAAAGTTACTAAGAAGATGAAGCCTAAGGAAGTGGTTGCTGAAGACAAAACCCCCAAGGCTAAGGAAACCCAGTCCGCACCTCCCAAGCTGAAAAAATAGAAATCATATCCATATGAGGTTACTGCTATGTGGAGAGAATACAAGGAGAAAAGGAAAGAAGGGGATCCACAGTTCGGATTGGACCCTTCTAAGGCTAAGGCCTCAAGAGAAAAAGCTACAGATGAGTTAGAAAAACAAGGAAAAAAGAAAAAGATGAAGAAAATGATGTCTGAAGCTGATCTTGTACAATCTCGATTGGGATATACTGAATTAGCCTCCGAGAAGATTCCTATTCTAGAATCTTTTGGTATTCAACCATTACCAGAGACTACTACGAAGAAGTAATCCACTCCAGAAAAGTATAAGGGTAAAGAGGTAGTTGAAGAAGTAGAAAAAGAAGCGGGTGAAAAAATAGAGGAAGGGGTTGTTGAAGAAGAAGAAGAAGAAGAAAAAGAAGGAAGTGATGATCTGGATGACTTGATCAAACAAGTATAAGATTATCATGAAAATGATGAATCTGCAAAATTAGTCACTTGAGGAAAGGGAGGTGGGGAAGATGGTCAGAGAGATGAATTTGAGGAAGAAGATAAAGATAATGATTTATCATATGAGGAAGTAAGCTATGATAATCATTATCTTGAAGAAGGAATCGAGAAGGAGAAAATTGATGAAGACAAGGTTGTTCAACTATTAGAGACTGAGGAAGAATCTCTTAATGAGGAACCCATTCTGAAAACTGATAAAGGAAATCAAGTGCTCACGGATACACCAACAAAAGATATCATGAGGAAGAAAGAAGATGGTTGTTCTTATAAAATAAGCTGGTGAAAATTGAAGAAGAACAATCCCCAAGCAAGTTATCTGATTCGGAGTCATCAGCACAAGGTCATGACTATGTTGTTAAATCATTGAAAATGTTGGTGGACACCATTCTGATATTTCCCACTATTGACTCCAAATGCCAGATCCTGAAACATAGTTTGAATCAGAAATTGGAATCCTTATCCATGGTGATGGATAAGTGTGTGAAAATAGACGCCAACCATAGAAAGTTTGTCATCAATTATGATGTTCATATATGATCTTGTAGCAAATGTACCCTTTCGTCAAAGAAGGTGGATGATGACCTGGTTGAGTTTGAAAAATTTCAAAATGAGGTAAAAGATGCTTTTGACACTGAGGATTCCAAGATTAAGAATCTTCAGGATGTGATGATTATTGAGAAAAGTTCTCGGAATCAACAAGTGAAGGATTTGAATGGGAAGGTTAACTCTCTTTCTCAAAATTTTAAAAGGGATCAAGATCTCTGGATTGAACTCAAAGAAAAGCTTGTAGAGAAAATGAGTTTTTGAAGATGCAAGAAGAGGCCATGAAGGCTCAGGCAGATGTTTTGAAAGCTCAAGATGAAAGGATAAAATCTTTGGAGAGGCAAGCTAAGGAGGATCAAAAAGATTTGAAGAAGCTGAAAACCTTGTTGAAGAAGAAAATCCCGAAGGAAAAGGAAGAAAAATATACTCAATCTGTTCTTTTGTTGATTTGTCTTTCTTTGTAAAAAACTTTTCAACGCTAATGGAATTTTGGTTGGTTGTATCTTGTGTTTCTATGTAATAATGTTTTAAGTAATTTATTTCTTTTCCATTTCTTTAAATTCTTTTTGAAAATCACAAAGGGGGAGAAGGAAAAATAACTACTCAAAAGGGGAGAAAGAACAATTTAAAATGAATAAGGAAAAATTTCTAAGTGAATATATCCTAAAAGTAAGGGGGTGTTTTTCATTACGAAGTGTTTCCTTCCCATGATAATGAAAACTACACTCCGGAAATTCAAAATACAATCATTAGAGTTTCAATGCCTAAGGAGAAGTTAGTTGTATTCATCATCATCCATGAACAAATGGAGATATGTTTTAATTTCAAAGTCAAAAGAAAATTTTCAATGTCCTTATATTCTTTTTCATAAGGTTGTTTGTGCTTTCCAAAATGGGGGATATTGATGAGTCAATAAGATTTTCCTTATGAATTTTCCATTCCTTCTTGTTTTGAAAATCACAAACACCTTATACTTTAGCAAATCTATATTTTACTTCTCTAAGGAAAATTTACTTCCTTAAGGAAATTTACCCTAACCTAGATTTCCTTATACATATCAATATTTTTATTAAGTATAAAAATCAGATTCATACCCAAAAACTTGGAATCATATAATAATTAGATATGAAGAATTCTGTTTTAGGATCCGAATACTGGATATGAACTCTAATAAAGTTCTACTCCGAATTTAGGATACAAACTCTAATAAAGTTCAATTCCGAATTCTGGATATTAACTCTAACAAAGTTCAACTCTGAATTTTGGACTTTGAACTTCTATGAGTTCGACTCCAAACATTTACTAGTTCGACTCTGAACTTCTATGATTTCGACTCCGAACTTTTACGAGTTAGAATCCAAACTTCTATGAGTTCAACTCCAAACTTTTACTAGTTCGACTCCGAACTTCTACAAGTTCGACTCCAAACTCTGTAAGTTCAGATTCTGAACTCAGGTGAAACCAGACTCCGGATTTCCTTAGAAATTCAGACTCTGGATTTCTACATAATTCCTGTTCCGAATTCCTATAAAACAAAATTCGAAAATCTCTTTATTATAGACTCTGAATTACTTTTTGGATAGAATCTAAACTTTTATATTCTTACACACCGAACAATATTTTTACTTATACATATACCTGTTTCATTACAAAACGATGTCATGCTTTCAGTTACACATGTTTTTTTATAAAACAATGTCATCCATTCTGTTTCTGACTAGCCGTTGTTTAAGTGAAACGTATACATGTCCCTCCGAAATTTAAGGAAAATATGACTGTTGGGGTGGGAGCCTACCATTCCAACTGATTCTATAAATAGGAGCTCATTTGAAAGAGCTCGAAACAAAAAGTTGATCACTCTAGAGACCACACGTTGTTAAGGTGATTTCTAGAGAGAGAATCTTTTTATTCCTTGTGTGTACTGAACTGCTCGTTCAGATTGCTTTGTGCGACTTCAAATGTTGGTGATTAAATTTGATGGCTTCTGGGGATAAGAAGACAGAGGTTCCAACTACCTTGAAGTTCGAGGGATTCCTTATTGAGGAAGACAGAGGTTCCAACTACCTTGAAGTTGAGGGCTTGTGGGGATAGCCTAACAGAGACTCTGATCTTCATATCAAGGGCTTATCCTAGTGTGTGTAAGGAAGACATGTTTGAAAGTATAAATCAAGGGACCTTTATCCAATGTTGTTGGATACCCTTCTCTTTGGGTTAAAAGATTTATATCTTGTTACTTGTAGTTTTACTACTTTTTTTCCGCTGCGTTTTTGTATTATAAGGAATGTATAATATTCTTATATTTACTTACACATGTACTCTGATTAATTTAGATTCTATATGCTTTAAGGTAGAATCTCATATTGTAAAATTTGGTTACGTTTCATTTTCCGGATCCATATTTCCAGAACCAGTTTTTCAGAATCACTTTCCAGATTTAAGCAAGTGTATAGAACATGAAGTTTGTAACCTCATACTTTATCCCAATATTTTAGTTGGTGTTAGAGGTGTTGTGAATTTTCTTAGTTTATCTTTGTTAAACTTACATCATTCCTTGTTTATGGAAATTTTTGAAGTGTACAATTAACCCCCCCTCTTTTATATTGAGCATTTACATCGTTATTTTGATCCTAAAATTAGAGGAATTGAGTAATAAAGGATTTATTCATCCTAGTGTTTTCTATGGGGAGCACCTGTTATTTTTGATAATAAGAAAGATGGATCAATGTGGTTGTGCGTCGACTAAAGGAAGATCAATGTTATAACAATAAACAACAAGTTTCCCCTACCTCACATTGATGATTTATTCAATCAAATTCATAGAGATCAATATTTTTCAATGATTGATCTTCAAACCAGATATCATCAGTTGTATGTGAAGAAAGAAGACATTATGAAAATAGTATTTCGATCAAGGTATGGGAAATACTAGTTTACATTAATGCCTTTTGGAATGCCTAATACTCCCTACGTTTTCATGGATCTAATGAATAGAGTTTTCAATGGATTTTTTATGACTTTGTAGTTTTATTTACTGATGATATCTTGATATAATCGAAAAATATGAAGATGATGAAAATCACTTGTGCACTACTCTAAAAAACCTTAGATGAAATGAATTATATGGGATGCTTAGTAGGCGTGAATTATCGCTTCAGGAAATTTATTTTCTTGTCCATATTTTCTCTAAGGATGGAACCTTTGTCGATCTTTCAAAGATCAAGGCAATACAAGAATGTCCAGCACCAACAAGTATAACTGAGGAACATAGTGTTATTGGTTTAGCATGTTATTATCAGTGTTTTTCCTAGAATATTTCCTGATTGGATAACCAATTAACCCTGATCACATATAAAGGGGTTTAATTTATTTAGAAAAAAGTGTGTGAAGAATTTTTTGAAGAACTGAAGAGATTATTATTCAATACTCTTATCTTTACTCTACCATTGGGGATTGATGGGTTTGTTATTTATAGTGATGCTTCCAAGAAAGTACTTGGTTGTGTCCTTATACAGAATGATAGGGTTATTTACTATGCATCATGACTGATAAAAATTCATGAGAAAAACAATCCTACTCATGATCTTGAGTTATCAGCTATAATATTTGCTTTGATGATTTGAAGACACTATCTCTATGGTGAAAAATGTGAGATATATAATGATCACAAGAGTTTGAATTATTTTCTCACAAAAAGAACTCACCATAAAGAAAAGGAGATGGCTTGAACTACTCAAGGATTATGATTGCACTATATACTACCACCTGAGGAAGGAAAATAAGGTGGTAGATGATTTAAGAAGAAAGGATCATGGAGTTTTGAACAAGATGATAGTTCAAAGGGATCCTATGTTCATGGATCTAGTAAAGATGGATATGGGAATAATCATGGAAGGTGAAACACAAATACTTTTTCAAATTTTTTCCAAACCATCTGTTCTAGAAAAGGTAAAAAGTTCTCAGACAGATGATTAAAAGTTTTAAACGAAAAATAAAGCTGTGAATGATGGGAGATTGATTAACTTCATATATGAAGATGGAATTTTGAAATTTGGGAAGAGACATTGTGTTCTAGATATACCTGATCTTAAAAGGGAATTGTTGGATGATTCTCATTGCTCCAGTTTTACTATACACCCTGGTATCACTATGATGTATAGATATTTGAAAGAACATTTTTTGTTGGAAAACATAAAGAGGGAGATTGCCGATTATGTGTCAAAATATATGGTTATTCAATAGGTTAGGAAATGAAGACAAAATCGTGGAGGAGTCAAGAAAAATCTTCCCATACCTGAGTGGAAATGGGATGATATTATGATGGAATTTTTCATGGGAGTACCGAAGACTCTATGAAGTAATGATGCAATATAGGCCATTGTTGATTGTCTTACCAAGTCATCACATTTTCTTGATATAATAGAAGAATTATCACTTGAATGTTTAGAAGGAATATATATTAATAATGTTTTAAGACTTCATGGTGTACCAATATCGATTGTTTCCAATCATGATCCCTGTTTTACATTTATATTTTGAAAAATTATTCAGAAATCCCTAGATACTAAACTTTGTTTGAGCACTTCCTACCACCCTCAAACTGATGGAAAATTAGAACAGAATATTCAAACCTTAGAAAACATGTTGAGATCTATCTCACATGACCTTCAAGGTATGTGGGATCAATATTTACCTCTGCTATAAATTGCCTATAATTATGTCTCCCCCTAACTTATTGGGATAATGTTAGAGAAAGAAAACTTGTAGGCCCAAAAATTATTGAGGAAACAATGGAAAATGTGAAGATTATCCAAAACCACCTCAAAGAAGCTTAATGTAGGCAAAAGAGCTATGCCGATAACCGGATGAAGGATTTTGAACATCAAGTAGGAGATTATGTTTTCTTGAAGGTATTTCCATGGAAGGGTGGTATATGTTTCATTAAGAAGGGTAAATTAAATCCTAGGTATACCGATCCTTTAGAAATTCTAGAACTAATTGGAGTTGTAGATTACTGTTTGAGAATGCCTCCAAGTCTCTCCAAAGTTTATGATGTGTTCCACGTATCGCTGTTGAGAAAATACATGCCTTAACCAATTCTTGTACGCACATATAAAGAAATAGAATTGGAACTCGATCGGTATTATTATAAAGAGCCTATCAAGATTCTTGATACCAGAGAACAAGTGATAGGGAACCGGATGACCCTTCATGTAAAAGTTATATGGAGAAACCAAATAATGGAAGATGCAATGTGGGAAACTGGGTAAAATATAGGAAAGAACCACCCGAATCTTTTTACATAGTAGTATTCTAGAAATTTCAAGGACAAAATAATTTGAAGGAGGGAAGAATATAACACCCCAAACTTCCATGGAACGTTTATATTTGAATAATGCAATAGCTTGTGTTATACACAATTTTGAGCTCTAGCACACCATGACCAATCAAAAAAGCCGTTATGAATAGTAATACCCACTTTTTGAAATTTTATATTTTTTTTTTTCAAAATAGACTTAATTTTTGGATTTTAATATCAAAATTACCTTTGGGTGAATTTTTGGTATTTTTCTGAACACATTCATTTTTTGATGAATAGTGAAAAACAGAGTGTTATTGTTTAAAACCGACATTTTATTTAAATAATTAGTTATTTTATTTTAATTTTTTTTGTTCAAAATAGATACATAATAACTATATAGGTTCAATGTAATTCATTTGAGTCATTTTATAATAATATTAGATATATAAAATTTTATTGAACTTTTTAACGTATTTTACCCACCTTCTAGGCACATATTCTAATTTGCATAAAATATAATTTTACCACATATGTGACTTTAATCTCATAAATTTGAGAGACACAGTTGACATCAGTATGTAAAATTTTGTTCAATAGGATGAAAATATTTTTTTGGTGAATTATAACGTTTGAATTTTATTTACCACGATTAAAATGAAATAGTGTAATTAAAGATAAAGATGTTTTTATAATTAAACTTACAAGTGTCTTAATTATATTGGATAAGTTTAATTTGACCAAAATCTACCTTTTGAATAAAATATGATCCATTTGGTCCACTTGGATTAGATTAAGACATTTATTATTATTTTATTTAAAGAAGAGTTAAAAGTTTTAAATTCAAATTTTAATAACTAAGAAATGTTTAATATATAATTATACATTGTATAAATTCGACTATAAATATTCATTAAAAATATGAAAATATTTACCACATATTGGTCTTTTGTTGATAATTTTAGACATTATATAATTAAATTTATTTATGAAACAACGATAATCCAGTAATTTCCTTATTATTCATAGATTAAAATAATTGTATATTGATTTTTTTTGTTTTCCATGTATTTTATAGGTCGCTATGTAATTTTAGGTTTGATTAAATAATTTTTTTTCGAGTTGATAATGTTTTTAGGACTTTTACAAAAACCAAATACAAAATAGAGTCAAAATTGACATAAATGAGTTTTTAAAACAAATACTATATTATTAATTGATATAATATTCCTAAAAATATAAGGTTCATCCAAAGGAATTATATAAGGTTATATATATCAATATTGAACAACTTGGGGTTTTCTTGGATTTTTATAGTATGTTTATTAACCATTTATTATAATAATACAAGAATACATGGTAAAAGTTAAAATATTTAACAAATAGTTAAATATAAAAGATATGTTTAATATGGTGACCTAAACCAATCTATAACCAATTTAATGAGAGTTTTTCGACCCATACCCACCTTATCCTCAAAATAAATCCTTTTGGAGCCATTATAAACCGAATATGATTGCATAATGAAATAATATTTCAAGATTTTCCTTATTAACCCTCACCACTCTTATAAAAGAGTACATCCCCTTCTCTTAATTTCACACCTCCAAAGTCATTTGGCTCAGCCAAAACCTACTAAATAATCCTCCCAACTACCCAAAATTAAACCTAGAAGACTTAATTTTATCATAAGACAATATAAGGATCCCTTTTGATCAAATTAAAAGGAAGCACCCGAACAAGAGGTAATAATTTAATCACCTTTTCCAAAGTTCTTTTCTTCTTCCACTTCCTCTATCTTTGTTGTTTCCATAAAAAAATAATTACTATAGTACCTTATAATTACTGTGATATTATTATAAATATTTTACATGCATATCCATTATTAAATCCATTCTATGAATGACAAAGTCACCATACGTGCGTACGTATAGCTTACTGTCTCCACGTCCCGGTGTAGTTTATTATTCAACGGTTCATTATTTGGATGGGTATAAAAAAGATTATTGGTGATGTAATTAATAAATATAAATGTTAGTGATTATTTATATATGATATACCATCCAATTATATATTATTTCACCATCAATTGAATGGTATTTTTGATCGTGTGGACATATATATTACCGTCTCCATGATCGTGATGAGATTCATTCCCCATCGTAACCATTCAAGAATAATTTTCATATTATGAATAAAAATAATGTTTAATAACTTAATATAAACATGTATATGAATAAAATACATCCTATCCATATCAAACATAAATTACATAACAAAATATATAAAGGAAAACGAATCAGTTAACACGCGAAACAATTATACTACTGAAAAATTATTAACAAAACAATATTATAAGATCATATATGATATCATATTTTTATATTTGGTTCTTTTATAAATTAATAAAAATTATTTAACTATTATATTGGAGGTTAACGTACCCTCAATCAAGTAAAAGTACATGGTAAAGTATAATTTTACAATCACTTTATTATCCGAGGTTGTTTGTAAGTAAGTATATACTAAAACTGCTTTATCATCCACATCCACGTTTCTAAAAAATGTATTTTAAATCATTTTTACTATTTCCTAGAATATGGGTTAATTCATTTATAACCTTTTTTGTATATTTATAAAATGTTTTGAAAGGAATAATTATGTCACATTCCAAAACAAGGTACTTTAGGACCTTTTCAACAAAATTAAGGAAAGAAAGTTTTTTAACTTATACACTGGGTGTGGCCATTTTCCGTTGTTATAACACCAGGGAAGCTTCCATTATAAGATTATAAAAATACTTTCAAAATAAATGTTTTATTTTATAATTATTTTAATTTTAAATGATTTCAAAATAGAAAGATATATTTCTCTCAAATAGTTTTGATTTCATCTATGTGAAAATCCTTTGATGGATTTTACACTTGTTTGAAGTTTATTTATTATGATTAAATAATTCATATTGTATTGAAGGATTTGTGATATGTTTGAATATGGATGTGTTATTTATTATACCATTCATGGTTTATGGTTAACGTTTTGACATTTCTTATGTTAGTTTTAATATGAATGTTTATATTATGTTTCAACCTTTTCATATGTGGAATGAATTTGTCTTAGTAAGTGACTAGTGGAGCCCACTACAGCTCCTCGATGCATCGAATGGTCTCATGAGAAAAACTAGTGTCTTGGAACAAGGCTTTGAAAAAATATTATTTGTAGTCTTGGAACATGGCCATGACTATGTGGTTTTGAGGTCTAACATTATTCATTACATCATGATGAAATAGGCTATTGATATTACATGTGATTATTGGACTAGTATAATATCCATGGGAATAAGTAAATGTAATTATTTGATTTATCTTTTTCCATATTATTCTGAAATTAATGTTTAAAATGATTTTGTTTTATTCTTATACATTGTGTTAAATGTTTATGCTTATTTATGAAAGTTTATTCTATATTGTTGTCCTTACAGAGCAGCTAAGCTCACCCCTTTCTATGTTTTATTTTTACCATGATCTGAAGAAGTATTTTATGAATGACATCCATGGATAGTCTAAGGGAGATAAATGTGTTAAAATGAGACACAATGTTGTTGTTTTTCATTTCATAATGTAATGTAAAACTTATGTTTGTATCTAGTACTTCTAAGGAGACTAAAATGATCAGTCTTTTGGGATTAGATCCCTTATGATCATGCCTTTATTTTGTAATAATGCACTGACTCTGGGTAACTAGGGTTGGGGTGTTAAAGTGTGTCAAAGTAATCATATGCTAGACATGAGAATCTAGAGAAGATTTACCATATAAAAATATTAATAAAATAATATGTATGTTTTGATAAGAATAAATCTATAATTTTAATTTTATTTAATAACTCATTTTACACCAATGATACAAGTTGAAAATAAATATTTTTGGATTCGAAAATTGTACCACGGTTGTGATGATCATCCATCTAGTAGGTGCTCACCATGTCTCGTGTGGGATATACCATCGATTTATCAGATTTATTCCATATATTTTATTTTATAACCCTTGATAAATCGATCCTATAATTAACATTTTTTGGTTTAGAATAGAAAAAACCAATTAAAAGATATTTATAGATTCCATGTTGCTAGAATCTTTCAATGAACATCCATTTCTTCATAGCGTGGATAGTATTTCCAAACACTATACAACTCTATTTTAATTTATTTTGAGGAATTATTTCAATGTCAATTTTCATAGAAAAACCATTTGGACATATTATATATGTTATTTTAAAAAATATAATCTTTTATAAAGATTTGGAAACCTATATGCTCATAGAAATTTATGAATTCAGTTATATTTTTCTGGGAATAGATTCTTCAAATTTGATCTTCTAATATGCTTTCTTTGATGATGGAATTTTTTTGCCTCTCATGGTATACACTATTTTCTTTTATAATTAAGGAATATTTAGGCCTCCTTTTATCATTTTCAAGTCTTCTCATAAACTTATGATTCATCTTTTCCTATGATATGAGTTTTTATCACTATTCTCTTTATTGAATAACTTTGATAAATGTTTCCCAACATTTATAATGATTTTATTAATTAAACAAGCTTACTTTATGAATTTAATTTTTCTTCAAATATATTAAGTATTCTTATATGATTATAAATAAATTTAATTCCTTTATTACGTGATAAATAAGTCCATTAAAATGAATGGTACTCATCCAATCATTTTAAAGCTTCTATATAATTTTTTATTTCCTTAAAAATTTTCAATTCATTATCTTATTAAATATGATTTTATCAAAATAATTAGATTCTATTATATTTTTATATTAGTAATATATTATTCATTTTAATATTATCATAATTTCCCTATTTAGATCTATAGGTTTTATGATATTTACTTGACCCTTAAATTAATCCTCAAATTACATAACTTTTACCCTTCGATTTGTTTCCCCTATAATTTCCTTAATGATTCAATAGTTATGATGGTATTTATGTTTGCTTCTAAAATATACTTATGTTATCTAGTTTTTTATATTTTAATTTTTTTTCTCAACCCTATAATAAGATAATAAATAATTTTTAGAAAACATATATTTATTCCTTTAACTTATTAATTTCTGACTTCAACTTATCATTATAATTTGAAAATATATCTATGTCAACTACAAAAGTTATTCTGAGAATATTAATTCATATCCATACAAATTATGATTTAAATGGGCTTCTACTTTGATAAATTCTTATGAAAATAAAATAACACCAACCCTTAATCACTATCAGACTATGAGGATGAACTTCCATTATACCATATGAATTTTTATTCTTGTAGGAAATCTTCACTTGAGGTATCAACCACTATATCTTCTTGAACCATTAATGAATATTTTAAATCATGATGTATAATTTAATTTTATTATTCTTATATTTGATCCATCATTGTTCTCATAAATTTAATTTTTTTAGATAAATGAATTCAATGATTCTAATGAAAATGTCATTTTCCAAGTTTATATAGTATTTTATCCACCTTCTCAAATACTAAAAGAATTTTCCTTGTTAGTAGATTTCATTATTTTCTTAATTACCTTCAAAATAATATCCATTGTGTATTTGTACTCATCACTTCAAGTCTCATAATATTTATCATATAATCTCATGAAGTTTACTATAAAATTTATTACTCCATTGGATGAAATTAAATTAAAACTCTATATACCATTGATCTTACCTTTACCTATTTTAGTGGGAGTATTATTTGAATTTACATGATCAAACATAACTATGGGACAATATTTTACTTCAATTAAGTAAACTTATCGACCCTGTTATCCATTTATTTGGTTTTCTACTTTAGGATTCCATGAGTATTTATATACCACTTGAACATATTGAAAAATTGTGGATATTTCATCAAGACAATACCGTAATAATTTAATATGATTAAAGTAAAAATATCATTATATATATATATATTCCAATAGTTACCTAAAACCAATGTTCCCAAACCATCATGATCATTTAGAACTCAGATATCAGTTGAAAATATTGAGAAAATAATGAATGAGAAAATAAATCATTTATGGTAAATCTAGATATGATTCAACTTGTTAGTCCCATAAGATCATTTGGAGCAATAACCATGTAACATATTAGTGATCCTATATTTTTTCTCAACCTTTAAGTCAAATTTTCAAATCATGATAGTGGTGCCATCATTTTCAATTGGTGTGATGTGATATCTATCAATTTCTCAATTAATTCAATAACTCTCAAGGAAATAAAAGATAAATAGCGAGTGAGACACAATGATTTTAAATTTTTTTACAGATTTTTTAGGGATTATGTAGTCCTTAGTAAATAATGGGTGATATATCCCTTCTCATAATGTTTTATTTTTATCTCGATAATTCTTTTGAGTTAGGAAGATATCCTTGTTCCATGTTATAATTATACAATTTACCTTAAAACATATACCCTATTCTTTAGGGATATTTACAAATATAAGATATAATAATGGTGGTTTACTAATATATCTGTCAATGATACAATATCAATGAGAAATCCCTTATCCTTAGTGCCTTAATATTTTGTAATATCTTCTTCACACACCTGATTGGATAGAGTATCATGATCTGAATTTATGGTGGTGTACAATTTTAATAACAATATATTTTTGTTGAGGCTTAAATTATGTAATTGAATTAAACAAAATCACACTTATCCTTAAATATTCTTATTATAGTGTGCATATAAATAATCCTTGGAAATTATCCTCAATTATCAAGTGATCCTTCTATACTGAATAAGATAGATCTAAATAGTACACCATAAATAGATCCTTCATGTTATTTTTTTAAAATATAAAATCGTATTTAATAAGTGATAAAATTTATATGGAATCCTCTTTAACCTATTGTAAGTTCTAAAAAGTGTCACCCATAATCTTATTCTTCTATGGTAGATGGATCTTCAACAATGTATTTAACTCATTCCTAAATTATTCTAGCAGTACCTTGATCAATACTACAATAATATATTTTAAATAAAAAAATTAATAAATTAAAGATGTATAATTTACATAAATATATCGGCTCCCAAAAAAAAATCTTCACAAATTTAATGAAATAGGTTAATGATCATACCTATATAATTAAATTAGAGAGTATATGGATGAGAGATATCTAAAAAATAATAAATTTAACCCATAATCTTATACTAAAGATGTAGGAATTACTTATTCAAAATAATAATAAAATATTAAAACAACATAGTATTTTTAGGAAAATATTATTTTATATTGAGTTATTTTAAGTATTACATTGGGTAGGTGCTGATTCCCAGAAGAAAAAACAACAGACTATTCTTTTAAGTAAAAATTCTATAACTTTTAACTCAAAACATTGATCATTGAAAATCAATTTGTATTATAAATATAATATTTCTTGATCCATTTATGTAGATATAAATAATATATATATATATGTATGATTATTACAAAATTTAATATGTCTAATATAAGTAAAACCTTAATTACTGCTAATAAATCCATGCCTGATTGAAACTTATTCTTCATTTGAGTTACAAACATATTAAAAAGAATTATAATGCATTAAGTATTCTATATTCATGTCATGGTAACCTTAAATATATATTTTCATTCATATTGCATGATATACCATGAATTTGTAGTCCCTCGTGAAATTCCAAGCTTCTTAGTTTACTACCACCAAATATAATTCTTCTCACTTTATGTAATGCAACATATCTATTATTCTAGTATATTTAAGATCCAAAATTTCCCCTTATATCAAAATAAATTATTCCCCTTAATCCATATTCTCTTTCTTATTATTTTACATATATATAATACACTCTCATAACATGTGCTTCTTAATTTTTTTATACAAAGAAATATATGGGAACAATTCATCCCTATAATATGGACAAACTTTTTGAATTTACAAATGATTATTCAAAAAGAAAATAACCCCTATCCTCATGTTTCATAACTATAATATTACAAAGAGTGTAAATCAATCATAAATGTAGAATTAATCATCATTTATCACATTATCATCTGTAAACTTATTTAATCAATCTTTTATACCTTCAAAGTAACTTATATACAGTTAAAAAATTGTCCTTTTCATCATCAAGGACTTCATTCATACTCAAGAACCTTTTTATAAAAAGATTGACTACATTATTCTTCCACAATTGGCCTTGATATATATATCATATGAATGTATAACATTATTGAACAAATAATGAACTTACATTCAATCTAATTTAAAATAAATTATATTCAACATAGAATAGTGACCTTATCATAGTAATGAATGACATTAAAAACCATTCCTCACCAATGGATTAATTCCACGACCAACTTATAATGGGAGAATCTCACCTAAATAACCCAAATTTAAACAATATTTATGAGGAATATTTATTCCATGATTTATTAAAATCTATGTAGATCATGGATACTCCACCTGAATATTGTCATGGGGTTCAATAATCATTTTTTTAATTTTTTACTCAAGGTTTTCACATGGTTTCCTAATAATATTATTCATCTCATAAGTTCTTGGACAAACTTTTCAATATATTTTTCATGAATTTGATTCATAACCTTCATTTTCTTCCCTCGAATTTTGATAATAATTTCATTATTCTTATCATGAAATATACCATTGTCTCTAGATAATCATAGTGTTGAAAATATTATCCTATATTATCCACCATAATATTGGATCTTCACATTGAAATTGATAGGAAAAAAAACAATTAATAGATGGGGTCATCAGATTACTATAATGATTGGAGATGGATGTTGGCATAGTGTTATACCTAAGTTTATCTCTTAAATAAATGGATACTTATCTAGTTGTACAAACTAATAATTATGTGTTATAGATTCATATTAATTTTATTATATAGAGGGTTTTTATTATAATTATTATATCTCTATAGGGTTCCCTTGTGTTATCCAATAAAAGGAAGATAAAAATTTAGGATTGTATATTAATTATTGATGGCTGGATAATGTGTTGGTAAAGAATAAATATCCCCTTCCAATGAAAAATGATTTATTTGATCTATTGATGAAATCTTGTTGGTTTTTAAAGTTAGGATAAAATTTATAAACCATCATATGAGTGAAAAGAAGTAATATATATATAATATTATATTCACGTGTTTTTATGAGAATATTGAGTTTCATGGTATTTTATTTTGGAGTTATTGATGTATTTATGCTGTTCATGGGATTAATGAATTGGGTGTTAAGGTATTATATATATTTTTTTATTGTTGTGTGTATTTTTAATTTTTTTTACCCTATGACCAAGTAGGATCACGATGAACATATGAAAATGGTTTTAATACAACTTAAACAATAGTAGTAATGTATAACGATGTTGAAGTTGAAATTTCTGTTATGAAATGTTTAAAAAGCCATTTCATTTCATTACAATAATAATTTATGTAAATGTATGAATATATCTAAGAAAAAAACTATATTAACTTTGAAAAAAAGTCAAATAATCAATTTATGGTGTATATATTCGCTAGTTTAGTTGGGTATGATAAGAGATTTATATATAAATTCTCTAAAATTGAAATACCCATATCATCTTTAACCAAGAAGGTTCATGATTTCTTTTTGACACCACAACTTCAGTAAATTTTTTAACACATATAGGATAAGTTGACTTGTTCCTTTATTAATAGTTTAATTAGGGGAGGAATTATGTATTATGTTTATTGTAATACCTCACATAATAGATTAAGTGTGTTTTTATGTAAAAGTGGAAAATTCAATATTATGAGTTTAGGTTGTTTCAGCCTTATAAACATAACTACTCTTCTCATGGACTTGAACTTATAACTATTTTATTCTCATTATTGTTTTAGAAAATTTACAAAATTATAGAATTATTTTATTGGTCCTTATGAATTATAATATTTTTCACTATATGTTCTTATATATGGATTTTAAACATTTTTAGTGGAGGTGGGTGGGATTCCTCCAAGATTTTGATTTTTGGATTTCATATATTATATTGAAATGTAATGTAGAAACTCATACATTAATTTGGAATACATATAAGGCATTTTATTTTTATAATAGTGATTAATGGAAAAGTGTGGAGTAGTTCATGACTTTTTATTTAGATATGGAAGGGGATATGGATGAATGTTTCTTATATCAGATGATAATAAATAGTATATTATTTTAATAGGTGAAAGAGTCTTAGTTGGGATACCCTGAGGTGGTAGTATAGATAGACTGAATATTAAATGGATATTCTCTTAATGGATGAAAAAAGGATGAGTAATATTGAGTGCTATTTCAAGGGAAAATATAAATTCCTTAGATCATGTGAGGTTCGATTTAACTTGAGCTCCATAGTTAAACATTAATAGAACATATGAATATTTAAAAGAATAATCCTGATCTGAAAAATTAGTTTTTGTATCCTAGAATGAAAAAATATTTGTCTGAGTTAGTATCCATATGTCTCAAACACCATCATGTAAAAACTTAATATTAGGTTCTTATATTTTTATTATAACCTGTGAATATTACATAGTGAAATTGGAAGGAAATTTCTATAGATTTTGTTGTTGTATTTGATATCTCATTTATATTTCATGACATTAGTTGAGTCATTGATGATATATTAATGAAATAAACTAATATTTATTGATTGAGGAATTGATTTATGTGGACACTATAGAGATAATTTACATGGAAAAGGTAGAGGAAATTCATGGAGTTTTGATAAAAATTATATTAGATAAAAAACCTTAGTTTACATTTCAAGCGTAAATTGATTAGAACAAGATATTAGTACCCAATTTCATGTTAGGACCACATTAAACCTATTTATTTAAGTCCAAACTAAACAAAACATTAAAAAATTAGAGGATATGTTGAGATATTTCATTGTAGATTTCAACGGATTGAGGGAGAAGAATTTTTTCACTGGTTATGATTTTTTGAAATAATATTCACAATCCATCCATTATGATATAATTTTTTTAATAATTATATATATTAACCTAATGATAAACCCAATATTGGATTGATAAAGAAACAATGGTAGATATAATACTATACTTGGTGTTAGATATTACAGATAAGGTTCTAATGATGTGAGAGTAGATATTGATGACATAGTGTAATTAAAATTCATATAAATACTATAGGATAAGATCATTAGAGTTTAGTTATATGGATCATGTATTATTGAAGATATTTTTACCATGTGGGAGGAAAATATTCAGTATAAGTATCAAGCGTTATCTGAGGTTCAACAAACGTTTTAAGGTGTTGGAATGAGTTGGTGATGTGGTGAATCATTATCATTTCTACCAAGGTTAGAGTGAGTTTATTGTATTTACAAGACATTGTATATTTATAAGTAAAATCATTGTATTTATCATGCGATCAATTAGGTTGTGATTTATATTTATGAATAGATATTTTTTTTAAAATATAAGATAAAAATTCAAGGACATTGATAGATTAAGTTGCATGGATGGGTTACGCATTTAATATACATTTTTTGGGAAATATATTGGTTTGGAGGTGAGTAAATGGGAATGAGAGTGTCATATGAAAGCTCACTAACCTAAGTACATTTGAATCTATTTTTATTTCAATAAAATAAAATTTTAATATTTATTTTATTATGATTTGTTTAATCATTTTTAAGAGAAAAATTATTAGAGAGGTGTATAACCTGAAACTTTTTTGGTAATTGTTTTATCTATTTTAAAATTACATATTTAAATTTATCATAGGAAATAGTGTTTTTTGAGGTATCTAATATATTTATTTGTAAATATTTTATTTACATTGTCAGTTTCGTGGATGTTGGAGAAGAATATGAATATGAAAAGTCGCATTTGATAGAAAATCAATAAATAGAAAAAACATGGTCATGGTGATTATATAAAACATGATTGTGGAGTTTGAATAAAAATGGTTATAAAAAATAATAATTTTAATATAGAGGGTGGGAATATATAAAAAACTGTGGGTTAATATTGATTGAAAACTATGATATGGTTCATAAAAACATGTCATGGGGAAGATACAGACAAAATTATTAATGGTTATGGTTAGAAGATAATTTTAGTAAAGTCAATATAATTTTGGGTAGGAAAAAAATTATGGGGTTTTACAAAATATCTTGTGATTAATTAGGATAATATAGTGGGGTTCATAGGTGTGAATTTGGGATAATTCATGTAAGTCTTGATGTCAGGGTTTTATATGATGTTTTTGAGGTAAATAAGAAACAACAATATGTTTTATTTAACTATATCCTAGTTATGAAAACATATTCCCTGACCCCCTATACTAAAACCCCTCCCAGTGTATTAGTGATGATAAGGAGACACCCTGAAGCATGCCTTTGATAGGATATGGGATTGTGACTACCATTGAGGGTGTAACTTTCATAGAAAAGGGAGGCATTACCTTCAATATATAAATTTTAGGACAAGAGATAAGATGATATAAACCCATAAAACCAAAATCATATATAGGTAACCAATAATAATAAATAAATTAAATGTCATAAAAAATAAAAAACAACCAAAAAAGCCCACAAAATCTATGCAACCAAGAACTCAAACATATCCTAAACAACCACTATAAGCTAGTAATTACTATGTTGATCACTAACTATATGGTACTGACCTAAAAAAATTCGCATTTATATTGGGTGAGTATAAATGTATCTTCATTAGGATCCTCCCGGAAACCTCTAATAAAAATGTGAAAGAAGTGCACTAAATCCCAATGAATAAATAAATGAAACCAACTAATTACCCAAATCTAGTGAACTACATCCTAACCTCACTGAGACTCACTCACTATGTTATTCTTATAAATAATTAACCTCATATCAAATCATATAAATAAAATAGGAATCCGACTACCAAATCCCCACTAATTCTTCTCTCTTATAACTTGACACCAAACATCTTATGTTACAAAACCTTCTATAAGTAACTTTTCACCCTGTGCACACATATCCCAATAATATATCATTATATAACACATGTGAACATATCAAAAAACATCTTATAACCAACTAACAAGTGAGAGATCCATCATATATTTTGCATCATGAATTATACCTCAATCAATCACAACCCATGCAAGTGAGCTTTTGGAAAACATTGTAAATAAAGATGAAATATAAGTATGTGTTATAATCTCAAACTGTTAAAATCCACACACACATATATAGTAAAAACGAGATCTATCATAGCATATGTTAACAATTACCATAGATATTAATCCATTATAGCTCTGATATTCCTTTACATAATGTTATATTTTAAGGGAGAGGGGGGAAGATGGAGAAGTAATCCATTCATTCCCTCACCAACCTTGATGTTGGGTAAACCACCTGATACCCAAAATATCTGGGAATCATTTTCATAACTATATTAATTAGTGTAGCATATGAAATCAAAAACTATATTGAATAATATATCATGTACTAAAACAAAGGTAACTACCTAGCCTTGGACTCAAATAAAACTATCATCCCACATGACACCCAACTTCCAATACTATGGTCTAGGAAACAAGATCTACCACATTTACATTAGCATCAATATTCAAAATAATTAAAAATTTCCATTTATTAATTAGAAATTACCGACCATTCATTAATACCTTTATAAATTTTGGTTTTAATCATTCCATTTCAATATTGACTATTAGTCTTTCATAATTCATATTTCAATTATAGATTTCCAATCCATGCTCATTGGACACTATATAACCATCCCATGGTTCTCATTTAATTTATCATATATCATTATAGGCATCAACAATACCCACAACATGGATTATTTTATAATTCATTTATTATTATATAGTTCAGGTATTCTATGTATCACCCTTTAATTCCACATAAATTATGCACTAATGGTGTATATAATAGCTAAAAAAGTCATTTAGAAATCACAACATCCAATCAAAAAATATACAATACATCAAACATAAACACAATAGGATAGATGTACTATCATCCTAAACTAGGAAACCCATTAATAACCCAAAACAATAATCCAATAATCGGAAAACCCTTCTCTCAACTTATAAAATCAATAATAATATCAACCTCATAATAATGAATATGAAAAAAAAAATCAAATCTCTCAACATTTTTCACTTATCCCTTGTAAAATATTCCTACTATACCATGTTTCAAAATAATTTGTAGCAAGTTTTTGAAAAAGATAAAACATATGCATTAAAAAAATATTATTTTAAATATATAAAAATCAAGGTGTAACTATGGTCATAGTACCAAGGTATAAAAGTCTATAACAAATAATATGTGTCTCACAAAAACCCCAAAAATTTAATAAATTAAATGAAAAGTTTACCTTACCATATTGAAATAAGTAATTCATTATGCAATTTTTCTAAAAATAATAAATGTAACATAATAAACTAACAATAGATTAGATTCAACCATAAAAATGATTTAAGAAATAATTTTATATTCTTAAATTTTCAAGAAAGAATAAAAATTAATTCCACATGTCATATTTATTATTAAAATCAACATTATTTAATTTAGGTTGTTTAACTAATAAATATAATTTCAATCATATTAAAAATTTATAATAATCACAAAAAAATATCACATTATCTAAAAAATATTAATTGGATAATAAACATATAAAAATTACATGTGATCATAAAAACATATGATCCATTAATATTTATGGTAATAATCTTCATTTTGGTCAATTCCACAACTACACAAAGAATATAAAGAATTTTAATCCCAAAATTATGCATAAAATAAGTATAATCCATGAATCCCCTACCTTGGTACACTATAAAATATTTAGTTTTTTCCAATAGTGGTATATATGTTGGTAAAAGTTCATTTTTTATTGGTAGAATACTTTACCAACAAAAATTGTCATGTCACTAAACTGTTGGTAAAAACTCAGTCGCTAAATCTTATTATGACAGATAAAATATTTCGGTTATAATTATAATAATACCAATAGATAATATATATGTTGGTAAAAAAATTTAGCAACATATTTCTATAACAAATATATCTGTTGGTAATATTATTTTCATAACCAATACCATTAATTAATATATGTGTGTAATTTATATTTTATATAATATATTATGTTTAGTTATTTCAATATTTATTGCTAAAATTTTATATTAAATTGATTTATCATATATATTACAGTTGTTTTAATTATCAAACTAAAGACTATTATCATTAATATTCAATCATAGAAAAGGATTAACCATATTAGTAGTAGAATTTAATAAAAAAATGAATCATTACATAGTTGAAGTTGATTGATACCTAAAAAACTGTAAAAAACAACAAAACCCAAGATCCATCAATGTAGTTACCACCACCGCACCCCCAACATCATTTCATAACTTGGCTACAATCCTCATGCATTGTTGTGTCATCTTTTGACTGTAATCTTCAAGCCCTGATTATGGTAGAAGGATGGTTACATACACCAAAGACAATTCCTCACCCCCCAAGTAGGCCATGAGAAGAAATAAACTTAGTAAACACTAGAAACATTGGGGAACCTCATGTAGTTTTTATGACACACCCTTGATCCCAAATATCTACACCACATAATAAAAAATCATACCCACAAATCAGTACAAGATATCATCATGAATTGAATCAAAAAAACTAATGCATAAAAAATGAACTTCATAGAATGGAATCTCAAAACATAAAGTCACCTTGTGTATAAGTTGGGAATATCAGGTCAGTTCCATACCGCACCCTCTTGCTTCAAGATCAACACCACACATCCACAGATCACACCAAAAAATGAAAATATAAAAATGAAATTAAACAAATAAAATGAATAAATAGAAATATAAAAAATGATCTGCAAGGAATGAGAATTTTTCATTCATCATCTAAAGGTTCTAGATGTGAAATATATAAAAAAATAACCAAAAAAATAAATAAACATGAATAAAACATCATCACCCTAAACGAAACATGAATGAAAGAAAAAAAATCAAGACATATAGATCTAAAATCTCTATTCAACTAGCCATTTTCTATGGGTCAGAGAATATCTATTTCCTGTTACATCCTTAGAAGGCTTAATCCATGTTTCTCACCACATGATAACCTATCAGAAAACAATAGGAAAAGACGTGGAAAATAATATAAATCATTGAAACCAAAATTAAATGGGTATAATATCATATGATTATGTTACCTTTAGGATTTACACTATGAGGAGAGACCCATATATAAACAGAAGATATAAAAAATCTTTCCATTAAACATTATTTAATATAGGTACCTGGGGATACAAATGGGGATGAGTTAGAAAAATTAAATAAGAGAAAACAGAAATGGGACATACCACAGACCTCATCACAATAATCATACTATGATATGATTAGTGAGAAATCATGACTTCATAAATCTACATAATCTATCAATTTATTTAAATAGTAATTTTTTTTTTCTGAAATGATAAATATATTTGAATATATTCATCCACGAATACTTCCTAAGAGAAAAATAGATTCATTTTATAAATTTTTTGAAATGAAAAAAATGAATGAAACTAGACCTTAATCCATTGATACGTTAGTCTAGTTATGAAAGAACAACACCTCAAATGAGGAAGAAGTAAAATAATTCAGATTTGCATAAAAGAAAACATTAATGACTTAAAATAATATCTCATAAGTAAAAGCTATAATTTCATAGATTAAATTTAAATAGAAAAGTTTTATGATATCACAGTCTGTATTAAGATAGAATATCTTAGATAGAATTTACTGCTCAACTTCTATCCAACTAAGTCAGTCCTAATCTTGGTTAGTATAACTCAAAAACTATTTACACTAGTGAGAAAACACTAAACCAATACCTTATTTTTTTAGGATAACTCCAAACAACAACTTAGCATATAAACCACTTAAAATTATATAGCTACAACAAATTCATCAGAATTGATGATTAGAACCAACATTATTTGTCAAAAAAATGCACAAGCTTAAGCTATTAATATACATGGAAAATAATACTATCCTAAAATTTTTCAATGAGGTTGTCCTAAAATAAACTTGAACATACCTAGATAAAAATGAGTGTTCTAGTTGAGAAACCAAAATAATAAGTATTAAAATCTAATAAAAAGAATGTTTAAAATTCAAAAGTAATAAGTTGAATAGAGAAGAAAAATTGTGGGTTAACATTAAAAAAGTAATTGATCTAGAACACTCTCGGAGAGTGTGTGCACTATGGGAAATAATATTCATTATGGGAAATGGAAATTAATTAAGGGAGAGTGTGTGCAATGTTGTAATGATAATGAGTGTTCTAGTGCACATAGATTGTGTGTAGAAAGGAAGAGTCTACACATGAACATTCCATGAGTGTTTTTCAAGAAGAACACACACTCCCTTTCTACACACACACACACACTCCATGTGTGTACTAGTGAACACAATCCTGAAAACCAATAATTATCATGGATAAAGCAGAAAGGTTTCATGGATAAAACATTGAAAAGAAATTAAGGTATAGTGGCACTAGAACACTCTTCATGGATGAAATTGAATTATCTTACAGAAATAAAACATCTGTGTTCTAGTGAACACACCCTCACTTACTGCACACCCTCTCTATGGATAAAACTAATTTCCCATACTGAAACACATCATGGGTGTTCTAGTGAAAACTATCATTAGAGTTCTTTTTCTTGCTACAAAATAAGTGTTGTAGTGCACATAATGTTTCATGAAGAACACACATGTAGATTTAAATTGTTATTATGGACTCTCCATGGATGATACTGATTTCCCATAATGAAACACAATAAGAGTTTTGTAGTGCACACACTCACCCTATTAAACAGATCCTCACTTATTGAACACATTGAAACTACTTTTTCAAAATTTAATTAAGCGGATTTTTTGTAGAATTTAAGTTGTTTTTTAGAAATAGAACAAACACCGCTTATTTTTTATTATTCCCATTACATATGATAACTGCTATAAACAGTCTATGTTATGAATCTTATGAGAAGTTGATGGAAATATGGACACTGATAGAAAAATTAGATACATAACACTAGGAAAGGGTGCAAGGGACTTGGTTCAAGTAAACAATATATAAGAAAGATTGTACAAAAATTGGTTTTACACAAACTTTGTTCCCATCAAGAGTGAAATCAATGCCCTTTTCCCAACAATTCATCTTGAGTTCCATGTAACAATTTTGTGTATCATTACATATTTGATACTATGAAGGATATAAATGTAAATAAATAAAATGTAGATATTATATTCAGAAAAAAATTTATTCATCAAGGAAATTAAACCACTCACATGTAACAATTTACTCTTGGGAATCAAGTCCATTAGTAAGGAACAACCCCCGCCTAACCAGAGGATCCATGCTCAAGTTTTTGGGGATAAAACAATATTAAATGTTTAGTATATGATCTTTTCAAAATGATGTTGTATGTCTTGATCTATATTAGTCCAAAAATAAATAAATACCCTAGGTGAAATGGGATATTTTTAGGATATTGAGTTGATCATTGATATCTAAAAACTAAAAAAAACATAACTTTACACCCCCATAATAAAAAAGGAATCTCATTACCCTTTTAATCACCATTTTACCTCATTATAAATGTGAATAAAAATATCTAATTTATACAGAGTAATCTTAAACTCCAAAAACAAATGAACACAGATGATTCCCACACATGATTCTAGTCTCAATATTAGAATTCAAGGTGTAGAGCAATAAAATCAATATAAACCCAACATTTCAAAGTTGTGATTCATATATTTGAATGAAGTTAAGAACAAAAAACAATCAATATAAATTCTAAAACACCAAATGATATCATTCAGTGGGGAATAATGACATACAATACAATGAAAGCTTATATCGGCACCCTGAACCATCTTTAAGGAGCCATAACATGAACCCTTCAGTGATGCCTTGAGATGGAATTTATTGAACACCATTAATTTAACTGAATGTAGAGACAAAAATAGTTTAAATCATCACTATAGAGTAATGGAATAATAAATAATTCAAAATTCAATCATAATCTATAACAATACTAAACATGATGGTCTCATAATAATATACATAAAATACGTGATATTTTTCTTCCTAGAGATACTCTCCATTTTAATCATTAACAATAACACTATCAAGTACATGATCATAATTTAGGTTAGGAGATATTTAATTTTAAGGACATGTATGTGAGGTAATTAGAGTCAATATAATGAACTTGGAAGCTGAAAAGTTAAATTAAATTACCTTTAACAGTTAGGGAAAAAAGTCCTTGCAAAAGTCCAATACCCTAGAAAATTTTTAACTCATTAGTATCATATATAATTTAAAATCACTAGATTTACATAGTATAAAAATATATTATAAAAAAATATCAGTTAAAAAAACAAAAATTTAAAATTTAAATTAATAATTGAGGGAAATATACTACATAGTTTTTGAAGGATTTAATTTACATGTCCAGGAATGAAATGTATTATAAAATTTTCATCATTATTATTTTGAACTCACCATTATCTGAGATCATATTTCTGATTTTGGATGTACTGTAATATTGACCGTGGAAAATGGGAAGGGATTTTGGGCACAACAAGGGTTTGGCTAGGGCTCTGGGTATCGATTGGTCTCTTGGGGACGCTAGTCTAATGCAATGAAGACGATGATAGTCGAGCGAGGAAAACCACTTAGAAAACCTCGAATGGTTAGGTCCAACGAAGGGTTTTATGCCCAGATTCCAACTAGAAATAAAGAGGTGGTTCACATGATGAAATCAGAGGGGGATTCTGGTCGGGAACATAGAAGATTTCTTGCAAATATTTCAATGAAGAACATCGGACAGGAACAATGAGTGTTTGCTGCGAGGAGGAGGACTTTGAGGAATGCTGGCGGGGAAAAGGGAGGTAGGGCTGTGGAAGGGAGTAGTGGCGAGTGGTGGTGCATGGGGGGGGGGTCTCAAAAGTGGGTATTTTTAATTAATTTTTTTCATAACTTTTTTTACAATTTTGTGTCATTGTAATTTTTTCATTAAAAATATTTATTAAAATATTTTTTTATTAAATATTTTTATGATGTATCCATATATATAATTTTTTTGTTATCAAAATGATATGTTTACAGTGGATGATATATATATATCTATACATTCAATATTTGGTAAAATATTTGATATTATTGAATAATTTATTTCTAATAGATTTTTAGGATAGTAATAGTTTTGTTGGTAATAATAATTTTTAACCACATATTTATTTTTCTGTAAATTAATTATTGGAATTATTATAATAAGGAAACATATTTAAATGTTGGTAAATAATATTTTTCTATTGAAATACTAATATAAAGATATATATTTATTTTTAAAAATAAATATTGGTACTCATAATTAATATAATCAAAATTTAATATATGTTGGAAATAATAATTTTTACCAAAAGATATATTATATGTCCATAATTTTATTTTTGTGATTGTAAGTTTTTTTATAGTGGAATGAAAAACTAAACATACTATGATAAATAATAGAAGAAAAGGGAACAAAATTGACATGAATAAATATTATATCATATTAGATAAATATTCACTACATATCATATAGACCCATTCCAAAATCATAAAGCTTTAGTTTCTTTAGAAACATGGATATCCCAATTTACTAATACATAAAATATTTAAGACAACTCCCACAAATTTCACATAATACAAAATTCTTAGTCATGCCCTATATAATTATGCTCTTTATAACATGGGAAACAGAATAATAAAAATGGACGATCTTAGATGCTCAATAAGGCTGAATAAGAAAGATAAATAACAATGATCATTTTTAAGAATAACATGAGCCTAATGGTATGAGAACATGATGTTACCATTTTAAAATCATTCCATGGAATTCATAGATCATAAATATGAGTCTTGGAATAAATATTTGAGGATAATAAGACATGAATCATGAACAAATAAAATAACATGATCTATTAGAGAACAACATTGGAATAAGATCATGTCAAAAAAGAATGGACTAAACATAATAACAGAAATATTATTCCAATTATGACCACAAAGGCATTCATCACATGTTAGGTTTGATATAACTACCCATTTAAATGCCTTGGTCTTGCAATAACCTCCCATTTACCCTCTTTTGGGCTTGGGATAACCTCCCATGTAACCTTTTTTAGTCTTGAGAAAACCCTCCATGTACCCTCTTTCGTGCATGGGATAACCTCCCCTGTACCTTTTTTTTTCTATGGAAAATATTTTGTTTACCCACTGATAGAATAAAAAATTAATCATTACTCAATGTATTGTAGGGTTATAATGGAACCACCATCACATAATAATAATCCGTTCGTATGTATTACATAGGATCATGAAAACATTTATCATTTTAGACAAGATTTACCAGTGGAAAATAAAAATTGTTTCATAAATATTTAATTACTATAATTGTAAACCATCCAAATAAAGAAAAAATATGGAAACATTCGATCATATCCTTTGAAAATTAGAAGAATCATTAAAGGCTGTTGTAATAGGTGAACAGACTATTAAAAGATCACTGAAACATTTCTTCAAGAAAAATACAATTTTAATTTTGAAATAAATAATTTAAAATATGTATATTTACAAAATATTACAGATATATTTTTTTTTGAAAAAAACCATGTAAAATTGTAACGTAATCTTTAAATAAATATTAGTCATTATGGAGGTAAAATCCATTCAGGAGGTGTTTTCTAAAATAATGATTCCTTTCACCATTTCTATAAAACATAAAAAGAAAATAATTTAGAAAACAATAATAAGGTTCATTGAAAAAAATTATATAAATTTAATCATTGGTCAAAATTATTTTACACAATCATTTGTGAATGGTAAAACCATTTAAGAAAACATTTTAAATAATATATGGATGTGGATGAAAAATATTCACGATTGAAGAGAGAATTAATGTCTTTTTTACTTTAATTTTTTAGTATATTGATTACTTCAAGAAAGAAAAATGAATTTAAAAAATCATGAAGTAAATATATTATATGAAAATATATATTATTTTTTGTTGATATATCATAAAATTTCATCATTAGGAATTTTATGAATAAACAATCTCAAAAAAAATTATATTGTAATGTAAAACCTTTACGTCTTTGAAAACTTTTGGATCATAAAAATCATGAAATAAATAAATTAAAATTAAAAATTATATACCATTAATATAAGTATATAATTTATTTAACATATCAAATGGGTATAATACACACCACATGTAAAAAATAAGGGGAGGATATAGAATATGTCTCATAGAACAGAACTGGTATGAGAAGACCTTACCACATGTTTAAAGTTCAAATAAAAAATTTAGATGAAATAATTTGAATATTATCATTAAATAACAAGAAATAATAAATATATATGATATAAAATTTCAATTATGTATTTTATACACGTAATAAACATTAATTGGTGCATAACATTAAACACATCTCAATTAAACAATATTGAGACATAGAACCCTTACCTTTTGTATGAATTGATTCATCTATAATATAAAATTATATATATTAAATTTATATTTATGATCATTATATAAAATAAAAATTACACACTTTTAATATCATATATTACCCTCTTATAATTTTTTAACACATGTTTGTTAATAATTCTTTTTTTAAAATCCTCATTACCGGGGGATTGTTGTTTCATTTTTCATGTTTGTTTCCGTTCAATAGTTATGTTCCCCACATATATCATTGTTATATCAAATAAATAATATTAATCATATCATATGTATCATATTTAATTATTATATACACTATTATAACCATTTATTTAAAGTGGTGATGAAAACTGAATTAAATCGCTTCGTGGAGTCTATAGTCTGTACGTACACACAAGTGATGTTTCCACATTTTGATGAATAGGAAAAAAGAAATTTAAATAAAAATTAAACATTTAATAATAATTATGATATCATAAATATAACATATATTCAATAAATATATCTTTATTACTATCAATGTAAAGAAGAAATGAAAATTAATCACATAGTATAATAGAGGTGATAGTCCACAAGTACGCATGAGCGGTGTTATTGATTACCAACATATGGGTTGATAGTTATCTAGATAAGATATTATAATTATTGAAGAATAATTATTTTAGAAAATATAATATATAAATACTAAATCCATCATAATAACCAATCATTAACGATTGTGATATAAAATGAATAATATCGCTACATGGAGGTGGTAGTCCACACATACATATGTGCAATACTTTCATATCTCATTTGATGGAAAACAAGAGGGAAATGGTTTTTACAAAATCATAATAACATATAAGAATATTTATGATCCTTTAGTAATCATTTTATTGTGGATAAAATTGGTTTAGAGAATTCGTAATAAGAAATAAAATTAAAAGAGCTCAGTTTAGATTTATACCTCTTCTTTGTGATACCTCTTTGGGATTACACCATAATCCTTAAAAGTTTGGTCTCAGGATAAATAAAAAATATACCTAATTAAGGGATGTAATATAGGATGTTTTTTATGTAGGTATTTTCTGATCTATAAGGATCAAATTATATGTTTATGGGAGGGTAACTTGTTCCCTCATATAAGTGAGGGGAGGGACACACATGGAATTTCATAAAATATTTAAATAATATAGGGGATCATTCATTAGAAAGTGAAAAAATGGAAAATAATTTGAATCAAAGATAATATAATTTTTATATACTTTCAAAAAATTAAAATTACACTACTTTATGTAGAATTCCAATGCATATCTCTTATATTAACCCCCCAGTAAACATGTTTTATCCTAAATCGTGGAATTTTATTTTATTATTTTTACTATTAATTGTGAAAAAAATTAAGTTTAAATTATTAAATTATATTATTAATTATTATTACAAATATTTAAACCTTTTTATATTATTTAATTTCTATAATATTTAGAATATAATTTTAAATAAGTGTTCAAAACACAATAAAATCTTGTTTTTAGAAAAACGATTTTTTAAGCATAAAATCAAATTTACATACATTAAATTCCTTGTAAAAATAATAAAATAAATTTTAATTTTTTTATTGAATATATAATATATAAATATCATTAAAATACTTAATAAATAATAATTAATTAAAATTTCTAGGATAAAAAAATTTTGTTTATAAAAATAATTTCTAGAAAAATGTGTTTTAAGACAAAAATGAACTCATAAAAAAAATATAGTCTAATACTGATTACTATGTAAATAATTTTATTGTTTATAATTAAATTAGGATTATTTTAATTTAATATTAATTTAAAAATATAATGTTTCTTTTATTTTATGATAAATAATTATTGTTTTACATAGATTTAAATGTTCACTTTTCACAAAATATAAATCTTTTTGAAAAAATAGAAAAATTCACTCTAAGATAATAGTGAATTAAAAATTTAAATAATTATTTTAATTTCATAAAAAAAATTCTAAAAATAATAAAAAATAAATATAATTTTCTTGCATAAAATGTAATAAAAATTATATTTGAAGAAATCAAATTTTTGAAACCTAAAGAAACTTTACTGAAAATGGAGTAATTATTTATTATAATTAAATGAATTAATTTTAATCATTTAAAAAAATTATACATATTTTTTTCAACTGTTTCTTTTACTATTCATACTTTCAAAATTTTCATCTAGGTTTTGATGCTCACATTTAAATAATTTTTTAGGGTATATCACAGTTCTCTTAAAGTTTGATATGGTGTTTTTAGAAAGCTATAGAGAATAGTATTCTAAATTTTATGGGTGTTACATGTTTTCTAATGTTTGAAGGAGTAGGGAGGAAATATGAGAAATTCAAGAAGGTTCTTGAATTTATATTGGTTGTGTTTTTAATAAGAATAGAATATAACAACTCTTTCCTTGACTCAACCCATAGGGTTTTCAGTAAAACTACAATGTGAAAAGGGGGGATACACTATAATGGGTCTTGGCCAAACCTCCCTCCAAAATCCTTAGCATAATCCTCATTGTATCTATAGAAGATCCTATAATCCTTCGGTAACACCAAGGTGTAACCTCAATCCCATGCTATAAGGACCCTTTAAAAGGATGTGAGAAGAAAACCAGATCCCCAAGACTCCATGACTGTACTGTTATATTGTATATACACCCTCTATGTCCAACATTTCCCTTTTTATAATAAATCAAGTATAGATCCTCAATCACCCTCCAAATATCAATATACTCATGCACAACAACATTAAATAAATTCCTTGTCAAATAATTAGCCACAACCTTCTCTTTACTCAGTCTATATGTAATATCAAAGTCATAATTCTATAATAATTCCATCCACCATCATTGTCACAAGTTAAAATAACACTCAATGAATATATAAATAAAAATATTATGATCTATAAAGACGATAAAGTTCTCCCTAATGTCGTAATTCTTCCACTAATTTAGAGAAAAAACAGCCACAACAAGCTAAGTATTATGGGGAGTGTAGTTACATTTATTGATATGTAACTATAGAGACACATAAGAGATTACCAATCTATAATACATAAAAACATAAAACAATAGAAGATATAAAATATCACAATAAACCTCAAACACAACATCGTCATCCTAAAAATTAATAATCGTGGTACTGACTTACTTCTCCTTTAAATACACAAAATATTATTGGAACTGGTTAGTCTATCCAAAAACCAAATTCTTTTTGGTCAATGATTTTATAGGATTCAAAATATGAGTGAATTTTTTCATATACTTCTTATGATAGACAGGAAGACTAATGAGAATATTCAAATCCACAACATTCTTGGAGGATACCATGTAAAAAATTACCTAAATCTTCAATGTACCAATAATTATCCCATATTGAGACACAAATTTTCCTATGAAATTCACCTCACATGCCCAAATATTACACTTCAATATCTTCAAAAATAGTTGAAAATGCCAAGAACCCCAAAAAAACCTCACATATTCTATATAAGATCATCATTTTACAAAGAATACACAAGGATTTAATCATTAAACACATTCATGAATTGATTTAGAAATTCATGGAACATAAAATTCATCAGTACCATGAACATGTCTAGAGAGTTAATGATGATGAGAATCATAATAACAAACTAATAATACCAATAATGAGATATTAAATTAGTCTTCAAGATATACTCATCCTTCACTCTCATCTGATGATATGCTATCCATAATTTGATCTATAAGAACCATCTGGATCCCTTCACTTGACTGAATATATTATCAATCTATGTAAGAGTATAATGTTTCTTCCATATAACTTGATTAAAGTTATTATAATTTATAAAAAATGTAGATTGTTATCCAATTTCTTCAAAAATTGAATCGAGGAACCCAATGGTGACATCCAAAGCCAAATAAAACCTATCTATAGAATATCATCAATATAAATTCAAAGCTTACACAAACTAGAAGGAACCATCCTATTTAGGGACATCGATATAAGAGAAAAACCCAAATATAATGATATTTGAATGTCAATATCACTTCGGGGGGGGGGGGGGGGTAGTGTCATAAGAAATTTTAGAAATACATTATGGTAGTCTTCTATAACCTTAGAAAACTCCACTGTCTAATCATCTAATAAACTGAACACCATATCAACTATTAATGAAGATAAGAACCTAAAATGCCTCTCACGCAACTAAGGTTCTTTCTCAATAAAAAAACATAATGATATTTATCAAAATCATAGAATATAATTCACATCTCAATGAAATACATGATAGCCTAAAATGATTAAAACCAATCCATGATGAGGATGATGTCTTGTGGATTTATGCACAAATTTATGAAATATACCCAAGAGAGATGATTACCAACATTAACTCACAATATATACACACATAATTCATGATATCCCAACTCCCAAATAGTGTATTCAATTCCATAAGCACTCGAACACTCTCCACATAAAGTTAAGGATAAAGAACTAGGGTGGGTGAAATTAAGGAGGGCATAGATTATAAATTAAACAAGTCATACACCCATGTAGAATATAAGTAAATAATATCTCTCCCAAAACCTAGAATTCATGGAACTGGAAACTCTATGACATGAATTTGACCACATCCATATCCATGACCTCTCTATCCCTAATGGATACCACCACCTTAGAATCACTCTATTATTATTCCAATATGATGAGGGGAATCATGGGGATATCCTCTACCTTTAACTTCCCCTATTTCCTAATCAAAACCTAGAGTACCCTAAGAATTCAAACTTATATGATACTATAAAAATGGATAAACTAAAGAGGTCCACCAACACTATTATAATATTTGAGTAATATAAGTAAAACAAGATTCTGATGGACATATACTATAAATGGAAAATAACATGCCTAATTTACTGATAGGGGTACAAGAATTTACAACCCTATTGAAATAAGATGAATTATGATGAAACTTACTCCCTGCATTCTAAATATTCTACTAAATATGAAAATGGTAAGTTTAAGACATAGATTATCTATAAATATATTCCTTATGAATCCCCAACAAAGATGACCCTATCCTAGACAACACCCTATCTATAACCAATTCCTTCACTGAAAATTCAAGATGTGTCAGCTAAATGAATTGGGTGACCTAGTACCATATCAATAAATGTAAATACACATTAAAATGATTCTCCATGGTCTCATTATCAAGAATAATTTCCAAATAAAAATAAAAACATGGTTCTTAAACTAGATTCCAAACATATGCACATTGGAAATACCCTAGTGGAGAGGAAGAAACTTCTATAGACAAGCCACTAACACAGTTGATAAAACAAACTTGACCTAAAGATAATTATGAAAATTATCCCAAAAAATATGAATCTTCATGATATCTAAGGATTAAAAAACACCACTACTGATTTTCACTATACTATATAGTAACTACCAATAAAACCTAGTTCTCCCATTGATCGTTGATCAAACTGAAAGAATCTCTATATTCTCTAACCATGATTTAATCTATTAATATGAAGTTCATACCTTATAAATTTTTAATCTACATCATTGATACTATCGAACCATATTATTCCAAGCATCATCATCATTGGTCTAAAATCTATAGTGATCTTCTGGCACATCTTACTAGACATCTTCAACACAGAATGGAAGAAAAAATCATCATAGAGCCAGATCTATAAATTATTTTTTAGAGACTCCTATACCGAATATATGTAATATTTAAAATCCTTAAATTAATATTAGAATTACTTAAAAATTTATACCAAATTCAATCATACACCCAGAAAATCATGATGAATTATTCTTTCCTAGGTATCCACCTAAGAAGTAGTATCACTTCTCTTATGACATTCAATAAACAAGAAGGAACTTATATCTAATCGTATGGGGCCATAAAATCATATTTTCTAGCTAGTCTCCCATTCTTAAATCATGTAAAAATTCCTGATGATACTGTTTCTCTACCGACCATATAGTCCTCACTAGTTCATATATCTAAACTCTATCCCTTCTTTCAACTATTACGATTAATTACACTCTATCATAACCCCATAATACTAGAAATCTCATGGTATAGTAGTGAAAACGAATATGACCCCAAAATCCCACCTCTAATGGGCTAAAACATTGAGACTAGCACTAAGGGTATAACCTGTATAAAAAATAGTAGGCATTACACTCAATATAAAAATTTTAGGATAATAGATAAGATGAGATCCACCAATCGACACCAAATAGTAATTAATTAACCAATACCAATATATAAATGTAATTTTATACCAAACATAAAACAATTGTAAATACTAAGAAAAGAACATAGGCGATGACCATGAACTCCAACAGCTCCTGAATAACTACTCTAAGCTACTAACACCCAACTTGATCACTAACCAACTCCCATGGATTTTAAATATAGTTTATATAATTGTGGTGAGAATACATGTATATTTCTTTTTATTATCCCTAAAACCACTCCTTTAAATTTGAAAGAAGAATAATAAATCTTAATAAATAAAAATTGAATCCAAATCATTACCTAAATCTAATGAACTATATTCTAACCTCACCAAGTCTCTCTTACCATGCTATTCATATAAATTAGTAACATAATATCAAATCATATACATAATAATGGAATCCCACTACTACTTATCCTCTGGTTTGAAGCTCTCACACCCAAAACACAAAACATTTAGGCATTGGATGTCCCCCAACTCATATGGAGGAGTGTAATAAAGTAAATAATATAATTAATACTATATTATAAAACTAAAGTACTGGAAACTATCTAGACATAAACTCAACTATAGCTATCATCCTAGATGAGACTCGAATTCCACCACTAAGGTTTAGAGGACATGATCTCAAACATGCAGTAAAGAATCAAAATTCAACATCATTAATCATTTTCATTTTTTAGTTATAAATTAATATATATTCATTAATCCCATTTCAAATTATGGTTTAATCATTCTATTTAAACACTATCCAAAATTCATTCGTAATTAACATTTCAATTCCATATTTCCAACCCACACTCATAGTGTACTAATCTAACCATCTCATTGTTCCCACATAATTTATCATATATCATTACAACCACTAATAACACCCATCCCATAAGTTTTTATAATTTATTTATCATTAAATAATATTTTTATTATATGAATCGACCAAAAATAAAATAAAAAATAAGCACTCATGGTGAATAGGCCAGATACAATAGGATTTTGGAAATCACAATAACTAATTATAAAATAAACAAAAAATGAAACAAGAAAATAATTAGGAAGGCCTCACAATTAACCTGAAACCATCACCCATCAATAAACCCACAAAAAAATCTACAAATAGGAAATAAAAACTTTCAACATGTTCCATATATCCCAATATCATCATCATCTTAGAAAATAAGTTATAAACAAGACCAACTATTAACTTGTTCCATTCATCCCTCTCATAAAATCCAAACCAAAGATTTTTCCAAAAAAATTAACAAAAAGGGTTCAAAAAAGATAAATAACATGTATTAAAACCATCATAATTTCATCATAAAAAACACAGGGAGAAACCAAGGATATAGTACTATGTTATACAATCCTTTAATAAATAAGGATGGGATCATTATAGCCGAAAAAATTTAATTACAACAATTTTATTCAATACCATATTTAATTAACCAATTCAATATGAATATGATTTAACAATAAGTAACCTATCATTAGTATAAAATAATATCTAAGAGTCAAAAATAAACATGCTTCAAGAAATAATTTTATATTAATACATTTTCAAGGAATAATAATAATTAATTCCACATTTTTCGTTCACAATTCATTTCATATTTAACATGTTTACATTTTTTAACTAATTTAAATAATATCAATAATGATAATAAACTATTATTTATATAAAAAAACATCACTGTATCTATAAAATATTAAGAAGTGACATAAATATAGTAAAATCACATGTGATGACAACATATATCCATTTCATTTCTGTTTCCTTTTATTATATTCATTTATGTTAATTTCCTGACTACTCAAATAATATAAATCATGCTACTCACACACTTGTATATTAAATAATAATCACTCATGAATACATTTACTCTTTAAGTAACATTCAACTTCCCTTGATAAATAACTGAAGAACAACCACAGATTCCAATCACTTCTCCCTTGAGTGGCTCAAGATCCATATTAACATCCCTCCATGGATCAACAATAAATCAATAATAGAAAACATGTGAAAAAAATGAAAAATAATACCATATAATTGTATGTAAGAATAAGAGAGAGGAAAAATAATAGACAAGAAGAAAAATAACCTCAAATCATTGACAGATAAATCTTCACAATTTGGGTTCTATATCCTAGAGAAGGGGCATCCAAGTCACTATAATAGATTCTCAGATTAGATGGGGTTTGAATGATATTAGAGGAAACATGATAAATATGATAAATTTGAAATGGGTCATGAATTTATATATGTTATGTTTTTAATAAGACCTCAACCCAACATCGATAACCACACAACATACCATAGGATTTTCACAAAACTAAGATGCATCAAGGGAGTCTATATTGAAATGGGTTCCATTCAATCCTTCCACTAGAATCCATGGTGAAATCCCCACCATATCTCTATTAGATCATATATACATAGGGAAACACCACATAAAAAACCCAAGCACATTTCATATTGATCCTTTTCAAGGATGATATATCCCATTCCCTATGGCTCCAAGACATGACCTACACCCCTCCGTAGTAACCCCTTAGAAGGTAGGGAGAAGGTCTTGACCCCTTAATCTCCAACACACTTCCCTAAGTAGAATTCCATAACTACCTATAAATAAAAGAACTAAAAAACTCATCCACCATAGCCTCCAAACCATAAGTACCACAACTATTCCTCAAGATCATATCCAAAAATACACCACACCACAATATAAAATACCATCCTAGAAACTCCCCATTCCTGCTGAAATTTCATCTAAGACCACACTTACACTCCTTTATCATTTCCAAGAAACCACTAGCCACCAAAAACACCATGGTCAGGAAAAAACAATACCCTTACAATTTATGTGTGAATTAAATTAGAAGTAGTTCATATATATTATGATATAAATATTAAATTTTAAATTTACTAGTGAAAACAAATTTCATCATATGAGGAAGTATTTTTTGGGAAGTTAAATTAAAAAGAAAGGAAAATAATAAAAACCTCTATTTTAATTATCGTAAGTTTTTCTTTAACTTGATCCACACCATTTGATTAATATAGATATATTTATGATGGGTTGTAACATTTATTTATTATTTTATTCTTATAATTGAATGAATTAATGTTGGGATTGACATTTTCTAAAATTATTGATTTATTTATTATGATGCCTCAACTAACTTTCATTTATATCTATGTTATCTAAGATATTGGATGTATGATTGAATAAATAATATGAATATTTATCATGAATAAGTATTTTATTATCCACAAGTATGGTGTTGATTAATTTTTAATAATAGATTTTGACTTTGATAGGGAAAAACATTCTAAACTCTTTATTTACATATTTAGTGAATTTATATAATTTTTTTTTCTTGGGGTGGAAAAAACTATATAATTCATATAAAAATAAGAATAAATAACATTACTCATGTAATGTTGAAATTAAACTCCAATAGGAATATAAAATAAATATAAGGATTATGAAATTATAAAAAACCTTGATTATGTTAAATGACATGGAATATTATGTGATAGAGAAGTCATAGAAGTCATTAGTTTTGATAAAATGGGAAAATATGGGGGTTGAATACATAACCTATATTTTTTTTATATTATAATATGTAAGATATAATTTATAACTTAGTTTATTTATTTTTATAATCCTTGAAAATATTAGGATAATGAAAATTTGAATTCTATTAAGTGTAAGAGATTATGTTGATATATAGAAATTTTAACAACACTGAATCCAGTAACTTGGAACCAATGATTATTTTATTACATTGGTAATAATAAAATAGATAAAATTACATAGGATTTAAATGTTTAGTAGTCTTAAGAGACTAGATATATACATGATCCTTACATTATATTCATTAACTTATAATAAAACATAAAATTAAATGAATCTTAGAGATTCTTTTGAGATTATATATTTGGAATCACATAGGGATCTATTGATTTTTTTTGAAAATAAGTGTTTTAAGATTAAGTGGAGTCATTAAATATATCATTGTGGGAGAATATGATTATTGGATTCGCAGATAAGGCATGAATTTTTTAATGTTAGACTCATTTTACACAAAAATATAATTTTCATAACCCCTTCCCTAGAAGATGTTGTAATGAAGGAAGAGAGATAATGAACCCCAAGTCCCACCTCTACTAGGCCCTGAGTTAGTGAATAACAATTAGGGTATACTAATTTCACATATGGGAGGAATTACCCTCTATGAAATTTACAAGATTATGAGATAAGATACACTCACAAAATGACTCTATCAGATAATGTAAAAGTAACCCAAAACCGTCCCACAATACATAAACAAAAATAAACCAATATAATAAAAATTCCCCAATGTAAATACCCAAAAAATATTCATGTATAAAGAAATCAATGAAAATACAATAACTAAGATAAAGAAGTCCAGATCAGTCCTAAAATCCCTCATGGAAACCTAAAAAATATTTTATACATGTAGGGTGAGCATAAAATGTATAATTAACAGGGACATAACCAAGTTATAAAGTGAACATATGGAAATGTCATTCTATAACACTAGTGAAGGAAAACACCTTAATAGGTCAACAAACCAATAACATCCTCACCATGGATGACTCATAAAATCACTTATATATAATAGTAATATATAATTTAATTTGTTACAATACAAGTAACCATGTGTCCATTTCCCTACTGATTTTACTCTCCTAAAATGAAAAATCAAAAATCATATGCTCCCTTCGCTTCCATACATATCACATCACATCACAATTAACCATCTATGATGTGAGTATGGAAATATCCATACCAACCTCACCCTCACATTTCCTAACATCAGAAATAACCACATATTGTCTCTCCCAGAGACACCTGGGCCATCACAAAACATCTTCCCTGAAGACACATGCATCATCACACAACATCTCATCACATAACTAGAGCGGTAGTGTATAACTAATGTGAAGGACATAAACTAAATTCCCTCCTCCTACATTGTAAGAACCCCACCATAAATCACATCACATCACTAAGTCATCAAATCTCATCTATCCTGAAAACACATGGACCATCTCATCACATCTTGACACATAGCCAAATCAGTAGAGTATCATAAACATGGAGGAAATAAAACTCGAGTCCTCCTCCGACCATGAATGACCCCCACTATATAGTATGTAAATAGAGAGAGAACAAGAACCCCATACATCAATGAAGCTTTCTAATCTCACTTCACAAAACTGGGTGAAGAAGGAACAACCTAAAACTCATAACCACAAATGAAAATGAAAATCACCCTGATCCACCTAAAAAGGATATTAAAAAAATCCCCAAAACCACCCCAAATAAATGAGACACCAGTAAAACTGATCCCTGAAAGAATAAATGATGCAAACATTGGTATAAAGAGGAAGATCTCACCGTTGATCACCAAGGAGAAACCGCTAAACCCCAAGGAAAAAGCAGGGGGAGGACGAGCTAGAAAGTGTCCCAAAATATCCTAGGGTAATTTAAAAATGAGAGATAGATATGAGTGACCAAATGAGAGTATAATTAGCCAAAATAGGTTTATAAACAACCAATAAATCCCCCAATTTTCTATACAATTTATACATTTTGGTTGTAAATTTTTCAGGCGCTACAAGGCATACACTGTAAAACCAACCTTTAGGCAATAAACCCCTTATACTATAAAAAACATGGCACTAAAATATAGAATTAAATTATTGTTTCAATCACTGTTTTACATTGTAAAACAATTTCATGACCTCCACTATTCTGTGTATAAGCCGTAAACAAAACGACCTTACAATACATAAAGAAATAACATATATATTGAGCCCTTATTTTACTCTATAAACCTCCATACTACTAGAAAAATTTATATATAACCTCCATAAAACCCTATGAGACCTTCTAAAAGTTCCTTCCAAATAAAAAACTAGTAATGTAATGGTCTGGGAAGGCACATACCATTCCATGAATGTTATTTATTGACAATAAAAAATTAATATAGAACTATAAAAGGATCCAAAATTGTCTATATAAGGTCTAAAAAAGGTTGAAAGAATATTTTAAAATGTATAGGAGGATATTCTATATCAAAAGGCATGTTTTGATGATGTTACCCAAGATAGGAAGGACAACACTATAGTCAGTGGGCCTAGTGATGGTGAAGAAGGAGGTTGGTGTGACCACTTCATGACTTATGGTAATGGCACAAAATGTTATTTACAACATGGGAAAGATGGAATAGGATATTCTATGGTGGTCTCTATGGTATATATATAGATAACACATATAACATGCTTAATGAAGGCTAAAAAATAAATGATATAAGTTGTGGCCAGTACAACATGAGTAATGTCTTAATGAAAAAACATATAAGAGTATCAATTTTTAAGATATTTTTCTACATTGAATAAATAAATCTCAAATTAGTCAATATAGTTAAGGGATATAGACCATGCATTTTTGATATGTGTTCTATCCCGATAGTCTACTTATTCGATACAATAAGGGCCATTAAGGTTATGGTGATGTCTATGTTTAAGTTTCTTTTATCAGATGATGGAAGTGTAATATTCACATTCTATAGGAGTAGTAAACACAACTAACATGTCATGGTGTAGTGTGTGTTAAAGTGAATGTTATCTAGAAAATATAAAGTAAAAACCATGGTTTTCATGAGTAAACCATATTAGTGGATATTTTGGATGGAGACACACCAATTTCATAGGATTTGACTCTAAATATGATTAAAAAGTTCATCAATCATTTGCCTTGGTTTTAGTTGACTATCCATTCCAGATTTAGAGGTGATTGTAGTGATTCAAAAATATAATTAAATGGAAATTTAATTTCATGATGGTAAGTAATGATAGTTTACCACGAAGTAGTTATGATTAACAATAGTTAAGGAGATTGTGGATGAAAATCATGAAGGATTTGTGGGTTTTTTGAAGGCCCATAACGGTGTGAAAGGTAGTCAATTTATTCCCATATCATATCCTACTGAAAAAGGGAGATTATAATATAAAGACCTAAAATAGTTGAATATAGTATTCTCAAAGGATGAAAGTAGTTCCAGGTGAGAGGATGAAAATAAGAAGAAGAAGATGGAAATAATTATTGATCTTTCCAAGGAGTAGGATTGATCACTACAGTGTGGTGAAGGAGATATTATATAATTATTCTTGAAAGAAGAATATGTTTTTAAGAAATATTCATAGGCAATTTGTGAAGGAGAAAATTAACTAGGATACAATAGAGAAACTACCTATTCTCAAAGATGAGATCCAAGAATGTGATTGTGGAGAAGGAACACACCTACCCATAAACTATGTTGAGAAAATAATTTCGACATAAAATGAGGGTTTGAAATAATATTTGAGGGATTTACCCTTTGGAAGTAGAGATCCATCCTTAAAATTATATGTTAGTGACCATGAGTAAAGAGTGACCTAGACGAAACCTATTATGAAGTGTAGTGGGCTTTATCATGATTTAGTGAAAAAAAAAACATTTCTAATGAATAATCCTTGTACATAACTCAGTGTGGGATAACTAAGTAAATTATCATATTCTTGTTTACATTATGCAAGAACAAAAAATGATCAATATATCAAATGTTTATCAAGTAAGGGACCCTAAAAATTAACCCTCAAGGATGAGAGGTCAATATTTATTTACAATAGTGAGATATAAAGATTTTTTTAAATTGGATAATTTATTGCATACAAAAATTCACCCCTTAGGCTATATCTCACTTGAAGATCCCAATGAGGGAAAAAATTGGCATCCAAGGGTGGTTCATTTTTCTTGTATGAGTTATTTACCTAAATTTATATGATGTGTTATGATTGGAAATGGAATCTATAGTGAATGCTACAATTTTATATGAAATAAATTTCAAATAATGGAAAATGTCTGTTATTTCCTACATGGATGATTCACATGGAGTTCTATGAGAATATATAGAGGAAGGAACTATTCTTCTGAGATAAAACGGAATTATATTTAAAACATATCAATGAAACACAATGAATGATACTTCTATAATAAATGAATTAATTGATTCTCTTAATTAATAAGTCAATAAGAAAATTTCACATGGATGGTTTTGTAAGAACTCCACGGATAAGATGATGAAGAGATATTTGTTTCTAAAGGTTAAAAGAATATAAATTACTAAATAAATAAATCTCTTTATTGGTAAAATAATTTTTAATCTAATGTGTCATATGATTCTAAAACCATTTTGGATAAATTATGTAAAATTTCTTAGTCAATATCATAGTTAAAAATAATATTTGATGAAGGAGTGGAAGAAATATCATGTCTCAAATCAAGGAGGTGCTTATAAAATATCAAAAAGATATCCCAAATATATAAGATATGTTTAAATAATGTGAATTAAAACACAAATTATATTATGTTATGATTAAATATTAGTCCTTGGAGAAAAAATAAAAAAAGATAAAACAATTTGACTTTAATTTTGATATAAAGAAAATGGGAACAACGATAAAGGAACAAAGAGGCATGATTGAATATATATAAAAATATATCATAAAGAAAATTTTAATAGAAAAGGAATTGAATATAATAAACATTCCACTCAAAACCCAACTTTTGAAAATATTAAAATTAAGAATGTATGATTATTCATTTTTAAAATAGATGGATTCCAAAATAAAGTGGAAGGGTGATGAAATCAATGGGCTCAAGGAGAAGATAAATGCGTTGAATGAAAAGATGAATAACCCCTATATCAAATCCTTAAAAATATTAAGAACTATAGATTTGGAATATAGAAAAAATATAGGTTCCATGAAAAGGGATAACCAAAATTGACGGTGGAACAAAAGTGTTGCTTTTATGGAATAATTAAGCACATCATGAGTAGCCATTTCGAATCAATCAAGCCCAAAGATATGAAAAAACATCAGCAGTGCTAGAATCTCAATCAAGGGGAGATAAAATGAGGTAAAATTATTATAGAAGATGTTTTTTTTGTTTCAACCTTAGTCACATGGTAATGTACTATAGTGGGAAGAATTCATGGAATGGTAAAGAATCCATTTATAGAAACTACACACATATGAATTATAAATGGAAACATTACCTTGCAAGAAGGCCTATTAAGTTGGGTAACAAGTTAAATGTTTTGGAGCATGATAAAAAGCCTCAATAAAGGGTGTATTAGGAATCAAGAACCAAATACTAAAAAAAATATTGTAGAATAAATGAAAGAAAATATATAAGCAAAAGCAACAGGTTGTACCATCTCTGAGAAAGGTGAAAGAACAAGTGAAGGAGAATCCAATGATGATGAATTTGTATTTCAATATATAACTCTTAGTGTTCAAGGAAGGTATTCATTAATGTGGTTCCACACAATCCACTTAAATAAAAAAATGAAAACAAAATATAAAATAATATCATAGTTGAGATCTACTTATGATAAAACTGAAGAAGATACTTGTTCATGTGTGATCGATTCCATGAATATAGAAAATACAAAGCTATGGAAAGATGATAATAGTCACACCAATTATTTGAAGATTGTTAAAGGTATCATAAAAGTTATATCCTTTATCATGATTTAGAAAATGGTGGTATAAACGAGGATAAATATGGTGAGATAATGGAATTTCTACCCCAAAAGTTGAAGAAGGGAAAAAGAAATATTTAAGTTGAAGGGTTAGTCTAAATTTATAAGCCCAATTTTTGATCTGGAGGAACATTGAAGTAATTATCTCCCTATATACATTATTGGATATAAATGTATTTAAATTGGTATAGAATTAAATGGGAGATACAATCCATGGGGTAATTGTTCTATAGAAGTTAATATTATGGGGATAAAATAAGATCTGATAAGACTTCACTAAATGGTTTCCATAATTTGAACACTGATAATTAGTATCAACAGCTAAATTCATAATATTAGTCATGAATTAACATAAAAGGATTCTTATCCATATATATAATTTAAATATTCTAATGAATAATAAAAAGATAACTGCTTAAATTGGCATCAATGTGTATTTCATAATTGGTATTAGTTTTAAAATATGGCATTTTCTACGTAGTTAAGTTATTTATTATTTATATAATCAGTTTTTTGTGTGTATTTGTTTGAGATCACAGGATGTGTTTATAGGTTAAAGTGATAAATTTTCTATGAGTTTTCATTTTTATTCTTGAGTAACACGTACAACCTTTCGGCTTTATACAAAAAAATATTATTTCATACACCAAGATCATGTTCAATAGGCTAATAGGATTTATTGAAATACCAATTTCAAAGTGGTAAATTCACTCAACAAATATATTGAGAAGGCATAAATATCATTTAAAGGGATATCCAATTATTGGTAATTACAATAAAAAATTGTTTCCATTTGGTTTTATAGGATTTGGTTAATCAACAGGTTGTTCGATTAAAAGTATGAAGGTGTATTGAAATAGTGGGGATACATATGTTGGGTAATTACTACCTATACTCATACGGAGAGTCGAATAACTTGAGTAATACCTATTGGATGTTTAGAATAAATAGGAATATGTGATCTATTGAGGTTTCTTCCCAAACATCAAGGGGGGATAAAGGTTTGTAGTTGAATGGAGATAGTCCCATTGAAATGGGATTTTGAGATTGAAATAAAGATCCCCAAATTTTAAGGAATCATATAAACCCTTTAAATTTTATTTCCAAAAATGGGGAGATATATTTAGTATTTTCCAAAAAAATATAAAGGTATCGATTGTTAGAAATCCTAAAAGATTATATTGGATATTTGGAAAATAATTTTTTTTACATTAAGTGGGATCATTGAAAATATCATTATGGGAGATGATAATTATTGGATTTGTTGATATGGAATAAATAATTAATCCATTGGAATAATTTTATAGATAAAGGTAATGGTATTCAACAACAATATAAAAGTGTAAAGGAATTATATAAGGAAATTACATGGTTAATAGAAGGGAATGCTGAAGGAATTATGGATAAGGAAGAGGAGGACCATGGATTATCATAAGTAATGTTGTGTTAAAGTTTCCAAACATGTAAAATACCACACCATAGTCAGTGGTCATGGTCAAGATAAATAAAAAGGTTTGTGTGACCATGCCATGAATTATAGGCAAGACAGAGAATGATATTCCCAACACAGGCATGCTGGAAGGGCCACACTATAGTGAAAATCTAGATCACTTATGAAACATGAAGAATAAAGGTGGAATACAGCATAACACAAGTCATGGTAAATTTAACATGAGAATTTTTTTCCACACTGGAGAGGAGTTATTGTGGTCGAGATTTTGTACTGCACCGATGACCTAGAACTCAAAAGTGGTCGACATCACCATGGGATATAGATTGTGCCATGGTGATGGGTGTGGTGTTTTGAGACTATAACAATGATTCAAGGTAAGGAATATTAATGTTTTTTATGGCCATGTTAAAGATATTTTTTCGATGATAGAAGTGGAAGATTATCAATCTATAAGAGAATAAAATAGGACTAAGTAGTTATGGTGTTAGGAATTTTTAAAAGAAATCTACAATATAAATTCAATGTCCACAATGTGATGTTCAAGAAAAAGATATATTGGTGGGTGTATTGGCTGTAGACACACAAATTTTGGACGATTGGAGTCTAAAAATTCTTGAATAGATCTTAAATGTTTTATACCATGATCCAATATAGATTTTTAGGTGATTGAAATAATTCAACAATATAATTAAATACCGATTCAATCAACACTTAAAATTAAATATAGTTGACTAGAAAGAAGTTATTATTGACTTTAGTTAAGAATATCATAGAATAAAATCATGAAGTTTTTTTGGGATGTTTTTTGAGGACCATAATGGTGTGATAGGTATATAATTTCTTATCTTGTGATCTTAAATTACAAAAGGGAAGATCAATAAAGAGAAACCTATAAAAATTGAATATTATATTCATAGAAAAATAAGGGAGTTCCCGTTGAGTAGATGGAATGAAGAAGAAGAAGTTGGAAATAATTTAAGGTATCTTCAAGTAGAATATGTGATCACTATCATTAAATGAATCAGATATTCTAGAATTTATCTATAAAGAATAATAATAAGTGATACAAGGAAGTATTTGAAGGAAATATGTGAAGGACGATCCTAATGGGACTAAAAAAATTGTATGTACATATTCTAAAACATATGATATAAGAATGACATTTTAAGGAATGGATCTACAAGTTAATAAAATGTATTATGGTGATCTTTTCCACTGAAAATTGTATTTCTAAAGAATATCAGAGGTAGTGAAAATTGGGAAGAATTGAGATATCCCTAAAATTTGTAAGGTTTTGATCCTAGGAATGGAATGTATTATCCTAAACACTTTGTGAAGAAATGTGATATTTATAGTTATTTTTTGCATGAAACATTGCCGATACATGCTCCTTTAACATATCCCAATAATGGTGCACCATGTAAATTCTCATTTTCCTATTTAATTAATTATTTCACTCCAAAATAGATCAAAAAATATAATTTATATCTGATAAAATAGAATAAAAAGTACACTTAAGTTTGATAGGTAAAAATCTATTTTGGTTAGTGAGGTATAAAGGTAAAATTAATTTAATTGGACAACTCATTTCATTACCTGAATCACCGAATATTAGGGTATATACCACTTTAAGACCCAATAAATGGAATAATGTTATCCCTAGATAATTTAAATTACTCCTTTTGGTTTCATAGGAAAAAAGGAAACAAAATAAATGGGTGAGATCAATGCACAATAAGGAATTGCGTACAATGGAAGCTAGAATGGAAATATCAAGGAAAAGATCTACGTAATAAAAAGTACTCAATATGAAAAAAATATGAGTATTTAATTCATAATTAAGATAATAAATTATTACATTGATAATAATAAAAATATTCATAATCATGGGATGTATAATGCTGAAAATAGTAATTATACTACCAAGGCCTTGACCAAGAAACCATAACCATACCAACACGTTATTATAGAAAGAAATCATATATAATAGGATATGCATACAATAAATACCCCAAATGGTTTGTTTCATGATACCTTTTGATTTGTTAAGGGGATATAAAATTCTAATCCCTATATATCACATAATAAGTTCTATACACCAATCATATGAAAGTTTTAAAAAAAATACAAATCTTAGTGTTTAAAAAATAACCCCTTACATGAACATGCATAAGTAATCTGTAATTTTTGTTATATAAGTAGTGGGTATACATATTTTTAATTTTCCCCCAATAATTTAACTACAAATTCAACTAGATTAATACCCGTCAATCATGTAGTAGTTATAAGATATTGAAAAGGCCATGTATACTGTCCAATATAATGGGGTGGTAGGGTTGAATTTCATCATATAAGGGTATTAATAATGATCAATCAATTAATGAAATTGTTAGAGTCCAATTAAATGATAAAAAAATTCTTGGAAAAAATATAATTCCTTATGAAGATTGTGATGGTAGTTTCTTATTAAAAATATAATCATTGATTTTTAAAAAGTATATATGAAAATTTTGTGTGAATTAAAGTAATTTTGAAAGAGAAATTAACATAAAGTTATGGAAACCACTAACTTGGTATTTATTTTTCCAAATCCTGATAATTAATTCCATAGATCCTTAGAGTTTGGTCTCTTGACATTTAAATGTATAAAAGGGTTTGGGAACCCTTACCACGCTATGTATCTTAAGAAAAAGCATTAGGACCATCTTTGAGAGAGAAATTGAGATTGAGATTAAAATAATTATCTACCTAAGTCTCTTACTAATTCTTTATAAGAAGGAAAATTAGGGAAAAATCATTCCCAATAGTTATAGAGTGTATTGGAATTGGATTATGGGTGTATATTTATATAAAATAAGAGGAATTGTTTTTTTGATTTCTAAATATAGATTTTAGGTTGAGAAAAAATTTAAATCCGCTAGGATTTCCATGTCTTTAAACCATGATAAATGAAATTTATGGATTTTTTTACACTTCTATAATATTTAGAACAAAACTCCATTAAATTATATTATCTTAGTCATGAAAAATATTTTAATTCATAAATAATTATTTTTAAAATTATAAAATATACATTAGGCCCAGGATACATCATTATAGGCTTGGAAAATTTATTTTATTATTTTAAAATACATTATTTTAAATAATAAACATATTTTTTATAAGGGAAGAATTTATATTGTTTATTACATCATTTTTACATAATAATGAAGTCATAATTCATACTATATACTCATAACATATTTTAATATTTACCCAAAAAATCAATTTTCAAAGAAAATTATAAAAAATTCACCATTAAATAATTTTTACATTCTGATTTTAGTTTTTTCCTTTTTATGATGATTATTTTAAATATAGAAGAAATTTAATTCTTATTTAAAAAAAGATGTATTTCAAAATCATGCATTTAGAACAAAAAATTTAAAAATAATTCATAAGGCATATGCATAGAATTACATTATTATTTATTAATGAATATGAATTTTTAATAGTTAATTATCATATTATTAAAAATGATTTTATTTATTTTATCATACACTTTTATGTAAAATAGTTCCATTACTATTACAATGATCATTCTGATTTGTTACAATTCTAACAGTTTGATTCCAAATTGTTAAATTCCAACAATCACTTTATACATTAAATGGTCATACTACCCCTTTTCTATATATGCCATTATAACAACTAAAATCACTCATATATATATTATAGTTCCTATACCAAGTATATTCCATTTACAATCCTTTAATTTATAATTAAAATTTATCTTATATATATGTTATTCTTTTAGAGTTTAATCTCATGAAGATCATGGTTTTGGAAGATACTTATATTTTATGTTTTCTGTAGCACTAGTTATAGACATAATATTGAATCTAATTTTCTTGTTTTTTATACAACTATGTATTGTACTATTATGATGATATAATAGAATGTGCATTGTTCATTAGTAATTATGAAGAAGTGTTTATTCACTATAACATAATATGGTGTGCAATTTTATCCAGAATTGAATAATTTCATCCTATTAATTTATTAATATATCAATCTATACATAGATGTGATTAATTTTTCATTATTTCTTTCTCATTCTACATGTTTCTTCCACTAAAATGTGATTCATTTAATGTACTTTCACTAGTCAAGTTGTTTGATTCCACAATAAATTCTCTCAATTTACAAGAATATAGGCTGTCGCATCAATATAAGAAAGGTTTAACTTTAACTTAACTTATTCAATGGTGATTATGGTTGTTGGGTTTGGCATGAGATTACTCAATAGTAAGACATGAAATGAATCATGTAATTTAGAGAGGTTGGGTGGAATAACTAAATGCTATTTTAAAACTCCAATTCTATCCAAAATCAGAGATGGCTTGATTCTCCAAAGACTTATCTCACCCTTCTTATAAACCCCTATAACTCACATCCATGGTGATAATTTCAAGAATACAAGACCCCCATACTTGAAATTACAATTCCTTTCTCCGATTATCAGTATATTTCATCTATCTTCTTTGATCCATATTATATGATTCAAAATGGCTTGACCTTTTTCATTTAACTCATCAATGTGTTTTATACTTAATGTCTTACATTCCCTAATTTCGTCATAGTTGGTTTGGTAATTCCATCTTTTCCCATTTAAGTATTCATATAGTTTTATTAGAATCCTTAAATGGAAGGTCTTATTACATAAAAATTCCAACAAAGGTAGATCCATGTCTAGTGTTCCTTGGAATTCGTGTCCTTTTAGACTATAAATTAGATTGATGATGATAGGTAATGATCATATGTATCATTGTATCTAGAGACTTTAGTATTACCCATTACAATTTTTATGTGAAAATATGGTCAAATGTTGATACAATTTATAGATATGCTTCATGAAACCTTATATATTCATTAATATGGATCTATGTAATAAGATCGAGGGGTACAACCTTCCTTATTTATCAGAAATGTGTAGACTTAGTAAGGTGATCCACAATAAACATATATGTATTGGGAATCTTTGTAACACATTCTATTGTAATATTGTACCACATACACATAGGTTTGGCGAAATATTGCCTGACACCTTTTAGAAGTTGTCTGTTAGCCTTTACTTATTGGTATACCATGAATCTTAACACATAATTAGTGATTTCTTACCTCATTTTATCCCAATAAAAATGTTCTTTTAAATAATTATATATATTGGTGATTCCATGGTTGATAGATAAATTTGAGCTATAATATGTTTCTATAAGTTCTGTATTTGTAACAAGTATTTATAGAACACCAAGATTATTTTAAAACATAAATACACCATTTTCATAGACGAACTCCATAAATTTCCCATCACTCATGACATAAATATATTTTTTCATACTCTTATCATATTTTTGGGGATTCTTTATATTCACTTGTAAATATGGTTGGGAAATTTCATAAAAATTAATGATGTTTGCCTTTACTAATCATTATAATATCCAACATTAATAAATAAATGAATATTGGATCCCTATATATCCTCATCAGGGATATAACTCCACAATACTTTCCACTCAATGCAGAAGACACTATTTATAGCTTCTTGGGGTAGTAGTGTATCAATAAGTTATAATCATAGAGTATTTCTATACAACTCCTTTGTTTTTTTGATCTCTTTCTACATGAATATAAAATTAAAACACTTATGATCCATATATATACTACATCATTCACCATATAAGTAGTGTATTCAAATTTTCAAGGTAAATATTATAGTAGACAACTCAAAATCATGAGTTGGGTAGTTTTTATCAAGGGTTTTTAATTTCCATGATACATAAGAAACAAAAATATCATTTTGTATAAGGATACACAACAATCATTTCTTCAATACAACACTATATATCATAAATAGTTTATCTACAATGGTAAATTTACTACTAATGCAATGACCAATCTTTTATTCCGTTCCTTAAAATTTTATTAATATTTATTTAATTAAGTGAATTTGACCCCTTTTTATAATAACTTCGTTATTAGGTTGGACAATCCGGAAAATATTTAAACAAATAGCCGATATTCACACAATAAACAAATGAAACTATGTATCATAGTTATATTTTTTCCCATTCTTACACGACATTGGTTTTATAAGGGACTATATATATCTCATACTTAGAGATAGTCTGTCTAGGAAAAGGAACATACTTGATCCAAAATTTGCATTTGTTAAATTTCCCATATAATAATTTTCTCTAAGAGTCTCATGAATAATTTTCAAATGGTTCTCATAATAATCATATATTTTAGATTATATCAAGATTTAATCAGTATATATAACCAAAAATATTGAAGATAAACATTTCAAAGACTTTTCATCAAATATATAAAGATAATGGGATCATAATTTATTGAAAATGGAATTACTATAAACACATAAAGTCTAATATTTTTATGAAATGTTATATTTGGTATATCATCCTTATTAACTCTTAATTTATGATAACTAAAAAAATATCAATCTTTATGAATTATTTATTACCATGAATTTATTCCAAAAAAGGTCACCAATTAATGGTAAAAAGTACTTGATCTTTACTATAATGGAATTTATTTTTCTATAATTGATGCACAACCTCAAATAACAATCATTATTTATTATAAATAAGACAGGTTCTCTCCAAGGAGAGATATGGGGGAATTGAATCCCTTATCACAAAAATAAAATAGTCATTTACTAAAATCCATCAAATATACTGCGTCTATTCTAGAATGACTCTTATATATATGTTTTGAATCTAGTATATATTCAATGAAAAACTCCACTTAATGCCTTGGTGGAATTTCATGTAATTCCTTAGAGAATAAACCAATGTATTCTTACAAATTGCATACATCCTAAATTATTAACATATCAATCCTTCCATATATTGTTCTTTCATTTATTATTCTCCAATAATTTTATTAATATTATCTACATGAATTATTTCATGACAAGACTCATATAATAAAATATCCCCTCTAAAAAGAATTGATTTTACCCCTCCATTAAAAATTGTAAACTTATTATCTTGATAGAAAATTATTGCATTATACATTTAGATCCAATACATAAAATTTATTATTTATAATTATACCATAAGTATAATAATAATGTTTACAACTCAATAATATCTATGAATATTAAGATAAACATCCAAATATATCCTTGTTACAATAATATTTCCACCAGGTGTTTTGATTTAGAACCCCATACATAATATAACAGTGGATGATTAAATGTTATTATAAAATATTATGTATATCCAGAATCAAATAATTCATTAGATAACTTTGAATTTATGATCAAATTAACTTCTATCAAATCATTTCAGAATTAATATTTTGATGTAGTAGTTGTGTAAGCTCAAGTTTACTCCCTTAGCCCCTTCTAAGTTAAATAACATAGATTCCTAGTATATTAATTGGAATAGTGTCCCATTTCCATGTATTTGAATCATTATATATTGGTGGATTCCCTCTTTCCTTTTAATTAACGAGTTCAATGGACTTTATCACCAAACATGTATCATACTCCAAATCCATTCATGGAAGACCTAGTTTGTTTCATTCTATAAATATTTCATGTTGGAAATTATATACTTATATTCTTATTCTTCTCCATATTTATCACTACATGGAGGTCAATTTCCCTCTTCTTTTAATTTCCTCTAAAGGTATATGACATAATGAACTATTTATATATCTTGATAACAGTTTTTAATTTTTTATTATATGGGAAAAAATTTTAAGATATCTATTCACTTTGAATTCTTGGATTTAGTACATCAAATAATTGATGGATCTTACTTTATAGACTATGTGAATAGTTCCACACATGACATTATATCCCTAAAAAGTTTTCTTTGTACTTAGAAATAACATCCTCATCCTTTTGTCTTAAATTCATAAATCTAATTTCCAATTTATCCATTTTCTCTAGAGGAAAATACTTTTCAAGGAATATTTACATAAATGTTTTTTATTCCATTATTTGGTTTTTATATCATTATTATTGTTTTGAATTAATGACAACCATTAATCAACATCTCCCCAAATATTTATACTTCTATGATAACCTTCCCCCTTTCATGATATTCTATAGTAATGAATACTTATTTTAGGTACTTGATCCATTTTTCAACTACTCAAAGATTAGTGGTTCCATTGAAGGATAAAGGTTACTGATAGATTAAGTAGTCCAACATTATTACACCATGTTTTGGAGAAATATTTTGTTCCATACATTAATAATTACTTTTTATAACATTATTAAACTAACCTAAAATGGTGATAATATGATTAGTTACTACCCTAACTTCATTTACTTACTCATGATGAAAATTTCTACATTGATTATATGTTTTGACATGGTTTTCATTCATTCCATTAGGTTCTATTTATAATAAATAATGTATACCTAATTAAATCATGAATTAAACAATTAATACTAAATCACAATGATCAGTTCATATGAATATATTTCAAATTAAGGTAAAGTATTAGAAAAATTTTCAGAATATCCAAAGGTTTTACCATAAAGCTGTTCTTTTTAAATATTATAATCATAATCAAGTTACAAAGGTTTATACTGATGTTTCTTTGATAAAAACTATAAAAAACCTATTTATAGTAACCTATAGTTCTTAGTTATTTTATTTCAATAAAAAATATAAAAGGGATAACATTACACAAGATCTAAATGTTTTGTAGACATTGGAGACTAGATACATACACTGTCCTTACAATACAGTCAGATACATAAAAATATATCATAAAATTATACAAAACAACAATATTAATCTAATCATATCCTTGTATCATTAACAATACTTTTATTGGTTTCATGGAGAAAAGGGAAATAAATAAATTTGATGGGATTAAATTCATAGTAAAGGGTACCCTACATAAAATTCTAACATTAAAATATCATGTAATAAATATATATATTCTAATGAATTCTAGATGGGAAAAAAATATACATTGAAAAAAATAGAATAAATAATTACGTGGATAAAAATAAATGAATTAATTATAACATCCTTGGTAAATGTATTCTTTCTTTAACATTTAAGAGATTCTAGTTTAGATGGTATGAGAGATGATTTGGGAGTTTCTACTGAACCTATCTTAGAATCAATAAGTATGAACATTTTATACTATAAACCCCAATTTAAGATGTAAATATGTCACTGGGCACAAAATGTATAAATGTCTCAAGGTGTACTATAATTTTATTCAATAAATATTTTTATTCCTCAAAATTTTCACTTAGGGTAAATTGACCTAATATGACACATTTTTTAGTAAAAAATGGAAAATGGAAAATTTTTGGGGAAAATATATGATTTATAATTTAAACCATTAGTTCCGAGTAGTTTAATATTCACCACTCAAATAATTTCTTATCTTCTCTCATTATGAAGTTATATCTCTCAATCCCTTCCTTCCTTCTTGGCATTTTTTGGGTGATCTCCACTCTTCCAAGTTCAATTTTATAGTACTCAACCTCTGACTTGGTTGCATCACTTCTCTCTCATGGAGTTTTATTTGTACTTATTTGATTTTATTACTTGCAGAAGCAACAGTGAGTTAAGTTTATGGGATCTGTTGATCATGTGATGATATATATTTTATCCTTCTTGATCTATTGTTTGATATTTTATTATAGGTTGACCCTTTTGTTGGTTGTGGTGAGATGGTCATGTTCCCTGAGGTATGTTTTGATCCATCCTACCCATTAGATATTGTATTAACGTAATTGATTGTAATATGTGATAATTGTTATTAGGGACTTCATAGTTGGATCTATATTACTTTGGATGTGTGTGGATCCCATTGGGGGTGGTGTGAGATATAAGTTAGAGGTAGGTGGTTCTGTATCTAACCTGTGTTGGGTAAACCTTGAATGATCTTGATTTATTAAATGGTTTTATAAATAAATTGGCACAATTTTTTGATTTGTGTTTGTATGAAGTGTGGGTTTCCCCTTGTTTTCTAAAAAGAAAAGGTATTTTGAATTCAGGTAAAAGGGACTACAAAATGGGTTTCAAAGAAGCTTTTTATGGATAAAAGGGATATTGAAATTGAATTGTGAAATGTGTAATTCTATTGATATGATTTTAAATTAAATACATGGGAGACTTGGGTACTTAGGTGGAAGGTGTGGTTGTTGGAATAATATTTTTATATTGTAATAGAGTTCACTTTCTGGGGTGTTCTCCTATTCTTTATACCCTGATTCTTATGTTCTACTGACTTGTAGTTCACACCAGTCATGAATGACGTACAAGTGACCTAGATAACATCAGTGTGAGTAATCCTTAGCCTAATTTACTATTATGTTATGTTTTTAATTTTATTTATTTAGTTTTATACTATTCTTATATGATATAACTTCTTCAAAAATGTTTATAGAAATTATGAATTTATTCTTTTTTACTATATATTTTAAGAATTATGTAAAAGGGGAATTTTCCCCATGTTTTTTATATAAAACTTTTACACTACTTATCATTACTTGTTCTATTTCTTATTTAGAACATTTTGATTGTTTTAAAAATAATTGATATGAAACACCTGGGTGGGATCCCGTTTTACATGTTTAGCTCATACCCTCCACACCCCTTTGGAGGTGTGTATACCTTTCATTGTCCTATGATATTGGAAAAGGAAGGCTCCAAAGTGATGCGGTGAGGTTTTTGTTAGCCAGGTGTGGGTAGATGGTATTGCGATGGCGGGACATGGCCTATATATCAAATAGAGGAGTGTTTTTTCTATTTTGGTTATACTTTTTTGTTTTTGGACACATACCTTTGAGTTTTATTTATATTATTTCATGTTTTATTTCTATCATAGTCATTCCCTTTTTTATGGAATGTATTGTTTTTGTTTCTATTAATTTTGTTTTGTAGTGTATATGTATAAATTCCATTAATCTTTTTTTTCAGTTGGAAGATATAATTATCTATTTTTGTGTTTGATGTTCGGGTGATAGTCTCTATCCAAAGGTGATTGGGAACAACCTTTGGTTCTATAGAGATTCGGTTTGGGTGCTAGTTTTGGAGGGTTTCTTAGACAAGTTCACATAAATTAGTATCAAAGGGAGGTTATTCTTTATTTAGGGAAGTTGGTATATGGGAGATATTATTTTTGAGACTTGAGAGGTAGGTTGTAGAGAGTGTATGTATAGATATTTCCATGATGAACCTCAAGTTACCTTGGGATTTTTGGATGTGTGTTTCCATTGATGATTTTGGCTCGTGATCTAAGTTTATGATTAGGATATTCTGGTTTGAAATTATATTATCCTATGTCTGATTATTGGAATTTGTTTATATTGTGTAGTAACATTCCTTAAATATATATTATATGTGTTATATAGGAGGGTTCGATGGATTCTCAATAAGGGAGTCCTCATTGGGATCCGAATCAAATCAAGTCAATCGTGTAGGAATTTTATACCTTGGAATTAAATGTACCATGAGTTTGGAATCTAGCTGCCGAAGAGTATCTCGGGGTTAAGGGAGATAAAGATAAAGCTTGAGAGTTGCTACATGATAATCCCCCATTCTTTAGTGGTATGAATTAATCTCAAGAGGTAAATGACTATTTGGAAAAGATTTATTAGGTCTTAAAATTCTTGATAAATCTGAGGTTATTGGGGTGATGTGAATGACATTCAAACTCAAGGGTCCCTACAAGAAGTGGTGGGATTCCATGGTACATTAACATCGACAAGTGGTATTGTGTGGATAGTGTTTAAAGATAATTTTATTTTAAAAGTTTTTCCCAAATCCTTTGATGATATAAATGTATTTTTAGTTCATCTCCTTGAAGTGGGGAGAGTTTTAAATGTTGGGATACACCAATTGTTTTGTCGAGAAAGTTCATTTTGGTCTGGAGGTAGTGATGAATGATCAATTGAGAGTTTAGAAATTCTTATATGTCTTGCAACCATATATTTGACTATAGGTTTATATACTAAATCCTACCACCAATGTTTACATGGTATATTGGGAAATGATGAAAGATATGAATATGGTAGGAAATATTGGATATTTTGATTTTTTTTCTTCCCCCCATTGGATGTTTTAGTGCTGGGCAAAGGAAAAATGTAAAGTGACATAATAATTGAAAGGGTTTTATATGTCGTTCTTAGTACAAGGACACATCTACACCATATTAGGGGATGGTAGTGTGCCTCTAAATTTTTATCAATGTGGAATGAAATTGAATAGCTGATATACTTGTCCCACACCTATAAATATATTCATTTATTGTGAATGATGAGGCCATATGTAGAGGTTCTTCAAGGATATGTTTACACCCTCTTATATTTATTGACATTTAGCTCCATGTATAACTACAAGATAATCAGATGCTTAGAATTATATAGGGATCTAAATATAAGTCTTATGAGTGAATCCCCTTAATAAAGGGGATGTGTTTCTAGTGGAGGTTGACATGGGCCCAATAATAGTTAGAGGTACCATATTCGATGGATCCTCTATAAGATCTAGTTTTTTTTATACTGGTTCCTCCCACTCATTTAATTATTCGTATTTTTTATGATATTACTAAACATAAAATAAATATATTGTCCTTTTTATGGATATTATGATGCCTCTTGGGAAGAGAAAAGAGTAAGGGTTTCAATTTTTATCTTAAAATTTGTCAATAGTTGACATAGAGTTGGTATGTGATTTCCTATTTCTCAATATGGATAAGTTCAATGTCATTATTATCATTAATTGTCTAGTTTCTCACCATGATAATATTTATTATTATCATTGGAATGTTACATTCCTTACTATTGATATGATATTTCGGGTTTTTCTAGGAGAGTGGGATTTGAGGTCTAGTAATGCAGAACCATCCCACCCAGAGATTAGGGCTTTTTCATATTCCATTACAGTTGATCCTGATGATGTTTCTTCTCGTGTTGATCTTCCATTTGTTGCTAGGGACTTCCCCGATGTATTAGTAGATGACTTCTATTGTATTTTTGTAGAGACTTAGGTAAACCCTCTGATTGATTTGGTGTTGAGTACACAACCAATATTTATAGCCTTTTATTGCATAACACTAGTTGTTCTGCAAGAGATCAAGATCCATTTGGATGATTTAATTGAGAAAGGTTGTGTTCACCCTAAAATTTTTCAATGGGATTACCTTATTCACTTTACCAAGAGGGATTATTGTTTACTTTATTTTTTAATGGACCATTGGAATTTGTACCATTTTAGAGTTAATGATTAGTTTCACTGGCTTCGGTAGATGTCTTTTTTATGAACTAAAGAGGGGAAAGTTTTTTAAAAAACTAATCGTTGACCTGTCTATCGTTATCTTGGGGTACAGGAGTATAAAATTTTTAAGAAAAATTTCAAGAGTATGTTTTCCCATTATTAATATCATTTGATTCCTTTTTTTGACTAATACTTCTGTAGTTTTTACAGCCTTGATGAACAAGATATTCCTTCACTATGTTAATAGTTTTATTATTGTGTTCATGGATGATATTTTAATTTATTCAAGAAACAGGAAGGATAATGATCACCACATGAATCTTGTTTTAGAAATATTTAGGATCCATTGACGTTTTGGGAATCTTTGGAAATGTATTTTTTAGATTCAAGAAGTGATGTTCATGTGGTACTTGATTTATGATCATGGAATCTAAATCGACCAAGAGACGGTGAAGGATTTCTTGTCATGGGAAGGACCACATAAATTTTTTGAGATTTAGATATTTTTGGGTCCTGTTGGATGATTTTCGTTAAGTATTTCATGAATTTTGAATAAACTTTGACCTCTCTTACCAAGAATGGGGTGAATTTCACATGCGGTAAAAAATAACAGACTTCTTTTGAAGAGTTGAATTTTTTTGACATCATCTCATATGATAATATTGTTTAATCTTGGTACAGGGTATGTGGTGAACTGTGATGTTTTTTGGGATAGTTTTGGTTGTTTTCATATGTAGGGTTTCAATTGTGTGTCCTATGGCTCTCTTCATATTTGTCTTATGGAGAAAAATTACCCTACTATGGATTTGTTGCTCACCTTAGTTATGCGTGAACATAATTTTAGGAAATAAAAACATTTTTGGGATAGTTTCAAGGTATTTTCTAATCAGAAGAGTCCATGTCAAATATTTTCATAGAAATAATTGAATCTCAGATAGAGGCATCAGGTGGAATACCTCTATATGTTTGACATAAACAACATCTATACACAAAATTAAGGGTATATAGTCACATATTCTCTTAGTCAGAACATACCACCATATTCTATTTTGGAAAAAAAATGGTCGGACCAAATGGGATAATTAGATTAGTTTCATTTAGATGCATATGATGATGGTTAATGTATTTTTATGTATATATTTCAATTATCATAAACTCTCATTGATTTTATTATATAGGTCCAGTGGTACGATGGTGGGTTTAGATGAATCGAGGAAGCCATATAGGGTGGAGATACCATTTCTAATTGGTATACGCCTTTTGGTGGTATTATATATGTTGACGATTGGTTTTGAAACTGAAAATCTATTTGAAATTTAGCATTTCGTGATTTTCATAGAGAATTTTTGGTACATTCAAACATTCATGATGAGGATGTATTATAACATGAGGTATAATGTGTTTTTTTGATTATGTGTCCCATTGTTACACCAACTAGCAGAAAAAGGAAGAACACATAAACCCTTTTGGTTTTCTCCAACCTCTTCTGGTGCCAGTTGGGAATGGGTTGAGGTGTCCATGGACTTTGTTGTTGTATTAACATAAACTATCTGAGTAATGAATGCTTTCTAGTTGGTGATTGATTGGTTAATTATGTTTTATAATTTAATTTTTATTTGGGACATCACTATGGTTGATGATCTATGTAAGCTGTATATAAGTGAGATCATTAGGGTACATGACGTTCCTTCAACTATTGTCCTAGGAAGGGATCCCTAGATTAATTATAGATTATTGATGTGTCTCTAGGAGGTTATGGGGATTCAATTCAAGTTGATTAAAAAATACCATCCATTGATAGATGGTAAGATAGAGTGTGCTATTAATATACTAAAGAATATACTCTATGGCTGCCTCTTAGATTTTGATGGATCACAAGACAACCATCTTGGACTGGTTGAGTTTTCATATAATAAAAAATATTAGTCATTGATGATAATGGATACATTTTAGGATTTGTATGAAGGTCACCTCATTATTGAGAAGTAGTGGGATAAGCCTATCTTGTGGGTATGAGTCTTTTTCAAGAGAGATCTATGCAGATTCAGGATATACCTTTACACTTGGTTACATCTTATAGTTGATAGAAATAATATGTAAATCATCAGTGTAATATTTTTCAGTTTTCCATTGGTGATTAGGTTTTCTTAAAAAAATTTCCTTGGTTGGGGCACTCTCATGTTGGAAAATATGGATATTTGTCATTGATATATGTTAGACTATATGAGTTTACTAAGAGGTTTGGGAAATTTACTAGTCAGTTATAATTTAAATCTTATTTGATATGTATTCATTATTTTTTCAATACACATAATCTCCTCATACACCATCCTAATATATATCAAATTCTATTTTGGGAGGATATTAATAGAGATACCAATGTTTCTATTGTGTAGAAACTATTGGATATCAAGGATTATATAATAAATTAATTTCAAGGGAAGTCTATTCTATTTGAAAAAGTTTTATGGAAACACAGATTGAATTATCATAAGACTAGGGAGAACGAATCTTCAGTGAGGGATTACTAGTATCAACTATTTCTATAGAACCATTCTTATACATAAATTCATGGGGAAATTTTTTTTTGGTGGGGATATTGAAACATCCTACATAAAGGTATTATCTCTTTAATGTTTAAGATTTTTTTTGGTTCAGAGTATATTAGAGTTTATTTGGGTGATTCTATAGATCTTGGGATGCAAGGATTCTATAGGTCCCTTTTATGCTCTGAAATTTTACTTATGGTGTAAATATGTTTCTAGTTATAAGTCATAAAAATAGATCATAGTGTAAAAATCATTTACTCCATAAAGGTGTTTTAGTCCGTAAATGTGATACTTGAGATAAATTAACCTGAGGTGACATGTTTTTTATTATAACATTAAACATGAGTATTTTACATGATAAATATATGATTTTGATGAAAAATAATATTTTCCAGTATGTTTTTTACATCTCAAATAAATCCCTACCCTATCTCATTGTGAAGCCATATCTCTTGAACTCTACCTTCTTTTTAGGTTTTTTGGGTGATTTTCACTCTCTTGAGTCCCTTCTTCAAGACCTCAACCTCCAAATTGGTTGTGTTTCTACTATCTAGTTGAGTATTATTTACATTTCTTCAATTCTCTTTGTTTCAGTAGTGGTCTTAGGATATGTTTATGTGATCTATTGATCATGTGTTGATACATATTTGATCTTTCAAGATACATTGTGTGATATTCACCTAGCATCCGACCCTTGTGTTTTTATGTTGTGTAATGCATGTTTATTAAGTTATGAGTTGATCTATCATCAATATTGGATGTTTAATTTATGTAATTTATTTTAAGATGTGATAATTATTCTTATTCCCTCTATAGTTATCTTTATTTTCCTTCGGGCATATGTAGATCCTATTGTGAGTGGTGCATAACCTGGTTTGAGGTAAGATGTTCTGTCTCTATCCAATTTTGGGTTAACCATGGATTATCTTTCTTAATTAAATGGTTTTATAAATAATTTTTCATGATTATTTTATTTCTCTGTGCATGAAGTTATTTTTAGGAAAATATGGTTTTCCCCTTGTTTGAAAAAATGAAAATGTATTTTCAAAGCATGTGAAATGGATTAAGAAATGATTTTCCAAGCATATTTTGATGGATAAAAGGGAGTTTTTAATTTTATTATGAAATTTGTAAGCCCATTGAAATTATTTTAAATGAAGTACATGGGAGCATTAGGTACTTAGGTGTAATGTGTAGTAGTAGGACTCATCTTCTGATAATGTAATTGAGTTCAATTTCTAGGTGTTATACTATTACCTAGGGCTTGATGCTTGGGTGTGGTGGACATATAGGGATCACTAGTCATGAATGATGTACTAGTGTACTAGCTAGCCATACCGTAAGTGATCCTTGGCCTATTTTACCACTGTTTATTGTTTTTCTATTCCTATATTTATCTTTTTATTGTTCTTATTTAATAGTTTTGTTTGAAAAGTATTTATGGAAATTATTCTTTTATTTTATTTTACCTGATTTATTATAAAACTATAAAAAAGGGGAATTGTTTACCATGTTATTTATACAAAAACTTTCAAGTTTTATCATTCATTTTTTTGTTTCAAATTGGGAATATTGTGATTTTTTATAGAGACTTCATATAGAGCACATGAGTGTGATCCTACTAATTCTGTCAATCTCACACCATGAACGCCCTTTCAATGGTGTGTAGAAATTGTATTATATTTTGATATAGGAAACGGAAAGACCCAAAAGTGATGTGTTGAGGTTTTTATTTGCTGGATATGAGTATATATTGGTAAGATAGTCATAGATGTCCCAAATATCACATTGAGTTGTGGTTTCCCTATTTTGGTTGTCCTTTTTGGTTATTGGATTCCTTCCTAGGATTTTTATTAGCTATATTCACATTTTATTCCTACCATTATCAATCCTTTGGTTATGGAATATATTTATTTTGTTTCACTTATTCTATTCATTTCTATTATATATAAATATACATTTCTTGTATCTTCTTTTAGGTTGGGAGAATTTTTTCCCTCTTATTGTGATTTTTTCCTAGTGTTAATCTGTATCCTAGGGGGTTTTATAATTTCATTCAGGAATGTAGCGATTTGGTTTAGGTTTTATTTTTCGAGTGCTTCCCAAGAAAATTCATTTCATTAATAGTAATATGATATATAATTATGAACATATTAATCATACCATCAAGGCATCATCCAAGAAATCATATCCATACTATAAAGGCCTTGTGATATGATATCAAACAAAACCTGGCATACATACTAAATACCACAAACTATGAGTCCTACAGATGCATTGAGAAGCTATATAATTTTGATCCCCACCCATCACATAATAAGTACCAAGAATAAATTAGGTGAATGATTTTTACTAATATTACATATCATACTGCTCCAAATGGAACCACTTACACACACATATCTTTATAATAAATTATTTCCTATATATAATTATTGTGTATAGAAGTTATAATTATTTCCATATTCTATAGAGTTATATGGATATCTAGGTGAATATATTTCAATATTTTTAGAATTATAGGATATTCAAAATTTAGGGAATGTATCATTGATAATGGTATAGGATGGTGGAATACATTTATTATACATAACTGTTAATAGAAATCAATCAATTCATTCAATGGTTGAAGACTAAATTAATAATATAAAAAAAACCTCTTGGAAAAAATATAATGTCTTATGTGGGTGGTAATGGTTTTATATTATTGACATTAAAATAATGGTTTTCTAATAATAAAATAAATATCAATGAAAATTGAATTGTAATGGAAATTAATGGAATTATTAAATACAAATAAAGATAATGGAATAAAAAAATTACCTTTATATGTCCCTTAATCAAGAATAATAATAGAAACCTCATATCCTCTGTGTTTTAGATCTCAAAAAATTGTACATAAGGGATTATGAATCCGTAACTACGTATGTGTATTGAGAAAAACTCTTCTGACTAACTTCAATAGAGAAATAGAGAATGATTTTGCAACCCTTATCTAACTAAGTCTCTTTAAAAAGATTCTTGATAGAAAAAATGAAATAAATACCATGATTAGTGGTTTTAAAGTGGAGTGGAATGTGAGGGTGTGTAGGTATTTATATCAAATGTGGTGGATTTTTTCTAATTTCTAAACATAGTCCACGAAACTTAGGTTATGAAAAAATTGAAAACCAATTGACATACCACAGTTTTAAACCTTTGTATATGAAATTTAAGGATTAGTTATTGATTTTTAAAGTATTAAGAAGAAAATTCCCTTAAATTAAATTATTTGACACATGTAAAAGATTTTAACATTTAAATAATTGTGTTTATAATATTAAAAAACACATCAGGATTTGGAAACATCTTTATAGGTATGAAAAATTAATTTTATTTTTATTTTTTAGCTTTTTAATAAAAAAAATATTTTAGGTCTAGTATTATTTTATATTATTTATTAATTAATTTTCATATAATAATGAATTCATAATTCCTACTATATACAAATACCATATTTTAATATTTACCTAAAAATTTAGCTATCTCAAAAAATTATGAAAATTTAATCATTCGCTAATTTTAACCTGATAATTCTATATATTAATTATTTTATATATAAATAATTATTTATTTATGAGATATTTAATTATTAAATAAAAATATTGTGTACTTCCAAACCATTCATTTAACATAAAAAATTTAAAAATACTATATAAGACATATGTATATAGGTACATTACTATTAATTAATTAATATAAATTATTTATAATTATTAATTATATTATTACTAAATGATTTTATGTGTTTTATTAGACACATTTATGTATAACAATTACATTACTGTTATAATAGTTATATTGGGAAGTTACTGTTCTAATAGTCTGATTCCTAATGGTCATATTTTAACTATCACATTAACCATTTGGTGATCATATTATCCTTATATATACAATTCTTAGTGATAAATAGAATCTATCATATAATTATAAAATTTTCAATACCATTTATATTCCATTTTTTATTATTTTAATTATAATAGCATTGTATCTTATATATCTGTATTTCTTTTCAGAGTATGATCCTCTATATTTCATGATTATGATGGTTCCCTATACGGTTTTGTGTTATATATCAATAGTTATAGCTTCTATTATTAATTTTATTTATAGTTTGGTGTTTTTATTCTTTGGGATATACTATTAAGATGAAATAATACAATGTTTATTGTGAAATGGTTATTTTTATGAAGTGTTTATTCACCATAGTAGAATCTCATTTATTATTAAAATGAGAAGTTGAATTTGTGGTTTTAATATTAGAATATTTATGAATGTTTTCTAATGAATAGAATAAATAAATTGTACAAAATATGAGTATAGTCATGTGTTGAAAATTTGGTTGTTCTATAAATTCAGGTAACATGTTATGATTGATACTGTGATTTAGTATATATACTTATTTATCTTAAATTGATATTTTTAGTGTAAATTTTCATAATGTTTATAACGTTATTGATAAAATGGTTTAAAGGGATGTTGAATTATTTTTTAGTGGTTTGTTTTGAAGGAATCCTACTTGAATTTCTGATTAAATAGTTTGGAGGGATTCTCTATTCCCAATACATGTGTGGTTTTCATAGTAGTACCACTATTTAATTCCTATTTTCATAGTTATATAGTTCTTAATTTTAATCTTTGTAGACATAGTTTTCATAGGTAATTGTTCTTATGGTCATCGATATACCATCATTAATATCATGGATAATGTGAAAATTATTTTATTATGGGGTTGATTTGATTACACAGTTGTAATGATGTGGATACGATGATGTGGATGTGGGAATGAAAAACAAGTTTTTTTGTTGAATTGAAGGATTTTATTGATTATTTTTGTTCTTAAATTGAATAAATTTAACCATTTAATTCACTAATCATTTAATATTTATATTCAACTAACACATGATAGTTTATAGGATGAAATATATGGGTATGCCTTAAGACTAACTGTGCAATTACTAACAATTTTTCATAATTACAAGATCAAGTTGATGGTAGTGTTGGGTAACATTTTCATAGAAATGAGGATATATCTCTTGGTTTTGAGAGAGTCAAGTTTTTATTTTTTTTCCTTTTTATTTTTTGGTTTAGTTATTATTTTTGTGTTTATGTCTCCATACATGTGTTAAATTATTGTTGTTGGAGAAGATATATCATTTTATTATGGATGTGGTTTTTGGTTTTATATAAATAAGGCATGTGCCTCCTGTATTTATGAAATTAATAACCTTGGGGTTAGTCATCACCTTGTGTCCTTTTAGCGGCAATGTTCAAGTCCCACTATCAGTCTCATTTTTAGCTCAACATGATTCAGAGAGGGATCATGATGTGATAGTAGAAATTTACAAATAAGTTATTCTTATTATGTTTTTTTGTTTCATATTTTATTTGACCTAGGTGATTTTATATAAATTATTTTTATAAATGTAAACATTAGATATAATCACTATACTTATAATAAATACACAACAAATAAAAAATATTAAAGAGTATTACTTTTATTACTATATATGTGACAAAATAAATTTTGAACAAATAGAAATTAATAAAAGTTATCTAATGTTTTAATAACCAATATTAAATCTATAAAAAATATATTGTTAAATATATTGTGAAATTATTCTGATATTAATGTAATTTTTTTAAAATAATCTATTATGATAAATTGTATTATTTAAATTATCATTATTATTATATTATGATAATGATAGTAGAATGCATGAAGTAATGTTTTATCTATCACTTTAAAAATATGATTTTTTATAAGTAAAAAAACCAATTTTTATAAGTATAAAATTTATTCTTCTATCTAATATGTTTTAAGTTGTAAATATGAATTTTAAAAATCAAATAACTAAATTTATATTTGAAATTTACAAATAGGATCGAGACCACTAAGAGTGGGTGGGGGGGCGGGTGGGATGGGGTGAATAATTCGAAGATTTTTTCATTTTATAGGAAATTTTATTAAATTATTTAGTAAACTTTCTTATCATATGAAACTTTTAAGAGTTATGATACAATCCAATATAAAATATCAACGTTAAATTTTTTATGAAAAAAATTAAAGATAAAGAAGAACATAAAATTTATAAGGGTTGGTACAATGACATACTCCACTCCCTATTATATATTCCCACCAACATGGATTCATTTAATATAATTATTTATAGAATAAAAAGGTGAAAACATATATTTATAACCTAGTAGAATCTTTTACACTATTGTTGGTTATACCCCACAACTATCCTTTTTTGTATCCACATTCCGATAGGTCATTATAAATCCTAGAAAACCAACCTCTTTAGTAACCTATATGTACCCCAGATAAAGTTTTACTTTCCATATTATTTTCAAATCCACATCACAACATTCATTACATACTCCAAAAGTAAGGTGAATAAAACTTTATATATATACCATCTTCAAGAAGTTCCATAATTATATGAAGAAATTTATGGTACTCAAACTACTTCCAGAATCTCTATCAAAATATCTTATTCAACAACAGTCAGTCTGATTAGACATCATCCAATAACCTCTATCCTATGATCTCCATCTGATTCAACTACATCAGATTTTTCTTCTTCACTTCATACTTCACTTGAGTAGAAACTCAATCAATAACTCACCACTTCTTCATTTGATAGAACTTCATCTTATGGGACTTCTTTCTGATTGATCTCATCCTAGTAGATCACACTCTTGTGAATCTCACTCTGATGGTGATTAATCCTATGGAACTCACATCAATGGACTCATTATTATGGAACATAATCCAATGTACTTGCTCTGATTGGATAACAAACCGATGGATCTTCTTCAGCTTCAACCTAAAACAAAAGTCGGGTTGGAATCTCAATTCCTATCCCAAAATTGTAAGAGCATCTAATTTGAGCACACACGAATAGTTTCATTTAAAAATGTACTATGAACTTTTATTTATATGTATCATAGAATAGTAAAGGTGGTAAAAAGAATTCACATTATTTCTAAAAAAATCCCCATATCTATGAATTTCATATTGATTTGAGCTTCATTATTGAATTCTTCATATCTTCCCATTACATCTAGGAGCTTCTTGAATCATCCTGAAACTTCTTAAAAAATTTATCTTCTTAAAATATTTAAATAATTCACCATTTAGATTATCTATTTATTATCTTTGTGTTGTAACTATGATTGATGTTTTTTCCTCAGTCTCAGTCTGATGTAATTTTATACACAGAGTGGATACATAGAAAATTATTATGAAAAGATCTTATGATGGATCTGTACTCCTTGAAATTGAAATCTATATCTCTTTTATCATAACCCAACTAAAAATAATAATCAAAACGTTTTCTCTAAACCTACAAAAGAATAAATACAATCAAATTATTTGTCTTATTTATAATTTGATTCAATTTAAAATTGTTTACTACATTTATGAATAATGTATTTTTAACTTATAAAGAGTTTTTTCATGTTCATACACTCCAGATAAACTCAAATATTTCTTCACATTTTCAATGGATCCCTCATTACTATTGAACGTTTCATATATCTACTCAGACCGATTGAATGATTCTGCTGATCAAAAGATAAACCCCACCTATTTCTGTTGTTCTAGTAATATGAATCAGTCTCAACAACTCTGGTCCATATAATGTTCAACACCCAATGATTTATTGGTGTCAGGAACCATCTGATAGATTGGTTCATGATTCATATCTGATGGATTGAGGTGAATGGAATACCGATGGACCGATATCAATTTTTAATATGAGGAATTAGTGTAAGGGCATATCCAATGACACATGAATCAACTGAAAACAACAAAACTACTCAATTATTCCTCTCATAGAACTCTATATCTGATGCCTTAAAAATACCAACATTTTCTAACACGACTCATTGTCAGAAGTCATTATTATGGATCTGTGGCATACCATGTTCAATGGAACTGCGATTACAATGACTTATTTTACATCATATTCTCTACACATGGTGATTGATATAATTTATTTGTTCATCTCATGAATCATACCCTCTTAAAGATCAACAGATAAGTCACACCGATGTATCAGTTTGATCATGAAATTTTCAAATTCATAGACTTTTATTCAGTAAGATCAACATATGATCATTTTGTATTTTTAAAAGAGAATAAATCTAATGGTTTCGTTCCTATAATCATCTAATGATATATTTTTTATGGTTTATTGGTTTAAGTGAAAACCATCATATTCATCTTATCACATTTTACACACTCTTAAACATCTTTTTCAATTGGCTCCATTCTTCAAAATCATTTATCAGGAAAATTGTCCTGATTTATGAGATGTAAAAGATTAGATAAGAATCATCAAATTTTATTTGGAAGTATTATATCTCCCAAAATATTCTGTGAAATTTTAATATCTTTCAATCATGTCTCAATCCATCATTAAACATCTTCTAATTTTATATCAAATTCCCAATCTAATGGATCCTATCCAATGACTCACACATATGGTCTGAGTTCAATGGATCAATTCCAATGGTGTGTCAAATTGTAATACATTTCCAAAAAAAATTCTTATCCGTATTTTTCAACAATCTATCACAAACAACTTTTGACTTATAAATTACATCTTTATTCATTTTGATCTGTTGAAAAAAAATTACAACCTAAACAAATCTTGGTCCCAAGAAACTGATTTTTATGTTTTCATTTTAATTTTTAAATTTTTATGTTTACTTTCTTAACATATTTCATTTATCGAACTGTTCTAATATCATATAATGTGTTTTATGATCATATTTAATTATTTCTGAATAAGATATAATTGGTTATGGAAAAATCTATTCCAGTAATTTTTATTTGACTTAGAGAGTTGGTTTTCTTTAGGGACCACTAATTTATGATATGATAACCAAGAAAACCTAGGTGGCTAGGTGGTGGTGAATTAAGGTGACAACAAAATTAAACATTTCTTTTAACTTCCACCTATTACCCTATATTTTTATTCTATTTTTAGGGATGAAATATTGATCTATCTATCTCTCAATGCGTCTATATAAAATATAAGGAGGATAAACATGGTAGAGTATACAATGGAATAATAATTTAGTTGGCTCACATGTACAGGGTTGATTTTAAGGACTATACAAATAGAGATGTTTAAGTGTACCAAACATCCAAAAATAACAAATTTTATTTTTGGATCAAATAATTTATGCAATGTCACTACTCAAAAAGAATCATTTCATTTACAAGATTTTCAGGTATAAAAAAATTCCTCATAAGGATAACATTATATTCCTCCTTTTACATGAATTACATTATGGAGGGTATGAATCCATTTATATATGTATCGGTCTCACTATGATAAACATAATAAAACTGATATGATTTTATTAAAAAAAATTTAATATGATGTGTTGATTTCATCAATGTGCTACCTCCTTCTTCACTTATTAGATAAAAAACTCACTCTCAAGGGAGTTGAAATAATTCCCACCAATAATCCATAACATTAGTGAATAATTACTCTAACTACCATTATACAAGACCAATTACTTATTATGATAATTTTATTCATTATGTTTGATCTTATTTTCCCTTCTTTACATCATGATCTTCTATGGATAAGCCTATCTAAATGAACTGAATTTTCGAATACCATTTTATTTATTAATATACTTCATTATTATAGGATCATAGTCCATATAGATTTTATATTCAATATATTGTCCCAAAGTCAAAGGATAATATCTTTCCAAGTCACCATTCTTTGTGTTATCACCATAATGATGCAAAAATTCCACAAGAAAATTACTCCTTTAATAGTCAACCTTATTCTAGTCATATATATCTTCTTTCCTAAAATATATCCATCATTAATATCTCAAAAAATTTCATATAAAATATTCCATCATGACTAGATCTATAATATTCTATATAAATCATAGATATATAAAAATTATCTCTTTTTAGTCAAACATTAATTCCATGCCAATTAATCTTCATAACCTTCTATTGTTATCCAAATAAATCATGTAAGACATTATATTTATATAATCAGAAAAAATTATCTTCCATTTCCATTTTAACCAAGATAATGTTTTTTAATGTTTAAAATCTATTAAATATCCCCAATCATTGATATGAATTCGGTTTAAAATATCTCTATGATTTTTTCAATAATATCTCATTGATTTTCACTAAAATAAAACATTATTGTATTACCCAAAAATAATTCATAAAATCCTTCCAAATTTATAGATTTAAACCTACCATAAAGATATAATTTTTTTTTATTTGTAACAATTTCATCAGATCTTCAATTTTTTGATTCCTTATAAACCATGGCTTAAGGCGGTAATAAATGACATGGTTTCATGGTTGTAAATTTTACTTCAAAAACCTTCTCAAAATATATTTTTTATCTTTAAAATATATGTATTTCTATATCTTTACCTCTATATATCAATTCACTTAGTTAAGGTTTACCATAAACCATCATGTGATCTTATTATAATAAATCCTTATATCTTCCATTTAATTTTCTAGTAAAATGGATTATTCAATGATTTGATCCATGAAAAAAGTTATTGTTTCTCCAGAAAAATATCCCGAAACATTACTATAATATCATTACTATTTAATCCAATCATATAATTCCTTAATAATTAATTTTTAACATGAAAAAATCCATGATTTTTTTCCCCCTAAGGTATTCCATTTTTGAATTAACCAAAAGATCCATATGTATTATTATAATGTAGTTTGATATAATAATTCCCAATAATAACCCAAGATAAAATGATCAATACTAAACTTAAAACCATGAACTCATCCCTACTTTTTCTTTAATATTATAATAACTCTTACTAAATTTGGTCATTATTTTGTGTCTAGGGATAAAATCAATATAGATTTTCAAAATAAACTGAAAACCATGGTGGAGGTTTCCAAACTATTATGTGGTTTAGAAATCCATGGAAAGGTTTCTAATTATGACATCTTGTTCCTCCAAACTCCTTATATAAACCCTTATTCCTCAATCATGACCCATAAAATGTCTGTAATTGTGAAATTGATTGATAATATTTAATATAATTCACTCAAGTCCTCCATCAAACTTCTCCAATCACTGTTATACTTCACCCAATTCCTTCCTCTACCTCTCTCTTCCAAGCAATAAATATTCCTTTACCTTATGATCTTTTCACATGATTTTCGAACTTCTTATGACTTCGCTATAAATTATAAATCTCAATATTCTCTATTTATCTTCTAATGATATATTACCATGACATGACCTTTTTACGTACACAAATCCAAAACAAATCAAGCCTTCATCTCAAATATTATCCTCCATTATATTTTTTTGTCAAAACAATGAAGTAAATAATCTTTGAAACAATACTCTATATACATATTGACATTGATTCCTATAAATAATTATATATTCGAATGAATATATTTTTACCAAACACTATCCATTTGACACTAAATATAAAGGATATTTTCATTAGATTTTTTTACCAATTATCCATTTCCATATGTGAATTGGTAAACCTCTCCCATTGACATATAACTACAAGGTCATCTTTTAACTATATGTCTGAGACAGAATTATGTGTTTCAAAAGGAATTGTTACTACTCACATTAAAAATTCATGAATTATCCATTCAACTCAACAACCTAAAATATCTAAAATTATTATACATTTGAACTTAAAAATTTGTAAAGTGTTTTAAATAAATACATTGAGCCTACATGAGTCAAATTTATGTGAAAGAAAATATAATAAGTAAAAAACCTCATTGAGTTCCATTACACTCAATTATTTCCATACGTTCATGTAACTTCTGTGTCTACTTACCTCATAAATCTACCGATAATCTCAAATGAACTTCCATAAAACCATTAGTGAATAAATATGGAACAAAAAAAATGTATAACTCATAGCACTTGTTTAAATAAAATTATTCTTTTCCTATAACATGTCTCTAATAATTCTAAAAAAAGTGAGTTTTAAATAAATATACCCCTCATCTTTAGAATGAAACACTAGATTTATAATGAAATGATTAATAATATTTTCTATCTTTCACTATCAATGAAAATAGCTGCTACTATTTTTTGTTCTAGATCAAATAATTCATGAATTATTCAATTATTGTTATTATTAATCCATCATAATTAATATAACCTATTTCCTCTTCATGTTTTTACTCCCCTTCTATATTCCTATTTTGAAATAAATTATATCAATGTTTATTACTATTTTTTGAAAAATCAAACTCTTCTCAACAGGATCAAACTTTTTACATGATTTTTTTGTTTTTTACTTGATCCCTCTTGATCATCTTGATTCATCAAGTCTTATATTATTAACCCATAACATAATTTTTTCTTACCATGGATTATACAAGTCCATTAAATATTAATAAACTCAAAAAAAATTTATAATAAAATAAATTCCATTAATAGGAACTTCTCAATCATCCTAATTTTGAGAGACTTGGTTTGTCTCAGTAAAACAAACCCTTTTTACCAAATTCCTTATATTTCTCTTAATTGTTCTTATTTTTTAATACAAATTATGAAAATATTATTCTATATAACTAAATTTTAATTCACTGTCTTTTCATTCTTTATATAAAACCCCAATATGACAGAAATCTCACTAATGTATGTTGTCTCCTATGATGTTTCTTTATTTCATCCTGTTATATTATCACTTATCCAACATTGGGTTATTTCAACCATTTATCTATTTTTACGCATGATATAATTTATGAATTAACCTATACATTTTTTGTGATTCTCCTCTTCAAAATCAATTAGAAGTACCTCAGAATTTATTATATTTGGAAAACCATTATTTAAGAATCTGTCTTACCTTTCCTCAACATAGACGAATTTATTATTTATGCTTTCTATTTGATTAATTTATTTTCTAAATGGATACCATGAGTAAGAATCCATTGGTTCTTAGTGCATAAACCCTTGAATTTATTCATTACTTTTCTATAATACAAGAACTCTATTTATCACCTTAATATATTTTTCATTATTTATGAATTTTTCATATTTGATATGATAATCATATGTCTATTCATAGTACATAATTCCCTAACTTGAATCAATGAGTATGATTTTGAGTTCCACATGACATAATGAAAACCTTTCCATATATAATAGGTTTCTAACTAGTAGTGGGGGTCATAGTTCCATCAGTTGAGGGACTATACCCTTAGTATCAATAAAGGATAGACTAAATAATTAAATTTATGAACAAATACACAATGTTGAAGAAAATATAATGGTGTGCATGTCATGTCATGAAGAAAATTTTAACCAATGAACCCTAACATTTCAAGTGAAACTAGAGTATGACTAAGACAAATAAGAACAAATACTATAAAACATCACTCTCGAGTTTATCTTGATACGACATCCAAACACCATTATTTGTCTCTTATCTCCCTGCCATTTGGGTATTTCCCATTCATATTTCCCAGATCTTGAAGTTTTCATTTTCATTGAGACTGATATGAATGGTTTTTGTATAACCAAGTATGAATCCCATGATTATTACTTAAAATGAGGGTACATTCATTAGAGTGTATTTCATGGTAATGGATAAACATGAAATAAACAAAATTCAATCATGTACTGAGTGGTTGTGCACTAATCAAGAAACCAAAAAACACTGAGTGTACTTGATTTTGATTTATGTTAGATATGTAGCCATAATAAAAGTTATAAACTAGAGTTGAAAACAAGGTAACCACAAGTATCCCATAACCAAAATAAGGAAATTAGTCTCAGGTTAGAAAAAAGGATATATAGTCTTGTCTACTTCATGAGTAAGGCCACAAGGTAATCACATTCTATAACTATATTGGGTTAGGGAAAAAGGAAACATTATCTCAATACCATGTCTAATGTCATATCTCTAAGGACTATCATGCCACACATTCACCTCTTAGGTTAGATTACATATGACCATAATATCCTTATGATTGTACATAAGAACATTATACCTCATCTCCTAACTCGATCCTGTCATTATGTCACATGAAACATATGAAATATACTCCCTGTGTAGGGCCACCGATCCATGCCAATTCCACCCATAGCTTGATAAAATGCATTGAATAATAACATAGAATATAATAAAAAAATCACATAGAATCAATGTCATAAAAAATAGAGGTACAATAAGAATATCCATCATGAGTATTAGTATCCATAAACACTCACATGTTATCGTACTCAAACATGGCCTCATGGTCTAAGAATGTACACACACATGCGATCGAACATCAAACATGTTTTTATAAGAAACATACACACATATGTGATCAAACTTAATCATGGTCTAAATAATATAATCACACAACCTCATATCATGTTAAGAATCAAATACATGTCCTCTACATGGTAAGAAAACTCCCAACTCAATATTTTTGACATAAACATCAATGTTTTTTGGGAGTGTTGTCACCAGAACCATATTCTCACACCAACTAGAACAAGCTCATAGGCTAAGAACTCATATAACCAATTATTATCAAACTTGACATGGTTCTAGAAGGAATATTAATAAAGATAAAACCCAAGGGTTAAAATAAAAACATTCCCAATGTTCAACACCATCAATAGAGGAATTTGAGTCTTGTTAAAAAAAATAAAACACTTCCCCTAGAACAGTGACGAGAGAATAAGGATATTGGGTTTTCATGAATCTAGGTCAAAAATAATAGACCCAAAATAATAGGTTTAAATATTTATGAAACATTGAGTAAGGTGGGTTGAGAGAATCAAAACTATCTATGTAAATTACTCAATGGATAAAGGGTTTCAATTTTCCTTCAAGAAACATTTTGGAATTCATACATATCCAAGGGAATCAACAATAGGATGGATGAATCCATTAATAATGGAAGAAAATTTTTTAAAATCATTTTAAGAACCCACATTTAATATAAACTTGTTTCCTTTTTAAAAGGTCATGATTTGAGAAAAAGGCTGGTTTTTTTTCCATTTAAAAACCATCCCGACCATTTCCATAACCTCTACCATAGCCTGGACATGGACATGGTGTTCTTGGATATTAAGAGAAAAATGTCTTCCCCTTTGACATGTAATGTCATATCATGCTGATTTCTCTCACAATAGCCCCGCCATGGTTGTGTGGTTTCCTAGAAATGGAACACATGAATCACTCCAAAACACTATGTCTAGGCCATTCTGGTTTCACTTTTTGATCATTTTACTTTGAAACACTTAGTTTCCACCACATCTATCACCATGGCCATGGTGTTTCTTATTCAGGACCAAAAATTTATAATTTTTTTATGTTTCTAAAAGTTACTCACAACCCACTAAGACTCAGCATAACATGGTTCAACTAGGATACTCTTAAGGAAAGTAAGGAGAAAGGGAAATTAAAATCCTTGAACAAAAATATGAGGCTTTAAAGTCTCCTCTTCTAAGAGATTCTTATCCTTTAAGAGAATCTCTAACTTTTATGCCCAAAAAAATTAGTCTATTGGTCTTTAACATCAAACTCCCACGACAATGTTTCCTCCAAGATTCATTAATGATTCCATAAGATATGAACAAGTGAAACATTATTCCCCTACAAAGTATTTCCACTATAGTTCACAATTTAACCCATTTTCTCTTCAAAAGATACCTCTAGTTCCAAATCTAGGTCCTTAGAGTCAATCACAAGTCCAAGATCAAGCATATACATCTGAATTTAGGAAACATAGAACACATAATAAAAGACTTGATAATGTAGAGGAATTTCCGATCAGTAATTCAATTCTTGTATACATTCAATGATCTCTAACATTACCCCAAACTAGGATTCCAACTTCTTGTTCTTCCAAAAATTATGATTCCCTAATCTTGGTGATACCAACAAGAGCACATAGTCACCAGTAAAGTCTTAATGTTTTCTATCCCAATGAACATATGATCACTACTTGATATACGTGGTAACCAACTACTTCTTGATTATTCTCACTCTATTATAGTGGTCCTACCCTATAATATTCCCAACAACTACTTCCTCACATGCCTCATGACAACATAATAGTGAATTAAATTTACTTATATAGAGACCCTCAAAGGGGTTCTATCTGAACTGAATGCTGTAAACTATTAATGTAAAAAACATTTACCATATCTTGGTATTGATCCCACACTCCATTAATGTCTTGGAGGAAATAGTTAATTATATCCTTAGGGAGCTGAATCTTCCTCCTTGACTATCCATCAGTCTATAGATGATACAACATACTCATCTTTAACTTAGTCCCTAAATCCTTTTATAAGAATTTACAAAACCATGATGTGAAACACATGCCACAATTTGATATAATAACATAATTCACTCCATGAATCTATAAAATATCCCAAAAATATATCTTTATTAACTAATCAATAAACTGGGTCTCTCAAATCAATAATAATGGAGCGAAATTAATAAACTGATCGACTATCACATAAATGATTTCATGATTCCTTGAGAACATTGGATACCATATTAGAAATACATCATGAAATCATCATATTTCTATATTATAATTGGATTTGTATGATGAAAATCACCAATACTATAAGGATCTGTAACACCCCATGCTTCCACGGTTAGCTTCTCCTTGAATAATACAATAGCTTGTGGTGTACGCAACTTCGAGATTCTAACACACCGAAACCAATCAAACTAGATGTTATGAATAGTAATACCCAAATTTTAAAATTTTATAAATTTTATCTTTTAAAATGGACATCATTTTTGGATTCTTAATATCAAAATTATAATAGGGTGAATTTTTTGTACTTTTCTGAAAACATTCAATTTTTGACGAATAGTGAAAAATAATAATGTTTAATTAAAAAGAACTTTATAAATAGAAATAATTTATAGTGTTAAATTATACCTTTGAATGGGTTTTAAGTGTCATTAGATTATATTTTTATCATTTAATATAATTTAGGTCATTGGATATAATATCACGATTAAACTGGACATAAACAAGTGTCAATATTTTGATAGTTATTAATTCATAAAAACCCGCTTTTTGTTTTGTCAACAGGAACTAATTTTAAATTAATTTCTGAAATTATGTGTTTTGAATTTTAAAAAATGGATTCCATATTTGGAATCAGGAGGTCCAAATGGTTTAAATAGGTACCTTTTTTAGAGATTATGAATAATTACTTCTGTAAATATTTTATTTACCATGGTTAAAGGGTAAATTCGGTAAATAAGGGTAAAAAAATATTATTATAATACTATTAAATTACCCAAACATGTGTCCTAACTCTATTGAAAGATACATGTCCGACCATGGGCATCCTGGGGATGATTTTGGGACCCCATGGAGCCACTTGTAAGTGATAATGACACTTTATATTAATTAAGTTAAACTAAATACGAAAATGGAATTAGCATATATCTTTTAGTAAAAAATTTTTAATATTGGGTTATATATGTTATATATTAGACTATAAATATTCATTATAAATATAAAATAATTTCCAACATAATAGAATTTTATTTATAATTTTCATATATTGAATATTTATATTTATTAATGACACAATGATGATACAATATTTTTTTTAATAATGAACGAATCAAATAAATTGTATTATAGATGTTAAAATAAATATAATTTGAAAGTTTTGATTCCATAAAAGAATTTTCTAGGTTTATGTGACATTTTATAGTTAATTAAATGAATTTTTTCGAAGTAATAATGCTTTTATAAATTAAGAAAAAACAAAATACCAAATAGTTTCAAAATTGACATAAAAGAGGTTTTAAAACAAATATTATATTATTAATTGATTTTCTATTCATAAAAAATCTAATGATCGGAAACAATACTTATATAATAATGGTTTTATCATTAATGAACCACTTGGGGTTCTATTAAAAGTTTATAGTATGGTTATTAACCATATAATATAAAAATACAAAGAGACGTGGTAAATGTAAAACTATTTACCTAAGAGTTAAATATTAAAGATAAAGTTAAAATAGTGACCCAAACCTATCTAAAACCTATTTTATGAGTGGTTTTTGACCAATACCAACCATAAATTTAAATAATTAATATTTTATCCATTATAAAAAGAAAATTATTTTATTATAAAAGAATTTTTTTAGCTTTTCCTAAGGTTATCCTCACCCATCTTATAAAAGGGAACTTCCCCTTCTCTCTAATTCACACCATCAAAGCCATTTCTCTCGGCCAAACTCTGCCGAAAAACCCTATAAACTATTTTACCTTTATACTAGAGGCCTTCCTTTAGTCATAATGCCAACCTAAAGATCCCTTTTGAACAAATCAAAAGGAAGAACACGAAGAAGAGGTAAATATTTCACCACCTCTTTCAAGTTCCTTTCTTCTTCCACTTCCTCTTTCTTTGTTGTTTCCATAATAAAATACTAAATCTAGTATATTATATATATATTTTGATGTTATTATAAAAATGGTACAACCATATTTATTATTCTATCCATCCTTTGAATGACATGTCACCATACATGCGTACGTACGGTTTACCGTCTCCACGTCATGGTGTAATTGTTATTCAATACATTATTATTTAGATGAGTATAATTATGATGTGTAATTGATGTAAATAATAAATATAAAATGATAATTATTCTTTATATATGATATACCATCCAATTATATATTATTTTAATATCAAAAGAAGGATATTGTCACTCGTGCGTACGTACGGATTACCGTCTCCATGAACGTGATGAGATTCATTCCCCATCGTAATCCATTCATGACTAATTTTCATTAGATGATTAAAAATAATGTTTAAAGATTTAATTTTATTATTAATATGAATAATATACATCATATCCATAACAAACATTACTTACATAACAAAATATATAAAGGAAAACAAATTAGTTAACACTCGAAACGACGATAATAAAAAGACATTATTTACAAAGGAATGCTAAAAGATAATATATGATATCATATTAATATATATGATTCTTTTATAATTTAATAACAATTATTTAACCATTATACTGGAGGTTAAACTACCATCGATGAAGGAAAATTACAAGGTAAGGGTTAATTTCACAATCTCTTTATTATCCATGGTTGTTTTTACGTAAGTATCTACTGGGACATCTTTATCATCCACATCCATGTTTTCCAAAATCTGTATTACAAAATATTTTTACTACTTACTATAAAATTTGTTAAATTCATTTATACCTTTATTTGACCTTATACATTTTGAAAGGAATCATTTTGTCATTTTCTAGACAAGGTACTTTATGTCGTTTTCAACAAAATTAAGGTAAGAATGTTTTTTTAACTTGTCCAGTGGGTGCAGCTATTTTCCACCATTATAACATTGTTGAAGTATCACATACAAGATTATATGAATTTTTTCAAAATAAATGTTTTCTTTTATAATTATATGACTTTTATATTATTTCAAAATATAAAGAGATATTTCTCTAAAAAAGGTTTTTATTTCGTCTATGTCAATATCCTTTGATGAATTTTAAGTTTATTTGAAGTTAATTTATTATGATACAAAAAATTACATATTTTATTGAAGATTTTTTGATATGTTTGACTGTGGATGTGTTATTTTTATATCATTCATGGTTTATGGATAAGGTATTTACATTTCGTATGCAAGTTTAAATATGAATGTTTATGTTATGTTTAAACCTTTTGATATGAGGAATGCATTGGACTTAGTAAGTGAAGGGGAGAGCCCACTCTATATCCTCAATGCATAGGTATATCTCATGAGACAAACTAGTGTTTTGGTACAAGGCCATGATAAAAATCATATTTGTAATCTTGGAATAAGGCCTTGACTTTGTGGTTATGAAATTTTGGCATAATGCATTCTATCATTATGAAAGCGGCTACTGATATTGCATGTGATTATTCGACTAGTAGAACATCCATGTGAATAATTAAATAATGTTATTTGATTTTATCTTTTCCATATTATGCTGAAGTTCATGTTTAAAAGGCTTTTGTTTTAGTCTTATATATTTCCTTAAATATTTAGGTTTATTTATGAATGTTTTTGTTATATTGTTATCCTTACTGAGCATATGAGCACACCCCTTTCTATGTTTTATTTCTCCTAGGATGCGAAGAAGAATATTATGACAGTCCTTATGTGATATTATATGGGATCTCAGTGTTTACTATGGAAACAATGTTGTTGTAATTTTCCATTTTATGATGTAATGTAAACCTTATGAATGTATCTTGTACTTCAAAGGCAGATAAACTAATCAGTCTTTCGAGACATGATCTTTTGTGATCATGCTAATGATACGTAATAATGCACTGACTCTGGAATTATGGGGTTGGGGCATTACAGTTTGTATCAGAGGAAGTTTAGTACAAACCTTGGAACTAGATTTATATAAACTCTGATTAGAGAACATATCCCTAAGATATACATTGGGCATTAGTATAGAATAAATTCCTAGAATTTCAGTATTGTAGATATTTTTTGAGTTTTACAAGAAATACATCTATGTATGGATATGAGTAGGTAGAGGCGGCTCTGGCACAGATGTAGCTAGGGGTGAAACCCGAAAACACCGATTTGAGCTAGACTCTAATGGGAACTAGTGAACAACAATGAGGCTTACTGCACTCTAGGTTACAACACTCCCGGGGGATATGATTAGGATAATTATCATTTTCATTACAAACCATTGTTAAGGGTTTATGAGTATATACTTCCTCATGGAAAGCATTTTTTTATGATTATGGATAATATCCATAAACTCTTCAGTTTTGTTAAGTTTTTTAAAAGTTTGGAATTATGTATTTTGATTCATAAACTAATATAGTTTATGCCATTGTTTAGAAATGGAGCATAGTGGAAGGAATGGAAACCATATCAATGTACACACTACATGTAGGGATTTCCCTCATTCTCAATATAATTATAGTGGAACTAGTGATACAACTGGTGGTGACCATCTTATCACCATACTGGCACAACTCACTCAGGTTATGAATAATAACCTTACCCGTATGGAGCACCCTGATCCAAAACGTGGAGTATCAATGTTAGATGGCTTCATGATGCAACAAAAACTAACATTCAATGGGACTACAAACCCATTAGTAGCTGAGAAATTGATAAATCCATTAGAGAAAATATTCTACACCTTGGGGAGTAGTGAAAGGGAAAAAGTTGTCTTGGAAATTTACCACCTCACTAGAGATGACGATCAATGGTGGTCATTGATTCAAAACATAGAGGAAGATGATTAAGTATAAAATATGTAATGGATGGAGATTAAAGATCTTTTTTTAGAAAAATACATTTTTCATGACCATCGAGCATATATGGAAAGGAAATTTCTGAGTCTGAGGCCAAAGGGGGATGAGAATGTCGAAAAGTATGAGGATAACTTTACATGGTCAGCGAGGCATGCTATAGATTATATAAATAACCCTAGAAGTAATCTTGATCATTTCTTTGATGGGTTAAAACCATTTTTCCATCGAGCATTAGTATCACAATCCTTCTCGTCATATGAATATATTGTGTCATGTTCTATCAAGATAGAAAAATAATTATCTATGTCTCATGACTTTAATTCACAACAAGAGAAGAAGAGATCTGCCGAACACTCCGGAAATGGAAATAAGGGGAAGAAGGGAAAAGTTTAATATCCATCCTATAGTAAATGATGAAAGAAACACCCTGGTATTTTCTTGAAGGAAATGTGAGTATATTAAAAGTGTGGTGAAAAAGGCCACCAAGCTCATGATTTCAAGGGGAAGAAAGAGGATGTCGATGTTGAATGCTACAATTGTAGAGAAAGGGGGCATTATGCATATGAATGTCCAAATTTACAAGGGAAATTTCCTTAGAAAAGGACAAGGGATCATGGAAAAGATTATGCTATCACTACTGTTGAGGTTGAAGCTCCGAAATACATGGTGGAAGTTAATTTAATGGTTTCCTCATGTTTAGAAAATTCATTATTGGATTCTAGATCATTTTATTGTTTCATATCTTCCCAGTTTTCCAAGAAAATTAGATATTTCCAATTTGATTTAACAGGGGATTTGTCAGTAAAAACACAAAAGGGAAGTATCACTGCAAAAAAGTTTGTGAATCAGTCCCCATTAGGGCATATAAAAGTTATTTATCTACTGATCTCATCATCATTCCCATGATTGAATTTGAGATAACTATCAGTATGTATTGGCTTTAGGACCATGATAAAAAAATTTATTTTAAGAAGGAGGTTATGATTTTTGATGACGATGAAAAAAAACATAACTTTAGAGAATAATCATCACCACCTAATACGTATCTAGACCCACACCCAGTAGCTCAACTAAATTCAATTATTGGGGAAGAAGAGAAGAAAATATCTATGGGTGAGGAATGTAATTTTAAAATAGAGGATGTACCTATTGTGAAAGAATATTTTGATTTGTTTCAAAAAGATTTACCTAGACATCCTCTAGAATCAGAAATTGAGTTTTCCATTGATTTAATTCCTGTATCCAGGCCCGTATCGAAGACCCCTTATAGAATGGCAACTATAGAAATAGTGGAACTAAAGAAACAACTAGAGGAATTGAGTAATAAGGGATTTATTCAACCTAGTGTTTCTATATGTGGATCCCCTATTCTTTTTGTTTAGAAGAAAGATGGATCTATGAGGTTGTGCATTGACTATAGGGAGATCAATGCTATAAAAATAAAGAATTAATATCCCCTACCTCACATTGATGATTTATTCGACCAAATTCATGGAGCTCAATAATATTCAAAGATTGAACTTCGATCTGGATATCATCAGTTGTGTGTGAATAAGGAAGACATTATGAAAACATCATTTTGAACTAGGTATAGGTATTATGATTTTACTGTAATGCCTCTTGGATTGACTAATGTAGCCTATATCTTCATGGATCTAATGAATATGGTTTTCAAGGAATATCTTTATGAATTTGTAGTGGTGTTTATTGATGATATCTAGGTATACTCCAAATTCTATGAAGATCATTAGAATCACTTTCACATTATCCTGATGACTCTTAAAAGAAATGAATTATATGGGAAGTTCAGCAAGTGTGAATTCGGGCTTCAAGAGATTTTTTTTCATGGCCATATTTTCTCTATGGATGGAATATATTTTGAACCTTCAAAGACCAAGGCAATCCATGAATGGCCAGCACCGACGGATATAACTGAGGTACGCAGTTATATTGGTTTAGCAAGTTTTTATCGGTATTTCACCCAGAATTTTGCCCAATTGGCTAACCCATTAACCAAGCTCGCAAGGGGTAAAATTTGTTTGGAAAAAATATTTTGAAGAATTTTTTGAAGAAATGAATAGAATATTAGTCAATGACCATATCTTGACTCTACCATATTGGAATGATGGGTTTGTTATTTATATAGATGCTTCAAATAAAGGACTTAGTTGTGTCCTTATGCCGAATGATAGGGTTATTGCCTATGTATCACGACAGCTAAAATTAATGAACAAAACTATCCCACTCGCGATCTTAAGTTAGCATCTGAAATAGTTTCCTTGAAGATATAGATACATTATCTCTATGGTGAAAAAATGTGAGATATATATAGATCACAAGAGTTTGAAGTATATTTTATCACAGAAAGCACTCAACATGAGGAGAAGGAGATCGCATGAACTACTCAAGGATTATAATTGTACTATACACTACCACCTGGGGAAGGAAAACAAAGTGGAATATGCTTTGAGTAGAAAGGTTCATGGAGTTTTGAAAAAGATGATAGCTGAAAAGGATCCAATAAACATGGATCTAGTAAATATGGATATGAGAATCACTATGGAAGGTGAAACATCAATACTTTTTCAAATTGTTTCCAAATCATCTTTACTATAAAGGATGAAGAGTTCTTAGACCGATGTTGAAGAGTTTCAAAAGAAGATTAAAGATGTGAATGATGGGAGATTTAGTGACTTTGTGTATGAAGATGGAGTTTTGAAATTTGGGAGGAGACATTGTGTTCCTGATATACCTGATTTGAAAAAGGAATTATCGGTTGATTCTCATAGTTCCAATTTCTCTATACTCCCTAGTAGCACTAAGATGTATAGAGATTTGTAAAAACATTTTTGGTGGGACAACATGAAGAGGGAGATTTCTGATTTTGTGTCAAGATATATGGTTTGTCTATAAGTGAATTCTGGAAGGCAATAGATGAGAGGAGTTATGAAAAATTTTCCCATACCTGAGTGGAAATGGGATGATATCACAATGGAATTTTTCATGGGGATACCAAATTCTCCTAGAAGGAACAATGCAATATGGGCCATTTTTTTATCGTTTTTCCAACTCAACACATTGTATTTCAATAATAGAATATTTACCACTTAAACGTCTAGTAAGACTATATATTAATGATGTTGTGAGACTTCATGGAGTACCTCTATCGATTGTTTCTGATCATGATCCCTGTTTTACATCAAGATTCTAAAAAAGTATTCAAAAAGCCCTGGATACTGAACTTCGTTTGAGCACTACCTACCACCCTCAAACTGATGGACAATCAGAATTGACTATTCCAACCTTAGACGAAATGTTGAGATCTTGCTCACATGACTTTCAAGGTATGTGGGATCAATATTTACCTCTTATAGAATTTTCTTATAACAATAGCTTCAATTCAAGTATTCAGATGGAACCGTATGAAGAGTTATACGGAAAAAGATGTCGCACACGAACCTGTTGGGATGATGTTGGGGAAAGAAAAATCATAGGCCCAGAACATGTGTAGGAAAAAATGGAAAACGTGAATGTAATCCAAACCCACATCAAAGTAGCTAAATGTAGGTAAAAGAGCTATGCTGAAAACCGAAGGACGGATTTGTAAATTCATGTAGGAAATCATGTTTTCATGAAGGTATCTCCATGGAAGGATGTTATATGTTTCGGTAAGAAGGGTAAATTGAGTCCCAGGTACATCGTACCTTTCTAAATTCTAAAACGAATTGAGGATGTTTCTTACCATTTGTAAATGTTGCCAAGTCTCTCCAAAGTTCATGATGTGTTCCACGTATCACTGTTGAGAAAATACATGTCTGACCCAATGCATGTACTCACCTATGAGGAATTAGAACTGGAACCCAATATATCTTGTTGAAAAGAGCCAATCAAGATTCTTGATAAAAGATAACAAGAGCAGAGAAACCGAACGACTCGCCTGGTAAATGTTCTATGGAGGAACCATAATATGGAAGAGGGAATGTGGGAACCCGAGGAACTTATGATGAAGAACCACCCGAGTCTTTTTATGTAGTAATATTCTATAAATTTCAAAGTTGAAATAATTTCAAGGATTTGAGAATGTAACACCCCAAGATTCCATGGAAGACTTCTCTTTGAATAATACAATAGTGCGTGTTGTAGAAAACTTCGAGATTCTAACACACCACGACCAATCAAACTAGCCGTTATGAATAGTAATACCCACTTTTTGAAATTTTATAAATTTTATCATTCAAAATGGACTTAATTTTTGGATTAGAAATATAGAAATTATCATAGGGTGAATTTTTGGTACATTATTGAAACCTATCAATTTTTTTATGAATAGTTAAAAATATTAAATATTAATTAAAACAAATTTTTTAATAAAAATAATTTATAGAGTTAAATTATATATTTTAATGGGTTTTAAGTATCAATTGATTATAATTTTATCATTTAATATCATTTGGGTCATTGGATGTAATCTCACGATTAAACTAGACATAAACAAGTGTCAATCTTTTGATAGTTATTATTTCATAAAAACACGCTTTTTGTTTTGTCAACGGGAATTAATTTTAAATTAATTTCTGCCACTTCTGTGTTTTGAATTTGGAAAAATATTTTCCATATTTGGAATCATTAGATATAAATTGTTTAAATAAGTAACTTTTATTTTTAGATATTTTGAATAATTATTTCGGTAAATATTTTATTTACCATGGTTAAAGGGTAAATCTGGTAAATAAGGGTAAACAAATAATATTATAATGATACTAAATTACACTACCACTTCTTCTAACCCTATTGTATGATACATTTCCGACCATGGGAATCCTTGTGTCGAATTTGGGACCCCATGGAGGCTCTTCTAAGTGATAATGACACTTTATATTAATTAAGTTAAAGTGAATACAAAAATGACATAAGCATATATCTTTTAGTTAAAAAAATTTTACATGGGGTTATGTATGTTATCTCTTCAACTATAAATATTTATTAGAAATTAAAAAAGATTTCCTACATAATCGTATCTTATTTATAATTTTTTGACATTGAATAATTAAATTTATTTATGACACAATGATGATGCATTATTGTTTTATTAATGATAGAATCAAATAAATTGTATTATAGATGTTAAAATAAATATGATTTTAATGTTTTGATTCCATACAAGAATTTTACTAGTTAATGTGACATGTTATAGTTGATTAAATGAGTTTTTTTCTATGTAATAATTCTGTTATAAATTTAGCAAAAATAAAATACCATGTAGTGTCAAAATTGAAAAAAAGAGTATTGAAAACAAATATTATATTATTAATTGATATTCTATTCCAAAAAATATAATGTTTCCCCAAAAGACTTATATAAGGATAGTTGTATCATTAATGAACCACTTGGGTTTCACTTGGAAGTTTATATTTTGTTTAACAACCCTATAATATAAAAATAGAAAGAGACATGGTAAATATCAAACTATTTAAGTAAGAGTTAAATCTAAAAGATAAATGTAATATAGTTACCCAAACCTATATAAAACCATTTTGAAAAGTTTTTTTCGACCCATCCCCACCTTATACATTAAATAATTCATTTTGGATCCATTAGTAATCGAAAATGATTTTATTATAAAATAATATTTCTAGCTTTTCCTATGGTGCCCCTCACACCTCTTATAAAAGGGAACTTCCCCTTCTCTATAATTCACACCTTCAAAGCCATTTGGCTCAGAAAACCTCTACCGAAATACCCTCTCAACTATCCTCCCTTCATCTTAGAGGCCTTCCTTTATTCAGAAAGCTATCCTATGGATTCATTTTGATCAAATCTAAAGGAAGAACCTGAAGAAGAGGTGAATATTTCATCACCTCTTTCAAGTACCATTCTTCTGCCATTTAATCTTTGTTTGTTGTTTCTAATCTAAAATAATAACTCCAGTATATTCTATATAATGTGATGTTATTATAAATATGGTAAAACCATATTCATTATTCTATCCATCCTTTGAATGACATGTCACCATACCAGCGTACATACGACTTACCGTCTCCACGTCGTGGTGTAATTGTTATTCAATACATTATTATTTTGATGGGTATAATAATGATGTGAAATTGATGTAAATAATAAATATAACATGATAATTATTATCTATATTTGATATAACATCCAATTATATATTATTTTAATATCAAAAGAATGATATTGTCGCTCGTGCGTAGTACGGATTAACGTCTCCACGAACACGATGAGATTAACTTCCCATCATAATCCATTCAAGAATATTATTAATTAGATGATTAAAAATAATATTTAAAGACTTAATATCATTCTGAAGATGAATAAGAGACATCCTATCCATAAAAAACATTACATACATAACAAAACATGTAATCAAAAATGAATCAGTTAACACCCAAAATGATGATAATACTAAGATATTATTAACAAATAAATGTAAAAAGATCATATATGATATCATATTATTGTATATAATTTTTTTATAATTTAATAAAAATTATTCCACCATTATATAGGAGGTTAACCAACCCTTGACCATGGAAAAGTACAATGTAAGGGTTACTTTCACAATTTCTTTATTATCCGAGGTTGTTTTTATGTAAGAATCTACAAGGACATCTTTATCACTCACATCCGTGTTTTCCTAAAAATGTATTCCAAAACATTTTTAATACTAACTATAGTATGGGTTAAAGTCATTTAAACCCTTATTTGACCTTATACATTTTGAAAAGAATCTTTCAACCATTTTCCAAACAAGGTACTTAATGACCTTTTCAATAAAATTAAGGTAAGCATGTTTTTTGACTTCTATGACGGGTGTGGCTATTTTCCGCCATTATAACAACATTGAATCTTCTCTTATGAGATTATATGAATATTTTCAAAATAAATGTTTTCTTTTATAATTATATTAATTTTAAATGATTTCAAAACAGAAAAAGATATTTTGCTAAAAAAGTTTTTGATTTTATCTATGTCAATATCCTTTGATGGATTTTAAGTGTATTTGGTGTTGATTTATTATGATACAAAATATCCATATTGTATAGAATGTTTTTTTATATGTTTTAATGTGGATGTGTTATTTTTATACCGTTCATGGTTTATGGATAAAGTATTGACATTTCGTATGCTAGTTTTAATATGAATGTTTATGTTATGTTTAAAACATTTCATATGAGGAATGAATTGGACTTAGTAAGTGACAGGTGGAGCCCACTATATCTTCTAGATGAATCAGTAGGTCTTATGAAACAAACGATTTTCTTGGCACAAGGCCTTGAAAAAAATATTATTTTTATTCTTGACACAAGGCCTTGACTATGTGGTTATGAAAGTATGGTATTCTGCATTCCATCATTATAAAAGTGGCTATTGATATTGCATGTGATTATTCAACTATTAGAATATCCATGTGAATAAGTAAGTGGAATTATTTGATTTTATCTTTTCCATATTATGCTGAAGTTCATGTTTAAACAACTTTTGTTTTAGTCTTATACATTGCCTTAAATGTATATTCTTATTTATGAATGTTTCCTCTATATTGTTATCCTTACTAAGCATCTGAGCTCACCCATTTCTATGTTCTTTTCCCGGGATGTGAAGAAGTATATTTTGACTGACTTGCAGGGATAGTATATGGGATCTCAGTATTGTATATGGAAACAATTTATTGTTGTTTTCCATTTTATGATGTAATGTAACCTTTATGAATGTATCTAGTACTTCCAAGGCTACTAAACTAATCAGTCATTCGAGACTTGATCTTTTGTGATAATGCCAATGATATGTAATAATGCACCGACTCTGGGCTTCAGGGGTCGGGGTGTTACATGACCAGTCTTTATCCTCTTCTAGGGAAGGCATCATGAAACTAAAATAGTAATGTACCTTTTCACGATAGGACATAAAATCTAACATCAGATGTCATGGTACATCTTTATAGACCCTAGATGCACTAAGAAATTCAAATAATAAGAGCCTCTCAAGCTCTCCTCCCCCACGGAAGCTTAAATTTCCACTCTCTTATGGATTTATATCCCATTTTCATCATTTAATAACCAACCCAAAAACAAATTGTCCCATGTAAAGCATTCTCGCATCACTATGAATTTAGTTTTTGAATCCTAGATTACTTTATCATGGTTAATCAAATATGATGTGATCACTAAATGTTTAATTCTTATAAAACAAAAATCATATGATGCATCCATAGTCCACTCATCCACTGATCTCATCAGATACCATTCTCCTTATGACGTCCTGTCTCCAAGATCATGTGCCTTTTTTGTTTCCATACTAAGAGTATATACAATAACACTACATTTCCCTTGAGAAGAGACCATCTAAAAGTTATATATATATATATATACTCCAACAAAAACCTATACTTCATGTTTATATATCATTAAGGGAAGATATATTAGTGGCTCTTTTATTCCATGAAAACAAAAAATGTATCCTCGATGAAATAATTTCTCCAACCCAACAAAACCCAGACTACACCTTACACCTCCAATAATGTTTCATATAGTTCCACTCATGGGGTCAAAAAAACATAATCTATTATTAAACACTTGATACCTATGAATTAGTATAAAATATAAAACAACTTTTTAGGAATCATATTAATATGAATTTATAATCCTTGATTTGGGAAATATTATAATTGGGTTTTTCATTCATATTTTCATCATCTTTAAAAAAGGATCTTCACAAAGATCTGTCCACTTGAACTTCACCTCTTTTTTATGCCTGATCATAGGTGTTGGAAAATGGGAAACGTCTTGGTTGAATAATCTATAGTACCCATGATATACAATAAAATCTCACAATCTCAAAAAAAATCTTTAGAAATTCTAAATAAATTATAAATTATATCGTTTATGAGTTCACACATATTCTCTCCTTAGACATCACATTCCCAAGGAACTACACATATTGATTCCAAAAGCAACACTTTGATAGTTTGACATAACCTGATGTACTCGAAGTGTACATAGTATAATCATTATGGTCATGGGATTCATATATTAGTATCAGTGTATGCAGGATATCATAAAAAAACACCACAAGGAAAGAGTCAAGATACAGATGAGAGATACTATTCTTGAGATCCATGAATATCATTGATGAAATTTTCAATACAATGGGAATTAATTGATACTCATATAGTCTATATATTCTCCAGAGCATCATATTAGAAATTTCTCTATCTTTTCCCTGAAGATAGTGGAAGCTTGACCACATGTCAATGTTAGTGAGTCACCGGGTTCTTTGCATGTTTTCAAACAACTCATTGATCCTAAAAAACGAGTATTAATTATTAAAAATATCCTGGTTTAGATCCCTATAGTCTATGAAAAACCAAGTACAACAATATTACTTATTTTCAAACAACACCAGACCACCCCAAATATATATGCTTTGTCTGATAAAGACTTCTAACTCTATTTCCTTGAGTTTAACCTTGAGTTACTTCAACTCATCTAGTACCATACGATATAGGTGAATCAATATAGGTTGTTAAACATTCATGTGTCAAATATAGAATTCAATTTTTCTATCATTAGTGAGTCCTGAAAATTCATCCAGATTGGCATCATGACATAGTTACATCACTGATAGAAAAATAGAAGCTATTATTAGATCTGCCTTAATTTCCATAGAATCCACCTACACTATAATACCTCCTTAATCATTCATATATAATCCCACTTCACCAACTCCAAAATCTCATTCATGAGACAAAACATCATTCTACCCCTTAGAAATTATAAAGGATACACATCTTCTATAGTAATCGATGTTCCCTCAGTAACTAGTGAGTCATTACATGTTATATATCACAACAAATATAGTTATTTTCATGCACATAAAGTCCCATGGGTGTCCATATCCATCAAATACTATGGGATATCTAGGTTATCTATGAAGATAATTCACTTTTTTTCCAAGAATGTGTCAAGAGATAATAACACTGAGTAAAACATGATCAATATGTGAAGCTCAACAAAACTTTTTGTTAATGGGAAACACTAGTATTAAAAAGAGTTGTAGAACGAGTAGATGCGATCTAGAAAATACCTTGAAATATCAGTAGTAAATCTCCAAAATTAGTTAGAACCTTTTCCATTTCATACACTTGGTCTACCCCAACTTCATGGCAATGTACATAATATACATGACTCACATGAGTCATTATCATTTGAGGGGTTTGAACCTATTACTAATGTACCTTACTAGTCCCATTTATTAATGCTTACATCTTACTAGATCCTCCATGAGACCTCAAATATTATGGATTATAGTATAAATTCTTCTAAATAACTATCTTTCAACACCATTGAAATTTAATTTGAGTCCTTGGAAATAATTTACAATAATAATCAATCTTTCCAGAGTTAAAACACCACAGATCATAATATCCAATAGAAGATGCTAAAAAACACTTTTATCATCTAACTATCTATCGCTTCCTCTATGTGAATCATTTTCCATCTTAATCCCACCACCCAAAGTAGTATTGGGAAGTCCACGAAGGGATAAAAAAATACACACAACTCAATACTCCTCAAGAACCTTCTTGATTTACCTAGACTTTCAAATAACCTCCATATAAGTCATCGGGCCATGGATCCTTCCCTGACACTAAAACCCCAATCACTAATCAACTTTGAACTTTGTATCCTTCTTTTACACATTGCATAATATGAGAAGACAAAATCAATGAAAATCCATGAAATTTAACCAGTAAGTATACATATTCATCAATCCATACTGAAGCTCCATGAACTCTTGAGCACTGTCCAAATTTAGAATACATGGAATGAACACCTGATGAAAAGGTCTGTAAATGTCATGGAAGTTATATCTTCATTTCTACTATCCTAAATAATAATGTCCCACCACCATCATAAAATGACCAAAAACATAAATTTTTCATTATTTACCTTTCAACACTCTGACATTTTCACCCGATGAAAGATCCCCCCTATAACCAATATCCAATCCTCAATATCCTAGGGGAATTCAGTTCGATGGAAGGATATAGGGTGCTATAGAATGTAGTATTGAGATCACATGACCATTTTATTAGAAACCCCATCACCTTGAAAAATAACTGTGTGAAAAAATCATGGATAATGTGGATCCTCTTCCAGAACAACAAAAGTAAGTGTATGAGAATTCTCCTACATGATGGGAGGTAGAATGAGAACATCCTAGACTAATCCTCTATGTGGTACCATAAGACACTATTGATCTGGAATTTTATGAAATTACTAAATTCACCAAGAACACCTATAACATCTTATTTTTATTAAAACCTATGTAGTTCATAGGCACAAAAAAGGATATTTATATAAAATCTAACCTTGTAGGATATAATTATCATGAAAAACTACTCATCATAGTACTTACCAAGGATTTATACTAGTTTTATATTATTTCACATTAGTCATAGTAGTATATATAAAATTAATCATCAAAACATGATCAAGTTCAAAAATAAATTTCTGCATTAATATATCAAGAAAACATGTGGCACAAATCATGTAATTTAATTATGAACTACATAAAGCACTCAAGAGGAATATATAAAACATGTGATCAAATGTGCCTACTCATTATTCACGAATGAACCCAAATACCATTAAAAAGTAACAAATAAAGACACTCAAGATCACCCTAAAACCCTAAAACCCTTATAATAATTGTAGTAAAAAATTGGTATCTTAGAGGTATATTACACATGTACTAGCCAAACACACATGAAACTCACCTTATAGAGTCTCGTATAGCCAAAATATTTTATAATTTTCATCAAAATATAGTCACAAAAGAATAAAATAGGTGAATTCTCCTCTAACAACACTTCGTAATTTCCTAGACCATATCACTATGTTAGATCCTGAGTCCCACATGACCTGACGAACACCTCTGTCATACACAAGTGTTTATTAGACATTAGTAATGGTTTAAATTACGTTGGTGGGGAGACTATAACCTCAATATTAATATAAGAAATCATCAATAATAACATAGATAAAAATAACGAAATAGTTATAAAACCAATATCATGGAATATATCCCAATCTATATAGAAAATATAAACCACTTCCCCCTATGGTTGTAGGCCAAACCAGAGTATGATCAATATAGATATGTAAAAAAACCTATGCAAGGACACTCAAGATTTTGTTTTGTGTACCACCTTTGGAAACCATGTTCAATATCCTAGATCTATGTGGCTGGGGCCTTTCCCTTTCCCATATCCCTAATCACGAAGTATACACATTCATCAAGATATTCGTGTAGGGTGTTAGTATTACCTAGTTGGACAACAACAATGTGTCTTTAACATGTGTTGACATCCATAAGAGTATATGTCATGATAATGGACAAATGAAAAAGAAAAAATATAAAATCATGTGTTGAGAAGTCATGCATTAACCTATCCAGGACAAACCTTGACCATACCTACTTCGATTCAAATTCCATACACATATTCATAAGATAATTCATAAACCAAATTAGAACACATGGCTAACACATGTATCCCATGAACACCATGAGGATAAAGAGTCTTGGGTCAGGCCACAAGGTTGTAATGTTATTCCTATCTCATGAGTCAGGCCACAAGTCTATCAAATTCTGACACTACCATTGTTTAGGAAACATGGCTAACAAATCTTGATACTGTGTATTATGTAAGGTAACCAAATACCATTATTACACACTGTCACCTCTTAATTTATATTAAATAATAACATCATGCTCCCAGGATAGGCACAAGGACATCATTCCACATAATATAAATTAATCCTATCATCATGTCACATACAGAATATGAAACATGATCCCCCTACAAGTCCACCATTCCACGACAATTCCAATAGTCCAGTGGTACCAGACATATAAGAACAATATAGAATATAACAAATATATCAAATGGAAACTGTTTCATCACAAATAGAGTCACAATAATAACAAAAATAATGAGTATCCATATGCATAAACATACACTTTTGATAATACATGAACATAGTTTGATAGGGGATGCACAAATACACACATATGTGATCCATCATCAAATTTAGTCTTAGGGCCACACACACATGTGATTTAACTATATAATGATCTAAAGAATATAAGAACACAAAATCATATCATGATAACAATATTATATACAAACTCGACATGGTAAATAACTTCCTACCTAATGTTTTTGATGCCAACATCAAGGTTTATCAAGAGTGTTGTCAAATAGACCGTATCTGTGCACCAACTGAAACATGCTTTCTTGATAAGAACTACAAGGAACCAATTACAATAAAAAATGATATGGTCCTAGAATTAAGACAAAAAAATAACAATCCTATGGGTATAATAAAAACATACCCAACATTCAATACTTTCAAAAGTGGTATTAGGGTCTGGTTGAGTGAATAAAACTCACTACTCTAAGAACAATGACCATAAAAGAAGAAAACTAAGTTTCCAGGAATCCATATAATAAATAAAAGACCCAAACATCCAATGTTATATATTATAGAAAGGTTAAATAAATAGTATTGAGATAATTAGAGTTTTTTAATATAGAAAATCAACACACAAAGGGTTTCAAGTTTCTTTCAAGGAGCATCTTGAAATTCATCCAGATCCAATAGAACCAAGAAGAAGAAGGATGAATTAATAAATAGAAGTAGTGAATTGATTAAAATTAAATTTAAGACCCCAAATTCATTCCAAACCAATTTAAGTTTAAAAATTATCTTGATTTGACAAGAATTTTACACCTTGAAATTTTAAAATAAGGTATTTTATTTGATAGTTTATATAACATGCAACACTGAGCTTAAACGAACCATGACATATTACAATTGAAATATGAATGTTATAACCTCGCCATTTAATAGGATAATAAGAATATGAATAAGAACATTATAAAATATATAAAAATTTCATACTCAATATTATTTTTCTGATTAATGATTTATAAATAAGCAAGCAATTTTATTAGTAAAGTCATTTTATACATCAATAATATATTTCTGTCAAAAATGATTTTTATTTCTTATTATGAGATAATATTTTATTTAATTTGTGATAATTTTAGAAAATATATTTTTTAAAATAAAATTAATTTTTTAAATCAACATTTAAAAAATATCCAACAGTGAAATTTTAATAATTTTCTATGTAGATTTATTTTTTGAAGAATAGTAAAAAAACACTAATTTTTACTGAAATCTGAATTTTTATTTCATGTTTTAACAAAGTACAATTTTTTTAAAATGTTTAAAGTAAAATTAGTTCTCAAATATTATGAATAATAAAATTTAGTTCATTTGAATTAATTTTATTATTTCATTTGGAATAAATACATATTTTGCGTAATAGGGTATTTTTAAAAAATGCCATTTTTTCATTGTGTTTTGCATTTTCCCCATAAATTAATTTTTCACTATTCAATGAATTGAGTATTGAAAATGGATTTCATTTTTATAATTATGTGTTTCAAATTTTGTGATTACATCCCTTTTTATCCAATATGAGTATGAACAATAGTAAATTATAGCCACCTCGAAAAGGGTATAACAAGTAAAATAAGGATATAATTGTGAGATAATGCCTTAAAATTTATCTAACACTTTAATTGATCATATTTTATTTGTTTAATTTTCCTATTTATATAAATTTATCTAATATATGACCACTTGGTTATGTATTTCTTTTATTTTGACCTTTATAATAATTTAAGAAAATAATAAATACAAAAATGAAACTCTCTGGACATTAATTTCTCTAATATTTTATCATAAGGGTATATAGATGTTTTATTTGGTTATAAATGTTAATGTGAAATAAAAATTAATTTTATTTATCATATTAATTTATTTATAATTTATAGTGATTGAATAATAACACTAAATTCCTACGCAATTCCGACACAATATTAATTCAAACAAAAGAGGAAAAAAATGATTTTAAAAATTTTAAAATATTTACAATTAGGTGAATTATCACGTTCTAATATTTTTTTGACATATATAACATTTTTTTAAATATTTTATTTTTTTTAAATTTTTTTACTGTTTTGTTGTGTTCAATGTCAAATTATGTGAATAGTGTAAAAATGACATTAATAATATACTATAAATATAATATTTTATTAAATTATATAAAAATAAAAAATAATTAAATATAAAAATTATAAGGATTAATACTATAAATTATAATACATAGTCCATTTATGATACAGTTGTTACCTTATAATGAAGATTATACCCGTTTAAGTGTACAAAATATATTTAGATAGCTAAAGTTAAAATAGGTTAACTAAGGGGTTAAACCAAAAGATAAGGATTTAAAAATAACATAAACCTTTCAAAATTTGATTATTTTATTATATTTCAACAATTTTATACATTAACTATGAATATCTGGCCAATCAAAAGAATTTTATCAAGATACTTAATTTATTATGTTTTAATATTTTTAGTAACCTAAAGGGTTCCTCTCCCCTCACTTATAAATGGGAACCTCTCCTTTCTCTTAGTTACACCACTTTGAGCCATATAGCTCAACCAAAACCTATAAAATTTTATTCTAAACCTTTATAAAAATTAATTAGAGTTGATAATATTCTTACAAAACCATTCTAAGGGGCCTTATGAATGGATCTGAAGGAAGCTTATCAAAGGAGAGGTAATAATCTTACATGAACTCGTTCAATTTTTTTCTTCTTGTACAACCTATAAATATATTATATTATTTAAAAAAGAAAAATTGAAAAAATAATAAATATTATTATATGTTTTTATGATTATTAAAACACATTTATTCAGACTATATTTCACCAGATGGGAAGTAAAACTATCACTCTTGTATACACACGACATACCATCTCCACATAACAATATAATTCATCTTCAATTCCATACTCAATATACAATTATTATGACAGGTTTAATATTTATATATTTTTTTATGAAATAATTAATTATTCATTTTAAATTATAATATCATATCTACTTACTTACATTCCAATCCATTAGAAAATTTTAACATTTCTCATGCGTACATGTGGACTACCACCTCCAAGAAGTGATGTGATTTCTTTTTTATTTCAAACATACATGGATGGTAATAAGAATAAATTTATGGAATAAATTTTTTATATTTATATTAATTATTATATAAAGTTGAATTAATATTTTCCTTTCCTTTATTCCATCCATAAAAAAGAAAAAACAACATTCATGCATATATATAAACTATAGTCTCAATGCATGGTGTAATTCATTTTTCAATCTGTATATTTTATAGATGAATATAAATAAATATATATATACAATTAATATATATGATATTTTTACCATTATTAACATTATTATGATGTTTGAACCATGATCAATGTATAAGGACTGGGACTTCTGAACTTAAACCTGGATTAAAAATGTACCAGTTATCACCAGAAACAATGATTTTAATAATAAAATAATTATAGTAATGTGTTAATATATTATAATTAAATCATAAAGGTATATATATAAGTGTGGTTATATAATATATGTATAATAAATATGTATTACACAAGAGGTTAAAATATTTATTAAGAAAGGAAAGACTTGAGGTAAGAGTTTATCATCTCAAAATGTCTTTTTTGGGACCAATGCTTTGTTATACACATATATTTATTTATGAGATATATATAACAACCATTTTAAATTTTATATAATGAATATAATTATATTTATTAAATTTAATGTTTTCCTTTAAATTATTCTTTCATGTGTCATGAGATTGAAAAGTTATGAATATTGTAAGCGATTTACATCTCAATCCTATTTTACTCGAGATTTTTTATGCTTGAATTCCTATTAAAGAAATTATACGATCCTTATCTATTAAAACCACTTATTTTTTATTCATATATGGATATTTATGGAGACTATAAATGATCTATTTATTTTCTTCACTTTATGTACTAAAGAGACTAAAAAATATTTTCACGGAAATCCTACTCTGTTTTACTATTCTGTCAAAACTCCTTTTTCTTGCATGTATATGTTTTTTCTAAAATGTTTTGAAAAATATTTTAATATTATATTATGATTAATTAAATTCATTTAACAAATATTTTATTCTTTATAAAAATATTTTAAATGGAATCTTCATATTGTTTTCTAAACAAAGAACTTTTGAATATTTACTAAAAATGTAAAATGAATATTTATTTTAATATATATGACATGAATGGAATTTCTTTCCATCAAGACAAATCAATGCTTTGAAATTTTCATTAATTATTTCCAGGTTTATTTTTATATAATTTTTATCCAAAATATTTTTGATAATTTAAAATTTTAGATAAGTGATTTCAAAGTTAAAGGGGTATTTTTTCCAATTAATATTCTATGTGTTTTTAAAATGAATTTTCAGTTAGGATGACATAATATTTTGTTACTTATGATATAGTGGGGATACCATACAGTGATACCATTAGTAATTTTTCTTTTAATGTCTTATTTTTATGATGATGTTATGATTATGAAAGTCATTTAATTTAGATATTTTATAATATATGAAGAATGATTTATTTACTTGTGATACACATTTGAGTGGGTTATGATTATATGGTGGGTGGGAATGAAATTATTAAGACCTTAAAAGAATTTAGTAAATATGAATAACTCATGATATAAATATGTTATGAGTGAATCTAATTTCATGTTCATAATTTTGTACATGTTCCAAGTTTTCATGTCCATATGATTATGCATGGTCCCATTTTTCATGGCCACATGATTATGTGTAGTGCAGGTTTTTATATCCATAAGATTATGCATAGAAAATGTCTTCGAGTTAATAAGTTTATGTGTAGAAATAAATTTCATGTCTATAATTTCATGCGATGTCCCAATTTTATATCCTTAATTTAATTACTAATCCCATTTCTATTGATATATTTTCATAATGTTATAAGACTTGTTTTAAAAATTCATATTTCTATGTTATAATCTCATGGATTATATTCTTTGATTACTTTAAGATTCATGTATCTCGAACTTCCAATATTGATTAAATGAATTAGGATTATGATCTATGATATTTAGGGTGTGGTTTTAAATTGTTAATATCATGTTCCTCTACTATTATGATCATATTATTCTCAACTAAGAATTGATATTTCAATTCTTTACCCTTAATGAGCATCTAAGATCTACATTTCTTATATTCCTTTCACCTGGTTATGAAGAATGTTTTTTATTAGGATATTTCTAGTAAGACTAAAATGTGGAAAGGACATTGTGGAAGTTTTTGAAGATCTTTTAGGGAAAAAATATTGCATATATGGTCTCTAAAGTAACTAATCGTGAATGGTCCTCATGTGTGTCTTTGAAAAATATATTAGATATTCATCTAAAATGTTACAATATTTACATATTTTGTTCTTGGGTTTCGTCATTCAGAATCATATGAAAGGTTTATTCAATATTTGGGGATCAATATTAGAGAACACTGTTGAAACATATTGGTATATGTTTCGGAATAGTATAAAATTCTAAATGTTTTGGAAAGGAATATATTATGTAATATTCTTATAAATACATCCCTCCATGAATAATACAAGTGGAAGTAATTTTTAAACATATTAATCTTGATGTGAAACCCTAAAAAGAGTTGGTCAAGTATATATTGACCATCATTTTAGTGCATAGTTAGTATAGCCTTACTACATACCTATTTTGAAAATCTCGGGGGATGCACATAGGTTAATTCAAATATTTTTATAAACCATTTTACAAAAAACTAATAGATTACGTCCATGAATTACCAAGGCGTCAGAATTTATTGAATCTTAGGAGTTATTTTCATAAATATATGATTATTTGCTCTAATTTTGGTTTCATGATTATAACACAAGGTTTTTGGTTTTCTCCAATGGATATAACATGAAGGAATCTTGTGAGAAAAAAATACGTTAACTAAAAAAACCATCCTCATGAGAAATCAAATGGATATAGAGTTGGGATAAAATATATTGTGATTATGGTAACTTAACTTTCTCAAGATATGATAAATAACAAGGATCAGTTGAATTTTTAAATAAATCAAGAATAAAGATAAATCACATTGAATATTTTATGAGACAAAAACTGCCCTCCTTCTATGGTTCTTTTAATCCACAAGTTTCTATGAAAGGATTAAATGTGATAGAAAAAATATTTGATGCCCTTCAGTGCTCAAACCATAAGAAATATATCTTTGGAGTTCATCAAATGGAAGGATAAGTTGATAAATGATGTATTATTATCATGAATATGAGGAAATAATAAGAAAAAAACTCTATGTAATAATAGGAGTTTATGATTTTATTCCTCAATAAGTACTTTCAAATAACCCTTTGAACTAAAATGCAGAGGGGCTTTCAATCATTGAAATAAAATAATGATGAATCCATCGGTACTAATGAATATAAATTTACAAGACATGTGAGGTATAATTCTAGTTTTGTCATTAACCACAAAAGAAAGATTTATTGATTCTCTAGTGGATAGAAAGTAATCCTTTTAAAGACAATTAGCTAAAGTTGACTTTGGAATCTATAAAAATATCATTTTATGTAATATAATATTGGAAATGGATCTTGAAACCCTCATGTTTCTACTGAGAAGAAAAGGAATACAGAGTTTTAATGATTCTCCTATGGTATGTCACATGGGAAGAATAAAAATGTTAACCTCATACTTAAAAAAATTGTGGAAAGGATCAATTGAGTTAATGATTGACAGAATAAAGAGGATGTTTCATGTTTGAAAAGCATGTACATCGAGTAAAGGAATGTTGAAGTTATTTAAAGAGGCCAGTTAATGAAATTATTGGAGATAGGTATCAATATAATACACAAATAAAACATTGGTTATATAGATGAAAGGTGTTTTTGAATTATGAAAATCAATGCCTAATCTATGGTCTAATAGGATAACAAGCTATACCAGCCACTTAAGTGAAAGGAAAAATGGAAACTTATACAATCCCAATAGCTATAGTGAATCATGATAATTCATATAGACTTATCCACCACTCTAGAGATCAGGATTATTTGATTATGTTTGTATGAATTATACCTATGAAAATCCAATTTTTTATTTTTTTGTAATATTTAATGTGAATTTTAGAATTGTTTTACTCTCTCTGCATAGATTACAAAAACAATTATGGATGAAGGAAATCATATTTATTATTAATTAACCTATGATCATATATTGGTTCTAGGATGAATCCAATGGAAATATTTTTGGATAATATGAGAGATTATTTATGGAATAATGGGTGAATTGTCTTTTGGAAGAATATATTATTTTTTGGGAAATTATTAGTATATTTGTTTGAATATATTATCCTGGTATATAAATTTGGTATCAGGAATTATGAACAATTAAAACTATTTAATGATAATATTCAAGTTCATCATTGAAGTAAATGAGATAAAATAATTCTAATATTTGGATTTTAATCTTTGATAGGCATATATTGGAGAATCCTAAAGGTGAAATATTTTTTTAGAATAGATTATGTTGTACATTGGGTGATATTGTTGAGGTTTTAGAGATTAATGTATTGTATTTATCAATATTATATAATTTGTTCTAACAATTTTATTTTCAATGATAACTATAAATACAAGATATGTTTAATAATTCTATTATGGATATCACGATCTATTAAAATTTATTTTTAGTGCTTCAAGCTTGAAAATTTCATCTTTATTATTCATTTCAATGAGTAAGAGATGTAGTGGAAATTTATCTAAGCACAACTAAATTATGAAATAGTGATTATGATATGGAAATAAACCAAATAAGTATATTTTCTCATTTTTAATAATTAGATTGTAAAATAATACAACTTTAATAAAACGATCTTGTAATAAAATATTAAAATTTTTACTTTATTTCTGACGAATTTATGTTCATTTTACCCATCACAAATTTTTCATTTTTTTGTCATTAACATTATCCTATATATGTTAAATATCACTATTTATTAGTAAATTGGAATTTTATTTCTCTTCCATATCTATATTTTCACTTCCAACTAATGTCATCAAATTTTTAATCCTAGTATTCTTTTATACTAGATGAACGTTGTATTTCCCTTTCCCTCTCTTTAGGATGATGTTTTATTAATCATTTTATCAATGTGGATTATCCAAAGATAATTTTCAAATTCAAAACCCATTATTACAGAGAAAAATAAAAAATTGTAGGGAAATAATTTATTAAATTGCAGATAATGTGACACTAAGATATTTTAAAATAATAATACTAGGTTTTATAGAATACATGACACACAACACAAAGCATAAACAAACCATGAAATATTTTTATTTAAATATGACTGTTGCAACCTAGAAATAAAATTAGTGGGTATGGATAAAAATAAATACATTATTAAATATATTTGAATTCCCTACACAATAATATTTTTATTTTTAATACGTAGTAAAAAATAATTCATTTCATTAGTAATGAACTATTTTTCATGAAAAATATATTTCCATCAAACATGATTTTTATTTTTTTATGTGGAAATATTACATTAAATTTTGATAATTTATGAAAATTTATTTTAGAAAATGAAATTAATTTTTATAATGAAATTTTAATAAAAATTAGATTAAATTTTTAATAATATTCCGAAAAAAATATTATTTTGAAGAATATTAAAAAAACATTTATATAATACTATTTATTTGATTCAATAATTTACAAAGCTACATTTTTTTAAAATGTTTCAAAAATAATATTAGATATATAGTATTATTAATAATAAAATTATGTTCACTCGATTCAATTTTATGATTTCATTTTCTAGAAAAACAATTTTATACTTAAAAAGACATTTAAAAAAACTATTTTTTGTTGGGTTTTACAATTATATCTTAAATTTATTTATACCAATTATGTGAATAGAATATTGAAAATTTTATTCCATATTTGGAATCATGTTTTTCATATTTTTAAAATAGGAATCTTGGTTTGGTCAATTTTAGTAGTAACCATAGTATATTTTGTGTCACCTTGGTTTGAGAAAAACCTCTAAAATGGGGTCAAATATTTGTTATAAGGTTTTTAAATTTCTCTAAAACATTAACTTATCATATTATTTGGGTTTATTTCTGCCATTTATATCAAAAATAAAATATATTAACACTTGTTTCCAAATTATGTTGATTATGAGCTTTATATTATTTTAAGAAAAGAATAAATACAAAATGTCACTTTCATGACTTTACTATCTCTAATATTTTATAATAAGGATAAAATAAATTATATTAAGTTGTAAAATATTATTTTAAATATAATTTAGTTTTAATTATCATATAAATTTATTTTTAATTTTTAGTTATGGAATAATTGTTGTAAATATTTTTGCAATGCCAACACAATATTTATTCAATCAAAAGAGAAAAAAAATAATGAAGTTTCATAATATTAAAATAAAAAAATCTAGGTGGATTATAGTTTTCCAAGAATATTTTATAAAAATATAACATATTATACATTTTTTGTTATATTTATTCAAATTCCATTTCATTCATGTCGTTTTCAAAGTCAAATAATATAAATAGAGTCAACAATAATATAAATAATATTTTATGAAAACGAATATATTATTATATTATATAAAAATCATAAATTTTTTAAAGGGGACTATTAGGATGAGAAATGGTCTAAAGTATCATAAATATTCCATTTATTAACTTATTTTTAACTTATATATTAAATTATAACCCTTTAAGTGTGAAAAAAATTTATCATAGTTACGATTAAATAAGTTAATGGGTTAAACAATGAAATATGGCTTAAAATAGCATTGAACCTATAAAAATTTTATTGGCTTATGGGATTTAAACCATATTCTACTTTATATCTTAATATTCTCTATTTTAATCATTTTTCAAGAGAATGTAATTATTATATTTTAATATTTTAGAAAATTCCAAGGGTCCGCTCTCCCCACTTATAAAAGAATACCCCTCTTTTCTCTTATTTACACCACTTTATGACATTTATATCTAAATAAAGAAACTCAATTATATAATAAACTTCCATAAACATGAATTAGGGGTTCTAGTATTTTAATAAAATATTATTTGGGTCTTTAATGAATGATCTAAAGGAGGCCTAACAATGGATAGGTAATCGTCTTACCCGACATCTTTCAATATGTTTTTTCTTATACATAATCTAAATGTGTGATATTATTAAAAACAATTATAACCATATAACCATAAATAAAATAAAATTTCATTATTATTATGAAACCGTATTTATACGGCCTATTTTCCATCCTAAAGAAAGTGAAAGAATCACTCATGAGTATATATGACTTACCGTCTCCACATAGAAATATAATTAAATTTCCATAACTTAACTTAATGGAAAGATATTATAATGGATTTATTATTTTATATATTATATTTATTAAATAATTATTCTCTTGTATTTGTAAAATAATATATACCTACTAACTTTCAAATCCATTGCAAAATGTTAACTTCACCCATGCGCACATATGTACTAACAACTCCAGGAAGTGATAAGGTCTATTTTTTTGTTTCTAATTTACATAGATGATGTTAATGATAAATATATTGAATATATATTATACATTTAAATAATAAGTATTCTTAAAATGTGATTTATTATTTATCATTATTTTATTCTATCCGTGTAAAAGTGAAAATAGCGTTCACGCATACAGAAAGCCTACAGTCTCCATATATAATGTGCATCATTTTTAAATCATTAAATATTATATATTACACTATATATATATATAATGAATATATATATATATATATATTATTTATATCATGATTAATTTTTTTATAATTTATAACCATGATCAAATTAAAATGATAGAGATTTATGAACCAAAACATGCATAAAAGAAAACCAATTATCACCTGAAAAAGTTATTTTGTAAAAAAGCTAATTAATAGGTTATATGAGGTTATATGTAAATAATATATGGTATTTTATATATAATTATATTTATATAATATATGTATAATAAATCACTATTACGTAGGAGGGTTGAGCGCATATGGTATGAGATAAGACTGAGGTAAGGGTTTATCAGCTCAAATTTTCTTCTTTGAGACACATTTTGTTATGCACCAATATTATTCTATGAGGAATATAAACAACCCATTTGAAATTTTTGAAGTGCCCAGATCAGTGTGAATCACTGAGAGGGGGAGGGGGTGAATCAGTGATCCCTTAAAACTTTTTACTAATTGATTCTTATCAATTAAACCTCTATGGCTGGTTAAAGCCTCGATCCACTCTTCTTGTATCTCTCAACCTTTCCCGGATAATGCAGTAATGAAAAGGAACAGGACACAAGGATTTACAAGGTTCGGCACCAAAGGCCTACATCCTTGCCATGCTCTCCAAGCATGGATTCTCCCATTATAATCTGTTAGTATTACAATGGTTGATACAGCTTCCCACCGTATCTCTCCTGAGTCCCACAGGAGGGTCTTTATACTGCGTCCCACAGTGTTACCAGAGTCCCACTGGCCTGCTCCAGAATCCCACTGAAGACTTCTTCTCCCTGAGTCCCACAGGGTCTTCTCCTGGCTCCTCGAGTCACACGAGTAGCTCTTCTTCACTTTAAGTTCTTCTTCAAGTATCTTCAGCAGTCTGGGATAAAGACTGCTGGCCTTGCACTGTACCTCTGATCACTTGTGATGATCAGGCCTTCTCGTCTAGCTCAGGCTTTATCTCCTTCTTCTGAGGATGACCTGGCTTCTTTCTTCAAGAATCTTCAACAGCCTCTGAAAAGGTCTGTTGGTCTTGCTCAGCAACTTCTGATTACTTGTCTTGATCAGGCTCTTCTCAATCTACTGCAAACTCTGACAAACAATATCTTTCACTTCAGTCTGGCTCAGTCTCACTCCTGGTCTTGGACAACTCAAATGCACACCACTGATTTGACTCTATTCACGTGTGCACGTGCATGCATGCATGCATGCACTTCTCCTGTCCTCTTCTTGGTGCAGTAGACCCACAAAGGGTGTAATCAATTATAGCACACACCTTCTCCGAACTTCACACACTTTCTCCAATTTGTTTACACACTTAGAGTGTGTTCTACTTTAGTGTGGGTCTTTCACTTCTTTCTTCTTCTAAGTGTGAACACACTTTTAGTGCACACACTAGGTTCGGCCAACTTGTCTCTTTGCACACACTTGTTTCATTTTGCACACACTTGAAACTTGGCCTTCACACTTCTTGTATTCTTCCACTTTGCACACACACTTTGTTTTTCTCTTTTAAACTTCAAGTGTGCATAACCACAAAGCTACGGCCTTCACTTGTTCAAATTGCACGCAAAGGCACTAAGCCTTGGCCTTCCTCTCTTTGCACACCCACTGCCCGTAGGGCCTTCTCCTCACTTTGCATACACACAAAGTGTTCTTCAATTTGGCACACACACAAGGGCTACGACCACTTGTTTTCTTTTTGCACACTCCAATGTTTAGGGCCTCCTCCTCTTTTTGCACACCCCAAAGGCTACGGCCTCTTCTTCAAATGCACACACAAGAGGTGTTCTTCTATTTAGCACACACACAAGGGCATGCCTCGGCCTCCTCTTTCACACACCCGAATAACATCACAAGGGGCTACGGCCTCCTCTACTTTTTACACAAAAGGCACAAAGGCCTCGGCCTTCTCTTCTTCTCTTACCACACACACGAGGCAAGGCCTCGGTCTTCACCTAGCCTTCGGGCGCGCAAGGTGCACGGCACAAGGGCGTGCAAGACCTCCTACCCGCGGGGCGCGCAAGTGCAACACCCGCGAGGTCTTCCTCTTGCTGCGCAAGGGTGCGGGCAGAGAGGGTGACAACCTCGGGCGCGCAAGGAAGCGGCCTCGGGTTCTTCCTATCGCGCAAGGGAGTAGGCGCGCAGGGAACACTTCAAAGCCTCGGGTGGCTTCGGGACAACAGCCGCGCAATGTTTTGCGCGGTGGCTTCTTCTTCGCGAGGCAGAGGCACACGCGGATCAACAGATCTTCAATGAAAACATCAGCAAAACTTCACAGAGGGCTCGGCCTCATTTTTATAGGCAGAGGCTGCCTCAGATTATCCGCGTGCTAAATCTTGAAATCCCAAGATCTTCGGATCTTTAAAAACTTTCCAAATCTTTATTTTGCTCCTCTGTTTCACGCGGGTTCTCTCTTTTATTTTTCCTCACGTGCATGCGATTTATAACGCATGCACGGCCTCTGTTTAAACCCCATCCATGCAAAGGCACGAGCTCACCGAAGCCTCGCACCTTCGGTTTGCTTCGGCTTACCTCGAAATCTCCATACATTGCATGCACACCATTTTTTATGCATGGCCGTGTTCGTTGTGGAGAGACAAGCTCAATGGAGCCTTCGGCTCAATCAGAGATGGCCGGGAACTCGAAATAGGTCGTCGGGAGTGCTCTGGTTCAGCGGCTGCTCGCGGGTGGCTTCGGCATGGCTGGAGGAAGGAGATGGTGCGGCAGCCGTCGGATCAGGTGATCAAAAGACATCGGACGGCCGGATTAAATCGGGGGCGCGGCAGATCAGATGAGCGGTCCAGATCGAGCGCGCGATTGCTCGGACGGCGGAGATTTGCTCCCGGTGAAAAATACGCGTCCCACATCGAAACGCCGCGGGATTTTTCCGTGGTTTCTCAATATGCCACTCCCCGCTACTCCTCAATTGAATCTCCTCCCCTCTCGGTGCCGCCCCGCACCGAGTTCTTCTGCGGGCGCGCTCTGCGCCCACTCCTGCCACTCGGGCGCGCCACTGGCGCCCACTATGCGTGCCTTCGGGCGCGCGCGCTGCGCGGACTTCACCACCGCGTAGCTCGGGGCTTATACACGGCCCCCCTGCCTCTCGGGGGCTGGCCCCATGGGATCCCCTTGGGCGTGGTGACCTGGTCCCACATGTGCCTTGGGTTGAACCCTTAAGGCTGGCCTCCTTGGTGGCTAATTTTTTGCTTGAGGAAACACTTAGGACTTTGTTTAAAAACAAAGTAACCAAGTGAAAATGCCAAATGCCACTTGCCCTTCAAGGCATTCTTTTCCTTCATCTTCTTCTTGAGAATTCAAACATTAATCTTCTTGATTAAAAACAACTCCTCAATTTATAATTCTTCTTCATCATCTCATTTTCAACTTAGGAGAGAATTCTCAAGGATCTTCATCAACCGAGCTCCTAAATCACATAACTTCTTCAATTATCTTTGTTGATCTAATCAGAGATCAAATTGGGACTTCTTCAGATTCACATGCACTAAGTGTTAGTGCATGGACTTCATTAATGCACATCATCCACTTAGTAGTTGTGGATGGAACTCCTTTCAACTCCTCATGCATTGTGAAGACAATGCATGGTCTTCAATCAATGTTGTGACATTGTATCATCAGGATACAAGTTCTTGGACTTAAAGAGCAGCTCAGCAATCGTCAGATGTTCTTAGAGAATGTTTCAACCATCATCTCCTATGTCACTTAGTGAATCTCCTAAGTGACATGCATCTTAGTACTATGGCCATTCTCCTTCACCACCATCACCATCACATCCTTTGACATTCACATCTTGACTCCTTGACATCCATTCATTCTAGGACAACTTCATGCCTCATTGACAACAAATGCAACACAATGCACTTCAATTTTATATAAAAAATATAAATAGTTTTAGGATATTTAAAGTTTTATTGGTTGTTATTGTTTCATTTGGATTACAATTAAAATGCATCTAAAGAGGTAAGGGATTTATATCACAATCCTATTATATTTGGGAATGTTTATGCTTGAATTTACATTGAACAAATTATATCATCATTATCTGAAAAATACATATAATATTTATTATACCCTAGTTTTTTCTTGGGAATAATTTTTTTTCTTTAATTTTTCTCACTTTAAGTACTCAATATATTGAATGAATGTTTTTTAGGAAAACTGATTATGTTTTTATATTTAGTGAAAAATCCTTTTTCATATGTGTCAATGTTTTCTATAAATTGTATTAAAAATGTTTTATTTTTTTTTTGTATTTTTATTTAAATTTAATTGATAAATGTTTTAATTTTTATTAAAATAATTCAAAATGGATCTTCATGTTTTTCCTAAATGATGTACTTTTGACTTTTTACTAAAAATGTGAACGGAATATTTGTTTTAATGTATACGACCTCAATGAAATTTCCCACCATCACGAATGCTAGATTATTTGAAATTTCCCTTACATGTTTCCATGTTTTTTTTCAAAGAAAATTGTATCTATAATATTTTGTAAATTATTATATTTTCATGATCTTATTTCAATGTGAAAAGGGTTTTTTCTCAAATAAATATTAAAAATGATCTTTTTATATTCATTTTAGTCTAATATAGATTCCTTTGATGTTACTAATGATATAATGGTGGAAATGGTCCAGTGATATAATCCTAATTCTATCACTATATGGATATTATAATGATGATGTAATGTTTATGGAACATTTTCCTTTCTAGAGGTTTTAATATATGATGTATAATTTATTATCTTAGTTACACATATTAATGAATTATGATTATTTTATGGGTGGGAAAAGAGTTATATATCCATATAAAGCATTGGGTAAAATTTTATAACTCATGATATATATATATGTTATGAGTGGAACTGATTTAATATTAAAAATTTTATGCACGGGAATGATTTTCATGTTTAAAATAGTTTTTGTGGACTTGGTTTTCATGTTCATTCGATTATGCATGGATCCTATTTTCATGTACCTAAGATTTGTCCTGAACTTGGCATTTGTGTATATATGTTTAGAGTATACCTTTCTATCATATCTACAATTTAATATGAGGTCATGATTGTATACCCTTAATGAGTAAACATGTTTCTATTTACACTTCGTAACAATGTTATAAGCATATGTATTTTTGACGCATTCCTAAATATATGTTATACTATCATGGATCATGTTCCTAAATTCCATTATAATTAATTTTTTATGGATGAACTATATTTATTCAATGAAATAGTAGTATTATCTATGATATATTGGTCACTCTTTTCAAATATTAATCCCATGATCTCAAACACTAATGATCATATTATTCACAATCAATCATTCATATCTCCCTTGTTTACCATTAACGAGCATCTGAACTCACCCCATATTATATTAATTTCCCTAGGTTACAAAGAAAGGTTTTATGTATGGTATGTCTAAGAATAATACTATATGATAATATCTTTATGATATATGTTAAATAAATTTTCAAAAATAAGAATATTGCATATGTAGTCTCAAAAAACTGAACCTTTATGGTACTCAAGCACGTATTTTTAAAATATATTATATATTCAAATAATATGATTGAATATATATGTTTGTTGTTCTCGGGTCACTTAAAAGAAGGATGATGGTTTAAGCTATTTTAAAACCTGTCTGAGCATCTCCATGGCCTCCACTATGGCTCAACCATTGTTGTTGTGTTAATGGTCTCAAAAAAATAAATTACTTTCCCTATGGAATGTTAGATCATCCCAATAAATTTTATCACACTATAGACTCCACCATGGACATGGTGAGGTTTCCCAAGAAATGGACCAAAAGACTCTTCCCTAAGCACTATGCCATGACCATCCCCATTTTCCCTTTTTCCTATTTGACATAAAAATACACATGGAATACCATAATCATTACCATGATTTTGGTGTTGCCTATTTTAGACCAAAAAGTTTTAAAACATAATTTAGGGATTTAAAAATATACTCCTATCACATAAAGCTTCAACCGATCATATCTGAACCAAGATAATCATAAGGAATGGATGGAAACAATGACTTTACATACATGGAAAAAAATCCAAGTATTTATATTGTTCTTATATTATATTTTATATAGTAATATAATTTCATATATACATTATTAACATAAATCAATTATCTTAAAAATAAATTTTACTCTTGGTTTTCTATTATTTGAGGATATTTTACTCTAGGATTTCATTATTTTCTCTGCTATTTGGCCTCCAAAAAACATCTATAGTGTATCCTAGATTTTACATAATTTTCACATATTATCTAATATCCCTGGATAGATATCCTATTTATATTTTTGTAGAACCATTATATCTATTATTGATTCTATATTTTACCATTTTCAATCTCTACTTTCTGAGAAATTTATATGAGAGAACTAAGATCTTCCCACCCCCTTTAGGATTTCTAACTTCCTTTTAATTTCACTGATTTAAAATCCTTTTCATTAAATTGAGAGTCCATGTAAAATATTTTGGAATAGGATTATCATACATTTTTCATTCCCTATTAAATCTATGTCTTGAGATATTATAGGTTATCCTTGAGTTCCCTATGCTTTTCTACTTGATCTTCCACATCATGTGAAGTATTTTATAGAATGTTTATTTCCTCATTAATTTTATTCATTCATCCTTTTGATGGATATTTTTAAGGATACCTAGTATTACTTCAACCAACTATTCTAAAAACATAATTCAGATATAAATTCAAAAATCCAATCATTACTTGATTTTTAGTTGTTCATCATTTTTCTTAAAGGTTTTGTATATCCCCTTAATTATTTAATGAGAATTGTACACACTAAAAAGATAATATAATTTTATCTTTTTTAATAAAATCACCATTCCTCTCCATTAATAGGAAATAATTTTAGATTCTATATTTTTTGTAGAACTTCTAAAGAAGAATTAGTTTTATATAGACTAATGAAATTATTTTTTTCACCTCGATCAAAATATTAGTCCTCTTTAACACTTTCCTTTAGTTACTACCGTTATTCCAATTAGCCATATGGAATTAATCATTTTTAGCCATGTCTATCATTCAATTAATATATTTTAATTAAAAAATTATAAAGGGATCCAAAAAACCTTATTCTTTTTCGGGTGTTGGTTTAATATCTATCTTGTTTTTCAATATTTTAAAACATATATAAGAATGTAATTTTTTCAAAAATACCATATATGTCACAACCCTGATCAATTTTTTTTAGGTATTTCCATTAAGAAAAATTCTATTATTAATTCAAAAGTTAACAAAATAATTTATATACTCCCTAAAATCATGTTTGGAAGCTTATAGAAAAAAATAATGTATTTTTTAAAATAAAAATTTATATCCATAAATAATTATGGGCTTCAGTTTGAAAACCATACTTAGAGGAAACATCAAAAAAATTTAATACATTGAAATAAATGTTGGAAACTAGATTAGAAATAAATTTATGGAACCATCAAAATATTATGTGAGATCTAAGGAACTTAGGGGTGGGTGGGTGGGTTAATATGGGTGATAAGAAAATTAAAATTTTCATGTAACTGTCAATTTTCCTTAGATATTAAATATATTTTAACATGAAAATTATTTAATTCTATCAACATCATAATGAATCTATGAATATTTACTGATTATTGAGTTTTTTGGGAATTGAGGTTATGGAAAAATCATTTTTAATCACATTTTACACTTTGAATTGGATTTTATTTTCTAGATATGGATTCAAATATCTAAATCCTAACTTTTGATGAAGATCTGGTGAAGGAGAAGACGTTAGTCTATAAGGGGGTTTCTTTTGATGAGGTCTTGAAAATGGACTTTCATAATTGTGAATATTTGAATAATTCCAACCAATTGTCCTGAATCTCCAGATCTAATGAGGGATAATTACCAATCATGGTTGATCAAATAGATACCAATAAGTCACTCGAATCACTTATGTTTTTTCTAATAGGATTATTGATTCATGTAAAATAGGATAAACCCCCAATGGTGGAGGAGCATAAAATAAAGATTATCAAGATGATGGGATTCAGAAACAAGAAGATTATCACTATTTTGAAAGGATAGTTTCACATAGTCTTTTAATTTTAATATCATAATTATATAGACTAAAACATTATCATTTACAATATTAATCTTGAAAATTTTAGGATCTCATAATGGGAGAAAAATTTCAAACCACATAATAAGAAAAAATACATGGCCCATATGTGGGTGAGTATATATGTTGTTAGTTGGGTTCTATGACATAAAAACCTCATAAATAATTCATCTTTCTATGGGGAACCTCTAAAACTTGTATGATAATACAATTAAAGGTATGATTGGATATTCTGCATTGATTCTTATGGATGTTAATTTCACACTCTCTTAACCTGATAATGAAAATTTCATTGTTAGTGGGGAGAATATTTACGGGGAAATTTAACATGAATATATTACTATAAACCGAATCCTCTATAGGTGAGTTTTATGATGGATCTCCAATTTTATACTAGTTAATAATCATCAAATAAAATCAGTACCCACCATGGGTCTAGGTAAAAGGGATATGATGTAGGATGATAGAGGCAGGGATATAATGATACCCAATAATAGGAAGTCTACTATAGTTCCCCATGACAAAATTCTAAGGATATTGGATGGTATATTGGTGGATATGGATAAATATAATGGCTCAAATACCCTTATCCCCATGGAAATGGAGGTGTCTGTGGATGAACAATCACTTGTTGAGCCTATGAAATAGGACAAGGACAACAATGACATTTTTTAACCGAAAAAATCCTCTAAAAATCATAATCCCATTATAATATACAAGGTTATGGATAGAAAAGAGTGGATTCAATTGGTGATGGCGGAATATCCACCCTCAAACAAGATGTATTTATGGATGGCCTAACTCATTCTAATCTATATTATTCTCAACATCATTTGATTACAACACCTAAATAGGATGACCCCTAAAAAATAGTTGACATGGTGTCCTATTTCAATAAATTTTACTACCTATAGGGAGAATTATATAAGGAAATAGGACGGAAGTTATCCCTCTATGAAAATAAAATTGGTGGTCAAGAATGTTAAATATAAAGAAATTTCTAGTTCCCAAAAGAGAAATGTTTCTAGAAATGGAAAAAATCTAATTATACTATGAAATGGAAATTCTCTTCTAGAATTTTTAGGTTCTAGCCAATATAGCCACTACCAGTACACTCAAATGGTTCATATTAAAGAATCACCTTATAGTGAAAGGTATTTTGGAACAAAAGGTTTATAAAATCCTATTTAAGGGAATTATTTTCATTTTATTAGGATAAAATACTATTAGAATAAACCTCAACAAAAAATATGTGAAAAATATATTGGTATTTTTTTAGGAAATCTTAAAACATTAATATTGTAACACCCTGAGATTTTATGAAAAATATACTTTTAATTTCATTAATGTCTTGTGCTACACCATGATTACCTTGCGCTATACGCAACACCGTATTAGCTTGCAGTATACGCAACACTATTCTTGGATTGTGTAACACAAAATTTTGATAATTGTTATTCTACTCAACATTGAGTATATATATATATATATATTCAATGTATAAATGAAATATGGTTGGATTCTGTTATAGGAAACAACGAAGGATTCTTGTGCAACACGCAACCCTGACTTGGCTTACATTACACGCAATCGCGACCTTCGTCGATAGTGTGTGTTGTACGCAATACTGGGTTTTACTAAACAACGATATATTATTATAATATTGTTATGAACTAGCCTTTATGAATAGTGTGAACTAAATTTTTAATTTTATAACATTATTATTCATCTTACACATTCCTAGAACATGGTATAAGAACAAAATAAATTTTTCGGGTAAAATAAGTATTTTTAAAAAAATGCAGTTTTTCCGCCTTTTGATGGCGTACCCACCTTAAATCTAGTTTTTGACATGTTTATAAGTTCAATTTGACTAAATAAAATTCTTATTTTGAATCAGGATATAAAAATTTACATTAGATAAAGTTTTGATATTTTTTCTGATAACTTTCATATTTTAATGAATAGTAAAAACACGCTATATTTTAATTGAAAACAACTTTTTTCCTCGTAATATCTTATCTGGATAAATTATAATATTGAATAGTTTTAAAGTATAAATAGAATATATTTTTACCATTTAATATAATGTATGTCATTAGCATTGATTTTACCTTGAATTCGTAGGTTAAATCAATTCAATCTTTTGCAATGTTTTAAAGAAAAACCCGTTTTCTTTCGACAACGTGATTAATTTTAATTTAATTTCTGCATATTTTTTGTATTGAATTTGGAAAAATGGATTCCATATTTGGAATAAGTGGGTCCAAATTATGTTAATAAGCTACTTTTTATTTTTGGGCATTGTAAATAGTAACTATGGTAAATTTTATTTACAATAGTTAAAGGTAAATCGGGTAATTAAGGGTAAATATAAGATTATAAAATTACCCTAACACTTGAAAAAATCCTATTGGATGGCTAAAAGTAGACCCATATAACCTGAGGGTCGGATTAGATTCATTTTATGGACTTTTTTCCATGAAAATAATTTAATTATTATTAAAACCAAAGAATGTGACAACATGTCACTTTCTTAAATCTTATAAGTATAATAATTTTAATTTAGTGATAAACTTCATAAAACTTCAAACATGAATAGTCTCAATAAATATAATACAATTATCTACATCATATGAATTTATTTAGAATTTTTAAGGATTAAATAATTATCATTTATTATGACACAAAGATGATGCAGTAATTGTCTTATTAATGAAATATTGACATAATTGATGTTATAAATGAACAAATAAATGTAATTTGAGACTTTTTATGACTTAAAATACTTTTATAGGTTACTATGACATGTTATTGTTGATTTAAGTATCTTTTTTCGAACTTATCCATCTGTTATGATTTTCATAAAAATCATGTACCAAATAGTGTCAAAATTGACATAAATTAGTTTTTAAAACAAATATTATATTATTAATTGTTATTTTATTCCTAAAAATCTAATGTTCGGCCAAATGACTTAGATAAGATTATATATATTAATAATAAACAACTTGGGGTTCGTTTGGCTTGATATAGTATGTTAATTAACCATATAGTGTAAGAAAACAAAAAGACACGGTAAAAGTTAAATTATTTAACTTAGAGTTAAATCTAATTGATAAGGTTAAAATAATAACCTAAACATGTCTAAATCCTATTTAATGAGGGTAGTTCGACCCATCCCCACTTTAGGTTCGAAATAAGACCCTTTGTAACCATTATAATCCTAATATGACCTTAATATAAAATAATATTTTGAGATTTTCCTAAAGTGCCCCTCTCCTCCCTTATAAAAGGGCACCTCCTCCCTCTCCTCCTCACACCAATTTGAGCATTAAAGCTCGGAAAAACCCTGCCAAAATCTCTTCTCCCCTTCCCTAGTATCATCCTAGAGGTCCTGGTCTTCTTGAAAGACCATCCTTAGTTCTTTAAGTAGAGGTTAAGTGAAGGCGCGTCAAAAAAAGAGGTAATATCCATTACCGATCTTTTTCAATTTCTTTCTTCATCAACTTCTTCTTCTTTAGTTGTTTCATGATAAAGTAATAACATCAGTATTTCTTATATACTTATATATTATTATAAATATGAAAAAACTCTAATTAACCTTCTATCCATCCTACGGAAAAAGGAAATCACCGCGCGTGCGTATGTACGGAATACCATCTCCACGCCGTGGTGTAATCTATTTTCCACCACCACCTTATTTGGATTGGTATAATGGTGCAAATAATGACTATATATGACTATTATAAAGTGATATTGATTCTGAAATAGTATACATACACTCCAATACAATTCCACGATCATAGGAACGATATCATCACTCGTGCGTACGTACGGAATGTCGTCTCCACGATGTGATGCGACTCGTTCTACATGATCGTAATTTCATAATGATTATATAAATGAATTGAATGAATTAATATGATATATGTTACACTAATACCATTATGGAAATGAGGTATCTATAACCTAAAGAGAATAATAAGAATTTATTTGACAAACACGCATAAGAACAAAAAGTAATAAACACCCGAATAACAAGTAGTAATGAAATATTACTAATAAGCTAAGAATATGACCATATATGATATCATAACAATAAGTATGATTCTGGAATAAGTCAATAACATTATTTAAATCATTATACAGGAGTTTCGGACACTTACAAAGCATATCAGACCTAAGGCAAGGGAAATATCACAATCTCATTTTTATCTGAGATTGTTTATACTTTAGTATTTACTGGGGTGTATTTTATCATCCACATCCATGTTTCCTCAATATGTAATATTATTTCCATTCACCTACAATTTTTTAAATCCAATTTTACCCTTCGGTGAGTTTTTAGTAACAGATATGAAAGGAATCTTTTTTCGTTTTTAGTACGAGGTACTTTTTGACTTTTCTGACAAAAGTACGAGAAGAATGTTTTCTTAACTTATACGGCATGAATGGATTTAAAAAAAAAATTATTTCCAAGAAGCTTACTTTACAAGTTTTCAAGTTTATATTTAATCAACTTCTTTTAGTTTAAAATTGTATGACATGTTAAGAAAGGAAAAATGTTTTTGAAGTAGAAAGGTTATTTTCATCAAGAATGGAGTTCAAGAGTTTTATCAAAATGATTTTCCATATAAGATAATATTGGGTTCTGTTTCTGTCCCTATTATTACATGGATTTGATTATGTTGTGATGGAAATATTTTTATGAATTCCTTTATCTTATATGAATTGTTTTATGATGTCACGATGTTTAAGATTCCCATTTTTATTACATGGGTTATGTAATGATGTATGATTTATGATTTTGTGGAACACATAAGAATGGTATCATTATGAGATGGGTGGGACCTATATATCCCTCCAATGCATTGGGTAAAGATTTTATATCTCATGAGATAGACGTGGCTGGAACGGTAGGTTATACCGGTTCAGGGAAACAGGACTGAAACGTGGAGTGAACTCGGTTCAAAAATGGACTTTGTCCACTAAGATAGTCTTGTCAATGAGTCCTGACTAATAAGAAATGATGCTCTAAGATTATGTGTGTATGCCACAATGTTTCATGTTATATGTTATGATTATTGGTATTCCATTTCACTACTATGATTTATCCCATGTTATGATATTATGATCTCTTTTGCAGGTTAAGATTTCCAAAATGTTATGTTCTTATGAATATGATGTGATTGATTTTTCGTTTGTTTACCCTTACTGAGCATTTGAGCTCACCCTTTTATGTTTTATTTTCCCTAGGATTTAAAGAAAGGTTTTAGGTAAAAAAAATGGGAAGATATTTATGGGAGATGTTGAATATATTTCACCATGATTAGAAGATTATATTTTGAGTTACCAAAGACACTAAACTATTACGGTCCTTGTGTGTGTGTTTTTGTTATGTAATAATTATTCCGCAAAAGTAATGTAATGTCCATGTATGTCAGGCTTCGGGTCTCTACAGTTGGTATTAGAGGGATGTTTAGTCAACCTTTGGAAACTAGGATGCGAAAACGTTAGTGAGATCCCTAGAGATATTTCTAAGGTATGTTTAGGGATATCCCTAAGGATAAGTATACGTATAGGACAGAGTCCTAGAACTATGATAATGATCATATAATTTAACCTAAGAAGTTAGATATTGAGGATACTCTCCCTTTATAATGTTGTTTTCCCTAGCATTATTTTTGCCTCTCACACTATTCTTTTTGGGTTTTAGACGATGGCTGGAACCCGAAGGAACCGTGTTGATCAATGCAATGGACAACACAATGATTGTCCTCCTGAACAAACAAATGTTATGGGAGATGGAGTGAAAAATCTTATTTCTATACTTACACAAGCTATGAATTATTCTGGACTTCCAAATGAGCTGAGAAGGGAACAATATTCTATTGAGTCCTTCATGAGGCAACGTCCACCTTCTTTCAGTGGGTCTTCTGATCCACTTGTTACTGAACAATGGATCAGTACTACTGAAAAGATATTTTCAGTTATTCAATGTTTTGAACATGATAAAGTCATCTTAGCAGTATATCGTTTGGAAGGTGAAGCTGATCAATAGTGGAATCTTATCAAGAATACGAGGCAAAGATATGAAATTGAGTCCATGGAATGGGACGAGTTCAAGAACTTATTTTTCAATAAGTACTTCCCTCGTATTCTTCGAACAAGAAGGAGTTTCTTGAACTAAAGAAAAAGGATGATGAATCTGTTGGTATATACGAAGCAAACTTTACAAGGCTTGCAAGGAATGTATCGTGATTTATCATCCAACCTGAATGTAAAGTTGATCGATTCTTCAGTGGCTTAAAACCAAATCTTCGAAGGTCATTAGCTATAAGAGACTTTAGTAGCTATGAAGAAATTTTACATTGTGCCATCAAGGTAGAAATGGAAGTTGGTGTTACTTATCCATCTCATAGTTTTGACAATAAACAAAATATGGAGTTCAAGGAGAAATCTCAGAATAATTGTGAAAAGAAGATGAATGTTTCCTTATGCTCAAAGTGTGGAAAGAAGCATGGTGGAGATTGTCTTAAAGGGACAAGTAAATGTTTCAAATGTGGAAAGGAAGTTCATTGGGCATTTGAATGCCGCAATGATGGGAAGAAGATTCCTAATGATGCAAACAAAGGAAGGGATACATAGAATTAACCTACTATAGTTAAATTCTTCAAGTGCAAGGAAATGGGGCATTATGCTAATAAATTCCCTAATCCAAGGGTTAGTGATGATCGACATGAGCAACCACTTAAGGCAAAGGACAAAGGGAATTCATATGCGATCACCATTGGTGATGTTGAATATGACACCGATGTGGTGGAATGATTAAGTATTTATGTAATGGGATTTCAGAAAAATGTTGTATATAGTATCGTGGAATATTGGAATATTTATGTATTGGTCTACTGTGGTTTTCAATAATTTTATGGTACCCGTAACCATGGAAAGTGATTGAGATATGTTTGGAAAAAAGATTATAAGCGCATAATGCAGGGAAAACAAGAAAATAAAATATTTGACAGTATTCATGAGCTCATGATTGATATAAGGACTAAGTGATATCATAGTTTGAGTATATAGAATTTTGATGATTTTGGTATGTGGAAAGTGGTAACTTTTAACTGCATTAATGTTTTCACTAAGGTTCATTGGGTATTCAAGAGAATACATGATTAAGGCCTTTGAATGTTTGGAATGTGACCTAAAAAACATATATTATGATATATGGGGATCAATGATGGTATTAAATCTCTGGTAATCGTTTTCACTATATTATGAGAGTGGACTACAATATTATGGATAATACTAAATATTGGAATGGATTATGTTGGACATAAGTTAGTATTGTTTAAGGATAGAAGTTTTTTCGATATTATTGATGGGATGTTATAGTAATATAGTTTTAGAAAAAGGAAAACCTATAGGACGGGAGACATCCCATCGCATCGGACAAGGATGTGGGAATAGAACCCACAACCAATGTGCGACTAGCCTTTATCGCCTACCACTGGCCTACAGGAAGTCCCTGGTTAGTATAAACTAGTTATATTTTATTAAGTGGTATGATATATGAAGTATATGTTCATTTTTGAACCATATACGATTAATCTAACCATAAGATGGACTTATAAATTTGGCTAACCTTTTGTTTGAAAGAGATGGAATGACCCATCATTCTATCACATGATCTGCTAACACATCACGAATAACAAATTCAACTTCATTTCGTTAAGGGATGAAGTGGAAATTGTTCAATTCACGAACAACAGTGACATTGTACCAAAATAATACAAGTATTTCTTTTAATTCATCAACTTTAGGGAAATGATCTTGAAAACCAAAAATGTTGTCCTAGTTCCCTTATATCCGATTAACCAGATGGTACCATAGATCATCACAAATCAATAGCTTTGTGATTGTTGGCTTTTTCATAGCCATATTCTCTACCACTCTCCATCAGAACTTGATGGTAAGATTTTTCTTCCATATCCATATTTTCACCTATGTTCTCCTACGTGGAAACCCCGTGATGAGATAATTTGGGTAACCATTACATTTCATACTTTAGTTTTTAAAAGCCATGTTTTGGTATTCCTTTTTACGATGTGGGTTTCTATTAAACAAACTTTCGAGTAGTAAACCATTTATAACCCCGAAAAAATTCGAGGGAGAAATTCATTTTAAGGGGGGTAGAATGTAACACCCAGAGATTTTATGAAAAATATTCTTTTAATTTCATTAATGTCTTGTGCTACACCAATATTACCTTGCGCTATACACAACACCATATTAGCTTGCAGTATACGCAACACTATTCATGGATCGTGTTACACACAATTTTGATAATAGTTATTCTACGCAACATTGAGTATATATATATATATATATTAAATGTATAAATGAAATATGGTTGGATTCTGTTATACGAAACAACGAAGGATTCTTGCGCAACATGCAACCCTGACTTGGCTTGCATTACACGCAATCGCGACCTTCCACGATAGTGTGTGTTGTACGCAATACTGGGTTTTACTAAACAATGATATATTATTATAATATTGTTATGAAGTAGCCGTTATGAATAGTGTTAACTAAATTTTGAATTTTATAACATTATTATTCATCTTACATATTTCTAGAACATGGTATATGAACAAAATAAATTATTCGGGTAAAATAAGTATTTTTTAAAAAATGCAGTTTTGCCACCTTTTGATGGGGCACCCACCTTAAATCTAGTTTTTGACATGTTTATAAGTTAAATTTGACAAAATAAAATTCTTCTTTTGAATCAGGATATAAAAATTTACATTAGATAAAGTTTTAATATTTGTCTGATAACTTTAATATTTTAATGAATAGTAAAAACACGCTATATTTTAATTAAAAACAACTTTTTTCATCGTAATATCTTATGTGGTTAAATTATAATATTTAATGGTTTTAAAGTATAAATAGAATATATTTTTACCATTTAATATAATGTATGTCATTAGCATTGATTTTACCTTGAATTCGTAGGTTAAATCAATTCAATCTTTTGCAATGTTTTAAAGAAAAACCCGTTTTCTTTCGACAACGAGATTAATTTTAATTTAATTTCTGCATATTTTTTGTATTGAATTTGGAAAAATGGATTCCATATTTGGAATCAGTAGGCCCAAATTATGTTAATAAGATACTTTTTATTTTTGGGCATTGTGAATAGTAACTACGGTAAATTTTATTTACTATAGTTAAAGGTAAATCGGGTAATTAATGGTAAATATAAGATTATAAAATTACCCTAACACTTGGAAAAATCCTATTGGATGGCTAAAAGTAGACCCATATAACCTAAGGGCCGGATTAGATACATTTTATGGACTTTTGTCCACGAAAATAATTTAATTATTATTAAAACCAAAGAATGTGACAACATGTCACTTTCTTAAATATTATAAGTATAATAATTTTAATTTAGTGATAAACTTCATGAAACATCGAACGTGAATAGTCTCCAGAAATATAATACAATTATATACATCATAGGAATTTATTTAGAATTTTTAGGGATTAAATAATTATCATTTATTATGAAACAAAGATGATGCAGTAATTGTCTTATTAATGAAATATTGACATAATTGATGTTATAAATGCCCAAATAAATGTAATTTGAGACTTTTTATGACTTAAAATATTTTTTTAGGTTAATATGACATGTTATTGTTGATTTAAGTAACTTGGTTTGAACGTATCATTCTGTTATGAATTTCATAAAAATCATGTACCAAATAGTGTCAAAATTGACATAAATTTGTTTTTAAAACAAATATTATATTATTAATTGTTATTTTATTCCTAAAAATCTAAGGTTCGGCCAAATGACTTAGATAAGATTATATATATTAATAACAAACAACTTGGGGTTCTTTTGGCTTGATATAGTAAGTTTATTAACCATATAGTTTAAGAAACAAAAAGACACGGTAAAAGTTAAATTATTTAACATAGAGTAAAATCTAATTGATAAGGTTAAAATAATAACCTAAACTTGTCTAAATCATATTTTATTAGAGGCATTCGACCCATCCCCACTTTAGCTTTGAAATAAGACCCTTTGTAACCATTATAAACCGAATTTGACCTTAATATAAAATAATATTTTGAGATTTTCCGAAGGTGCCCCTCTCCTCCCTTATAAAAGGGAACCTCCTCCCTCTCCTCCTCACACCAATTTGAGCATTCAAGCTCGGACAACCCCTGCCAAAATCTCTTCTCCACTTACCTAGTATCATCCTAGAGGTCCTGGTCTTCTTAAAAGACCATCCTCAGTTCTTTAAGTAGAGGTTAAGTGAAGGCGCGTCAAAAAAAGAGGTAATATCCATTACCGATCTTTTTCAATTTCTTTCTTCGTCAACTTCTTCTTCTTTAGTTGTTTCATGATAAAGTAATAACATATTTATTTATTATATACTGATATGTTATTATAAATATGAAACAAATCTAATTAACCTTCTATCCATCCTACGGAAAAAGGAAATCATCGCGCGTGCGTACGTACGGAATACCGTCTCCACGCCGTGGTGTAATCTATTTTCCACTACCACCTTAATTGGATTGGTATAATGGTGGAAATAATGACTATATATGACTATTATAAAGTGATATTGATTCCCAAATAGTATACATACACTCCAATACAATTCCATGATCATATGAACGATATCATCACTCGTGCGTACGTACGGAATACTGTCTCCACGATTTGATGTGACTCGTTCTACATGATCTTCATTTCATAATGATTATATAAATGAATTGAATGAATTAATATGATATATGTTACACTAATACCATTCTGGAAATGAGGTATCTATAACCTAAAGAGAAGAATAAGAATTTATTCGACAAACACGCATAAGAACAAAAAGTAATAAACACCCGAATAATAAGTAGTAATGAAATATTACCAATAATCTAAGAATATGACCATATATGATATAATAACAATAATTATGATTCTGAAATAAGTCAATAAAATTATTTAAATCATTATACAGTAGTTTCAGACACTTACGAAGCATATCAGACCTAAGGTAAGGGAAATATCACAATCTCATTTTTGTCCGAGATTGTTTATACTTTAGTATTTACTGGGGTGTATTTTATCATCCACATCCATGTTTCCTCAATATGTAATATTATTTACATTCACCTAAAATTGTTTAAATCCAATTTTACCCTTCGGTGAGTTTTTAGTAACAGATATGAAAGGAATCTTTTTTCGTTTTTAGTACGAGGTACTTTTTGACTTTTCTGACAAAAGTACGAGAAGAATGTTTTTTTAACTTATACGGCATGAATGGATTTTAAAAAACAATTATTTCCAAGAAGCTTACTTTAAAAGTTTTCAAGTTTATTTTTAATCAACTTCTTTTAGTTTAAAATTTTATGACATGTTAAGAAAGGAAAAATGTTTTTGAAGTAGAATGGATATTTTCATCAAGAATGGAGTTCAAGAGTTTTATCAAAATTATTTTCCATATAAGATAATATACGGTTCTGTTTCTATCCCTAGTATTACATGGATTTGATTACATTGTGATGGAAATATTTTTATGAATTCCTTTATCTTATATGAATTGTTTTATGATGTCACGATGTTTAAAATTCCCATTTTTATTACATGGGTTATGTAATGATGTATGATTTATGATTTTGTGGCACACATAAGAATGGTATCATTATGAGATGGGTGGGACCTATATCTCCCTCCAATGAATTGGGTAAAGATTTTATATCTAATGAGATAGACATGTCTGGAACGGTAGGTTATACCGGTTCAGTGAAACAGGACTGAAACGAGGAGTGAACTCGGTTCAGAAAGGGACTTTGTCCACTAAGATAGTCTTGGCAATGAGTCTTGAATAATAAGAAATGATTATCTATGATTATGTGTGTATGCCAAAAATTTTCATGTTTTATGTTATGATTATTGGGATTCCATTTCACTACTATGATTTATCCCATGTTATGATATTATGATCTCTTTTGCAGGTTAGGATTTCCAAGATTTTATGTTCTTATGAATATGATGTGATTGATTTTTCTTTTGTTTACCCTTACTGAGCATTTGAGCTCACCCTTTTTATGTTTTCTTTTCCCCAGGATTTAAAGAAAGGTTTTAGGTAAAAAAAAGGGGATGATTTTTATGGGAGATGTTGAAGATATTTCACCACGATTAGAAGATTATATTTCGAGTTTCCAAAGACACTAAACTATTACGGTCCTTGTGTGTGTGTTTTTGTTATGTACTAATTATTCTGTAAAAGTAATGTAATGTCCATGTACATTAGGTATAAGGCCCCAGCCTTAAACCTTACTTAATCTTGAGCTTTTACAAGATTACACATTGAGGATCTTTTCGGGTTTAGAGTTCTAGAGAATTAGATCATAAAACTTGAATTACATTCCACATATAAACAAAGTGGTTACATAAAGATAGTATTATTGTTTCCCATCAGTGGAAACATATTTAAAATAAAACATGGATTCTTTCTTGACACATCCTTGACACTATCATCATATCATGTACCTTTCCCTTGACCTGTGAAAAACATTTCAAAAAACTTGGGATGAGCATAAAAAGATCAGTAAGGGATATAAAAATATGGAAAGGAAACATGGGTACATATATTAATAAGGATGAGATCATACTTTACCCATAAAACATAAGCACTTTAACATACCTCATCAAATCATGAATAAATCATAGAAATCATAAGACATAAAGGTAACTTGAGGCTTTCATAACATTCTTACGTAGGGAGTAACCCTCTTGGTTACGTTTGGAATACCCATCACAATATATTCCCTAAATATCTTCAGAGAAACCATAACTTTTCACTCCTTCACGTTACCCAATGCATTGGAGAGCTATATCGGGCTCACCCGCCCTTAGTTTATCACAGAACCACCCGTTTTCATAATAATTCCCAAGAACCTCAACATAATCATATCACATAAAACATGCATAAAGGAAACATAACATTCCCAACTTTCAATCACAAGATATCAATATAACACATTGATATAAAAACATTATGAAAACCATTTTCGATACCAAAATAAAAGAAAAGTAAAACATGGTATTTATTTTTCTTTTAAAAAGAAGGTATGGCTTGTAGAGGAAGCCAAAACTCAAATAACGGTCACGACGGCGGAGAAGTCGTTGTCGCCACATACGTACGACAAAAACATTCCCTTTTGTCATTTAGTAAACGCTTTTTATAAAAAATATTCCTTTTGAATAAATGTAAAAGTCAAAGGGGGTTTATACACCGTATAAAAGAAAGTTGTGTATAAAATAAAATATGCCTCAATGAAAGGAGATTGAGACGAAGTCCCATACCTCGGGTCCGACTTGACTCGATCATTCTTTAATGTCCTGAATAATAAACATTTGTTAATTTCTACCTGTTTAAGAACCTTTTTTAAGTTCATTATTCCTTTTATATCACTTATTGCCATGTCATGAACACTATGTAATTATTTAAGTTAATAACGGTCGTTTTAACGATCATTGGTACTTGAGTAAAAAATAAGCCCTTTATAATTACATGTTGTTCATGTATCCATTATATCCAGAATGGTATTCATGATGTAGATATCATATATGTCATATATATCCAGTACATGCATGCATTTATAATATTACATAATCATTTAGAGGTAAGAAATGAAATGCACCGTTCATGGAGACGGTAAGCCGTACGTACGCATGAACGCTACTTTCATTTCTATTTCGTATTTTATAGAATGGAATCATAATTATATAAAGGTATATTATAATTCTAGTATAATATCATATATAATATCATAGTTCCATCCTTTATACGTCCCACATATGGTATTTAACGAATCAAATCACTTTGAGGGGGCGGTAGTCCGCACTTCCTTAAATAAAGATACCGCGTTCACCCATAATGGAAACCATAAAGGTATGACCCAAAAGGAAAATACAAAAGCTTAAGGAAAAAATAAAAATATTACATATCATATATAAATATTGTTACATATTAATGGACACCTTTGAAGGTGTTAAAAGAATGTTGAACAATCATCGTTTCGGGAGGCATAAATTCACCATCCATGGAAACAGTATGTTCGTTAACAATTAGATGTAGGTGTGTGTAAGTGTAGCTCAAATAATTATTATAACAACATCATAGTATATTCAGGATACTGTAGTTGTTACAAAATAAATTAATAAAAAGAGGTTAGGGGGTTGGAGATGCAAAATAAAACAAAAGGACTCAAAAGAAGACATTACCTTAAAATCGGGTAACTCCCTTTGGTTTGAGCTCAAAGGCTTCCTTGGGAAGACTTCTGCCCAAAGTGAGGCTTCAAGGAGTAGGATAGGGAAGTGGCAAGCCAAAATGGGAAGGTTTTGGCCGAGCCAAAGGCTTTGGGAGTGTGGGTAATGAGGTAGAGGTGGGGGCCTTTTATAAGAGGAGAGGAGGGGCACTCTTGGAAAGTAAAGAAATATTACTTTATTTGAAAATGCGTTTTGGATTTAAATGGTCCCAAATTGATATAATTCTAGGATAAGGTGATAAGGTATAGAAATCTACCCATCAAATAGGTTTTGGACATGTTTAGGTTTTAGATATTACATTATCTTTCCATTTTATTTAAATCGTTAAATAATGAGGTCATCGCTGCATCATCATGATGTCATAAATAAATTAATTTATTTAAAGTCTAAAAATTATAAAAAAAATACTATGATGTAGGAAATCTTTTTATATTTAAAATGACTATTTATAATCAAAAATCGGATCTTTATAACCCCATGTAGAAATTGTTTTCGTAAAACATATTATGTTTGTGTCATTTTTACTTTTACATTAAATAAAACGTTATTTATGTCATTTCGCAACCAAAGTGGCTCCATGGGGTCCCCAAGTTGACCCATGGCTTTTCTTTGTCGGCCATTACACAACCAATGAGTTTAGGACATGTGTAAAGCTCATCTCATTTTATTAAATCATTATTTTTACCTTAAGCTACACTAATTACCACTAATCGCGATTAAAAACTTAATAAGTTACTATTCACAAAAAAATTATTTTAATCTCATTGAACCAAATTTTACTTCTTAATGACAACCATGTATGTCGTATTTTTGAAATTCAAAAAACAATTATGGAAAAATTTCATTTAAACGGGAAAATCAGTTTTTATAAGTACCACTTAGTGGTTTCACTATTCATCAAAAATTGAAGTTTTTCAGAAAAATAAAAAAAATTCACCCTAAGATATATTTGATATTCTGAATTCATAAAAGAAGTATATTTTACAAAATTCAAAACATATAAGTCACATTAATTAATTTAATAATTAATTCCCGTTGTCAGAGCAAATAGCGTGTTTTTATGAAACAATAAGTATCAAAAGATTGACACCAGTTTAAGTCCAATTTCAAAGTGAAATTGATTCCAATGACCACCATTGGATTAAATGGTAAAAATATATTCTAATTTAACTTCAAAACCAATTAAAAACATAATCTAATTGTATAAATAAATTAGATTAAAAATCATTTTTGATGTAAAATGCAGTATTTTTCACTATTCATTAAAAAATGAACATTGTCAGAAAAATACCAAAAATTCACACAAAGTAAATTTTGATGTCCCAATCATAAAGAATAAGTTTATTTTGACAAAAATAGCTTATAAAATTGTAAAAAGATAGTTTTAAAAATGGGTTTCCATCAAAAGACAGTAAAACAATCTTTTAAAAATATTAGTGTATTCCATGCTTAAGATTGGATTTATTTTAATTTTAAGCCTCTAAAACACTATCTAGTTCATTAATAGGCATAGATAAAAATATCTATTATTCATTACTTACTTGGGATGTTATATCCGTCCCCCCTTTAAAAAATTGCGTCCCCGCAATTTATTTACTTATCAAATAAATGGGGGTAGTTATCCCTCATTGCATTTTCAGATTCCCATGTTGCCTCTTCCATCATGTGGTTTTTCCACAAAACATTTACCTGGTGAATCACTTTATTCCGTAACACATGATCCCTGTGGTCAAGAATCTGGACCGGTTGTTCCTCATAAGATAGGTTCTCTTCCAGCTGAACTACCTCTGGACTCAAAACATGAGATGGATCTGGCATGTACTTTCTCAACATAGAAAAGTGAAAAACATTGTGTACCTGAGATAAACTCAGAGGTAAAGCCACCCGGTATGCAACTGATCCAACTCTCTCTAGAATTTCATATGGTCCAATAAACCTTGGACTCAGCTTTCCTTTCTTACCAAATCTCATCACACTTTTCCATGGAGAAACCTTGAGAAAAACATGATCACCTACCTCGAAATATAGATCCTTCCTCCTGTTGTCCGCATAAATCTTCTGCCTGCTCTGAGCTGTTCTCATGTGCTTCTGAATCAGCTGAACTTTTTCTGCCATCTCTTCTACCAATTCTGGTCCCATCAACTTCCTTTCACCCACTTCATCCCAGAAATCTGGAGTTCGACACCGCTTCCCATATAACGCCTCAAATGCTGCCATCTGTATACTAGAATGAAAACTGTTATTATATGAAAATTCAACCGAAGAAATATGTTGGTCCCAACTTTCCTGATAATCCATAGAACAAGCTCGTAGCATATCCTCCAAGGTCTGAATTGTTCATTCCAACTGCCCATCTGATTGAGGATGAAAAGTTGTACTAAAATTTACTTCAGTACCCAACGACTTCTGAAGGCCTTTCGAAAAGTTAGAAGTGAACCTGGGATCACGATCAGATACAATGGAGAGAGGAACTCCATGTAACCTGACTATCTCTTTAAGATACAAACGGGAAAGTTGATTTAGGGAAAAAGTATCTCGTATAAAAAGGAAATGATAAGATTTAGTCAAGGAATCAACAATAACCCAGATTGCATTATTACCTCGAGATGTCTTTGGTAATCCCACAACAAAGTCCATGGATATATTCTCCCATTTCCACTCTGGCACTGGTAAAGGCTGAAGCATCACTTTCAGTAACTGCCACACTGCTTTAACCTATTGACAAGTCAAACACTTCACAGTAAAATCAGCAATATCTCGTTTCATTCCATCCCACCAGTAATACTCCCGCAGATCTCTGTACATCTTAGTACTGCCAGGATGAACTGAAAACGGAGAACTATGAGCTTCACATAACAACTCTCTCTTCAACTGTGAATCACAAGGCACACACAATCTCTTCCCAAATCTCAAAACGCAATCATTATCAATGTTGAATTCAGGAAACTAACCTTTCTGAACCAGCTCTACCTTTTTCTGCAACTCACTGTCTTGCTTCTGTGCTTTCTTGATTCTATCTGATAGAGATGATCTCACTGATACCTGAAACGAAATAGAAGAACATCCTGTGCCAACAACTTCTATGCCAAAGTTCATCAAATCCTTAACCAAAGGATCACGTTCCAAACGCAACATTTCTAATGAAGCATTACTTTTTCGACTCAAAGCATCAACCACTTTATTTTCTTTTCCCGGATGGTAATGAATTGTACAATCATAATCCTTGATTAATTCCAGCCATCTCCTTTGTCTCATTTTTAACTCTTTCTGAGTGAATATATACTTTAAACTTTTGTGATCAGTATATATTTCACACTTTACTCCATACAAATGATGTCTCCAAATTTTTAAAGAAAAAACAATAGCAGCTAATTCCAAATCATGTGTAGGGTAATTTACCTCATGAGTTTTCAACTGTCGTGAAGCATAAGCAATTACCTGATCATTCTGCATTAGGACGCAACCAAGTCCTTTCAATGAAGCATCAATGTATATAACAAACTCACCATTCCTGGAAGGAAGTTCCAAAACTAGAGCATTCACCAATCTTCTTTTCAATTCCTGAAAATAATCATCACATTCTTTTGTCCAGATAAACTTAACACCCTTCCGAGTTAGTTTAGTCATTGGACAAGATAACCGTGAAAAATTTCTAACAAACCTTCGGTAATATCCTTCCAAACCAAGGAAGCTACGAATCTCAGTTACATTTGTGGGTCTTGGACATTCTTCAACAACTTTTGTTTTTACAGGATCAACGGTTATGCCATCTTTTGAAACAATGTGACCAAGGAAAGAAATTTGTTGCAACCCAAACTCACTCTTGCTGAATTTTCCATATAGTTTCTTTTCTTTTAAGGTTTGCAAGATAACCCTTAAATTTCATTCATGCTCCTCTTTACTTTTATAAAACACCAAAATATCATCAATGAAAACCACCACAAACTTATCCAAGAACTCATGGAAAATTCTATTCATTAAGTCCATGAATACAGCAGGTGCATTGGTTATCCCAAAAGGCATTACTACAAATTCATAGTGGCCATATCTTGTACGGAACGCGGTCTTCAGAACATCTTCTTCCTTTACCTTCAGCTGATGGTACCCCGATCTCATGTCAATCTTTGAAAAATACTGAGCTCCCTGGAGCTGATCAAACAAATCATCGATATGAGGCAAAGGATATTTGTTCTTAACAGTGATATTATTCAAGGCTCTATAATCAATGAAAAGTCTCATTGAACCATCTTTATTTTTAACAAACAAGACAGGAGCACCCCATGGTGATGTGCTAGGTCGAATGAAACCTTTCTCTAATAAATCTTGTAATTGCTCCTTCAACTCTAAAAGTTCAATTTGATCCATTCGATAAGGGGGTTTTGAAATTGGCTTAGCATCAGGAACTAAATCAACAGTAAATTCAACTTCCTGATCTGGTATTATTCCAGGCAACTCATCAGGAAAAATATCAGGATACTCATTTACCACTGGCACATCATTAATCTGAACAGTTCATTTATCTTCAACGATGTGTGCAAGGTAACATTCATTTCAATATTTTACAAGTTTCTCGGCCTCTTGATATGTTATCAACAGTAAGGGTCCATTATTGTACACAAACTGAAAGTATTTCTGAAAAGAAACTTCTTTATCTCTACATTCAATCTTAGCATGGAAAATAGAGAGCCAATCCATACCCAGGATAACATAAAACTCTACTAGAGGTAGAACAATAAGGTTTTCAAGTAGGTTCTTTCCACAGATAAGGATAGGAAGATTCTTATAAATTCTTTTTTCCTCAACATTCCCCCCAGGTGTTTTTACCAAAAGTTTAGGAGTCATTTCTTGAGATGGTATTCCCATTTTTCTAGAAAAGGTTTCAGAGATGAAAGAATGTGTAGACCCTGAATCAAACAACACACTGGAATAATCTGAAAAAATAAACAAAGTACCTGATACAACTTCATTTGACGGCCCGACATCTGCTGAAGTAGTTGAAAAGGATTTAACCACCCCTTTCTGCTTGTAGTCTAACTGCTTCCCATCACTCAAGCTCTTTGTCGGACACTCATTTGCATAGTGACCCATCACATTTCACTTATAACATTTCACTAACTATAAATCGAATTTGGTCTTACCCTCACCTTGATCCTTTTCAGTGCAATCACGAGCCTTATGTCCCATCTTACCACATCGATAGCACTTTCCAGAATTCAGAAGACATTCCCCAGCATTCCATTTTCCACATTTATCACAAACTAGAAACTTAGTTTTCTTACCATTAGACTTTTTTCATGAATTCTTACCTTTCTCCTGCCACCTTAGTCTCTTCTTCTGTTGGTTTTTATAGAACACTTGATCGTCGGAAAACTCCATTTCCACCTTCTCAGCACATCGAACAAGATTTTCATAACTTTTAAACTCATGAGAAGCTAATTCCCTTCAATATTTTGGCTTTAATCCTGAGTAAAAACGATTGATTTTACTATCAAGGTCTCGGATAAAATTTGGAGCATACCTTGCCAATCGAGTGAACCTTTCTTCATAGGTAGCCACTGAGTCTTCCTCTTGCCTAAATTCCAAGAATTTATTTTCCATCCTAAGTCGAATAGCCTTAGGAAAATACTTCTCAAGAAACATACCTTTGAATTCATCCCAGTCGAGAGCATCAATCTCATCAGCGTCCCTGATATTTTTAACAATCGACCACCACTGATCTGCCTCACCCTCCAAACGGTAAATAGCAAGACTAAACTTTTGATTGTCTGAACATCCCATGACATCGAAAATCTTCTCCAGTGATTTAATCCACCCTTTAGCTAGCACAGGGTTAGATGATCCTCTGAATGATGGTGGATGTTGCCACATGAAATGTTTCACCACGGACATGTTCCTCTACGGTTAGTCTGGCTGATCTCGTGCATGGATACCACCACCATTTATAGCCTGAGTCAACTGCGCCATTACTGCAACAAAATGTTCAGTTCCAATTCCGACCATCTCAGGATGCTGATTCAGAAGTTTATTTCCTTCTGTATGCCTTCCTAGAACTACTTCCCTGTTTCCTCCACAGAAAACCATTCTGAACAAACATGTCTTAGATGAAGCAACATGGTAATCTTCAAATGCTATATCACTTCAATTTGACCATAAAAAAAATATTTCTGGATAATAATTTAATATAATTCTAACTCCTAAATTTATCTAAACCGACCTTTGATACCAACTATAAGGCACCATCCTTAAACATTACTTAATCTTGAGCTTTTACAAGATTACACATTGAGGATCTTTTCGGGTTTAGAGTTCTAGAGAATTAGATCATAAAACTTGAATTACATTCCACATATAAACAAAGTGGTTACATAAAGATAGTACTATTCTTTCCCATCAATGGAAACATATTCAAAATAAAACATGGATTCTTTCTTGACACTTCCTTGACACTATCATCATATCATGTACCTTTCCCTTGACCTGTGAAAAACATTTCAAAAAACTTGGGATGAGCATAAAAAGCTCAGTAAGGGATATAAAAATATGGAAAGGAAACATGGGTACATATATACATAAGTATGAGATCATACATTACCCATAAAACATAAGAACTTTAACATACCTCATCAAATCATGAATAAATCATAGAAATCATAAGACATAAAGGTAACTTGAGGCATTCATAACATTCTTACGTAGGGAGTAACCCTCTTGGTTACGTTTGGAATACCCATCACAGTATATTCCGTAAATATCTTCGGAGAAACCTTAACGTTTCACTCCTTCGCGTTACCGAATGCATTGGAGAGCTATATCGGGCTCACCCTCCCTTAGTTTATCACAGAACCGCCCGTTTTCATAATAATGCCCAAGAACCTCAACATAATCATATCACATAAAACATGCATAAAGGAAACATAACATTCCCACCTTTCAATCACAAGATATCAATACAACACATTGATATAAAAACATTAGGAAAACCATTTTCGATACCAAAATAAAAGAAAACTAAAACATGGTATTTATTTTTCTTTTAAAAAGAAGGTATGGCTTGTAGAGGAAGTCGAAACTCAAATAACGGTCACGATGGTGGAGAAGTCGTTGTCGCCGCATACATACGACAAAAACATTCCCTTTTGTCATTTAGTAAACGTTTCGTATAAAAAAGATTCTTTTTGAATAAACGTAAAAGTCAAAGGGGTTTATACACCATATAAAAGAAAGTTGTGTATAAAATAAAATATGCCTCAATGAGAGGAGATTGAGACGAAGTCCCATACCTCAGGTCCGACTTTACTCGATCGTTCTTTAATGTCCTGAATAATAAACTTGAGTTAATTTATAACTGTTTAAGAACCTTTTTCAACTTCATTATTCCTTTTATATCACTTATTGCCATGTCATGAACACTACGTAATTATTTAAGTTAATAACGGTCGTTTTAACGATCATTGGTACTTGAGTCAAAAACAAGCCCTTTATAATTACATGTTGTTCATGTATCCATTATATCCAGAATGGTATTCATGATGTAGATATCATATATGTCATATATATCCAGTACATGCATGCATTTATAATATTACATAATCATTTAGAGGTAAGAAATGAAATGCACCGTTCATGGAGACGGTAAGCCGTACGTACGCATGAACGCTACTTTCATTTCTATTTCGTATTTTATAGAATGGAATCATAATGATATAAAGTTATATTATAATTCCAGTATAATATCATATATAATATCATAGTTCCATCCTTTATACGTCCCACATATGGTATTTAACGAATCAAATCACTTTGTGGGGCGGTAGTCCGCACTTCCTTAAATGAAGATATCGCGTTCACCCATAATGGAAACCATAAAGGTATGAACAAAAAGGAAAATACAGAAGCTTAAGGAAAACATAAACATATTAAATATCATATATAAATATATTGACATCTTAATGGCCACCTTTGAAGGTGTTAAAATAATGTTGAACAATCATCGTTTCGGGAGGCATAAATTCACCATCCACGGAAACAGTATGTTCGTTAACCATTAGATGTAGGTGTGTGTAAGTGTAGCTCAAATACTTATTATAACATCATCCTAGTATATTTAGGATACTGTAGTTGTTACAAAAGAAAAGAATAAAAAGAGTTTAGGGTGTTGGAGAAGAAAAATAAAACAAAAGGACTCAAAAGAAGACATTACCTTAAAATCGGGTAACTCCCTTTGGTTTGAGCTAAAATGCTTCCTTGGGAAGACTTCTTCCCAAAGTGAGGATTCCAGGAGTAGGAGAGGGAAGTGGAGAGACAAAATGGGCAGGGTTTTGCAGAGCCAAAGGCTTTGGGAGTGTGGGTAATGAGGTAGAGGCGGGGGCCTTTTATAAGAGGAGAGGAGGGGAACTCTTGGAAAGTAAAGAAATATTACTTTATTTGAAAATGAGTTTCGGATTTAAATGGACCCATATTGATATAATTCAAGGATAAGGTGATAAGGGTTCGAAATATACCCATGCAATAGGTTTTGGACATGTTTAGGTTTTAGATATTACATTATCTTTCCATTTTATTTAAATCGTTAAATAAGGAGGCCATCGCTGCATCATCATGATGTCATAAATAATTTAATTTATTTAAATTCTAAAAAATATAAAAAAAATACTATGATGTAGGAAATCTTTTTATCTTTCCAATGACTATTGATAATCAAAAATCAGATCTTTATAACCCCATGTAAAAATGGTTTTCGTAAAACATATTATGTTTGTGTCATTTTTACTTTTACATTAAATAAAAAGTTATTTATGTCATTTCCCAACCAAAGTGTCTCCATGGGGACCCCAAGTTGACCCATGGATTGTATTGGTAGGCCATGACACAACCAATGATGGTAGGACATGTTTCAAGCTCATCTCATTTTATTAAAGCATTATTTTTACCTTAAACTACTCTAATTACCACTAATTGCGATTAAAAACTTAATAAGTTACTATTCACCAAAAAAATATTTTAATCTCATTGAACAACATTTTACTTCTTAATGACAACCATGTATGTCCGATTTTTGAAATTCAAAACACAATGATGGCAAAATTTCATTTAAACGGAAAAATCAGTTTTTATAAGTACCACTTAGTGGTTTCACTATTCATCAAAAATTGAAGTTTTTCAGAAAAATACCAAAACTTCACCCTAAGCTATATTTGATATTCTGAATTCAAAAAAGAAGTCTATTTTACAAAATTCAAAACATATAAGTCACATTAATTAATTTAATAATTAATTCCCACTGTCAGAGCAAATAGCGTGTTTTTATGAAACAATAAGTATCAAAAGATTGACACCAGTTTAAGTCCAATTTCAAAGTGAAATTGATTCCAATGACCACCATTGGATTAAATGGTAAAAATATATTCTAATTTAACTTCCAAAACAATTGATAACATAATATAATCATATAAATAAATTAGATTAAAAAGCAGTTTTGATGTAAAATGCAGTATTTTTCACTATTCATTAAAAAATGAACATTGTCAGAAAAATACCACAAATTCACACAAAGTAAATTTTGATGTCCCAATCATAAAGAATAAGTTTATTTTGACAAAAATTTCTTATAAAATTTTCAAAAGAAAGATTTAAAAATGGGTTTCCATCAAAAGACAATAAAACAATCTTTTAAAAATATTACTGTATTCCATGCTTAAGATTGGATTTATTTTAATTTTAAGCCTCTAAAACACTATCTAGTTCATTAATAGGCGTAGATAAAAATATCTATTATTCATTACTTACTTGGGATGTTACATCAGGCTTCGAGTCTCTACAAATATAGTCCATACTAGTGAGCATATGATTACAACCATGATAACTGTGGGTGAATGTAGCTTATTATTTTTTCTTTTTTTCCCTATCTAACTATTAGGATAGAATAAATATATGGGAAGATATTGGGAAATTTAGTAATGTCATTCAAGGATCATTTTATTGATAGGAGGTTTCTATAATATTATTATATCACATGAAAGTAGTGGAAACACAATCTATCAATTTCAGGAAAGGATTGTGAAGAGTCTATTAATCTTAATTATTTTGTGGTGGTCACCATTCATGGGAAAAAATAACTTGGTATATGAAATATTTGAATCATATTGTGACCAATACGCTTGAATATAGTTTTGTTAATTTCAGTGAACTCGATCAATGCAAGGAATTCCATTCAAGGAATCTCTTAAAGTACAATTATTATCATCATACCATATTAACTCCCATAATCTTAAATAAGGATCAGAGTCCCTTTCCCATCATATTTAACATTTCACGAGTCAACCATAAAGATTGTAAGAGGATTGTATATGAGGTCTAGAATAGTACTCAAGTCTTTGATGATATACATTCCTTTGTGATTGAACATAGAAATCCTAAAACCAAACTAAAGAATTAAAGTTAGGAATATTCTCTAATATGGATGGGAAATTTTTTTTTTGGGAAAAAGAATTAGAGAAATTTAAAAATAGTAATGAGGATGAATTTTACATAACCTACTTTAAAAAGGAGGTGGTGTTGTTATATAAACATAATGAGAAGATATCCCTAAAGGTGTATTTAAAAAAATATACATTTTAAAGTAAATTAGTTAAATATGGGATAAAAATTACACTTTTTAAAAAACATTCAAAGAGTTATAAAAGTGTCAAAGTTGTTACGTACTTGAGGAATGGGAATGAAATCATATTTTGTTTGAAGGAAATTCATGATCATACTATCCAATAATTTTAGATTCCCTTTAATAATATCACCTCAATTAATAATTCTAATATTTTGGATTTCACACCTAACACTATTGGTAATATTGATAAATTTATACTCCCTAGAATTCGAAATTTTTTGGAGATTATGATTGATACATTTTCTCAAAATCTTTAATGATCCTATGGCCCTGATGGCTTTAAAAATATATTCTTCCTAGAATTTTTGGATATTCTATATATTTATCTAAGAAATATGATCCTAATATTTTTTTTAAATTGAGTAGTTAATAAGGGGTTAAATTATAAATTTCTAGTTATTCTTCCAAAGAATGACAATACTAACACTCTTAGTGATTATAGGCATGTTCCTCTTATTAACATGGTTTAGAAAATTTGGAGTTTGATTATGGATATTAGATTATCTAATGTTATTGGAAAGGTGGTCTCCCTAAAAAAATTGAATTTATTATGGAAGAAAAATACAAGACTATATTCTAACTACATTTTAATGTGTCAATTTAATGGGGGTTACCTAATATAAATGGTGGTATTTCTCTCATACTTGAAACTAATAAATCCTTTGATATAATGAATTGATATTTAATGATTGTATTTTTTCATAAATTTGTATTCAACACTTCTTCAATCATATGATTCTTTATTTTTTCAATCATGTGAGAATATCTATCCTAACAATGGAATCCATGAGAAATATTTAACCATATGTTACGAAATATAATATGGATACCCCTTGTATCCTATTTCTTTTTTTCATTGTGGAGGATTAGTTATGAATATTTATCCTTGACACGGTGGAGAATGTCTCTATAAAGACCATTCAATATGGAAGAGGGGATTGAAAACCTTTATATATTTGTTATTCTGATGATATAATAATTTTTCTCTAGGGGATCATAAAAAATATTAACTTATTTAAGGTTGTTTCAGATCACTGTGCTTCTATTTTCAATAAACATGTTAGATGGAACAAATCAAAAGATCCATTTAGCCATAATTTAAACTCTCATAAGAAGATTCAGATCAATGGGAATATGGACATCAATGAGGGTACTTATCTCTTTACTTACTTGAGCATAACATTATTATTAAGATGGATAATGCCTTCCCAATTCACATCGATTTTATATCATTAAGAATCATCTCAATTCATGTAAAGTAATCTATCTTTGATTATATAGAGGGATTCCAATGTTAAGGTCTCAACCACGCCCATAATCTTTTACAATTTATGGTATATAAATGGAATACTATTCTAATTTGAATCCTAAAATAGTACTTCAAAAAAACTATATAAAGTGGATGTATCTCAAAGATTATGTCTTTTTATGTGAAATGGATTTTTTGTTTTGACCAATGATGGATGGAGGTATGGGTATTAAGAATCTTTCTTTGATCAATTAAGATCATCAAGATTCATTCCTATGGAGAATACTAAATGACCATAATATTAACCACTTTCTAAAAGATAGATTAAAAAATAGGATTTCCTCTAGGAAAGTGAATTATCATCAATCCGCCATTTGTTCAAGCATCAAGAAGACAAATGATACAGTTGTAAATCATTACAGATGGATTTCTTTTCACAACTATGAACAAAAATTCTAGAAGGATAGAATGTTGGGTACTCCATTAGTGGATGAGATCCATGACATGGATCAAGACATTTATATAACAATTAAGGATAAAATCTATCTTAATCTATATCAATTCCCTGCATCTATCAGGGATTCTATTGTTAAATTCAATTTTATTCCAATAAAAGGAACACTGCTATGGGAGCTAGCAAAACATGTAACCGGTAAATGAACTATTTAATATGAATTCAGTATAGGAATACAGATATATATGTTCACTTTACTGATGTCCTTTTGAAAATGATGTATTTTTATATCCAGATACACTCTTATTTTTAGGGTTTCTATCAACAAACTCCCCACAGATGAGTTGATTTTGAAAAGTGATCTGATCATATGTTAAATATGCAGTGCATTGAAATATGAAGAAGAAAATATCAAGGATATATTATTTCAATACATCTTTTAAAAGTATATTTTTTGTATTTTTACTATTTTCTTTAGGATGGAGAGTATCAACATCACTAATATTATTTCCTTTCTATCTAGTTGTAATGTCTAATAGGGATCCACAAGTTTTATAAACCTGCTTTGGTCTACTATATATGAGGCCTCTTACATCATATTTTTTGGAATTATTTGAATGTTTTGGATATCAATATGGAAATTAGAAAAATTATCGTAATTGTTAAAATTGTTGCTGACATGAGGACCGACCTAGATGGGAATTCAATCTGGGAGTTATCGATTTTTAGGAGATAGAGAATTGGAGGAAACTTAAAGAATTATAATAGATTTCTCAGTATTGTATGGAAACCTCCTATAATAGGCTAGATTAATGTAAACATTGATAGATATTAAAAAGGTAATCTAAGTCCTATAAGAATTTAATGGATCTTCAGATATTGAAAATTAGCATCCATATCATTCTTATTGATGGACTGTGGAATGCATTTTGTTTATGAGGATGATATTGGGGAATTATCACAGAACTAAACATTTCACATTTTAAAAACTGTTGATAAATAATTGTTGAGAAGTATTCATTATTGATTTTTTATTCCATCAACCTGAGTACTGATAATATCATTTAAATTCTAGCTACGACTTGGTAGGAATAACTCTTATACTATATGCACATGAACTTAATTCTGTAAAACATATTTAGGGAAGGTAATTCCATGGTGGAATCTATTTACAAATTTGTTGTCTGGTCATATATAGGTACTTTTTAATTTGGAATTCCAAAGTTAGTTTAGTAGAGTTTATTCTATGATATTTTTAAAACTCAATCCTTTATATTTTTATAATTATTTTACGATTGATCCAAACTCTGGAGGAGATCTTAATATTAATATTATTATTATTATTATCTTAATGAATCTATTCCAAATGTAAATTTGAAAATAAATAAAAGGAAAAAATAACATAATAATGTACTCAACACACCTACACATAACTACATCAATATATAATACACAAAGTGATGTCTTAGTATACAAAAAATACACTAAAACATGATAAAATGATTTAGGATAATTCAAAATTCAATAAGGATTTCTGTCATTAAAAGTTATTTAGAGATGAATCAACAAATTCAAATAATCTCATCCACTTCATCCCGCTCTATACACTAATTCAAGTATAATCTATATCTTTATATATAGGAATAGGTATCTCCAAGATCAATATAGTATAAACTAACATGATTCTATCAACAAGGTCTAGAGGCAATGTGTCAATTTCATAAACATGTTTCCTTCTTCTTCACCAGCATGTTAAAAAGTATATGTTAAAGGAGTTAAAATGGAGTCCTATAAGTTATATATATATATGATAAATTAATTCTTTGAATGATGATGATATAATATAGATTCTCTATTAAGTGAATTATCTTTTTAATGTTACTTATTCTTCTCCTATTATCAATTTGATGGATATGTCAATGATCTTCTTTGGATGAACCCCTCTAAATGAACTGGATCTATTAATATTGTTTAATTTACACTCTTTTTCATTCGTCTACAATTTTTAACTATATATAGAGTATCTTTAATATCAATTTTCAGCATCAAGGTCTTCGATAATTCCAAGTCACCATGCTATTTGTCACCTCCATAATAATGTAGAGATTATATAAAAACCACTTCCTTTAATGGTTTTCCATATATTGATCAAATATATATATTTCTTCCAAGTAACCTTCATTGATATATCAAAAAATATCTAGTCAAAATTTTCATCATAAATAGATCAGAAATATTCCATGTAAATTACAAAGATATATATACTCTCAATTTAGTCAAAGATTAATTCCATGTCAATTAATCTTCATGAAATTCTATTATTGTTATAATAAATCATGGTCTGTATTAGACCCATAAAATGTGAATCTATTATCTTATTTCTCCTTCTATCTTATGAAAATTTTACAACATAAACATAAATCCTCTTCAAAAAACCTCTATTATTTTCTCTAAAATATCTCTATGATTTTTTCTAAAATAAAACCACAATGTTTCATCCATAAAAAATATTCATATCCATCCAAACATATCAAATAAAACCTCCAATAAAAATAGAAAAATGATTTAGTATTTTAAAATATAATTAATTCTAAAATATTTATTGATTCTTTATAAATGATGATATAGTGTTATAAAATATTATGTGGTTTCATGGTAAATTATTTGACCCCAAAAATGATCACAAATATTCCTTCTTAGTCATAAAAATCCAGTAGTTTCTATATCTTTAATTTTATATCTAAATCATAGCATTATTATCACACCTAAACCTCACTTATTCATTTTTCGTTATTTAAAAAAAAAAATTATCATAATTTATTGATTTGGTTTAGTTATAGGTCACACCATAGACAAAAAAAACTATGGCATGATGGGTGTTGAAAATATTTTTGTAAAAAAATTGGAGAAGTATCAATGTATCAATATCCTCTAACTTAATCGTTAAGTCATTTAGAAAAATAGTTAAATATTTATACATAAAGGTCACCCTATTATACATAAGGCTTATCTCTAGGTTACCCTATTATATATAAGGGTAACAGAGATTTCCCTTGTGATATATAATGTTTACTCATATGCATAATGTTTATAAAATATAAATGTATTTAGAACAATAGGGTTTACTATATGATATGTAAGGGTATACTTGGATGATATGTAAGGGTTACCCCAACACATATGTGTTAGAATGTTTGTAAAGTCCTAGGTAACTATAGCTTATCTATGATGGTATTTAAAGACTGTATCTAGTTGATACATAAATATTGATGTAAAAGGGTATATCGGATAATAGATTTATATATAAAGTTTGATCCAGATGGTTTGTATGGATTCTTGACTTTGTAGAAAATTGTAGTTGAATTTATAAATGGATAATCACAATGACTTATAAAGAGTTTATTCATGAAGTCTCTAGAGGGGGGATCACACTGTGATCTATGAGGTCATGTCATGATTGATTATATCCAGTTTTATCTCTCTCTCTTTTTCTCTTTCTTTTATATTAGACTCTTCATCATATTATTTCATGAGAGAGATAGTCTATTTTTATAATTTATGAAATTATTATACTTCCACTACTTAAATTTAAAAACTGTGGGGTATTTTTTTCATCCCATTCGGTTTATAAACCACCAAGAATCATCAAGACTATCATTTTACATACTTATTGGATCCTCCATGGATTTCACTCATGCTTTATTGGAAATTATATGAGTTAAATTTCTCTAAACTTATTCCCCTTTTTTTATTATCCCTTTTATTTTATTTTTATACCCCACAATAGTCAAGGTGATATAGAGTTTATTATGAGTCAAATTTAATTTTTTGTGATATTAGGGTTTTAATGGAATTTTATGTGTTCTCTTGACCCTTGGAGTTGGAAGAACACTGAAACTTTTATGTCTAATGTTTTGAATTAGGTTAAATTATGCATGAACCATTAAACATAAGACCACAAATACATTATTATTTTTCATTCCATGTTTTGGATGATTTAAAGGTTTTAATAATTATATCAATCGATTATATATCAAATTATTTTACTTTTCTCACAAATTTCATTCGACATATTTGATTTTTCATGATTTCTTAGTTCTTGAATTTGAATCTGTTTTTAATGTAAGCTAAGTGTCTAATTAAATTCTTTATAGGCTATTTACAATGTAATTTTATTATTAAATGGATGTTTTAATAATACAATTATTTATAAAGAAGAAATATTTGTTTTGAAAAATACATTATAAGTAAGGGTGTGTTGGGTTTTTTATAATGTTTTCTTTTGTTACATTGATTAATTGTGTTTTTAATGATATGTCCATGTTTTACTTTTCATGGATTATTTTACAACATGGTTTCTCTAAAGGTGTTCTAAAGGCCTAGTTATCACGTCATAAATAGTATTTCTAGATGTAAGTATACAATTGAATTAATCTGATCATGTTGTTGTAAAAAATTTAAAGTGATATTGATATTGTGTAAAGTGGATAGAATTTTTCTGTTATGTTGGATATGATTATTATATTTTTATTCATGATTAAAAATGAGATAATTCTATGATGGATTCTCAAAAATGAGTTTGTGTTATGATTATTTTTATTTAAATGTTTATAGATGTCACTTATAGATTACTCACCCCACATTTAATTCACGGGAAACTATAGATATCTAGGCTGGAAATATAGCGATATGTATAAAACTTTTTTATGATTCCACTCTATCTAGTATCCCCATGTTGGGATTAAGAACTTCATAGTGTATTTCCCACCCTATTTAGGCCAGGAAGGGTACACCCAAATTTTTGAGTGGTTGGATCCCGTTAGGAGCCAATTAATTGATTTTTTTATTTTATCATAAATTATATTTAGAGATACTATTTTTTCCCAAAATTTATTTAAATTAACCATTAAAATTATTTACTATTTTTTTTCTTGTTTTCTCTTTATTTAAATTATTTTTCACTATTATTATTTGGAATCTTGTTCATAAACTGGGTTAATGTTGGTATTTTATTTTCTATCTCATATTTATAAGGATGTAATTTCCTTTTTAAAAATAAAAAATGTATTCAACTTATATATTAATTATTTCACTTGGGAGGTTTATTAAAAACATGGGATTATCCCTTTATTCCCTTTAAGTTGTATTTCTTAATGAATTTTTTATTAATTTTCTTCCCAGACATCATATTTAAGTTTTTAATGCAAAAAATTATGGTATATTTTTTTTCATAGAAATAAATCAAAAATATATAAAAGATATTGGTTTTTTTGCAATGAATAGTCATTCCTAATTTTATTCAAAATGAATATAGTTACATTATTTTTAATTACAGACTAGTAAAATATGGATTTACTTTTTTTCATTACACATGGGTTATGGGGAGGATGCCTACATGTAATTTTTTCACACACTTATCATATTATGTGTTCAATACATTTTTTTCTTAGATGCAGTGGATGGATTTCTATATCATGAATCATGTATTTTTTTGGTGAAAAGTGAATGTGATTCACTTCATGTATAAAATATGGGTGGATGTGGTTCATGTTTTTATTTTGGTATCTTATTATTCTTATGTATCAAGCCACTTCAGCTTCATTAATATTTAGATTCATTTATTTTATAATGTTTTTATAACTTGTAGTTTAGTTTTGATAACTTTAGGATGCCCTAAACTCACTTATTTTATTTGATTAAGGTTAAAAAGTTTTTTATGTTATTATTCATTTTTGGTATTTTCTTATTGTGGAAAGTTATTATTTCATATGAATGGATCTTTGACTAATGGATAAGACATTAAAAATTTAGAGATTAAATTTGTATTTTAATTATTTATTTATCTATAAAAATCATTCCCAAATGTGTATATGATAATGACTAAGAACTAGTTTCTAGCATGTGATGGTCGAAAAAATACTTTAGGCCATGTCACTGGTTGTATCAGGTACTCATATTGGTGTTGGATAAGTTTGTTTTTTAAAAAATATTTATAGCCTGATTATTATTCAAAGAGTCATGTTAGAATAGAGATATGACTTTTTGAGCTCAAGGAGATGTAATACTAGATATTATACTAAATTAAACAAACATTTCATCAAAAAAATTATAAAAAAATATTTTTTTTATTTCATCATATTAGTATAACACATTATAATATAATAGAATACTTGGAAATTAAATTTATAATACAAGATAAAACCACCACCACAAAATCATTTGGTAATAATATAATTAATAATTAATAATTTATATATATCAAGGAATAATAACATACTTACACAGATGGATCCTAGAAAAAATTTGAGATTTTTTTTTGAATATTCAGTTCCAAATGATTGATTTTAAAATATAAAATAATTTTATTTAATAATTAAATTTCATATATATATTTATAATTATTTTCCTAAATATTAATTTAAATTATGAATCATCATGTTAAAATTATCTATCAATGGTTTTTCATAATTTCCCGAGACTTTATTTTTTTGGGTAAAAATAAAAATATAGTATTAATATATAATAAGAATGAAGACATCATAGTGACTTAAAAATTATGTAACGAGTAATATACATGATTTATTTACAAATAATGGGTTTATTAATTAAACTAATGTTTCTTAAAGTAATAAAATTAGTTTTCCAAACTTATAAATAATCTTCCAAAACCTAAAGTATATTTTACAGATTTAAAGAAAATATGAATAAGAATCTTATTTACAAAAAAAAAATATTTAAAAATATTTATATTTTAAAAAATTTAAAATCTCAAAAAAAGACCATAAATTTAAAATAATAAAGGATAAAACCATTGGAAGATCAATGGATTTTTATTAAAATAGGGTCAAAGGACAATGATTAGAAATTAATAAAGAAATCCCCTACATTCAGTATAAATACCCACTAATCCTCTCATTAAAATTAAATAAACAAATTAGTGATAGTAATTATCCTCTCATTTTCTTTCTTGAGAGTCACTAGAAAAAGTTTCTAATGCTATAGGATGCTCCTCTAAATCATTAAGAAACTACCTTTTGAGTTAAGCATTATTAATCCTCATATTTCCATTTTTAATTACAATCCTTTTGATATAATATCATTTAAAATTATTACCATATACTTAGACGCTATAAATCACTTACAATTATCACCCATTTAAAAAAATTTAATTTGATATTACTTATTTCCTATAATTAAATCCTTTTATTAAGCTGTTATTATATTGATGTAGGGTCCCAAATACCTTCTTATCCTTTATTTATACAATCCCATCTAATAAATTTTTATTTCAATATAAAATTTCACTATACATCATTGTTTTGAATTAATGATCATGTTATGAATGAGATATCACCTTTCCATCACATTAAAATACCTTAAAATTATGTTATAATACTCATCCATTAGTGAAAAAATACGGGATAAATCTAAACAAAACTAAAATATTGGTATAGTGTGTGTGGGTTTTTAGCAATGAAATCCATGTATGGATACTATAAACGGATACATTCTCTAGATTAGACAATCATTGGGGTAATAACCTTAAAAATGGTGATATAGTATTAAATAGATATTCACATGGGGCATAATAATGGTTCTAAACTATAGTGACCCAATCCATCTAAACATATAATATCATGATTTGTAACATAATTATCCATTAAATGAAACCAATGGATTGAGATAATTGTGTATTTGAATGAATAAGTACATATAGCAACAACAAGAAATTAAAACACAATATTTTTTTAATCAACATAATGTGCTCTTAAATCCTTTTGGGTGCCCAAAACATCTTAGGATTACATTGGGAATACGTATACAAAATGGGTGTGCTAAAAATCCCACTATGGGAATAATCATGATAATGAGGAAAAACATGTGATTCAAACAAAATAAAATGATTTCTTAAATGACAAGGTTCATGAATAATAATATGGGATCATTACATAAAGAAAATGATATCATAAGATAATTAAAATATAGGAATGTTACATCAATATATAACCTGAAATAAGTATATGTAGAGGATAAATACCAGGAAAACATCACATGGTGCACATAGTCATATCATGGATTAAGATCAATCCAAAATCCCATACATATCATAACATGAGAAAAAAATTACCCAATATTTTAGAGTTCTATCTTGTTACACAAATCATAACATGAACAAGATTATGTGAACCACAAGAGGAAAACAATTTTAAGGCATAAACATAATATTACCCATGGAAGTAAACGAGTTATATAAACTTGTCACATACAATATCCAAATGGTATATCATAATGGTTTCTATAAAACATTTTAATCAATAATTCTTGGGAATTCATGATCATAGTCCATGAGAAAATAATGTCCAAGTGAAGTGACGATTGGAAAAATAATAGGGAAATCCCTTTAAATAATACTTCTTAAGCTGTACATTTATAAAAATGGCAACGTGTCTTTAAATAGGGTAAATGAATAATTATTTCCATAAAAATAGAAATGTAATTAAATTGGTTTCCATAATAAAACAAGGGATTTTAGAAAACATGGGTGGTTTAAATTTTTTTAATGAGTGTCACTTGAAAAGGGTTAAAAACAAAAATGTTACATTTAATCGATTTTTTTATCAAGCGAATTTGAGAATAGAACCTATTAAAACATATATTTCCCCATCAAGGAATGATTCATTATGATAAGTATATATGTGTGGGATATACATAAAAAATATAAAATAATCAAATAATAATATTAGAGTGATAAAGTGAGTTAAGAGAAACAAATCATAACCCCAAAGAAAATATGGTGCTTTAGAGAGACCCATTTCCATATGTCCAGATTATAAGGAATGAGGAGAAGTGAGGAGATGGGTGAGGGTGGTGTATGTAAGGGGTGGAGAGAGGTGTCTTTAAATATTATATTCATTATCTTTTTTCTGGCTCAAAACTATAAATAATATTGATAATTAGTACTAGATATAGTAAATGGTGAATGTGATTTCAAACTAATGTGTTCATACACCAGCCATAAATAAGCAATTCATGTATTTCTCTTATAATGATAAATATCAAAATTTATAGTAATTCATTATTCACAAAAATTCAATAATTTTATATAAATACTAAAAAACCACCATAACTAATTTTCAAAATGTTCATTTAAAAGATAAAATAATTTTTTTTTAAAATAGGTATATTAATATGAGAAATTTAATTTTTTTAATAAATTCCTCATTTTTTATATTCAAATTTTAATATTATGATAAAATTTCACACCCTTTCATAAATTACTTATTGTCTCATAAAATTATTTATTTCATTATAATAGAACATAATATTCGATTAAAAATCCATTTTATGAAAAGAAAAATTATTTTAATAAATTATATTTATTATAATTGTGGAATTAAAACATTTATATTTTATGAAAATATAAATAATTAATTTATTATTTTTGAAATGTTTATTTAATTACAACATGATTGAATAGTATTCTATTTTAATTTTATAATACATTTAAATATTATTTTTTTTCTATGTAGGTGATTTTACAATTTTAAGAGTTAGGTTACTATTCCAATGGTAAGATTAATATTTCAATGGTCTGAATTGTAAGAGTCATATGGGTTCCCTACTTTATATAAATACCTCACATATCATTCATTCATCATTCATATATATTTTATTTGAAAGATATGTATATTTTCCTTTTCAAGATGATTAGTTCATTAATAATGTTTTCTCTAATCTCTATAGTGTTTTTTGGGAGTACAATTATTCTATTTGATTGGGTAAATCCAAATATTCATATTTTTGTTATCCAATTTTTTATTTTTTATCCCGTTATAATATTTTAAATTTTTATTTAAATTATTATTATTTAAATTTAATGTTAAAATTAATATAATAAAATGTTGTTATTTTAATCATATGATTCATTTTCTTTATACTATATTACCTAATATGAAAAAATTATATATTCAGTAGAGAAAATTCATTAATAAAATTATCAGTCCTTACAGTTTTCCCAACATTATGAATCTTCTCCATTAAAAATTCATTTTTACATACTAAGGTAGGAACAGTTGAGGATACATTTTCTTCATGGCTACATACGGTTCCCATGTTTTATCCTCATAATTATAGTTTCATCATAGTAATTTAGCTAGGTGATTTGTCTTATTAGGTAGAAGTTTATCTCTATGGTCTAAGATCTTCATTGGATTATCCACAAAAGAGAGTTCTATTTCCAGTTGTACCACCTCTAAATTTAGTACATGTGAGGGATATGGAATGTACTTCCTCAAGAGGGATACATGGAATATATCATGTTATTGAAGAAGGGTTAGTGGGAGGTCTAAATAGAAGGAAACAAATATAAAGCATTTATGAATATAAAATGGGTCAATTTACATGGTAATTAATTTTCGCTTATTCCAAAATCTCATAAATCTATTTTACAGAGATATGAAGAGGAACACATTTTCTCTATCCTCAAACACCAAGACTCATTATTGACTATCAGCATAGCTCCTAAATTGACTTTTAGTGTCCTAGATGTGCTGTTAAAAGGTATTCATCTTTTTTTCCATTTCCTTGTCTGTTTTTGGTCCCAACAGATATGGCTTACCAACTTTAACCTAGTACACAGGTTTCCTACATCTCTACGCATATAGAGATTTATATATATCCATTTGAAAGCATGAGTAGAAACTATCATTGTATGAGAACTCAACCAGAGGAAGATGATGATTCCATCATCCTTTAAAGTTCAATGATCATTCTCTTAATATATCATCAACTATCTGGAGAGTTTAATAAGATTGGATATTATTTTGGGGGTGATAAACCATACTAATGGTAGACTTAGTGTTTATAACATTTTTGAGATTTTTCTAGAACATAGAGGTAATTTTAAGATCTCAATAAAATTTAGTCAATAGTGGTGTATCATAAATCCTCACCACTTCTATAATTTATATCCTTGCATGTTTATCGAGTGATAAGTCCACTATAATTTTAATGAAGAGAGAATTGTTTTGATGATGATCCCCCAAAACCCCTATAGAATTATTTTTTTTGATGTCTTCAAAATTCCAGTGACAAAGTCCATGGTGATGTTATCCCATTTCCATGTAGGTATGAGTAATGATTACATCATTAAAATGTAATTTATTACTTTTCACCTACACTTGTTGATTTCTAGGTATGTTGATGTATACTCTATGATACCCTTATTCACATTATCCCCCCAATAGTCCTATTGGAGATATCAATAAAACATTTTACTCCTTAAGTTGATGGAGAAGCTTGATCTATGTGAATCATTCAAAACAAGTATCTTATCTCAGGGTTTTATGGTTAACATAGTCATGCCCCAAATCTTACTACCCCTCTTTTTAATCAATTTCAAGCATTAAATATTTATCATTTATTATATAATCCACATTATTCTATATTTCCACATCATATATTTGAGAATCCTTTATCTTCTATAAAATAAATGTTTTAACAATCATCCGAGAAAGGAATGAAGACATTCCTTCTTTTATAATCCCCATTTTTGTCAATTGCATGTCTAAGAATATTGGATCCTTATAAATTCTCATCATTGATTTTGTTTTCAAATCCTTTCTACTTGGAGCATCATCCAGTTTATTTTCCTTTCTAGGAAGGTTTTGGGTTGAGCAGTCAAAGTCCTTGATCATATTTATCCATCTTCATTGGAATATATTAATCTATTTATGTGTTCATATATTTTTTAATCTATTATTATCCATATATATTTTACAAATATCCCCATAGAGATAATGCCACCATATTTTCAATGTGAAGAACATTTCAACCAACTCTAGATAATGCATTGGAAATTCAACTTAGAAACTTTCAATTACATTGAGGCATAAGATATAAATTTATCATTTTTCATTAGAACTTAACCCAATAACATCCTTGAAGAATTACTATATATGATGAAAAGATCCTCACATGGGGGAAGTATTGAGAATGGTGTAATGATAAGACTCCTTTTCAATTCCTTGTTTCTCTTTTTTACATTCATCAGTATAGAAATAATTTACTCCCTTATGGGTGAGATCTGTTAGTGTATTTGGAAGTCATGATATCATTCTCAAAAATATTTTCTAATACCAAAATAGTACAAAAATACTATAAATCTTTATTAAAGATGTTGGTCTAAGACACTCACCAATTTCCCTTCCCTTATAATTGTCCTAAAATATCCATTATCTAGTGATAAAATGAAAAAATAATTATACTTCCTCCATCCAGAACTCATGTTTACTATGGTTTTAATATAGATTTTTCTTTTGAAACGTATTTTGAACAATATTTAAATTCTCATCATTCTCCTCCTTGATTTTCGAGTATATTAGAATATCATCGATAAATACTACCAAATCTTTTTAGGTAATATATAAAGAGTCTCATTATCTTGTCTATAAATATTTCTACATCATTAGTGAGTTTAATGGGTATCACCATGATTTCATAGTGTCTATATGTTATTTAAAAGGATGTATTGGAATATCTTCCTTCTTCACCTTTAATTGGTGATATCCATAGAAAATTTATACCTTAAAGAAATATTGGGCCCTTCATAGTTGATCAAACAACTCATCTATCTATGGAAAGGGATAATTATTCTATATCATGATTTTTCTTGAGATCACGATAATCAATTCAGAGGCGCATTAACCCATCCTTATTCATAATTATGAGGAGCATCTCTCCCCACACTGAATCAGTTGATAATATAAAAACATTATAAACAATCTATCATAACTACTTCTACTATTATTATAACTAAATGGTGGATATTATGTAAGGAGTGTGGGATATATATATAGATCTTGGTGTAAGTTATATTATTATATCAAACTCTTATCCATGTTGAAGACTAGTAACCCATTAGGGAATACATCAATATAATCCCTCATAATGAGAAAATATTTAATATTAACTATCACTATTGTATTAATTATTTGGAATATATATGATTTCTATTATGTATAAATAATCCATGTCCAATTTAGAATCAAACTCCACTAAAGTATGTAAGACCAGATATTCTTAAAGTATTATTTCGTATAAACATTCTATAGAGGAGTTATATACTTAGGATAGAATAATATATTTATTTTCGGTTCTCACAAATAACTTAACCCCCATATTTTGAGGTGGTGTTTTAATAGATCTACAAAATATGAAATATATGAAAAAATTTATAGAACAAAAATCATATAGTAAATATTAAGGTCATCGATGTATAATAATTTCATCTTTCCATCATTTATTATTGTTCTAATCATTTACTATATCCAAAAAACATTGGGATAAGAATCCATTAACTAGTAAAAATTTGAACTGGGAAATATGAACGAAGAAGAAATAACTTATAAATTAAATTTTAATATTAACATTTGAGTCTCTGGGTTTTAATGAATGTTATCCATGGAGATTCCTCAAAAATGTTTTCTAAATAAACATTCTATTTAAGTCCTTCATAATGGTTTGTAATGTGTTTGTGAATTTTCCATAGCATATACCTCATCCATGTCAAACTAGGTGTGCAATAGGGAATCCTTGTTTTCTATTGGATGATGTTTGAGTTAATACCCAATACCCCCTTTTGGGGGTTATTAACACTCTGTATAAAAATTCCAATTCCATACCCACTTGTAGTTTCTAGAAAGAGATGTAATTTCATGGAAACCACTCTATATATACTTCACCAAAATTTCACGATATTATCTTATACATAGATGTATCCATAGGGTTATCTTTAAATTATTATAGTCTTAATACTAATAAAAACTAGACCATACGCTGATATCAACTACAATAACATAGGCCATTTCACATATTATTACATGATTTTTAAAAAAAATTATTAATTAAATAAAACCAATGGACCAAGACCCTAGTTTCCTTGGATAAATAGGCACATAAAACATCAATATGAAACTAACACACAATATCATTATTTTATTCCCCATATTGAGTTTCACTCCAATAACTCTATAGGATTACTTGGGGAATACATAGAAAAAATGGGCAAGCTAAAAATACCAATAAGTGAATATTTAGGATAATAAGTCATAATATGTGAGTAAAATGAAAAAACATGATATCATATAATATAAGAATTATAAATAATAATATCGAGTATAAAATAAATAATATTGTTCTATAAGATCATGGAAAGATAGAAAATTGGAATCAAAATATAACATGACATAAGCAAAGGTCAATGTTAACTGCTAAGACAACATCACATGGTTAACCAAGTACCATAGTGGTTTAGGTTCACTCCCTAATATCATACTCATTATCTCATAAATCAAAAACATTACACATTTCAGTGCAGTTCTATCTGGGTGAGCCCATCATAACACATACATGATTATTTGTTCCATTAAATGAAATCAATCATAAGGTATAATCATACAAATTAAACATATAAAGAAATGAGTTCCAAAAACATGTCACATACAATAACTAAATGGAATATCAAAATGTTTTTTATAAAATAATGTATTAAATTATACATGGATATTCATAAGAATAGACCATGAGAAAATAATTTCCAAGTGAAGTGAAGACATGAAAAAGTTTTGATAAATAAATTTGGAAAATAAATCTTAAGTAGTGCTTTAGGAAAAATAGAAAGACATCTTTAAAGAGGCTAAGGGAATACTAATTTTCAAAAAAAAACCAGAAATGGGAAAAAAAATTTCTATGATAATTTTTTTTTGAGAAAACCTGGTTGGGTTAAAACATTTTAAAGAGATGAACTTCAAAAGTGGTAAGAAATAGAAAAGACCCCTTAAACCAGGTTTCCTTATTGAGAAAAGTTGAGAAGGGGTCATTCTCAAACAAGTATTCACAAAACAAGGAAAATTGAATTAAGATATGTAAATATGTGTTGGCAATAGATACATAATATAAAAAAATTAAATTAAAATATTATAGAGATAAAGTGAGTTAAGAGAGAGAAATAATAACCCCAAATAACATAGGGTGGTTCAAAGAGATCCCATACCTTATGTATAGATCCGTTTTACAATTGAAATTTATATCCTATATAATAAAATTAGATTAATTAATTACATAAGTTAGAAAATTATATATATATATATATATATATGAGATTTATTATTATTATATTATGTTCATTTATAGAAATTTTAATTATATATAATGTTTCATTTTTTTCTAGGAGCATTAATTTCATGGTTCCATAGTCGGATAACTTGTGGATAAATGTTGGTGTTCTTATAAAATGGTTTTATCACTATATAAGTGAAATTTAATTCAATTCACGTACTTTTATTATTTTAAAATTTTCAAAAAATATCTATTTGATTTTTGAAATTGGTATGATTCTTTTAGTTAAAATGTTAACGTTATTTGGTTAGTTTATTTAGGTTGTTTACCGACCATCTTGAACAAGTTTCATTTTATTCAATATTGTGGTCATGTATTAATTAAAAAATATGAAATAAATAAAATATAAATAATTAGTCCATTTTAAACAATTATAAATGAATTTAAACCTACGATGAAGGTAGTAGGGGAAAAAAACACTTCATCAATGAAGGCGGTGAACCCGCAAAATATGGAAAATGATTTCATTTTTTTGAATAAGAGGCAATTAGAAAGGGGTGGATAATTGATTCTAAAATCTTAATATATAATTACATTATATATATATATATTATGGAGTTATTATTCAATGTTGGATGAGGTAGGTAGGGAGTAGGTAGAAGAATAAATGAATTTAGCAAAGGTAAATTAGGAATATTACCTCTTAAATGTGCTCTTTGAGAAATACACCTTAAGAAACATGGAATTGGAATTTTGGTGATACCAGAAGAACTAGGATATAGAAGAGTTTATTTTTATTGGAATTAAGAAAAAATTGGGAAATCTCCAAGGGTTATAAGTTGTGAGGTGAAGGGGTGGTATTTATAAGGTGAGGAGAGAGTGGTGTTTTTAAATATTATATTCATTAGCTTCTTATTTTGTCTCAAGAATACCAATAGAGTTGATTATTTTCACTATATATAGTAAATGGTTCATGTGATTTAGAACCAATGATATTTTACTCCATCCATTAGTCAAAATTTCATGTATTTCCCTTAAAATATTAAATACTTTCATTTACCGTACTCCACTATTCACCAAAAAAATCTACTATTTCAAAAGAATACCAAAAATAACCCTAACCATTTCTAAATATATAGATTTAATATATTCTGTTAATTTCATGAAAATGAAAATATATATAGGAGTAATTTAATTTTTAAATAAAATTATCATTTATTAAAAATTAAATGATAATTTTTTATATTTTGATCAATTTTAGGACCCTTTGAAAAATTTCTTATGGTATCAAAAAATTATAATGTAATGAAAATAAAAATTAATATTGTATATAAGAAAAGTTTAATAAAGTAAACATTTTCTTAAATAATTATATTTAATATACTAGTGAAATTAAACCATTTCAATTTTATAAAAATACAAAACAATTATTAATTATTTTTTTAAAATATTTACTTGTACCATGATATAAATATATCATATTTTCATTTTATATGAAACAGAAATATTATTTTTCATTCAAATATTAGATTTTACTGTTATAATGACCAGGTTACTATTGCAATAGTCAGATTAATATTCCACTGTTCTGGTTACTATTCCAATATCCAGTTTACTATTCTAATAGCCAGAATTCTAACTATCATATGGGTTCAATTTTTTGTAAATTTCTTACATTTCATTAATTATATTTAAATTTTAGTTTTCTATTGAGTTTATATACATTTTCATTTTCAATATGAATATTTCATTACTAATTTTTTTTTTATTTCTATCGTGTTGTTTGTGGGTGCATTTATTCTAGTGGATCTAGAAGATCACAAGATTTCTATTTTTATTATCTTAATTTTTTACTCTTTAAATATTTTTATAACTTATATTCATTCTAAATCCCTAAATTTAATTTTTAAATTTATATAATATTTATTATTTTTTTCATGCGGTTCTGGTTCATTATACAAAAATTAAAAAAAATGATAAAAATTATATATTCAAATGAAACTGCAATACAAAAAATCTAGGTTGTTACATAACTAAAAATATAGTTTGATACTCCCAAGTGATTTAATTTGGATGATTCAAAATCTATTTACAAACCACAATAATTGATTTGAATATATAGTTACCAACTAATTTCTATCGATATCCTTACACTATGAAAAAACCCTAAACCATTATTTCATTATCATTCCATTTTAAAAGGTACATTTCATTAAATTGTGAATATACTATAGTTTTTAAGTTGATTATTGTATATTCACCTAGATTAATTTATTATTCCATTGAATGGTGAAATACTAACATTCTATATAAACTATATTTTGGTATGGATACCTATTGATTACATAACCATGATTATATATTATTTTAATTAGGTAATATTATCATACACATTTTTTATGCATTCTATTTTTATGATTTTTTCATTGGACATGTTTTGTTTTAGGTGGGGCCCAAAATTATATATTCCTTCGAATCTGAATGTCTCATTAGACTAACTAGTTGTATATTGGATATAATAATTACTCATTTATGTATGACATAGTTGTACCCTAGGATTTCATAATAGGGGAGGATTGAATCTAGTTTCCACATTTTTCTATTTATTTATAAATATATTGTACCCAAATTTGTTGGAACTCATTAATCCAGTCTTATTATAAGACATATTCACCAAATAGGTACATGAAAAAATCGATTGGAACAAAAAATTTTATATGGATCACCACTAAGGGCTAGTTAATGGAGAAAAATATGACGATTTGGTAATCATATAAAAATCCAATAAAATTCAATATATATTTTGGAAAACAATTTTTGGATATGGTCACTCTATACAAGGCTCATTTATATTACAAGAGTTCTTGGATAGTTCACTACCTACCTTAAATCATATCCAACAACTCCTCCTTGATTGAATCTCTGAATGAAGTATTCCTAAATTTAATGGAATAAAGTTAACATCATTAGAATCAAATATTTATTGAATATGTTTCATAATGGATGTTATAATATGATGCTCTTATGCACTCCTTGATCATTAGATTAACCACCAGGTACATGCTATGTGGTTCACTATTTATCACAGTCAGTGCTTTTTTAACTATGTTATGTTATACGAAAGAAACCCTACACTCTATGGAACAATTACTTTTAAAAAATTTAGTATAGAACATACATTATCTGCATGATAACCTTCATTATTTGAGATCTTATCTTTCATTGAGTGACTTTACATATGAACTCACACTATTATACGAATGGCCCTTTCTTTGTGGTCGACCTAACTTCTACAATTTTAATAAAATTAATTAGATATTATTAATATTATTTTAGATCTATAATTATGGGATTAATGGTTTATCTATAGGAAAACATATCCATAATACATGATAATCAGTGAATTCCAATTTAACCCCATCATTAACTAAGGTAAATTCTATATGATCGATCTTACACGGTCCTCCCAAAAACACACTCACCATCTGCTAATGAAACCTGCTATGCAGGTTTGTACAGTCCCTTCAATATAAAATTCTTCTTGTATGGATCACTATCAATTAAATATTTTTTTTAAATGAAACAGATCAATCACAATCATCCTTTTTAATTTTTCATAGCACATTTATGGTTCGAAAATCCACTTTGATTTCAAAATGAATTTTCTAAAAATAATTTGATAAAAAGTGTTATGAGGCTTCATGTACTTCCTATGTAGTTTTCATTGGATCCATGCTATCTATATAAATGCTATGTGGTTTCATTAATTTTCCTTAAATACTTCATAGAAATTCATTAACAACTCCAAATTTTGATAGCCAAAAATTTCGAAAATGATGGAAAATAATTACATCAGAAATCATTTTATGGGCATAAAAATTCCTATAAACAACCTCCCATAGTGTTAAGACTCCTTGATCAACATATATTTTATTGAAAACAAAGACAAAACATTTTCAATATCCATATTGAATCATCTTAGATCCAAAATTATCCCTTTTTGGTTTTTTTGGAAATCTAATGTGTAATTCATTTATGTACAGATTCTCCAAAAATTCCAGAATATAGTAGAATAACTCATCCATCACACTACGTATACATGAGAATTAGTTATTGTATATTATAGTAGATCTAGAGATAATTCCAGGCCTCATTTTGTGTATTAATTTATCTCTCCCCTTGCCCTGGGCATCATCACACTCTAAAATACTATTCCCCAGGGATTATATCCCCCCTAACATTCATACCATAAACTCCCCCTGAAAATGAGAATCTATATTTGATGATAAATTTAGAAAAATTACACTATAATTTTCCTCCATTTCATTTCACCAGCATTTATCCCAATGAAAATAAACCCCATGATACCTAATACACAATAAACACAATAAATTGAAAATCATATACCAATGGGAGGAGGGGAAATAATCTGAACCTTCTCATGATGAGGTAGGTGGTTGAACAGTAATTTTCAATCGATGTTTATCAAATGTACTTATGGCTAAAAACATTTTCATAATTCCTGCTACTTGTTCATTAGTTCCAACATGTTCCACTATGACCATTCCGTGATCCAAATTTTCTTTAATGAAGTGATTCCAGATCTCAATATTCATGGTACAAGAATGTTGTACTATATTTTTTGTGGGACCAACCGCACTCTTGTTATCATATAAAATTAATATCATCTACTTCAACTCTTCACTAATATCTATCAATAATGGATTCCTAAAAAATATAAGTGCATGCCATTTTCAATGAGATATATTCTTCTTCTATTATATTTAGTAAAGTTATTTATTGTTTCTTCCTTAACAAGAAGAAAAATTTATGTCCAATGTAGAATTTAATTCCACTCCTGGATTTTTTATACTCAATGTCCCAAACATAGTCTATATTATAAAACACTAAAAATTCATTATCATTTATCAAATCAAAAGTAAAACCAAAATTGAGTGTGACTTGGATGTACCTTAGTATTTTTATCCACTGTGATATGATATTCCTTTGAATAAATCTTGAAACTAACCGCTAAAAATGTTATTAAAAAATATTTGATCATGTTATATAAAAATACATCAAACAACAAATTATCCTCCTATACATGGTGGGATATACATATTTTCTATTCTTATGCTTCCAAATATTTCTTCCAACAACAATTCTAGTCAACATTTGTTTATAATTAGGTATGATGAACTTATTCAGAATCCTCCTTGATACATTCTTGAGAGAAAAAGTGTATTCCATATCTTACATAACAAGTTTCCCTAAAATTATTGTGAGTTCACTAATCATAGAAATATAATATTCAAATTTCATTTGATTATCAATATCTTACCTGGATTCCACCTTTTTCCAACAAATATGATATCATTCATAGAAAAAATTATCAAAAAAAAAAATTCTTTAGTGGATATTTTCACAATGATATTATAGTCAACAAAACTCTTTTTTGAGTTTCAGTTTTTTCAAATAAGTGTCCAGTTAGGCATACCATGGTGTTGGTGCATGATTTAGAACATATAGAGCCTTCATGAAACTACCTACCTTTGTTTCTACACTTCCAATCATAAATCCCAACTAATATTTTATATAAACTTTTTATTCGAGAATCAAAATTTGTTATCTATCTGTTAAAATTTCTATCCTCGTTGAATTTTTTTTATACATAAGGATCATGATTGAAATGAGTAGATATATAAGAGAAAATATTTCTTCAATATCAATGCCTTCAATTTGTGTATAAAATTTACAAACCAAACGCACCTTATTTTTAATCACATTATCATAATAATTGAATTTATTCATGAAGATCAACTTTTTTATATAAAATTGTGATTTTATAGCCTTCCAAAAGGTTCCCATGTATAGTGTTTATTAGTATAATCTAATTATTAATCCACATATTTAACTCATGATTCATCCTTTACTGATTCATAAAAGTTGATTTGTTCCATTATTGATAAAACTGGCACATAGTCTAAATTTATCATTCTCCATGTCTGTGATAATAAAAATATATCCCCAATTATATGAGATGGATCCACCATTTTTCTCATTATTATCCTTATGTTGTAGATTTTTATTCTTTTATAAGAACTTTCTATTTTGAATTGGCCTCCAATACAATATCATTTACATCAGTCACCTTACATAATTGAACAAAATTTATTTTCAACCCCTTATTATTTATAATTGAAGTCACTGTATGCACCTATAATATTATCTACATATTTCTTATTAATGAATTTGACACAACTTCAATATATAATTATAATAATCATGTTTTTATAGCATTTAAATTCCATAATTTTTTATGAGTATCCAAGAAATACCCCTTCACCTTCATCGTCACCATACTTTCCAAAAAAAATTAATTTTTTCATATATAAAAGTTAAATCCAATGATTTAAAAATGTTTAAATGAGGGATTCCTTATATACCACATTTTTCAGTGGTTCTATATTCAATAAATCTATGAAATACCCAATTTTAAGTGTATTACAAATACTATAATGCCTATTTCCAATATTGTAATGATATGACACATCTAATGAGTAATTTTATGGTCAATGTTTTCATAATTTTATTCCTCTATTTTACAACCTTAACTTTCTAATGTTCTCATAGATAAAAATTCATGATTTATGCCATGTTTATCTAGATAGTTCTCAAACTCATTGAAGGTATACACTATTCTATTACCTGACCGAAATGTATTAATTGTGTTCTCTATCCTATTCTAGATGATTCTAAGATACCCTTTCAAGAATCCCATGAATTTTATCTTATTTTGAATGATTGTGGCCCAAACCATTCTTCTATAGTCACTGATAAAAAAAAATAAAATATATTTATCAATTTATTCTAGATGTATTCATTAAACTAGATACATCAATATAGTCTAATTTAAGCTGATTAGATTACCTATTGTTCTTTATCTGATAATAATTTTTGAACTATTTTCCCCACAGACACCCATTACATGTCTTATCACAGTCTCTCTCTATGTACACTAAAAATATTATATTGGATAAATTTTATATGAACTGTTTGTGTATGGGACCAAAAATTCTATACCATAAGTGTTTTTATTCTACCACTATAAGGAGACATGTTTTTCCCTAAATTTCCACCTATTATAGATTTTTACTAATTCTCCTTCCTCCTATTAGAGGTTTTCTAACTATTAGTTTGACAAAAAATAATTTCTGGTAAAATATAACCTCAATAATAGAGTCAAAAAGATGACTTTCACGTAGAATTTTGTGACGTAACCCATCCACAATGAGAAATTAATTATTCCTTAGCTCATCACTTTCAATATGGATATTTTCAAGAATATTGATCTTCAAACCTCTATCATTTCAAAAATTAATGGTTCAATAAAATACTCCGTTCATATTTTTTTATACATTTATATTTACATTCATTCGTGATGAGAAACCAGTATCGTGAATCTAGGTACTGCTATTCACTATTTATTTAAGAGAAATTTCATCTAGATTAGCCTTATTAGTCATCTCTTTTTTACTTATTTCTAATACCTGGTTGTGTAAAGGTCTAAGAGAACCTCTCAAATTTTTCCCAAGAATGTGTGGTGAAATCAAACTCATCCTCTTCCTCTAATAGAGAGTAATTATTTAACCTTGGTATTTTTCTTGGCTGACCTACATTTACTTGTTTTTTGGTTTTATATTTACGGTTTCTACATTCTATTTTCCCATAATCAATGATATTATTCGAAATGTTATAATAATGAAAAAAATATCCATAGAAATTATTTTATCTTTTTGATGAAGGATATGGCCTCATTGTATTTTGAAAACTACCAAGATATTCCCCATTAAAATAACATCTTTCTTCATTATAGTATGACATAGCTTGGAAAAAGAATCAAGAAAATTTACACTTCATAACAGGGAATATCTTTTCTCACTCATTCCTATATATTTCCCCAAACATTATATGTAACCTTTATTGATGAAAATTATTTTAGGAATGAGGATTAATTTTGTCCATCTAATTTCCGATTTTGGAAAGATCATTATCCAAACTTGTAACATCCCATTACCCATTTACAGGTAATTCCCCTCTCTTTGCACATTTTTTTCTACAGTTGGGAGTGTCTTGGATCTCCCGAGGATGAAGAGAATTTATTTTGGAAAAATTAATTAAAGATCAAGGATGGATGATTGGGGAATTAATGGAGTTTAGAAACAAATGTATTTTCTTCTTAGGGGATTATTACTATGTTTGGAGGATGCATGACGTGTCGTGGGGTTGTCCTCTATGAATCTGAATTTTTAACATCTTTTAAAAGAATTATACAATGTGTAATGGGAGTAAATGTTGGGTATGTTCTGTATGGTGGGATTTATGAATATGGTACATAATGCGAATTAATTTCATGTCGTGTAATGATTACACACCATATAATGTGAAAATATTGGGTTTTAATAAAAATGAAATGGATTTTTTGGAATATATGAGTCTCGAGGATTTAAGAACATTTAAAGGGATAAAATTCAAGGTAAATTTCATAGAAATATAATTTAGGACACCCCTAGGCTAATATGATATTTCATTCTTCTATTGATCCTTTAGCACTTGACCTAGAATGCTTCTCTGGTGATTTTGGATGTATCTATTTGTAAGATCCAGCCCTTTTTTGGACTTGACACATGCTGGAATTTAGGTACTATTTTTCCACATGTTGATATTTTATTTTGAATTTTACCTTGGGGTTTGTTTCGGTGAATTTTGAGAAAACATTGAAGTAAAGAGGGTTGTGGATGATTGGAAAATGGTTAGAGAGAATCATGAGCCCCGGCATAGAAAACCATGAAACCCAAAAAGTGGGGGTTCACATGGCTGACACACAGTTTGTTAGACCATATTCCATAATAGGTGAAGTTGTACACACCTAAAGTAATATGTGCATGGTTGGTACACTGTTAGGAAAAAATGTGCACTCCTACCCAGGATACTATGAAATTTTTTTAAAGAGGCATGGAAATTAAGTTTTTATTCCCTTGAACCCCCAAAACTCACACATTTTGACTCAAACATGGACCATTGTGATTTTGGATGATTTTAGCGATTTATAACGTGGTTAAAAGGACTTATGACCTTTATTATTCATGATTAAAATCCCAAATAAAAGATACAAACCTCTCCAAATAAGTAGATCCTATCCAATTACTTTCTTATTCTTCATCCTTCCTTCACTCATTCATTTTTTGTGAAGAAATCATATTTTGTTCTTGATCGAGATCTAGATTTTGTGAATATCGATCTTGGATTGTGGATCTATATCTAGTTTAATGAAATATTTATTTTGATAATGTTGATTTATGTCTTAGATTGCGAACCCGATCTATATCATTGTGCTACTCAATTTTGGGGATTTCTATTCGGAATATCTCATCTAGGAATTGAGGTAGGTGCCCTATTATTCAATCCCAAAAGTCAGGATATTGATTTCCTGTGTGAAATTGGATAATTTATTTGTTTCTTTTAGTAATTGGAAATTACTACATTGAATTAATTAATGGGGACAATTAATTAATTGTGTAATTGTTGATTTGATTGAGTGATGGAATTGTGGAATTATGATTATTAATTGATGAGTTAGTTATCAAAGTACAGAATTTTAATATATTGATAATTAATTCATATATTAAATATTATAATATTGAATTGTGGTATTAATGATATTTAATTAATGAGTTAATTATCAGGATGTTGCATTTTTCAATTTGGAAATAATTAATTAGGTATTAATTTATTGAATATTGATGTTTCAAATGATTAATTAATTATATAATAAATTACTACACTTATTATTGTTAATTAATTATTTAATTAGTTAATTGAAGAGATGTGATAAATTAATTAGTGAATTAATTAATGGGATGGATATGATAAATTAATTGTAAATTAATTAAAGAAAATTATTTTGATTAATTAATAGTTGAATTAATTAATAGGATTGGATTAATTAATTTATGAATTAATTAATGGTTGATAAATGGGGTTCTATACATGATTATTTACTAAAATTATATATATGCACATTTGATAAATGGGGTTCTATAAATGATGATTTATGCCAATGAGATATATGCATTGTGGAAAAATGGGGTGATATACATGAAGATCTATGCCAATGAAATATATGCATGGTCGATAAATGGGGTGCTAGACATGATAATATAGGACAATGAAATATATGTAAGATTGAGAATTGGTGTTATAGACATGATTTTTTATTCCCATGATATGTATGCATGCTTGATAAACAGGGTACTAGACATGGTGTTCTGCACCCACAACATTAGCATTGGATTATTGTTCTAGGTGGTCGTAATAAATAAGTTCAAATGAAATGGATAATGGAATCCCATTGGATAAATTAATTGTGAATTGATAATGGGAAATAGTTCAAACTCCATCATGGGGAAAAGTTGGGATTGAGGTATGGGTTCCCTTAGGAACCCTACGATCATTGTGGTTTAATAATGAGTTATTGACAATGTGATAAATATTTAATTCTGCATTGTAATTATTTATTTATAAATATGTATAAAATTTTTATTGATTGGATTTATTTTTGAAAACATTGGTGGTGTCCTACTGAGTTATACTCACACCAAACTCAGGCAGCCATATTGGTACCTGAATAAGCTCTACTGTTACATGACAGGTTAAGGGAAGATGCCCTGTGTTAGATGGATGATTCAGGAATGAAGCATATTTTAGGGAACTCGACATTGTTTGCAGCCTTCTGAGAGTCATTAGTGCCTTTATTTTGGGTTGTAATTTTAGACACTTGACACGTACATTATCACGAAATGTTCTCTTTTTTTGTATATTGTATTTCCTGCTTTGATTGTCTTGAGTTATTGGTATTGTTTATGGTTTTTTTATGATTTTGATATAGTTTCTTATTTCTAAAGGTGTATTATTCTAATAAATGACGATATAGTCTCCCCATGATCAACTAATCAGACCCTCACTTCTAGTCGGCAACCTATGGATTTTGGGGAGGCACACTTGAGGTCATGTGATCTTCTGAATCAAAGAATAGTTGTATGAAACCTGGGTTTGGTTGTTAAAAAGTAGTATCAGAGACCGATTTTATATTCTTTTTCTTTTTTCTAACTATTTGGGAAAGGTACACGAGATACTAGGAAGTGTCAGGTCTGGGTTATATGATCATGAATGGGTGTTTAAAACCCATTTACAAGGGGGAATCCCAAGTAACTAGGGTGAGATTAATTTTATTTATGTTTTTTGTTACAGTTGAAAATTATTTCACCATGGGTGATGCACTTGTTGTGTGATATGAAAATTATTTTTGAGATTTTTTGATAATTTACTCATTTTCCAAAATAGAATGGGAGTTTAGTATACATTAATCATTCTTGGAACTTTGAATTATTTTGTGAAATGAATATTTTTATGCATTTAAAGGAAAATGAGGTTTGGGTAAGTTGTGGAACTTAGAATATTTATCATTGATTGTCAAATTTAAATGGAAATGGTGGATAATATGAGAATTGGAAATGATAAAATGATGCATGATGATAATAAATTGGTGTGTAATGGAATGAAAATAATGATAACATGTTTATAATTGTTAACTAAGATCTAGGTGTAGGATCGTCAAGGGTAGTGTTAGTACATCGGTTCTGACCATGTGTTGGGGAAAAGGCATGTGATTGGTTTTGATTTTCCTCTTACGTAAATGTGATAAATTTGTGTTATGATTAATAAGTCTTGTGTTTTTAATTGTATAGTTATGTCTCCACAAATATGCCTATTTAGGAGATAACATGATGATATAACTAGTGTTTCTCTACCAGTAGTCGAACATGAGGCGTGGATAGTGAGAGATGAGGAACCATGGGAGTAGTTATAAGGGAACTTCACTCACTTCATGAAATTCATGGAAAGAGGCCCAGGGCAGGTTGTGGAGAGAATGTATGACCTAACTGTATAGTTTTAGTTCCATTACCTTATGAATTTTACTTGATAGGGTAGAACTAAGAGAACTGTGTTCTAGGTTGAGTCCACGAACACGATACTTGGCCATTTGGAGACATGAGATGAGAAGAGTGTCATGTTGGATGCTTATATGCTATGAGGATCATCAAAGAACTAGTGGGACATATATCCTCGTACTAGATAGGTTTATGGAATGATTTGGAAGGACATATTTAAGAGGTTCTTGGTTCACTTCTACCAAGATACGCTGAGGAAGGAGATAGTAACTAAGTTCATGAGATTGGATCTGGGGAACAAGTCCATGATATAATATGCTAGACACTTTACAGATATATAGCAGTTTTCTCCAATGTTGGGGGAAGATGAAGCTACATCAACAAAACAATTATAAGATGGACTTATGTGTGAAATTTAGTCCCAGGATAATTTATTCAGGTTGATGAAGTTTTCAGAAGTGGTAAATCAAGCTCTCAGATTATAGGGGAACCTGAAGGAGGATTCCAGAAGTAGACATGTGGTTTTTCTAGATGATCTAGAGGTACATGTTCTGAAAGTAGGAAGAATCATTATGTAAACTGTATCCATTATAGTAGGAAGTAGAGTGGCTAGTTAGGGATATCATCCATTAGGATCTTACCCAAGTGATTTTCCACTAGTGCAGTAAGCTGGGGGATATCAAGAAACATTTTACATGGCCAGCAGTGGAGTGTCGATATTGTAGAAATATGGGACACGTACAGAGGTTATGAAGAAACCTGAGATAGATGGTTAGCGATAGATGATCTTGATTGAACATGGAAAATGGAAGAGGAACTGCTACACCATATCAGTTTGCAATTTGGGGTTCAACTAGATGAGTGTGTAGAGGCAGTTTATGTGGTTCTTTTAGGAAATTGAGAAAATATATGTAGAGTGGTGAAACTTTGGGAAGTCATAATTCATCAAAAATAAGAGGGTTTGAATATTTTTATGTTTTACAACCTATAATTGTTGATGATGAGGCTATATCTTCGACAGTGAGAGATACTATTTGTGTAGCTTCTATATTAGCTAGTGACTTATTTAATACCGGTTGCCCTCTTTCATTTATATATGAAAAACTTGTTAATGATTTGAGTATAATGGTGTATTTTTTGAGTGAGTTAATTTCTATAGATATGTCATAGAGAGTATGGTGTAGGTACCTCTATTTGTGAAAGGGATGTTCTATTTAGATCAGGGATTACATTTTACTATAGGATAATTATATTTTTTATATGTCCTGATTTGACACAATTATTGGTATGGAATGGACAATCTCATACATATCCCATGTTTATTGTTACCTTAGGAGAGTGACCTTTACATCACATAGTGGTAACCAATACATTCATCATGGGGAGTGGGATATATAGGATGGTCGATCAGGAATAATTACTCAGTAATTGGGAGAGCTCACAACCCGGGTTTTTCTTCTTTTTATGAATGATGGAGGTGTAAAAACTGATTTTTTTTCACCAATAGAGGAACTGTTTTAGGATGTGTATAATAATGACATATCTGGGATTCCCCATGAGTGATATGAGTAAATAACAATTGATCTCATGCTATGGGATGAACTAATATCTATTCCACCAAATAGAATGTGAACTAAAAATCATAAAGAACTCACGACTTAGCTAGAAGAGTTAAGGATAATGGGTTTATCCATACGAGTATGTTGCCTTGGGTAACACCTATGTTGTTTGTATAAATTGATTAAGGTAGTTTCCAATGTGTTTTGATTACCAGATATTTATGAATATTAATGTAAATAACTAGTTTCTCATTCAGCATATTGATGATCTATTTGGAAAGTTGAGAGGATCTTGTGTGTTCTCGAATATTGAATTGAAATCAGGGTATCGTCAGCTGAGAGTTCGGACTTCTGATATAATGATGAATACATTAAGAAGATTGTATGGCCTATATGAGTTCCTCATAATTCTATTTGGGATAATGAACACCCCATTAATGTTTAGGGACATGATGAAAAAATCGTTCTTCCACACATGGATCAGTTTGTTGTGGTGTTTGTGGAAAATATACAGGTATACTACAAGACTCATGATGATAATACCCAACATCTTGACATAGTCTTGAGTATACTAAGAGATCATAATCTATAAAAAATATATCTAAGTGTTAGTTATAGATTTATCATGTACTATTCATGGGACACATCATCTTAGATGAAGGTGTGTTAGTGGACCCCAAGAAGGTTCAATGTGTGGTATCTTGGGAGTAGCCAACAAACGTATATGATATCTGTAGTTTTCTGGGGTAATATTTATATTATCAGATATTCATGTAGAAATTTTATAGTTTCGAAGCACCACTTTTGGGTGTTACCAAAAGTAGGATAATGTTTTATTGTTCAGAAGAAAGTGAGAAGGCCTTCCCGGAGTTGAATAAGCATTTGACATTTAAACCCTTATTTATCATAAATGAGCTAGGTGAGTAGTAAAAAATTTATTGTGATGCTCCAGGGATCATACATGGACCTATGATGATGCAGGGTGATCATGTTCTAGAATATGTGTCTCGACAGTTGAGGCACATGAAAAAAACTACCATATACATGACCTAGTGTTGGAAATTATTATTTATGCTTTAATGTGTTGGAGAATTATCTATTGGGTGAGATGTTTACGATGTTCACCAACCATAAGATCTTAAGATATATGTTCTCATAATGGGATTTGAATATTTAGTAACAAAAATTTGTTTAGTATATGCATTAATTTTTTTTGAGCTAAAATATACACTCAGAAAAGGGAATAGTGTGGATGATTCTTTGAACAGAAAAAATAAGACTCTTATGGTTTAGGAGTCTAGTGTTGATTGGAAAATGATGACTTTATGGTTGAGTTTCATGTGGTGGTTAAGGAGAGTCAGGATTATATGACATTGGTATCAGTTTTAGTGGAGTATACACGTTTGATATGGATTCGAGATAGGAAGTATAAGGATCTAGAATGTATGTCCATGAGGTAAAGCATTTAATGTGGGGACTTACCCTTTTATTGGAGCATAGAAGAGGATGAGATCATATATGTCGGGAATTAGGTTTTTGTTCTATAAAAATTTAAATTTTTTTATGTGGGAACATCATTCCTCAATGTGGGAGGTATATATGAGTGTAAAAAAAGAGTAAAATGACCTACAATGATAGTTTTGGTGTCTAAGAATGAAAAAGTTAATAGTAGAGTTTATGACATGATGATATACCTATCAACAGGTGAAATATGAGCATCAATGGAATGGAGGTTTTTTGAATCCATTTCTTATTCTGTAATGGATGCTAGATGATGTGACTATGGATTTTATGGTGGTTATTCTAAAGATTATTAGGATGAATGACACTATATTTTTTATTATGTATCTACTAATGAAATTTTCTCATTTATTTCTTATACAATAGACTTTCTCAGTGGATCAGTTGGGAGATTTGTATGTTTAGAAGAGATTACATCTACATTGTGTGACACAAACTATAGTTTTCGATCGTGACTCATGTTTCTCTTCTCACTTATGGAAGATCTTGAAGAAGGTTCTCGATACATAGGTATTATTGAGTATGACCTTCCACCCATATATAGATTGGAAGTCAGAGCATACTATATAGGTTCTTGATGATATGTTGTGGGAAAGTGTCTGTGACTTCAGTGGATCTTGGGAGAAACACCTATCTTTGGTGGAGTTCTATTATAACAACAACTATCGTACAATCATACAGATGCAGCCATACATTAATATTTATGGTAGGCCATGTAGATCACCTTTATGCTGGATAGAAGAAGGTGATTTTGAGCAGTTGGGACTGAGCCTCATGAAAGAGACATCATAAGAGCTATAACTTATTTATAAATGAACTGTTACAAATTAGAGTATACATATGTCATATGCTGATAGACATCGATGACCCATAGACTTTACATTGGCTGACCGTGTATTCCATTGGATGTCACCAATGTTAGTTCACCACAGGATGTGATGGTAGGTCAAGTTAGTGCCCAGGTTTATTGGACCTTTTGAGGATGTGGGGAGAATTAGGCTGGTGGTGTACCTATTGGATATTTCATTGATATAATATTATATGCATGATATTTTCAATGTATTAAAAAATTGGTAGTATCACCCCGGCCCTTATCATGTGGTCAATTTGGATGATTTTGAGGTTAAGTTAGATGTATCCTCTAAGGATTATCCAATTCTTGTGTTGGATCACAGGGAGAAAGCGTTCTGGGGAAATACTGGGCTAATAGTTTATGTATTGTGGTAACATAGGAATTTTTAGTTGTAAAATTGGGATAGGGAAGAATATTTGAGGGCTCAGTGGCCCAGTATGTTTGAAAAAAAAATCTTAGGGACGCTTGGGAGTGTAGCTTGAGAACATGCTATTATAAGGAGTGATTATAAGATCTAGACCTTTTCTGGAGTTTACTGAAGATTTAAATCCGGTACAATTTTTCCTCATTATGAGTATGTTTTGATTTTGGTTATACCATGGTTTATTTGGGTGAATTTTGAGAAAATTGAAGGAATGATGGCTTTTCATGGTTGGAAGACAGTTAGAGAAAACCATGTACCCATCCGAGCAAACTATAAAACCCTAAGCTATGAGGATTTACATTATTGGTGCAGAGTTTGTCAAATTGTGGACCATAAAAGGTAAAACAATGCACCCATAAAATAATAGGTTCATTCTTGGTGCATAGTTATGGAAAACCATGTGAACTTTCCTAAGAAACAGTGCATGTTTTTTAAAATGGATCAAAAATTAGTTTTTAATTCTATATAACACCTAAAACTCACCCATTTCAAACCAAACATGGACTCTTACGATTTTAAATGATTTTAGAGATTTATGGATATATTCCAAGGCCTTCAGACCTCTGTTATTTTCAATTAACAGCCTAGATCGAAGATTAACACCTCTATTGGTATGTGGATCCTATCTCGTTCATCCTCCTTCATTCTATTATTCTTTTGGTGGGATGTAGTCTTTTGTTTTCAAAATTTAGATATACATTTGATTAATAAAGATAAAAGATTTTTTATCTATAACTTTTTTAAATAGATATTGATTTTTTTAATCTTGATTTAGGATTTAGATATGAATCATAATTTACGTCACTGTGCTGCTCCATTTTGGAGATTTCCATTGGGTAATTTGTCATCAATGAATTGTGGTAGTTAATATATTATTAAATTCCCAATGTCGTGAGATAAATTTTGAGTCTGAACTGTTATAATTTCATTGGTTTTCTTAGAAATTTAAAATTCATACATTGAATGGATTAATGGGGTCAATTATCTAGTTTAGGAATTGGGGATTTGATAGAATAATTGAATTATGAAATTAAGATAACTAATTGATGAAATAATAATCAATGTTTTGAATTATTAAATTTGGATAATTAACTAAATAATTAATTATTGTAATATTGAATAATGGGATTATGGATAATTAATTGATAAGTTAACTATTGTGATGTTAAATTGTTAAAATTTGAAATAATTAATTGTAAATTAATTTATTAGATTTTAAGACGTTGAATGGTTAATTAATTTCCAAATTAATTAATGGAAATATTATCGTTATTTAATTATTTAATTAGTTATTAGAAGATATTTGATTAATTATTTGGAGAATTAATTAATGGGATAAATAAGATCAACTAATTGCTGAATTGAATATAGGAAATTGTTGGGATTAATTTAATATTGAATTAATTTATGGACACAAATTAATTAAATAATGGTTTGTAAATGGGGTTCTAGAAATTATGATCTACTCCAATGATATATATGAATGTTTGATAAATTGGGTGCTAGACATGATTATCTACGCCAATGGGATATATTCATGGTTGATAAATGGGGTACTAGATATGATGATCTTGACAATGATATATATGAATGGTTGATAAATGTGGTTCTAGACATGAAGATTAATTCCAAATGACATATATGTATGATTGAGAATTGGGTTTCTACACATTATGTTTTATTCTCATGATATGTATGCATGATTGATAGACGGGGCACTAGACATGGTGTTCTACAATCACAACCTTGGCGCTGGAATATGGTACCAAGTTTCCATAAATAAATTGAAATGAAATGGATCATGAAATACCATTGGATAAATTAATTGTGAATTGATAATGTGAAATGGTTTATAATCTATCCTGAGCCAAAGAAGGTATTGAGGTATGGGTGTCCTCAGGAACCCAGTGGTCAATACGGATTAATAAAGACTAATTGATAATGTGACAACAATTTACATATGTAGTGTAATTAATTATTTATAAATTTTTATACACTTTTTGTTGACAATATTTGTTTTAAACTACATTTGTGGTTGAATACTGAGTTGTACTCACACCCTACTCAAGATGCATGATTGGTACTCGAATAGGCTATATTATTGCAAGACATGTTAATGGAAAAGGCCATATGTTTGATGACTAATTTGGGATAGAAAATGGATGAGGGAAATCAACATGGTTTTTGAACTTCTGGGAGTCATTAGTGTCTTTCTTTTGGGTTCTCATTTTATAAACATGAAACATATATTAGCATGACATGTTTTCTGATTTATTTAAATAATATATTTTTTCCTTGATTGTATTGTGATTTTTGTCATCTTTATGGTTATATGAATGCTTAAGAAATTTTTTCTTATTTATGATAGTGTATTACTATGATAAAAGAGGGTATAAATTCCCAATGATTGACTAAATAGACCCTCGATGCTAGTCAGCAGCTTCTGGGGTAAGGGGAGGCACACTTAAAGACTTTTGACTAATCGGATCAGGGAAATGGTGTGTGGAATCTGGGTTGGGATGTTACACCATTCGATTTAAATTGATCCATTCAGAATTTGATCATCATGGATTTTTGTTTGAGTCTCTCTAGATTGGTTGTTCGATATTATTTTGAATTTAGTTTACTTGATTGGTTGTGGTGAGGTGGGGGTTTGTTCTTGAGGGCCTCTATTTTCATTGTGCATTCTTCAAATTAGTAAAACCCTTTGTGGGCCTTTGTTGCCCCAATTTTTTAGGAAGGTGGTTCTATATCTATCTTTATTAGGGAACTTAATTTCATATATTTTGAGGAATTATTTTATTAAATGAAATTGTATGATATGAGTGACTGTTTTGTTTTTGTGAAACTGTTTTTTTATAAAAAATGATTTTCCGTTGGTTTGGGGTAAATAGAAATGGGTTTCAATGCACTGTGAAATAGATTTCAAAGATTAATTTGATTAATATAGTTTTATAAAGTAGTTTGTAAAATAAAAAATATTATAAACATTGTGTACATAAGTCGAAAATATAGTAATATATCTCATCAATTATCTATTGAATTCCCCATGGGGATTATCTCTACCATCTAGGCTTGTTGTTTGAGTAAATTTTTAGACATGTTGGGCGGCTAAATTTTTGTGTTATTCCTATACCCGCTAGACTCGATGCATATGTATAGTGGATTTATGCATACACAATTGTATTTGTTTTAATAAAGTTTCCAAGAGTTCCTGACATAGTGTGATCCTTAGCTAGTTGTTACCCATGCTTCTTAGCTGATTTGGGATACTTTTTTGTACTATTTTTTTGTACTAACTTAGATTTGATATGAGATATGATACATGATTTACTTTTTTTGGAAATTTTATATCTTCTCAGATATTTGGTAAAGAATTTATTTGAAACTAAATTACCTCCTTTATTAGAAAATTTAGAAAAGGGGTAATTTAAAATGCTTTCTATGATTTTCATATAAAACTTTAAAATGTTATCATGACTTGTTTTATTTAACGTTGGGAATTCATAGATTATTGTTTACAGACTTGATATAGAACCCTTGGGTGTTTTCTTACAGATCCCATTAGCTCACACTCTGCGTACCACTTTGGTGATGCATAGACCTAGTTATGTCTTTCGTGGAGGGAATGAAATTGATCTATAGTGAGATGATAAGGTTTTCTATGAGTTAGGATGGGTAGTTGGTGGTCATATGGTTTGAGTATTCCCATAATATAAAATGGTGTATCCAATATTCTTATTTTAGAGGTCTTTTGTGGTTAGACTTGTACATGGAGATTGTGTCTACTCAGGAGTTTCCTAGTTTTTTTTATCTATTATGGAATATATTTATCTTCCCCGTATTTTCTCTATTGTTTATATGTTTCATGTTGTTGGTTCAATTTGGGAGAAATCATTCCCTCTGTTTGATGTTCGATGTCTGGGTGCTAGTCCCCAACCCATGGTGATTGGGAAAGACATTCAGGTATATGGAATATCTAGTTGGGCACCAGTTTGAGAGGGTATTCAGGTTGGTTCGTTAAAAATGGTATCAGAGGTGGTTTTTACTCAAGAGTCCTTATACTGAAAAATTTGGTATACTAGATATATAAATTTTGGATTTTATAGTTGTATTATGGTATGTTCCTAGCCATATATTTCCATGATGATAATCAAGTTACCATGGTATGTAGGGATGTATGTATCATATTTTTAGATCTTGATGTTAATCACATTTTTTCCTATGGGATTTCTGGTTTCATCTGTGGTTTATCTGTTGTCTAATAATTTATTTTTGTGTGCATCAACATGCCTCTGAGATGTGTTCTATGAGTTCCTCAGGTGGATGTAGATGATACCCCTTAAGGTAATCCTCAAATGGATCATACAATTTTCAAGGATATTTTTTTAGATGTTTTTGTTTTTGACTTGAGTGTTCCACAAGCTCATAATGAAGTTATTGTGGTAAAACTACGATCTGTAGAAGGAAGATGTTGATTATGGGAGTTCCTGTATGAGAAACTAAAAAAACTTAAAGGTATGAAGGAACATAAATTGTAGGATGACTAGATTAAATATATAAACTAGATATTCAACTTCCTAGAAAATATAATAATATTAAGGCAAAGTGTGTAGTGTTCGTACAAGAGGGTCATAGAAAACAATTGTGGGATTACATTGTACATGCGTATAGGCACGTGGGCTTCGACTGGAAGGGTTCCAAGACTCACTTATTCCAAATGTTTTTTCTAGTGTAATTGATGAAGGAAAAATCTCTTTAGTTCCTCTCTTTGTAATAGGGAATACAATTTGTGTTAGCTTACTCCAATCAGTTTTCTAAGCTAGTTCACTTTCCCAATGCGGTTTTAAATAATGAATTACTACAATCTCAGATGTAAATTTAGGGTTTGCGACTGAATATCAGATTATAGGTATTTTTAAGGATTATTTTGAGCTATATAGAGAAAATAGACATGGATATGATATAAGAGTTGAATACTGTTGGAAGGGTTGGATGTTTTCCCCATCTCTTCCTCCAAGTGGTAGCTTTAGTAACGCACCTGGGAAAAACGAAAGTGTAAGGATCACCACAAGAGTGGTGGATGTGGTTATTATAAATAGACCTCTTTATAACATCCACTTACAAATAGTGGTATTATTATGACATTCTATCATGGTGGCATGTTTAGGAACACCTGAAATTCTTGTCCTCAAACTTCAATGATGTGTAACATTTTTGGACATTATGGTCATTTGTAGAATTTATATTAGGCTAAGTCTACTCCTCTATATGGTTAGGGATCATAAGCTCCAATGTCTTCTATGGTACAGTCAGATGCTTCAAATACTATAGGAATCTAGCAACCAGACTCTAGAGTGACCACCTTCACATTGTAGATGAGTTTCCAATAGAGGTATAAATGAGTCCAATTATAGTGATAGGTACCATATTTATTGAATCCTCATTATCAATTTCATTATTTGATACTAGTTTTTGTCAGTCATTTTTATCTTGATATTTTATTGATATGATTATCCTTCCAATATACCTCCTAACCTTAGAAATGGATTTAGAAAAACCTCTTGGGAAGAGTAAAGAGAAAGGGTTCTAGTGTCCTTATTGTGTGATATCAATAGCTAATACAAAGTAAGTATTATATTTTATTATTCTTTATGTGTATTTGTTCAAAATTATCACCAGGATTGATTATCTTGTTTCTCATCTAGATAAGGATGATTTTTATCATCTCCATGTATTTTTTATTGTGGATGATGGGAGGTCATGGGTTTTTGGGGAGAGTTTCATCCAAGGGCTGGTAGTGCAACACCTTCTGGAAAGTGCTCCTGATGCGGTAAGATGGGACATAAGGCTCGTGATTACACTGAAAAAGATCAATGTGATGGTAAGACCAAATTTGATTTACAGTTAGTGAAATGTTTTAAGTTCAATGATATGGGTCACTATGAAAATGAGTGTCCAACAAAGAGCTCGAGTGATGGGAAGTAGTTAGACTACAAGCAGAAAGGGGTGGTGAAATCCTTTGCAACTACTTCAGCAGATGTCGGGCCATCAAATGATGTTGTATCAGGTACTTTGTTTGTTTTTTCAGATTATGCCAGTGTGTTGTTTGATTTGGGGTCTACACATTGTTTCATCTCTAAAAACGTTTCTAGTAAAATGGGAATACAATCTCAAGAAATCACTCCTGAACTAGTGGTAAAAACACCTGGGGGAAATTTTGAGGAAAAAAGAATTTATGAGAATATTCCTATCCTTATCCGTGGAAAGAACCTATTTGCGAACCTTATTCTTTTACCTCTAGTAGAGTTTGATGTTATCCTGGGTATAGATTGGCTCTCTATTTACAATGCTAAGATTGACTGTAGAGCTAAAAAAGTTTCTTTTCAGAAAGAATTTCAGTTTGTGTACAAGAATGAACCCTTACTGTTGATAACATATCAAGAGGTCGAGAAACTTGTAAAAGATTGAAATGAATGTTACCTTGCACATATTTTTGAAAATAAAGGAACTGTTCAGATTAAAGATGTGCCAGTGGTAAATGAGTATCCTGATGTTTTTTTCCTAATTAGTTTCCTGGAATAATACCAGATCGGGAAGTTGAATTTACTGTTGACTTAGTTCCTGATGCTAAGCCAATTTCAAAACCCCCTTATCGAATGGCTCAAACTGAACTTTTAGAGTTGAAGGAGCAATTGCAAGATTTATTAGAGAAAGGATTCATTCGACCTAGCACATCACCATGGGGTGCTCCTGTTTTATATGTTAAAAAGAAAGATGGTTCAATGAGACTTTGAATTGATTATAGATCCTTTAATAACATCACTATTAAGAACAAATATCATTTTCCTCATATCGATGATTTGTTTGATCAGCTCCAGGGAGATCAGTATTTTTCAAAGATTGACCTGAGATCGGGGTACCATCAGCTGAAGGTAAAGGAAGGAGATGTTCTGAAGACTGCGTTTTGTACAAGATATGGGAATTATGAATTTGTAGTTATGCATTTTGGTCTACCCAATGCACCAGCTGTATTCATGGACTTAATGAATAGAATTTTCCATGAGTTCTTGGATAAGATTGTAGTTGTTTTAATTGATGACATTTTGATGTTTTCTAAAAGTAAAGAGGAGAATGAAAGACATTTAAGGGTTATTTTGCAAACCTTAAAAGAAAAGAAATTGTATGGGAAATTCAGAAAGTGTGAGTTTTGGTTGCAAAAAATTACATTCCTTGGTCACATTGTTTCTAAAGATGAGATAACTATTAATCCTGCAAAAACAAATGTTGTTGAATGATGGCCAAGACCCACAAATGTAACTAAGATTCATAGTTTCATAGGTTTGGCAGGCTATTACCCAAGGTTTGTGAGAAATTTTTCACAGTTATCTAGTCCAATGACTAAGCTAACATGGAAGGGTGTTTAGTTTATCTGGACAATAGAATATCATGATTGTTTTCAGGAACTTAAAACAAGATTGGTAAATGCTCCAGTTTTGGAACTACCTTCCAGGAATGGTGAGTTTGTTATCTACAGTGATGCTTCATTGAAAGGACTTGGTTGTGTCCTAATGCAGAATGATCAGGTAATTGCTTATGCTTCACGAATGTTGAAAACTCATGAGGTAAATTAACCTACACATGATTTGGAATTAGATACTGTTGTTTTTGCTTTAAAAATTTGGAGGAATCATTTGTACGGACTAAAATGTGAAATAAATATTGATCACAAAAGTTTAAAGTATATATTAACTAAGAAAGAATTGAACATGAGATAGAGGAGATGGCTAGAATTAGTCAAGGATTATTATTGTAAAATTCATTACCATCCTAGAAAAGCAAATAAAGTGGATGATGCTTTAAGTCGAAAAAGTAATGATTCATTAACAATGTTGCATTTGGGACGTGATCCTCAGGGTAAGGATTTGATGAACTTTGGCATAGATGTTTTTGGTGTAGGATGTTCTTCTGTTTTGTTTCAGGTATCAGCGAAATCTTCTCTATCAGATAGAATCAAGCAAGCAAAGAAGCAAGACAGTGAGTTGCAGAAAAAGGTAGTGCTAGTTCAGAAGGGTATGTTGCCTGAATTCAACATTGATAATGATTGTGTAATGATATTTGGGAAGATATTGTGTGTGCCTTGTGATTCATAGTTCAAGAGAGAGTTGTTATGTGAAGCTCATAGTTCTCCGTTTTCAGTTCATCCTGGCAGTACTAAGATGTACAGAGATCTGCGGGAGTATTACCGGTGGGATGGAATGAAAAGAGATATTGCTGATTTTACTGTGAGGTTTTTGACTTGTCAGTAGGTTAAAGAAGAGATGAAGTTACCGAAAGGGATGCTTCAACCTTTACCAGTGTCAGAGTGGAAATGGGAAAATATATCCATGGACTTCGTTGTGGGATTTCCGAAGACACCTCGAGGTAATAATGGAATCTGGGTTATTGTTGATCGCTTGACTAAATCTTCTCATTTCCTTTCTATAAGAGATTCTTTTCCCTAGATCAACTTTCTCGTTTGTATCTTAAAGAGATAGTCTAGTTACATGGAGTTCCTCTTTCCATTGTATCTGATCGTGATTCTAGGTTTACTTCTAACTTTTGGAAAGGCCTTCAGAAGTCGTTGGGTACTGAATTAAATTTTAGTACAGCTTTTCATCCTCAATCAGATGTTCAGTCAGAACAAAAAATTCAGACTTAGGAAGATATGCTACGTGCTTGTTCGATGGATTATCAGGGAAGTTGGGACCAACATATTTCTTTGGTTGAATTTTTATATAATAACAGTTTTAATTCTAGTATACAGATGACACCATTTGAGGAATTATATGGGAAGCAGTGTCGAACTCCATCTTTATGGGATGAAGTGGGTGAAACGAAGCTGATGGGACCAGAATTGGTAGAAGAGTTGGCAGAAAAAGTTTAGCTGATACAGAAACACATGAGAACAGCTCAGAGTAGGCAGAAGAGTTATGCGGACAATAGGAGGAAGGATCTCTCTTTTGAGGTAGGTGATCATGTTTTTCTAAAAGTCACACCATGGAAAAGTGTGATGCGATTTGGTAAGAAAGGAATGCTGAGTCCAAGGATCATTGGACCATATGAAATTCTGGAGAGAGCTGGATCAGTTGCTTACCAGGTGGCTTTACCTCTAATTTTATCTCAGGTACACAATGTTTTTCATGTTTCAAGGTTAAGGAAGTACATGCCGGATCCATCTCATGTTTTGAGTTCAGAGGTAGTTCAGCTGGAAGAGAACCTATCTTATGAGGAACAACCAGTCCAGATTCTTGACCACAGGGAGCAAGTGTTACGGAATAAGGTGATTTATCAGGTAAAGGTTTTGTGGAAAAACCAAATGATTGAAGAGGCAACATGGGAATCTGAAAATGCAATGAAGGCTATATACCCCAACTTATTCAATAAGTAAATAAATTGTGGGGACACAATTTTCTAAAGGGGGGAAGGATGTAACATCCCAAGTAAGTAATGAATAATAGATATTTTTATATATGTATATTAATGAATTAGATAATGTTTTAGAGGCTTAAAATGAGAATAAATCCAATCTTAAGCATGGAATACACTAATATTTTTATAAGATTGTTTTACTGCCTTTTGATGGAAAACCATTTTTAAAGAAAACTTTTGAAAATTTTATAAGCTCTATCTGTCGAAATAAACTTATTCTTTATGATTGGGACATTGAAATTTACTTTGGGTAATTTTTTTGGTATTTTTTCGATCAAGTTCATTTTTTTAATGAATAGTGAAAAATGTTGTATTTTAATTCAAAACCTATTTTTAATCTAATTTATTTATATGATTAGATTATCTTTTGAATTGGTGTTAAAGTTAAATTAGAATATATTTTTACCATTTAATCCAATAGTGGTCATTGGAATTAATTTCACTTTGAAATTGGACTTAAACTAATGTCAATCTTTTGATACTTATTATTTCATAAAAACACTATATTTTCTCTAACAGTGGGAATTAATTATTAAATTAATTAATGTAACTTATATGTTTTGAATTTTTTAAAATAGACATAATTTTTTAATTATGAATATCAAATATAGCTTAGGGTGATGTTTTGGTATTTTTCTGAAAATCTTCATTTTTTGATGAATAGTGAAACCACTAAGTGGTACTTAAAAAAATGATTTTTCGTTTAAATGAAACTTTACCACTTCTGTGTTTTGAATTTCAAAAATCCAACATACATGGTTGTCATTAAGAAGTAAAATATGGTTCATTAGGATTAAAATAAATTTTTTTGGTGAATAGTAACTTTTATGTTTTTAATCACGATTAGAGGTAATTAGTGTAATTTAAGGTATGAATAATGTTTTAATAATATGAAATGAACATGACACATGTCCTACCTTTATTGGATGTGTCATGGCCGACCAAGAAAATCCATGGGTCAACTTGGGGACCACATGTAGCCACTTAGGTTGGAAAATGAGATTAATAACTTTTTATTTAAAGTTAAAATTAAAATGTCACAAACATGAGTTGTTTTATTAAAAAAAATTTTACATGGGGTTATACAAGTCCGATTTTTGACTATAAAAATTAATTAGAAAGATAAAAAGATTTAATACATCATGATATTTTTTTTATAAATTTTAGACATAAAATAAATTGAATTATTTATCACACCATGATGATGCAATGTTTACCTCATTATTTAACGATTTAAATAAAATAAAAATATAATGTAAAATCTAAGAAATAAACTTGTCAAAAACCTATTGTATGGGTGGATTGCGAACCCTTATCACCTTAGCCTCTAAATATATAGTTTTTGGACCATTTTTATCAGAAAATAATTTTATAACAAAGTATCTTTTCTTAACGTTCCAAGAGTGCCCCTCCTCTCCTCTTATAAAAGGCCCCGCCTCTACCACCTTACCAACACTTCCAAAGCCTTTGGTGTGGCCAAAACCTGCCCATTTTTTCTCTCCAAATCCCTATATAACTCTTATAAGCCTCACATTGGGCAGAAGTCCTCCCAAGGAAGCCTTTGAGCTCAAATCAAAAAGAGTTACCCGTTTTAAAGGTAGTGTCTTCTCTTGTGTTCTTATGTTTTATTTTGCTTCTCTAACCCCTAAACTCTTTTTATTAATTTATTTTGAAACAACACCAGTATCTTCCATTTACTAGGATGTTTTTATAATATTTATTCGAGATACACTAACACACACCTACATCTAATGGTTGAAGAACATACTGTTTCTGTGGATGGCGAATTTCTGCCTCACGAAACGATGATTGTTTAATATTCTTATAACACCTTAAAAGGTGGAAATTAAGATGTCACTATATTTATATATGATATATAATATGTTTTTTTCTTAAGGTTCTATATTTTTCATTTATGTCATACCTTTATGGATTCCATTATGGGTATACACGATATCTTCATTTTTGGAAGTGCGGACTACCGCCCCCTCAAAGTGATTTGATTTGTTAATGCCATATGTGGGACGTATAAAGGATGTAATTAATGATATTATATATGATATTATACTGGAATTATAATATACCTTTATATCATTATGATTCTATTCCATAAAATACGAAATAGAAATGAAAGTAGCGTTCATGCATACGTACAGATTACCGTCTCCATGAACAGTGCATTTCATTTCTTACCTCTAAACGTTATGTAATATTATAAATGAATGTATATAATGGATATATATGATATATATTATATCTACATAATGATTATAATTCTGGATATAATGGATACATGAACAAATTGTTATTATAAAGGAGTTTATTTTTGACTCAAGTACCAATGATCGTTAAAATGACCGTTATTAACATAAATAATTACATAGGGTTCATGACATGGTAATAAGTGATATAAAAGGAATAATGAACTTGAAAACGGTTCTTAATAAAGTAGAAATTAACTCAATTTTATTATTCAAGAGGTTAAAGAACGATCGAGTCAAGTCGGACCCAAGGTTAGGGAACTTCTTAACCCAATTTCCATTCTTTGGGTAAATCTCCTACATTCAAATTATGTCATGATATTATTATGTTATATCTTGTATTTTTACTTTCTTTATGTGTACTTTTAGTGAATAAAGATAATGTATCTATTTTATTTAAAAAATGATCTTTGTAAGGGACATCGTCTCAATCTCCTTTCATTGAGGCATATTTTGTTTTATACACAACTTTCTTTTATACGGTGTATAAACCCCTTTGACTTTTACATTTATCCAGAAGGAATCTTTTTTATACAAAGCATTTTAATAAACGAAAAAATGGAATGTTTTTGTTGTTCGTATGCGGCGGCAATGACTTCTCTGCCGCCATGACCATTATATGAGTTTTGGATTCCTCTACAAGCCATACCTTTTTTTTAAATGAAAAATAAATACCATGTTTTACTTTTCTTTTATTTTGGTATTGAAAATGGTTTTCATAATGTTTTTATTCTATCAATGTGTTGTATTTATTTATTGTGATTTAAATGTGGAAATGTTATGTTTCCTTTATGTATGTTTTATGAGATACGATTATGTAATGGTTCTTGGGAATTTTTATGAAGACGGGTGGTTCCGTGATAAACTAAGGGCGGGTGAGCCCGATATAGATCTCCAATGCATTGGGTAATGCGAAGGAGTTAAACGTTAAGGTTTCTCCAAAGAGATTTAGGGAATATACAGTGATGGGTATTCCAAACATAACCAATAGGGTTACTCCCTACTTAAGAATGTTATGAATGCCTCAAGTTACCTTTATGTCTTATGATTTCTATGATTTATTCATGATTTGATGAGGTATGTTAAAGTGCTTATGTTTTATTAGTAGAGTATGATTTCATTGATTCTTATGTATACATGTACTCATGTTTCATTTATATATTTTTAGATCCCTTACTGATCTTTTTATGCTCATCCCAAGTTTTTGAAATGATTTTCACAGGTCAAGGGAAAGGTACATGATGTGATGATAGTGTCAAGGAAGAGTCAATAAAGAATCCTTGTTTTATTTTAAATATGTTTCCATTGATGGGAAAAATGAATACTATCTTTTTTGTAACCAATTTGTTTAAATGTGGACTGTAATGCAAGTTTTATGATCTAATTCTCTAAAACTCTAAACCTGAAAAGATCCTCAATGTGTAATCTTGTAATAACTCAAGATTAAGTAAGGTTTAAGGATGGGGCCTTATAGATCATACCCCCTAGTTTTCAATAATTTGGAATGGGTTTCAACGAATTGTGAAATTGTTTTATGAAATGATTATCAAGGCATGATGTTATGAAAATTATTTGGATAACTAGTTTTTAAAATAGAGGACATGGTAATCCTGGGGTAATTAGGTGTAATGTATAGTAATAGGTCTAATCCACTATATGGGGATTTCCTCAGGGGTTTTATCTCTCCTCTCTAGACCTTTTATTCTAGGGACATGTTAGACTTATTTGGGGGTTACATTCTAGCTTGCTCTTATTCTTTATAGAAATTATATATATGTATTGTGGGATGATGTATACATGATTTTATATGTTTAGGGATGAGTGTCTAAGATATATTGACATAGTGTGATCCTTGTCAAATTATTACCCATGTTTCTTGGTTGATTTGGGCTACTTTTGATTTTTATTGTTTTTTTGTACTACCATGGATTTGATATGAGATATGATACAATATTTTATTTGTTTTGACATAACATATCTTCTGAGATATATGCTTATAAAATGCATTGAAATTGATTCAGTTATTTTATTTGGAAATGGGGAAACAATGAAAATTTAAGTTATTTTCTATGATTTTAATATAAAACATTTAATGTTTCCATACAATGTTTTCGATAAAGATGTGAATTATTGTATTATTATTAAAATTAATTAATTGGAACACTAGGGTGAGACCCTAATGAGAATGTTATATCACACCTTGCATACCACTTTTGTGGTGTGTGGACTTTGTTATGTTTTTCAATGCAGGGAAATGAATGAAACCGTAGTGAGGTGACATGGAATTCTATTTGCTGTGATGGGTAGCTAGTTGTGAGATGGTGGGAGTCCACCTACAATATCCCATGGAGTAGTTCTTTTTCCAATTTTAGTGGTCCTTTATGATTAGAATTTTAATTGGAGATTGTTTTTTCTCTTATGTTTTTTGGTTTCCACTATTGATTTTCTGTTATGGAATAATTTTTTATCTTTTTCGTTGTTTTATCTATTGTATTATTTTACATGTTATGCTACATGTTGGGTGAAATCATTCCATAAATTTTTTATTTGATGCTTGATAGTTTCTAGCCCATGTAGATCGGGGACACCCTTTGGGTATTCTTCATATCGGGTTGGGTACCATTTCGAGAGGGTATTTAGGATGGATTGTTACACAACATCTGAGGACTTAGTTTTGATGCCTTAAATGAAAACCTTCTACTATACCATAGTCTTATCTATCGCTCTTTCTGCTTTTTTTTTTCTCGACATCACATCTGATCCCACATTTACCTAAAAATATGTTTGTTTATTATTTATAATGTTACTAGTTCCAAGATTTCATTTATTTACACATTCCATATATTATACTTTTTTTAACTTCTTTAAGTGGAGTTTCTTATGTGAATCAAATGATTTCACTGATAATTCATGATTCATTCTAAATTATAAAAAATCTTCAAACATTATCTCAACAATAATAACATCCTTTGAATTCACCTGACTAGAAAAATTATTATCTCACTGTTCTTGTTTCCATTCATTATCTACTTCAACTTGATCCATATATTTATAGGATTATTTAGGATTCTATTAACCTTTTTATTCATCAATATATCAATATCAATATTTTTAGGAGTTCCCTCATGTTCAACCTTGAGATCAACTAATCTTATAGGTTTATCATATTTTTCTAGTTTATAGACTTTCTTCCCAATGTTGTCTATTATATTATCTTATATATCATTTTTTATTTCGATTTAAACTTTTTATATAGATTCTTGGTTAATATTATATTGTTTTCTAGAAAATATATTATTATAATATTTTTATCTAGACAAACTCCTAGATTTAAGTTCTTTTCTATGAAGGATGATTGCTCATAGATTTTATGTAAATTATGAATTACTTTCATCAGTATCAAATATTCTTGAGGGGTGTTTTGTAATATTAAAAAAAATACAGCAATTGAAACAATAGAAGGGTACATTTCCATCAAATCTCCCTTTCCTGTCTAAAATATTATATCCACAAAAGATATATTTTCATAATCCACATACTATTAATTATTTTCACCTTTAAAGATTCCAAGATTGTCAAATGATTTCAATTCTATATCCTTAATTTCATTTCATGATCCACCTTCTAGATTAAATTATATCTAAAAAACAACAACATGTTTAAAAATCATCTTGAGATATGCTGAAAAAATAAATCCCTTCTAGATCTAAATTTTTTGGATTGTACAGAGGAAAACCAATTATAGAGTCTTCAAAACAATATTGATATCTTTTATCTCTTACCTATTTCCTTGAATAGATATAATAAATATAGTGATTCTATTGGAGAAGATATCTATATTCTCATCTGGAAATATATTAAATTCATTAAATATATTATAGAGGACTTTTATATTACCCTCCTTCACCTTACAATCACCTTCCAATATATTTTAAAATTTCTCCCACATTTCCATCGGATTGGTTCAACTAATAACATTCGTATAGATCTGATTTGACAGAGCTATTAATTAATCATTTTGAAATTTTTCATCAGTAGGAAGATGTTAATTATCTTCTTTAGTAATGGTATTTCCCAAAACATAACTAATTTTAACCCCATGATGTCTATAAGAGAGAAAATATATCTTATTATATCAAATATTTGATATCAATATGTTCTTTCAAATTTGTAAGTTTATTCTATCAAAAACAAGAAATCCCTTTTCATTTGATGATTTCTCCATCAAAATATTTTTATGACATATTTAATATTTGAAACCTCATATTTAATACCACATATAATAGATAGGTATTACATAATAGAATAGTAATGAATCGTGGTGTCAAATTTTTCATTTTAATTATATATTTCTTTTCCCACATTAGTAGTAACATGTTAAAGCTATCTTATTGTGATGAACAATCACCAAACACACACATTTTAAAATAAACAAATACATAATTTTTTTACTTAATTTACACCCAATGGATAGATAAAAAATCATATAAAAAAAATGTGTTGGTCATACCAAAATTCTCTAAAATAAAATTTATTTTTTGGATTATAATAATTTTAACATAATCACTCAAATACAAGATTATTGCATTTAAAGGGTTTAGGGAAAACACACTACCTCCCCCATATAACTTATATAGACCACCCTTTGCTCAATACTTTAGATAATGTATTCTTGAACTCAATGAATTGAAGGTTGCCTCCATAAAAAAATATATTTTCTAAGCATGTTTTTTTTGAAATTCATACTATTATGCTCCTGTTCAAACCTCGACCGATAGAGTAAAAAATGATTACATGATATATGGTTTACTATTCAGCACACACTATGCTTCTCAAATAATATAATGTGATATGAAAAAACCCTATTATTTGTGTTATAGTTACTCACAAAATTTCTTTTTGAACCAAACATTGCACTACATGAGTGGATTTGTGCTTCACATACTCCTCCCTCACAAAGTAAATTTACAGAACCTTGTTTCACTATAAAATCATCAAGTATATGAGAATTATCCTTAATATGTATATTTTGGTACTCCCTAAGTGGTTTTCATTGATACTATTTAATTCACAAAGGCGATATGTAGTTTTGATCCTTTTCCTCAAATTCATATTATAACTTCACTAAAAAATCAAGATTTTCATACCAAAAAATTTGGAAAACACCTAAAAAAACAATATTAGAAAAATAGTTTTCTCTTCTATTTTCATGAAAACAATATCCCTTCGAGTTCAAACTCCTTCATCAACCAAGAAATGATGGATAATAAAAAACATTCCAAAAATCTGTCACGTCCTGTCCCCCGAGGATCGTCCATGACTACCACAAGACCACCTTTCATAGGGAAGAGGTTGGCGAATAGAACCAGAAAGGAATATCCAAAAAATTGGAAGGCATTTCCATTAAACCTGCCAAGACATAGACTAGGAACACAACAAGAACAAACCACTTAGTATAACTACTGAAAGTAAATGTGTAAACCAAAGAAGAATGGGCCAGAATAAAAACCATACTAAAAAAATGAAGCGGGAAGGAAAAAAATATCCTGAGGTCATCCGACGATGATCATACAAACAACGTAGTTAAAACCCGTCACTACGGCCCTCTACATCAACTGATCACCTCGATGCATCGCCTTGTCCTAGCTCCCAAGCATCGGTCAAAGCTATTCATTGTTTGCACAAGACACAACATGGTGCGGGTGAATCCAGTGTAGGGGTGAGTATAAAAATACCCAGTAGATACCCCAAGACCCCTCAAAGGACTCCAAGAATTCCACAAAGGAATAAATGAAATGCTTCACCCCAATCACAAAGCACAAATAAAAGAATCATCTCCAACCAGGTATATAACATAAATATTAGGAATAATGATGATTAGTAATAATAATAATTTATATTATTCCATTGAGAATTTACACAACTGAACCCTGAAGAAGTTTCTCTTTCACCAATCCACACTGGGTTGTAATTCACCAATCCATACCGGGTCGTAATTTGTCGATCCACACAGCGTCTTAAGTCATTGATCCACGACGAGGCGGTCTAAGGCTGGTCCTCATCGGGTGGCGCTACTAATAATCCATATAGGGTATTAAGTCATCGATCCACAAAGGGTAGTATGTCATCAATCCAAAAAGAGTTTTAAGTCATGGATACACAGGGTCATAAGTCGTCGATCCACACAGGGTCCTAAGTCGTCAATCCACACAGGGTTCTAAGTCGTCGATCCACACAGGGTCGAAATTCAACGATCTACATTGGGTCATATTTTGCTGTTCATGATGGGACACTCTTAGGGTCGTCCATGTTGGGTCGTGTTACTACTAATCCACATAGGGGCATTCTGATGCCAATCCAGAAAGGGTCATATGTTACTTGACAGCCAGCCGCATGATTCTCGCACATGGTGCATTGGAGATTACAAGAAACTGATCTTTAAGATATTGGTCATACCTAAATCACCACGAATTCCCATGAATCTTATTTTAAAGAACCACTATTTCATAAGGATTTCAACGAAATAGAAAATATGTCAATCAGATGCCCCATCTATATGTTATTGGAATTTTAGTGCCGAGGGCCCAGTTGGATTTGACTCTGATCCAACATGGAAATACTCCAAAATTTTCCAAAAACCATGTGAGGTATCTCAAAAGTACCACCTCTTCCAAAGGGTTCTAGTGCAGTAGAAGGTTTTTCAAACAGAAATCTGGTTTAGAAGATAAGAAACTTAAAATGAAATTGGGAAAAAGGGTCCCAGTCCGGTTTGACCCGGTCGGACCGACCCAACCCAATCCACTGGGACCAACCAAAACGGGCTGGGATCGACCCAGTACAGATGGTCCTAGTCTGGCTTGTTGGGCTGCAAGCAGGGCATGTTGGACCATGGGCACAGCCGCGGGCTCGGCCCAACCCACCCTGCGGGGTGAGGCCCCCTAGCTAGGTGTAGTCCGCCTCCCCCAATAGACTATGTCCGTTCAGGCTCCCCAATTAGTGGGGCCACAGTAACGTTTCTCCTACTAACTAGTCCATGTGGACCAGTCAATAGTGGGACCCACAGGCATGGGTTCGCCCTATGCTCTGGCTCGGAGCCGCGACACTCCTCTGTGGTGCACTGATCGTAGTCAACGCGGCCGACAAAGGCCAACCGCCCTTGTCCGCTGTGGAGCCATTGAGCACCACCATCCCATCACAGCCGATGAGAACCAGCAACCACCTCCTCCAGTCGCTGACACTGCCACACTAGAAGAGCTTCTGCGGGACTCGGGTGGAACTCTAGATGTCTGATATCTTTCCTCTTTACGCCTACGAGCCACCTGGGACGCCACCTACACTGCAAGGCCCTCAGTTTCACCTTTCTATCATGTTGGTTGGTCACCCATGAAAAAAAACCAAGGAAAAATTGTTGGAGGGTCTGGGCCTTCTTCGGTTCAGCCTGCGCCCTTCGTGTAATCGTTATAACAAGTGGAGAGTTTAAATATCATCAAGAGAAGATGAATTCATAAAACTCATAGAAACAAATCAAGAAAAACCCCTACCTCGAACTCGTTGGTTTCATTAAATATAGGAAAAGGAACAACCCACGCTGCGTTTTATTAATGCGGTTCATTAATGAACCACAATGAATATTCCATTAATTCAGAGAACATTGTGGTAACATAACCCAAGGGTTGTGCCCTTAAAATGAATCTCATTCAAGCCTGACCTTAAACCACGGTCCCACCATCTTCCTCTCGATGGTGAGAAGAGAATAATATAACTCTTCGAGTTATTTCTATTAAGTCAAAAAAATTAAAATTTTCATCCAAACCGTTCCGTTAAAAGTTAATAATAGACAATGACAATCACATCACTGTGAATTCAATGGTGCCCTTGATTTTTAATCTGACCACCATTTCAAAAGATAGAAATCACCACTCACGCGTTAACCAAATGTACCTTAAAAAAGTTTAAAATTATGTTCCAGGATCTCCAAGCATCGGAATAGAATTACTTAAATTTTCTCATACTCGTAAAAATTATAAATAATTTTAAGATACATTAAATGGAAATTATGGGTCCTTACACAATCTCTCACCTTATCCACCCTAGTTCAAACTGATGTCAAGACATGTGGTCTTGAGGGTATGTCTATTCTATCTAACATTATGAATTCCATCACTATGATATAAACTCTTATTATATAATTGTTTAATTATTATTATATAATCCATGGGTATATTATGTTCAAAAACCCATTTTTTATGGAATTTATTTAATCTTATGATATTAATGGTTCAATTATTAAATATGATATCTTCCACTATAAACTACACATTACAAAGAATTTGAGATCACTCCTTTATATTTTATTCATTTACCAAGGAAACCATAAAGATTACAACATCTGAATTATGTATTTTTAGGGATATATAGTATATTTTCATGTATTTAGTTGACATAACTTAAATTTTCAATGTATTATAATGATCACTTATATATCAGGTTTCTTGAGACTATTAAACTACTAGATCCTATGTAATATGAAAAATATATTCTTTATAATTATAATAGACTAAAAACTAGATTTGATTTTATAGTTTTAGGGTGTTACAATTTTAATTAAATGAAATTATTAGAAACATTAAGAACTAGATTTTGGAAAAAATAGTCAAAGAACATCACTCTATAAAAAACCCATAAGATATTATGTAAATATAAATATATTAAATTGATTTAATTTAACATAAATAGATAAGAAATATATGGTGTGATAAATAACTCATGGTTTTTTTCATTAAAAAATTAAGTATATGATATTTATATTAAATGGAGCATAATATAAGAAACACAAACCATATCAAATCCTTTAAATATTTTAGGGATATCCCTTCTATGTAATTCAATGAGGCTGGTGTTGGAGAAGAGAATATTATTACTATTTTAAGATAGTTGACTCATGTTAGGAAAAATAACGTGGCTTGTAACGAATAACTAGTTTCTCTAAATATATTGTAATAATGATGGACCACTTCATGAGGCAGCCACCTCTATCCTTAAATGGATCCATGAATCCTTTTGTAAATAAATAATGGATCATGTCACTTGAGAAGGTATTCCATAATTTCAAATATAGTTAATGGGGGATGGTTTTATGGGAAGTATATCATCTATGAGGAGATACTAATCAGTGGTGGTGCTTGATTTAAAACACAAAGAAAGAATAGAAGATAAATAATATGGAATGGAATTATATTAATTTCATATTATTTGAAAATTAATTGACGCACTTGTAATGATAGGAAATGGAATGTAAATTTCATAAATTATGAGAAAAGGAAGTGGAAGCTATTGTTGAGTATGATGATAACTTTAAAACATTGAAAAAAAAATGTTACAAACTATGTATGTTATCCTAAAATAAATATTGATCACTTCTTTGATAGGTTGACATGAATATTTCAAAGGGAATTAGTTTCTAAAACATTTTCAACATATTTTGAGATAGTTACTTTTATCATGGAGATCAAGAAGGGACTCTCTATGTCATTAATTTTCAAAATAAATTAACAGAAGAATATGATACATGAGTGACATGGTTAAATAAATATGGAAAATAAAAATAAAATAAGGTTGGAATTATAAATATATAATAACTATGGGAATAAACTGCCTATGGAATTATTTAATGAAATGATATTTTACTTCAAGAAAGTAGAAAATTTCTATCAAGATTTTGAGTAGAAGGGAATGAAAAAAGACACTATTTTCCAATGATTTTTTTGCAAGAGTATGGGACATGATTCAAATCAATTCCCCAAGAATCAATCTAATATAACCTAGGATAGGCCATGGGAGAGATTATAATCTTATACACTCACACCAATAATATTTGTGGTCCGAAATTATATTATAGCAGGTACTTTGATAATGAATAAAATATAAACTAATAAATTATTTTATTCTGGATATACACACTCTTTTATATCATTTATGTTTTCTAAGAACATTGAATCTCCCTCTAATACATTAATTATGGAGTATTCAGTTAAAAATACTAGTGAAAATATTATAATACTGAAATTATATTAGCTTATCCCTATTAAATTACACCATGGTACATTAGTTGAAAACTTGGTTGCAATACTAATGGTTGAATTTGATATAATACTTGGGATGTATTAGATATTAAAGAAAAATTGAAGGCATTATTTTCTTAAGAAGGAGATTATAATCTCTAATGTTGTAATTGAATCCATTATTGATAAATTAGAGAATTTATTTATTGATTATTTTTTATAATTAGATACAATGTCTTATCTTAATGAAATTTTGTGTGATGATGAAATAATGAATGGTATGGATATATTTGGAATAGAGTATGTTTCTATTTGGATATATTATATTCATGTATTTCCCAAGAAAATACCTAGATATCCACCAGATCATGAATTTTGATTCTCTGTCGAACTTTTCCCAGATTAAAAACCATATCTAACCCTTTCTATGGAGTGGAGTATGTGGAGTTTTTGAATAAAGAAATAACTATAATAGTTGTGTGATAAATGATGAATGTACCCTTGTGTTTCACTTTGGGAAATAAGTATCCTATTTTTGAAAAAATAAGGATGGTTCTATGAGGTTTTTCATTTATTAATGTAAAAATAATTCCATTATGATAAAGAAAAAGTGTGCTTTATCTATAATTTATGATATATTTGATCAACATTAATGAGATCTATACTTCATGATGATTGATCTCTATTTTGGTTATCCTTAATTAAAAAGGATGATATAAAAAATATGACTTTTTTTACAAGGTATAGGCATTAAAATTTATATTAATTCGTTTTGGGTAAAAAATACACCCACATAGTTTATGGATATAATGAATTGAGTATTTAATGATTATATAGGTAAATTTATTATTTTATATTGATGATATCATGATATAAAAAATTTTCATTTAATTCCATTGATTCCATTTATGGATTTTCCTTGGGACTCTGTGGGAGAAAGAGATATAAGTTAAATTAAAAAGGTGTGATTTTTCAATTCAATTGGTCTCTTTTATTATCCATATTATTTCTAGGATGTAATAAGAGTAAAGCATAAAATGAACAAGTTTGATAACCTATGGATCACAAAAAAATACAATTGAGATATGTATTTTTCTTGTTTTGGATGGTTACCATCAATAATTTGTTGTTTTTTCCAAATTACCTAATATGTTAACAATTTAGAGACATAAAAGGGTCAAGTTTACATATCCTGAGGAATGTGCAGAAATCCTAGGAGAATTAAAGGCAAAAATAATTACTGAAATCGTATTGAACTTTCCATCTTGAAAAAAGGGATTTTTTATATATAGTGATGCATCAATGAAATGAATAGGGTGATAGAGTTGTGTGTTATGCATTGATGTTATTAAAGGAACATGAAAAAAAATAATACAAATCAAGATCTTGAGCTGCATGTTTTAATCTTTACATTGAAGATATTGTGGCACTATCATTATGGGAAAATATGTTACCTATATAATAATAAAAAATTGAAGTATATATTCACTCAAAAGATATTGAAATGAGATAAAGTATATAATAAGAACTAATAAAGGACTATAAAAATACAATACATAACCACACTATGATGTAAATAAAAATGGTTAATGTAATAGAAGGAAGGATCATGGAGTTCTATCAATGATGAAAATAGACACAAATCCTATATTCCTTGATTCAGTAACGAAGGATATTGAATTTATTAAGGAACGAGAATAATAATTCCTCTTCCAAATAATTTCTATTCTATATTTACCATAGATGATACATAGGTATAAAAAATATAAAAATGATTTTAAGGATGAAATCAAATCCATGAAAGATGGGAGAGTGATAAACATAATATATGAAGTTAGTGTGTTGAATATTGGAAAGAGACTATGTGTACAATCAGTATCAGAGAAAAGGATATAATTTCAAGATAAATCTCATAGATGAAACTTATCAAAACATTTTGGTCACAAAAACATATATAGGGATATAAAATAGCACTTGTGGTGGGAATAAGTAAAGTCTAGGAGACAAATTTTAATGGGTTTTATAAAAATTCTCTCTATACCGTTATGCAATTGGGTCAACAACCCCATAAATATTGTTTCGGGACAACATAAGACATATAAGAAAAATAATTTTATATAGGTCACTATGGATATACTTTTCATGTTTACACATTTTTTAGTAATAAGGGTTTATTTACCCCTATAACGTTATTTATAACTCTATATCAATGATGTTGTATGACTTTACTATGAAAATATTTCAATTGAATATAATAAATACCCTCGTTTCACTTAAAATTTTTAGATAAGTATTCAAAATGTTTTTGACCCTAAGATGCATTTGATTACCTCTTATCATCCTTAATTTGAAGTGTAGCCTCAGAAGACTATCCAAATCTCAGAGGGTATTTGGATGTAATGTTCACATTAATCCCAAGGATCATGGGACTAATACATAAAAATGCCCTTTCTTTTTCTGGGTATATCCCTATTTATTGTTTTCATTGATCCTTTATTTTGGGTTTTCTTATGCCTTAGAGCCTTAGTTGTTGAGTCTCAATCAGATATAGAGAGATTTTTTGGGGAGAATGACCTAAATTTCAGGGATGTATGTTATTATGAATTAATGGAGTTTGATTCTAAATATGTAAAAATAGATTATAATGGTTGTCCATGTTTTTTGAAGTCTTTAATGGTGGTTTGGGTTATTTTTTAGAAATAGGGTTTAAACCTTTATATAGGGAATCTACATGCTGTGTAAATGGTATGCGACCAATAACTTTTGTTGGGATGATGTAATGAAATGGGTTCATGATGTGAGATCAATACACACTAGTAACATAATTCATGTTTTTAATGACCAATAAATGTTATTTTTGTTGGAGGGGATTCATTTTTCTGCGTAACTCATAAATTGATAATTAAATGACATGTATTTATTGGGATAGGCCATTTTAAATCCAAGATGTTAATGTCAGTTCAATCAACCCATGTGTAGACTCTTCTCCCTCAAACCCAAAGTTATTTCCATTAAAGTTTGGAGTTCCGTCCTCTATTATGGATAAACTGATCAAGTGATCAATCCCCAGTGAGTATTTTTAATAGGTTATCTCCACTCTTCCACTTGTTGTTTTTTTTTGGAGTTGGAATATCTTAATTGTGGTCGGTTTTGTTGTTGATTTTATATTGTTTGATCTATTTTTATTCTTATATTCTTCTAAACCTTCCTTTTTATTGGAGTTATCTATTTTAATAATTGTATTGATCACAGGTTAAATGTAGGTGGCCTAAAACCAAACCATATAGTTTTTTAACTATTATGTATGTTTAATATTAATATGGAACCTAAATAATGTGTTTTATAATTAATTATATATTGAATGATGAAAAACATTTATTGGGTTACACTCTAGAACCATTTGGATTCAAAGGAGTTGTTACCTGGCTTGTAGATACCCAATGAGTGAGCCTACCCTGGAATAATAATGAATTGGATAATGGATTAATGTCTATTAAGAATGAAATGAGTCTCATGTGATTTCTATTGATAGATTCACCATGGAAAATGGATTAACTAGTTCTTTAAATGGATATGTTTTATATTATATTATTAGGTGAAAACTAGCATGTAAATGGTTTAAGGAAAAATTGATAAATGAATAGATAATTAAAATATACTACGGTAATTAGATGAATTTACAATTGTGAATTATGATATGATGATATATGTGTTGTTATTATTATTCCATATGTGGTGTTGATAATGGAATTCTTATATAGGGGGCTATGCAGATTGATTATAAAATGATTATATAGTGGGATTTTCCCATATTCAGAAATTCTTTTAGGGCTTGTCTAGGTGATGTTGTAATGCTTATAGGTATTGGTCAGGTTATGTTGAAACACATATAAGACTTGGCCTAATTATGATGTAATTCTTATATATATGGAATTTACTAGTCTTGTGATTATTCAATGGGACATTGTTATTATTGGAATGGTTTTTATACATTTTCAAAGATATTTTGGCATGGTGCTAAAATAGGTTGGTTGTTATATTTTATAATTTTTTAATAAGTACTCTTATTTATCACTTTATTGCATGCATATATTTATCCGACTAGTTTTGTTTAGACACAGTGGTGTCAGCCTACATAGTTTTACTAAAAACCTATTCAGGTTATCATTTGGTACTAGAGAAAATTGCATGGATGTGGTTTTGGACAAATGAAAAGGGCCTTGTTATTGATTATTGATTGATGGATGGGTTGGAGCATGGAAATGAGAAGAACCTGGGGTTCAATGGTATGTAATTTTGATTTTATTTTTCCCAGATACTTCTTTTATTTTTTTTTCATTTAGTTTGAAATTTAGACACACTTCATCTAGTCATTACATATTTCAGTATTATTTAGATTGTTAGTTTCTCCTTTTCTTCCATGATGTATGTTGTAATGTTAATACTATTTTCTATTACTCTAATATTAATTTATATTTTTTATTTCATCTATATTATAACTCTTAACTAGGGTGTATTTCATATCTACTATATTCATCACTCCCCCACTACTAGTCAGTAGCCTCTTGAATATGGGTTGGCACATTTGAGGTCCAATAACCAACCTGATTTGGCCATGTCAGAGAGTTCTAGATTAGGGGATGTTACAAAGTTGTTTGAAAGAAGAATAATTTTATTTTATATTTCATTAAAATTTTGGAAAGGCAGAAAATAGGTTAGTTTGAATTGATTCTTGGTAATGATCGTGTGGGTGTATTTGACCCACATATGGGGGAAATCCATATACCCAGGGATGAGTTTTCTATTTATGATGTTTTCTTGTTGAGGATGATGTTATTTCAATCAGGGTTATTCACATGATTTATGATGTTATTGATTCTTGAGATTTATACACATAGTCTAGATTAGACTGATATGAGTATGTATGAATCATGATTAGAACATAGGGATATATCTTGACATGAAGTGTTCAAAATATGAACATATTTATTACATGTGATATATTTAACTATATGAAATATAAAATTAGATCCATTGTGTCTTTGATAAATGAAATGATAGAACTATTATGTCATGATAAAACCCTTGAAATCCATGTTTAGAGAGATTATTTTTCCATGGTTCTATATTTTTATCACTTATTGAGGTAGACATTGTTTTATCAGATTTTTTATGGTTGTTTTTTTGTCTTCTAGAAAAAATGCCTCATCATTATCTTCAAATTGAGAATCAGGAGAGTGATAATCAGCATGATTCTAACTCATGTTAGTCAGAGATTTTTGTGTATCCTAAGGATCATATAGATGTTAAGATTCATTAAATCTTTCTGAGGGTCATTCAATCCATGGAAAGTGACATTGCTGGCAATATACATTCATTGTTTGAGATGACTATGGAGTTTGAAATACAACATCTACAAATGTTCAATGGGGAGGGAGGCCCCCTAGAAACCATGTTATGGATTGAGTTTATTCATATGATATTAAGTAACCTCTAACAAAAAAAATAGAGAGGGTGAATCTTGATGCATACATGCTTCATGGACCTGAAATTCCTTGTTGGGAAATTATAGAGAAATGTGGGATTCAAGAGTAGTTTTATTGGATGGAATTTGAAGTTATATTTGTGAGAAACTTCTATCCAATGAAATTAAGGGATTTAAAGGCTCAAATTTTCATGAACCTTCTATAGGATGGAATTTTTGTGATGTAATACACTTTTTATTTCACCAACATTGACTGCTTTCCACCATCATTAAATGTTGATGAGAATTATAGTGTGAGAGGTTTCTACGATGGGATTCTCTATGAGATCATGTCATAGGTGAATGTATTTCGATTGACTATATTTTTGGATGGGATGAATTATACATTATTCACAAAATGGAATTTGAGATATGCCTCGAGAAGTATTGATACTATTTTAGCAGGGTGAACTGTGATCTATTCTTCTTGCATCAAGAAGCACCTATACGATAGTTAATTCTATAGAAATAGTGGTAAGGGTTGTTAGGGTAGTGAATAACCATATCAGGATCTTGTTCCATTGTAGTCCTATAATTAATGAAATTTGGTCCACAAGGGGCCTCAATGTCCATACACTACTTTGGAGTACCATGGTTGCAGTAGACTAGGTCACCTATAGATGGAATTTGGGGAATATAGAAATAGAGTAGCTGTAGGGGATCAAGAAAGGTTATAGAGTTCAAGAAAGACACAACTACCCTTTAGTAGATAGGTAGTTTGAGTTCCATAGGATGTTCATGTTGAGTTAGAGGATGTGATACCCCAATGTAGGTGTGATGATACTAGGAATAGGGAATAGCACAAGGGAGTCATACTAGAGCCCAAGGAAGAGGGGAAAGTTAGTTGCATTATATGAACTCTTCTTTGGATAGGGTGGATGCATGAACTTCTATCATTAGAGGTATGATTATTTTTTCATCTACTCTTACATGTGTTATTATTGATATTAGAGAATCATATTCATTTTTATATATTGGTTTTTAAAATGGATTGGGCTTGAATGTAAAAGGATAGGATTGTGTTTTGACTATCGATTCACCATTTGGAGTGTGGTTTGAGAATACCAATCCTTGAAAAGAATTTTCTCTATAAATTGGTGGTTGACATTTCTTGTGGGAACATTTTTTGTAGGAAATTATAGGTTTCAGTTTGATTCTTTATGTGGATTGTCTTGTTATATACGAGGATTATATCGACTATTACTAGAGGAGAGTTATCTTTTTATATCTAGAAGAAGGTAACTATTTTTACCAGTGTGAGTGAGATCTTCAGGATGGAAATGAAGGTCCAATTCAGTGAAGATTAGATTTCCTCATAAATCATATAGAAATCCTTGTTATGGATTATGGTGAAATTATTAGGATACATTTTCCTCATATGATAGATTATTTTGAGGATGCGTTTTCCAATTAGTTCCACGACTTACTTCCCTAAGACGAAGATTGAGTTCATGATCTAGTTGGTGTCGTGAGAAGGGCCAGTTTCTATCTCGCCTTATAAGATAGCACCAACAGAGCTTCGGGAAATGAAAATTTATTCAGAAGATATGGAAGCTAATTTTTTTATATGATATAGTACATATATATGAGGTTCTCTAGTTATTTTTTCCATAATGGATGGTAGGACTATGCACTTATGCTTTGATTATCATAGGCTGAACCATATGACGATCCGGAACTAGTATCCCCATCCAAGCATCGATGATATCTTCGATCAATTTAGAGATTTTATGTTATTATTCAAGGTTGATTTGAGATCAGGATATACCTAGATGTGCTTGATACCATTATACATACCAAAGACTATTTTTAGAAATATGTATGGACTGTATGAGTTTAGAGTGATGTCATTTGGTCTGACAAATGCACTAGTAGTATTCAAAGACTTGATGAATCAGATCATTCATCCATTTATGGATATGTTTGAAATATTTTTCCAATGAAATCCTATTGTCCTCACATTCAGTAGAAGATAATTCCCAAAATATTGACATCGACTTGATTATATTGATAGATCATTAACTTTATAATAAGATAACCAAATTTATTTTTCTGGAATGATAAATACACTACATGGACTATGTCATATCAGAGGGTGGAGTGTCAGTAAACCATTAAAAGGTTTCATATGTGGTATCAGGGGAGTGTCCCAAGATTGTATTTTAGATTCATAGTTTTCTATGTTTAGTAGGTTATTATTAGTTCGATATCTAGAACTTATTCTATCTGGAAACACTGATGTTTGGGATGACTAGGAAATGAGTAAAGCTTGTTTGGGCATATGCATGAGAGAGATATTTTTAGAAGGTAAAGAACATACTAACCTCAACAACTATCCTCACATTACATATGCCGGGTAAGGAATATACTCTATTCTATGATGAATTTGGTTTTATAATCAGAGACTTATGATACAAGAGGATCATGTGGTAGCTTATGGTTCAATAAATCTATGACCACATGGGAGGAATTACACAACTCATAATCTGTATTTAAAAGTGGTGGTATATTCCATGAGATATTGGGGACATTATATTATGGGTTAAATGTTTATGGTGTACATGGAACATAATATCCAAGGATACATATTTTCTCAGTGGGTCCTGAACCTTTAGTAGAGGAGGAGGGTTGAGTTTCTACAGTATTATGACATTTTTTTGGAGTTTACACTAGTAAACAGAAAAGTCTTTGATAATACCTTGATCCAAAAAATTTATAAATAGGATGCGCGGGAGTCTTTCAACAAGTGGTGGATGATAAAACTCTTTGTAAACATGTATCTAGATATTAAGGGGTCAGAGGGATTAATAGCTCTGAATTTGAAATCTATTGTACCCATGATTATTAATCTAATCAAGAAGGGGAAGTTATCATATCTTGAGGTCTTGGTTCTAGGAGACAACATATATCACATGGATCCACCACTAGGATGGTTTCTTGGTAGTATGAATTCTCTTATTTTTATTTTTTTGGATGAGTATGGGTTCCTATGGTCTTGAACAAGGATATAATGAGAGTGTTTCATGAATCTATATAAGAGGTACATCATTATTAGATGAATATGAATCACAATATCTATAGAAAATACAAGTTTTCAGGAATTAATAAAGAGGTAGTGGTTTTTGTGTGGAGATGTTTGACCTGTCAGCAGGTGAAAGCCGAGAATTAGAGGCCCACTAGGCTATTGTAACATGTACAAATTTGAAAATGTAAATGAGATGATTTCATTATGGATTTTTTGATTGTATTAATTAGGAAACTTCAAAAGAACAACTCCATATGGGTGACCATATATCTGTTAATGAAGTTAGTCCACTATTTTCAAATCATAGATACCTTCATTGTTAATGATCCAGGTAGTCATCACATGCATGAGATTTATCTATTGAATGTTTTTTCAAAGATTATCATTTTTTATAGAGATCCATATTTCAGGTCTCAATTTGGCTAGGGTCTTTATAAACTCTAGGATCATAGGTTCTTCTGAGTACATCCCATTATCCAAATACCGATGTTCATTTTGATAGAACTATTTAGATTCAATTGGATATGTTATAAGTCTATGTTTTGGATTTTGGGAGTTTTTGGGGGAAGAATATGGACCTAATGGAGCATTCATATAATAGAAGATTATGAGAATTTATCCAAATGGATCCTTTTGACGATTTTTATGGTATGTTGTTCCCTAAAACTATTTGTTGGTTGTCGACAGCTGAGTCAACACTTATTGGACCTAGTATCATGTAGAATACATCTGACTAGGTTAAGTTTATCAAGAAGATATTGGTGACTGAATAGAGTAGGATGAAATCATAAATTGAACATAAAAGATGACATCCATTGTTTTAGGTTGGTCATCATGTTTTCATTTCGGTGTCTCATAGTCTGGGAAAATTCAATATTACTAGACAGGGAAAACTAACACCTAATTTTTTCAGTACATTTGCGATAATTGAAAGGGATAGTATAGTGGTGTATGAATTTTCCCTTATATAGTTTAATAGTTCTATGAATAACATGTTTAATGTGTCACAAATTTAGAGATATCATCCTATCCCTTATCATGTGGTCGAGGTTGAGGAAATTAGGCATTGTTATGATTCATCCTTTGAGGACAATTTGATTTAGATTTTGGAATGTAGTAAGAAGAATCTATAAGGTAGGACTATATCTCTAGTTTTAGAGAATATGTAGCATTGGTGTGTTCAATAAGAGACCTGGTAGAGGGAGTATGATATGATATCATAGTGGCTATACTTTTTCATTAATATTCCACAATGATACTTGGAGTAGATCATGAATGATACATTGTAATTTTGGGAGGTTGTAAGATCCTATCTATTTCATGGTATATCCTTCTTTGAGTTTTTCATTGAAACTCTTTTGTTTGGGATTTATTTTGTATACGAGCCTTGGTGGTCAACACTCATTCAGAGATGTAGATTTTTTTTGGGGAAAATGACATAAAATTTTGGGATGTATGTTTTTATAATCATTGGAGTTTGGGTAAAAACATGTAAACAATTATTATGAGGGTTACCTATGTTTTTGGTAGGCAACAGAGGTGGTTTGGGTGCATTTAAAGAAGTTGAGATTAGAGCTGTTTTCAATGAATTTGAAAATTTTGTATATATTAAATGAAATATAACTATTTCCATGCTGGTAAAATGATATGGGTTCATGATGTGAAATGAAAACATGCTGGGAACTTGGGCCAAGTCATGAAATTATTGATATGGGTTATTTTAACCTAATGTAATGCATTTTTTAGTGATAATCATAAATGAATAATTACACTCATTATCATCATCATACTTTTATTTATAAATATATAAATGTCTATAGGATGAGGTACCAACATTAAATAAATATTCTGGGGTATAAATAAATAGAGACCAAGTGTGTCCCCAAAGATAATGTCTATCCCTTCAAGGTGGAAAGATCCAAAACTAGAGAAGCCAATGAATACTGCTTCATGGGTGGCCATGGATTATAGGGAATCTGTTTCTTTATTACCCTTACACAGACTGTGTAGTTGTTTATTAATAAAAATACATTTATTAAAAAAAATAGATAATGATCCATGGAGTGTCACTAATACCATGAATTGAATTATAGAGCATATCAGAATTGGTTACCACAACGTCCAAGCTTGTATTATTATTCCTACATATCTCGAGACCCATTTGAATTACATATCATTCAACCTGGAGAGAGTCACCATTTCCTAGAGAATCAGCAAAGGACAAAATAGCTAACCCCACTGTGTCACACATGAATCCACCACCCCATAGTGACCCCATTCTTTTGGACCCATATTTATTCATTTTATACACATGAATGTGTGGTTTCCAATAAATCCACCAAACCTAAGATGAAGAAGGGGACAAAAGGGAGACACTAGTGTTTGAGATAAACCTTAACGATGACACATTACACCCGTTTTGGATGGGAGGAGATAGTTTAATGAGAACACTACTAATTATTTAGATAAGATCCAACATAAAAAAGTTACTCCTTCATTATTGTTGGAGTTACTAGTTAGAATAATTTTTATTATCACCTATTAATGATTAGGGGTCTAATAACAAAACCCTATAGTTTGTATAATTGTTAAGTATGTGGAACATTTTTATTAGGACAAAAACCATGAATATCAATGAATTTGAAATTGAATGGTGTTAATATTTTTTTTGGATTAATCTCAGGACCCCTTTAGACTCAAAGTAGTTGTGACTTGGCATGCAGCTACCTTTTGGGTGATCCTACTCTAGAATAATATTGATTTGGATAGTGACTCAATGTTTTTTTTGTATGAAATTGGAGTCAGTTTATTACACATGATATATTTGAAATAAAAAATTTAATAATCGATTAATGAAATGGTTATTTTTTATATGATATGATTGGGTGAAAAATGGCATGTTAGTAGTTTAAGACCATCTTGATAAATGAAAGGGTAATTTAAAATAAAATTGTAATTGGAATAATTAACCATTATGACTTATGATATGATATTATATGTGTTTTTCTTATTTTTAATAGTGAGCTATTTGATACTAAAATTATTATACAATGGGATAAATATGGTGATACTAAAATACTTGTATAGAAGGAATGACCCATATGCTTTAATAATTATAGGTCTTGGCCTGGTGATGCTATAATTCTTATAGGTCTTGGACTATATATGTTTTAATTCTTATAAGGATCATCCTGATTACGATATAATGATTATACATTGGATGTATCCCTATTATGTGATTATTAAATGGTTTATAGTTTTGGTTGGAATGGTTGTGCTATATGATAATAGATATTCTAACATGGTTCCAAATAAAGTTGATTTTTATATAGTATTATTTTTTGAATTAATACATGTATTTATTACTTTTTTGAATGAAATTATTTATCAAGCTAGTTTTCTTTAGACATGGTGGTTTCAACGTACTTAGTTTTACTTACAAAATATTCAGGCCACCATTTGGAACTCTAAAAAATTACATGTATATAAGTTTTTACAAGGGAAAATGACCATGTGGTTGTTTTTTCATTCAAGATAGGTTGGATTTTAGAGATGGGACCAAATGTATGTTTAGTAACAAGGTATTTGGTGTATATTTGTCTCATCTAGTTATTGAATTTGTATTACATTTATTTTTTACATTGGGATAAATTTTATCAAATCATTTGATGGTTTACTATAATATTGTTTAGTGATTTCTAATTTTATTCCCAGTTTAAATATGCATTAGTTCAGTTATTTTTAATTATTCTAATATTTATTTATATTATTTATTTCCACATTATTATAACTATATAACAGTGGTATCGTCTCCACACTATATTCATTATAATCCAACTATTAGTTGGAAACCTCAGGCATACGGGGAGATGCATTTGATGTCCCATAACCAACCTAATTTGGCCACATGAGAGAGTGTTATATTAGGGAATGTTACAAAATACATATAATTTAATTCATGTACAATAATATATTCTATTAAATCATTTAAATAGAATTTTTTGAGGATTCAAATAGAAAATTATATTGTATTAGAAACTATTAGAATGATGTTAGAGAAAGGTTGTTAGTTGGTCCATAACTCCTTGTGGAATCTATTTAGGAGGTGATAGCTATCTAGAATCACATTAAGATAGATCAGTACATATGAAAAATATTTTATGATAATTAGAGTAAGGATTTTCAATTCTAATAAGGATATTATATATTCTTGAAAGTATCACCTTATAAGAGAATTATATTATTCATTATGAAGGTAAATATATGTCCAATGTATATTATATCATTTATAATTTTATAGATAATTGGATCAATGGATTATCACATCTATTTTCCACCGAAACCTCTAAATTTAATTTCATATTTAATGTTTTGATGTTAAAGACATACATTATAGTCCCTATGCATGTACAAACCATAAATGAAATAGAGTAGAAACATGACATTCCATACAATGAAGATCCTATTTATATTTTTAAAACTAGAGAGAAAGTATTATGGTATCAAGTCGCCCAAAAATCCTTTCATCAAACATTATTCTGTAATTATGATATATAATACATCTCTATACATTTTTTGGTTTTATCATCTTTAACAACAGAATTCCACCCTTCATCAAACTTCTCCAATCACCCTCAAACATTACCCAATTCCTTCTTCATATTTTCAATACTTATCAATTAACAAACCTTTACCTTTATTTTTTTCCTTTTCAAATGATAATTTCATGAATCTCGTTATCTACCACTTTAATTATCATTTTACAAGGTAATATAATGTCACCAATAATTTTATGATCTTCATCTTCTATATCTTCTCATGAAATATTACCAACGAATGACATATAGGTGAGAACAAATCCCATATAAAAAACCCCTTTGGTTGCAAAATCTCTATTTTTTTTATTTTTTTCAACATAAATATCAAATAATATTGTAATAAATTATTATTACACATTTCATATATAACAATAGAAACATTATATATATAAATATTATATCATTTTAGATAAATATTCATTACATAAATTTATAATATATTCCATAAACATAAAGGTTTATTGTATTTGGAATCATGGAATCATAATCTCCATGTATATAAAACATTTAGGTTATCTCCCACTAATTTATTCATAACTAGAAACCTTCTTAGAAATAACATAATTTAAACCTTTCTTCATATCCAGAGGAAAAATTAAACAAAATAATGAGTGGGATCTGATGTTCATTAAGGAAAAATAAGAGATTTTAAAATAAATAATCATATGTATGAATATCATGAGAATATGGATATAATAAAGTTATATTGACTAATAAAATTCATACACAACAATTAATATATCATAATAACGAGTCATGGAATAAATATTGGAATGTAAGAAGAAATGAATCATAAAAGAAAAGAATATGAGTGGTGAGGGAATAACATTGGCATATAGTCTTATTATGAAACTGTGTAATAAGGAGTGGAATAATCATAATTATAGAAATATTATTTCAAGGATACCCAACAATACCATTATCACATTTGTGTCTTGGGGGAACTGCTAGTGTACCTGCTTTAGTTTAGGAATAACCTCTCATATATCCTATTATGGACTTTGTATAACCTCCAGTATACAATATTTTGGGATTAGGAAAATATACTATATACCCTATTTTTGAGCTTTGGATAACCTATCATTTTAAAATTGACCTCAAAATACATTAATATTTACATAATGAATTATAGTGATATAATATACCAACCCTACATATATTCATAATCTATTAATATGTTTGCCTCAAGATCATGAAAATGTTTATCATTCCATTTAATATAACCCATGGAAAAGAAAAAGTGTCTCATAAATATTTCATAATCATAAACATAAAAAATATAAAAAAATAATAAGTATGATATCACATGACCACATCCCAAGTAAATCATATTTAACATTAATTGAATCATTATAGTATAAAAGTTTCATTAAAAGGTCATTAGAATATTTTTTCAGGGAAATTCACTTTTCATTTTGAAATTACATATTTCAAATTTAAAAATTCATAGAATATTAAGGAAAATATTTTCATTGAAAATAACAAAGAAAATTATAATTTAATATTCAAATAATATATTAGTCATGATGAAGTATAATTATATTCATACAATGTAATTTAAAACAAATATTTCTTTCACATTTTTGATAAAAATTAAAACAAACATCATTAATAAAATGATAATAAGATTCCATTAAATTATTTTTATAGAAATTAAAACATGTTTAAAATTAATTTAGTAAATATTTGGATAATATAAAAAAATTCCTGAGGTAATTTTAAAGGAAATATTAAAATTTATGGAAATATTCTTGACTGAAAAGAAAAAGAGAGATGGTTCTCCTTAAAAACAGTATTTTTGTATCTTGGGTGAAAAAAGAGAAGAAAATAAATGGAAAAAATAAAATATAAAAGAATTAACTATAGGGTATGTAATAAATTTATAATTTTGAGATATATTTCATGTACTTTGATCATTGTAAACTTATGTATAAATAATCTAGGTAAAAATGAGATTGTATTATTAAAACACTTCACGATTTAATAACATTTGAATTATAGCACCCATAAAAAATTACATCAATTGAATATTTAAATACCATGAATATAAATATGTTCATGATATTAAAAATAAAATGGGATTCATATTAACCATATAGACACAAATAGTCATGTAACGTCAAATATGTATCAACAAAACAATATTGGGGAGAAGAACCCTTACCTTATATCTGAATTGATTTATAAGTTCTCTAACCAGCTATATAATAATTTAATATTTATTATAATAATATAAAATAATAATTTAAACATTCATAATATCATATATGATCCGTCTATAAGCTTTCAACACCCATTTATTAAAAATGATTTATTAAAATCTGCATTTTTGGTGATAACAACTACATTTTTCTTATATGTTTTAGTTAAAAAATTATGTTCCTGGAATATAGATCATGGTCAAGTTATCTATATAACTTTAACAATGTAAAAATTATCATATTTAATCATTATAAATAATTTTATAACTATTTATATCTTGTGATCCTGAGAAATTAATTGCATCACTTCATAGAGACAGTAATCTGTATGCACACATCATTGATGTTTCACATTTTAATGTATAGAAAGAAATAAAGTTAAATTACAATTAAAGTTTAAAAATAGTTATTATATCATAAATATAATATATATTCATTACATACATCCATATTATCTTTAATGTAAATCAGAAATGAATAATGAATCAAAAAGCGTTGTTGAGGTGCTAGTCTGTACGTATGCATGAGTGTCATTATTCATTTACAATGGATGGGAAGTTAATGAGGTATATAAGATATTAAAAAATTAAATAATAATAATTATTTCATAAATATAATCATAATAAAAAACCATTATTAGAGTTTAGGTAAAAAATTTCATATCGATGTGTGGAGGTGGTAATCCACATGTACGTACGAATGATACTTTCATTTCCTATTTTACCGAAAAGTGATGAGAAAGTTTTATAAAATCAAGAAAATAAAATATTATTATATTTAATAGAATTATATTATTCTATTGGAATGATTTTGAAATAATATTGTGGAGGTAAAATAAGAAGTAAAATGAAAAATACTCGTTCTAATGATTACCTCCTCCTTGAGAAACCTCCTTTAGATATCTTCTTATGGATCCCAGGTATGGTCTTTTAAGGGCAGAAAACCCTATAACACATGTATATGGATATTTATCATATAGTTTTACATTTTTTTGATAATCGGATCAATGTGGTGTGAATAATAGACAAGATGTGGTGTACTTTTATAGTGAAGGAAATGACATGATTGGAATTAATTAAAATATTAAAATATAATAAATTATCATTCATGTAAAATTGGAACCTAGAAGAAAATATTTAAAATATAATATTTATTATGGTTTAAATTCCTTAAAATAATAACTTGTTATAGGTGTATGTGGTATTTTAAACCTTATGTTTTCGTTTAACTACTTCGTTAACCAATATTATCCTTAAGTGTGGGAAAAAGGTTTCACTCATAATGGGTTATAAATTTACACTTAAGTTAATAATTTTATATAAAAGAAAAATATTATGAAAATTTAAAATATATACCATCATAATATTCATATTTTTAGATTTTTTTATTTTTAAATTATTTTACACAATATTATTTAATATAAAACACCATTAAAGTCATATTAATAATTATTCGCATATTTGAATTTAAATATAAACTCATCACCATTAATTGTAGATTATTATTTAATATAAATTAATTTGGAACCATTATTTATCCCAACTATATTACTTTTTATTTTTTAATATCATTTACGTTGTTTTTTCTACTTTTCGTTCAAGCATTATGTTAGCATTGTGTAAGTATTTATTTAAATTAAACCATACTTAAAAATTAGAAATAATTTTCCCTAATTAAAATAATATATATATATATTAAAAATAAAATTTTATAAAATTTTATTTAATATTATTATATTGATCTTAACATGTTAGAGAAATTAAAATAAAGAGTGTGACATTTAGGAATTTTCCTTTACGTAAAATGATATAAAGGTCTTTATCAATAAAAAATGTAACTATTATTAAATATTATTTAACATATGAATGGTTTTGTGAAATTAAACTCATGAAAATAAATATTGAAAACTATATTGATGATTTTAAGCCTTATTCTATAGTTTTAACCTTGTTTATCTCACTATACCCTTTACTATGGTGATTAATTATACTGTGGTTACTACTCATTTTGACTAAAAATAAAGGGGGAATATTTTTAAATTTTGAACCTCATGATTAAAAATATGGATTACATTTTTTAGGATTTTATTTATATAACTTTAATAAATCAATTTTATTACAAATGCATAAAATGAAAGAAAAAATTAGTTAGAATATTGTGTTTTATGCATTAAAATGAACATATAAAAAAATATAAATTTTGATGGAAATATTTTTATTATGTTTAATAAAATAGATTTTATTTAATGTTAAAAGAAAATAAAAAAATAATTTTATATTTTTGATAACTTATTTTAAAAAATAAATGATAATTTTAAAAAAATTGATTTTTTTCAGTATTCACTGAAAAATAAATCTTCTTAGATAAACCAAAAAATTAAATCTGTGTTGATCTTGTCATTCTGATTTCAAAAATTTTATTCTTTCCAAAAAATAAAATTTATAAAAAATTTATAAATTAATGAAATTTTTTGTACATAAAATGAAATTAAAGTTATTTTTAAAGAAACCATATTTTTGAAGTATAAAATGAATTTATTGAAAATTGAGTCCAAATTTATTATGAATTTTTAAAATAAATTTTAATTACTCAACACCATTATACATATTTTTTATAATATGGTTATTCCTATTCATATCGCTAATTCAACATATAGGTTATAATGATCATATATAAATAAATATATTTCTTTAGTACATTATTGTTTAGTTGAAGCTTGGTTTTTTTGCTAAGGATGCATTGGAGCATAGAATAATTTCAAAATGAATTTTCATGGTATTATATTTTCTATTATTAAAAAAATTGAATAATTAATATTTTTATCTCATTAATATAGGGTTTAATGTTTGAAAATAATTTTTTAGAAAATCCACATCTTTCAAGGGGATAATAAAATATTATTTAAAAAGGTGAAGTGGGAAAAACAAATCATACTTTAAAGAACACATAATCGGGTTCCTAGATAAAATTTAAATTATCAAAAAGTGAAAATATGGAAATGGAGGGGAAATATAATTTACATATATTAATATAGAGTGATACACAACTTGATCATTAGAAAGTTAATGACCAAAAAACCATAGGTCATTTTGGGGTAAAAATGAACATAAATTCTGTAGAAATAATTTTAAAAAGGAAAAAAATTTCATTTTTAATAATTTTTTCCATATAATTGAGGGATTATATTATGATAGACATAAGAAAATATTTATAATATATTTAATCGGATCTATAAATACAATTTCATCATTTGGATTCATGTTTTAAATATCGCCCACCTCCTTTTAACCTATATTACAATAGTGAACAAAAAATATGATTTTTTAATGCATGAAGCACTAATCAAATTATAATAGATCATAGGATATTTAAAAGGATTTCGGCCTATTCCACCTACCCTTATTCAATTACCAAAATAAAAAATTGTCAGTATAAGCTAAAATAACTAATATGGGAAGATTATCACTTAAATGATTATTCTCAATGATTAAAATAATAATAACCAAAGATATAATTAATTATGTCAAAAAAAAACTAAAATTTCAAACCCCTTAATGCATTTTTAATGAATATTTATAACCAAAAAATTAGGAACAAAACTCACAAAAGATCAATAATAAACTGAACATTAATCCCAAAATAACATATAGAAAATCCTAATATCACATACCAAACATGAAAATACCATGATCACATATTCTCTAAAAACATACAAATAACCCAAATCAACATAAAACATCAATGAAAACAAATATACTTCAAAAAGATATTAATATTATTTATCCTCAGATGAAATCACAAACTATCAAATATATTCCATACATCTAAAAATAAAATAAACATAATAAGGTAAAACATAAATCACTTTTCCATGAAATCCTTCATGAATTTCAGAGATACTGATATTATCCAATTTACATTATCAATATAAATCATCTCTTTATCCAAACTAAACATTGTTATCTCAACATCAGACACTTCTTAAGTGTTTTCCATACCACCATCATGAATTTTCCAAAAAATACCAACTTACACTAAATTAATTTTCTCTTTTATAAATACTATTGAAAAAATTATTAAAAATAATTAAATAAAAATTACTTAAGAATTATCTTCAGTTATTTCATAACTTTTATAACTAGAATATCATTGGTATAACAATTTTAAAACATATTTTGTAATTTAAAATACATAAAATCATCAATGATTGCAATTCCTTAGAAAAACATTTATCCAGGTATCATCATCTTATTCCGTAATTATTTCTTCCAACAATATGAAATATAAGTCATTTATTAAGATTTACCGACTATAATTTGGTCATTTCTCTAACTTTTAACATAAGTTATACTATTAAAACAACACCTACATTAATTATTCCATTTCTATTATCTTTATCATTAATAGTAAATCCTTTACTCATATATCCTTTCTGATTCTTTTCTCAAGAATTCCTCCTAGGAAATTGATTTTCCTAATACCTATAATTTAAATATTTAAAAAATTCAACCATAAATGATACCTTATAGAAACCATTATTATTATCCATTGTTTCAATAAGAATTTTCATTTTTATCTTGTAATTATATGCACTATGTGCTTATTTTTCTCATATAAAACAACTTTTTGTCTTTTTGAGACATTTCCTTAGGTTTTTCATCAAGAATTCTTGAAATTTTGGAAGCCAAATCATCCTTCTTCTATGGATTTCAAGAAACTGAGGTTTTCTAATGCTTGTTTCCATTGTAAACTCTCCTAGGTTTATGACGATAATCATAAACCAAGATAATTGGTTTGGTATAATCATGTTATTTTTCATTATATATCATATTTCATATGGTTTCTCATGATGACAATCAATACATTATCCAAATCATTTAACATTGATTTGATTCCTTCCAGTTCTCGCCATTAATGAAAACCAAAATCATAGTTTGAGCCATAATATTCATATGGGTTAATCATATAATCAGGAAAAATAATTCCTAGGATGTATAAATAATGAATCCTTCTTTAAAATCCATGACAACATAGGTCAATTCAAGTCCATACATGGTAAATATATATTTAAATCCTTTATAATGGATTATAAGAAAAATAAAAATAAACCCATGAATATCCCTTAAGTGTGTCTAGCATGATGTGTAGTCTTAGGCCCACACATAATTCCCCAATGACGATCGAGTTAGTAACTAATACATCCAATTCAGAATTTTAACCCCCAAGGATATATATGACAAACTAATATATACTATCAAGTATACAACCAATATTTTATTTGCTAATAAAATCACTCTCCTTTTTTACCCTAAATTATTTTATATTCCAACAATTAGGCTTATTATAATGGTTATCACCAATTCATTCTCATAAAAATTTTCCAAAAAGAACTAGACACTACTATTATAATAACTAAGGGGGACTAAAATTTATATAAAAAAATATTACATCATTTTAGATGAATATTCATTACATATTAATATGATCCACAGTAGAAAAATATTGGTTTAGTGTCTTTTGAAATTTGGGTACAAAAAAAGTTATTATATAAAATATATACATCATTACCCACTATGTTCTTCATAACTAACACCCTTCTTGGACATATCGTAATATTCTATGAAAAAGGAAACATAATAAAGGGTGATATTTGATATTCGTAAATAGTAAATAAGGTAGGTATAAATCTATGATGTTATGTAAGAATATCATGATGATAAGGTAATGAGAAATGAGATTAACATTTGAAATTAATAACCAATGATTCATAGATCATAATCATGATTCATGAAATAAATATTTGAAATTCAAAAGACACGAAGCCTTAATGAATGAAAGATCATGATCCCTAAGGGCATAACAATGTAATAATTTCCCATCCTAAAATAGTTGAATAATTTTTTTATAATCATATTAATATAAATATTATATCATGTCTACCAACCAAGACATTCATACCATTTTAGGCTTGAGATAACCACTCATGTACCTTATTTGGGCTTGAAATAACCTCATGTTCACCCCTTTTGTTCTTGGGTTAACCTCCCAAGTCCCATTTTTTGTCTTGAGATAACCTACCATGTACTCACTTTTTTTTCTTGGTATAACCTCTCATGTACCCTATGATATCATAAAACATGAATGTTTATTCAATTAATTGTAGGGATATAAAAAATGCACCCATAATATATTCATAATCCATTAATATTTAAACCTATGGTTTATGAAAATATCTATCATTCAATCCTAACTTATCCCGTCAAAGAGAAAACATGATATATAAATATTTCTTCATCATAAATATAAGATATCCAGAGAAATAACAAGGATGGTTTCATAGAATGATATACCTATTTAAGCATGATTAAGATAAAAGAATAATAAAAAAGAAAAAAAATACTTAAATCCTCACTAAAATTTTTCATGATGAACATTAACTTTCCATTTCTAAATAACTTATTTAAAATTTAAAAATTTCCATGTTATTATTGAAATTATTTTCAATAAAATGAACCTTAGAAACATATTAATTAATATTCCAAGAATTTATTGATCATTACATTGAAACATTGAATTTATGTTGTTTAAATTAAAAAAAATATTATTTTATTACTTTTGATATAAGTAAAAATTATCTATTTTGGTAAATAAAAAGAACATTCCTTTAAAATTTTTATAGAAATTAAAAAATGTGTAAACATTAATTTAATAAATGTTATTATAATATTATAATGTTTCTTGAGGGAATTTTAACGAAAATATAGGCTTGAGAAAAAAATATCACAACCAAAGTGAAAAGGATAGTCATTTTTCCTTAAAAAAAGTCATTCAATATTTAGGGTATATAAAGAGAGGAAAATTAAAATAAAACAAATAATATATAAAAATTATTAGATTAGAGGAAAAGACATACTACATTTGATAAATATATCATATATTTTAAACATAATTAACATAAGTATAAAAAATATCATTAAAAATGAGATTATAATTTTTATCCATTACAACTTTGGTATATTTTGAATCATAAAACCTATGAAACACAAACCTCAAATAAAAATTTAAATACCATTAATTTAAAGAAATTTCTGATATAAAATACCCAAGGGGAAGTATATATACTACAAGAACATATATGTATGCATAAAATGAAATATGTATCAACCAAACAATATTGAGATGAAGAACCCATACCTTATATGTGACTTGATTCGTATGTTCTATAACCTTCAATATAATAATTTTTATTTTATTTATATACTAGAAAAAATTAATGAATTATAATATAATATATGATCAACATAAATAAAACAATCCACCCCTCACTCATTATCTCAGGAAGAGGCGAAAGGTGATATTATGGCTTAAGTGACATCCCCAAGACTACAAAGGATGGAAAAAAGTACCAAGGGGTTCATAAAAAATTGGGGGATTATTTTGCCTTTATAAAAACTAAAAAAAACCTTAGTATCAACAAAAATCAATACCCTATCAAATGAATGAGTGCATTAAACCAAACTAAACCGAACTATATCAATGTACAATGAAGAAACTAGGACCAACATAACCCAAAAACACCAAAGAGATAAAATCAATTACTCAAAACATGATCCAAGATCCAAATAAACAAGCCATTCCCAAGGTATCGTGATGAATCACTAATGAATAGGGAAACCATGACTTTACCTCTGTCTCAATAGATAATATCTATAAATGAACCAAATTAACCAACTAGTGGGTGAGTATAAAACTCAATAGGTTTTCCACAAATCTCTTACCAACTAGTTCAACTAGTATAGAACATGTTAGAAACTTCATATAAAAAAGTTTAAAACAATTTTAATAAGTTTTTATCAAAGATAAAATAATTTTACAAACAAACCAATTTTTCTAAACCCAACAGTTTTCAATGGAAAGAAACAAAAAAATACTTTTAAATCCTTTTCTCAAATTCTTTTTTGGAATACCAATTCATTTTCATTCATCCACACAACCACACACACACACACATTCAATTCAATCATGGAAATACATATACTCATTAGTAGTGAGTAATAATTTCACTGAGTTGTCACTTAGTAAATCATTTTTACATGAGAAACATTATTCTATTATCCATCCCATTTAGATGGGGAAAACATCAAGACATTATCTATATAAAATGGAAATGAACACATTCCAACTATGTATACCAAAACCAATTCCAATGAATTTATATAAAAAAACTTTTTATTGAAAAACTTTCAAGAAAACATTTTCCATGAATAAAAAAACCATATTTTAAAATCCTTATTTTAAAATCATAAAACAAAGCACTTTCCACACAACAATCAATTTTCCAAAAAATTTACAAAACCATAAATAATTAGGATTCCTATCAAGAGTTTTTCATAATGGTCATAATCAATTTCATGAAATTTATTAAATTTAAAACTAAGACTCCATGTTCTAACTTTGTGGAGTAGATATTTAATCGAACTATGTAACAACCGAGACATTTTTTAATGAAAATTCCTCCTGATATAATTAAATTCCTCATTATGTAAAATGGTTTTAAAAATTATGAATTCCTTGGTTTTTTGTTTTTGGATTTCAAAATACAGTTAATAATTGTTACCATTGCTAATATAACCATTGAACAATGATCTGATAGTTAGTATAAATATAGGGCTTTAACAAATCGAATATACTCAAAAAAAAGGAAATGATGGAATCATCTAGTAGACTTTCCTGATACAAAGACCATTAATCAGAGCTTGGAAAGGAAGTGGCCTCAATGGGATTTTCTCTTGATCATTCCCAAGCCGATCTTCAACATGTTAATCTCAAGTAGAACCACCTACGGGATAAGTGGAAGTTGATAGAGATTACCACCCGTGCAATGTTATCCGAGCCACCCCAAGAGTCTGTCACCATTGTACACCTTCCCCTTTAGTCATATGCTGGTGTTATAAGTGGCTATGTAATGAGACATAAGTATTATTATTATGTACATTATTTTTTATAGGGAATATACTTTAATTTTTTTATTACTTTGTAAATAGTTTTTAAAGAAAAAATTGCATTTTATTCAATTATGAAATATATTTCTATGAATGAATGGATTTTTTAATTTAATAATTTTTTAATAAAATATTATTACTAAACTACTTTTTATTAAATATAAATTATTTTATAATTTTTAGGAATAAAATTTCAATTTTTATTAAGGTTTGAAATTTGTTTTTATCAAAACCCATAAATTTTCCATAAATGTTGGTTTTATTTTAAAAGTAATAATTAGAAAATTATTTAGATTAAATGAATATTATTTTTTTGAATCAGGACTTTAGAATTATCCAACGGTGAATTTTTCATAATTTTTTGAGACAGTCGAACTTTTGGGTAAAAATTAAATACCTTTTAAATATATAATGTGTTTTATGACATCATAATGAACCAATAGTGATGTAATAAAATAATATAAATTATTTTTTCGTCTAATAGGTGTTTTAATATTAATATAATGTGATTTTTCAATTATTTGATTTATTTTTCCAAGCCTTAGTTGACCCTCCAAGACTTATAAAATATTTTTCATTTTTAAAATGATTTTTTTTTGAGAGTGTGACTTATCTCAGCATAAAAAGCTTAATATTTTAATAAGTTCGGTCATTGGACTTATAAAATATTTTTCCCCACATTCCATTGGAGAAACCCATTGGAAAAACCTTGGGATGTTTTGTGGTTTTGATTAGTTTAATATATATGGACCAAAACCTAAATAATAAATAATTCCTTATATTTTCTTATATAAACCCAACCAAGCTCCCACTACCTCCTCACTCTAAACCCTTGGATATCGACCAGGCTCTGAACACCTCATTCTATAATCCTCACAAGGAACCCCAAGCCCCCATTAAGCCTCTCCCAAGCCCCTCCCAAGCCTTTGGTATCACACTTCTTGGTAAGTGATTCCTTACATTATTATTTTTATACAAGATTCTTTATGTTGTAATAACATTTTACATTAAATTACCAATATTGGGGTTTGATTTACCACCTCCCTTATATTCCCCTAATTATTTTTCAATTATGTGATACCACTTTCCCTCCCATTAATTCCTTCCGTGTAGACTCGTTACAATGCCAAAATTTTGTAAGGGATTCCTTCCTTTCTTATTTTTATCTAGGTTTTTTAATGATGTAATAGAATTTTACCTTAAATTAAAAATATTGGGGGTATGATTTCTCACCTCCCTTATATTCCCATACTTATTTTTGAATGATGAGATACTACATTCTCTCTCATTGATTCCTTCCTTGTACACCCGATACCATGCCGAAATTTCTTATAGGATTCATTCCTTCATCATTTTATCCACGTTTTATAATATTGTTATGTGCTTTTCTTTCACATAATGATTTTTGGGTATGATTCTCCAATTCCCCCATAATTCATTAATTATGATTGAATTATGGGAGACCCCTTTTCTCTATCATTAATGCCTTCCATGTACACCTGTTACCTTGCTAAAATTTCGTAAGGAATTTCTCTCTTCTCATTTACATTAAGGCTATTCATTTATATCATGAATCTAAATTACATTACCATTTTTGGTACATGTTTCTATATATCACCTTCTGTACATTTCATGTAAATATTATGAGACACCCCTTTCCCTCTCATCAAACATTTTTAGAAATTCTTATGTCGCGACGTTATGCTGCCCAAAATTGCACCGCGATTTTCCAAGCCAAAGTAATTGTGTTGTGAATACCCTATCCATTTATCTATAAAGGGTATTAAAAATTATGCACATTTAATTATTGTTTAAAGGGTTTAATTTATGTATGTTACATTCCTTTATCTTGAAATAAATGATAACGTTGAATGATTCCATGTTTTATGATCCATGTGGGACACTGATACATGAAATGAAATGTTTCAGAAGGGTGTGCCCTGATAGCGCTCCAATGCATTGGGTAAAGATTAGTATCATGATACGTCAAGTGAAATGAGGGTATAATCATGCTAATTCATGTGAAATATGGGGTATTTCATGATAATTCATGTTCAATGAGGTTTTACTCATGCTAATTCAAGTGTAACAAGGGTTTAGTCTTGCTCCATGTGAAATGAGCCTTATATCATGCTAATACAACGTTAAGTGTGGTTGCAACATTTCCATGTTGTGATAATCGTTAAATATCATGACTTTATATTCATGTGTCTTTTATGATCTGTTGATATGCCTATTTCATAACATGTACTCTATTCTTTTTGTTATTCCTTGTTTACTCCCTTATTGGGATTTATAGCACACCCTTTTTTTATGAATGTCCTTAGGTTATCCCATGCAATGCTAAGTACGAGGGAATGTAGTGGTCAGGTAAAAGGCGTTTTCAATAATGTTTTTGTGTTTCATGTTTTATGTAATTATGTAATGTTCCTAAGCCCTAAAGACACTAGACCTATGAATATTCAATGTTTTTTAAAGTGAAGAGATTATGTAATTAATCATGTTTAAGCATATAATAAAGAGTGACATTGTTATTGTTGGCGTTTTAGGATAGGTTTAGGTATTTTTGGGATTAGGATTAGGAAAACCTTGTGAAATCCATAGGGATAAGACTAAGTATAATAATAACATCCCTAACATTTGGTGAGTATTGAGTAAGTGGTTTATCAAGAAAATACATCCCTGTTTGGATACGAGAAGGTAGAGGCGGCTCTGGTACAGATGTACCTAGGAGTGAAAACTCTAACAAGGAGTTTTAGGCTTGACTTGGCATATCCAGATACATGAAAATAGGCTCTTCTACACTTTTGGTTACAACAATCCCATGTGATATGATTTGTTAAATTCATAATATTAGTATGAACCATTATTAAGGGAATAAAAAATGCCCCTAAGAATATATGTTGGGAAGTAGATCATGGATAACATAAACTGAGGCCTATATATCCTTATGTTAAAGAAATAAATGTTATTTATAAGTCATCCATTTTTTTCCTTGGACTACCCTTTATGTATTACCCATAAAATTCCTTTTATTCTAGCCTATGGACTATAATAGGAGGACACGGGATAACAACCTATGTGAAGATCAATGTGATGACATTTCTAATGAGATGCCCAGTCCAATTGGAGCAGGAATCGTGAAATTTTTCACGATACTCTCTCATTTAACTAATGATTTGAATTGAAATATGGGTCGAGAGGAATGATCTCCCCCTAAGAAATAACAAGTCTTAGTCAAGAGATTTAGGAGACAAAATCATTCAACATTTAATTGATCATATGATCCCCCAATCATCGATCAATGGATCAACTCCATTGAAATGATCTTATCAATCCTTTAATGTTAAGAACAGAAGAAGGTTATTCTGGATGCTTATCATATGGAGGGTGAAGCGAATAAATGTTGGAGATTGATAAAAAATATAAAGCCTAAGGAGTAGATCAAGGATTTGCAATGGAAGGATTTCAGGAAGATGTTTTTCAATAAATATTTTTTTGCGCACCCTTAAACTTAAGATGAAAATGGACTTCCTCACCATCAAGCAAAAATAAAAAATATAAATTGGAGTGTATGATGAAAATGTCACAGGCTTTGCATAATATGCCTCTGAATTTTTCATTACCCAAAAATGCAAGGTTGGCCACTTCTTTGATGCACTGAAACCTAGTCCATGGAAATATCTAATGATATATGACATTGAGAGGAAGGAGGAAATTGTTTGATGTACCCAAAAAGTAGAAATGGAGAAAGGAGAATCTCAGGGGTATCATGGGGATAATAAGTGTACGGTGGATTCAATTTTTGTGGTCTGATGGATAAATCGAATGGTTCTAAGATGATCCACCACCCCATTTTCCAATGGTGCAGAAAAAAGAACCCCAAAAATTTTCATTAGGGGAAAAAGAAATTCTTTAGGTGTGTAAGAGAAAGGAAACTAGACGTTATCTTCCAACAAGAGAAACTCACACAAGTGATAGAGGATATAAAATCTTCATTCAACCCTCAATATGTTGCTCATTTCTTCAACTACAAAGAACCAGGGCACCTTCAAAATCAGTTCCCTAAACCAAGGGTTTTAAGAGGCATCCAACATCCTCCAAGGCAGCAAGGGTGAGCTTTTGACATCACTACCACTAAAGTGAACCCGAACAATGAAGTGGTGATAGGTATTCTAGTTATTCATTCTGGAATATTGAAAATACTTTTTGATTTTGTTTCTACACATTCTTTTATATCCCAAATGTTTTGTAGAACAATCCCAACACCACCAAAAATCTTGGAATTAAAGATGTCTGTGAGTACGTAAAATTGGGAAATCATTGCATCAAATGAATATAACTCCTCCTATTTCATAATATATGGACTTAACTTTCCAAAAAACCTCATCATACTCTTTTTGGTAGAATTTGAGGCAATTCTCGGCATGTATTTTCTTTATTTATATACATATAACATAAATTTTCATGCGAGGGAAATCACTCTCTATATGGGGAATGAACCCCTGATTCTATACAAGTGCAAGGGGAGGACGAATCTGCCTTATCACCATCATCTCAAGCATGTATATGAATGTCCTATGATCATGCATATATTTCATAGATGTTTGATTATATGGAAGAAACTGTGCTTTAAGACATGCCTATTTTGAGGGAATTCATTGAAGTGTTTCCTGAGGAATTTCCTGGTCTTCCTCCTAGAAGAGATGTAGAATTCCCAATTGGCCTTATAACCGGGGAATTGCCAATATCAAAGACTATGTATAGAATGGATGTTGTTGAGATTAAGGAGATGAATAAACAACTATAAGATAATCTAGATAAAGGTTTTATATACCCAGGTGCTTCACCATGGGGTGCATCAGTCCTCTTTATTAAGAATAAATATGGGTCAATGCGCCTATGCATTGATTATCGTGAGCTCAAAAAAATCACGATAAATAACAAGTATCAGTTTCTATGAAATGATGACTTGTTCGATCATCTACATGAATCACAGTTCTTTTCCAAGGTAGATTTGTGGTCAGTATATTACCAATTATGGGTGAATATGGGGGATATCCCAAAGACTACTTTTGATACAAGGTACAGGAACTATGAATTCATAGTGATTCCTTTTAAACTCACAAATTCTCCAAAAATATTCATTGACTTGATGAATATATTCTTCAGATTTTACCTCGACAAAATTGTGGTAGTCTTTATAGATGATATTCTAATATAATTGAAAACCAAAGAGGAGAATGATAAGAATATAAGAACTACACTAGAGGCCTTGTGGAAGTAGAAGCTTTATGCAAAGGATAACAAGTGTGAGTTATAGTTGAAAGAGGTATCATTCATATGCTATATCATCACAAGCAATGTGATATCTGTGGATCCCTCCATGATGGCTATGATGGAGGGATGGATGAGGCAATCATCGGTAACAGATATCCATAGCTTCCATTGGTTAGCTAGATATTATCACCTATTTGTGAGAAATTTCTCATGATTGTCCAACCCTATTACCATGTTAACTTAGAAGGGTGTAATGTTTTCTTGAAGTGATGAATGTGAACATAGATTCAAGGATTTGAAATGGAGGCTTATTACTACACCTGTGCTCACATTACCCATAAGTGGAGAACTTTTTGTGGTATTCAGTGATACTTAGAATAAGGACACATGTTGTGTGTTGATGAAAAATGAAAAATTTGTTTCCTATGATTCATGGAAATTGAATGTTCATGAGATAAACTATCCAACACATGATCCGGATTTGGATGCCATGATCTTCACATTATAAATTTTGAGACATTAACTCTTTGGGGAGAAGTGTGAAATCTGTACGGACATCAAAATCCTCAAGTATATATTCACATAGAAAGAGTCTAACATGCGCCAATAAAGATGGTAAGATCTGATCAATGACTATTAATTCTCAATCCATTACCACCTTGAGAAGGATAACGTGGTGGTGGATTATCTATGTAGAGAGGATCTATCGATTCTATTATTGATGAGAATGTAAAAGGATCCAATCTTCTTAAGTTTGATGGAGATTGACAAGGGAATCATTAAGAAAGTAACATCATCAATCCTTTCACAACTTATTTTTCAATTGATTGTTTCGGAAAGGTTAAAGGACACTCGAAAATATGATGTGGGAATTCAGAAGAAGGTGGAAACTACTAGAAAAGTGAAATCCTTAGAGTTCAATGTGAATGGAGAAGGAATTGGGGGATTTGGGTCAAGACTATGTTTTCCATCAAACCCAGATTTAAGGAAGTAACTTTTTGATTATTCACATAGTTAAAATTTATTCATTCAACCAGGAAACAAAAACATGCCTCGAGATCACTAAGAGAATTATTGTCTCGATAACACGAAGAAGGATGTTTCTATGTATACATCAATGTGACTGGTATGATAACACGTGATGGCTGGGTGGAAAATGTCTAAGTGGATAATGAAATCATTACCCATTCCAATATAGAAATGGGAGAACATCATCATGGAAATTGTCCCCAGACGTCGAAAGGAATACAAAGGAAACAATGTTGTCTAGGTTTTTGTGGATCATCTTAAATAGACAACACAATTCATTTCAATTTAAGATGATTTCTTCCTGGATCCACTGAGACAGATATAAATCAGAGACGTGATAATGCGTCATGGAGTACCACTATCGATTATATCCGATAGATATCCAGGATTCACCTATATGTTTTGGAAGAGTCTTCAACATGCTATGGATAATGAGATGGAATTCATTATGACTTGTCATCCTGAAACCGATGTCCAATCTGAGTGGACTATCGAAACACTTGAGAACATTTTGAGAGCGTGCTTAATGGACTTCAAAGGAGGATGAGATCAACATCTTCCACTAGTTGAGTTCTCATACAATAACAGTTTCTACTCAAGCATCCAAATGTCTCTTTATGATTCCCAATATGGGAAGAGGTTCAGAATTCCAACATATTGGGATGATTTTTGGGATAGAAAACACCTAGGTCTAGAAATGGTTGAAGAAATAGTGGAGAAGTTTAAGACCATCCAACAGAAGATAAAAGCTGCTCAAAGTCGACAAAAGAGCTATGCTCACAATCATCAAAGAGACATAGAGTTTGATGTTGGAGACATGGTATTCCTCTGTATATCACCATTGAAGAGAGTTATGAGATTTTTGAATAAGGGAAAGCTTAGACCAAGGTACATTGTCTCTTTTTCGATCATTGATCGATTTAGAGCAGTGGCCTATCAACTAGCACTCTTACCAAACCTATCTCAAGTACATGATATATTCCATGTATCACTCTTGAGAAAGTATATACCTGACCCATCACATGTACTCAATCGATAGGTGGTACCATTTGGGAATGAACTCTTCTATGAAGAGAATCTGGTGATGATCTTAGATCGTAGAGAAAAAGTTCTATGAAATAAGACAATACCCCTCGTTAAGGCATTGTGGTGAAACCAAATGTTTGAAGAAGAAATGTGGGAATTGGAGGAGGTGATGAAGAATAGTTACCCACATCTGTTTTATTGTGGGAATATAAAATTATGAGGGAAAAATTATTTAAGTGGGGAAGATTTTAATGACACAAACTTTTGCTAATGAAAATTCCACTTGATCTAATTAAATTTATCATTATGCAAAATTTTTATATAAAATATGAACTTCCATGGCTTTATGTTTTTGGATGTAAAAATACTGTTATGAATTGTCACCATATCTAATATAGCCATTGAACAGTGATCACATGAATAGTATAAATATTGGGCTTTAAAAAATCCAATTTACTCAGAAAAAGGAGGTGATGGAATCATCTAATAGATTTTCCCCATATGTAGCCCATTTTTTGGAGCTTGGTAAAGATGTTTCCTCATTGGCCTTCACTCTTCCCCAAGCCCTATCCATGCTTCAACACTTTATGCATGAGAAGAACCAGCTATGGGAGAAGTGGAAGTTGATAGAGATTACCTCCCAAGCAATGTTGTCCAAGCCACCCCAAGAGTATGTCATCATCGCACACCTTACTTTTTGGTCCTATGCAGCTGTTATAATGGGTTATGTAATGAGACCCTAGTACTATGATTATGTCCATTACATTTTTATAGAGAATAGACTGTCATTTTATTATTGTTTCTTTGTAAATAGTTTTTAAATCAATAATAACATTTTTAGTCAATTATGAAATCTATATTGATGAATTAAGGGATTTTTGAGTTAAATAGTATTTTAATAAAATATTGTCACTAAATTACTTTTTATTAAATATAAATGATCATATAATATTTAGGAATAAATTTGAAATTTTTATTATGGGTTGAAATCTTTTTTTATCAAAACTCGTGAATTATTGATAAATGTCAGTTTTTATTTTAAAAGTAAAAATTCACATATTTAGAAAATTATATAGCTAAATTGGTTTTTTTGGAATCAGGACATCAAAATTATCCAATGGTTAATTTTTCATAATTTTATGAGGCATTTGAATTTTGGGGGAAAAATTAAATACCGTTTAAATATATAATGTGTTTTATGGCATCATAATGACACAAATAGTGATGTAATAAAATACTATAAATTTTTTTTTGCCAATATATATTTTACCATTAAAATAATGTGATTTTAGGTTTATTTGATTTATTTTAAAAAGACTTAGTGTACCCTTTAAGAATTAGAAAACATTTTATCTTTTTAAAATGACTTCCATGAGTGTGTGACTCACCACCTGATAATCAAGCCTAATATTTTAAAAAGTTTGGCCATTTAACTTATAAATTTTTTTCCAATCCCATTTTGAAAAAAATGGGGAAAACCCATTGGATGGTTTGTGGTTTTGATTAGTCTAATGTATAAGGTCCAAAACCAAAATGATAAATAATTCCCTCTCTTTTCTATATAAAACCTCCCAAACCCCAACTTCCTCTTCACTAAAATCACTTGGATATAGAAAAACCTCTTCACTAATCTCTCTATAATCCTACCAAGGCACCCCAATCTCCCAAGAAGCCTCTCTCAAGCCCCTCACAATCCTTTGGGATCATCAATCCAAGTACGAGATTCATTTCTTTCTTATTTTTATCCAAGTGTAATTATGTTGTAATAGCATTTTTTCATTCTATTAAAAATATTGGTGCATGATTTATCACCTCCCTTATATTCCCTTAATTATATTTTAATGATGATATACCACTTTCTCTCTCATTAATTCCATCCGTGTACACCCGTTACCATGCCAAAATTTTGTAATGGATTCCTTCTTTCTTATTTTTATACAAGTTTCTTTATGTTGTAATACCCTTGTACATTAATTTAAAAAAATTTGGTATGATTTATAAACTAACATATATTCCCATACTTATGTTTTAATGATGAGACACCACTTTCTCTCTCATTAATTCCATTTTGTGTGGTCCCATTACCTTGATGAAATTTTGTAAGGGAATTATTCCTTTTTCATTTTATCCATGTTTCTAAATATTGTTATGACATTTCATTTTCAATTATAAAAGTTGAGGTATGATTTTAAACTCCCCTAGAATTCCCTCCTTATGTATTAATTATGGGATACCCATTTATCTCTCATTAATACCTTCCATGTACACATGTTACCCAACCAAAATTCTGTAAGTATTTTCTCTCTCCTCATTTACATTCAAGAAATTATTTTGTATCAAGAATCTAAATTCTATTACAATTTTTTGAAATTGATATATATGATCCCCTTACTATCCCTTTCATCTATATATAATGAGACACCCTTTTCTCTCTTATCAACCATTTTTACAAATCTTATGTCACATCGTTATGCTTCTGATATTGCGTCATGATTTTCCATGCCCAAGTGATTGTGCTATGAATACCATGTCTATTTCTCTATCAAGGGTATTCAACATTATGCACATTTACTTATTTTTAAGGAGTTTAGTGTATGTATTCCACATTCCTTTATCATTGAATAAATTATAAAATCTAATGATTCCATGTTGTATGATCCAGGTGGCACACTTATGCATGAAATGAAATGTTTAAGAAGGGTGTTCCCTGACAGCGCTCCAATGCATTGGGTAATGATTAGTATCAGGAGGCGTCATGTGCAATTAGGTTTTTCTCATGCTAATTTAAGTGCAATGAGGTTTTACTCATGCTAATTCAAGTCAAATGCGGCTTTAATACTGCTAATTCAAGTGAAATGAGGGTTTACTCATGCTCTATGTGCAATATTCCATTGATCATGAAAATACCATGTTAAATGTTTTTTCCACATTTCAATGTTTTGATAATAATGATATATCATACCTTTATGTTCATCTTTCTTTTATGCTCCTTTGATATGCCTATTTCCTAACTTGTATTGTATTCTACATGTTATGTATTGTTTACTCCCTTACTGGGCCTTATAACTCAACCTTTTATTATGCGTGTCCTTAGGTTATCCAATGAAATGCTTTGTACGGGGGAATGTAGTGGTCATCAAAATGATGTTTTCAATAAAGATGTTGTGTTTCATGTCTTATGTCATTATTTAATGTTTCTAAGACCCAAATACACTAGACCTATCGATCTATGATGTTGTATCAAGTGAATATTTTATGTAATAAATCATGTTTAATAGTCTAATAAAAAGAAGTGTTGTTATAACCTACCTGGTAACTAATGGGGAAACAAAATAACAACACAAAACTCAAAAAATAAACCACTAAAATCGTAAAAATATACTTACATCTAGTCCCATATCATAAAAAAATAATGGATCATCATTATTCGCATCATAAAAGATGGATCTATCCCCAAAAAATTATATCCTTGGTTTCAAGATATAAAAGAATAAGACAACTAAGGAAAATGATGAATAATGAAAACTTACCAACAAATTCATCCTTAATGACATGTAGATTCACATAAAAAAATGATCCTAGATCAAGATGAATTGTATCCAAAACCATGGGAGGAAGATTAATTCTGGTTGAGACCTATATAGGGGGAAAATAGTTTCTTAGGGGTTAAATAAGATTATATCCACAAAATATGGATTAAATATTTAATGGTGAATTATTATGGTGTACAGTTAGGAAGGATGTGTGCTAATCGTGCATGAGTTACTTCCTCCAAACACCCCTCACGGGGTTTTCACACATGGTTAGATAAATCATGACCCACGTGTGTTATTCTCCAATTTAAATCCTTCTATGTTTTCTCTTAAGTGGATTCAAAATTTGAAAAAACCGTTTTCCTAGTCATGCACTTACTCAGTGCCAACTATTTTAGTTTCACTATTTTCTGGGATGCCTTACACAATTACTACTATCCATGATCAAAATTTGCAACTCCATAAATGCCTAAAAACATTTATAATAATCTGTTGAACCTCTCAAAAAATAATCCAATCACTTTATATACATAAAATATATAAATAAAGGGTAAATTAATTGAAATCGACGGTTTTACATTCTCCCAAGTATTGGTCTTTTTGTCACTGAACCTTAAAATTCCATCGTGGGATTAAAAGAGTTCGAGCCAATGATAATTCATTTCCATCTCAAACTATTGTGTATCTTTTTAAATTTGACCATGTTTTTCTACAACCAATACTAGAAAGATGCTTTTCCCAGGCAACACTTTTTCTTACCTATCCACAATCTACAGTAGAACATAAACCAAAATAGCATCTTGATCTTGGTCAATGTGTTCCCATATTATCACATGGTCAGGAACTTGATGATACTTATTGAATTTTGAAACCTAAAACACATTATTCACTGAACTGATATTTGGTTTAAAACAAAACTGATATGCCTACTCATGAAACGAATCATGTTTCTCAAAATGGCCCCTATTTTGACGAGATAACCTTCCCGTATGCCCAAAACGATGATGTACAAGCCTTGGAGAGATTCCAATGAACTTTTATAATCAATTTGTACCAGGAATTAATTTATATACACCCACATCAACCATTGAAAAATACCAAATAAATCCATTCTCATTGATAGTTATAGAACATGATTTTCACATAATGTCTCAAAATTCACTTTTCAGAAGAGGAGTTCATAGTTTCAAAATAGATGGCCTCATCTCAACCTTAAAACCCATAAGATCAATAAAAAAAGAAGAAATAATCAAATTTGATGATCCCATATCAAACAAATATTTCACAATTATAGAATTTAAAAGTATTGTACCTCTCACCATTGAAGGTCCAGATTGAACATAATTGATCATTTTACAAGATCCCTAAAATTTCATACGTGACACCCTTTTCACTTTATTACCCTACTGAGATTTACCTAGTTGATGTGTAATGGTATTCCAAGAATATCCATGGCATTCTTGGCTCTACTAAAGTCAATTATTCTGGTGAACTCATCTGGTCAAAACAAACAACATCTATGAAATGTGAGATGTGTCCCAGAAACCCGACCTTGGAGAACTATAAAAATAGTGCTATAGATTTCCAATATGGTTATAATTATGAAATAATCTAGGTGGAACTATACAATCTCACTTCATATAATAAAAGAAAACACATTGAAATCATCCAATCATTTTATTTAGTTTGGAGGGAATATTCACTGATCCCACTGATATATTCTAAGTCATACTACCCCATCTTCCACTTATTCCCGACATTAGAGTTCTCACCAGTTCCCAAAGATATCAACACGTTTCCTCTATCCTCATTACTTGAGATGTACATTTCTTCCACCATCAACATATTTTCTATCAATGTATAATCATTTGTACACAGCATGAAAAACATTGAGTAAATAACTATCCTCCACCCTAATTAAAAAATTATTGCCTTCAAGGAAACATTTACAACATCTTATAGAAAAAATAGGGATAAATTTATCAATTTACACATATAATCATTCACTGATTGGTTATCTTTCTTCAATAAGAAAAATTATGTTGTTCTATAAATTTTTAACATGTGAGGATAGAATGGTTTTTTGAACAATTCTTCAGAATCCTCCTATGAAATGCCTTGGTCAAATTTATCATGAAATAATAAATATATTAATTAGAATACTAGATCATCCAACATGTAAATTTCCAAATTCACTTTTAGATCAACTTTCCTACCAAGGAAATTGAAGATTAGATTAATCCTATTCTCCCACACCTCTTCCTTTTCTGGTTCCAAATAACCCCAAAGGATGGGTGGATTATAATTAAGAAGATGAATATAATGATCTACATTTATTGGTACAACCATTCTCTTCAATAAATCCACATCCTAAAACATTTGGACATAACAATGAACTAACTCCCAGTTCACCTATGGCTTAGGTGCAACATCATTCTCACTGGCTTCTTTCGTTTGGTTTCAACGATGCCTGCCTGGTTCAATTTTTTATTACCAACAGAAAACTCAATTTAATAAAATTCTATAGAATGTGAAGGATTAATATTTTTAAAATTTACCATATCACATATATACAAAACATTTATTTCCAAAATACAAAATATTCCCACTTTTAAACCATTTTTAAAAATTTCACTATGATTTTTCAAGATCAAATAAATTTCAATAATTATAAAAATAAAAAATTTATCACAAACTCAAAAATCATTCATAAAAATAAATTTTTGCATTCATAGGGGGAAACCATTTCTATAAATTCATTTCATGCCCTTATCATTGCCTAAACCCATGATGATGATGTAGCAACTCCGATAAGTGTCTCAAAAAAATAATATACCCAAACTCCTTGGTAACATGAATTTATGCATAAAATGGTTACTTGTAACTTTTTATGATTTAAATTTCATGTTTTGATGAAACTAATCCTTGATACCAACATAACATCATGAATAATAAAGTATGATTTTATAACTCAAGGACTGGACAAACTGATAAAATTTGTAAAATATCGCCCTCACCCACTATCTTGGGAAGAGGTAGAGGGTGATACTAGGCCTTAGGTGACATCCCCAAGAAAACAAAGGATAGAAATAAATTCCAAGGGATCTATAAATATTTGGTGAATGATTTTACCTTTGAAAATAAAAACCACCAACCCATAACAATAACAACAATCAACACTCTATATTCTTCACGAGTTAAAAAAACGAAATGTAACCCTAACCAAACCCTACTATATGATAATACAATTCAAAAACAAGACTAAAAAAACCCAAAGACACAAAATACAAACACTCTGTAACTCCCAATATTCTCCAAGATACAATTCAACAATCCATTCAAAAGGTATCATAATGAATCATTTAATAATTAGGATACCTTTTCATTATAAGTTGCTCAATAGATAATATTTGAAAACATTCCAGTGTGCCTAATAATGGTGTGAGTAAAATACTATTTAGGGTTTAACCAAAGACTTCCAAACTCGCACAACTAGGATATATCTTTCTATCATATTTATATAAAACAATTTAAATGTATTTAAATTAGTTAATAGTATTTTATAGAAAAAAGTTATGACCAACCAATTTTTCCCAACCTATAATTTTTTCATGGAATACAACAAAACAAGCCTCTAAATCCATCTCTAAAATTCTATTTTGGCATACCTATACATTTCCACACATTTATGCAACCCACACTTTCAAACATGAATTTCAACCATAGACCTCCCTATACTTGTGAGTGGTGAGTCATCCATTCACAATGTTATCGCTAGGTAAACCGTTTTGATTTGGGAATATTAACACCCTTATCTATCCCATTTTTATTGGGGAAACATCACACCCTTATCCAAAACCAGATACACATGAACACACACCAACCATGTATGCCAAAACCATTCCATGACATTTTTATACAAAATTTATTTTTTTGATAATATTTGTAGAATCCTTTTTCAATGAATTAAATCATAACTATATTTGAAAATAATTATTTTAATGTCATGAAATGTATAAATTTCCACCGAAAAATCTGGTTTATATAGTTATAAAAACCATCTTTAAATATATTTTCCATAAATAATTTAAAATCAATTTCAAGATAAATTTAAATAAAATATTACAATTCGAAACCAAGGCTTAATGTTCTAACTAAGAGGAGTCATGAGTAAGGAAACCTACCTTTAAACTGTTGGTGAAGCCAAAGAATGACACATAACTCCAAAAACCCACCTTCCAACTCTTAAAATCATTAATAGATCATGTTCCCTATCATCCATAAAATAATATTTCATCATGATTGGAATAAAATAACATAGATCTCTCCTCAAAATATTAGATCCATGGTTCCAATTGAGGGGAAAAGAAGAAAATTAAGAAAAATGGTGAATAATGATCACTGGCTAAAAAAATTGGCATCCAACACACCGAGATTTTCCTAAGAATTAATATTTGATATCAAGGAATTGTCTCCATAGCACTGGGAGGAAGTGGAATTTCTGTTATAGTATTTTTAGGGTAAATGAGTTGATTAGGGGTAAATCGAATTAGATACACAAAATTTGGATCTAATTATTAATGATGCATGGTTAGGGTGAACATTTATGAAATATGTCCACTAACTATGCATGATCCACTGAATCCAAACATCCCTTTCATAGTTGGATCACACCGTTAGAAAAAATGTACACCGACCATGTTATTCCCCTTTGTCAATCCTTTCATTGTTTTTCTTGGGAAACCGCATAGTTTTTCCATACCGTGCACCTAACCATGTTCCTACCCAATTCCCATTGTATCAGTTGTACAATTTTTGGGGAGGTGTTACATAGTTTCTACTAAGAAGCTCAAACTTTGAACCAACATAAAATATTAAAAATAATAATAAAACTCATCTGAACCTCCCAAAACAAAACCGAAAAAATTTATGTACTTAAAATAAATAAATAAAGGGTGAATTACCGAAAACATTGGGGATAAATTATAACAATTAAAAACAAAATTATTAATAATTATGTATTAAAATCCTTGTTTTTTGGTGATAACTATTTATTTCATGTACTTTTCGGTTCATTAGTTATGATCCTTGCAATTTGGTCATGTTTAAATCATCTATATAATTTCAATAATTTCCCAAGTACCTTATTTTTTCGTTATATAAAAATTTATGACAATTAATATATGGTGGTGTTGATAATTTAATTACAGCACTCTTTGGAGATGATAATCTATACGTACTGATAAGTGATGATTCCACATTTCAATGGAAGGAATGAAATAAAGTTAAATAGTAATTCACTTTTTGAAAAAATTATTATATAATAAATAACTTATATATTTATTAAATATATCCTTATTACCATCCATGTAAATAAGTAATTATAATCGAATCACTTTGCATCTTGTAGGTGGTAGTTCACATGTACACGTGAAGGATGTTATCATTTTCTAACGAATTGGAAGAAAATAAGTTAAATAATATATTATAATTATATAATAATTATATAAATATAATATGTATAAATATTATGTTCATCATAATATCAAACCATGATATATGGTGATGAAAAATTGATTATATCACTATATGGATGTGATAGTCCACACGTATGCACGAGATATATTTCATTTCCCATTAGATGGAAACTTTTATGGATAATCGTTGTTACATCAACCTAATAACATCTAATTATATGGTATTTAATGTTTTTATTATACTATAATGGTTGGGATATAATTTATTGAGGTAAAAGAAGAACTAAAATGAAAGTGAATATTTAAGTAACTGATCTTCTTCTTGAGAAACCTCCTTTTAATCACTTCTTAATGACCATAGGGATGAAATTTTGATAATAAAAGATCCACTGGAACATGGATAAATATTTATTGAAGGGTTTTTGGTAATTTTATATATAGATATGTGGATAAAAGTATTATTAATAATAGAAGAGAGGGGGTGTCCTTTTACAGTTATAGAAATGACATACGTAAAATTACTTTACATTTCATGTGAAAGTGATACAATGTGGACAAAATTTTAATGATAAGATATGTTAATGTTTAAATAAGTTAATAAAATATAATTTGTACAGGTTTATGTGGAGTATAATGCCTTATATTTTGGTTTAAAAACTTCATTAACCAATTCTATCTTTAACCGTAGTAACAACTTTTTCATTCTTAAGGGGTTATCAATTTACATCTAAGATACAATTTTCTAATGAATGGTCATGGTATAAAATTAAAGAAAATATAAAATCCCTATTTTACTATTTCAATACTTTTTTTATTTTTAAATCATTAAATAAAATATTAGTTATGATAAAATACCGCTCAATTCATTTTAAGAACTATTAACATATTTCGGTTTAAAGACATCAAAAAAGGAATTAAATTAGAATATAAAATCTTTAACATCTAATTAGACATTATTATTAACCATTAAATCCAATGGAATAATATTCATAAAAAAAATAATACTTTTGGTGTTTTTAAAATCATTTTCTTTATTTTTTTTGTAATACAGGCATAAATACATTATTAGGGTTGTGTGTAAATTTAATATAATTGTACCATTAAAAAATTCAAGAAAAAATAATAAAACCCATGAATATAAATAAATAATGTTAAAAATAATCTTTTATATTTTTATTTTCATCTTGTTATCCCTATATGAGTATTTGAGATAAATTAAAAGCAAGAGAGTGACATGTTGATATTTTATTTTAGTGAAAATAATTTAAGGGTTTTAGTAAAAAAATGACACCAATAAGAAATATATTACAATATATGATTATTCGGGAGCATATATATTCATTTAATTAATTATAGGTAATTTTATGGGTGATTTTAAACCTAATTCTATAGTTTTAACCATCTTTATAGAATTTTACCCAAAACTGAGTTCATAAATTTTACCATATTTACTATTTATACTGAATTAAATTAAAAGGGAAATATTTGAAATAATTTAGACTCTGGATTAAAAATATGGAATCAATTTTTCCATATTCAATTTATAGAAGATAAAGATATTAATTTTAAAACAAAATTATTAAAAACAATGAAAACTAGTTTTTAGGAAATTGTCTTTTTATACCTAAAAATGATATTAAATCAAAATCAAATATAACATTGATTACACTATAATTCTTATTATTATGATTAAAAAATTGATATTATATTATTTTGAAACCAAATCCATAATATAATGGGGATTTTAAAATAGTTGATTTTAACAAATAAATGCTAGTTTTACAAAAATCTGTATTGATCACAATTCATTGAAAATAATTTTTTTTTGATAAATACCACACAATTACCCTAACATAATATTCAAATTATTATATAAAAAATTATATTCATTCCCTAAATAAATTTCTAAACATAAAAAAAATTAATTTTAATGTTGATTCACAAAATTCAATCATTTTTTCAAGAAAACATATATTGAAGTATAAAATGGCATTGTTTTAAAATCAAGTATTAAATTATTATAAAATAATAAATACATTTGAATTATATAAAACCATTATAAAAAATTGTCATAATATTTATATTCCTATTTATATTGGTAATTTAACATATTAGTTATAAAGGTAATATTTATATAATTACATTTTCATAGTATATCACTGTTATCATAAAGCTCAATGTTTGGGGTTAAACAAGTTATATAACAATGTATTATTTTAAAATAATATTTCATAGTGTCATATTAACCCCAATTTAAATAAATTGTATCCTAAAATTTTATATATTAGTAATAAAGGTATAAATGTTTAAAAATACCTTTTTTTAAAAACTACATCATACAAGGGGATAATAAATTATCCATTGAAAATGAGAAGTGGGAAACATAAAGGATACATAAAATAACCCATAATCATGATACCAGATATGGATAAACATAGATGTAAGTGAAATTAAGGACATGAAGGAGAAATAAATTGCCCAAATAATTATAGATAATAGGAAATAATATGATCATTAGAATGTTAATGACTACAAAACCACAAATCTGTGAGGGGTAAAAGTAACCACCAATTCATCAAAAATAATTGAGAAAAGGGAAAAATTATTTTCATAATCCTTTTTCTAATATTTGAGGGTTTATATTACCATATAACATAATAAAATATACTTACATAATATTTTTATATCCGTTAACATAATTTTATCTTTTGGTTTAACATTTCAATTAGTTTCACCACTTTTTGTCCCACATTCCAAATAAAAATAAACAAAATGATTTTTTTCAAGCATGAAGAACTAAAATAAAATACTAATAAATCATAACATATATAGAAGTATTTAAATATATTCTAATTTAATTTATTCAAGTACTAAAATAATTGTTAGTACATGATCATATAAAAAATTCTAATAAACTGTCACTTAAAATTTTATTCTCAAACATTTCAATAAAAATACATAAAGAGATGAAAAATTCTATCAACAAAAAGATAAATTCCAGAAAACCTCAAACAAAAATTAACCAATATTAAAATCTATAAAAATTGTTCAATAATGATAAAAAATAAACATAATTTTAATCCCCAAACAATATAAAGAAGAACTAAATTTTGAATAACAAACAGTTGAATACCATGATAATATATTCTCTTAAAACATGATAATAACATTAATCACAATAAAACCTCCTTGAAATATTATATGATCCCAAAATATAATATTATCCTTATAACTAAAATAAAATCAATGTTATCAAATATATTCCATAAAATAAAAAATGCAATAAATTTAATCAAATATAACATAAATCACTTAATCATGATAGCACAAATCAATTTCAAGGTCACCAATATTTTTTGATTTACTTTATCACAATAAATGATCACTTTATTCCTACTAAAACTTATTAACAATATATTAGAAACATATTAAGGTAATATTTCACTTGATCATGAATTTTCCAAAATTATCACCACACAACTAAATTAATTTTCATGGTTAACAATACCATTCAATATATTATTACCAATCCTTAAATAAAAAGTACTATAGAAGAATATTTAGATGTTTCGTAATTATTAAAAGTATAATTCTATTTGATTAAATAAATTTCAAACCCCGACCTCTGAAAAATTATTTTATTTTATCATTTCTTGGATTTGGTTATCCATGATGACGTTTGGGTTGAGTGTTGGTTTAAATTTTTTGATGTTTGATGATTTTAGGGGGTTTTGGACTGGTGCACGAGCCCCACACGCTAGGTAGTAACCATGCGGTCAACCTAGGTGACCGTGCACACCTCCTTCATCTGGTGAATCTCTTCTCGGTGCATCCTCCTCTATCTGATGGCCTCACATTCCAGCAAGGCCCTACTCTGCATAACCCCTCCAGTGCGAGGCCCTAATCTGTCTGACCGCCCCGGTGCATCTCTCGGTTGTGTGTGACCTATGGTAAGTCCCCCTCACATTCACCTAAATTTAAAATATTTTAATGGGGGTTTCTTGGTTGAATGATACATAATGTTTATAATTTGTGTTGAAATTGTGTTTTCATTAAATTTAGGGTGTGTCGTTGATCCGCAAGATATCACTCTCCCTCCTATGGAAGTTTAGTGGCATTCACACATGTTTGATGTAGGAAAATACACATTTTTCTATTTTGATTAAATGAATATAATTCTTGAGTGTTTTAATAAATTTTTAGACTTGATTTAACCCTTTATAAAACCCTTTGTAATTAATTTTTTTCATAATAGTTTAATTATTTTAAAATAGTATTCGAAGAAAACTGTTGTTTATGCCGCTTTGTGTGCTCACAAAACGATACGTGAGTATTTTTAATAAATTTATTAACAGCATTTTCACCCCTAGGTGACCCCTATACAACCTATTGTGTTGTTTTTATGTTGGTATAATTTGTTAAAATTGGTCCCTAGTGTGTTTTTGCAATTATGATTATGTGTTATGTACATGGTAGAGAAAATAATAAGTGAACTTTTAAACTAATTTCACATGATTTTGGGGATGTTTCCTAGCACACCCCTTCATCTGACAACCTCTTCTCAGTGCACCCTCCTCTATCTGAGGTCCTCCCATTCTGATAAGGCCCTACTATGCACAAACCCTCCAGTGTGAGGCCCGGTTCTGGAAGACCACCCCGGTTCCTCTCTATGTTGTGTGCGATTTACGATAAAACTCCCTCACCTTCCCCTCAATTAATATTATTTTAATCGGGGTTTCATGGTTTATTAAATCCTAATGGGTATCATTTCTATTGAAATTGTGTTTTCTTTAAATTTAGGCTGTGTCGTTGGTCCGTAAGGTCTCACTCTTCCTTCCATTGATGTTTTGTGGCATTTACACATGTTTTCTATAGGAAAATCCATGTTTTTTTATTTTAATTAAATCTATATAAATCTTGAGAGTTATATTTAAAATTTAGACTCGATTAAAACCTTTATAAAACACTTTGTTATCTGTATTCATAATATTTTAATTATTTTAAAATAGTCTTTGAGGAAATTTTTTGTTTATGCCTCTAAGCGTGGTCACCAAACGGTACATGTGTATTTTTAATTAATTTTTTAACATGATTTTCACCCCCTATGTTACCATTTTACAACCTATTGTGATGTTTTTATGTTGGTACAATTTGTTAAAATTGGTCCCTGGTGTGTTTTTTCAATTATGCCTAAGTGTTATATACTTGCTAAAATAAAAAAAATAAGAAGTGAACATTTAAAATAATTTTTCACTATTTTAGAGATGTTTCCTAGAACACTCCATTCATCTAATAACCCTCTTCTCAGAGAACCCTCATCTATCTGATGGCCTCCCATTCTGGGAAGGCCCTACTCTACACAACCCCTCTAATGTGAGGCCCTATTCTGGTAGACCAACCTAGTTCCTCTCTCGGTTGTGCGTGACCTATGGTAAATATCCCACACCTTCCTCAAAATTTATATTATTATAATGGGGGTTTCTTGGTTGAATGAACCCTAATCGGTATCATTTGTGTTGAAATTTCGTTTTCTTCAAATTTAGGGTGTATCGTTGGTCCGCAAGGTCTCAGTCTCCCTTCCGTTGATGTTTTGGGTTGCTCAGAGATGTTTGATGTAGGAAAATCCATGTTTTTCCTTCTTGATTAAATCAATATAATTCTTGATTGATTTAATTTATTTTTAGACTTGATTCAAAACATTATAAAAAACTTTGGTAACTTATTAAGGTGTTTTATTAATAGTTTAATTATTTTAAAATAGTCTTTGAAGAAATTTTTTGTTTATGCCTCTATGTGTGCTGACTAAAAGATACTTGAGTATTCTTAATAAATTAAGTATCATTATTTTCACCCATGTGTTACCCTTTTACAACCTATTATGATGATTTTATGTGGGAAAGATTAGTTAAAATTGGTTATTGGCGTGTTTTTTCAATTATGCTTTTGTGTTATGTACATAGTGATATAAAAAAATTAAGAAGTGAACTTTTAAACTAATTTGGCATGATTTTTAGGATGTTTCCCATAGTTATATTTTATTAAAATGGTAAAAAAGTGATTTTTACTTTACATTTGGACAAGGTAATTTTTATAGTGTAGCTTGAAACATGTTTTGGAAAGATTCCCTTGTTTCAAAAATGTTGTTTGCAATTTAGTAAATAGGTTGTGTTGTTGGGTTAGGTCAAAAGTAAATAATGAATTTATATAAATAGATTTTTTCACTTTCTTGGTTGGTCTAGTTATTCCATTGGATGTTGTAAAATCCATGGTTCCCTAACTGCATACATGGGTGTGCCCTCAAATGAAAATTACATTAAAAATAGTATTTTTCTTCAAATATTGGTCCCTGAAATGGTTTTTTGATTCTTAGAAAATATTGTTTTCTTTTTGTAATTTAAAAAATTACTGGTTTAAAATGACATGTTTGGAATTATAGTCAGTGGGGATTTTGTATAATATGTTCATTTATTAAGTGACAGAGAATCTCATTTGGCCGCATTCTTTAACATGTAATCTTATATCTTGGTTTTGGAACTAGTTTTGAGTATGGAAGGGCATGTATGGACATTTTAATGTGTTGTATGTGTTTATCATAGTTTTGAAATAAAGACAAACTTATTTTTAGGAATATTCTATTGGTTTCTAAATGTTTTTGGTTCTCTTGTGTAATTAAAAAAAGTGGTTTTAATGAAATCTATCAATATTTATTAGAACATGGAATTTAGGTGCCTGTTATGAAATTTTTATATTTGTAAGGACTAGTTTGAATGTCTACGTGATGTGATTTACATATGTATGAATATATATAGGTCACCCATATCTAGGATTTCCCTTTCTAGAGTTATCATATAGTTGATGCTCATGTTTGGGATAGGAAAGTGTAGTGGTTACAGGTAAGGTGAGTCACGTGTGCATGTGCTTACCACTTACAAAATATATTCTTTTCTACCATGGGTTCTAGGGATCATTTATATTATTGAATGATAGTTTCTTTATAGACTTTTGTAGATGGGTTAGTACCCTTATAGAGTTGTAGACAAGCCATGAGGGATGTCTCACTGATGAGCCTAAGTTAGAGTAGCCATTTGGTTATTAACTTAGGGGCTTCACCATACACCGACAGGTTGTTCTAGACTAAGTATGTCCAGAGGTCTTCTATGGATGTTTTGGATAATCCAAGGTTACAGTTTTTTATTTTTGCTTGTTTACTTTATGCTACCCTTGGTTTCAACATGCACTGTTTCCTTTTTCATTTGTTTATTTTCTGCACAACTCTATATTGTTTTGATTAGTTTATTGGTTTTGTTTTTTTATATTAAAAGGATAATAAGCTTTGGAAATAAAATTTTTGGAGGTGTAAGTTTTTAAAATGTGAAAGACTATGTTTTCTAATGAAAATGTGAAAAACATATTTTTATAATTGTATTTTCAAACTATTATTGATAGAATATTTTCTCGAAAAGAAGCACCAAGATTTAGTGGTGATTTCATACTGGGCATTTTGAAACACACCCATTCTTTATATTTTGAGTTTTAGGTCCCTGTTTTGGATTTCTCTTGCAATGATAATTGTTCTGTGTCAGGTGGTGAACCACAAGGTCACTTGGAAGTACATTGGGTTGCATGACATTGTCTTATTTATGTTATTAGTGATTATCAATGTGGTTTAGTTTTATTTATTTTTTTATTAATTTTTTCCTTCATTTATGGGAGAAATCATTCCAACTTGTCTTGTTTTGATGCCCAAAACTAGTTTCCAGCATATGGGGATCAGGAACGCCCTTTGGGCCATACCGTGGGCCATCTCGAGTAACTATTAGTGGGTCGACCAATGCCGGTCGATCAGAAAATTTTATCAGAGGGAGGTTCTTGTTATTTTTGGTTTCCAGTAGATGGAGATTAGAACTATCAAAACTCATGAGGTAGGTATGGGAAGAGCATCATGAACTCTTTCTCACACTAATCCTCGAGTTACTAGGTGTAGTTCACAATTGATGTCTAATACTTTGGTTTTTTATTGAGGTATGATAATAGAGTAAAGACTATATCATGTTGTTATTTTTCATGGAGTAGTGACCTATGTTTTATCTATGTTCATTGTTCAAGTTCCTATAAGTGTTATTATCTACATGGGGCACAACTCACTACCATGTCACTGAGTTGGCCATACACATTTGACCCTCTCTCCATTAGTTTTGTGTGTGTTATTATTTGTCTTGGTTTTGGTTTGTGTGAGTATATTCCTAAAATAAAAATGGGTTTGAAATGAAAATGTTATTCTTTAAATGGATTTAAATTGGTAAACTGTTTTTTGAAATTGAAATCATTTTGGTTTGAAATTTTGGTTCTTATTTTGACTTGCTAAGAGGATTCCTTGGGTGATCCTTATAAACGTTTTCATGTTTGTTGGAATGTGTGGGATGTTTTTGTTGGCACACATGGATGGAAATAGTGGAACACACATGTGTTGGTTCATGGGATTCCATGGGTGAGTATTTGAAATTAAAGGCTAGGCCTTGTTTTTATAAAGTGATTACGGGAATGATTTTTGGAAATTGAATTCAGTTCTAAAATTGAGTTTGGTTTTTGAAATGTATCCTTGAAATAAGGGAGTTTTGAAATTGAAATGAAATAGTAATTTTTGAAAAGAAAATTTCTGAGTTGTTTTTGTGGTGTTTGGCGTTATATCTAATTGTTTTACATGAGATTTCCTTTTGGTTATGATTTTATTGGATGTTTATTTTTGTATTATTGTTTTGATTCTATTTAGAGAATAATGCCTAGAAAGGTCTCCAAAGTCTCTGATAAGTAATGCCTAGTTTCATTTCCTTGTTGGATGTTTCTCATCGTTTGTAGTGATCCAGGTTAGTTAAAGGTAGTGGAGTGTATTGGAGACGATGATCGTGTCTTCATCATATTGGGAACTTCATAATCTATCAGAGTGCATGCTATTTTGGGTCTATGCAAAGTTCCATCTATGGTTGATTTGGAGTTTTTTCCCAATCTTCAGTACAAGTTTTTATGACATGGGATGTATTTTTGTCTGTCTTCATCTGATGGTTACTAACTGAATAGGCGAAGATAAAGAAAAGGTAAATGCTCATGGGTATTCAATCAAACATGTGGTTTGTGAAGGCCAACGTTGACCAATTTAAGGAACTGGTTTCCTTTTCTCCAAAGGTAGCCTCATAGGATTTGATGTGGACTTCTCTCTCTATTAGTGTTTATTTCAAAGAGATCAAGAGACATGTACTATTTTCTATGGACCATTGTTTTGGGAGGATAGATGATAATGAGTTTTAGCTGAGTTGGTCCCTAGAGTGTAGGTGGTTGGCAGTGCAGTGTCTCTTTCTCCACATAATGGATCCCTATCTAGAAATATGTATATTTCAGAGGAACCTGATATTAAGGAGTCTCCTTTAATGGTTCTAGTTTCCAGTTTTTTCGGATTATCCTCATGTGTGCCAATAGTGTGTCCGGTTCAGGCCCTCGAAGTGCTTATGTCATATCCCTCTGAATATGTTCTATCATTGTGGTTGTCTATGTTATATAAAGATGTTTTATAGGAAGCATCGCATGTATAAAATGTTATTTCCAAGGAGTGATAGTGCCTAACTATGAGGTAGGAGATGCTTCAACCATCGGATCCCCAACCATAGGTCTCAAGGTGAAGCTCAAAAATTTCCAGGAGTTACTGAGGGTGTGAAGCCTCATTCTGGGATTTGTGTTCCATGTTGGGATGGAAACATTTAAACTCTTTTTCGTCTTGTTTTTTTTTCTGTTTAAGTTGTTGTTTCCTTATAAGCTCACTAGTTTTTTTTGAACTTGTGACGGACATGTTCTATTATATTTCAATAAGATATTTTATCTGAATTTGTATTTTTAGAATCCTTTATTTTCCTTGAGTATGTTTCTCTCTTTCATGGGTTGACCTCAGATTAGTTGTGCTTGTTTGGATATATAAGTTTCTATGGAATAATTGATGTTTATAGTAGTGCTTGGGTTCACTATTTGGGTTTTGTTCTTCCCATGTGATTTTCCTTAGTGTTGGGGTTTGGGCCTTGGGTCTGGTGTTCCATGTTTCAGCATGGGTGTTGTCTCACTCATTCTATATAATTTGGTTTGGATTTGTTGGGAGTTTTTGCATTGGCCCCCTCCTCAGGGTGGTATGTTGGGTTCTAATTTTAATTCTAGAATAACCCCTGTGGTGGGGGGAATTGTCTTGAATTCTCCCCTTGTATTGGGTTGTAGTTTCATCTAGATCGTACATGTTTGACTTTGGGAATAAATAATCACCAAAGAATTTATTTTTTCTTCTGTTGTATGTGAGAATGGACTTAGTTTTTGATTAACTCTAATCCTTGAGACTTTTTGGGGGAAGAACATTTTGTGTTGCGGAGAATTTTCATACCCTGACATTGAAAAAAATATTTTATTTTATTATTTATTAACTTCAGTTAGCCTTGTCAAGGTTTGGATTGAGTGTTGGTTTAGCTTTTTTTAATGATTTTGGTGAGTTTCAGACCTGTGCACGTGCACCATATGGTTGGAAGAAATTGTGTGGTCGACCTAGGTGACCGTGTGGTTTACCCATGTAGCCGTGAAATTTACCAATGATTTAAATAAATAAAATTTTATGAAAACTAAAATTTATTTAGTTTTTTAAAAATAAAAATATTAATAATATTACTATTAATATTATTATGTCTATGTTATTATTTTTTTAGTATTAATATTATTATTAAAATGGGTATTGATATTACCCTAAATATTATTTTTAATATAATAATACTAATAATATATAAATTATTATAGTTATTATAAATTTATTATGATTTTCGATTTTTTGTTACCCTAGATTTTCTCATCCCTTACTTATCCATGGTGCCTCCCCCACTCACATTTTCCCAATGTGACCCTAGCCTATACTTCCCCTTGCACTGATGACACCCTCTAGCCAAACTCCCCTTCCCAGTATGACCTCCATTTGACGGTCTCCTTATCGATGCACCCTCCTTCGTCTGAAGACCATCTTCTTGGCATGCCCTCCTATGTCCGGTGGCCTCCCATTCCGGAAAAACCTTCATTTGGCCAACCCCTTTGCTATGGGTCCCTATTCTAGCTAACCTCCCTAGTGTCTCTCTCCCATATATGCGACCTCTAGTAAATCTCTCTACCATTCCCCTCAATTTATTTAATTTTAATGGGTTTTTTCTAGGCTGACCAGACCCTAATGGGTAGTATTTGTGGGGGAATTTTTTTTCCTTAAAATTTAGGGTGTTCAGATGGTCAAAGGGGTCTCTCTCTCCCTTCGGTTGAAGTTTCATGGCATTCACACATGTTTGATGAAGGAAATTCCGTGTTTTTCCATTATGATTAAATCCATGTAATTCATGAGTGTTTTAATTAATTTTTATACTCGATCTGCGCCATTATAACACACTTGGTTAACTTATTGAGGATTTTTCATAGTATTTTAATTTTTTTAAAATTGTCTCCGAAGATAATTTAGGGTTATGCCTATGTGTGTGCACAAAAAAATATACTTAAGTATTTTTAATAATTTTTTAAACATGATTTTCTCTACTATGGGAGCCTTTGCCAGACTATTATGATGTTTTGATGTTGGTATAATTTATTAAAATTTTTCAATAGTGTGATTTTTCAATTTGGAATATGTTTTATGTGCATGGTGGAATGAGAAAAATGCTATGTGAACTTTTAATGTAAAGTATCATGATTTTGGGAATGTTTTCTAGAGTTTCATTTTATTAAAATTTCTAAAATATAATTTTGACATTACATATGAACATGGTGTTTTTATGGAGTGTCTTGAATCCTATTTTGGGAAGATTCCCTTATTTTAGAAATGTTTTTTTTCAAATTTTTAATTAAGTGGAGTTTTTGGGTTTGTTCAAAACTAAATAGGGAATTAATAGAAATAGTTTTTGGTGAATTCATGGTTAGTATATATATTTCATTGGATGTTGGAATATCCATGCTAAACCAAGTGCACATATGTGTGTTCCCTTAAATTAAAATGACACTCAAAATAGTATTTTTCCTCAAATAATGGTTTCTAAAATGGTTCTTTGATTCGAAAATAATATCATTTTTTATTCAATTTTAATGTTGATGATTTTGAAATTTTATGTTTGGAATTATGTTTAGTGGGTATTCTGTAGAAGATGATTGGTTTTAAGTGATAGTGAATCCCATTTGGCATCTTTTGTAAACTTGTAAACATTTATCTTAGTTTTCGAACTAGTTTTGATGATGAAAGGGTTCATTGGCATTTTGAGTTTGTTGTTAATTATTTCTTTGTTTTGAAATAATGATAGACGTGGTTTCTTGAATGTTCCATTGGTTTCTAAATGGTTTTATTTACATTATGTAATTTCAAAAAAAATGTAATATTTAATTAGATCTATGAAAATAAATTGGAACTTGGTATTTAAAGGCATGTTTTGGAATTTCCATATTTCTAAAAATTGTACTGAAAGTTTATATGATTTGATGGCCCAGATGGAACTCCTGTTGATGTGATGTATATATGTATATATATAGGGAACCCCTATCTAGGATTTCACTTTCTAGTGTAATCATATAGGTGATGCACATGTTTGTGGTAGGAAAGTGCAGGGGAGATAGGTAAGGTGAGTCACATGTGTGTGGGCCTCCCACTTACATAGTATTTTCATATCTACCATGGGTTCATGGGAATATTTTAGTTGATTGAGATATTATTTGTGTCTGGCCCCGATTAGTTAGTTTATTACCCTCTTGGAGCTACAGATAGGATGGGAGTGGTGTGCCACTAGTGAGGCTAGGATAGATCATCTAGTTGGATATTGACTTAGGGGATTCATCATATTCCAATAGGTGGTTATAAAACAATTACATCCAATGGTATTATAAGGATGTTTAGGATCACCCATGGTTACTATTTTTATTTATTCTTGTTTACTTTTTGATACCCTTGGTTTCAACATGCACTACTTTCTTTTTAGTTTATTTATTTTCTGCACAACCATGTATTTTTTTGATTAGGTATTCGGATTAGCTTTTGGTATCAACATGTTAATCAAATTTGAAAATAAATGTTTTGGGATTTAGGTTTTTAAAATGTGAAATAAAATTTTTACTAATGAAAATGTGAAATCTATATTTTTATTATTTTATTTTTAAAGTAGAATTGATGGATTTATTTTGGGAAAGAAAGCACCATGATTCTTTGGTGATTTTTTACTGAGTATTTCGGTGCTCACCCATACTTTATCTTTTTGTTTTACATCCCAGTTTTAGATCTCTCTTGCAAGGAGCATGGTTCTGTGTTAGGTGGTGACCCATGAGGTCACATTGAGGTACGTTTGGCTGTACAACTATTTCTTATTTCAAATGTTAGTGATTATCTATGTTGTTCAGTTTATTTAAATATTTATTTGTCTTTAATTTATGGGAAAAATTGTTCCCACTTATTTATTTTTGATCTAGAAAACTAGTTTCCTACCCGTGGTGATCAGGAAGACCCTTTGGGACATGCCCCTAGCTAGCTTGGGTGACCAGTTTAGGGTTGACTTAGGCAGGATCATTGAAACACATCAACAATACAATTATTGATTCCCAATACATAGATACATTAATCAATCCACATACTTATTAAACTAGTTACCATGATTCTTAATCTTATTCCTTACTACATTATTTATATGATATGTAATTTCAAGAAAGTTTTAATATTCATTAACCCAAATTTAATAATTTTTATTAAATTGAACATAATAAACACCAACAAAATAACTCATACCTTTCATATTTCATTAATATCCCCTTCTTCATCTGTAGTAAATCATTTAATCTTACTACCTTGTTGATCCTGTAAGGACCCAAATTTTCCATACATTGATAATATATCTTTTTAAATTAATCTTAATTATATTACACAGACACATGCCAAAGGATCGTAATGTTATAGTTTCTTTGGAATGTTGGAAACCTAAACAACTAGTTCCAAAGTGATCTACATCATCTCCCACTACGTTCATCATAACTGGAACCCTTGTTAGTATTATCATACATAATACATATAATTATTACCTTAGTAAAGAAAACATAAGAAAGGGTGTGATCATATTCTCAGCAGGGGTATACAAGGGATGTATCAAAATATATTGATTATAAGGCTACGAGAACATGATAATAACATTCGTGAAATACACCCTATATAAAATATATCATAAACATAACTCATTGAATAAATAATGGTATTTCATAAGTAATAAATCATAATGGAATCAATAAAAATGAACCATTAAAATATTACATTAGTAAATGGAATATATATGTGGCATATATAAAATTAGAGAAAATAATTAACTTAGTATTATATATATAATTTCAAAGAATCTCATAGTGAAATGGTATCATTCCCCAAACCATCATATTATTGAAGTTTCACTCATAAATCTATCATAGTAGACACATTTTCATACCTAATTAGGTTCACTCCCATTTTTTTCCAATTTATCTCATGATATTTCAATCCTTTCCCAATGCATTGGAGAGAGTTATGGGTCCCACCAATCATTTAATTAAAATAAAAAATTTATGTAAAAAAAATGATACAACATTCATTATATCAGAACCCCTAAAATGAAATGTGTTTTATAAACATGTCATTATAAAATATCCTTTATAAATGAAATAGGTATCATATCCTCATTTCTTGAAAGTATAACCCATGTAAAAAACAAGCGAGTTTCATAATCATTTTATCATGGTTTAACTCGATAAATTGAAACAGGTTTTATAAACATATTGTTGTCACACAAATAATGCATTCAAGGAAATAAGAATTTCGTTACCATTGGATCATATCCCTAACAAATATTAATTAAAATCAAAGGTTGTAATCATAGATGAAAAACTATTTTCCAAGGAAAATCACTTGGAATATTTGTTGTGGAAAATATACTTTTCTTGAAAATCACATTTTTAAAATTAAAAGTTCTTAAATATATTTTGTAAATAATTTTATTTTAAAATAACCTTGAAACCTTATAATGTAATCCTTATAAAAAATAATTCTCATGATTTCGGGAAATTACATTCAGGACGTACATGTTAAAATAAATATCCCTTTCACTTTTTTGTTAAAATCCAAATGGCCCTTTTTTGAAAAAAAAAACATTAAGATTCCATTAATATACTTTGTAAGAGGTAAATGGGTAAAAATAACTTTAATAAGTGATTTGGATAATTTTTAAAAACAATATTTATTTCTTTATCAAACTTGGTTTTGGAAAAAAATGTGTATTCTATCAAAGAGACAAATAAAGAAGATTTTTATTAAAATAAATTCCGTTGAACTATTGAGTACAAAAAAAGATGAAAATAAAGTTAAAATATGTTTTCTCATGAAATAATTATTGAATAACAAAATTAATGATTTTGTTGAGGGATATAATATAATATTTCATTAACAAAAGCGTAATCATAATCAATCATGATAAACAATGAGATTGTAAAATAATATATTGACAACTTTTATATCATTTAAATTGTAGGACACATTAAGTAATAGCATCAAATGAAACTTTTAATATCATGAAAATAAGTAAATTTATGAAATAAAATTTTATAGGGTCTATATGCATACACCTCATGGAATAATATAGGTGCATAACATAACTTATGTCCCAAAGAAGGAAATCAGAGACAAAAATCCCATAAATTGTGTCTCTACTTCATTCATAAATGTTAAAACCTACATTATAATAAATATAAATTTATCATACGTATATTAAATAACTATATATATATATCATACCATATATTATTTACTTATGATCTTATATTACCGATTTATTATCCCTTCCACTTTAAAGTCACATTTCGGGAAATAATATCTTTTTTTCATGTATGTTTTGATTAGATATTTTTTGGTAATATTAAATTTAATAAGGCTCATTAATCTAAATAATATTAATAATTATATAAATATCATATATAGTCATTAAATATGAATTTATAGTAATCCATAAAATTTAGAGATCAAAAAATAAATAGACTGTCCATGGAGATCGTAGGTCGTACATATGGATGAATGTTGTTTCCATTTTTAAGAAAAATTGAAATAAAAATGTAATATAATATTTTAATATTAAAAATTTATATTTATTTCTAAAATATCATATATTTTCCTTAAAACCATCTTTATTACCTTATATATAATTTCGGAATGAATCACATTACTTTGCAAGGTGGTAGCCTGTCGTACACTCGAGTAACATTATCACATTCCCACCAAATAGAATTTGTTTAGTTTTATGTGATATAATAATTAAATATGAATAATAATATAAAAAATATCATATATTAATAATAAATCCACCATTATATCTAGCTGTGAGTGGTGGTGATAGAAAAATAATAACATTAGTTAACGAGGTAGTAGTTTGTTGTACATACAAATGATGATTTCATACCCGATTAGATAGAAGTGGAGATGAATATTGGATTTTCCATTAAATTGATAACAAATCATTATATATTATATAATTTTGTTATCATATCAAAATAATATAATTATATTTTATGGATTTGGATGAAAAACTAAATATAAATGCTCGTTAAAAAACAACACCTCTTCTTCAGGCACCCTTTTTATGTTTACAGTGAAATCATTTCTAGGTTGGATTTATGATAAAAATAAGGAATCTATGATGATATTAAGGAATTAATGAGGGGATTTGTGAAGTTAATTTCTTATCCAAACTGGTTTGGATGTGTGAATAAGAGAGGATAGTGGGTGGCCTTTTAATAGTGATGGAGAGGACATACTTCGAATTTTTTAAAATAATAAAGTGTACCCTTGTTTTTCATATTAAAAAATTCTCCAAAATGGATAATTATATAAAATTATAATTGATAAGATATAATTGGGTCGATAAATTAGGTGTTACAAAAATATTTGTTCATTTTTAGCCCTATTTGTTTAGTTTAACCCCTGATAAACCCTTTTTTAACTCAATTTAAGATTATCATTTTAGATAATATATATTGTTATGATTTAAAATCTGGGATCCATTTTTTAAAATTCAACTCATATATGTTTTATAATTTAATTTAAATTTAAACCAGCAGATGCGATGAGAATGTGAGTTTTCAAAATGTAAATTCTCAGATGATTAAAACGTTTTTAAACAAAAATTAAATTATAAATTTATGCGAATAATATATATTGGATTAAAAGATATATAAATTTTGTAATTTTACTTTTAAAAACATTTTAAAAATATAAATATTATAATTACTTTTAATCGGAAGGAAATTTTTAATAAAAACATGTATTTCTCACTATTCATCGAACAATTAATCTATTTAGAGAAATCCAAAAAAATTACCACAAAGATAATTTTGACATTATTATTTGAAAAAAGTAATTTTATTTCATAAAATTAATTTTAAAAAAGTATAAAAAATTATTTTTGTAATTTTTCACAAAAATATTTAAAGAAACATTTTCTTTGAGAAAATTATATTTTCAAAAAATATAAAGCATTTACCAAAAAATAAGTACTCTTTTATAAATATGTTTTATACATATAAAAACATTATAATTAATAATTAAAATTTGGTTATTCCAATTCCTACTTCAAAATTTAATATCTAGGTAATAATGACCTTTAAAAAAATAATATTAACAGTTGGTATTCGTTTATTAAAAATTAGTATTTCATGTAACTCAAGATATCTAAGAAATTTAATTTATTCAAAAGATAATAATTAACAAAAACTCATGGTGATAAATTATAACCCCATATAAGAAATTTCTCCCTTGAAAATCTTCACTCTAGTAAAAAAAAATAAGGATAATTCTTCCTCATTATTTCCCAAGGTTCCCACATAGCTTCTACAAACTTGTGGTTTGAACACAAAACATTATCCTGGCGAGTCTTCTTATTTCATAGATATTTTTATATTGAATTAAAAATATCCATTGGTTGTTCCTCATAAGAAATATATTTCTCTAGTGGTACAACCTATGTGTTCATTACACTTCAAGGGTCATGTATCACTTACTTAGTAGAGATAACACATAATGAACATGAGAGAGGTTTGGTTGAAGTGCCAACCAATAGGATACCATCCTGATACAATCATGAGTTTCAAATGGACCAATAAAAAATGGTATATGTATTACCTATTTTCCAAATCTCATTACCTTCTTCCATGGAAAAATTTATAGAAACACTTTGTCACCAAATTAAAATTACAAATCACGCTAGTGATTGTCATTATAACTTTTCTATTAAATTTGTATTTCCCTTATGTGTTGATGAATGGATCTAACATTATCTAAAATTTTTTCATCTATATCAGGACGCAGTATATATTATTCTACATTTTAATTTCATTACATTAGAGGTCTATCGTTATTTATATACAGCTCTTCATAATGACTAATCCGAATGCTCAAGTGAAAGCTATTGTTGTATAGAAACTCAACTATATGAAGGTGTTGTCCTAAACCACTTTTAAAATATGGAGAAAATGATATCAACATATCCTATAGGGGTTTAATTGTTTTTTTAAAATTGACCATATTTATAAGGATGATTCGTAGTGCTGAAACTCAACACCATATTAGGATATGGATGAATACTTATCTAGAACATTGAGGTAATCCTAGGATCTCGATCAGATATAATGGAATGCATTACTACTTGAATCCATAAAATATTAATAATGTATAACATATAAAGCTGATTAAATGGGATATATTCTCTTATAATGATGAAGTGTGATGACTTTATAAGGAGATCGACTATAACACATATGGAATTGTTCCCTTTAATCATTTTAGGGAGTTCGATGACAAAATCAATGATGATGTATTCTCATTTCCATTCTGGTATGGGTAATGGATGTAAAACCCTATTAGAATTTTGTATCACAACAATGACTTTATAACATATAGAGATATGAGATACAAACTCTATAATATCTCTCTTTATTCCATCTTACAAGAAATACTATTTTAAATCTCTATACATCTTCATGCTTCTTGGATGAATAGAGAATGAAGAACTATGACCTTCCACTTATTACACATTCTTCAAATATAGAATGGGTGGAAGACATAAATGATTCATGAACCTTATCCTTCCTTAATGATCATGTTTAAACCAAGGAACATTTATAACCATGTTTTATAGCTCTCCATATTCCTTTTGTTCCTATATAACCTTCACATAGATAGATGGTTAAATATTCAACTAAGAATGATAATATTTCTCCCCTTACATCACTATTTTCAGATCCATCCTTTTCCAATAAATAAATATTGTATCTTTAGTGATTCTCATCATGGATATGGTAGCATGATAATTTCAACTCAAACCATCTACCACATTGCCCACTTTCACAGTGTAGTAATTTATTGAGAACTTATAATATTTAATAAGCTCTAAAAATTACTTATGGTGCATATTCGACTCATTTTGTGTGAATATATACTTTAACATTTTCTGATTACTATATATATCACAATTTTCTCAATTAAGATAATTCCTCCATATCATTAATGCAAAAATTACCAAAGAAACCTCCAAATCATGAGTTGGGTATTTTTTCTAATGAACCTTCAGTTTTCATGTGGAATTATATATAATCATCTCATTTTTTAGAATAATTCATCCCAATCACTTCTTCAATGAATCACTATAGACTACAAACCCTTCTCTAGTAAGGGTTAATGCATGAACATGTGTACTAACTAATCTTCTCTTCCGTTATATGAAATTATCCTCACATTAATATGTCAAGAGGAACATTTCTCCCATCTGAGTTAACATGGTGAGAGGATTAAATAGTTGTCATAATTCCCCAAAACCCATTGATAATATCAATCTAATCAAAAATAACTAGGGATATCATCCACCATGATTGGTATTGGGAATCATTTAATAGACTCCATATTTTATGCATCTATAGATATACCCTAACTTGGGATTATATATACTAGAAATGAATCCTTTTATAATAGTCCCAAACCCTCACTCCCAGATGAAATGTCAATTTTTTGTTACAGATCTATATTTGACATGGATGAAGGTGACCTAATTTTCTCTATAAAAATTACAAGATAAAAATAAAATATTGGATCACTTACATTATTAAGGACTTTTTAGTTTTGGAATTTCATAGAAATTGGATAAACACTTAATATATTGTATTTATAAACAATTTCTTCACAATGATGAACATCACCTCCCACAATACCAAGCTTTTCATTTTCCACATTAGGTTATCATCATCATCCATATGAAACAATTCTATATTTAATTCATTCTATCTAAATATTTATAACATTAGGAAAATAAAACATAGGAAGGGTGAGGTCAAATTCACAGTAAGGGTAAACATAATAATTAACAATTAAGTGTTACCAAGTAAAATAAAAAGAGCATAATGGTATGCTGAAATAATTAAAGTGAATGTGTATAACATAGGAATATTAATTTCCATCAATACATTGATTATCAATCATTTAAATAGGGAATATGACTTTAAAAAAGTCAAGTGTCAATGTAATAAATAATAATGAGCCCATTGATATCAAACATGATAATAAGAAACATTATAAACCTAAAATATGAATAGATAAAATGTAATCGTATCTTGAAACATTATCTTCACATCACTTCTTAAAAATAGAATAACCAATTTGGTCGATGTACATCTTTGGAGTACCCAATCCATTAGTTGTATATAATTTACCCACCTATTCTTGGTTTATTGTAGAACCAACCATCCAGGATTTAAAACTGAAATACCCATATGTGGTTTATAACTGAACCACCCATTATTATAGATAATGTCCAAGAACCATATCATGAATAAAGTATATATAGAATTTATTTCATCATAAATTCATTGAAATAACCATTATTCTTTTCCAAACATGATTAAACCATGGAAAAATTAGGTTCATTAACAATATCTTTCAAAAATGATTAACCCATATCAGAGAATGGGGTTCAATAATAGTCTCATTGGAAGATTATTAACCCATATAAAAGAAACTAGTTACATAAAAATATCTTTGAAACATGATGGACCCATATAAAATAAATTGGTCACATAACAATATATTTGAAACATGATTTACCCACATAAAAGAAATGGCTTACATAATATTCTATTTGAAACATGATAAACAGAATGAAAACAAATGAGTTCCATAACATTCTCTTGGAAATAATCATAATTCATTAATATATAGAGTATGGATCTTATAATTACAAAATATCTCCAATGGATCATATATAAATTTTTTTATTGAGGTTTTTGAATTTAAATACTATTAAAAGGTCAACAATTGTTTTTTAATATAATAATATTTTCATCTTTAAAATAACATTTAAAAACTAAAAATCCAAAACATATTGTGAATTTATATTTTTTAAAAAACATACTTGGAAAAATAAAAATTAATATTCAAATAAAATAATATTAATGATGTAATAAAATCTATTCATGTTTTAAATATTAAAAATAAACATTATTTTCAAAACATTTTAGAAAAGGGAGCCAAAATTTAATAATTGGGAATAAATTAAAGTAATTACATTAAAATACCTTAAAAAACTAAAAATAAAATGTAAATAATATTTATTAAATAATTTATATTTAGAAGGAAACTATTTTAATTTTTTTCTAAAACATGGAAATGGAAGAGAAAGATTCACGACTTACCAAAATCATAGTATATACACCTGATAACAATTCAACCATAATCCACATGAAAAAACTCCTTCAAGTGAATCATTAATTATAATGAAAATAAAGTGATATAATATACGAATTACCAAAATCTTAGTATATACACCTGATAAATTATATAAATGCATATTGTAATCAGTTGTCCAGAATAATGAAATTTGAGATGATTGACCCATACGAAGATCGTATCACTCTGTTGAGAGTAAATAAATGGAGATATTGTGGCTAAAAAATGTAAATACATAAAAAAAGTGGAAATACGTTATAAAATAACATATAGATTAATTCACACATAATGGTATCATAACAGAGTTAATGAATAATTTTTATAACCCAATAAAATGATGTTAAGTTAAGAAACTATTTACCACTTAGTAACATTCATGTCAATCACATTGGATAAATTAAATATAAATTGAAACAAAAAATACAATGATTTATTAAGGATTCAGGATATTACATGTAAAATAGATAGTACATACATCACACAATAAAAAAAGTATTTAATATGACATATGTGTCATCGATGTAAAAGTGAGATGAGAAACTCATACCTTGAGTGTAGATATTCCTTGTATGTAATTTTAATTCATGTAAAATAATTTTATATAAATTATTTTTTTATCAATAATATTTTCCAATTGTTACACCTAATAATTAAATTTGTTATTTTATTTTTTTACAATAACATGTTTGAATAATTAATTAGTTAATTTCACATTGGGTGTTTTTAAGACGCTCAGTTCATTGTTTCAAAATGGAGTTGGTGTATTGGCTGTGGTCAAAGAGGTATTTATTTCAAAATAAATATAATAATAATCTGGAAATAATTATCATATTTATAAAAAAATTATAATCTCATAAACAATCATGAATAATTGTTATGAAAAATTTACTTCGTTACGATCATAGGCTAGTCGGACGTATGTTAGCATGAGTAACATTTAGATTTTGTAATGATCCTTATAGAAATAATGTAGGTATTATATTAAATTTAATAATTGATAATAATATAATATATAAATTATTATTTCTTTAATTGTAATTATACAAATCATTTTCGTGATGTGGGGATTAAAAAATATCCACATCGCTTCATGGAGGCTGTAGTCCACATGTACACAAACATCTTTTTTCAATTATCAGTGTACGAAATAAAATGATATATTATATTTTCATAAAGACAAGAATTTCATGATTATAATTATAATTTCATTTATATCATTTATATTAATTAACATTATCCTTATTACCATCCATGTAATGCATTATTGGAAAATGAATGACAACACTTCGTGAGGCGATAGTCTAACATTCACACAAGAGACGTTATCATATCCCCTAGAGAATAGAATGTAATATGTTATATATGATATCATATATAAATAATTATTAAATTTTTATAAATATGATATATATACTTTAATTCCATCATTATAACAATATGTGAGATGCGATGATGAAAAATGAATGACATCAGTTCAGGTGGTAGTAGTCCATTGTACACACAAATAATGTTTTCATAGCCCAATAGATGGGAGAGGAGATTGATTTATGTTATAAAATTAATATAATAACATATAAGTATAAATTTTATATTTGTGATATCATATTAGAATATTCTCTGAATATATTTTTGTGATGAAAGAAGAAATTAAAGAAAAGCGTAATGTTTTAAAATTTACATCTTCTCGGGCCACCCCTATATGATTAAACCAAAAGTATTAATAGATTGGATTTATGAACAAAAAATGGTTTCAAGAATGAGAGGATGTAATTTTTGAATTATTTTGGGTAGTTTTTTTCTAGACCAAATGGGATTTATAGTGTGATATAGAGAGGATATGGGTTACCTTTTATAACTGTGGTGAGTGGCATGATTGTAATATTTGGAAAGAAAAAGGTCTAACTCCAGTTTTCACAATAAAAAGGATAAAAATGGATAATTATTGAGACATAGAAATTATAATATATAAATATTTCAATGTATTATTTTGGACATGTTTCTATGTAATGTTTTTCTCTTACCTTTTCAGTTTAACCCTCCTTTAAACCAATTTTCACCATATCTTATATAATTAATTGTTTCTTTTTTCACTATTAATTATTGTCAATATAATGATAAACATATTAGATAATATAAATTATTATTATTATAAATATTTAATCAATTTTACCAATTTCAATTCACATTATTAGAATATTTAAATACAAAATTGAACACACATATTCGATGAAAAATGGTCTTTCCAGAACTGTATTTTCCAACCAAAAGATATTTTTATATTAACTCTATAAATAATAATAATCAGAGTATGATAATAAATTATAATTTATTTATATATAATCTATCAGTTTCAATAAAATTATTCCTCATTAGGGGTTGTTTTAATTAAATTAAATGTATATGTATTGTGCATATTGAAACAGTTTTAAGATGAATCACTTTTTAAACCAAAAGAAAAACTTATACTAAAATCCAATTAGATGTTGATTAATAATAAATTAAGTGGGTTGAAAAAATATTAATTATGATAGTTTATATAAAATTTAAATCCTAATGGGACTTCTATATTTCATAATTCATAAAAAATAAATTTCATTATAATGAAATCAGTATTTTTTAATATTCATCAAAAAATAAATATTTTCCAAAAAATAAAAACATATTCAGGTAAAGTTTTTTTTGACTTCAGAATTTCAAAAATTAAGTTCCTTTTTTCATTTTGTAATTCTAAAATAAAAAATAACCACTTATATTATTTTTTCATGAAAAGAAAAAAATCATTTTTGATGAAAACATATTTTGAAGAACAAAATTACTATACTAAAAATTGAATAAATATTTACTAAAATTTTATTGATTATTTATTTTGATTAAGATATATATATATATATATATATATATATATATATATATATATATCTAAAATATATAATAGTATTCATTCTCCCCAATATAATTTTTAGGACATAATAGTGATATATATCACAGTTTTTTTAATCTCAGTGTTGCGTGCCAAATATGCTATCGAACATTGTTTTCCTTCCAAAAATATTAGGGTGATACAACCTTTCAACCAAAATGGAAAATTTATAAATTTTTCAAACAATGTATCCTTATTCATGTTAATTAGTAAATTTATCAAGTTATCTTTATGATGTTCCTTTCTCTTTAAATAGATAAGAATATCATTTATAAAGACTACCAAGAACTGGTCACATTAATCTCTAAAGACTGTATTTATTAAATCAATGCAGATAGTGGGGTAGTTTGTATGTGAGAATGGAATAACATTATATTAATAGTTTATATATATTTTATGGAATTATTTCTTGGGGCTATTCTCTTTCTTTTCCTTTAATGAATGATATCTAGATTGAATGTATGTAACGAACTGCCTTTTCACGATAGAATAACTCATTTGTTTTCAGTTTTAATACGCAATTTTATCTTGTTAAACATGAAATAGAGCTAAATTATGGTTTTTGTTGAATCCATGTCTTTTTTAGATCCCATATCTCTGATAATTGGAAAAAGGAGTGTTCTACATAGTTAGTGCACAATTAATACTAACTGTGTGAGTCAACCGTGAAGGGAACTTTTTCAACATGAGAGGCCTCATAATTTTTCTAAAACTGTGAATGTTAGGGTATATTCTTGTGTGAGATTTAAGAGGATTGTGATAGTTCCTTTTCACAAGGATTTCACATAGTTAGGCATAGTGTACACCTAGACCATGAGAAGCGGATCCTTCAGCAGTGGAAGTTGCATAGTAAGTGCATAGATTGGCCAACCATTCGATTAATCTTTAATACCTAATTTTTTTATGGAGATTTTACAAAATTTCCCTTAAAATGTTTTTAACCTATTTCCCTATTTCCTCCATTAAATTCTAGTGATGTTTACCTGTTTTCCTCTCTTGTGAAGAGATCATCCTCCTCTTCTAGGTTATTTGATAACTCATTAATCTAGAATCTTAACCAAATGTCATTGGTCATACCGGATCTACATTGGTAAGCTCCCTAATCCTCTTGCTTCCTATCCTCATTTTTATTCCCCTCTCTTGTGCTATTTTTTAATGAGCTCATTTTTTCTATTTTCTAGGCATTTGTCTATTTTGAATTTTTATTACTATTCTTCAAATCAAAGGAAAAAACTGGACAATGGGTCATCCCCAAACCAACGGTCGGTGTTTATAAAATATTTCCAAAAGATTTAGTTTGTTAATGGTATTTTTCCATTATACCACACGATGTACATATCTGCGTTTCTCCACAAAATGTGTTGGAAATATCTAATTAATTCTTGCATTTAAAATTAATCCTATATACCATATTGAATGATTAGGGGATATCCGACTCATTTATTTACTTCCATTTGGCTGTGCTAAATGGTATTCCATCCCATTATATAAAATTTTAATTAAAAAACATCTTCCATGTATTTATATCAACATGTAAAATGTATTTTAACTCTTGTATATAATTTTTTAATTAACCAAAGAACATTATATTATTTTTATTGACCCTAATTGGGTATCCTATTATCCTTGTAAAATTAATTGATTAATTTAAATAAATGGAAATAGGGGGTAAGGAAACACCACATGTTTTATAACTATGATCATGAATTATATAAATTGTGAACAGTTGTATATTTTTTAAATTCTTATATATACATCATAATTGATCCTTCATGTTATTATTATTATTATTATGGCTATCAAATTACAAATGGATGGTGAAAAATGAATAATTGTTCTATTGAGAATGGTGTTCCATGCTCACTTTTGATGGGTGATGGCCATGATGTCTCACACCATTACACTTCTATTTGGATGATGGAAATGAAACTCCACATTCTTTTGATTCAAGTGTTGGTCATTATTTATCAATAAACCATCTTGAATAATGGTTGTATTGTATCACATTCATATGCGAAAATGGGGTGTACCCTTTCACAATCCATTATCTCAATAGACTTGTTATAGATGCTCGAGTTGTTCCATGAGTATAGCTAGCACCTAGTATCCATGTATATGGATCTAGAAATCCTCACACATAGTTTTTATATAAACTTATTCATATTATATATATATGTATTTACTTATATATAAGATTACTATATATATATGGTTTCTGATCAGACTCATTCCAGGCTACGCCAAAGTAGTTACAGACAACAAGGTGACATATAAGAACCTGATCCGACCTGTATTTATCTACCAACATTATTTATTATTCATTATACTTTCACACTACTATATTATGTAAAGTTGATGGATTATTAAAGACAATGTTGGTGGTGGACTACTATATTTATCTCACACCCTACTCAGGATGTCATTGGTACTTGAGTAGGCTTGATGATTGTAGGTTTTGATAAGAGGAAGATCCCAACTACAGATGCTTTCTATATTTCATTTATAGCTTTGAGTATGGGAGCATATGATCGAGTATATGATTGTGGTGTGAGTGGAGTTGTATTTTTTTAATCATGCTGTATACACATATAAACTTTATCCCTTGTTCCCCTATTTTTATTTCAGTATTCCAAGAAATCATCATGTATATGACCCATCCTATGATATTTTGATTACTATTATAGTTTCTTTATGTTTTATGATTCCAAAATTCATTATTGTTATGTTTCTTCTATTCCATCTGTTATATCATGCTTCAATTATTTATTGTTTATGTATGATTATTTATTACATCCAATGTTCCACTCTAATACGAGGGTATAGTATCCCCTCTATACCACCATAAACCCTCGCTAATAGTTACCAGACCTTGGAATACTGGGAGGCACGCTCGAGGCCAAGTGACGCACCAGCTCAGGGAACCAATTACGTGGATCCCATGTCAGGATGTTATAATTTCAATGTGGGAAAAGTATTGAGCCCCATGCAGTTTATCAAATAGGTCATCAATATGGGGTAGATGATATTTTTCTTTATCATGATCTTTTTCAGCACCCGATAATGAATGGATAGTCACATTGATCCATATTTATATTTAAAACCAAAATGGGTGTACCCAATTTGACACACTTGGATAAATGAATCTCTTAATAAGGTTCTCCTAGTGTTACTTATTCCATTGATAAAACACAATCAGGGAAATTTTATATGGAGTAGTTGAAATAAGTATGAAACCAGGTATGATTTCAATTGAGAACTCAACCTCAGATTTAGGAGGTAGGCTATGAAACACTTCTAGAAATACATCAATAAATTCCCAAAAAATTGGTATATCATTGATTTCTTGTTTCTCCACAACCATATGAGATACATTTCCCTTAAAAATGGAAATCTGTAACCATATAACGGATGTCATCTCCATCAGCAGTTCATTCTTATTGTCACCCTGACAGATGGTCATATGTTGGTTTGGGATATCAAACATGATTTCCATTTCTCCAATATTTTGGGGATTTATTTTGTGAAAATCAATCCATTATATATATAACATCTAATTAAATAAGTGGAAGAATGATAATATATTCAGTAATCACATTCTTACAAACATCAATAAGAGAGGAATTATATACTTGAGATGTGATCATCATAACAATATGTTTTTCACTAATAATTTTATATCTAATAATTTGGGTATAAAAAGTATACCTTTATAAAATTATCAATATATGATGTAAGGATTATAAGAAGAATAAAATATGAAATTGACAGTTCTATAGTGGAAGGTAAGTGTACCATTCAACTTGTTGTTATCACACCCTCAACAAAAATAGTGATCACATGATATTTCCCCTTTATTATTAGATTAATAGTTTTCTAACAATGATCATTATTATTAAAAATTTAATTTAGGTATTTGTTATGATAATGCATATACATCTTTCATTTGAAATGATGGATTATAGGTGGTGCATTCTGTGGATCTTTCTCTCCACTCGCATCATTAGGTAACCATTTCCCATCACTTCAACATTTGACTTTCTAATGAACTTTTCTTACACACATAAGACATTTACCTGTTTATTTAATAATATTTCCTCCATGTTTCCTTCCACACTATAATCATGACCAAGGGATCATAATATTTTCACTATAGTTTTTTTTGTTTCCTATGAAATCCCTCTTCCTTTTCTTTTTAAAACCATCATATTCATAGGTATCTATGTCCTATATTTTCACCTTGATATCACATCAAAAAATTTCTTCATAGCTAATAAAGTCCCTTATAGATAATTACTTTCAAAGACTTGGATTTAAGACTTGAAAAAATTGGTCAACCTTTATTTTAGGATGGATGGTAATGACATAACTCTACATCACAATGCTTGTAAAATTTTTCTCAAAGATAACAATAAATTCTTCAGCATTATACTTTACCTAAAATAATTCCTTATTCTTTTTTAATCATATGGATATAAATATTAAAAATTAATCTCATAAAATAATCCCACTCCATGGATTAAATTTCATCATGTTCCCTTACGTTCTTGATGGGAGTCCACTATTGTTCCATTTGTACTTCTAAACTATAGACAACTGAAATAAAAATTTCATGGTAAAAACACAGGATAAAATAAATATCTTATTAGTGATACTGATACATTTCTAAACACCTATAATACCAGTAGATCCTCTAAAAAGGTTGATGCTTCCTCATGAAGGACTCAAAAAATGTTATTCCCTCTTTGATCATTTTGATGATTAGAATGATTCCCGAATTGAGAAAATTGTGTGAGGATAGAAATGATATTTTTAATCTTATATCCCTTAATGTTTGTCTACCATGGAGAAAAATTCATTCACTGTATATCACAGTCATAATTAAAATAGTTATTTTAAGTTACAATAATTAACTAAAACAAAAAAACATTATAAGAAACAATATTCATAGTGGGGAACAAAATAATCATGAAAAATATCTTATAGGATTTATAAATCAAGATAACTTATATTTATCAATTATACATTATCATTTTCGTAGTTATTTCATATACATCATATATTTAAATCCTTCTTGATTATTTATAAATATTTTACGAATTTCTAAACCATATCCCCTAAGAGTGTCAAATCAGGTTTGCAGTATGACTCATTTTGACGTATAAGGTGATGATCAATATTTGATCAATACAAATTTTTTAGATTTATTTTCCCTGGGTAACCCTATTTTAGATCCAAATACACTTATATATCTATAATGGTATGCAATTTCTGGAAACCACTCACTATATCCTTTACCACAATTCCAGGTCATCTTCCTATAATTTGGAACATACATTGACTTATCCTCATGGGTATTAGTAATTTTTTTCTCATACATGTTATAAGAGTCTTACTTAACTTATAATATAATACCAGATATAAATACAAAAACTTATTATACATAGACGTAAAAAAATTTAGATGAATAATCCATACACTACAAAAACACATTCATGAGAATTGTAAAGGTATAGTGACTTTGGAAACATGGACACATAAATAACTAATACATAAGTGAGTTACATCATCTCCCCTATTTTTCCACAACTATCACCCTCCTCATTAATATCATAAATAATACCTTTAATTATAACTTGGGGAAGAGTAACATAATAAAAGGTGATCTCATATGATTTGTAACGGTAAACAAGGGAGATATCATCATATCTTGAGTATAAGAGAATTAGACCTTGAGAATAAAATTTTAATACCATACCATTATTATTATAGAATATAAAATTGATTTATGAAATTAATCATCATAATTCATGGAACATGAATCATAATGGAATTAAATAAAATGAACAATTATAACAAAAAATTGGCATATATCATAGTGTTTTAGAACATAGATAAGACTAGAAAATAATTTCCATAGTATATAAAGGATCATTGAAAATACTATCATAGTTGAATGGGTTCACTCCCCAAACCATCATAGTAATCAGGTTTCACCCATAATACTACCATAGTGGACATAGTCCCTTACTAAAACGGGGTTACTCTCCATTATAGTCTCATTTATCCCAAGAGATTTCAATATTTACCAAATGCATTGAAGAGATATATAGGTCCTACCCATAATATAAGAAAAAACATATATATTCATGCCACAAGATCATAAAACCTTAAAAATTTACAAAACCCTGAAAAGAAATGGGTTTCATAAACATTTCATCATAACATAACCTATATAAAATTAATAGGTTTCATAATAATTTCATTAAATCCAACCCTGTGGAAAACAAAGTGGGTTTAATTATAATTTTATCATGGTTTTACAAGTTGAAGTTACATGAGTCTCATGAACATATTTTCATCATAAAAATTAACCATAAAAAGAGATAATAATGGATGTATCATTGGTTCATATCCCCAATAAAAGTTGAGTATCATAAAAGGGTGTTATCTTAAATGAAAATTTAATTTTAAAGAAAAATTACATGGAATGTTTCTTAAATGAAATATTATTTTATTGAAAATAAAATTTTAAAATTAAAAATTCATAAAATATTTTCAAAATACAATTCATTGAAGATAAACATAGAAAAATATAAATAATGATTCAATGAAAATAATTTTAATGACCTGAGGGTAATTCTGTTTATATCATACTGTTAAAACAATGATTCCTTTCATATTTTTGGTTGAATTTAAATGAGCCTTGTTTGGAAAAGATGTGATGAATATTCAGTTTTTTTAAATGTCAAAAAAGGTTAAAAATTTATTTAATAAATGATTTTTAAAATTATAATTAAAATTTTCACAACTTTTATATAAAACATGGTATTAGAAGAAAACAAAATTCACGCAAGGAGAGAAATAAATACTTTTTTTGATAAAAAAATTCATTTAAACTCTAATATACATAATGAGAGGAAAAGGAAATGAAAAGATGTATTCTCATGAAATAAAAAAAAGGATAAGAAATGTATTGTCTTTATTGAGAGATATATCATAATATTACATCATCAATAGCACAATCATAATCAATCTGAATAAACTATGAGACTATAACATCAAACATTAACCACATTGGTATCTTTTGAAACAAAGTCCCCACTAAAGAATAATATAAAATGAAACTTTTATTATAATAAAAATAATTATATTAATGATATAACAAGTAAAAGTGGATGTATATATAATCCTCATATAATAATATAGGTTCATTGCATAAGTTTTGTCTAAAAAAGGGAAATTTGAGTAAAAAATCCCTTACCTTAATTCTTGACTTCTTTCGTACACATTAAAACATCATATTTAATAAAAATATGTTTATTATATGTATATAATATTACCATACACACACCCGATCTCAAAACATACGCACACACACAAATATATATATATATCATAATATATATGATATAATTATGGCCTTTTATTATCTGTTTATTAAAAATTCTATTTTATATAATGTTTCATGCAATAACTGCTTTGTTTTTCAGGTACATTTTGATTTTATTATTTAGTATTATTATATTGAACATGGTTTAATAATATAAATAATTCTTAAAATTATAAAATATAATATATATTCAATATGTATGAATTTACAGTAATCTATAAAAGTTATAAAACAAAAAAATACATTGTTCATGGAGACTATAGGTCGCACATACACAATTTTTTTTTCATTTTCATGATGGATTTAAAGTAAAAGGTAAATAATATATTACCATTTTAAAATAATTTTTAGATCATATATATATATAGATAACCTAATAGAATTAATAAAACCCTTTTTACCTTCTATGTAAAGGTTGAAAAAATCACATTGTTTTGTAAGATGGCAGCCCTCCGTACACAAGAGAAACGTTATCGTATTCCCAAAAAATTGGAACTAAGAAGGAATATGATATATAATAACTATTGAATAATAATAATATCATAAATATTATATATGATAAATAAATCTGTTTTTATATCTATCCATGATAGTTGGTGAAAGAAAATGATTAACATTGTTTCACATAGTAGTAGTCTTCAATACACATAAATGATTATTCCATATCCCATTTGATGGAAGAGGTGAAGGATATATGTTAATATATTGATATAATAAAATATAATTATACCTAAGATAATATTTTATATTATCTCATGATAAAACTATAATATTTCAGTGATGTGGATGAAGAAATAAAATATTAACAGCCATTAAAGAACCTTTCCTCCTTTCTGGGTAACATCCTTAGGTTTTCACGAAAATAATTACTAGATTTGATTTATTATTAGAATAATGATTATAAGAGGATAATATGGAATTAAATAATGTAATTGGGAAGGTATTATCTAATCCAATGTGTTTTTGAAAAGTAAAGAGGATAAGATATGCGGTTGCCTTTTATAAGTTGGGAAGTGGACATACTAGGTATTTTTGAAAAGAATAAAGAGTAACACAAAATTCTTTTTTCCAAAAAATTGAAAAGATATTAATTATCCAACCTTATAGGTTATAGGGTCTATATATTTCCAAAAAATGGTGTTGGACATTTTTGGGTCATTTTTAGCCTTACATTGTTTTGTGTAACCCTCGATAAACCAATTTTTTCCTTAACCTGTAAAAATAAATTTTAATTATTTTACAATTAATTATAATAGAAAATTATGATCAAATTATTAGATATTATAAATTATTATTATCCAAAATATAAAATCAATTTTTCTAAAATAGGCTTGCATAATTTTAATAATATAATTTAAAATTGATCTCGAAGATGAGATGAGAAAGTTGGTTTTCAAAGAAAAAATGTCATAATGATTATAATGTTTTAATATCACTATTCAAAATGAAAATGATTATAATGAAATAAATTATATTATTAAATATAATATAAAACTAATATTACTTTTAATCCCATTTTAAACCAAAAATAATCCATATAAAGTATTTAAATGAATTGAAAGTTTTCAATAAAGCCCAATAGATTTAACTATTCATCAAAAAATTAAGATAAATCAAACAAAATTCACCGTAATATATATTTTACATGATAATTTTGAAAGGTAATCTTAGTTCATTAAAATAATTTTATAATAGTTTTAAAAATTATTTTTATTGTTATACACAAAAAAGAGATAATTAATATATATTTGAAAAGATAATATATTTATAACATATAAACACATTACTTTAAATTAAATAAATTTTTATTAATATGTTATCATTATTCAAAACTGTTATAAATAATATTTAAACTGTGGAAATTCATGTTCAATTCCCCAAATTTAAGGAACTGGTAATAACGATCATTTCAAAATAATAATATTAATAGTTTTTATGGTTCGTTAAAACATTCTTTTGCATATAAAGAATGTTGTTGATGACATTTAATTTATTTGAAAAAAACAATTCATAAAAAATGTGGTGTTACATAACCTCTTTTTGTTGTTTAACCCTATGAAATTTACTTTCATAAGGCCCTTACATTCCTCATATAAAACATTCATCTGTTGATGATACCTTATGGAAACCATTATTCCCATCAATTACGTTAACCTATCTTTCCCCCATATAAAAAATATTATAATACATTAAGACATTCCATAAATTATTCCTTATAATATTATTTACATGTATGAAGATAAATTTTCTTTCCACCATGGTCTACATGAAGATCCATTTTTCTCTTATTTAGTTACTCTATATACTGACCTAGTATTATGTTGTTAATCCAATATCAATACATTTTGTTCGATATATTCAAAATATTTTCCATTAAATATCCCATTCCATTTGGGTTATAAATATGAAAATCACTACACCATAAATCATATTTATAATTACCATTATTTTTATAGTTCCTTCCATTATGTAAAACCTAAATCATAGTTTGAGAAAAAATAATCGTTGAATATAATCATATAATCATAAAACATATTTCATAGGATATCTAAATAACAAAAAATTAGTTTTAAACTGTGAACCAATAAATTTATCCTACTTCATAAATGTTCATTATTAATTAAAATAATTCACAATATATTATAATTAAAATGTAATTTAACCTAATAATATCTCTTAAGATTATCTTTCTAGTTGTGTAGTTTAAAACCCACTTATCGTGAACTGATGATGATTTTGTTAATATCTAATCTAACCGATTCAATGTTGTCACCACAAGGAGAATATATTCCACAACCAAATCTAGTTTATAGTATCTATACATTGATTAATTTTCAAGTAATGTAACAGAACGTTCTTTACCTTATCTTAGGATATTTTCTAACACATATGATAATCCAAAGGGTTCTCACTAAATTTTTATCATCATAATTTCCAAAAAAACAAATCCCTAATCTGATAGCGGTTGAGGTTACCCAAAATATTCATATGAAAATATTAAATTATTTTATACGAATATTAATTATGTATCATTATTATCCATGCTAGAACCATCAGTTTTTATTGTCATTGGAAACATTGATACATAAAATATCTACATTATTTCACAATACGTTCTTCAAAATTATCACCTTTTTTATACATATCATACATGAAAAATTTATTCATATCATTAGAAAAAATAAACATAAGAAATGGTGGGATTATATGATTAATAAAGGTAAAAAATAGATATATTAATAAATTATCATATATAACCATATCATGAGAATAAGTTTATGATAATAGGATATTAGCAATTGAAATTCATACCCAATAATTCATAGATCATCATCCTGAGTCCTACATAAAGCTATGAAATTAATAATAAATGCATCATAATGCAATTATAGGAAATGATACATGATGTCATAACATTGACATAATATTATGTTATAAAAGAGAGGTCTAATTGTTTTCATAATCATAATCATAGAAATATTATGTCAAGGCTACCCACAATACATTTATCACTTGTTATCCTTGGAATAAACCCCAATATACCTGCATTGGGCCTGTGATAACCGTCTATTTACCATATTTGGGGATTAGTGTAACCTCTCATGTGCCCTTGTTTTAGCTTAGGATAACCTCATGTTTTCTCTATTTTTGGGTTTGGGAGAAACTCATATATACTCTCTTATAACATAAACCTTTAATATTTACCCAATTAATTGGAGCTACATAAAAGTCCCACCCATCAAATAATCATAATATATTCATATGTATACCACATGATCATGAAAAAAATTATCATTCCGTCATTGTATAACTTATGGAAAAGAAAATGGGTGTCATCAATATTTAACCATCATAACCCTAAACCATCAAAATATATAATAAATATAGTTTCACAGAATCATATCCCCATTAAATCATAAGCAACATGAAAGGATGTTATCATAGATGGGAAAATCCATTAAAATATCATGGTAATATTTATTGAGTAAAATAATCTTTTCATTTAAAAAAATTTATTTCAAATTTAATTTTTTTTCAAGATATCAAAGAAAATATTTTATTTGAAAAATAACCATGGAAAATTATAAATTCATCTTAAATAATTTAGTGGTAATGATAGTAGGAGGTTTCATTCAAGTCAAGTATGTTAAAATAATATTTCTTTTAAACTTTTGATAAAAAGTCAAATGCCCCACATTCATAAAATGTCAATAAGAATCATTTTAATTTTTTATATTTTAATTGAAACATGTGTAAAAGTTTCTTTAATAATTCTTTGGAGAATAGTAAAAACAATATTGAGAGATTTATAAATAAAATATGTATCGATGTGGAAAGCAAGACTATCAAATGGATAGAAAAACAATGTCAGTTTTCCATAAAAAAATTATTTCATTACATTCAGTAATTATAGAGATTAAAATGTAACAAAACATGTAATATATAAAAATAACCAAAGGATAAAAAAATCTATATGATTTTTGATAGGGGAGATTATATATTTTCATCAGAGGACACTCAAGAATAAACAATAGAGATAAAAAATATGTTTTAATGTAAAAAACATATAGATTTGGTAACTTTTAAATGTTATCCCCCATGTTAAATATAAATTATATGAAACTCTAAATTACAGAAATACAAATATATTCATGATATAACATACCATAGGGGTAGTATATAGACATCATAAACAGAAATAGTTTCATAACATCAAATATTACTTAATTGGAAATTATTGAGATGAGGAATCCTTAAGATATTAATGATATAAAATATAAAAGGGGTAGTAGATACATCTCATAAACATAAATAGGTGCATAACATCAAATACTTATCTATGAAAAAAAATCGAAATAATAACACTTACCTTATGTTAGACATGATTCATACATTCCCTAACATCATCAATAATAAATGTAAAATTTTCATAATTATTTAAAAAATATCATTTAAAAATTTTTAGTATCATATATTATCCACTAATAATCTTTTAGCACCAGTTTATTAAAATTTTTAATTCAAATCTACATTTTCAGGTGATAAAAGTTTTATTTTTCATGTATGTTTGGATTTATAAATTATGTTCCTTTCACTTTGATAGTGGTTACATATTCTATATAATGTTAATCATGTCATAATTATCATATTTAAAAATTATAGATACTTTTATAACTAGTTATATAAACTTTAACTGAATATTTAATTACTTCCCTTTTTGGAGAAAGAAATCTGAACCTACAGACGAGTGATGTTTCATATTTTTGATGGATGGAATGAAATAAAGATAAATAATAATTCACCTCTATGGAATCATTATTACATCATAAATATCATAGATATTTGTTAAATATATCCTTATTACCATCCTTTTAAATATGAATGTAAAATTAATCGCATTACATTGTGGAGGTGGTAATCCACACACATGCATGATTGGCATTATCATTATATATTGGATGTGAAGGTAAGAAGATAGATAAGATATTATAATTAAAAATGATTAACTATATCATAAATATCATATATAAAAATTAAATCCTTCTTAATCACCATCCATTATATATGGTGATGGAAAAAATTCATAACTTTATTTGGAGGCAGTAGTCCCCACATACAAGAGAGATACAATCATTTACCATTTGATGGAAAATGAGAAGGATAAAGGTTTTTATATAAATATAATAAAATCCTAGTATATGAGGTATAATGATTCTATTATATTATAATGGTTAGGAGTAATTTGAAATATGTAATAGAATATGTAAAATGGGAGAGATCGGTTAAGAGGATTACATCCTCTTGTGGAATCCAACATTATATATCTTTTTAAGGACTATAGGGATGATATTTTGAAGAGAAAAAACCACAAAAAACTTGATAATTATGTTCAATGTAGAAATTTTTTATGTTTTAGATGAGATAAGTGGATCAAGGTAGTGTGAATAATTGAGGAGTGGTGGTTTATTTATATTGTGGATGGATGGAAGGACATAGAATTACATAAATTATTTAAATATAATAATTTATTTTTTAGGTGCATATGGCACCATGTGGTATGTTTTTTTAAAATAATAAAGGTAAGTTTGAAATTATTTCTACCTATAAAATTTTGAGAGATTTATATGTAATTTTAATCCTTATCTTTTAGTTTAACCCCTTGATTAACCAATTTTTACCATACCCATGGTATTATATTTTTCTTTATTAATGCGTTATAAATTTACTTCTCAGGTAACAAATGGATCAAAAATGATTACATGATGTAATTTTGGACTGTATAACATCATTATTTTTTTATATCAAGTTCTTTATGATATTAAATCATTTTATGAAATATTATATGATAGAAAATTAAATAAATTTCATTTTAAGAACAATTATCATATTTGACATTAATGAAATCAAGACATGAAAGAAATTTTAATATAAACCCTCTAAATACAAATTTTAAATTATTAATAACAGTAAAAAAATTTACAATGTAATTTATTCAAAAATATTACGATTTTAGGTTTCTAAAGTCATTTATTTTGATATTTATAACACTTTCATAAGAATTGTGTTGGGATTGTGCAAGCATTTAAGGCAATTAACAATCAATAAAAATTAAAAAAATCACTATAATATTAAATTTTTTATTTTGAGAATAAATTTCTTTCATATTTTCATATTATCCATATGTGAATGTATAATAGAAATGAAAAACAAGGGAGTGACTTTTGGGAACATCCCTTCACTTTAAATAATATAATGGCCTTTATCAACTAAAAATGAAAACAATATGCCATATTAGAGAATATATAAAGGGGTGGTTTTATTTAACTCATCCAAGGAAATACATTCAACTGTATTGATAATTCTAAAGATTTATTTTATATTTTAAACGATTTTTATCTCTTTTTTACCTTTTCTGAGGTGATAAAATTTACAAAGACTACTATTAATAATTACAAAAAAATAAAATGGAATAATTTTAAAAATTTGAACATTGTGATTCCATATTTGAACTCTATTTTTTAGGATTAAATTTTTATAATTTAAATTAATAAATTATAATATGAATGCGTAAAACAAAATCAATATTAGTATTTGTAAAATTATGTTTTAAACATAAAAATTAACTTATAAAAATTTAAATATAATATTTATTCTTAGAAAATTTTGTATATTATGTTAAATAAATTTGTTATTATATTACTTTAAAACTAAATGAAAAATATAATGTTAGATGTAAATTACTCTTTTAAAAAACATGAATGATTGATTTATAGAAATCTCTATTTTTTACTATTTAATAGAAAATAAATCCTTTTAAAAATAAATGAACAACTCTATGCTAATAATGACAAATTGATTTAAAAGATGTTATCCAAAACCTATTTTTTTATGAAAATTATAGAAATTAATTGTAATGTCCACACATAAAAAATAAATTAAAACATTTTTATCTTATCCCTATTAATTTAAAAATAAATAAAATTGTTATTACATTCTAGAAAACTAATATGATAAACTATCATTTGAAATATTATTATAAAATATTTCAATACCAATATGCTAACACCTACTTAATTATTTCAACAAAAAGATGAATTCTAAAATACAATGAAAGGCTAACCAATATAAAAACAAAAAAAATAGAAAAAAGGTCACAATATTTATTACATAAACATCAACTTAATACCAAAACTACATAATGTTATTATTAATGTCACATAACAATCATGTAATTACCATGTTCATATATTTTCTAAAAACATGCTAATGTTATTAATAACCATAAAACCTATGTGAAAACATATATACCTCCAAAAAATAACTCTATCCATATTCTTTAAATTAAATCTCAAACCATCTAATATATCCTATAATTCTAAAAAATGAAACAAACTTCATCAAAGAAAACATAAACAAATTTTTCATCAAATTAGTAATAAATTTCATGGTCATAAATACTATCCAGTTTACATTATCAACATTAATCATATCATTATTCCAACTAAGCATTATTATCTCAAAGGAAGTGACAAATTAAAGGGTTATCTATCCCTTAATCACATGTTTCAAGAAAATATCACCTTACATTTAAACAATGTTTCTAGTATAGCAGAAGCATTCAAAATATTCTTGAAAATCATTAGATAAAAAATACTGTAGAACAATATTTAGATTCAGCCTGATTCATATAACTAGAATATCATTAATAAAAAAAATCCAAATATATAATTTTCAAAACCTAATATATAAATACTTGAAGAATTCCTATCTCTTCTTAAACCATTTACATAAATTTTTCTTATTATTATATAATTTTTCCAATCTAATATATATTAGAAATAATTTCTAATGATTCATCGACCTTAATTTAATAAATTTTTATACTTTTAATATAAAATATAATATAAAAAATAACACATAACAGTCATTAGTGAATTATATTCTCTTAATCATTAATATTAAATCCTTTACTCATTCAACATTGAGGTTCCTCTTATCAAGATTTTCCCCTTGGACTTCTATTTACATAATGATCAAAATTTACAGATTTAAAACATTCAACTGTTGATGATACATTATAGAAACCATTATTCCAATCCATTTTGTTAACTAAAATTTCCATTTTTCATGAGAAGATAATTTTAATATTCACTTTTTTTTCACATGTAAAACATAAATTTTTTTATTTGATAAATTTACTCAGGTTCTTTTTCTCACATTCCTGATATGTAGGAATCTGAAACTTCATCCCTTAATGGTGTTCATGAAAATAATTTTTTCTGGTTTTTTCTTCATCTAAAAAATATCATAGTTTTTTGTTGGTAATCGTATATTGAGATAGCTATCTAGGCATAGTCATATGGTTTTTAATTTTATCTCCCATTATATTTGGTTCATTATGGGGAAAATTTATTTTTTTGTCCATGATGTTTTTTGTTCACTTGGTCTCATAGGGTTCCATCCATTAACTAATATAGAAATAATGAATTAAGAAATAATTATCAAAGAGAGTAATCATATATTCCTGAATAAACTTTAACAGGTATTTTAGGTCATGAAGAAATATTTTAAATATTCTATACCTCTAGTTTATAATAGATTATCCATATTCATTATCAATTCAATTCCTGCATAATGGATACTAAATAAAATATGAATTAACCCATGAATATCCTTTTAAAGTGTCTATCTAGGTGTGTAATATTTGACCCACTTATTTTTCACCAGGGGATGATTGAGTAAATACCAAATTGGCCACATTCGGAGTTATTACCCCTATGTGCATAGGTTCCATAACCAAAACAACTTGGTAGTGTCTAGACAAGTATGTACTTTATTATAATATCACACCCCTTTCCTTAATATATCATAGGATTTTCATCTATACTAATTCTTATCCTAAGTGTTCCCAATAAATTTTTCTCATCCTAATTTATAAAAATAACTAAATCCTAATATGATACAAAATTATGAAAATCAAATACTATATATATATATATAACATAATTTTAGATTAATATCCATTACACATTATTTTGAATCACTCCAAAATTATAAAGGTTAAGTGTCTTTGTAAACATAGACACATAAACCACAAGTACATAAAAAATATATATCATTTCCAACTAATTTCTTCATAATTAACATGATTATTAGAAATATCATGCATAAAAAATTCTTTATATCCCATGTAAAATGAAACATAATAAAGGATGAGATCAAATGAACATTAATGGTAAAAATGGAAGAAATCAATAAATGATCATATGAAACCATATCTTGAGTGTAAGGGTATGACAACATGAGATTGAAAATTTAAATCAGTAAAAAAATATTCACTGATCATAATCTTGGGTCCTGGAATAAATCATTAAAATTCATAGGGATATTAATCCTAAAGTAATGAAATATATAATCCATGAGGTGATCACCTTGGCATAAGATCATGTAATAACAGAGTGAAATAATCATAATAATAGAATTATTCTTTCAATGATACACATGAAGATATTGAAAATATTTTAATCATGGCCTAATAACCCATGTACCTACTTCAAGCATAGGATAACCTCCTATATACCCTCTTTTAGTCTTGGGATAACCTCTCGCATACCCCCCTTTAGGATTGGGATAACAACCCATGTAACATATTCCTAGATTTCAAAAACCTCAAATAGTCTTTTTTGGGCTATTAAGAAAATAGTTTCACCCCATGAATTTGTGGATTATAATGAACTGATACGGACTAAAAAATCATTACATCCAATGAGTGATAAAAATTGAAAATTTTGAATGTGCCCAAAACCACAATTAGTAAATCTAAAATTATGTAGTATAGTATTTAAAAATTCAAGGTTGATCCCATCAGGTAAGGTATGGAAAATTATATTAATTAAAATATGAAAACCAAAATTTCAAAAATTATCATAAAAAAAAAATTTAAACTATAGAACATGTTACTTTTTTAAATGATAGGGAATAATTGGGAACTTTGAAAATCCAGGTCTATGAATAATATAATATAATATAATAATCAAATGCTCTTCAGAATCATGTATAAGTGGATCCCTAATTCTAGGAAGACACTCTCTATCTCAAGACACCTATTTTCTCTAGGAAAATTACGTTAAAAAATAAAAATATAGGTAACATGAAACATTTTTAAACACTGAATAAATTAAGCTCAATGGGCATGGTGGAAAAATCACTCTAGTCAATGAATTAAAAAACACTCCCTTTATAATTTATAATACAATGGTCATTAATTAAATAATTATAGGTGGATAGATATTATAAAATTAACCAAATAGAAAAACCCCAAAATAAATAATTTATTCAAAATAAAATATTTATTAAAATAATTATCTTTATTCAAATTACCACAAAATTAAGGAAAATACTACAAAATGACTAAAGTTTCCACCTCAGGCTATCCATAAGAGGGTTATGGAAATAGATAAAGTAATATTATAAAATACATTGTGGATTAGGTATGGTGGAGGACTACTAGGAGTAAAACACCTTAACTCAGAGCTCTGATCTCTAATCAAATAACGTAAATCTCCTCCCAAGTCCCATATTTATAGGCATGGAGACACCTAAAGATACTAAATTCAAAAAAAAACTACCCATTGAATATGAACATGTAAAACTCAGGGGTTACATGGAATTTAGATGTAGGACCTAGTCAATATATGACAAAATTCAGAGCTTATGGATGCTTTTACTGGTTTTTATGTCTTGGAAATGAAATTTTTAGCATGATTTATGGGGTTGACAACTTTTAATTTGTTTCACAACCTTGAATCATACCTTATCTCAAACTGTGAGTGTCTTCATGTTTCTTGGTGAGAATTGTGTATCACACCATGAATCATTATGTTCTTCTTTTGTTTCATATATTATCACCTATATCCCCATCCTTAGGTTAAAAAATCATACATAGAATATCTCACGATTTGAATTGGGTTTTCATTATTTGAATCATGGTCTTATTGGACACTCTTCACTTGATTTTATTTTTCTATTATATTTGTAATAATATAAATAATAAATAATAAATACTATCTTAATAATTAATAATTAAATTTAAAATAGTTAATTTATAATTTGAAGATTTTTATATCCAATATGGCTATCAAATCCATGAATCCGAAAATTATTATTTTCCTCAAGTACAAAATATCATAAAATTAAAAAGGAAAATACCCTACCAATAATTAAAATTTTCATTTTAATAAATTAAAATAATATAATTTCGATTTAAATGTTCAATCATCACGCAGTAAAAAAAACTAACTCCCTATTTTCATAGAAACAAGTTAACAAGTATTTCACTTTTCCTCTTTGAACATAATAATATCACTTCATTATTTTATTCATTTTTTGAATTAAATATTAATGGGAATACAAAATTCAATTTACCTTTATTTTAATTTTTTCAAATAGATACAAGGTAAAAAATTGAAATAGTGTTTTTCTCTTACCTCAAATTATGCTCCTTACAATATTATTTCAATGAATATACATTCTCCACCATGAAGAGATGAAAAAAATTAATCATGAGGGATTTATCATTAGGATCAAATAACTCTGAGGATTTTGGGTAGGTGGGTAGTGATGTCAGAACTTGTAAAGCTTAAAAAGAGGCTAATATCATAAGTACATTACATTAAAATGAATAAAATTTCAATGAAATATTATCCCTTTAAAAAATAAACCTTCTATTTTTTCATGAAATCAAGGTAAGTTCAAGAATCATTGATGAAAGACAAATGATTAACCTTATAGAATTTATTTATATTTTTTTTCTATTTTTTTTCAAAATACAAGCTTTGAAAAAATCTCAAATCCCCTACCCGACACTAATTGATAAAAATCATTTGTGAGGTAAATTTTGATTTATGAATCTCCAAAACATAGCCTATTTTTTCAAATTTAATAAATATATTTAATATCTTTCTCAAGGGGGTGTGTAATAAATTAATATAAATTAATAATAATATATCATTACCAATATCCCATGAACACATCCCTACACTTATTCATTACTATATAAAAATACCTTCAACCATAACCCTCTCTCCCCACACTAATCTTTGATAATTATGAAAACTAAATTGGGTACGGTAGGTAAAGATAAAACCTGAATATTATGTTTATTTTTCTTAACAAGGCCATTCGTGGATTCTATGAGTTTAGATAAGCTTGAATTTTAAGGTTTTCACTAGGATTAGATATATCAACAATTTTCCCTAATCATATTAAATGTGTATTTATTCCATCGTTGATTAAAAAATTTACAAAAATGGTTTTGGATGTTAGAATCCCTTTGTCTTAGATGAAATATACTCAAGAAATAATGAGACAAATTAAGCATAGAAAATTATTATGATTGATAATACGTAATCCCAAAAATCAATCATGTAAATGCACAGAAATAATAAAATTAATTAATCCCAATAACAAAAATTCAATGCATGAAAAATAAAAAGAAAATAATTTATAAAAGTTAATATATTTACCACATCATCGTTCATCAAATTCAAATAAAAATTATTATCTTCACTATTTAATTCCCCCATTTTCTAATTTTATTTTTTGAAAAATAAATTTTAAATTTGGTATGAAGGAAATCATTCAACATTTTTTATCCATGATGAGTGATTAAAGAATAAATTCAAGTGTAAGGAATGAATTTTTCTATTTTATGTTTTTAAATTAAAATAGTAGTGGAGAAGTAGAAAATTACAAAAAATTAAGAACTCATTCTCCCATATTCTATAGCATGACTTGAATTTTGACCATAAAATTTATTTTTATTACTATTAATGTTATTCTTTCTTACATAGTGCCACTATTTTGGACATATAAAAATAAGATAATTCAATAAAAAACTTCATCATTTCATTAAATATTTAACGGAAAAACTTTAATTGAATCTAAAATTACTAAAATAAAATTAGTTTTAAAAATGAAATAAAACAATAACGTTATAGAGAGTAATAAAAAAATAATATTTTCCTCCATCAAGATACATTTTTTTAGGATGACTAGTACTATCTTACCTTTATTAACTAATATTAATATGAAAAAATAATACCTTCTTGGGTTAACCCAATGTTGAATTTTATGTGAATCGAGATTAAATATTCTCCTCCTAAGAATTCGCATGAAATTTTAGGAACGTTACCTAAATATAGGAAAATTGAATATTAATTGAAATAATTTGATGTATTTCAGGAATAGATAAAATTATTAAATGTATGGGTACATTATTTCTGATTTTTTAATTATCAATTTGGTTTATAAACCAAACTCCTCTTATTCTTCTGATATTTTTTATTATTCTTTTGCACAGTGAGTATAGATCACAATGTCTTCTTCTTCTCCATATTTCTGATGATGTGAACTCATATTTTATATAATGGTTCATAAAAGTGAAGTATTTCAGGTCCATTCTTCTTATTATTCTTCTTCTACCTCATCCAAACTTTTAGTGTTGTGTTGTTCATTGATATGAAGAAATTCATCCATGGAACATAACACACCTTATCTGTCCATACTCTCATTTTCCTCAAACCCCTCATTGAAATTTGATTCTAGGATGGGGGTGTAACCAATTTTTTTATCAGGTATAGCTGAATTTGACATTATATTTGAAAATTAATCAATCAATGATCATCAAATTGATTGTATTGATCCTTTATAATTATTTTTAATTTTTATGTTGTAGTTAAAGTACATTATTTCCATTCCATTACAAAAAATTCCCACAATTAATAAATTACAAAATAATAAAAGAAAAATTTAAATATAAAATAGGAAATTAAATAATATGTGAAATGTGCTCATATAAATTAATAAATTAAAATAACCAATACACTTATCCTTGAAAATAACAACAAAAATTAACATTGACTGAAGATGTCATTAATTGTAATAGAGGATACCAAGTTTAAAAATATAAAAAGTTCATGAACTTGTGATCAATGAACCTAAATTGATGTAGTATATGATCCACATTCCAATGTTTGATCCCATTAAGTTGGGTTATGGGAGCTAAATTTGATAAACAGTAAAGACAAAAATTTTAAAAAAATATGAAGAAATAGAAATTTAAAATACCAAACTTGTGGATTTTTATAATTAGGGAGAATTAAAAAAAGGTGACAAGTATATTGTAATTAATGTTTCATGAGTAATAAAATATATAATAATTAAGTATCAATTATATGTTCTTAAAAATCATGTATAAGTGAATCAATTATTCTAATTCTACATTCTCCATCTTAAGGCTATCTTTTTCCCATGTTCCAGTACATCCAAAAATCAAAATATTGGTAACCTAAAACCATTTTTAAATATATAATTCAATGATCCAAATGGATATCATGGAAGTGACACTCTAGTTAATACATTAAAAATGTCTACCAACCCACTGATAATAAAATTGGCACACATTAAATAATTTGTGATGAAGAGATATTAGAAAAATAAATGTTTTATAAACTCTAAAATGAATTACTTATTAAAAATAAAATATTCATTACAATAATTAACATTCATTGAAATTACTTGGAAATAGAAGATATTACCCCCTCATGCTATCCATGTAGGTATTATTGAAATAAATATATTAAAATATTAATGGCTATGACGGAGTAGGTGTGGTGGATGAATATGATTAGCACAACACCTCATCTCGCAAATCTGGTATCAAATAAAAACTATAAAACTCCTCCATGGGCATGATTTTATTGTCATTAAGGCACCCTGGGTTCCAAAAATAAAAAAAAATTACACATTCAATCTATTTAATAAATCTATGGGGTTACAAGGCATTTAGACACAAGACACAACAATTATTTGATTTAAATTGGAGATTCTAGATCCCATCATATGGTTACACATCACGACGAAAGAAATAACACCATAAATTTTCATTAAAAACATCATATTCTTTAGTTCATGTCTTGGCTTCACAGCTTTCCTTAGGTCATGAGTTTCTTCATCTTTGCTTAAATCAAATGTGTGTCACCTCGTTAATTTTTTTTATAATCTTGTTTCATCAATTTTCACCTAAAGGAACATATTTAGGCAATAAAGAAAATACCCTAAAGACATTAGAATATGTATTTGGATTTCATTATGTGAATTGTAGTCTTATTGGAATCATTTATCTTGGATTTTTTTAAATTCAAATGGCATAAAATTCAATTAAAAATAAATATAAGTGATATAGAGAAAGAAAATATGGATGGGGTCATACACGAAATTAGTCCCTTAATCCAATTAATCATCAGAAATAAAAAAATGGTATAAAGAATCATATTAATCATTCCAATAGGATTTAGAGACTATGGTTCTATGAGACATGGTAAGCATGGCTAACATTAGGTAAGAGTATTCTTTCCTATTTCATGATTTCCTAGTTGGGATTGATTGGAAACCTACTTAATCCATAAGAAATTTTTCCATTAGAAAAATCTTGAATAAAGGATATATTTTTGGTAGATCCTTATTCTACTTCATCCCATATGACATGAATTCCCTATATTTATCTTAAATTATTAACTTCCTCCTGGATGTTGGGACCTTGTCAGTATTACTTGAATTGGAATGCACCTTCTATTCAATAGATATATCCTCTGAAAAATGATCTACAAACATCAAAATTCTCTCCTTCACCAGAATTTCTCATGATTTTTGACATTACCATGAGCCTATAGAGCCTCATGTGTCACAAGTTCAAGTATCAAAGAAAACTCCACATCCATATGTGATGCACAGACACTAACATGATCATTTCCCCTATCAAAAGTGGGTCTATTTACTATAATTTCCACAATAGTTTTAGTTATCTAACTCCTCATTTTCATTCTACATGAAGCCTCATGATTCACTTTTAATGAAAAAAGGGGAATAATATTCTTGCAAGAGTTATCTTTAACATGTCCAATAATTTGAAAATTTGGACCAAAATAAAGAAGACATTCATACTCAATTTATAACAGGATATCATCATTTAGTGATCATAGAACTATGTTATAAATCAAAAAAGCCTTTAAATGTATCTCCACTGAAACCAAAGAATAGTGAATGAATTTGAATCCTTCGTGTTTGAATCAATTTTTATTGTAATTTACTAAACTGAGGTTATATCAAATAAAATCATAGGATGACACAATATCCAATTGAGGCCAATAATTTTGATCCAAAAGAGAGATTTATTATTTTTTATAGAAAATGGATTAAACCAAAAATCAATTTCTTAAATGAAAACCATTCCTGGATTTTGAGTGATTGTGTTAATCCCCTAATTCCATTGCTTCAGATCATCTAATGGGAAAATGTTGAAAAAAAGCCATGACCCATGGGAATACATATCTAATCATATAATCCCCATATAAATTCCATATTCCAAAATAAATCATGGATTTTTTAAAGAATTACACTAGTATGAAGATTGAGTCTAACAATAAGAGAGTGGTCCAAAATTTTAAATTTGAAAAAAAATTGTCTCTCTATTAGCAAGAAAACAGTTAGTGTTTCACCTCTTCGTGATCAACTATTGTAATTATTTTACATTATATTCTTACCATATGCAAATAATAAAAAAATATACGATCCTAAAAATTATGAATTAATTTATAAAAATCACGAATACAAATTTTATAAATGTGTACATGAAATTCATATATCATGGAAATAACTATTATATAATCATAATCCATTCAAATTTATTCCACACAATTATGATAATATTTATCATTCCATCATAACATAATACATGGAAAATAAAAAAAGTTTCAGTAATATTTCATAGTTATAACCATAAATTATGAAGATAAATAATGAGGATGGTATCATAGAATCATGTCCCCATTGAAGTTTATGTAACATTAAAGGATGTTATAATAGTTGAAAAATTCATTTAAAAGATCACTCAATTATTTCTTGGTGTTAAAGACATTTTCATTTTGAAATAACTTATTTTAAATTTTGAGTTTTAAAAAATATTAGTGAAAAAAGTTTCTTTGAGAAGAACCATGATAACATGTAAATTAACCATTAAATAATTTAGTGGTCTTGATAGTGTGAAATTATATTCATTACCCATATGCTAAAGAAGATATTCATTTTAAATTTTTGGTAAAAAATCATTAGTACCTCAATCGGAAAATAATAATATGATTCTTTTTAAATATCATATAAAAAGTGAAATATTATAAAAAATGGATTTAATAAATTATTGGATAATTGTAAAAAAATTCATGATATAATTTATAAAAAATATGGATGTAGATTAAAATATTTTCGATTAAATAGAAAAAATAGTTGGATTTTAATAAAATCATTTTTAGTATCCTAAAAACATTAAGAGTGGAAAATAAAAAAATGCAATATTTATAAAGAAAAATAGAGGAAAATAATATACATAATATATTTTAGATATATCATATATTTTTATCATTGTAAACTAAAGCATAAATAATCCCAATAAAAATGATATTGTTACATAGAAAGCGTTACTAATTTGGTAAATTTGGAATCATAACACCTGAAGAAAATAACATCCAATAAAACTATAAATAAACATAATAAAAATATATTAATGATATAACATATAAATGGGGAGTTATATACTCCTCATGAACAAAAATAGGTTCATAACATCAATGATGTATCAAGGGAATGATATCGAGATGAAGAACCCTTACATTATGTCCAACATGATTTGTAAGCACTCTAACATTCTATATAATAAATTTATATTTATTATAATTATATAACATAACCATATAAAAAATTATAATATCAAATATGGTATACTTATAACCATATAAGAAATTTTTATTAAAAGTTTTATTCATTAAATTCATTGTTTCTGATCGATAACTATTTCTTTTTTCATGAATGTTTTGTTTTGGAAGTTATATTCCATTGACATTGATCATATTAGCTTCAAATAAATAGTTATCATAATTTCATTATTATCATATTTAATAATTATAAACACTTTTAAAACTATTTATATAATTTAGTGATGAATTATAAACTACATTTCTACCATCCGATGGATAGAAAGAAAGAAATGTAACTAATAATTGACCATTATAGAGTCTTTATTATATCATAAATATCATATATATATATATATATATATTAAATCATTCCTCACTAAAATCCAATTAAATACTAAATTAAAAATAAGCCATGTCTCTTCATGGAGGTGGTAGTCCACAGAAACAGGCGGGCGGCGTTCTCGTTTTCTAACGAATTGGAATGTAAGAAGGTAGATAATATATTATAATTTTATAAGAATAATTATTTCATAAATATCATATATAACCATAAAATTCACCAATATTAACAACCATTATTGATAAGGATAGAAAATTAATCATATCGGTATGTGGTGGTGGTAGTTTACACGTACTCCCACAAGATACTTTCATTTAACATTTGTTAAAAAATGTGATGGATAAATGTTATTCCAAAAAAATATAAATAAATTATTAAATTAGATATAATTATTTTATTATATTCTAGTGGTTAAAATATAGTTTATTTATTTAAAATATGAACAAAAATGAAAGATATTCGCTGAGATGGTTACCTCCTCTAAGAGAAACAACCTTTGGGTCTCTTCTCAATGACTCTTAGGATGATATTTTGAGGAGAACTGAACCTATAAAACGTGGAAAATGTTTTTTGGAATATGGTTTTCATGTTTCGGTCTAACTAAGTGGATCCTAGTGGTGTTACTAATATAGGAGAGGCGGTGTCCTTTTATAGTAAAGGAAGTGACACACTAGGTATTTCTCCAAAGATTTAAATATATTAAATTATTTTTCATCTAAAAGTATCACCAAGTGGAAAAAAATCAAATGATAAAATTGGGTAAGGTTTAAATCCAATAAAACCCTTAACTTTTCATAGGGTTATACATAATATTAAACTTTATCTTTTGTTTTAACCCCTTTGTTAAACAATTTTAACCTTAACTGTGGGAACCAAATATTCATTCTTAGTGGGTAATAAATTTAATTATAAATTATAAATTGGATCATTAATTGTAGAGTGAATACATTTAGAAAATATACCATCACTATTATCCTATTGAAATATTTTTATGATTTTTAAACTATTATAAAATATTATTTAACCTAAACTACCATTAATGTCCTTTTAAGAACAATTCACTTTTTTGACTTCAAACTCATAATTATTTGAATGTAATTTTAATGTAAACTTGTTAACCATATATTATAAATTATTATTAGCCATTAAATTTATTCAATACCATAATTTATCATATTTATATTACTTTTTATGTTTTTGAAATCATTTACATTGTCTTTTCTTCTTCTTTAACTGGAATTTTGTTACCATTATATATAAAGGTAAGGTAATTATCACATATTTTATAATTAAAAAATAAAATAACATCAAAAAAATAAATTATTTAGGGTCAAAAAAAATCTTAAATTTATTTATATTTTTTTTCTATGTGAACATATAATGTAAATTTAAAGCAAGAGAGTGGCATTTTAAAATTTTCCTTTACTAATAATTATATAATTATTTTTATCAAAGGAATATGGCACCCGGATTCCATATTTCTGAATTTATGAAGGTTATAGTAAAATTGAAATAATTTAATTAAACATATTAAATTTTATTTATTATTTTATTACTTATTCTATTTTAAACCTTTTTATCCCATTTTCACATTATCGAGGGGATAAATGATTCCACAGTTACTGCTCATAATGACTAAAAATAAATTGGACCTATTTAAAAATATTGAACCTCATTAATTCCAAATAAGGAAACTATTTTTTGGATTCAATTTCTATTTGTTTTATAAATAAATTTTAATAAAAATTCATAAAACACAATGAAGATCAGTTTTTAAAAAATTGTGTATTTAAGAAAAAAATAGACATATATCAAAATCTAATTTAATATTGTTTCATATAGAATTAATTAGATTATTTTTAATAGAAAGAATATTATGTTACTCTAAAACGATATCCAAAATAATATAATAATTTTAAATTACTATATTAAAAAATAAATGACAGTTTTACAAAAATCATTGTTTTCACTAATAACTAAAAAGTATTTTTTATTAGAAAAATCATAAAATTATCCCAAATATAAAATTGAATAGATTTTTTGGAAAATGAATTTCATTCCCCAAAGTAAAATTTATATAAATTGTTGAAATAAATTTAATTTTTTGCGCACAAAATGAAATAAAACCCATTCTTCAAGAAAACATCTTTTTGAAGCATAAAAATAATTTACTAAATATTAATAAATAATTTATTATTCATTGTTAAATATATTTAAATTATATAAATCCTTTATATATATTTTCATAATATGTTTATTCCTATTATACCAAGAATTTAACTTATATGATATAATGTTCACAATTAAATAATAATATTTTAATAATATATAGTAGTTTTCTTAAATATTGATGTTGCGTGTTAAATAAGCCATCATATATTGAATTATATTAAAATAAATATTGATTAGTGTTATATTAGATAATTAGTATTAGTTATTGGGATTGATTTAGAGAAAAATAGAATGAATGAGACTAATTTTTAGAGTTATAGTGGAAAATATATCATGAAATTATTCACACACATTATCATTTTTATATTGAAATTTTTATAAATTTCACAATTAATAAACACAACATAGTTTTATAAAACATTTAATATTTTAATTATTTTTGCTGATGATTTTCATTCTTGTCATAATGAAATAGAAAACACACTAAGTTAATGTTTTATGATTTTCATTGTGGTGGCTCTAGTTAACACCAAAAATCAAATATTCCCTAGTTTGGAATTCAAAAGTTTAGAGTTGAAGTGATTTTGTTAATGATATTTATGAAACAAACATGGTTTTATATTGAATTTAAGAGGCACAGTAAATTATTTTAAATGATGAAGAAACTTTTTCATGTTCTATTGAGTGTGGTTTTGGTAGATACAGAAAAATTTTATATTTATTTTCAACCATATTTAGTATTTTTGAAGATTAATATGTCTTTAAATTATTTGACAAATATCTATTTAAAATCACGTGAATCACATCATATTTTTAGATAATATACCATGGTTTATGAAAAATATGTATATATATATTATATAATTTTTATGGAATAAGTGTATATAATTATCCCTAATATTTAACGAGACCATGAGAAGAGAAAATGTACACAAAATGGGGAGGATAATATATGATATTTTCATTAGAGTAAAAGAATAATTCTATCCATTTATAAATTATGATATATTATAATAGATTGTTCAGTTTGTATAATAAATAAAAGAAAATATTACCAGGTTGTATAGAAATTTTTTGGTAAAATTATTATTATTTAAGGATAAAAAGGTTTTCTTATACTTAATGTTTAGATAAGTTAAAGCTCATTAAAAATAAATAATATCAAATATAATAATAATTGTTTTTTTCTAGGATTATTGAATTATTATTATCTTTACATATTTGTTATTGAACGTGATAATTTAAAATGGTTCATTTATAACACATAAAATATCATACACTTCTCATTTTTATTCACTAGATTTTAATATTGAATGAGGCATCCATGGCTGTTTTTAGGATATTCTAAGTATGTATCCATTTTTATTTAAACAGTGAAATCTATAAGTGGTTGTGCCATTCATTTTTGTTTATTTTTTACTATTATGAATATATTAATTTTTTAAATATAATAAATTCATGATGGATAAATATCAATTTGTAAGATAAAAAAGAGAAAAATCATTCACTGATTTACCCCTGCTTAATAAACCATTGGGTGGTCTCTTTAGTTGGACCCTCCTTAAATGGTATCAAAGTTGTTCAAGTTTCCTTTAAAAGTTAAATTATTTCTATAGTGGTGTGTTTTTAAATATAAATAAAACATGGGTTCTAATTTTGATATTCTCAGTGAATCATATTAGTTTTGAGAATAACAAATGGATTCCCACATTTTATGAGAAAAACCTCAATTTTTTAAGGAGTGACTATTTCCATACTGCAATTTGGTATAGATTTGATAGATTTTTTAATGAATAGTTTCACTTCTATTATGACATTTTTTTCAATAAATTTGGATTATTGAAAGAACATTGTGAATGATAATCATGATAAAAATATTATATTAGTCTTAATTTTATAAAAGGAATTTATTCATGTTATGTATATCAATATAATTAACGGTATTTAGGATAATCTATATAATACATATCAAATCCAAGATATTATAAATAAAGTAAAACATCAATTCTATAGTGTCTAATTGGAGGATATTTATATTATTGAAACGGATATAGTGGATGAATTATTTAATAGATTTAATGAAATGGTGATATTTATATGTGCTTTTAGAGTAACATTCAATGATTTCATGGTTGTTAAAAAGATACATCTTATCATTCCATATAGGTATGATATGAATGTTTTATCACTTGATGATCATGATTAAAATTTATTCCCATTGGATAACATGTACAGTGTATTGTTGACATATGAGATAAGGAAATGAGATTTTTTTGATAAGAGAAGAAAGAGTGGGAAATTAATCAAATTAAAAGTCTTGAAGAATGATATTATTTGAAAAATAGTTATGAATGTGATTAAGAATCTGCTTTATATGAATTCATTGAGGAAAATTTTGATAAAATGACGTCCCATATCTTAAAGAATGTTTGTAACATTACATATCATAATATATACAATTATTAATGGTAACATATATCCATGTCATTATTTATTTTAATTATATGAGTATTTTTTATAAAAATAAGTACATAAAAGTATTTATTTAATAAATGAATAATTCAGGAATATAGCCATCAAACAATACAAATTATTTTCTTACATCATAGTATCATAATACATTCTAGAGTGTACTATTCATTATAATAAATAAAACTAGAACTATAAAAAAAATATTATATATGGAAACACCATAATCTTAAACATCATTGGAAAATTTTATAAATAAAATAATAATAATAACAGATAAATTTATATTATAAATAATATAGTAAGAAAAAATTGAATATATTAATAAAATTAAGAAAATGATATGTTAATTTTCGATGAAAGGATTGTATTTTTTAAAATAATGAAGGCATCCAGGATGATAAGTAGTTTTCAATATGTGATGGTTTGAGTTGAAATACAGGGGAAGCTACAACTATGTTTGAGTAAAAATATTTTGGGTGTAATCCTTAAATTTATAATTATTTTTTAACTAATCTGTAAGTTAGACATTGGTGCTCAAATGTTGAGCGTACTATCAATAAAATTTTATAATAAGGTGGAGAAGATAGTTACACAAATTGGATGATTGTAGAACTGAATCTCAATGGTTTAGTGTTTATTAGATTTATATATTGATTGAGTTGATTGAGAAGACCATTGGTTGAGTTTCTTTTAAAACATAGTCATATAGTGTTGAAACATAATTTAATGAAGGAAGACCCACTAATATAAGTATGAGTCATTTTACTCTACATGATCATCATTTTATATCTCGTTGATTATAATTTAAAATATATGTAATAATCCTTTACTTTTTTATGGATTATAAGATTACTTCTTAAGAAAGTATTAATCTTCATAAGCATCATTCTCTCAACATATGGAACATTGTATGAATTAACTGAGCCATGTAAGATTTAATTTAAAAAATATAAGGGCAATTAATCCCTATATAAATACATCTTAAAAGATAAATGAGGGCTACGTAAAGATCAAGGAATACTGTGTAGGGTTCATTTCTTTGTGAGGATGATGTAATTTTAATATTTTTTATGTTTTTCAAAGTACACTATTCCAAAAAATATCAAAATGAATAATATGATAAATAATAAAAAATTGAATTGAATTTATTATTCATGGATTAAAACATCATTATAATTAAAGAGGATCCCGATATAAGCTAATTTTATGAGAGGAGTTATATTCCATATAAAATAGAGCCTAATGGAATTGAAGTATCCATCCATGCACATGTGGATTAAATTAAAATGGAATTTAAATGATATTGATTTCATTGATACTCCATTAAAGAAACATCCAGATTCTTATGATATTTAAAAGTGATAATGATTGATATTTAAATATATTTTATAATGGGAATAAAATTATGAATTCAATTTATTTATACTAAATTAATGTTATTTTTAATAATAAAAATCAAGGAGTTCCCATAATTTAATTATAGAATAAAATATTCAAAATATTCTTTAGTAAATAAATAGGTATATCAAAACGATGAATAATTATGGTATAATAATTTATAATATAAAAACATGATACATCACATTATAAATAATAGTAATAATATATCTAAGTTAGATCCCATTCAAGAAATAGGATGCCTACATGCCTAAGTATTAGAGGATTCTAAGAGGATTTATATCACTAAAAATATAAATTTATTGTTCAAGACTATAATATATGAACATAATTTTATGCTATAATGGTTCTTGGATATATTATACATTATCATACTAGTTGATCTAGTGTGTTTGTAGTGGGAAATCTGCATAAAAATTTCCAGATGAGAACCAGAGCAGAATGAGGCATTTTTTGATTTTTATCAAATATTTGTAGTGGGTCATGGGAATATAATTTCTAAAGTGGTAAATTAGAGCACGAGCATAATGAAACTATATGTTGATAAGATAGATAAGGTCCTTTGTGTAACAAGTCTGGTATATAATAGAGAATTCACGATTGGGGTGTCCAACCCATCCTGAAAAGATGTATTATATTAATTCCAAACACTATAAATCATTTGGTTTTATGCCTTTTTATTTATATTTTATATGACGAGAGGATGTATTATTTAATAATCCAGAGGATCAGAACTTTATATAGTCTAAGAGGTTGTTATAATATATGCATTCATAAAAACAGTTCCTCTGATTCTCCCCCTTTGTGGTACCCAATAGATGTCAGATCAATATGTGGAATCAGAGTAATTCAATATTACCACTAAAGGATCCAAGACGGTTTTGATAATGATGATTGAAAATTCAATTAATATAAGGGTGTCCCAAATTTTAATTAAATTAACTAAAAAATATGGAAGAATATGATTTGTTCCTACCTCATATCACTTATTCTAGAAGTGAGAGACATATAATTAGTGGTATTTCCACCCAATACAAAGGGATTTGGTATGATATTTTGTGAAAAAGGAAATATGTAAGTGGATATTAAGGATATAATTTACAATTTATTGCCAAGGGGATTAAAACTATCAAATTAGTTTAGAATAAATTAGATATTAGTTATGTATGAAATGTAAAGTAAAAGAAAAAAAATACATGTTTTGAGGACTATATTTTAAGTTAATGAAATTAATGATGATGAGAATATTGATTACTATTTTAAAAGTTTCAATGTGATTTTATAAAATACATAGGGTTTTGGTGAGAATAAAAATGACTCTAAATTTTCAATGAAGTTAATGAGAAACCTAGTGAATATATTTTATTCAAATATATCATTATTGAAAGATTGACAATATCTTCCATTTGATGAGATAAAAAATCTATTCCCCGCAAGTTAAATTATAAATTCCATAGTTTTTATGAATAAATTAAAATATTATATAATACTTTAGGAAATGAGAAAACTCAAAATAAAGGATAAATAATAAGTGCAATAAAATTATTTTTATGATGAGAAAACTTATGATCAATTGAATAAAACTATTACAAATATATCTAAAGGTTATAAAAAGGGATTTTGGAAAGAAAATGGAATGAAACCAAGAATGTGATAAAACTATAATATAACTAGAAATATTTCCATTAATATCCCAAAGAAGAAGCTTTTAGGATCTAAATTAGATGAGAAAAATGGAAAACCCCAATATCAAAATTATGGTAGGTGAATGTTGATGTAATATATAAGTAATATAATAATTTTTATTATTAGGATAGAAAAATTAGACACTAAAAAAAGTAACCAATATGATGTTGAATTTATTTTCTACATCATATGGACAAAGGTTTTGATAATTAAAGATGTGATGATGAAGATGAAAAAATGGAGTTGTAATAAATGTTGAGAAATTAGTTGGATTATTTTATTGATAAGAAAAGAAATATCAAGAAGTATAAGAGAGAGATGATAAAATAATATAAGAATATAGCTAAAGGAGAATAAGAATATGGCTAAAGGAAAACAATACTATGAAAATAAATATGTTTCTAACATTTATGAAATAAAAAAATACAATGAAAGAGTATCTAAGAAAGGAAAAGTAATTAGGGATCTTGGAGAAAATTTGCATTTGAAAGAAGAAGATTAATCTAAGACACAATCACTATTAATTGATGCTCAAAATTAGTTAAATAAATTTAGTTAATACTTTAAGTCATTTGAGGTGAAATATTTTTCATCTCAAGATGGTGAGAAGAAGGATTCAATATATATGTAAAATCTTCTTCACACCAATATAAATAATGATCTAGAATTTATGATAGTGCATGTTTCAAAAACATGTTTAATCTATTTTCTGATGAATAATAATTATTGATAAAATTACATATCTATAGAAGAGAAAAATATGATAGGGAAACCACTTCCCCTCAAAAAAAGGATCTTTTTAAATAAGGGAAATGACAAAAATGTTTTGGATAAATTTATTATCAAGGTGAAAGATGTGTTTCAAAATAAAAGTTTTTAACTAAGGGATGGTGATAAAATGAGTGAAAATTCAAAATTAATGTAATTTGGGACCATAAATACATCAAATACACCCTCCCAAAAACAGATATGGATTCTTAGATGAAATATATAGTATATATAAATGGAAAGATCATAATTCTTAATAATCCGAAAATATTATAATACTGAAAGTTCAATATGAAAATGAAGGGAATAAAATCTTGAAAATAATGGGTGGAAATACAAGATGTGTGGAATATTCAAGGAGTTCATGAACAATACACAAGGATATCAATAATATAACTATGTATTCATAATATTTAATCAGGTTATAGCTAAAAATAGGGAATTCAAAAATTATTTATAGTTTTAATGGGATAAAATTGATTCTATAAAAAAATTTATCAATTATGAGAGGGCTTTTACAAGTAATGGACTTAAATTTCAAGAAAATACATTTTAAATACATTGAAAATGTAGTAATGGAATAAATTAATATTTAACCATCCATCCTTCACAAGTTTAATTTTTGGGAATATTGATTCTAGTATGAGAAAAATAATTTTCCTCCATGACAGATGTAAAGAAAATTACTCTATGCCAGGAAGTACTTTAGTGGGATTAAAGGGGAATTATATATGTTAAAACTCATAAAAGTAAAATAGATATAGGGAAATATTCACTTGATGGTATAATAAGGAATGGAAAATTTTGGTTGAGAGGAAACTCCCAACTATACCATTTAATCAATGGAATTAATAGGCCCCACTTTATTCTGTTATTTTTTGTTATTATGTTTTTAATGAAATGAATTAAAGGATTAGTATAGGGATATAACTACAAGAAAAAAAAGTATATCTTTATGGAGTTATGTAGAATCCATAAAGAAAATGAGATCCGTGAATCTCTTAAGGGGATGTAAAAATGTTGATGAGATTTAAAAAATCACAAGCTATGTGAATTTGGAAACTAGATAGCCCACATATTATATTGTGGCTGGGAATGGAAAATACTCTCCAATAACTATCTTGAATTATTTATTATCTATTGTTAAGTGGGAGTGTATATTTAGTTGTAAAGTGGGAGTAAAAATATAAATCACAATAACTTTCAATTTATTTTTATGAAGGTAATTTTTTGTTGGACATTCCTGATAAATATATTTGTAAATCCTAAAAATGTTATATTGAGAATGGTATAACATAAATATTTGGATTTAGAAAATATTGATATATTAGTAAAATATATCTTATTTTCTACATGAGGATATCCCACATAGACTTATAGTTGAAAAATTAATGTATCATTTCTAAGAAATGCTTAGTTCCTTCTTCTCTAAAAACCTTAGACAAAATAGTAATTATGAGTAAATATTGATAATAATTTCTTATGAACCATAGAGAGTGGTTGAATATGATTGATATCTATACATCTATATTCAATTTAATTTATTACTAATAATGGGATAAGATAAATGAGAACTAAAAATAATATAACAGGAGTTTGGATTTATTGAAAATATATAAAAAGTGAGATATAGAAGTACCCATACTAGGATTTTTTCACTGATAATTTGGAAGGCATACATGATGATAAAAAGATGTCCATATGTATTTATTTCATTTTAATAAAAAAGATGATATTTCTATATTTAAATGTATAGATTCAGGGTAGTATCGTTAAATTTATGATAATATTGGTTCAAAAATTCAAGATATATACACGTGCTAAATGGGTTAGTGTACTATCTAGAACATATTATAATAATAGGGAGAATTAATTTATCCAAATGGTGATCCTGATAACCTGATTCTCAGAGCCAAATTTTATCTTGAATGTTGAGATGATTTGAGATGATTATGTTTCTCAAGGGTTATGTTTTTTTAAGAATTTTTTTTAATTTTAAAATATAATTTTCAAAGGAAGAAGACCCAATGATTAGTGCGTGAATCATTTAACATTATATATGTATGATTTATGATCTATCTATGTATAATTTAGGATATGTGTAATTATTAATTACTCTACATACATATCATCAGAGTTATTTATAAAGATGAGTTCGACTGTTTAATCATGATTCCCGTTATGTATAAATTCAAATAAGGATAAACCAAGTTGTGTATTCCCCAATGAGAGAAACATAAGGATAACTCATCCTTATTTATAGAACCCCAATACATTATGGAGGCAGTGTAAGGATTAATGAATACTTTTTACAGATTATTTCTTTGTAAGTATGAAATAATATATAGAATTTTTGAGATTTCCATAATGGATTAATTTAAGAAATATCAAAATAGATATTCAAAAAAAATTAAAAAGGTTCTGTTTTAAAATAGTACTTCATGCAATCAAATATCATGATTATTGATGAGGATTGTGATCCAAGATACATTTATGGGAGTATTTCCACCTCATAATAAATAGAGCCACACATAAATGATGCATACGACCATGCACACAAGGAATGAATTTAAATTGAATATAAATGCTTCAGATTTCATATAGACACAAAGAAGAAAAAAATTCATTCCATTGAGATTTAAATGAGATGTTTAATGAGATTAAAATGAGTTCAAATGAGGTAAATATGGATTTATATAAACCAATTTAAATAGGATGACAATTTTACTACCTCAAATAATAGTGTTTTAACAATTACATTATAGAATCAAATAATAATAATTTTATTATGTAAATAGATATGATACAAAAAGGATAATAATTAACCTGATAGAATACAGAAGATGAGAACACGACGCACTATTTTATTAAGGTCATAAATAGATGATCAATGTTGAGTGTCATTTTAGGCTGATAACACTTACAATACCTCTATATTCATGGTTGATATAACGATTTGGATCATTTAATATACAAATAGAGAATATTATATTGAAATATATGATTAGAACTATTTCTTATAAATTATTTAGAATACATTGTTCATGACTTAAGGCTCCATCTCTTTATTCCCCCCATGATTAATGTTTTTTAGGATTTTTTATTATTAATAAATGTATAACCTTGATTTATTTTTGTTACTACCAATTTAAAATAATATATTAATTTAAAAATTAAAACATTTCAGTCATATAAAGGTGTAATATTAAAAAGGAAGTTGAAATACACACCCTCATAACACTATTAAGGAAAGAAAAATTGGCATTATGTAAATCCACCTATATAGAATCAACCTAATGCAGGTTTTAGATGCATGATCTGCCTATGCAGACATCCACTGAATGGAAGAAAAATCTATGAAATTGAGCTATGTGGAACAATTTTGCATTCCCACTCCATCAACCATGGATCTATGTTTTCATATAAATAGGATTTTCGAGATCCCCATTTAATACTATTGGGAGACATGTAGATGGATCAATGCTTATCTCACCATAATATCTGACCCATGTCCACAAAAATCTTAGAAACCATTCAATGATTACAATATAATATATAATTAATAAGAGTCAAGGTTCTTGAGTTCCTTAAGGTTTTAAAAAACAAGGATCTATTCAATGAACCACTTTCTATTTTTTATAAAAACAATATAGTGAAGGACCCCTCTAGTACTTAATACTTTCTTGTTATGCTTCCCAGATCACCCAAGTATACACTTGATATTTAGGGAATAGTCTCATCTATACTGTGTCACATGGGATATTTAACACACATTAAACATATTTGAACCTTTTATGTAACATTTGTACAACATACTAACTCACCCCACCTTGGTATCACCTAAGAGAATCCCAATTAATCATGAAAATGCATCACCTGAGCGAGGACCAATCTCTCTCTCTAAGGTATCATCCAAGTGAGGGCCAATATAGCTTATTTGGGTATCACCTTTTAGAACCATCCTTTGATCCACAAGTCATTATCATTCCACAAATGATAGGGCATACCATTATGCTGGATTGCTATTACATTTAGTCTAATTCAATACCTCCTCCCACTAATGTATATATGCAAGATCAAAGAAACACAGAAACCAATATGACTATTGATCATGCATTTCTGAGTTGAAGTCCCCCATTTAACCTCACACATTACTAGAGTCCCTAAAATGATCACAAACATGCATTCTCTTGGGAATGAGGATCCCAACCATAAAATAAATGGAATTGGATTATAAACAACATTCATCCCCACATTCTACCTAAATTATGAATATAATAATGATATATCTATGAATTCTATAGATACATAATCCCCAAGGCAGGGAATCGAAAAAGTAAGGAATACAAGAATGGGTAAAACCTATATTTCATCCTGACTACCACATCGTCGCTTCACCCTCATCCACCAATGGAGACATAGTTAAATGGGAATTCATCATATAGTTTCCCCTAGCCTTCATTATAGGATTGAATGTCAGTCATTCGTTCCATATCCCCTCCCTTTTCCTCTAATTTATGAAGAAGAATGTTCAACCTCATATCTGAAAATATGTGTCTGTACCTTCTGAGACATGATCGTGAAACATGATGATCTTATAAAATATTTTATCTCTAAAATTGAGCATAAATCACATGGTATTACTGATCCTTGGTAATTATATAACTAACATGGTTAAAATATCCAAAATTTACCTCCCCAATAGGTGTTAATATCAACCATTCTGAACTATGTGGGATTTCATTTTTATCCCAATGGGATATGTAGGAATAATCCATAAGCTTCAAACCTAAAAAAATTCAATCCAACATCAACTTTGTGGGGGCCATATTACTTATTGGATCAAATCCCCACCTAATGAATTATATTCCATCTAGAACCAATCATTTTATCCATATTTTTCTATATTCATTATGATTTTTATCTTCAAAGTGCCGAATTCCATACAATATTATTCCATTCCCTTTGAGTTGTATTCCCCATGTGGTCAACCCTATTGGGATTCTCATGTGTAAATCCAACACAAAAATTTTCATGAAAGAACTCACCAAAATGTCCTTGTTGCATGATGTTAAACTCACGGTTTGATCATTGTCACATGACCCTAAAAGGTACAACATATCCCATTAAGTGGAACAGAACTAAGTGGGTTCTGAGTCCTTTTATGAGGATATGTAGAAATATATTCTCATGGGGTTGATTATACAATAAAAATTCAAAATAACACCATCTAAGCCAATAAAAACTATATCCCCCAACTATGAGGCTTTAAATATTGATTCATTAAAATAAAAGCATGAATTTGTAAATAATAATTTGATATATAGAACCAATGATATATATATTGTTCTCTTAATGGCTAAACCCTAATACATACAGATGGTTCCATTGATAGAGAATCATTGACACATAAAAATAATTAGTCCCTTATGAATACATGATTGATTGTAGATTTAAAGGGTGCCTAGAAATTATATTCTGTTTTATAAAGGATTCACAAATATGAAATAAGACTATAAGAGAGTACTGAAGTAAGAAATAATTACCCTGAAAAAGGTTGGGATGAGCCTAACCTCCCATTATCCCAATTAATGTGAGTCCCTAAGCATCATTGAAAAATTGTATGGTGATCACCTACCTATGAACTTAATGTTCAAATCTTGGATATAATAACCTTTTTGGGTTTCTAGTTTTATGAATTAATCACATTAGGAACCATCCAAAAAATAAGCATGAAACAAATTTAGTAAAATTTAATAGAATCCTTTCATTAACAGAAATAATTTTTCTCCCCACATGTCAGACCCTTTTGTAAACTTACAAAATAATAGTGGAAAAACATGGATCCCATAAAGATATCAATTGTGACCACAGTTATTTATTTTTGATAATAATATAATGAGTTTTCTTACTAGTTCTTATTGTGAAAAAATAATGTAATTTCACTTGAACTATATTAAATCCAAAAATGGAATCCTTCCTTCATAAATAAGTATTTTTGTTAGCTTTCATATAGGAAATATCATCATCCATCTAGATGATAACATCACCAAGTCTGTGTCTCCAACATCAGGTATCAAATAATTTGATCTGGGAGTACCATGTCAATATTAATGTACAAAACATGGAGGTGTCAGATAAAGTCCTTATTGATATATGGCCCCACCAAACTTCCACTCAACCAAGTTGGGTGGAAGAGATGAAAATGACACATGACTCAACATAGAACCATTTTTGGATCCTCTCTATAAAACATGATGGTAAATTCACTCTTTATTTGAGGTAGGAGGATAAAGAGTTTGGAAATGGCCTCATTTCAACAACACAAGTGTCACGCCAAAGGTATCTTTCCAGCTACTTCCATTGTGAACACCACACAAAACCAAACACTTTTCCTAAAATGGGCACCCCCATGTGGGCCATGGCTAGGTCACCAAGACCAAAGTACCCATGGTATCCCACTAAGGGTGGAATTAAATCAACAGATAATATGACCATATTATGATTTACTCATGAGAATCCCACCAAAAAACTATAGTGGTAACTTGCTAGTGGACACATATACCTACACACATTTATCAAGTCTATTGTCACTGTTTAGAATAACTTAGAGAAACCTACTGAAAAGTTCTAAAAGTAAATATATTGAAGACACATATCTACTTCCCTATATAATAAGCCTATCTGTATATTATAGTAGGAAATAAAGGATAAGAATAGTGATATATCTTTTCTCCAACCATATAATGATCATATATTCATTATCTAGATGTAGAATTCACCCATTACGGCCATGAAATGATGGAAGGACATGCATATATTCCTACCCACAGTTAAAAAACCTACTATGATATATTGATTATAGTGATAGGGGTAAGTTTATAGATAATCCATCCCACGTCCACAATTGGAGTGGCCTACCAACATAATTTGAAGGTCGCTAAAGAGTAGACACATATTCCTACACCCATTTAAGAGGTTTTTTTTAATAATCCCAAAGTAATCGGAAACCAGAATTAGGCATGTACCCGCATTTGAAAATGGTGATAATCGATCCATTCTAGTGGAAAATATAGGGTAGGCATATATCCCTTTAAAAACCTCAGAAACTTGTCAGAAAATCTAAACAATGACATATGAGTTTCTCAAGAAGTCCCTCATATATGAATGTTGATATCCATAACACATGACTTCAACCTCATAGATTATATAATATAAAAAGAAGTCCCACTAAGGGGAATTTGAATTTCAATAATATGCCTATAGCCTTTCTCTACTCAAGTATAATATTCTCGATGCCCTCAACCACCTTTCAATTGTCGCCAAATATACTAGTTATTTGTTACAAAATCAATGAACAATTGTTGTTATGATGGTCCTGCTCAAAACATTTCTACTGAAATATCTTGAGTTCCTACCAAGAATATTTACCATAAAGGGCTCATTCATGGTCTTATTGTGATTTTTCATGATAACCCATCTCTTGATGAGTGTTATGGAAACCCTCCTCATGGTGATAAGAACAAACTACATAAAGGCCCTCCCCTTTAAATCTTCTGGCCCCAATATCCTTTTCATGGTATACACTATAGTAATCCGATTTATGGTCGGATTTTATGTTATAAATATTTCCCACATCATGTTGGTTTTCACTATGAATGTCCTCCCCATAGTGATGTTTTATTTCGACTGGAAGGTACTCCCTTTTCTGAATCAATTATGATAAACCAGTTATATCGTGAGGTTATTAGGGAGATGAGTCCATCCATGTTTTATTCCTTATCATTTTAAATTGAAATTATTTCTTAACTAGAATTTATCTCGAGGAAACTGTCACTCTTCAAACCATCCTTTCAATGTCTTATTTCTAGAACAATAATGGAGATCCCTACTGCTACCACTGTATAAAATAATGTAGCTGGGAAACCCCATATCTAGTTTGAACAATTTGATGAATCTATCATATAATATAAATAGACTATAATAAAAATGATGAATAAAGTCACTAAAGACTACACACCCATTATTATTGGGTCCCTTGAAACTCTTCAATATGTTATCCTTAGTACTTTTTTGGAATGATATAGACGTGAAATTTGTTTAAATCTATGGAAACTATTCTCCAATTGAATATTATGTTCTTTATTTATGAAGGATATAGAAGACTCATAAAGTTAATATAATAACATCATTATCAAATCAACTTAGATACCCTTTCAGCTGTGCACCACCAAAAATTGCGAAAATAGTAGGAGGGTATTCAATGTGCATGTGTTATTTTTGGGCTAGACTACATTATTTGATCTCCAAAGCCCTATACTATGTATATATTATAGGATTGAGTAAACATAGAGTGGTGCATCTCACAACACTCCATGAATATATGTTCCCACTATAATTGAAATTTTACAATTTCATATCCTTTATCCATCTCTTAAAAGAGAGCTCTACTCACAAAAAATTTACAATCAATATGAATTATCCCTAAACAATTCTTCAAAACACTACACAAGTTGAGAGAGATCCATCAAAAGTATATTTTATCAAGTTTCTAAATAGAATGATAATGATTACCACTTAACGGATGATAATCATTGAATATCACTAATACATTCAGAAGAAAGCAACTGATGTGCTCACCATACATGCCACTCAGCTCGTGATCGAAAAAAGATTGGAAATAACAAGTGAGAAAATATATTATTTGTAATGATGATGAAACAAGACAAAACCCAACATGTAGTGATGGGGGATATTTTACCACAAACCACCTTCATTATAGATAATTCTAGTTTGATGACATCCAGAAGTGAGTCAGGAGGAACCATAGATAGTAGGGCTAGAGGAATTGTTACCTCAATCTCCTCCCAAATAAAAATCAGTTGTTTTCTATTTATGAGTAAAATCAAATAGTGGGTCCTCCTAATTCATAAAATCTTGTGACATGAATTACTCATTAGAAAAAATGTATTATAATGTTTTCCAAATATTTAATTTGGATCACCCATATCTAAGAGGATCAAAGAGAATCATTAAAGGAAAGGATGAGGCCTAGTAGATTTCACAAATAAAAGAGATCTATCCAAGGTACAACCACTGATGAAGATCATATTTCTTTTAGTGAATGTACCCATTCTAATCATACCTCCTATCATTAAAATACATATAGAGGATTTAAATGAATTATTCACGGGTGAATTTCATTAACACATCCCATGTAGACTCCATAGATGATGACACAAATACAGAGGAATAATATGAGGTTGTTTACATTTAAAAAATGTCTTACAATAATGTAACTGGATTGGGTGTGTGAACTAGAAAGAAAAAGATCTAATTTTTTAGGGGATCCTATTAATGGTCAACTTACACTCCCATGATGACTTTGAACCAAGGAAAAGGGTTAATTCATGTTTACATCTCATTAATTACCTAAAAGTGTTGAACCTATTACATTGAAGGAGGGATTCAATTAAAATGATATTGAAATTAAGGATGTGTAGAAACTAAATATATAACCAATTAGAGTTAATATTCTTGCTGGATATTTTCCTCATATAGAACCTAATCTCACTATACCAATGGAAGTCCCTTATGAATAAGGGGTTTTTATTCCAATGAGAGTAGATATTGAAAATCCCTTTAACCTGGGATCTAGAAAACCAATTTATTTTGATCCAATGGAAGAAGGATATCAATATTTTTCTCCAATAGGGAATCAACCAAAACCATGTGAAACTAATCCTCATGGGAACACCCATGCATGTTATCATCTATATGTATAGGTAGAGCCACCACAGATAGCTCAACCCATTGTTCCCCTTGTTCAAACATCTGCTCAGATAACTATAACCCCATAGGTCCTCATAAATATTGAGTTTTTGGAATCCGAATTGGAATCCATGGAAGGGTGGTGTGAACTCGTACAACCAAAGAGTATGCCTTATACTAAGTAGGTAGACACAACTCTCCGCCACCAAACACTAGCAATACCATATTTCCAATATTATATGATTTAGGGGAACCATAATAATATTTAATTCACATACTATTATGTGTCATCTCATAATGTAAAATTTGGAGAAATAAGAAGTAGATATACTTAGATTATTCATCATGAAATTTGAAGGATGGTCATTTTATGGTATAACTTTTTGTAGTTCAGGTCGATCAAATTATGAGAAGACTTCCACAAGAAATTTCATTATTACATTATCTCTATGCTACAATGGTTGAAAATACATGACCTATAAAACTATAAATATTGAGTTAATGATACAGTATTGTATTTCATTTTCATGTGGAAGGTTTTACTTACTATCTAATCTTGAAGCTTCCTCTTGAGGATTTGTTGATACTCTATATAGAAACCCACCATGATGAGCTACAAATTATACTCATCTCTATAAAATATCTATGAATATTTGTAAATATTTTCTTTATTTCATATAGATTTTATGATTCTATTTTTGTGAACTAGGTCCAATTCTCGACCAGTTCCAGAAACTCCATGAAAGATAATTGGTATAGTGGAAACCAAATTGGTAACCCTAAAACTAGATCTAACACTAAATCCACATCCAATTTCCTCACTTTCTCTCCTATTAAAATTACTTTAATTGAAATAGAAGATATAATATCTCTATCAGGATGACAAGAAGTAGTAGAATCTCTCCTAAATTGAATACTGGATGAATAATGTTTATTTATTCTAAGATGAGCAGGTTACCAATTACTTTTACAAGGTATGGAAAATAACATGTTAAAATTACTAGAATATAGAAGTAATGATTAATTTAGTTTTGATGAGAAAAAAATTATTTCTCCATTCACTAAATATTGTACAACATAATTTGACATTGTTTTTCGAACAAATTCTATAGAATATGGGTGATTCAAGATATTTGAAACTAAAAAACCCAATAGAATAAGTGGAATGTTTTTATACTACCACCTTATAGGAGGGAGATGAATGTAAAAATGTTACAAGAAATGTTATAGGGAAGTTTAGTGATTGGGTAACTAGAAATAATACCAAATAGACTCCTGTAACCCTCAGGGAATAGTTAAACCAATAAACTGAACCCCTAATATATTCTTCCATGGAATAACCAACATGTTTGTCTCAATAGTATTCAAAGAATTTATCTTCCAGTATATAGAATAAAAAAATATGAAAAAATAAATTATAGTAGGAAGAGTCTTTGAATATTTCAAATCTAGTCACAATTATCTTAGATTTCATTCTTGAAATCATGAGAGTATGGGTACTGTCCCACAAAATGATACAATGGGAATTTTTCCACCAACAAGTATCCTCAATAGAAGATTAATAAATCATTGGTTTCATTATTTTCATTTATATAACGGAACCCTTCTCTAATGATGAACATACTTATGAAACCAAAATTTGAATTATATATCAGGGAACTATTGGTAGAAGAGGTTGGAGATAAGGAAGTATAAGATGACATAGTCATGGATGAAATCAACATATCAATAGAAACAATTCCATATCTATTTATGTAACCTAAACATGTGATAAATAACTTCAATGATCTGAGTAGGAGCGTGAAAATATTACCAAATTTTTAAAATTTAATCCAGATACATTTTTTTGATGGATGATTGATAGTTCTATAGTAGTCTGATTATATTAGGCAAGTGTTTAAAAAACTTTGACCTAATACCTCTATTGGGTTGCCTCTAACATCAAATCAACTGAATGAATCATCTACTAAAAGTTCTTTAGTCCCTAAATTTCATGCTAGGGAAAACCCCCCATGGTAAATTTCATAACATTTACTTATAAAATTTTAAAATAGTTGACCATGTTCCCAATGAAACATCCAATTAAGGATGTTCTCAATTTATCAAAGGATCATTGGGAACCACTTGTGGAGGCCACGCTAAACACTTAAGTGTTCTAAGAAGAGGTCAATGCTATAAAGTGTATCATGTAGAGATGGAATACAAGAAATGTCATGTGGTTTTCACATTCACAGAGAAAGAAACATATACTACTATACAATGACACATCACACCATTATACATGTGTGGTAGATTATATTACATTGAAATTCAATGACATTTTATTAATAATGTTTTAATAATTAGCCTCATTAATTTCATAACACTTTTTTGATTGGTTTAAACTGAAATTTAATTTCCCCATTTTATTCTAGATATTTAGTATTATGACAAAAATGAGAAAACCCCCTCGACCGAATCAATCTCAATGCTCAATTTGTAGAATTTGTGTTTGATTTTGAATTCCTAGTCATCTTGTAGAATATTTTAGTAATTATTTTTCTAGGGAGGCCCTGGTTGCATTAACATGCTATAATTCATTTCATAGAAAATAAATTTCCTAAAAAAAATACATTATTGGGATGATCGGGATAATCCATGGTCATAAATATCCAATTGAATTTTGAGAGTCTCAATACATAGATGTTGGATTTTACCATAGGAAGGAGAAAAAAACCATGATTGAAGATGTTGCTTTAGTTTTAACTCCCAATGAACTAGAAACGACTCCTACTAATTCATTTAGATTACTTAGTTATTAATACATACATTTCATTATCGTGGTTGATTGTATGAGGTTAGAGTTGAGCATGTACTCATCGACTGTCATGATATCAGTAATGATGACATGAATTTTTATTGGTGAAGAGGCCTATGATCCTTAGATAAGTAGTAGCACATATGTAAAAATTTCCCAAGTTTTACTCAAAATCATCAACGAACCCTCATGTCCTCAAATTAATTGGAATGAACCCTTGTGTCACAGATGTATATTGGTGGTGCCTCTGCATAATCATTCTGATATCAGTACACTAACCTCTCATATAACCTTAATGATTACCCTTAATTACCCATCCTTGATAAGTTGGGTATGGAATTGGAATAGGTATAAAAAGATGAATAAACATTAGAAGAGGAAGTTTGAGGCCTAAAATATTCCACTACAACATTAGAGGTGGTTGTCAATACCTCTATTAATTAATTGTGGAAGATAAATATGGGATATAGAGGAATATCTGTGACACATGTTGACTAGTTCATCTATATAAACCATTAAAAAAGAAGTATAGATTTATTTACTAAAATTTAATCAAGATTTATTTCCTAAAATTTCATAGAAATTCCAAGCCTTGACCTCGATGTTTCCACCCTCCACTTGGGTTAGATAGAAGAACACCAAGGTTACAAGTCGGAAGAAATGTTGAATCTTCAACCTCAATCTTCCAATGTTGAAGAAAATATTGATTAAATAATCAGGCAATACAATGTTTAAGAAGTATGATACCCAACTTTCTTTCCAATATTTTTTAAATCAATATGAATAATGGAAAAGCCAATGTTTTTATTAAAATGGGGGATCTCAACAACCATTTTCCAAAATAGGATTTCCCTATTTAAATAAAATATCATCAATGTGATGTAATGATTAACTATCATTATCACTACAATATAGATTTTTAAGATGTTTTTAATCAAATTTGGATGGCCCATAAGGATGAATAATTCACCACAATTAGGGAAATCCAAAAATTTACTACTATCTAGGAATTCCCTATGGTTTGTAGAATGCTGATTCTACATACCAATGATCCATACCAAAAATATTCAAACCCTTATTAGGAATTTATATTTAGTTCTATCTCAAAGATATGATGGTGAAATATAGGTAATGTTTTAATCATATTACCAACATAGAGATTATTTTCAATAAGCTATTTGTGTGTGTTTTTCAAAATAAACTTCTTATTTTTTTATGTTGGTGTTACCTCATGGAAGTTTTGTGACTTCATGGTATCACATTGAATCATAAAGATGATCCGGAGAGGATAAAGGATATCATTAACATGTTACCCCATCAAAAAAACAAATAGTTTAGCTGACTATAGGGAATCATGGCCTATATTCTAGGATTTATAGTGAATCATGGGAGAATGTGCATTCCATTCACTGTGTTGATGAATAAGGTTCACATATCAATGGAATGAAGATTGAAAATAACAATTTGATAGTCTCATGAAATTTCTTTTGGTCCCACCAAAGTTGAGGCCACCTATTTAAGTAAATACACTCATATTATGCATGAAAACATTAGAGTGGTCCCTAAGTGTTTTCCTCATAGAAAATAAGGAAAGTGGGAATGAAAACAACATCTATTATCTTAGTTAAACCTTAATTGATATTGGGACTTTTTAGGTGAACATTGTTAATAATTTATTTTGTTAATATTTGATGTTTATAACCTAAGGCACTACTTACAACACCACGAGGTGTATATAATATCTTATAAAGTCATGTGGAGATAAATTTTCAATCATCCCCTATTGACTATACACTTTAAATGGAAGCCAGTCATATTTCAGAAATTTTACAATATTATTATACTGTATGAAATGATAAAAGGATGGGTGCCAGTAAATTTACATAAAAAACATCCCTCTTAAAAATCCCTGATGTAAAACATTGAACTCCCTGCTGAAGATATTTTCTCTATTCTAAGTGGCCCCTAGATATGGGGTATGTGTTTTGCATGTCTATATAAAATCCCAATAGGAATGAGAATGGAAGATCCCAAGCTCAATAATATTAGGTTTGGGTTCCTTCTTATCTATATGGAAAATATTTTTTTATCATACTCTTTTTGTCTGTCAAAAGACTGCACCAATGACAACGTAGAATAAAAAACAATCATTTTAGGCTTAGAAATAGAATTTCAAATACCAGTGACAAAAATAAATGTCAAAGGAGATTTAGAGTTTATAGTCAAGTATATAAAGGGTTATTACACTATTTGAAAATAACAATTGGTCCCCTTACTGGACTATGTTTTAGGGATGATTTCCAAATTCCCCTAAAATAAAAAATTAACCCACTTTATGTTCTCATAGAATACCTACGATGATTTCTTATAAAATGTATCTACTGATTATGAAGATATAAATAGGGATGATTAGATCATTAGCATTGGGACATAGAGAATTATATCACTATTTTTATGAGAACATAGAAGATATTAAATAGTTAAATTCCATCCCCAATGTAGATGGTCATATAAATATATTGATGATTCCCATAGTCTAAATTCTAAAAAAATGGAGTTCTCCCGTTGGACATAGAAAAAAACAAAAAATTAGATGAAGACCAGTTGACTTCACCCTTTACAACTACCTGAAAAACCCAAATGCCCTCTATAAATGAGGATATGACAATGTACTTATCTTTTATCATTATGGATAATATATTTTTGTAGTTATGAATGTATTAAATATTTAATCGTATGGTTTCCACTATTCAGGGATCAATATTTCTCTTTAAATATGAAGATTTAGATATTTCTAGCATTCAATGTCATAAGATTGTACACAATTAACCAAAAATAATCCTTCCATTCATGGTATTTCATATTTTATCCATCAAACCCTAGAGTTATCGAACACATCAAAATACTCCTAGATTTTTTCATATGCGGGATGGAATTTTTTAGGGCCATATCCTCCAACTACAACTAAACAGTTCGAATACATCCTTATTAATATCTATTTATTTTATAAATGGGATAATGAAATACCCCTCAAAGATATATGAATAAATAAAATCATCAATTTCATGAATTATAAAATCATCACCCGATTTGGTTTCACTCACACAGTGTTATTGGGAAATAACACCAATATCTTCTCTTTATAAATAAATTGGTTGTACTCAGAGTATCACATTGATTACAAAAATTCATCCCACTATTATGTATTTGGAAATGAACAGATAGAGGATTTAAATAATGATTAATCAAACATATTTTGTAAAATGGTGAAAGTTGATAATAAATCAAGGAATGTTAAACTACTTCATGCCTTCTCAGATTTCTAAACCACAACTCATAATGCCACACAAGAAACTCTGTATCCATTGATATATGGGGAAAAGAAGTTTTTCTCATAAATCTCCAATTTCCATCAAATTGAATTATAATTTACACTTAACTATCCATTAATGAGAAATATTAAAATATATTGGACGAATTGATGGTGTCTATAAGTGGATAATACTTCTTACATTTTATCTCATAGAGGTTAATAAAGATCAGATAACATGATATTTTAATAATAAATTCTTCCTATCAATGGTATGGTAAAGAGAATTGTAGTATTTCTCAGAACACCGATGATACTAGGGATGAAACATCTAACTTTATAACCCACATGGAAATGGAATTATATCATAATTTGTTCTTAATCTAATGAGTCTTATTCATTGGACACAATAGATGGGGAATACATTACGCCTCTACCAATAATAGGTTTATTGAAAATTTCATTGCATTATTGAAATTGGGAGAATCAGTTATTGTAAGAAAGACCACAAAATGTAAAAAATAATAATTTCATTACCACATGATGTTAAATTACCTATAATTTTTCATATTCATATGGAATTAAAAAACAAAACATGGGTTCCCACTTGACTATGGAACAAAAACCACATTCAAGAGAGTTTTTAATTCTTTCCCAATCCAGGATATGACTTCATTAGAAATTAATTATACATTTGTTGGGCTTGTGTAGAAAACAATTTATGATTTTACCCCATCCTAATGTGAGGGTGAGATCCACAGAAGGAATCTTCCATATAAGAATGGTTCCCCCAATGCAGCCTATCATTCAAAGAATGGTTCGTCCTTATGAGAGGACCATTTTATCTCCAAACTAGCTGACAAAATCATAATAAAAACCTCTTTTAGAACATGTTACCTAGTAATTACTTACATAATTTTCCCAGGACATTTTCTCAGATCCAAGAGCCCCAATATTATGGCTTACAACACCACCCACCCTTCAGGACTAGAGAATGATGAAGCATTATTGGATGGATCACCATGAAATGGGAAATCATGTTGTGCCCACTTAAAGTAACCCTTGATTATCATTTTATGTATAATTTCGGTAACTCTTAGAGTTATCTTGTTTCATATTTTATGAATTCACTATTAGAATATGGATCTATTAAAAGATAACTATAATAATAGTTTAGAGAACAGTTTGTATAGGTACCATATACAAACAGTTTGGAAAACATAATTGGTATATGTACCCCTATACCAATATTTTTTCCAAAACCATTAGTATAAGTTACTTAATGAAAACATGTACCTACAGTTTTGGATAAAATGTAGGTATAGGTAACTAAATGGGACCCTATACAAATTTTTTTACAAAACCCATTGGAATATATACAGTGGAGGAACCCAATACCAATAATTTTGGTAAAACTTTTGGTATTGGTCCTCAACAATAATAATGGTTATACAAACCATTGGAATATGTACGCATTTTTTTAATTTTTTTTAAAATAACATTAAATAAAAAAAATTAAATTGATTTTTTCTTACACATATATATATTTATGAAATTATATTTTAAAAGGTCATTATAGTTTAGTGGGTGGGTGGGTGAAATATAAATTGGGGTTTCAAGGTTCAAAACCTGGAAAACCTTTTTTTACATTACATATAAAATCTGTTTTATAAAACCATTGGTCTAGGTATTTAATTTGAACTATAATAATAGATAATAATCCATTTAACCTCCAAACCATTGGTATAGGCTATACCAATAGTATGGATGAATATAAAAATAATTACAAACCATTGGTATGGTAGTTATTTCTAGTTGTGATGAATCACCTAGTCTTAGATATTTTCTGAAATTATTTAAATTTTCATGGTTAAGTCATATAGAAACTAGAATAAACTACTAGTCCTTCTCAAATGACCTTAATGGACTTGGGAAGTCTTGTATGCAAGTCCTTAAATGGCCCACCTTCAGTCAAATTTGTGGGACATTTAAATCTTGCAACACATCTATCTGAGCATTGTGACTTTAAAAAAATGTTATATATATGGGATATTTTATAATATAATTTGAGATATATATTAATGTTAATTATTTTCCTTTCCCATGATGTTTAAACTTCCTCAATATCTAGTTTTTGTCCTTTCTATATCAACCTAAATTGAAACAATCTTATGTCCCCATTTCATGGAATTAAATTAAAAGGAAACATACATATCATAAGCCATTAAACCATATGTTACCTGATCATCATCATATTATGTTAAAATTCATTTCTAATTTTCTCACTTTATGAAGTTAAACTACACTGTTTATATCTTCGTTTCACGACATAAAACCTTGTCACTATTTATACCTTGAATTAGAGGACCCATATTCTAGGTGTTGGTCTTATACTCTAATTCCAACATACTTTTCCTATAATATTAATGACTTTATTCCTATTTATAAATTATAAATAATTATTCCTAGACCTTCTGTATAGTTTCTATGATTTTTTTTAAATAGGGTTCAATTTTCTTCCCTAATATTTGATCCCCAATCCTTCATTCATGTATTATTTCTCCATACTAGTGAATGAATCCACTACATCCCCACCTTCATGTCTTGCATGAAAGGCCTTAAAAGGTAAATTTCATGTCCTCACCATAAAATGTTATAATGCATGATTAAAATCCCTTTTTAGGATATTAAATCATGTTTTACCTATTCCCTTTTCTTAGAGGACCTCTCATTATGTTTTCGGTATCACGATTCACTAAAATTATTTTATTCTCCTATTTATAATGAGGGATAACTTCACTATTTCATTTTACTCAAAATAATAATATATCACTAGGGATTATGTATTTTTGTATGGGGCATCCCCACATGGTTGAGACACATCAATTCACATCAGGATCAACATTGTCCAAGATGAAAGACCATAAAAATTTCATATTATGGTCTTTTTCACATGAACCAAAATGGATTGAATGTTACTAGATGTAATATATTTAAATCCACACTAGATTTCATTTCCACATGGTGTGAATCTTCAAGGAAATTTTTTTTCCTTAAGATGTTTAATTTCCTGGTTCACATCCCTATACAATGACATAAAACAATGCATTTCTTCAGCCCTCTCATGAGTGGACCATCATTCTTGGGGATATTATCATATATCACCATTACATGTAATGTATATTTTTCTTTATACTCATTTATATGAGATACACAGTGACCCTCGGATCCTACATCCCAGTCTATTCACTAAATAAAAATGTATGCCTCACATTGCATTCGAACTTCATCGGTATGGGGAAAGTTATTTTGTTATAACTATGTGTGGCTTAATTTTTACCCTGATGATATATGTAATGAAATATGAGTCCCTTATAGGATTACAAAACATGAAATAAAAAAATATTTGTCCCATATCTCTTGCATTGGGCCTCGATCTATACAAGAAATTCCAACAAGAGTTCCGTCATTTAAAAATTCACGATTTGAGAAAATTTCCTCCTTAGTTACATAATCACAATATCCTTGAAAGTTATTTTCTATATAAATATGGTCAATTATGATATAAATTTATCCCCATAATACTTTTTTGATATATCCTCACTTCTATAATCCCGAGTTTATTAGCTTGGGAAACTCAGATCCTCATAATTTTTTTTGGCTTTGACTGATAAACAAATCCAACTCATAAGGACACGTTTGTTTTGATAATTCAGACTATAACCATAAATGGATCTAAATTATACACCTAAAAGTAGGTTGTTATCAACTAGATCCATCTTCTTCCTCAAGATAAAGAACCTTTATTTTTGTAATCCTGATAACATCGTAATGGAATCCTCTTTTCCATCAAGGTCCCCAAACATTACTTATGTAGTTGTCCGATGCTATTATTATATGAAACCTAGACTTTTAGATATAACATTACATAATTTTAATAATAATTATACATCATAGTACAAGCCATGGTTCGTAAATTATAGTGTCTTGGAAGACTAGTTACATAATCAAACATTATAAAAACAAATTTTTATTTAAACTCCATATTGAGAACATATCTTCCATTTTTCTCATACATCTGTATATGATAACTAGGGTAAAACAAGAACAAATGGATGATCTAAAATCATAGTAAGGGAATAACCTTAAGAACAAAGCATTAGCACATGGGTTTGAAGACAAGACATGATGATATAAAAAGGCATGTAACATATGGAATCATAACATATAGTCATGGGATCATTTATACAAGGAATCATATAAATGTGGAAGAAACATAAATCTTGAATTTAATATAAGTGAGGGCTAACCACCAAGACTGTTTCCCATAGTATCACAAGCCATGGCTAACTGTTATAACCGTTTCACATAGTAGCACATGCCAAGGCTAACCGTCAAGACCCTCGCACATAACGACTCATGAGATTCAACTTTAACCAATTAATTGGAGTTCTATCTAGGTGCTCCCATATTACATTTCATGAATATTTATTCCACATAAATAATCATACATAATCAATCTTACATAAACATAAGGTTTACCGATGGAATGAATTGGGTACCATAATCATGACATAAAGCATAACCAATGGGTGTATCATGAAAGTGTCCATTAAGGAAAGGAATTAGAAAATTCATGAATGTTCATAATGTAAAGTAGGAATACATCATGGTAAGTGATTTCAAACATAAGTTACAAAATGTAAGAAATATTTTTGATAAATTTTTGAATTATAACATTTTGGTGCGGTTTTAAGGAAAATACTACAAAGCTTTTAAAATAGGAAAGGGAGCAATATTTTATACAAAATCATATGTGCACCAAGAATGTTTTCATCAATAAATTTTGATTTCATAAAGATAAAATATTCATAAAATATAGCATATATTTCACTTGAAATTGGGTAAATTGTTTTGGGAAGTTCCCTTAAAATGATTTTGTTTATTGGGATGTATCGAGGAGGGAATCAATTAAATGTATGTATATCCACAAAATTTAATGACGGATGGATATTGAAAAATTATTTTAGAGAATATGAATATCATGTAGATGTTTTACATAAAAATAAAAGGCATGTTCATTTGGTTAAAAAGAATGATAGAGAAACCTAAAGGAATAAAGGTGGTTTGTGTAAAATTGATTACGAATTATCAGCATGGTATCATGTGTACATAAGAGGACTTCCTGAGAGAGAAAAAGTTTTCACATCACTTATAAATCATTAGGGATATAAGGGGGAGGTGTAAAATTATACACCATTATTAGGTATTTCACATAAAATGGCATTGTACAGAAGACATTCTTGAATAATTGTTAAATGGAGGGGATCCCTTACCTTAAGTTCGAGGGTGTTATCCACATGATATTAATGACCTGAATAATGAAATTAGGACCATAAATTAATAATTAAAAAAACAACTCCAATATGTAAAAGATTTATTATAACCATTTTATGTTGACTCATGATCATTTTATTTGACGGGATAAGTTGTTCAATTTCACTGTTCGGGTCTGTTTGTTTTCTTGGTTTTTGTGATCTATTTACTTATTTCATGAACCAATAAACATGTTAGATGAAATTTTTTTCCGAGAATTAATTTTTTATAAGATTATTGAAAATCCATGAGATTAAATTGTTGTAAATTTATTTTGGATACCTTATTTGAAGTAGAATCCTTATATAATACTTTAGTGATAACCATTTGGGTTAATTGGCATTTTTTGGCCACAATGAACATGTTTTTCTTGTAAATAAAGACCATGTCGAAAAAAGGATTTCATAACAATATAGGTGAAATAATAAATATTTTATGTTCATAATGAACAATGAAAATGGTTTCACTACCAGAATTTAATATGGTAACAGAAATTGTAAACCTATCGTCCTTGAATGTCGTAAATTAACACATCTTAGAAAGAGTCTATACTACTAAACAAAATTAAGGGTTAAAGAGAGATAATAATAACTTAATACATCATAAAAAACCATTAAAGTACATTTAAGGTATTTTATTTGTCATAAAATTTGTTTGACAAGAGGTAAGGATAGAAAATTAAACAAAGTAACTTGAAAAGAAAGTAAAAGAATGGAAAAAGGGGAATTTACCTCTTCAATCAATATTCATTGAGAGCCTCCTAAAAGGAGAGGATTTGGTATTTTGAAGATAAAATGGGATTTTGGACTTGGTAGTGGTTCTTTAGGGGATATTTGAGCAGAATACAGGCAAGGTACAATGCTTGAGAAGAGTTAAGAGAAGTGGTAAGGAGGGGTGGTATTTAAAGTAGAGGAGAAAAGGGTTTCATAATATTGAATTCCATAGTTTATTATTTTTCTAATGAAAAAAATAGAGCTGATTCCATGACTAAAAATATTAATAAGTTCATTTGAGTAAGAACCAATTAGTCTAATATCAACAGATCATCATCAATGACTGAATAAATCCATTATTTAACAGTTATCATAAATTATCGTATTTTACTATTTATCAAAAATTGAATTATGATAGAAAAATCCAAAAAATAAAACCTAACCATTTTTCAACATTAATAATTAAAAAATGAAATCCATTTTTCAAAAATAATTTTATAAATAATTTTAATATAATTTTTTTTTAAAATCTCAATTTACTCAAAAAAATAACAATTATAAAACAATTATTTTATTATTCCTATATATAGTTATATTGTACTTACATTTAAATATTATATATACACTATCATAGGTAGGGTTTCTATTCATTAGGGTATTTCACTATTTATACGAGTAAAATTACTACTCATAAGGGTATGTTACTATTCACCAAAAATTAATTTTGTCATATTAGACTCCAAATAACTTACAGATCGCAATCATGTTTTTCCAATTTTCAAAATTCAAAACACAAAAGTGTCAAAATTATGATTAAAGGTCACATAGAACATATTAGTTCATTGTGATGTAATTTCATGTGATTATATGACATAATCATATTAAAGAAATTTCCATTGAAAGCATTGGGTCATTAAATTATCCCCCCAATGAAATTTCACACACAAAATTTTGTTTTACATTCTAAGACACAAATAGGTGAAGGTAATTTTCCATCGTTTACACCTATAGTTCCCATGATTCCTATTCGTACTTATGGTTCTACCACAATACTTTGACCAAGTGAGTTGTCTTGTTATGTAAAAATTTATCTTTATGACACAAGATATTTATTGGATTATCTTCATAAGAAATATCATTATCTAATTGTACCACATCTAAAGTGAGAACATGTGAAGGTTCTGGTATGTACATAAATAAGGTGGATACATTAAATACCTCATGTACTTTGGACATGGTAGGTTTAAGTGACATTCAATTGGCCACAACCCCGATATGATCAATAATCTTAAAGGGGGAGATGTACCTGGGACTTAAAATTCCTTTCATCCCAAACCTTATGAACTTCTATTATAGAGATATGAATAGAAATGCCATGTCTCCAACATTGAACTCAAGGACTCATCAATGATTGTTTGCATAACTCTTTTGAAAACATTAGGATTCCATGATATTCTGATCAATGGTTTTGACCTTCTCTACCATTTCTTTGACCATTATCATATCCTAGAAGATTACTCTCACCAACATCATTACAACACGCCGATGTTCTAAGCCATTCCACCTAAAGGGCTTCATATGGTGTCATTCAGATGCTCATGTGGAAACTATTTTTGTAATAGAATTCAAACAGTGGAAGTTGTTGCCTTCATCCCCCTTTTATGTCTATAGAAGAATATCTCAACATATCGTGTATTGTCCAAATAGTTCAATCTGATTGGCCATTATTTTGAGGATGATAGGCCATACTGAAGTCCAGTTCAGTGATTAGATCATGTTGGAGACTTTTCCATATGTTCAAGGTGAACTGTGGATCATGATCAGATACAATAGAGAGTTTTACTCAATGCAACATTACCTTTTATTTGATGTAAATCCATTCATGTTTATCTAATGATAAGTACTCTCAAATTAAAATAAAGTTATCTCTCTTTATAAGACAATCCACAATGACACATATAGCATTGTTTCTTCTAGTTTTCCTTGGAGGTCTAGTGACAAAGTCCATGGTAATGTTCTCCCACATCCATGTTGGTATGGGTTGTGGTTTCATCATCCCCTTATACTTCTTTCTTTAATCCTTCAATTCATGAAATACTAGGAACTTCGATGTATACATTGTAATCTCCTTCTTTATGTTGTCCCACCTGATATTCTCGTAGAGATCTCGATACATATTTTTTCTACTCGGGTGAATAGAGAAGTTCGAGCTATGTGCATCATTCAAAAGATCCTTATTTGTCTCTATATTGTGTGGTACTCATAATCATGACCCAAATACTACAACTCTGTTCCTGTCAATTTTGAAATTAGTGGATTTCCCAATTCTAATAGCTTCTACTCTTTTCTAAACATCCACATTTTTTTCTTTGACCATCCTATATTTTCTCTATGAGATATGGTTGAGCAGTCATTTTAGAATTTATTGATGATGTTTCTCTATTAATTATTTCCATTTTGATCCACATAAAATCTAAGAAGATCTGATACTTTTAAATTATCATCATTGATAAAGTCGAAGGATCATTTTTAATTAGAGAATCTACCACCTTGTTTGCCTTACCTAGATTGTAGTGGATTGAGCAGTCGTAATCCTTGATGAGTTTTATCCATATTAACCGGTGCATATTAATCTATTTTGGTGATAATATATAATTTTGACTCTTGTGGTCATAATATAACTCAAACTTCTCCCCATAGAGATAATGGTGCTGGATTTTTAACGCAATGATCACTACCGCCCACTCCATATCATGTGTAGGATAGTTTTTCACATGGATTTTAAGATTCCTTGATGTATATGCTATCAATTAATCATTTTTCATCAGCACACAACCCAATAACTTCAATTAAGCATCACTATACACCACAAAGAGTTATTCACTTTCTGGGAGTATGAGTATTGGAACAATCATTAGCATCTTTTTCAACTCCTTAAAGTAGTCACCACATTCCTGACTCTATAAAAACAATACTTTCTCCTATGTGAGCATGGTCATTGAGTTTGAAAATCATGAAAATATATTTATAAATCATAGATAATACCCGACTAGACCCTAAATGTTGTGGATCTCCATTACTGATGTTGTCTTGGGCCAATCATCAATTGAAATTGTCTTGTAAGGGTCCAGAGATATCCATTTTATTGTGATAACATGCCCCACAAATGATAATTACTCCATCCAAAACTCACATTTACTATAATTTTCATACAACTTCTACCTTCACAAAGCCATTAACATAGTATTCAAATGCTTCTCATGTTCCTACTTTCTCTTTGAGTATATTAGAATATCATCAATAAACACTACCCAAAAAAATTCGAGGTAATCTCTAAAGACTCTATTCATTAAATCCATGAAAATTGATGGAAAATTAGTGAGTCTATAGGAAATAACTATGAACTTATAGTTTTGATTCCTTTTTTTAAAGGATGTCTTGGGAATTTCTTCCTTCCACACTTTCAATTAGTGATATCTTGTTTAAAGGTCACCCTTAGATAAATAACTGGCCCAATGATGCTAATCTAATAAGTCATCTATCCATGGTAGGGGATACTTGTTCTTTATCGTAATTTTATTGATCTCACAATAATCAATGTAGAGGCCCATTGATCCATCCTTCTTTTTGATGAAGAGGACTGACACAGCCTAGGGTGAAGCACTCAGGTGTATAAAACCCATGTCCCGATTCTACTGTAAAAGCTTCTTCACCTCTTCTAGCTCTAGGATGGCCATTCTATAAGGCATAAAAAATATAAGTAGAGATACCTAGATATGTTTAACTGATAAATCCACCTATCATTCTGGAGGAATACTAGGAAACTCTTTAGGGAATTCATTAGTGTAATCCCTCCCGATGGTCATGTATTCAAGCATGATTCTCTCTATTATCTCAATAATTTGGGCTAGATATGCTTGTTCATAAGGATAAAATGTCTTCACATGAGATGATGATTCTAAAGTATATTTATCTTCCTCTTTAAACATTTCATGAATTGGAGGATGCTTCCAAATTTGATGAGTGACTAGCCTTTCATGACAGTTGATTTTGACATGGTATAAATATAGGCAATCCATGCCCAGAATAGTGTCAACCTCCACTAAAGAATGTATGAAAAGATTTTTTGGGAGGTTCAGTCCACAAACATTAACTGGGGTGGAGTTATAATCCATGGTCACAATAATTTCCCGATTAACTATTCTCATATATAACATTTCCTTCAACTTTTGAGGTGGTGTTTGAATAGTTCTACTAATATTTAAAGATACAAAAGAATACATAGAACCAAAATAAAATTGTCTATTAACAAGTCTTGACTGAATAACTAGCATACCTATCACTACATCATTTTTTGGCTCCACCTCGGTAGTAGTTATAGAATAATCCCTTACTTTTTGCCTTCGAGTTTGTTGTTGATTGCTACAGACTACCCTTGAAATAGGAAAGTTGTTCTCATAATGCCTATGCTCCTTGCAATTGTAACACATCATAATAGGTTGAGTGTTTGTCTGAACCTTCTTTTAATCTTTCATATTACTGGGATTCTTCATATCTCTTTAGTATTTTTATCTAGATGTCCCAACATTCCACATTTGATGCAATTCGAGGTTCCTTTTATACAGTTCCTAGGAATATTCTTCCCATAATTTTTACATGTGGGATGATCAATCATCATTGCATCATATGATTTGATTGTTGAACCACCCACATTGTTCTCCATTTTCACCTTTTTGTCAGTAGGCTGACGAGACCAATGAAATTCTCAAATTTCCATTTCAAGAATGACAGAACAATGTAAAATCATCTCATAGCTGTCGAAGTATTTAATCACCAATTATTTTTGTATATTCATCTTTAGTCCACTAAAGAATAAATACACCATAATTTCAGTTAGTATGACCAAGCTAGAGGTGTACCTTGAAAGCCATGTAAATTTGTTTCATAAAACACGATGGACTCATCTTCCTTCTACATGAATATGTGGAAATCTCATTCCATCTTGAGAAGGTGGGATTGAGGAATATATTTATTGAAAAAACCTCTTTAATTCATCTCAATCCATGGATTCAGTTTCCTCTTAGGACTGTGTATTCTTGATAAGTGTCAACCACTATTCATCTTCCCAATAAAAATGATAGACTGCTCATACAAATTTCTCTTGTTTGAAGCACTAGAGGACAGAGAATGTATTTTCAATAGATTTAAGCCACTCTTCTATGAGGAGGGTATCAGGAGATTCGATAGACATGGGAGGGATTTTCCACATGAGATGTTCTACTGAAACATTCTTTTTTACATGGATTAATAGGGTTTTCCACTTGATTCAAGTTATTATTTATAACTTGATCTAGATGAGAAAGTAAATTCATGAAGTTTTGAGAACCTGTTCCAATCATATTAGGCATATCATTAGGGAAATCACCACATTACCAATCACACTGATTGTTTCTATGTGTTCTTCTATCTCCATCCTTAACTCAGAAAAATGATATTGAATTTTAAGGCTTGAATTCTAATCTATTGAGAAAAAAAACTTTCAACATAAAAGGATAAACTTGTAAAAGGGAAGTATATCTTAACTTGTGATTCTTTAGGTTTAAATCTAGGATACCCTGGATATATTTCATAACCTATAGTCTTATGGGTTTTTTATTTATTCCCTAAATAATGGTTTGTACTAATCTCACTCATTTACCAAAGAATATCCCTCAAGAGTGTTAGATCAAGTGTCCAGCAAGGCCCGTTGTCGTGTATTAGGATACCCCAGGTCATGCTCGAAACACCTTTTCAGAGTATTCACTCCTAGGTAAATCAATACAAGATAATCCTCTTACATTTTGTATCCAAACATGTATGTATTTTCTAGATAAACCACTTACTATATACAATCAAATATTTTTGGATGTTTTCTTATAAATCATCACATCCTTAATGTTATTACTAAATTGATCTATTCCTAATCACCAAAAATAAATAAAACATCCAATGATACCAACTATAAAAACCCTATCCTTTTACATATAACATTACACAATTTTAAGCATAATTATACATCCTAGTACAATCCAAGGATCGTAAAGTCTACTGTCTTGAATGAATAGGTACATAATCAAACATTATAAAAAAACTTCTTATTTAAACTACATAATGATCTCTTATCTTCCATTGTGAATATAAATATGGATAGGATACCCTAGGGATAACAGGAACACTGGGAGGAGCTAAAATCCAAGTAAGGGAATAACCATAAGAAAAATTCATTAGCACTTGGAATAGAAGGAATGAAAAGATGATATAAAAAGGAATGTAACATATGAAATAATAACCTATAATAATGGGATAATTTAATAAAGGAATCATAGAAATGTGGAATAAACATAAAATGGGAATTTATTATGAGTCAAGGATAACCACCAAGTTCATTTACCATAGTAGCACAAGCCAAGGCTAACTACCAAGACCGTTGCACATAGTAAGACAAGCCAAGGCTAACAACCAAGACCATCACACATAACATATCATGAGACTCAAATTTACCCAATGCATTGGAGGACTATCTGGTCACACCCAAATTACATTTCATGAATATGTTTTCCATATAAATAATCATACATAATCAATCTTACCTAAACAGAAGTCTTACCCATGCAATGAATTGGGTAACACAATCATGGAATAAATCATAACCAATGGGTGTATCATGAATGTGTTAATTAATGAAATGAATTAGAACATGCATGGATGTTAATAAGGTAAAATTGTCATATATCATGTTACATGATGTCAACCAGAAGTTACAACGTGTAGAAAATGTATTTGAGAAATTTTGGCATTAAAACATTTTGGTGCGGTTTTAAGGGAAATACAATATAGATATTAAAATAGAAAATGGATCAATATTTCATAGAAAAAAATAAGTGACCCAAGAAAGTTTTTATAAAAAATAATGATTTTTTATGAAAATTATGGCTTAAAATAGATGATATATTGTACATGAAATTGGTTAAAAATCCATGAAGTTCTCTTAAAATGAGATAGCTTATTGGGAAGTATCGATGAGGGAATCACTTAAAAGAATGTATATCACTGAAATAGAATAATGGATGGATCATGAAAAAAAATTAGTGCATATAAACATATTTTATACATTGTACATAAAAATAAAATTCAACTTAATTTGGGTAAAAATTAAGATAGAAAAACCTGATGGAATAAAGGTGGTTCTGGTAAATTTCCTTATGGATTATCAGCATGGTATCAAGTGTAATTAAGAGGGATTCATGAGAGATAACAAGGTTTTTCATCCCATATAAATCATAATGTAAGTAGTGGAAGGTTATAAATCATACCCCATCATTATAGATTTCACATAAAATATCACAGCATAGAGGACATTCTGGAATAAATGTGAAATGAAGAGGATCCCTTACCTTAAGTCTGATGGTGTTCTCCACATGATATTAATGATCTGAATAACGAAATTAGGTTCATTAATTAATAATTAATAAACCTATTATATATGTATAAGATTTAGAATAACCATTTTATGTTCATTAATGCCCTTTTTTTGGTAAAGTGGTTCAATTTCATTGTTCGGGTCTATTTGTATTCTTTGTTTTTAGGACTGGTTTACTTAATTTCATAAATGGATAAACATGAAAGATGAAACTGGTTGTCCAAAATTCTATCTATATGAAATTAGTGAAATTAAATTTTATTACATGGTTTTAAATTTATTTTGGTTACTTGGAGTGAAGTCGAATCATTGTATAATACTTTAGTGATAACCTTATGGGTTAATTGGAATTTTTTGGCTATAATGAACATGTTTTGTTTTATAAATCAAAACAATGCGTACAAAAAGATTAAATAACCATATATGAGACATAATACATTTATTATGTTCTGGTTGAACCATGAAAATGGTTTCATGACCATTATTGATGATTGTAATAAAAATTGAAAACTCGTCGTCCTTGAATGTGGTAAATTAACACATCTCAGATGAAGTCTTTACTACTAAAATAAAAGAAGGGTAAAATTGAGATGATAAAAAATATTCCTTTATAATAACAATATTAATGTAAATATATGTTATTTTAGTTTCCAAAACATTTTAATGAGGAGATGTATGATAGAAAATTAAACAAAAGAACGTGAAAAGAAAGTAAAATAATTGAAAAGAAGAATTTACCTCTTCAATAAATCTTCCTTGAGAGCCTATTAAGGGGAAAGGATTAGGTATTTTGAAGAGAATAGGTGGTTTTGGACTTGGGGGAGATGATTTATGAGATATTTGGGTAGAATATAGGAAAGACACTTGGTTTTAGAGGAGTGAAGAGAATAGGTAAGGAGGGGCGGTATTTATTGTTAATGAGAGGAGAGTTTTCATAATATTAAATTCCTTAGATTATTATATCTCTCAAGACCAGAAATAGTGAATCTTCTATGATGAAAAATATTAATAAGTGCATGTGATTTCAAAAAAAATTATCTTACATCAGTAGATCACCATCAATGACTCAATAAATCCATAATTTAACATTTATCGCAAATTATCGTTGTTTACTATTAATCAAAATTCAAGTATTTTAGGAAAATCCCCAAAATTAAACCTAAATATTTTTTGATGCGTTGAATCCAAAAAATAAATCCATTTTTTAAAAATAGTTTTATAAATATGATTAATTTATTTTTTGATTAAAATAACAATTTATATGAGAAGTAACAATTTTAAAACATTTATTTTCTTATTCCCATATATAGGTATATCGTACTTCTACATGATTATTATTTATATACTATCATAGGTAAGGCTACTATTCATTAGGGTGTGTCATTATTCATAAGGGTAACATTACTATTCATAAGAGTATGTTACTATTCACTAAAAATTAAATTGGTCATATTAGACTCCAAATAACTTATTAATCGCAATCACATATGTCAGATTTTAGAAATTTAGAACACATAAGTCTAAAAATTATTTTTATAGGTCACATATCACTTATTAGTTCATTTTTTTGTAATTTAATGTGATTATATGACATAATCATAAGAATAAAATTTCCATTGAAAACAGTGGGTGGTTAAAATTACCTCCAATATGAATGCCCCATGATTATGAATTAAAGATGTCCCTCCTCATAACTGAATGATGTTGGATCATTCTTGGCCTTCATTCTATTCTTGATTTATAATTCCCAAAACTCATGGTAAAACTAGTTCAACATAAAAAACCAATTACATTGGTCCAATATACATGACCTTATAATTCCAATAAAAAGATATATAATACTCAATAGTTTAAAAACATGAAAAAGGGAACCCTAGGTAAAATTTGAGTCTCATATAGCTAGACATGAACTCTATGTGATCTAGTAAAATAATGCAATCCAAATTGAAAAGGCATAAAAATAATTGGGATGAAAATTGCAAAGGGTTGCCTAAGAAAATTCCATGTCAATCCCAAAAAATCTTATTCATTATGGTGATGGTATTTATATATCCCTATGGTTTTTTTAGATTCCAAATGTTTAACAAATTTTGAATATTAAAATATGAAAGGAACTTGTCACTAGACTAATGGGCATTATAAGAAATTCAAATCAATGTCTTAACCCACAAAGATAGGGTTAGAGAAAAAAATAGTTTAATTAAAAAATATTTAACTTTTTTTACCATGAACATATAAATTAATTTTATTGAAAATGGGATGATGATGGTTTTAGAGAAGTGGGTGGAAGAAAATAGAAATTGAATGTTTGGAATCACTTAGTACATGGTTAGGAATAACATGATATTAAATAAGTAATTAACAATCATGAAGTTGTCAAAATTTGTTCTTAGCGAATACAATGGTCATGGAAAATGAACTCCACTATAAAAATTAATTTTATCATGGTCATATACATCAAATTATAAAATAATGGGTACTATAAACCATTCATAATTATAGGGATAGAACAATCCCAATGGACATGGTGGAAGTTTAAACCCCAGATATCATAGTTAAATGAAGAAAATTCGATCAAGTTAGGATATAGTAATGAACATATAAACAAATAAATTAAATAAGGCTTCCCAATCCCACATTCATTTCTCATGGAAATTTTTTAGGGAAGGGACAATAATGAAGCACCAATATAAAACCCAATCCCTAATTTAAATTTAAAAATAAAATACATTATACATTCAATCCCCTTCAAAATTCACACCACAATAAAAGTTTTACCTCCAAATGATAAAGATAAGCGGTAATGAAAATAAAATTCAAAATCTACTAATTATGGTCTCACAAGTCTTCTCCCTATGGTGAAACCACCTAATAAATCGAATTCCCTTAAGAGCATTAGCCAGATATTCAATTTATAGTTCTTATTGTTGCTTGAAAATTCTTTAATTTATCATAAATATGGTTAGTAATTAATTAAGAAGTCAATAAAAGTGTTAAATGGTGGTCCTGGTATTAAATTGGGTCTTCCATCAAAATTTACTATGATAACTACATTTACATAGTCTTTTTAAACAATGTAAGAGTGTGAGTGATGATGTCACAACATTAAAGTATCAACCTTCTCTAAATTGGGTTTCTTCAATACACATCCAATATTCACATCACGCGGGATACCTATTTCACATCATTATCATAATTCAAAATGTTATTTATATTTTTCTAGCATCATAACATTAGATTCACATTGTTTTTTATTTTCATTATTCCCAAAAATCCATTGATAAACCTATATAATAGGAATCCGTCTTTTAGATGAAATCATGCTTAGATTGCCTTATTTTTTTCATTAACATAAATTTTTGGTATCCTTTAAAATATGATAAAAATCATTAAATATCTCATTATTAATTAATGATTTATATAAAAAAAATAATTCATTTGTTATACTAAAAGGTATAGGTGATTTTTTTGTATCAAATATCCCACATTTGAATTTAGACTAGTCCTCAAGGATTCAATCTAAACATACTGAAAGGTATTATAACATTAACATGCATTAAACTGAATATCAATAAAACTATTTGATAAAATGGGATATTAAATGTACGATCATCACAAATAAAAATCATCAATGCCATATTTTTTTAATGAAACAAATTAACCATGTATTTTAATTTTTTATTGGAAAAAATCAATCCTTTTATTTCATCCATTTTCATTTTTCAATTATTTATTTTAATGCATTTAAATTTCAATTTACCTCAAATTGACAAAATATGATAATTATCAAGGTATAATTGTCAAAAATGTTCTTCCAAAAATATAAAAACACTTAAACTATCATAGGCTTGCAAAGAATCAAAAAGCTCTATTTTATAAATATTGAGTTGAAAGTTAATTATAAGGGATTTTTATCAAGGTTAAAATAAATCATAGTATTAGGGAATGTAGGTAAATTTTGTATAACATTTGATACTTAAAAAATAGGTTTAAATCTAACGTATTTTATATGATATAAACTGAAATAATCCCAAAGGAATTAATTTTTTACAGATGTCATCAATCTCTCTCCCTCAGAAAGCTCAAAGTGGGCTCATGATAAAAGTAAGTACCATTAATTAACCACCCTATATTTTTTAATTTCTTTTTCTTGGAAGTTATGTATAATAAAAATATGACATCCATAACCTAACCACATATTAATAAATGACCATTGGTCAGGAAAATGTATTTTTTTATCTGCATAAGACATTAGATTTTTTCTGAAATAGAGGTGAATGATAAATTATAATTAATGATACATGACCCCTAAAAATCAATAGAAACCCTCTAAAATACTGTTATAATTGAAATAAATACCTATCCACAATGGAAACCCTCTACCTCCCAATTATTCATTAAAATATGATGCATTATACTTCCTGTATGTTAGGAATGAATATAACGGGATTGTAACATGGTTCATTTCATCATAAGACCATTAATGGATTATATTGAAAAAAGAAGGATTGGTGTCATGGTGGGTTAAAGGATAAAGGTATTAAATTTTTTTTGACTCAATAAAATTATAAATGGTTCTATTTAGTCAAAACATTGATAATATTGCATGGATTTTTTGGAAGAAGACACGGCCAAGTCTCATTTCCAATATAGTATAGATAGAATAGGGATTATTTGTTCAAATATTTTTTCAATAATGTGATGAATGGTTGGGATAAATACTCATGAAAATTAAAAATAATAATGAAATATATTAATGAAAATATCATAATTTCAAGGTAGTCAAAATAATGAAAAAAAATTCATTTACACTAAATTTTCTGGTCCCCTTAAATCACGATGTTTCATTTCATAATCCACACGATAATCTATATTAATTTTTTTTCTAATTATTTTCATTCAAATTTATTGATATAAAAATTAAATTCATGACATGGAAATTTTCTAATAATTTTATGACTCTCAAGTCAATTAATTAATGAAAAAATAATGTGCAGTGAATTAAATTTTCATTAAAAATCATTAAAATAATTTAAATGTTTGGAATATTGTAAAAAATTATAATATTGGAATTATTACTCCCCTATATAATTTTAATTTCAAATATTAGTTGTTCTCATTCTTCCTTCGCCATAATCACTATGTGATGGTATTTCATTATTTTTATTTTTGTGAGTTCATGATGCGAATTGGTTTCATGACATGGGTTAGTTCTGTGTCTTATTGTAATTATTCGTGCTACTAGCTTTCCAATTCTTATTTCATTAACCTAAAAATAAAAAGTAATATGTGAATATACATGTCCTTTAAATAATCTCACATGTATAACTAATATTGAAACTAAATCCTAATATATAATTAAATATTAAAAAATTAGTATGTTTAAAATTGTAGAAAGAAATTAAATAAATATGGGTTACCACTGGGAAGTTTCTCCTTTTTTATAATCATTTAGCTCAACAGTACTTGGGATAGCTGATTGGAGTGTGGTATAGAATTATTTATATCTTATTGACCTAGTCATGAATTCTAATCACACCCAACTTATCTCTCCTTCACCTTAATGAATTCAACATGAAATCCATGGGAGGAGGCCAATTTAGGGATAATATGAAGAAAATTAAAAGTGTTTTAGAAGATATATGAACTCCATCAAATTATTCTTATTTAACAATTGGTTGCGTTTGTTTTATTTATTTAATTTTCACTTTAGGTATTCTACCTTAACCTTCTTTATCTTCTTATTCTTTTTCCTGGTGAGTGGAAATAATTGAATGTTCTTCTTCTAATAGGGAAACACATTAATCACCTACAAATTCTATGATAAACAAAGAAGATTCCATTTTTTTTCTTATTTATTATATTTTAGGGCTTTGATCCCAATTTTCCATGGAATTGTTTAAATAATATTGTGGCCTATATCACTTCTTATGGATCTTTTTTTCATACTTTAATTTATTGAATTTTACATTTATAACTCATGTATTATATCATGATTTAGTTCTTATTCTTCATCTTCTTAATCCTTCAATCCTAAAAATTTTAGGGACTCGTGATAATGATCAAAATTAACAATACATGTGGTACTAAAAGTTTCTTTATTTTCCACGCTCTCACACTCCTGACACACCTATTCAAAATTTGAATTCATAATATAGAGTGTGGAATATTCAATTATTGGGTATAGTTGACAGTAATATTTTAATTCATTCTTCATAATTTTAATTTATTCTATATGACATATTAAATCCTTTAGTCTGAAGTAGAACATTGCCATTGTAGTCAAAGTGCTAGGTAGCCCGGCAACCAAAAAAACCCTTGTCTGGTAAAAAGTGACATAAATTAGTAATTGACAAGCTTACTATAACAAACCTACTATTTATTAAATATTTAAACAAGATTTATTAAATAAACATTATACTTTGTCAACTCCGAGGATCAAGAGGTCTAGTGTCTTGGGAAATTAGGAACATTACATGAAAATATAAGACATAAAATACAACATCTTTATTGAATTTTTTTTACATGACCACAACATTACCTTCATACATGTCAATGCATGGGATAACCTGAAGACATACACAAGAAAAGGGTGAACTATAATGAAATGTAAGGGATTAAACAAGGAATAATATGAATAATATAATACATGTTAGGAAATGGACAGATCAATGGATCATAAGAGAAACATGAACATAAAGGCATGATATATCATGACTATCATAACATAGAAATGTGTACAAAACATATGACATGATATTATCATGATCCAAATCTCATTTAGCATGGATATGCATGATTAAACCATCATTGCACATGAAGTAACATGATTAAACCCTAATTGCACTTGAATTTCCAAGAGTAACCCCTCATAAAACATGAATTATAATGAGTAAACCCTAATTGAATAATTATTATCATGAGTACGCACTCATTGCTAATGAATTATAATGAGTAAACCATAATTTCACATGTTTTATCATGATACTAAACATTACCCAATGCATTGGACCACAATCAGGGTGCACCCATTATAAACATTTTATTTGATGCATAAGTGTGCCACATTGATCACATAACATGAAATATTTAAAATTCATAAGTTATTCCGCTATTAATTAATGTGGAATAAAAAAAGTAAGTACTATTAAATATGTCTATGTTCATAAAAGTAAATATCCATGATAGATAAATGGATATTTCATTCACTACATGATGATTTCGGCTTGGAAAATCATGGTACAATTTCGGCAGCATAACATCGTCATATCGAAAATCATAAGTTGGGTTGATGAGAGAGAATGTTTTCAATAATCATTTATACCTACCATATACTGTACATGGATCATGGAACATAATATCCCAATATATGGAATGGAATTTGGATGCATAATATGAGAGAAATACATGAATGGAAATAAGAAGAGAGAAATATGATACGGAATTTTTGTATGGTAACGAGTATACACATAAGGAATTAATGAGACACAAAGTTGTATATCATCATTGAAAAAAATGGTGGATGTATGGGGGAGGTTTGAATTCATACCCCATAATTTTTAATTGAATTTAAATTGTTATTACATCATAAATAAAATTGGATAAAAATGAGAAAGGAATGAATCCCTTACAGAAATTCAGTATAGTAACGAGTGTACTTAAGGGTTCATAATAGGGATAAATGAGAGTGAAATGGGATCTCATGATTTATAAATAAAATATGATGTATGTATGTTATTTAATAATATATCCCAACATAGGAATAAAATAAATTAAAAAGATATAATATGAAAATAATTCTTGTAAAAGTGGAGGGTGAGAGATCCTTTACGAAGTTTCGGCATAGTAATGACTTTGGTAAGGGTCAAAATGAGGGAGGATAAATAATAACTCATTAAAATAATATAAATTGTAAAATAAATTAATTATAAAAAAACTATTTTAAATACCAAAAATTGAAACTAAAATATCTACTCTCTACTAAGGTGCTTGAATTCAAAGAGGATGAGGGGAATCCCTTCAAGGGAGTGTGGTCCCAAAGGCTTGGGATAGGATTGAGCGAGGATTAATGGGAGATTGGGGAACCTTGATAGGATTATAAAAATATGATGGAATATTAGGGACGTTCTACAAAGATTTTTAGTGATGATAAGTAAGAGCTTAGGTGGGTTTATTTACGAAATGAGAGGGGAATTCTTAAATATTTCACAAAATTAGGGTTTGGAACCTATATAATTAAATATTCAAAGCAACATACCATTCCACAGATTATTTACATGGTTTTTTAAAAAGTTGAGTGGAAAAATTTATTTTATAAGGAAAAGTGCATAAATCATTAAAATATTAAGCTTTCTTATGTTGAGGTGAGTCACACTCATGATGAAGTCATTTTTAAATGATTAAATTTTTTATAAGTCTGGGAGGGTCCACTAAGGAATTATAAAATAAATCAAACAAATATAAAATCACATTATTTTATAGGTACAACATTTATGGTATGAATATAAATTTTACGGTATTTTATATCATCAATATTGGGTCATTATGATGTTATAAAACACATTATATATTTAAACGATATTTAATTTTTATCCAAAAATTAAGTTGTCTTAGAAAATTATGAAAAATTCACCATTGGATAATTTCAACATCATCATTCTAAAAAATAATTCATTTTATCTAATTAATACTCTAAATATGTGAATTTTCGATTTTAAAATGGAAACATGCATTTATTGAAAATTCACGGGTTTTGTCAAAAACAATTTTCAAACCTTGCTAAAAATTACAACTGACGTCATAAAATTTATCAATAATGTTTAGTAAATAAAAATAAATTTCTTAATAGTAGTTTAAAACAATATTATTTAATAAAAAATCCATTAATTCACCAAAATTAATATCAATATTAGGTAAAAATTCTATTTATGCTTTAAATACCATTTACAAAGTCAATATAATAAAATGAATGTGTATTATTTATTATATATAGAACTTATGCACATAATCATAATTCTAGGGTCGTGTTACATATCCCTTTATAATATGAGCATATTCCCTTAGAGTGTTGTGTGCGATGGTGGGTATTTCATGGGGCCATTCAGTGAACATGGTCTAGGTTGTGATCTCGATGAGATTGAACTTCTCTGGTAAGCAATTTTTCTCATGCATACATTGTCGGATCATGACTTGGACTTTTTGAAGGAAAAATCCATGAAATTATATCTCCATTTAATGATCTGATAAATGGGATTCAATGGGAATGCTCCTACTGGTCGAGACCATCACTTTCTTTTTCTGTGTAAAAACATTCTGTTAAAACCCAATTTTTATACTAGTAACATGATCAATGTTAAACTCCTATATTATCAATAGTAATGATACATAACGGTTATTTAAACCCAATTAAAAAAGAATATATTTTCCATATACATAAGACACGTAATAAAATAAAATAAATGGTATTTAATTCATGAATTTTTTGGTTGTTAAAACCTTCCCCCCTAATGAAATTTCTTTATAAACGTATTCTTTTCCCACTATCAAATATATTAGGGTAACTTTGAATCATAACTTCCTCTAGTTCCCACATTAATTCTTCAACTTTTGGTTTCTCCAAAACACTTTTATGAGGGTTATTGTCTTATTTCATATAACTTTTTCCCTATGATATAAGATCCTCAAGACCTTCTCTTTATAGGAGAGGTCATTATCTAATGGAACCACATCCAGATTGAGTACATGTGATGGGTCATGTATGTACTTTCTCAAGTGTGATACATGAAATACATCATGTACTTGAGAAAATTTTAGCGGTAGTTCTAGTTGATAGGCCACTATTCTAATACGATCAAGGATCTAAAAAGGGTCGATGTACCTTGGAGTAATATTTCACTTCTTCCAAAATCTCTTAACTCTATTCCATGGTGATATACCAATAAATAACATGTCTCTGACGTCAAATTATCGGTATCGTTGATGATTGTCACCATAGATCTTTTCTCTAATCTGAGAAGAAAAAATGTGATGATGGATGGTATTAACCTTTCCACCATATCTTGGAACATTTCTGGACCTAGATGTTTTCACGCCCCAATATCATTCCAACATGCCAGTGTTCTACACCTATTCCCATAAATGACTTCATAAAGAGGAATTTTGATTCTTGAGTGGAAAATATTATTGCAATGAAGTGATCAGTCTTTGTTAGATTATCCGCAACAACCTAGTTAGCATTTCTTCTTTTAGATGACTTTGGAAGTCTGGTGACAATGTCCATGGTGATTTTCTCTATTTACATGAAGGTATGGGTAATGGTTTCATCATCTCATTAGACATATGCATCTCAGTCTTCACTTGAAATCATACTAGGAACTTTGATGTATACTCAACGATCTCCTTCTCCTTGTTATACCACCAGAAATTCTCCTGCATATCTTGAAACATCTTCGTGTTTTCTAGGTGAATATAGAAATTAGAACTATGTGCATCATCCAAAAGTTCATTTTTAACTCTTTATTTGATGGAACACATATTATTGAACTAAATCTCACAATTCCTTCTCCATTGACATTGAACTCCATCAATTTCCCTTTTCTTATAGTTTCTACTTTCTTTTAGATTCCCACACCACCCTTTTGATCATCCTTTAACCATTCCAAAAGAGAAGTTTGAGCAATAAATTGTGAAAAGTTTGATGATGTTCCCTTCTTTATGATTTCCATGTCCATATTTATCAAATCTAATATGATTGTATCCTTTTAATTTCTCATCAATGATAGAATCATTGGGTCCTTTCTACTTAAAGAATTCACCACCTTTTTCACATTCTAGGGTGGTAATGGATTGAGAATCCATAGTCTTTGATATGCTCCAACAATATTGTTTTTCAAACAGTAATTACTTTTTTTTGTTAATATATATTTAAGACTTTTTTTATTTGTATATATTCCTCACTTCTCACCAAAGATACAATGTCATAAAATTTTTAAAGAAAATATTACTATAGCCAACTATAGATCATGTGTTAGATAGTGATTGTCCTGGAATTTAAATTGCATTGAAGAATAGGTATTGAAATTGTAATTTTTCATCAAAACAAAAACCATTACCTTCTTCTAATAATCACTAAATACCATAAATGTTCTCCACATGTGGGTAGTGTGATCATGATCACAATGATAAGCTGTCATTTCAACTCCATGAAGCCCTCTTCTCATTTATTATTCCAAGAAAACTAGACTCCCTTCAGAGTTTTATTCGTAATAGTATTTGAAAATTGTCAGAAATTTCTCACAAATTGGTGATAATATCCAGAGAACCCATTAAATCTACTGATATCCATCATAGATGTTGGCCTTGTCTGTCCCACAATTGCATTTTTATTAGAGGGATCCATATATGTCCCATTTCTTGAGATGATATGACCTATGAACGAGACTTATTTTAACTAGAAATCACACTTCTTATACTTTTCATAGAGCTCATCCTTTTAGAAGGACCCTAGTATAGTTCTTAGATTCTCCTCATTCTCCTCCATGGTTTTTGAGTATATTATAATATCATCTATAAATACTACCAAAAAAATTTTGAGGTAATCTATAAATACTCTATTCATAAAGTCCATGAATATTTCTAGATAATTAAGGTGTCCGAAAGGAATTACTTTGAATTCATATTTCTTGTACCTTGTACAAAAAATATTATTGGGGATACCCTCCTTCATCATCCTTACACGGTAATATCTTGACTGCAAATCCACCTTTGAGAAATATTGTGCTCCAGGTAGTTGATCATACAAGTCATCAATTTATGGAATAGGATACTTTTGTTATCATGTTTTTTTTGAGCTCATGATAATATATGAAAAGGTGAATTGACATGTCATTCTTGTTCACAAAGAGGACTACTGCACCCTATGGTGAAACACATGGGAAAATAAACACTTTATCCAGATTCTCTTGTAGTTGTTTATTTAGCTCTTCAAGCCCCGAAATAGCCTTTTTATACAGGTTCTTGGATATTCAAAATGCCCCAAGTGTAATTTAAATCAATAATTTGACATATATTTTAGAAGTAATACTAGGAATTTCTTTAAGAAACACTTCAGAAAATTCCCTCACAATAGTCATGTATTTAAGGATGGTTCCTTATATAGAATCAATCATATGATCAAGATACACATTCTCATAGGTAATTAATATCCCCTCTTGAGATTATGGTTCAAAATAATATTGATCCTCATCTTTTCACTTGCATAGAATTAGGGGTTGATTCTCAATTTGGAGAGTGATTTCCCTCTCACTTCAATTTATGTTGGCTCTATATTGGTAAATCAAATCCATTCTAAGAATTGCCTCAAATTCCACAAGAGGGAGTATGACTATGTTCGTTGGGAAGTTCAATCCAAAAATTATGACAAGGGAGGATTTATATTCCTGGGATGTAATAATTTCTCCATTTTCCCTTCTCACCGATATCTCAAAATCCATGAGTTGTGGTGGTGTTTGGATTGTTCTACTAAACATGTATGATATAAAAGAATGCCTAGAAATATGGATGATAAACCTACCTTTTTATTTTTTATTTGGGTTCTACATTATCCAATATAGACCTAAGGAGGATTACTTTTAAACTATTACACACATAAAGTGGAATCCAATGAAATTAATAGAATAACTTCTAAATTACATTTATTTCTTTGTCTTATGAATTTATAGGCATCAATCTATGTTATCTGTGATCAACTCCCAAACATATATTCATAGGGTAATGTTTTTCCTTAATAATGGCTCAAACAATTCTTATGAATTTACCATAGCATATACCCTGGGATTGTCGAACCAAGGGTGAAGGAAGGCCCGTTTTCGTGCACTAGTTCCCATTCAAGTCTAGCTCAAAGTGGTATTTTTAGGTTTTATCCATAGATACATCTGTAGAAGAGTCACCTCTAATTTTTTGTATATAAATAATGATTTATTATCTTTATAAACAACTTACTCTATACTCGCCAAAATTTAGGGATGTTTTTCTTATCCTTAGTATTGTCCCTATGTCTTTCACTAGAGTTTATAACCCTAATCCAAAAAATTAAAAAACCTATCCTCTAATACATACTTTAATAACCCTACTATTTATTACATATTTAATCATGAATTATTACAAAAACATGTACTGAAGGCAACTCCATTGATCAATATTTCTAGTGTATTGGAAAATTAGGAACATTACATGACAACTGAAGACATTAAATATGAAATCCTTATTAAAAAAATCTTTTAAAAGACCAAAGAATTACCTTCATTCATAGAGTTGCAAGGGATAACCGGAGGAAATAAATAAGGAAATTTTGATCTATAAATCCCATAAAGGAGTAAAAAATTCCTAACACTAATAATAAAATACATGTTAGGAAATAAACATATTGATGGAGAATAAGAGAAACATGAACATAAAGGCATGATATAACATGATTATCATAACATTGAAATGTGTAAACAACATACAACATGATATTATCATGCGCTAAGGAAAATTTCACATGGATTTTTATGGTTAAACCATCATTGATCAAGAATTATCATGAGTAAACACTAATTGCACATAAATTAGCAGGAGTAAACCCTCATTGAAAATGAATTCGGATGACTAAAACTTTGTTGAACATGAATTAGTAAGAGTAAATTATCATTGAACATGAGTTATCATGAGTAAAACATCATTTAAAATAACCTATCATGATACTAAAAATTACCCAATGCATTAAAGATCTATTAGATAACACCCTTTATAAACATTTCATTTCATGCATAAGTGTACCACATGGATCATATATCATAGAATAATTCAACATCATAAGTTATTCCATGATTAAGGAATGCGAAATAAAAACATATGAGTACCATTAAATATGTAAATGTGAATAAATGTTAATACCCTTAATAGTGAAATGTGTATGGAATTCACTACATGATGATTATGGCTTGGAAAATCACGGGGGAATTTCAACAACATAACATCATCATATAGAAATTCATAAGTTGGGTTCATGAGAGAGAAAAGTGTCTCTATTAATTTATACATGAAATAGAAAATACAGGGATCATAGAACATAATATCCCAATATATGAAATGGAATCTAGACTCATAATATGGGATAAATACTAGAATAGAAATAATAATAGTGAAATCCAATAAGGAATTTTAGCATCGTAACAGGTCTACATAGAAGGCATTAATGAGAGAGAAAGTGGTATCTAATCATTCAATCAGAAGGAGGGAAGTATTGTCGAGGTGAAAAATGATACCCCAGAATTGTTAATTGAAATTAAAATGGTATTACAACATAAAAAACATGGATAAAAATGAAAAAGGAATGAATCCCTTACAGAAATTTAGCATAATAAACGGTGTACATAAGGGTTCATAAGAGGTATAAATGAGAGTGAAATGGTTTCTAATGATTTATAAATCAAATTTTTATTAAGTATTTTATTTAGAAGAATATCCCAAAATAAAAATAAAAAAATGAAAATACCTAACACGAAAATAATTCTTGATAAAAGAGGAGGTGGAAAGATCACTTACGAAATTTCGGCATAGTAACGACTTAGGTAAGGGTAAAAATGAGGGAGGATAAATAATAACTCATTAAAATAACATAAATTGGACATTAATTTAATGAATAAAAATTAATTTCAATACATATAATTGAAAAAAAACTACACTCAATGATGTTGCTTGAATTCAAAGAGGAGGTGGGGAATCCCATACATGGATGTGTGGTCGGAAAGGCTTAGGAGAGGCATGAGAGAAGTTTCATGGATTATTGGGGCACCTTGGGAGTATTATAGATAGAGGAGGGAAGAGTGGGGACGTTCTATAAGAATTTTTATAGAAAATTAGTTGTAGATTGTGTGGGTTTATATAGGAAACGAGTTGGGAATTATTTAATATTTCACAAACCTAGGTTTTGGAACCTATATAATTATTTATTCAATACCACAATATTTACCATGCTTTCTACAAATGGTTTTTGCAAATTTGTAGTGGAAATAATTATTTTATTAGGAGGAGTTCCAAAATTATTAAAATATTAGACTTTCTTATGTGGTGGTGACTCACACTCCCTAGGAAGTCATTTTAAAATGATAAAATAATTAATAAGTCTTGGAGGGTCCAATAAGGCATCATAAAATTAATAAAAAATTTGAAAATAAAATTATTATAAAGATTAAAAATATATTGTCCGAATGTGACTTTTATATTTATTTATTACATCTCTATTTGGACATTATTATGTAATAAAACACATTATATATTTATACAGTATTTAATTTTTACCCAAAAATCGATTTTCTCATAAAATTATAAAAAATTAATTTTTGGATAATTTTGAAATCCTAATTCCAAAAAATAATATTCATTTTATCTAAATAATTATCTAATTATGTGAATTTTAACTTTTAAAATGAAAACCTACTTTTTTAGAGAATTCACCAGTTTTGACAAAAACAATATCAAAACGTTGATAAAAATTACCATTGACTTCATAAAAACTATACAATAATTCGTATTTAATAAAAAATAATTTAGTATTAATATTTTATTAACACATTATTTAATTCTAAAATCCATTAATTCACTAAAATCGTTTTGAATATTAACTAAAAAATCTATTTTTTCTTTAAAAACGATTTACAATGTAACAATAATAAAAATAATTGTATATTATTTATTCTACAAAAAAATAATGAACATAATAATAATTAAAGTGTATTGTCACATATCAATTTATTAAATGAGCATATTCTGTAAAATCATGGTGTGTGAGGTTGGGGCTTTCTTGGGGTCGTTCAGTGAACATGGTTATGGCTATGATATCGATGAGCCTGAACTTATCCCATAAACGGTTTCGCTCATGCTTAAGTTGTTGGATCCCATATTGGGATTGGTCTACATAAAAGCCTAGAAATTCTATCTCCCTTAAATGATCAGATAAATCGGCCTCAATGGGAACAATCCTGCTGGTTAATGCCATCAATTCATTTGTCTTTTCCAAATGGTTTTTTAAAAACCCTCTATTTATATTTGGCATGTGATCATTGTTAAATAACAATATTATCAATGGTAATAATAACTAATGGTTATTTAAACCCAATGAATATTTTATATATCCATAAGAAATTTAATTAAATAAAATAAAGGGAATTTTATTTATGAATGTTTGAGTTGTAAAAACTACACTAAAATTAGAAAATAGAGAAGATAAGAAAAAAAGTTTCCTAAGTTATTAAACAAAAATGATATCTACACTTATCCTCATAAATAGTATGAAAAATTTTATAGATCTATGGGAATCAAAAAAATTATCGGGTTAACAAATTTATAAATTTAATACATGAAACAAAAAGGTATCTAAACTACTGGGCAATATAGGAAATGCATATCCGAGGTTGAACCAACATAGTCATAATTTTAAAAAATAATAGTTTTATTAATAAAGAACAAACTATTTTATTATTAAAATATATATTAATTAATGGTAGAAGGGATGACGATAGTTTTAGACAAGTGGTTAGAATATAATTTAAAAGGAATGCTAGGAAGCATTGAATCTAGGTTCAACGTATAAATAAGTATTAAAAAATTATTTAACAATCAGGTATTCCTAAAAGTTAGATTTTTGTGAATCCATTGGTCATGGAATACATATTCTATCCTAAAATATCCTTTTTATGGTCAGATACATCTTATTATGAAATATTGGGTACCTGAAACCGTATTTAAAAATAGGGTAAGAATTTACCCAACAGTCATGGTGGAAGTACAAACACTAGATCTGAAATTTAAATGAATAAAATTACAAAAAATAGTAAATTGTGGTTCTAAAAGAATAAAATAAATTAGAGAACACTACCAAAACCTTATTTATATGGTCATGAAAAAATAATTAGGAAAATGATAATAATAATGAACCAATGAATGAACCTGACATGAATTTAAATTTTAAAATAAAATACCTTCTACATTCAATCCAATTTCAACACACATTCCAGGACACACGATATACCCCATCATACTCTCCATGAAGTGAAAGAAAACAAAATTCCTAACCAACTAAGTGTGACAACAACTGTTTTTTCCCAGAAGAAACACCTCAGAATAAATCTGATTCCCTTAAAAGAGTCATCATGGTATTCAATTAATAAGAATTTGGGATTCTCTGGATGGATTTAGTTCACCATAAATATTTTCATTAATGATGTTTTTGGTCAATCCATATTTTAAATATTGTTAAAATTATTAAATTAGGAAGTTTGGTCAAAATTTTCGATGTCGACTGCATTTTTGGGGTCTTCCTAGCCAAAGTCATTATGTTACTTATGATTTCACACCAAAAACGTATCATCCCTATATTATTTTGTAATCAATGCTTCATTTCCAATATTCACTTAATTTATTGTACATGGTTTATTTATTAAACATAATTCACAGTGTGAATTACATTTTTCAAGAACAAAATCATTTATTTCTCATTGTGTCTTCAGTTTTGAGCTACAAGAACATATACTGAATCTCCCAAATCATCGGAAGCCTTATTTTAGTAAAAATTATAATTCATTGGGTTTTTTTATTTACAACATTTTTCTTATCCTACAAAATAATAAAAAAAGTATAAAAAAATGTTAGTAGGAATTAACCATATTTATTCAAAAAGTAATGAATTTTACATATTATAAAATATGAATGAAATATGTATATTATATTTACACATATATCCTCTTTAACATATGAAAAGTGAGAAACATCAGACTCATATTCTTAGAAACCATTTTTATTCTTGTGCATTAATGTTGGAGAAAAGATTAAATTGATCAATAATAAACGTCCTCTCTTTTATAAGATTGTAATGTTATAAGAGAATCAAAAAGTTACAGTCTCTCTACTGTGCTTTACAATAGACATTTGACATAACTCTGATATTATTGGGTCAATGTCTAATCCTCATCAATGTTATTTTCATGCACTATCAACTCTCCAACTTCACATCCTCAAAAATACTATGATATTCCCTTTTCAGGATGAAAACACATTACCCTCATATTTGAATGTTCTTTAGGGATTAGTGAGGATATAAATTATCCTTAGAGAATAATCCATCACTTGATGGAGGTGAATCTTTCCCAGAGCCTTATCATCAACTCAAAATTAGCCTTATTTTTCTTCCACCTTATGATTGAACTACACCTTAGATATTAAATCTTGGATGTCATCATATTTTTTGATTAATCATACCTTAGCTCATATCTATGGAAACCTATGCACATTCTCTTATCAATGAATGATATTCTTATCCACATAATAAAACAAGAGGTAATAATACCTTATATACCCCATAAAGTCTATAAAGTTGAGATAAAAGCTCTTAGAGGAGGAATCTCTAAGACTAGATTCTATATATAATGCCAAATGGATAAGTGAGATGCCCTAAAAACATTATTTTCATCTTAGTTTACCTCATAACAAATCCCTAGAAAAGTCATATATCCCGAAATTAAATCACTCAAGGATGTGTCATGCGATATTCATTTTTGGGTAACATTATCCTAACTTTGGGTAGTGGGTTGAATCAGAGTGGATTCCTCATCTTCAATCTCAATTTTTGAGGATGATGATATTTAATGAAAAATTGAACATCCTATAAAAATTTGGAGAAAATAAGGGAATAGAAAAATCAAAATCAATTTAGCTAAAAATAAACTCCCATTGATAGATAAAATTATCGATTCAACCCTCCCATAGGATCCATGGCCTCATCTACTCGAATAGAGATTTGTTGAGGATAATCACCTTCTTGTGTTGTCTAAGTTCTCATGGAATAAGGATTATGTGAATATCCCACTCTACGTTCCAAAATTGAAATTTCCTTTATTGTATTAGCATGGGGAGGCTCAACAATTAGTTAATTTATTTCCTTTTTAATACTTTTTGAAGATAAATATGTTTATTTTAGAAGTTTTTTATTAATATATCTGATATAATAGGGTCTTCCATGTGTGGTGAAACAAAATTAAACTCACATCCTTCCAAAAACCAATTTAATTATCCCAAACTCCTCAAGATATCTCAGTATATAAATGTGTTTGATAATATCATGTATTTACATTATTTCATTTACTGATGTCTCTAGGCTCACAAAATAATAACCAGTTGGGACATTTGATATGTTTGGTTTAGGAACCAAATAAGTTCCATCCAATAAAATAATCATTATCTTGGTAGGTGAAACCTTTTTAGGCCCTGTTGAGTTGGGATCATCATTTTCACCTCCATCTGATGATCCGTGATCCCAATCATCTCCTTCTAGGATAGTGTCTGGTAAAATAGTGGGGGTCGTGGGGTCCTCCAATAAATTTAAAATATTTGTAATATCATGAAGTGGAGAGTCATAAATCAGTACATGACATCCTATTAAGAATAATTTTTACTACATTGATTATCTTCTCATTCTAAAATAATTTTAGAAGGTGGGGTATGGACCCTTAAAATATATCCCTTAGAAGGTGGAGAATCTTCAGTAATAATAAGAACTTCAATCAAAGGATAAGTGCAGAATCTCTGAGAGAATATAGGGGATATGATTCTGTAATCCAAAAGAATTATAAAATGAATATTTTATATATATCAATATCATGTGATGTTTTGAAAACATATCCTTGATAATGACCTGCATGAATAATGTTTTTTTTATCCAAAGATGTTTGACATCTGATGGTCAGAGACTAGAAATTTCCTACTAAAATATTGGGACTAGGGGTTGATATTGAAAATATTATCCCAATATTTCTTCCTCTATACATCTTTTTCCTAGTGGATATTCTTATTAATTTTAAGGATTATACCCCCATCACCTTTAGTGTTTCCCATCAATGTATATTTTGTTGACTCCAATGTGGGTAACTCATCTTCTTCCCCCTAAAAATCAATGTTATGTATTCTCCATAGTATGAACCACTTATTCAGGAAATGGTGGAGATTACATTATCTAGATCAAAATACTCAACCCATTAATTAGTGGGTTGATCAACCACACCTTCGGTATTTCCCAAATCAATCAAATCAGTTACACACTTTTTGGTAGATATCTAGTAATTGGTGGAAAAGACAAGCATCTCTTGCACCCAAATGTGTTATCTAACTTTGACAAGATCATTATCATAAGTGAATATTATGGTTTCTTGAATATATAAAATCTATAAAATATATATATTATCATGATTCTATGTCCAAAAATACTTGATGTGAGATGTTTTATATTTTCAATATTGAACCTCTTCCTTCCATACATAATATGATGTTCCAGGGATAGTTATTAATAACACCCAAAATCCCTATGATATTAAGATTTTCAAATCCCAATGTATTAGTAAAAAGATAGAAAACTGGATCTTGAGTCTCATCCCAATGATGGAGACTGGTTGTCTTTAACTAAACCTTTTTCAATATAGCCTTTTCAATCTTAGCTTGTTGTATGGTTTGTGTTCATGAAATTTGTGTGATGTTACAGCTTCATCACTATCTAATTTAGGGTGGTATTTATTATTGTATTTTCATCATCTAATATTTGTAACTGGTTCATCTCAAGGGTATTCCTAACTAGAAAACCATGAGGATAATAATAGGTCCATAAATTAGCATACCCATGTGTCAACACGATGGATGTACATAGTGAATGATTCTTGATTAGGACCTAAGATGCCTCCTACACCATGAGGGCCTATAATTGATGGGGCACCATCATGTTCTTCACTGATCATACATGTGTGGGTGGGGATAAGTGTTTTTGTTATATAAATTGGAATTTAAATGATAATCTATATGGTGCATAGTCTTCAAAGATAATTTTATGATCCATTTGTGTTCTCGACACACGGTCTATGAATATAATATTATTCTACCTGATATCATTATCACGAAGGCCATTATTAGAGATTGTTCAGGAGGGTGGATCCCTATAGGGAAGAATGTTAAATTCTCTATATAGGTTCAAATTCTTCAGATTTAACCCGTGATTCAATGAAAAATGAAATATTGTTGAGAAAACATGAGAAAATAGTTGGAATCATTTTCCCAGAATGATGACCTCACTCAACATTGAATAGAAGCTATATTGTGTATAAATACATCCCCATAGAACATGGGATGGTCTTAAAATTATAAATTGATCCTTCCATATGTAAATGTGTGGAAGGAGTCACAGGATCATCAATAAAATAAGGGATAACATCCCCATATATTATCTTAATGATAACCTGGATACTATAATGAATGTACCAAGCCTCACACCACCATTGGATTCATGAACCAAAAATATGTAGGTCCATAACAAGATAGGTTGAAATCAAGAGAGGTGTGTTTCGATAGGCATTTTGGAAATCATAATGTACCCTGACTTGTTATATTATCCTTTCACCAATAAAGGATAATATTTATCAAATATTCACCACTTTTCCAATGAAGGAAACCTCGTTGGACATCCAAACCTAGATATCTATCATATATTATTCAAGGAAACATCCAAAATTCTTCAAGATGAACATTTACACTTGGAAAAGGGTCATTTCCTATAACCAGTGAGGTTATTTTTAACAAGTTGTATGAAAAGGATGGATTTTTTCAATGTCCCCCCATGTTTTCTTCGGTGGGATGAACTCATCATACATATATAAAATAATGGCCACTCATGCGATCTTGTAAAGATACCATAGAAAAAATCAACTTCTCCATTAATTAGGTGGAATGTATTAGTTTGTGTGATCCACCCACTAAGTAGATATGATATTATGTTAGAATGATTATATACACTCGTTTTCACAACCCAAAAAACATAATAAATACCAACATCATTAATCTCTCTATGAAAATCCAAATATGTTTTACACACACAATATGACCATATCCACTCAAGTTTAACTACCCATACAGTATGGAAGTCATAATATTTCTTCCAACACTTCATTTGATCCATCATAGAAGCACACAATAATGGAGAGTAGCAGGGAAATTTCTTCTCTAGAGTTTGTGGATCCGAATCAGAGCCAGATGTACTAAAATGTACGAGACATATAGAGGGTGTCATTATCTAATTAATGAATGAACCCATAGAGGATATTTTTGTGGTATTTAGTTTCAATTATTCTTTTATACAAGAGTATGGAACATTATTATTTTGTCTTATGATAAATATTTCATTAAATAGTTTTTGGTCATAGAGAATTAATTGTTCACTCTCATGATACTTGAGATGATACTTCTTCATATGCTTTTTGAGATCAATATGGGTAGAGAAACATATTTGGTAATAATTTGGACTAAAAATTCTAACATATCCATAGTATTAATAGTATCTTGTTCATCGAAAACATGAAATCTTTTCCAAACCATTGAAAATATAAAGAGAAACTTGAAGGTTCTCATTAGTGAAAAAAATTAATATAGAGTATTTTGGAATCAAATTAAAAAAAGGTATGAACTCATTTAGGTCACTCACCTAGGCGACACCACATGACGCTCTTGTCCATGTTGCATCATGTATGCCTCTCACATAGGCGACCTCATATAGGATCCTCACATATGTGACCTCATGGAACAATATTCATGAGAAATACTCTCACAATTGAATTCTTATCATGGGTAATATCTGATTAATTTCATGATGAGAGTAAACATGTGAATGAAGTTACTAGAAGGGATTGGGGACCAAATAGGAAGTAACTACATAATATCATGGAAATACAATGTAGTGTACCTGTTCAGAACACCCTACACTAGTAATCTATCTGAACCACCTTACAAAATCTAATTTTGTATCAAGTTGGAGTGATCTACCATTACACTTATATTTCATGAGAAAAAATCATAAAAATGTTTTTTTGATTTAAAAATGTGAGGGTTGTGCATAAATTTATGGTTTATAATGAATCAAGAGTCAATACATGATTATCTTATCATTGGGAATAAATCATCTTATTCCAATGAGATGAAATCCTTAGGGGGGAATTCTTTGGTATCCCCTTATCCAAATTAGATATTACATTCAAAATTAAAACATTTGAAAAATAATAAGTGGAAGAGGAAAAATTTAGAGGCAATATACATCCTAATAATACTTTTTAATCATATACAAGTGGAACTTGGGAAATCTACCTCCATAGAAAGCCACATCGCATAGGTTCAAGCTACGCAGTTCACATGCTAGAAACACGCCTCTTGTAGGAACAATCTTATGAAATCAAGCTGCATGAGACACTAGTGTGCATCCACCACTTTTTCAAGGATCAAATGTTTATTTATAAGTAGGACCCTTTATATCTCCATTTGATAATCTTCGAAGACATAGAGATGACTCAAATCTCTTCTCAACCTATTCTCTAACCGAAGTCCCCAAGAATTTTAGGTAGCATTCCAAAAATATATAAAAGTGATATTTAATTGGATTTAGGGTTCTAGAGTTCTTCATAGGTTTAAACACTAAGGATCTATGTGAGGAATATATTCCCTATTTTCTCTATAAAATAGAGTGATGACCCCTCCCTGACACAACACCTCCACACTATCCTTTAAAGAGAAACTGAGGAGGACCTTGGTGTTTAGTGTAATGTCTCTCTCAAGAGGTGTCACTTATATTATTCAACACCCGATAAACATTTCTAAAGAAACCAAGTAACACCTAGTCATGGAACTAACTCATCTCAACTTGGTATCTCCTAGGAGAATCCCAATTCAATTCTCCCAGGGTATCACCAGATCAAGGCCCAATATAGCTCACCCAGATGTCACCTAGGAAAGGTGCAATCTAACTCACCTATAAATCTACTAGGTGAATAATATATCAATCCCCTAGACATTATCATATGAAAAAGGGTTGGGAAAAAAAATTAACCAAGACTCCATAATGAAGAAGATCAAATGAAGACCTCCCCCAAGCCTCATGGAATATATGATTAGTTCATTAATTACAGTAGATTTTCCTCTTAATCATGAATTTATGGAGTAACAAATGTCCAAAATTTAACCTCCCTGATAGATAGGGTCCCTAAAATTATCACAATCATGCTTTATCTTGATAACAAGGTTCCCAGACATAGTGGTGGTGGATGTAGTTCAGGATGTTTCATTTGTCCTCATATGATATCTGAAATATGATGTTAATCATGTGGTATTTATGAATTCATCAAATATATAATCCCCTAGGGTGGGATTTAGAAAACTCAAAAAGATAATACTTGGATAATATTATCATTTTTTCAAACTACCATTCTTAGCATCACCCTCGTACACCACTACAAAAGGATTAAAATTGGTGTCCCTCATAGATTAATCACTATCCTTTCATGAATAATGTTGTATCCCTCTTACCTTTTATATCTCCACCCTCATCCACTATTAGATGATGAATAAACTTCATCCTTGAGTATCCATTTAGGTGTAAGTCCAATCAAAAACACGATTGTGCAACATGATGATGTCATAATTCCTCTTATTTCTTACACTAATGTTGATTCAAATGGAATTATAATCAATAGTTATCTTATCATTATCATAGTAAAAATATCCTAAATAGGAATACCATGAATGTGTAAATTCCAGCCATTCTGAAATATGTGGTCTTCGATTCCCATCCCAAAAGGACATGTATGAAAATAAATATAAGATTATGACCATTCAGGAAATGAATTTAGCTCATTTTTATTTGTTGTATTATCATATCTAGTAAAATTTGGTTGCTTAACTTCTCAGGTGAGTTTTGGAATATTATAGAGGGGGTATTGGGTAGTGCATGGTTAGTGCATAGTTTTCCCAAACCGTGTTCTTTTCCACAGAAAAACATCCATCCAAGATAGAGGGGATTTTTATAGATGGGTAATGTGTTTTAAAATCTTTCACCACATAGGAGAAAACCTAAACCTCATATATTGGGGTCACACAGTTATGGTATAAGTGTAACACCCCAATGCTTGGGTCTCATATAATGATAATATTCTGATTTTTTTGGATTAAATTTCTTAAAACTCAACAAAATTTATAAGATAAACACAATGGTTTTCTTTTAAACAAGACACTAAAGTGTTTTTAATGTATACAGATCACAAGAAACCATTATACCAACAAATAACTATTAAAACCTCTATAAAAATTATATTGAGACCACGCAAAACAACATGAACCCAAAGAAGGTAATATGGGTACTTAAGATCCTTCATAACAAACATTAGTATGGACAAGAACACCGCATCTATGCTAAGAACCAATGGTATGAGGAGAGCCATTTTGTTCAATTGTCATGAATTTAGGAAACCCTATTGCATGTTTTAATGAGGCATCCACATGATCATTGGCTTGGGTGACCATTGAATTCCAACAGCTATAATTATAGTCGTTGGCCTTTCGGTAAATTAATTGAAAACGTGTGAGTGTAATTTAGTTTTGAAAATAATTTAGTAATGGATTGAAAATTATAAAAACCACCCCTAATCATGATCTTTACAAGGACATTGTGTAATATTTTGAATTACACTTAAGTGATTTTGAAATTTATTAAGGAATTCAAACAATTTTCAAATATTTTAAATATATTTTAAATAATTTCATTTCTACTTCTTAAAAAATGTTTTAAAGTATGGTTAATTTATTTTTAATTAAACTATGTTTTTTATTAAAATACACATTGACCTATATAATACTAATATATGTATTTTGAAGTGGGTATATTAAATTTTAAATTATAACTTAGTATGTTAAAGGTTTAGTGTTTATAAATAATTTTTGTAATACTTTTATCAATGACAAAGTATAATTGGTATTCATTAACCTTTTACTGTTTGAATAAAAGTCATGATTAAAAAGATAATTTCTATGTAGTTATAATAAATGTTTTAATTTCATTAAGACTTCATAACAATGAAATATTGGATTTTACTAAAAAAATAGGCCCACTAGGACCAGCCCATTATAGTTGGGTGAAGGGAGGTAGCTCACGCTAGGTGGTTGAGCCTAACCCTCAGCCTCAGCTTGGGTCGACCCGAGCATGGGCATAGTATCCTCGAAGGGTGCATAGGATCACGTGAGTAGAGGAGCACATGATCATGCCCCCGTGGGCACAAGGCCAGGGCGAGGCAGGGGTAGGAAAAGGTTTGCAAGGGGCGGGAGCCCGTGTATAAGGCTCCCTATGTGTGTGTTTTGTTTTCTTCTGAGCCATTTTTTAGAGTCTTAGTATTATAAAGGGGTCATGAGTGTCTCCCTGTTTCGATGTGGGATGAGGTTTCTCAGGTGAAATGTGATCTAGGCCATTGGATCACATCGCACGCAATCCAGGCCATAGATTTCATCAAAAGAATGACTCTCAGAGGCCACGGTTATCACCACATGTTTTATTCACCATCCGATCAAACCTCAGATCTAATGTCAGCCATCTATTATTTTTAAAATGTTGCATCGATCTAGGGCCATCCGATCAAACTCAGATTAAATCTGAGCCACCCAACTTTTTTAAACCGTGGACGCACCCCAACCATTGGATCAAGGCCAAATATGATCCTAACTATCTAGTCATCTTCCAGATTTCTTCCCATAACACCGTATTCTTCCCCAAAACGTGCACTGCACCAGTACCCCTACACCGTTTTTTTTACCATTTTTCTTCACCCTTGATAGCTACTGGTCCCCCTCCTCCCACGCGGTTTCCATAAAGACTGACCCCTAGTATTTATATAAAATTTATAAGCCTTGGATCCTTTAAAAGTGTCCTTATATTATTCTATAAATGTCTAGTATAATATAGTCTATTCATGAAACCATTCCACACCCAGAAAAAACCCTTGGATCTTCTCCACTCAAACTTCTAGAAAGCTTCAGCGAGTTCTCCTGATCCTCTCTTCCTCCTCGAGCTAAGGTAAGGGATTTGTATTCTCATGCTCATTGAGTCGAAGTTATATAATTACGAGCAGTTTAATATATATATATATATGTGTGTGTGTGTGTGTGTGTGTGTGCAACTTAAGGTTTGAGTATGAACCTTTCTATACTCGATTCAGAGCTTCAGGATTTCGATTTTATAGGGTATTAGTAGACCTGATGCATAATTACCCCATGAAAACTTATAAACATAACCAGATAGGTATAAATATATATTTATATAAATATATGTATATATATAGCCCCTAAGTTTTACATAAATCCCCTATGTGTATATTTAAAATTTCTAAACATGAGCTTCGAATTTAATTTATGAACTTCAAAATGCGAAAAACAATATTTGGTATAAAACTTTTTACCCGATTATGTATGTTCTTATATATATTTTTATAACCATGTGGTTTTAAAGGAACCACCTTGATATTAAGTTTCATGTCTTCTATACTTTGAGATCCAAGGATGAAATTGAATTTTCTTATATTTACATATGTATATATTTGTATTCATTATATAAGTCTTATATAATGATATAATTTGTGTACCTTGCCTCCTGGAACAGTTGTAAATCCTTCAACATGAAACTTATATGATTAATGGTGGATTTGATTAGTATGTAAGTGGAAATTAATATTGTGAAAAGATCCATTAATTTACTCTATTATAAATGTGATATTTTCATGTTTACATAAGCATATATGTACACATACAAGTATTTTTTAAAAGTAAACCATTTAATTTCACTCTATGTTTTTTAAACTCAAGATCCCCTGTTAATTTTATGTCCGATGGGTGTTATTAATTTTTTTTATTGATTATGGTTTGGTCTCCTGCTTTCTAATTTTTTCATTACATGGTGTTATACAAAACCATTTTTAGCAATAAATGGGTGAACATTTTCAAGTTTAAAAACCCCAAATTAAATGGTTGGTTTACCTTTTTATATGAATTCAGATGAAATTCCAATATGTAATTGATTTATATGGTTATATAATTTATCATTATACGTCACCAAATTTGTATTTATTTTGGGTATTAGTTGTCAATACATGTACTCTTAACTTAATTTCCATTTAATGACATAACCATGCAGTTCTTAGTCTTGTGACAAAATCATTATATATTTGTAAATGATAATGAATGTAATTTAAACCTATAGGACCTTTCATGGAATTATGAATTTAATTATTCAAGTTGTTATAGGACACTTTTAATAAAATGAAATAAGAAAATTAAATATTTATAGTGGAATGGGACATTTTGAATATATGACACTTTGTGGCATGTGAGGAATGTATAGACTCAGTATAACTGGTTGGGGAATAGTTAATGAAATCCCCTCGATGCATCGATAGTTTTCTTAATACAATCAGGTCATGGCATAAGGCTATTGACATTTTAGATTCATGACACGAGGTCTTGACCGGATCTTATAGTATATGTTCCCTCATTATTCTTATGATAATTAATTTACCAAGTGGGTATTCAACTAGTAGAATATAAATGTTTAAGAGAAAATACTTATGATTATTAGAAAAAACAAATTTTTATGGCATGAAGTGTATTTGGATCTTGGTGATTTCAGTAACCAGTGTATGTTTCACAGTAGTAGCGTATGAAATTGAAGTTATTACCTTTATCTAAAACTCTTATTATGTGCCACTCTCAGTTATTAATTAATACTTGAATATTCATATGTCCTACTTATTTATAATGTCTTTTACTTGTTACTATTAATGTTCATGCTTATAATTGAATCATATTCTCTCATAATTCTATTAGTATGATTTTAATTGTTCACTTTTCTTTCTTAGTCAATTTTTATGATATGTTTCATGTGTTACAACATTTCCGAAGAAAAATGATTTATGAATAGTTTTAAAATAATGTTTTCAAATGTTATATTAGTATATTAAGTTATTTTAAAACCCCTTACTGGGCATTCGTATGCTCACCCTACGTTTTTAAATGAAAATTTTCAGATATCAATTTGGGCTAAAGAAGTAGGAAAGAAGTGGCACATTTCTACGAACCTTAACCGAATTCGATCCTTTGTGTGGAACATGATGTGTAGTTTATGAGGGAATGTTTTTGTTGAAAGTCACCCATCATTTTCTTAGGCACTGGTCCCTGGAATTTTGGGGGTCATTTCCTCTTAATAAGAGTTATAAAATATTGTCTTACCTCTCAGGAAATTGTGTCTGTATAATTTAAAACACCTAATTTTTTTTATAAGAATTCATGAACACCCTAGTTTTTTCACCATTATCCCTATCAAAAAATAACCCGCATTTTCCTGATTATGGAGTCCCTATAAGGGATTCCAGACATCCTAGAACCCATTTCTTGAAAAATTGATGATCTGGTGAGAGGAATCGACACCTCTTAGGTTTTGATCCCAGATATCCTCCTTCCTTCTGAGTTGGTCTGTCTAACATAAAATTGAGGGTTATAGTTTGGCGAGTATCTATCAAAAATATTGAGGTAGATAATCTTATTGTTTTTCCTATATTATTGATTATGAATTAATTTATTCTATTATACTATTTCTTTTCCACGTTGGGAAATTGAAATTTTATTTAAATTAATGAATTGATTTTCCAATGTTATGATGAGACCATTCATATATCTTGTTGTACATGTTGTTTTTTTTTTGAGGACGGACTTGATGGAAACCCATGGGGGAGCCAATATAATTAAAATTTTGATTTATTTTTTATACATAGTTGATATATGATATTTTGAATAGGCTTGATAAATATGATTATGAAATTGGTTGAATAATGGGTTATAAACATGGTAGAAAAATAGGTTATGAATGTGTAATGATGGTATGTGATATTTGAAAATGATTTAAATAATGAGTTGTGGGTCAGGAGTTCCTACTCTAAATAAAAATGGGGTTCCATACTACTGCTCTATGCCCCAATATATATATATATATATAAGTGGAATGTGATTACTGAGTTGGGGGATAGGGATTACTGCTCCAAATACCCATGAGGTTTTGTACTACTACGCTAGGCACCCAATGTATGAATGGGAAATTGGGAATTAAATGAATAATGAAAGTCCATAATATATTGAAATGTGATATTCCCATTTTTTATGGTTCAGAATCTCTAATGGGATTAAATAGTTATGATTAGTCTGAGTGTCACCATAAACATGTGATATTATGCAGTTTATTAAAGAATAATTAAATGTTGAACTTATTTAATTTTTTTAAATTTTCATTATTATTTATATAATTGTTCACACTTGTATAGGATTTATATTTCATTAAATTCCCATATGGTTGTCTACTGATTTTTACTCACACCCTACAAGGGATTCCTAATAGGTACCCAAATAGACATTATTTTTATAGGCTTAGATAAGGGAAAGAGCCATGTGTTAGATGGTTGAGTTGAGATTTAGGTTGCAGAATAGACACACGAACCGAAAATGATACCATAACCCTCTGGGGAGTTGTTTGTTTGTATTTGTTTTTGGTATTCAGTCGACACATGACACATATAAGGAATGGCACTTAAACTAATTGACTATTGTTATTTTTCATGTTTTGGTAATATCATGTGATGTTGGTCTTTATGGACTATAACATCATATTTTTTATTTTTTATCATATGGAAATTTTACATTGATTGATATTGTTTTGATACTTTGATATGATGGAATAGTCTTCCCAAAATACATATTAGACCACTTTTACTAGTCTGCATCATCTATTGTATAGGGAGGAATGCCTGAGGTCATGTGGTGAACCATCTCTGGGAACCAGCATATGGAACCCGGGGTAGGATGACACAAAGTTGTATCAAAGGAGTTTATTTCTCATTTACGATATAACTATTTGGGAAAGGTAGTAATGGGACTATGTTGAGTTTGGCCTTGGTAATGAGCTTGTTCATGGATGTATCTAACCCATGTATGGGGGATAACCCAAGTACCCAGTTTGGGATTAATATTATTGATGGTTATTTTCATAGTTGAATGTTATTTCACATTGGGTGATGTAATTATTTTGTGATTTTATTATTATTTTGATATTTTCCTTATGGCCCAAAATGGAATGGGATTTGGGAATACATTAATCATTTAAGGCGCTCAGGATTTCTTATAGCAAGTATAATTTTAGTAACTCATAGAAAAATTGTTATGGTTGAGTTGTTTCGATGAAAATTCTCTTCTTACTTGTTAAATTTAAAAGAAATATTTGCTAATAAAAAATAAATAATTGTAAATTATGGTAAAAGTGGTTTTTTGAAATGGATAAAATGGTTTTCTCAGGATAAAATTTGAAATTATAATGTTTTCACCCTATGTTATCCATGACCAATGTGAGGGTTGGTTGATGGTAGTTATAGTGCATTAGTTTTGACTGTGTGGCGGAGAATGGGGTGATGACTCGTTATATCATTTTTTAATACGTATAATGAAAATTTGGTAATAATGTGTTGTGTTTAATAATATGCATGTTTGTAATTGCAGACACATGCCTCTACGATGACGTTTTTTGATAGGATGATAGAGGGACGTGGATGGAAATGTACATCTAGCAATGGAACCCGAAGCCTTAAAAGTTCCTAGTGAAGGGATGGGAGAGTAGTTTTGTGAGGACTTTCTTCATATTATGCATTTTATAGAGAGACACCAAAGGTGGGCTATGAAAAATATGTCTAACATGAAATATAAGTTCCATTTGTAGCACCCATTTAACTTCATTGAAGATGGTAGACCTAAGGAAACTGATTTTTTTCAAGATTCTATTTATACATGACTTTAACATTTAGATAATTCTTCTCATAATAGGGTTAAATAGGATTATTATAGGTTCTCAGGGATAGAACAATAGTGGTGGTATATTTTGACTCAAGATGAGCTGTTAGAGAACATGGTGTGGATGAAATTTAAGACATGTTCCAAGAACACCTTTACCGTAGATGCTTTTGATGGAGAGACATACAGAGATTATGTGTTTGACCTAGGGGCTATGTATATGATATACTATACTTGGCACTTCACTAATTTTCTGTTCATTTTCACAGCATTTGAATGAGATATGGAAACATTGGTGAAACATTTTTCATGATGGCTGTAAATATGAGATTAAGTCATAGGTTAACATATTTTAGTTGAAGAAGTTTTATGGAGTGGTGAATTAGGATATCATTTATAAGGGAAACCTGAAGGAGGGTTCCAGTGGAATGTGTATGGATTATTTTGGATGACCATAAGGTACATCTTTTGTGAGTAGGAGGCAAAAAATGATGAAATCAACTAGTTATATGAAAAATAATGTTTCCAGGGATACAATTTAGCTACTCATAGAATTAACTGAGTATAATTCCACGTGTGTGGTAGGTCAGGAAACATTCAGAGTCAGTACCTCCAAAAAACACTTAAGTTCCATGATTATGTAACGATGGTTAAATTAAAGAGTTATTACATAGAAACTATATTGGAGGATAACGACTAAGGATCTAGGAAGAGTCAGAGTATTGGAAGGTGGTCTTCTACCCCATGCCAGTCGATCAGTTAGAGTTTTTATTATTATGGTGGCCATGGAAGTAGACAAACATAACACTTTTGGGAGAGAGTACCTGTATAAGTAGAGTGTTGATCATTAGAACCATGACTACATTTCATGGAAGAGGGAAAAGACACTTTCATGAAATTTATACTATACGTGGATAGAAATTTTATGCCATTGAAATTCATAGGTACAATTCATGTATCTTCTATGTTTTCTAGTTCATTATTTGATATAAGAGCCTCTCATTATTTTATTTCAAATATTCTTGGGAATGGTTTGAGTATAATGGTGGATTACATTAATGGAGTTATGATGATTGAAACACTATTGGGAGTACGATTTGGTGAATTTTTTTTATTTTAGGGGTTCTCTCTCGAGGTTAGTGAGTATCGTTTTCTTTAATTGAGACTCAAACTTGATATGTCAGGTTTTGACTTATTCTTGGGTATGTTCTAGTTGGTATCATTCCAATCCTACATCAATTGTTATAGTTGTATAGGAACCTTTATTTATACTAAAGGCAATAGAAATATTTATCATAGAGTGTGGGATATCTAGGTAGGTCATTCATGTCTATTTCATCTGCATTTGGAAAGATTTCCACCAATGTTGAAATTTTTTGGTCGATGTAGGACACTCAAGAGGTAGGGGGAGGTGAATTGAGTTCCTATAAAAATTTTTGTCTAAAAAACATAATAAAAAGTTTCTCTATTATGAAATATAAAATAGCCCAGTTAACTAAAGTAGAATATTTATAAGAGTTTTGATATTTCGAAGGACTTATCAAAGGGTGATTAGTTATCTATTAAAGTAATGCGGATTATTATTTAATATTTTGAAAAAATATACTAAATATAATTATAATAAAATCACTATCTAAGATTAACTATCAAATTAAATTGATATTTTATGATTTTAAAAGTTAAATAGGTGAAAACTAAACTCAATATAACACAGTGGAATTTAAAATAAGAGGTTCAATATCAAGAATAAATATAATCTTCTCTATATGGTGATCACCTACCACCAAGAAGTTTATGTAAATAATATTTTACCAACACCCTAGATTGGGGTAATCAATAGTATATAGATAGTCTAGGTCAACTAGACCTATAATATAGTTTTCATGGGAGTTCTTAAACAACCATCCAACAAAATTACGTCTCCCACTATTATTTAAGGGAGTGTAAGAATTAAAAAATGTGTTTTTATCGATATCAATGTATCTTCAAGTTTTTTAACAAATTAAGTGTTTTCTTATTAAATAGAGATAAAAACAATTCTATTAAAGTAAAAAATAGTAGAAAATCTGATCCTAAATAATGAGAAATGAGTCGAAATTCACTTTGTGATTGCTAACAAACTTGTGACTCCTCGAAGATGAGTTGAAATGAATCATGAGTTAGTTTCCAGAAATAGATATAAAAACATAGAGAATTGTCAGTTATTGTCTCTATAATTTCTTGTGAGGTAGTAGTTTTATCAAGTAGTGATTCTCCTTTATTTATTATTTTGTTGTAAGATATTATTCAGTTTCATCTCTCAGTGGTATCACCTATTGAGTATAACACACTGTTATATAATTCATTTTACTCACACGAGAATCTCCCTATCTTTATCTATTTTTCCACATCTTCCATTCATGATCGAATATTCCCTTTATAAAGTTTATTATATAATAAGATTGTTTGATGGTACCTCATACCTTGAAAATGTCTCTGACATCGATATTAATTTTGTATATAAAAGATAGAGAATGTTATTAAAATAAATAATATCACTATGTTTCAGAAATTTGACTATTAGAATATACAACCATTTAAATTAGAAAGTAAAATTTTACGATGTATTTGGAATGGTAGTTTATGTATTACTGTCTTAGAACTTGTGTCTCATACTGAGATCATTGTACAATCTTGAATGGTGTGTCAAGAACCAGTGACTTAGGAACAGTAGGTTGTTCTGACAGTAGATCGACTTGATGAAAGGTATGCATCACAATGACTCATGCCATCATTATCTCATAGTGGTATCTTATACTTGATGAGAATTATAATTCCATCATTATGTTATTCTGTTGGTCAGTTGATGCATTATTGAATTAGCTATCGGTTATTGAAAGCTATGGTGTGTTATCCATTGAAAAAATTCTATGAAATAGTTTGTGTCTAACTGTGAGATAGTTGAGAGTTATATATTTCATCAGTATGTCTATTGAAATTCTAGTTCATAATTGTCCATTTTTTGTCATCAGTGAGATTTCCAATAGTGAGTTCACCTCAATGGTGAATGAACCATAATGGTGACGTATACTTAGTTATAATCTGTCAATCTATCTTATGATGTTAAACAATAATTAAATCAATTACGGTTATAATTAAACATAATTAAACATAATGAAACACGATTTAACATAATTATGAATGATTTGTGAGCATCAAAAATAGAGGAGGGAGACAATCTCCCCCTTTTAACTATAAATAATCATGGAATTAATAAAAAAATTTGAATTATCAATGTAAACAAAGAACTATTCCGCTTGACATGTCATACAGATCATGAGAGAGTAAATTATATGTTAAAAAATGAAGTAAAAATTAAATTCTATAATATTTATTTTTTCTTATAATACCATACACATTCTTCCACTTCTCATATTATCATAAAAGTGAACAACTAAGAAACGATAATGAACATAGAATAGCTAAAAAGAGTTAATTCATTTCATGATTAAAAAGAGTGTACATTGGATGTGAAAAAAGATAAAAAAATACATCTCTATCAAATAACATCCCAAAATCAGGGATTCTCTATTAAAGGATCATGGACTACTTTTCCTTTGTCAGTAGTAGGTGGAGGAATTGAAGGTACTGAAGGGGATGAAGAATAGAGTTGATGAATGGGGACTCTAGAAGGTACATAAGGTGTAATATTCTGAGTAGAAGATGTAGGGGATATATGATATTTATATATCATAGGGGATAGATGAATAATATCATGTGCTATAGACAAGTGAAAAGGTTTAAGGGTTATTAAAAGATATGAAAAATGGTTTAGAGTCATGGAAGCTCTGAATTGTAGATCAACATATAGGTAGAACGAGCCTGAAGGAAAATTCTCTATCACAGATCGAATTGGGTATTCATCTTGTGCTACAATAGTAGAACAATAATTATGCAGGTAAAGATTCCAAAGGGATTATAAAATCCATTATTATCTTCCCACCTTTCTCCATAGCGTTTGTGAAATCATCTTTATTCTCCAGACACATATGTAGAGATAGAGTAAGCTCATTGAATAGTTTCACTTGTTCTTTGATGGATTTGGTAATAGTAGGTAGCCTCAAATTATCAACCACATACCTAAAGTGACTATTTAGAATATGTTTTGTATAAATACTCTTAAAGAATAAATATATATTATTTTTTGATCCCCTCGTGATCATTAGTTTCCCTTTCATGTAATTCTTTACCATATTAGGGCACATGGTAATTGTTCTGTCTATGTTTTCATAGGGTATCTTGATATGAACTACCCATCATAGACTATATAAATTCTATAATCACTAATATAATCATATCACTATTAAAAGACTTAAAAATTTTATTATCAGAGGTAGAGGAATCATTTAATACATCTTTGACTACTGATCTAAAAATAGAAAGATAATGGATTGGAGGAGGATGAGTATCATACTCAGTAGATGTATCTTTAGGACTATTATCATCATATTACCAGGAGGTTGAATACAAAAATGAACCCCTTTCACAATAATAATGAGTACACCTAACTCGTCACATAGTTTTTTATTTATAATCCTCACTTCTTGACATTTGGAAACTATCTATGGTTGAATCTGGGAGCGATATCTCTCTAAAATCATAGCAACATATGTTTCACTATGATGAGATAATGGTGTTTGTTGAGGTTGGATGATACCACTAATTACTGAACAAAAATCCTCTTTAAGGAAATTTAAATCATGTTGGGTCACATTATCTATAGGAATAGATACAACTGGAGGAGTAGAAAAAAGAGCAGAAGCTACTGATGGAGCAGGTGATATTTCTCGAGTTGTTCTATCTATAACTCATTGAGAATGATCCAATTATTCTTCAAATAATCCCTTAGGATCAGATTAATAAATATATGAATATATATAGTCTTTGAAAAGTGTGAAATATATAGGTTACTTCTCCCATTATGCAAAAAATACATCAAAAGGAATAAGGGTATAAATTTTAACTCTTTGAGATTGTTTCTACCCCTCAATAGATGAATCGTTCTCAACAGGGGTTTTTGTTCTAGCATGAACTAGTTCTTTCACTTGATCAACTAGAGATATTTCTTCAGATAAAACTGATTCAAGAGACCTTCAATGTTCCACCACAATTTCCCTTTCCAATACAACTATTTCAGACAAAATTGATGGTTCTTCATAATTTTGAGGTTCCAAAACATTTTCCTTATCCACTAAAGCATTTTTAATAGGAGTTAAAGATTATTCAACAGGTTTTTTTATCCATAAAGTATGATCATCTCCATTACTAGTATCACCATTATTTCTACCAGTCATTTCTTTTTTCCATTATTCTTCATTCTCACCACTTCCACCTTCTTCTAGAGACATCCCTTCGACCTCTTCATTATTTTCTTTTTCTTCCTATTCTTTTTTAGCTTTGTCATAATCATTTTCTTCATCCTCATTATCATACTCGTCTTTAATAGGCACATCATCATATTCACCTTCACATATACTAGCATACTCATTATCTCAAGATTCTTCTATCTCCCCATCAGATTAATCATTTACGAGAGGTACATTGGTAGGTAGCCATTTTTGAGGGCTAGGAGAGCCATTAGAAATTTCTTTAGGTATTTTAGAAATATTTGGATCACTCTTATCATCAATATGAGATTCAATTTCTTTTTATGAATCATATACTTCTTTTTCCTCATCATAATATTCTTCCACCTCATTTTTTATTAGACCAGGATCAGCCATATGATTCATCCTAGAAGGATGTTGAATATGATAAAAACTTTCAAAACTTTAATCATTATCCTCAACCCACATCTTCCTCCAGGGATTCATACTAATTTTAATTATTTTTCATATGGGTTTGCTAATGCAAAAACCACCATATTCAGTCACATTTTCTTCTCCTTAATTTACAAATCCTTTATCTTTAAACATCATATAAATCATCTTAAAATAAAATAGGGAGGTTGAAATGGATTTAGGCTTTATCATTTCACTGATGTTTAACATGATATATATGAAAAAATTAATCTTATGTCCCTCTTTCATCTAATAAGAAAAATAAACATCCTGATATTTGAATAAGGTAAAATCCCTTTTCTTTGGATAATGTTGAAGCTGAATAAACATAAATAACAATCTATATTCACCATCCTTCTCAGTTTATATGGGTATTCCTGTAATTCCACCACTAGTCAAATCAGTTAGTTCTATTTCATAACTAAAAATATCACTTATGGGAGAATTACTGCCTTGGTAATCATAAAAATTCCATCAGGATGTACCTTCAAGTATTTATCCCACTGTTTAAAAGAGAATGAAATATTTTTTCCACTTTTTTTCAAATTAAACCTAAATACATTAGAAACCTCAAGTATAAACTCAACATAAATTTAAAACTCATGCACTAGTTTTGGATTCAATGGTCGAGTGTTGTGGTAGAACCACTCCACAACCCTTGTTCATATAACACTCTCCAAAATTGAGATTTACTTGATAACAACCATTATACATGTACTTCCTTCTCAGGTATGACATGTTTTTTTGGCAAGATCTGGGTTAAATGGTTACGTCATAGAAACACATGATTCACCATTTTTTTCTTCAAAAGATGAGTCTCATTGGGAGACTTTTATAATGGACACATAAATCATTCCATTACAAAGGATTCGAAAGGTTCGCTTTGAGGAGGAAGGTAGTTGAGTTTTAAAAGAGAATGGTTGAGTTTTGGGAGAGTGAGTGAGTAAGAAATGTTTTTGGATTAGATAGATATTTATCATTTCCAGACATAAAAATAATAAATTTAAAATGTGGATGAAAATAAACTGAAATAATGTAAACAATAATTTTATGTTAGAGTAAGAAAAATAAAAAATAAAGACTAACGGGTAGTCACAATGAATAGTTCTAACAGTGATTTATCATCACTGGGTCATCAATAAAGACTCATTTATGCTGAGACATAAATTGTGAGTCATAAATGGGGAGTCATCAATAGTGAGACTTAAATGGTGAGACATCATCGACGAGTCATCAATGGTGAGACATTAATGATGATACATCCACAGTGTGTCCAAAATGGTGAGTGATCAACAGTGAGACATCAATAGTGAGTCATCAAGGTTGAGTCACTCAAAAATTTATTGTCGCTAACACATTTTTTAGTAATCTTATTCTCTTAGAATTTAAATCCTCAGAAAAAATATTAGAAAGGTGATGTTCAGTTCCAATGAATTCATGAGTTATATCACCACTTTGATAATGATCTCTCGAAAATTGATGTATTACATCGATATGATTTTTCCATGAATGAGAATCTATATTCTTAGAATTTTTTATGGAACATGTGTTGTCACATTTTATAGGGACCTTCCTAAATTGATATCCATGGACTAGTAATGTATGTTTCATCCACAAAATTTAAACACAATAACTACCACAAGATTTGTATTCATCTTCAGTAGTCGATAATGCAACAAAATTTTGTTTTATACTACACCATGAATATAAAGACATTTCTAACTAGTGACATGTTCTATATGTTCTTTTTCTATATAACTTGAAACCAACAAAATCATTATCATAAATACCAAATGAATAAAATGGTTTTTCTCTAAGATAGAACATTCCTTTGTTGGTAGCATATTTGAGGTACTTAAAAATTCTTCTAACAATAAGATGATGTGAATCATTAGTATTTTAATGGAAGTGAGCACACATACACAGACTAAACATAACATAAGGTCAGTTAACAACCAAGTAGAGAAGATGTCCAATCATACATCTGTAATTGGTTTGATCCATTGATTTTCTATCATCATCAAGATCCACTTTACTGGTGGTATATATAGAAGTATCAGTATATTTAGTATTATCTAGATTAAAACTTTTAATATATAATTAGTATATATAATTTTATTAAAAATAATTACATCCTTATTTTTTAAAAAATTGAAATCCAAGAAAGAATTTGAGTTCACCCATTAAGCTCATTTCAAATTCGTTTTTATCATTTTTGAAAAATCCACACCGAATTTTTTTTAAAGATCCAAAAATAATATTACAAACATATATTTGAAAAAATAAAACATCAGAATAAATTCTTTTTATGAAATGGGTAGGACCAGCTATACCTTTTGTTAAAAATTTAGAAATAAGAAAATTATTGAGCCTATCATACCATGCTCTTGGAGTAAGTTTTGACCCAAAAATATTTTATTAATTTTGAAGAATGATTTGGAAAATTTGGGGTTACAAAATCAAGGGGGTTCAACAAAACTTCCTCAACTATAAAACCATTCAATAATGAACTTTCAACATCCATTTGATAATGTATGAAATTAGGATTTCATATATAATCTAAAAGTTTTCTAATGTCTTGAATTTAGGACACCAATGTAATGGTTTCTTCATATTATAATCCATCCACATGATTATGCCCTAGTGAAACTACTAATGCTTTATTTATCACCCTTTTACTCGATTCATGCACTTTGCTTCTGAACACCCACTTAGTGCCTATTTTCAAGGTGTCTTTATGTCTATCGATATGTTTCCATAATTTTTTTTATTTCATACTAGATTAATTCTTTCTGCATATCCATAATGCAAAATTAATCATTGGTTGAATCATTGATGTTTTTAGTTTCATGCTATGATTGAATGAATTTATGTTCATCCTGGTTTCTTAGAGAAGCTCTAATCTTTATTATGATGTCTATGTATCCTACTAAAAAATAAAAAGGATGGTTATTATGATTCTTAAAAACATATAAAATTAATGGATGGTAAAATTGGGTTCATCTACAATTTTAGGTTCATTTTGGATAGAATCAAGAGTTTTTCTAGAACTTGGTTTTACAGATTGATTAACAACATAATCAGAAGGTTTAAGATTTACATATATAATGGACATGTTATATTCAAGATTTTGTATGGATGTTTTGGACTCATGTGGATCTGTTACATCAATCTTAACATGATAAAATTCTTTATCACATTTCGATCTCTTATTAAAGAATATGTAGGATTTACTAGAGAAAGAATAACCTAGTAAAATCCCTTCATCACTATTGGAGGAAACAATTTCAATATTATCTTTTGTATTAAGAAAAAAGTATTTAAAAAAAATTGAATTAATTTACCTTTGTTCCCTATTTTTCCACATCTCATAAAATGTATTATTTTGGAATGGTCTAATTTAAACTCTATTGATTGTATATAATGTTTTATTCGCAACTTCTACCAAAAAATAAACTGGAAAAAAGTATAGATTTAGCTATTTAATATATGTTTCTATTACCCATTTATAAAACACCACTCTAATGAGGTGTCCTAGAATTATTGAAGTTGTTACTATAGATATTTTGTGAGAAAAAAGATTAAAATTTTTTATTTTCAAACTCGTAGCCATGGTACCATCTTATGGTTTTGACCCTAAGTCTACAAAATATTTCTACTGACCTAGCATACATGGTGAAATAAGAGTAAGAATCACCTTTGTGAGCTAAAAATAAGGACCAAGTATTCCATAAAAAGTCACCTTCTAGAACATAGAAAAAATGCTTTCCATTTGAACATGAAACTCTAGAACGTCCAAACATTTACATGTGAACCAACTTAATAGGTTGATAAGTTGTAAATTATTTCATTGGTTTGAATGATATTTTTTATTTTTTTCCTTTTTGTTATGGATTATAGACATTATCATTTAGAAACTCTTGATTAGGTAGATCATTAAATAATAATTTTATAGTAATATTTCAAACAGAATTAATTTTATAGTGGCCTAGTCTTCTATGATAGATAATAGTTTTTTATAAAGTGAAATCACACAAGAAAAAATTTATGAGACTAATAAATCCATATTTTCTGCATAAACATTTTCATTTTAAAAAGAAGTAAAAACTAAATAACTCTTAGAATTATAAAACATTACAAGCATCATTTTCAAATTTATCTTGGAAGCCATCATCCCAAAACTATGAAATAATAAGCATATTTTCCATTACACCATATAGATAAAGAAATATAGAAATTAAAAATGAGTTAGTATCATATATTGGGACAAGTCCAATAATTTCTCCTTTTTCATTCTCACCAAAGGATAAATATCGACCAAAAATATTTATGAGATTCATGAAGCTAGATTATTCGCATATTATGTATCTTGAAAACCCACAATCTAAGTACCATATGTTGTCGGATGATCTCTTCCAACATATTTCCATAAAAAAAATTAAACTACAAATGAATCTGGAACCCAAACATTCTTGAGTCCGGTAATATTAGTAATTAATGATTTTAAAAAACCACATTTGCTTCATGGGTTCCTATAAGAAATTCTTAATTTTTTGGGAAAATAAACTCTATTAGGTCAAGAAGAACTAGATGCAGTAAAAGATGTTCCATTGTAGGAACATGTAGTTAATTTCCATGTACTGGGCATACAAACTTATATTATAGATATGGAAACAATTTTAGGATTAAAAATAATTGATTTCCAAATATGACAAACAATACTAGTAGTATATTTAATAGCAACAAGTTAACCAAGAATTGAATCTAATATATCAATACAATTTATAAATATATCTAATTCCTTATTTAATTAATTAATATAAATTTTATGTTTAGTGTCTTCATTGAGAAGTTGATCATTTTTATCTTTTTCCAATGTGATTTCATATTTAATAGTATATTAAAGAGAATGTTGTTAGATGAGAGATTTATATTTGTCAATAAAATAATTACAGTTATCCTCAAGAATTTTACAATACTCAAACATTTCTCCATTAGTCATATTTTTAGAATTGTTGGATTCAGATCCATCTCAAGAATTATAAGAGTTTTGTGCAGAAGATAATAAGGTTAGCATGGATTTTCTTTTCTTAAAAAACCTGTTGTATTTGATAGCCTTTTCATAATGAGATGTTTCAGATTCACAAGAGTTTTCCTTAGAAGAACTTTAGGTAGCCTTCATCTCCTTCATGTACATTTTATCTTTATCCTCATATATCATTTTATAATTACATTTTGGACAGTCAGTCTTCACATGAATTTTTAATTTTCATTCAAAGAAAACTATCTTATTGGTATTATCTTTTATTTTCCTATCTTTTTTCCAGTTACCTTTGTTGTAATACATCCCTTGGTAGTTGGACTTTCTAACGATCTTCTTCGTTCTATAAAACTTATTAAATATCCATAATAGTCGATCCATTTCCTCATCATTGTCACTTCATGTATCTTCACTAATTGAAATTTTAGCAGGAAATTTAATTTTATCCTTTTCTTTAGATGCAGTGGTTTTGAAAGTTAGCAACATTATCTTAGGTTTATCATCATCATCTCTTATAACCATAATATCTATCTCATACAAGATCATTTTTACAATCAACACCATTACATGTACCAAATCAATTCCAAAATATTCTCTAATTAATACTGAGATCCCTCTCCACCATCCTAGAAGACATGTTACGATCCTCATGATCTATTATTTCATTGTGCTTGTGATTCCTAATGAGATCACTGTATTTCCAATTTCATTGAACCTAAGATTCAATTCAGAGATATGCTCTTCAGGTTTCATTTTCAAATTATCACATTTAATATTATATGCGTTAATCCAAATTTCCATAACATTAGTGGTTCCTTCTTATGAAACAACTAATGTATTCCACATTTTAAAGGTTGTTTTACAAGAAAAAATACAACTGAATTCATCATCATGTAGATCATAGTTTAGGGAATTCATATATTTGCAATTATTATTGTAGTTTCCATTAGTTGGGTTATCCCATGTTTTTCTAGTGGTAAAATGTATTTTATATTCATCTACTATAACAAATGATGTCTCAAAACCCATGGTTTATAAATGAATTTTTATCTTGAGTTTCCACAGAGTATAATTTATTCCATTAAAATAGGGAGTTCAATTGGTATTTTCCCCTTCCTGTATATTATCCATATTAAAGAATAAAAAAAAGTTTTAAATAATGATAAATTTTGAAATAAATAAATTTTGAGATCGTTAAAATACAACTAAAATCACAGTTGAATATATTTTTAATAATTGAAAACGTTGAAACTCAGAATGTGAGAAATAATCTAGTTCAAAATGTTGGTCAGAGTAAGACACTCATGAGGGGCAAGGTGGGGGTGAGGGTTAATTAAGTTCTTATAAAAACTTATTTATAAAATACATATTAAAATTTTTCCCAATTTGGAAATACAAATCAAACAAATTAACCTTATTTTTATATTTATAAATGTTTTGATCTTTTTAAGAATTCTCAAAGATTGATTAGTACTCAGTTAATGTAATATGTATTATTATTTTAATGTTTTAAATAAATATACTAAATAAAATTCTTATAAAAACACTATCTAAGAATAACTATTAAAGTAATGGTATTTTTTTATGTGAAAAGACAAATAAGTTAAAATGAAATTTAAAATAACGTAGTGCAATTTAAAACAAGAGGTTCGGTCTCAAGTAGAGACTTAATCCTCTCCATTTGGTGATCAAATTCCATAAATAAGTTTTTATAAATAAAATTTGATCCATACCCTATATTGGAATAATAAATAGTATACACACTTTCCAGGTCAACTAGAACTCTTCAACAGTATTCATGGGTGTGCTAAAACAACTAAGCCATAGAGGTAAATCATCCACTATTATTAGTGGTAGTGTAATAATTACAAACGGTGGTTTATGAAGATATAAATGTATCATATAGTTTTTTATAAGAAGTTCATGTTTAAAAAATATTTATACACACTTTGCTCATAAATTAAAAAAAAAAATCACAAAAAGAGTATAAATAATGAGAAAAGAGTTAGAAGGCTCTGCGTGACTATCAATTCATCTTTTGACTCCTCGAAGATGTGGCTAAATGAATCTTGATTCACCTTACAGAAACAGAGAGAAAAATAGTTAATCGTGAGTGCTTCTTTCTTCTATTTCTAATTAAGTAGTAGTTTTAGAAAGTAGTGCTTCTCTATTATTTAGTTTTTTTCTTCAAGATGTTCTTTAGTTTAATCTCTTAGAAGTATCACCTATTGAGTTCAACAACCATTTCTATATTTCTCTTCAATCACACAAGAAACTCTCTGTATTTCTCTATTTTTCCACATCTTCTTTTATTAACAAATATTCCATTTATATTGTTCAGCAGACAAGAGGCATGTTCTATAGTACCTCATACATTATACTTGTCTTTAACATCTATATTTTTTGTGTCTAAAAAATACATACATGGCTATTAAAATAAATAATAGCACCAAGTTTCAAAACTATGGACGTTAGAATAAATTTTAATTTAAATGAAAAATTACAAGTTGTTAGTGTCTCGGGAATGGTAAGTCAGGTATCAATGTATTAGAACCAGTTTCTTAGACATAGATATTTCCTTAATCTAGAATGGTGATTTTTGTAGCCATGATTCATGAACTATAGGTCATTTTGACAGTAGGTCTACTTGACCATAGGTCTACTTGGCAGTGACTCATGTGATTAGTATCTCATATCGGTAACTCATACATGGAGATAACATGCCCAATACCATGACATTATCCTGAGTATAATGGGAGTGAATACAATATACAGCAAGATATAAATGTCTTAATTATGGATCTACATTGTATTTTTTAGGTTACATCATCTTTGAGGAAGGTGTGTCTGTGGAATGTGGGAAAAATCATGAAATTAGTTCTTAAGAGCATCCCAATAACTTATTTGATATCTGTAGTTTCCTAGGTTTTGTGGGTTATTATCATATGTTAATACAACACATTTTATTATTGGAGGAACTAATTTTTGGATTCCCATATATGGGTGTAATGTTTTGATGGTCCGTAGCATGTGAGAGTTATTTTTTGGAGTTGAAAAAGCATTGGGCTACCACACTTATTTTGATCATTCCTGACCTAGGTAAGGAGTATGCCATGTATTTTGTATCATCTAAGACCAGAAAAGGAGTAATGTTGATGAAGTTAGATTTATTTTTGGGGTATGAATCAAAAAATTTGATCCCACAAAAGAATAATCACCCTATGAATGATCTCAATTTAGCTGTAGTGGTTATGACTTAATATATTGACGTTATTACTTGTTAGAAGAAAAGTTCACATTGTATACTGCCAACAAAATCGTAACATATATCTTTTATTTATGAGAATTGAATATCATAAAGTATAGTTGAGTTGATTATATGAACCATTTGATTTAGATTTGGACTATATATTAGTAAATATAAATAGTGTTTCTGATGCGTTGATCTGGAAGACACAAACTCGTGCAGTTCTAGAGTTCAGTTATGAGTTGAAGATGAATACCAGGCTGACTGAGATACATTTTGTGGTTCAAATAAGTTAATAAAAGGTATCACTTGTAGTCTTATTATATGATTCTACACTTCTGATCCAGATCAAGGAGAAGTATTATGAGTATATATAGGGTTTTCATTAAGGGGAAGGCGTAAAGGTGGGGAGTCACCTTTTGATTGGACTTTAGATGAAGATGAGATAATATATTTCCAAAACATTTTTTTTGTACCTTCATGTATACATAAGGATATGATAAATGATTTTCATGCCTTGAACATGGTGTTTCATCCTAGTTTAAACAACATGTACAATGACTTACATCAACGATATCGATGGTCAGGCATTAGAAAGGGAGATTGAAAGTTTCATGATATGGTGTTACACCTGTTAGTAGGTGAAGGCTGACCATCAATGACCTAGTGGTTTACTAAAGTCATTTTTCATTCTGAAATGGAGGTGGTCTATTTTTATCATGGACATTCTGGTGGGTATTCCAAGGTTCCCTTAGAAGAATGTTGTGATTTGGGTGATTGGGGAATGGTTGAAAACAGTAGCGAATTTTTTTCCTATTTGATATAATTTTACCATGGAGAAGTTATGTGAAATGTATGTTTGGGATGTATTCCATTTACATGGGATTCTATAGATTATATTTTTGTAAATCATAAAATGTTTTACTTCACCCTTATGGAAAGTATTACATAAGGAATTGGGAACCCAATGGTTTTGGAGTATGGATTTCCACCCAAATATAGATGGGTAGTCTGAGTAGATTGTCTAAGTAATAGAAGACATAATGATTGAAAAGACCTTGATTTTCATGGGTCTTGAGAGAATCCATTAAAAATCATTTAATTCAACTAAAATAGAAATTAATATTTGAATATCTATATGGAACTATTTGAGTAACATCTTGATAGTCTATACAGATCACCTTTGTGTTAGATGGAGGAAGGAGATTCTAAGTTACTGGGACTAAGTCTCATGTAGGATAGATTAGAGTTGGATAAATTTATTTTGAAAAGTATGACTATGAATTAGAGTAGGAATATGTCATATGATGATCAAATTCATTAACACCTGGTGTTTATAGTGGGTGATCATGCGTTCCAATAGGTGTCATCGAGATTGGGTAAGTATAGGTTTCAAAGGTAGGGTATGTTGGAACCCAGGTTTATTGTACCATTTGATATTATGGAGAGAACCATAAAAATGGTGTGTTGATTGGATATCACAAAAGGTATAGTGATATATACGATGTATTCCATGTGACACTACTTTGGAAATATCAACCTCATCCTTCTCATGTGATCGGTATCAATGATATGGAGATTGAGGATGATGAATCCTTTAAGAAGAATTTGATTCCTATTATAGACCGTATTGAGAAAGTGTGTGGGGGAAATAACATGAAAATAATAAATGTTTTGTGTATTCATAAATTTCTTCATAAGGAAACATGGGAAATAAATGAATATATGTTGGCTCAGTGGCTCGAACATTCCACCTCACGATCATAATGATTCATGGGAGTAGATCTTGAGGACAAGTTATTATATAGTGGTTAGATTGTAAGATCTAGATAAATATAATGATAATTATTCATTTTCATCTTTCCTTTTTGATTTTTTAGTATATTTTTGTTGTAGCTTGGCTAGAGTGAGTTTGGGAAACATTTTGAGGGTTTTTGGGAAGTGCACAACTGGCACATGGTTTCCAAAACTGGGCACCTACCCCTAGAAAATTGTGCATCATAGATAGTGGGGATTTTCATATTTGGTACATAGATTTTCCAACATTGCACCACTTAGGAGAAATAATGCACCCCAAATAGTAGTGGAACATAGTTAGGTAAAACGGTTTGGAAAACCGTAGAGCCCCACATAGGACACTATTCATATGGAATTTAAACCACAATTTTTTTTAAATATTTCCCAACCCCCTGGTTATTCCCATTAACCTTGTTTGACATAACCTAATTTACCATGATTTAAGAGGCACCAGAGAGGCTTCTAAGGCTCCTAAATCCAATTTCTTGTTAAATAGATGATCCAATGGATGTAATTTGCACCTCTCGGTTTTTCATAGTATATTTCCCCACCATTGTGAATTGGACCGTTCCACCTCAAAATAAGGGTGAAAATTTTGTGAGAATCCATAAATGATCTAGAGGTGGGTTGTCTATTTTTTTTACCATAGTCTTGATTATAAATAACATGTTTTAGTTTTACAACTTAATTTCCATGTAGGTAAATTATAATTTAAATTAAATGAATGAATTTATTTTCCCATATGATTATGAGACCTTTCAATGATCTCATTGGACCATATGTGTTTTGAGAAACACGATGATGGAAGCCCATGAGACATGATAATAAAATATTAGAAATTATTTATGATTAATAAATGTTTGTTAAAGGATATTGTAAACATGGTTCTCAAATGGGATTATGAAATTCGTTAAATATCATGATATAAATGTGGTTGATAAATGGGTTATGAATGTTGAACCGTGGTCTATGATATTTTTGAATGATGTGAAAAATGAGTTTTAGGTCATGGACTACTACTCCAAACATCCATGGGGTGCATGAATACTCCTCTAGGCTGATATATATATATATATATATATATATATATATATCATGTGATCATTGAGTTTTGAGAAAGGGACTACTACTATGAATACTGAAGTGGTGCAATACTGATGCTCTAGGTCCAATACAAATGTATGTGAAATTGGAAATTAAATGAATAATGAAATATCATAAGAGAATGAAATTTTATGTTCCCTTGGTGTATGGTTCAGTCATCAACTTAGGATAATGTTGGTATGATTGGTTTGGGCATCACCATGAACCCATGAGATTATGTGCTTGATTAATGAATAATTAAATTTGAAACCTTTTTTTTATATTACATACAATATTTCATATACAACAATCTACACTATTATAGAATATATTTATCTTTAGAAACTATTGGTAGTGGCCTACTGATCTGTACGCACACTCTACTAGGGCTTCCTGATCGGTGACCGAATACACTTCATGTTCTTAGGACCTGATTAGGGAAAGTGCCCCATGTTTAATGGATGAGATGAGATACAAAATGGGACATAGATGAGGGAACCTGGTTTTATTTCAGGACCCTTTTGGGAGTTTTTAGTGTGTAATTGTTCGGGGTTTTCATTTGACTTGTTTCATTTATATGGAATGTCACAACTATTGGATGATTAGAGGATTTCCATGTTTTTGGGATTATCGTGTAATGTTGATCATTATTGATTATGTCATCATCATGGTTATTATATATATCATTTAGATATTTTTCATTTATTTTTGAAGTTTTCATTCTTGGATATGAGGGTATTGTCTCCCCAGATTACATATTAGACCGTCACTTATAGTCAGTGTCCTATGGAATTTGGAGATGCATTCATAAGATCATCAGGAAAATTGGCTTGGTGTACCATCATGTGGCCCCCAAGTTGGGATGTCATATATCCCCAAGGGTTAATCCCAATACCTTTAATCCTCAATATCATTACTATGACTTATTCCCAGTATGATCAAATACCCACATAGAGGGCCATTTTCCTTCCAGAACTAATCTACTCATCCAGATAAATCAATATTCCTACTGGGAGATATCTTTATAGGGAAACATTCCATGTAAGATTAACCCATTTTTGTTAGGCCAAATTTACCATGGATTCAATCATCCAAAGAAAATCATATTAATTTAATACACCATCCTTTTTTAAGATAATTTCACCTATAATTCCTTGATGCATAATACAAAGCTATATGGTAGAGTCCTTGTCTAATTATCATAAAAGGTACAATTTTCCCCATTATGTATCAAAACTAAATATGGGTTCTAATTATTTTCACGAGGATATGTATGATACAGTTCTAATGGGAGTAATCTAGATATAAAAACTCCCACCCCTCCCTATATTGAAATAAATTATAAAGAACCCAATTACGTGGATTTAAATCATGGTTCATTAAAATAAAAAATGAACAACTAAATAATGAAATGATATAATTAACCTCCTATATATAGTGATAGATCTCTCAAATGTGAGCATAAAATGCATATAGATGGTTTCAGTAATGCTGAACAACTGATACATTGAGATGATTACTACAATAGGAATAAACGATTGATTGTGGATGCAAAGGTTGTCCAGACATATATTTGGTTTTATAAAGGATTCATGAATATGAAATAAATGAATACAAGAGTCCTAGAGTAGGAAATAACTCCACTCAAAAAGGTTGTGATGAGAACATGATATGAACTTATCAAACAATGTGAGTCCCTAAAACACACACACAAGGATCGTAATAGTTTAGTGTCTTTGGAAACTCGGAATATAATCTTCTAATCGTGGTGAATGATATTCAACATCTCCCATAAAGATCTTCATTTTTTAAAACCTAAAACCTTTCTTTATATCCTGAGGAAAAGAAAACATAAAAGGGTGAGCTCAAATGCTCAGTAAGGGTAAACAAAAGAAATATCAATCACATCATATTCATAAGAACATAACATTTTGGAAATCTTAACTTGCAAAAGAGAGCATAATTTCATAACATGGGATAAATCATAGTAGTGAAATGAAATCCCAATAATCATAACTTAAAACATGAAACATTGTGTCATACATACATAATCATAGAGAATCATTTCTTGTTAGTCAAGACTCATTGCCAAGACTATATTAGTGGACAAAGTCCCTTTCTGAACCGAGTCACCCTCGTTTCAGTCATGTTTCACTGAACCAGTATAACCAACCATTCTAGCCATGTCTATCTCATGAGATATAAAATATTTACCCAATGCATTGGAGGGAGATATAGTTCCCACCCATCTCATAATGATACCATTCTTATGTGTGCCACAAAATCATAAACCATACATCATTGCATAACCCATGTAATAAAAATGGGAATCTTAAACATCATGACATCATAAAACAATTCATATACGATAAAGGAATTCATAAAAATAATTCCATCACAACATAATCAAATCAATGTAATAATAGGGATAAAAACAGAACCCTTTATTATCTTAGATGGAAAATAATTTTGATAAAACACTTGAACATCATTCATGAGGAAAATATGCTTTCTACTTCAAAAACACTTTTTCTTTCTTAACATGTCATACAATTTTAAACTAAAATAATTTGATTAAAAATAAACTTGAAAACTTGTAAAGTAAGCTTCTTGGAAATAATGTTTTAAAAATCCATTCATGCCGTATAAGTTAAAAAAAACATTCTTCGTACTTTTGTCGGAAAAGTCAAAAAGTACCTCTTACGAAAAACGATAAAAGATTCCTTTCATATCTTTTAAAAAAACTTACCGAGGGGTAAAATTGGATATAAACCATGGCAGAAGGATGGAAATAATATTACATATTGAGGATACATGGATGTGGATGATAAAATACACCCCAGTAAATACTAATGTATAAACAATATCGGATAAAAATGAAATTGTGATATTTCCCTTACCATAGGGCCGACTTGCTTTGTAAGTCTCCGATACTCCTGTATAATGATTTAAATAATGTTATTGACTTATTCCAGAATCATACTTATTTTTATGATATCATATATGGTCATATTCTTAGCTTCTTAGTAGTAATATTTCATTGCTACTTGTTATTCGGGTGTTTATAACTTTTTGTTCTTATGCGTGTTTTGTCGAATAAATTCTTATTCTTCTCTTTAGGTTATAGATACCTCATTTCCAGAATGGTATTCGTGTAATATATATCATATTAATTCATTCAATTCATTCAATTCATTTATATAATCATTATGAAATGAAGATCATGTAGAACGACTCGCATCACATCGTGGAGACGGTATTCCGTACGTACGCACGAGTGATGGTATCGTTCCTATGATCATGGAATTGTATTGGAGTGTATGTATACTATTTCAGAATCAATATCACTTTAAAATTATAATATATAGTTATTATTTACACCATTATACCCATCCACGTAAGGTGGTGGTGGAAAATAGATTTCACCACGGCGTGGAGACGGTATTCCGTACGTACGCACGCGCGGTGATTTCGTTTTCCGTAGGATGGACAGATGGCGAAATAGGATTGTTTCATACTTATAATAACATATCAGTATATGATTGATACTGATGTTATTACTTCATAATGAAACAACCTAAGAATAAGAAGTGGAAGAAGAAATAAAGGTGAATGAATCGGTAACGGAAATTACCTCTTATTTGAAGTGCCTCTTTGAGACCTCCTCTTAGGGCACTAAAATTGGTCTTTGAGGAAGACCAGAACCTCTAGGATGTTTCTAGGTAAGTGTAGAAGAGAATATTTCAGGGGTTGTCCGAGATTGAAGGCTCAAAGTTGTGTGAGGAAGGGAGGGAGGAGGTGCCCTTTTATAAGGGAGAAGAGGGGCACCTTTGGAATAACTAAAATATTATTTTATTATAAAGTCAAGTTCGGTTTTAAATATCTCCAAATTGATTTATTTAGAGGATAATGTGGGGATGGGTCTAAACCATCTCATCCAATAGGATTTATACAAGTTTAGGTTATTAATTTAACCATATCAATTAGATTTAACTCTAAGTTAAATAATTTAACTTTTACCGTGTCTTTTTGTTTTCTTAAACTATATGGTTAATAAACATACTATATCATGCCAAAAGAACCCCAAGTTGTTTATTATTAATATATATAATATTATCTAAGTCATTTGGCCGAACCCTAGATTTTTATGAATAAAATAAAAATTAATAATATAATATTTGTTTTAAAAACTATTTTATGTCAATTTTGACACTATTTGGTACATGATTTTTATGAAATTCATAACAGAATGATAAGTTCGAAAAAAGTTACTTAAATCAACAATAATATGTCATATTAACCTATAAAATTATTGTAAGTCATAAAAAGTCTTAAATTACATTTATTTGTCCATTTATAACATCAGTTATGTCAATATTTCATTAATAAGACAATTACTGCATCATTTTTTTGTCATAATAATTGATAATTATTTAATCCCTAAAAATTCTAATTAAATTCCTATGATGTATATAATTGTATTATATTTCTGGATACTATTCATGTTCGAAGTTTCATGATGTTTATCACTAGAATAAAATTATTATACTTATAAGATTTAAGAAAGTGACATGTTATCACATTCTTTGGTTTTAATAATAATTAAATTATTTTCAGGGAAAAAAGTTCATAAAATGAATCTAATCCGACCCTTAGGTTATATGAGTCTAATTATAGCCATCCAATAGGATTTTTCCAAGTGTTAGGGTAATTTTATAATCTTATATTTACCCTTAATTACCCGATTTACCTTTAACTATAGTAAATAAAATTTACCGTAGTTACTATTCACAATGCCCAAAAATAAAAAGTAGCTTATTAACATAATTTGGATCCACTGATTCCAAATATGGAATCCATTTTTCCAAATTAAATACAAAAAAGATGCAGAAATTAAATTAAAATTAATCCCGTTGTCGAACGAAAACGGGTTTTTCTTTTAAACATTGCAAAAGATTGAATTGATTTAACCTATGAATTCAAGGTAAAATCAATGCTAATGACATACATTATATTAAATGGTAAAAATACATTATATTTATACTTTAAAACCATTCAATATTATAATTTAACCACATAATATATTAGGATGGAAAAAGTTGTTTTTAATTAAAATATAGCGTGTTTTTACTATTCATTAAAATATGAAAGTTATCGGAAAAATATCAAAACTTTATCTAATGTAAATTTTTATATCCTGATTCAAAAGAATAATTTTATTTTGTCAAATTGAACTTATAAACATTTCAAAAACTAGATTTAAAGTGGGTGCGTCATCAAAAGGTAGAAAAACTGCATTTTTTGAAAAATACTTATTTTACCCGAAAAATTTATTTTGTTCTTATACCATGTTCTAGAAAATGTGTAAGATGAATAATAATGTTATAAAATTCAAAAATTAGTTAACACTATTCATAACGGCTAGTTCATGATAATATTATAATAATATATCGTTGTTTATTAAAACCTGGTATTGCGTACAACACATGCTATCGAGGAAGGTCGCGATTGCATGTAATTCATGCCAAGTAAAGGTTGCGTGTTGTGAAAGAATCCTTAGTTGTTTCGTATAACATAATCCAACCATATTTCATTTATACATTGAATATATATATATATATACTCAATGTTGAGTAGAATAACTATTTTCAAAATTGTGTGTAACACGGTCCAAGAATAGTGTTGCATATACTGCAAGCTAATACGGTGTTGCATGTAGCGCAAGGTAATCTTGGTGTAGAATACAACACAAGACATTAAAATAATATTTTTCATAAAATCTCAGGGTGTTACATTCTACCCCCCTTAAAATTAATTTCTCCCTCGAAATTCTTCGGGGTTATAAATGGTTTACTACTTGAAAGTTTCTTTAATAGAAACCCACCTTGTAAAAAGGAATACCAAAACCAATCTTTAGAAACAAAAGTATGAAACGTAACAGTTACCCAAATAAACTGATCACTGGGTTTCCACATTGGTGAAAATATGGATATGGAAGAAAAATCTAACCATCATGTTCTGATGGAGAGTGGTAGAGAACATGGCTATGGAAAAGCCAACAATCACAAATCCATAAATTTGTGACGATCTAAGGTACCATCTGATTAATCAGATATAAGAGACTAGGACAACATTTTTGGTTTTCAATATCGTTTCCCTAATGTTGAAGAATTAGAATAAATACTTTCGTGATTTTGGTATAGTCTCACCGTTTGTCGTTCCTTGGACAACTTCCACTTCATCTATTAAATAAATGAAGTTTAATTTTTCATTTGTGATGTGTTAGAAGATCATGTGATAGAATGATGGGTCATTCCATCTATCTCCAACAAAAGGTTAGAAAAGTTATCAAAAAATACATAAGTCCATCTATAGTGAGATTCATCATATAGGGTTCCTAAAATGGACTTATACTTCATATATCATACTGCGTAATATAATAAAACTAGTTTCTACTAAACAGGGACTTTCTGTAGGTCAGTGGTAGGCGATAAAGGCCAGTCACACTTCGGTTGTGGGTTCGATTCCCACAGCCTTGTCCGACGTGATGGGCTGTCGCCCGTCCTGCAGGTTTTCCTTTTTCTAAAACTATATTACTATAACATCGCATCAATAATATCAAAAAAAAACTTCTATCCATAAACAATACTAACTTATGTCCAACATAATCCATTCCAATCTTTAGGCTTATCCATAATACTTCAGTCCACTCTCATAATATAGTGAAAACGATTACCAGAGATTTAATACCATCGTTGATCCCCATATATCATAAAATATGTCTCGTTGGTCACATTCCAAACATTCAAAGGCCTTAATCATATACTCTCTTGAATACCCATTGAACCATAGTGAAAACATGAATGCAGTTAAAAGTTAAAACTTTCCACATACCAAAATCCTCAAAATTCTATATACTCAAACCATGATATCACTTAGTCCTTATATCAACCATGAGCTCATGAATACTGTTAAACATTTCGTTTTCTTTTTTTCCCTTCATTATGTGCATATCATCTTATTTCCAAAAATATCTCAATCACTTTGAATACAACATTAGACCAATACATAAATATTCCAATACTTTATGATACAAAATTATTTTGGAATCCCATTACATAAACATTTAATCATTCCACCACATCGTTGTCATATTCAACATCGCCAATAGTGATCGCATGTGACTTCCCTTTGTCATTTGCCTTAAGTGATTTCTCATGTCGATCATCAATAACCCTTGGATTAGGGCATTTATTAGCATAATGCCCCATTTCCTTGCACTTGAAGCATTGAAGTGTTGGTGGTGCGTTCTCTGTAGTGTTTGCTTTATTCACATCATTAGAAACCCATTTTCCATTACTTCGACACTCAACTGCTCGATGAACTTCTTTTCCACACTTAAAACATTTTCTAGTCCCTTTAAGACAATATCCACCATGCTTCTTTCCACACTTTGTGCATAAGGAAACATTCATCTTCTTTTCCCCATTATTCTGATATTTCTCCTTGAACTCCATCTTTCATTTCTTCTCAAAACCATGAGATGGATATGTAACACCGACTTCCATTTCTACCTTGATAGCACAACGCACAATTTCTTCATAGCTACTGAAGTCTCTTATAGCTAATTCAATTCGAAGACTTGGTTTTAAGCCACTGAAAAATCGATCAACTTTACTTTCAGGTTGGATGATAATGCCAGATGCATACCTTGCAAGTCTTGTAAAAGTTGCTTCGTATATACCAACAGATTCATCATCCTTCTGCTTCAGCTCAAGAAACTCCTTTTCCATCTTTGTTCAAAGAATACGAGGGAAGTACTTACTGAAAAACAAGTTCTTGAACTCGTCCCATTCCATGGACTCAATTTCATCTCTTGGCCTCGTATTCTTGATAATATTCCACCATTAATCAGCTTCACCTTCCAAACGATATACTGCTAAGATGACATTATCATGCTCAGAACATTGAAGAACTGAAAATATCTTTTCATTGGTACTGATCCATTGTTCAGCAACAAGTGGATCAGAAGACCCACTGAAAGAAGGTGGACGTTGCCTCATGAAGGACTCAATAGAATATTGTTCCCTTCTCTGCTCATTTGGAAGTCCAGAATGATTCATAGCTTGTATAAGTATAGTAATAAGATTTTGCACTCCATCTCCCATAACATTTGTTTGTTCAGGAGGGAAATCATTGCATTGTCCATTGCATTGATCAACACGGTTCCATCGGGTTCCAGCCATCGTCTAAAACCCAAAAAGAATAGTGTGAGAGGCAAAAATCATGCTAGGGAAAACAACATAATAAAGGGGGAGTACCCTCAATATCTAACATATTAGGTTAAATTCTAATATTGTTAGCGTAATTCTAGGACTATAACCTATACGTATACTTAACCTTATAGGCATCCCTAGACATACCTTAGAAATATCTCTAGGGATCTCACTAAAGTTATCGCATCCTATTTTCCAAAGGTTGACTAAACCTTTCCATTGATACCAAATGTAGAGACCCGAAGCCTGACGTACATGGACATTACATTACTTTTGCGGAATACTTAGTACATAACAAAAACACACACACAAGGATCGTAATAGTTTAGTGTCTTTGGAAACTCGGAATATAATCTTCTAATCGTGGTGAAAGATCTTCAACATCTCCCATAAAGATCTTCTTTTTTTTAAAACCTAAAACCTTTCTTTATATCCTGAGGAAAAGAAAACATAAAAGGGTGAGCTCAAATGCTCAGTAAGGGTAAACAAAAGAAATATCAATCACAACATATTCATAAGAACATAACATTTTGGAAATCTTAACCTGCAAAAGAGAGCATAATTTCATAACATGGGATAAATCATAGTAGTGAAATGAAATACCAATAATCATAACATAAAACATGAAACATTGTGTCAAACACACATAATCAAAGAGAATCATTTCTTGTTAGTCAAGACTCATTTCCAAGACTATCTTAGTGAACAAAGTCCCTTTCTGAACCGAGTCACCCTCGTTTCAGTCCTGTTTCGCTGAACCGGTATAACCTACCATTCCAGCCATGTCTATCTCATGAGATATAAAATCTTTAACCAATGCATTGGAGGGAGATATAGGTCTCACCCATCTCATAATGATACCATTCTTATGTGTGCCACAAAATCATAAACCATACATCATTGCATAACCCATGTAATAAAAATGGGAATCTTAAACATCATGACATCATAAAACAATTTATATACGATAAAGTAATTCATAAAAATAATTCCATCACAACATAATCAAATCAATGTAATAATAGTGATAAAAAAAGAACCCATTATTATATTATATGGAAAATAATTTTGATAAAACACTTGAACTTCATTCATGAAGAAAATATCCTTTCTACTTCAAAAACACTTTTCCTTTCTTAACATGTCATACAATTTTAAACTAAAATAATTTGATTAAAAATAAACATGAAAACTTGTAAAGGAAGCTTCTTGGAAATAATGTTTTAAAAATCCATTCATGCCGTATAAGTTAAAAAAACATTCTTCGTACTTTTTTCGGAAAAGTCAAAAAGTACCTCGTACGAAAAATGACAAAAGATTCCTTTCATATCTTTTAAAAAAACATACCGAGGGGTAAAATTGGATATAAACCATTGTAGAAGGATGGAAATAATATTACATATTGAGGAAACATGGATGTGGATGATAAAATACACCCAAGTAAATACTAAAGTATAAACAATCTCGGATAAAAATGAGATTGCGATATTTCCCTTACCTTAGGTCCGACTTGCTTTGTAAGTGTCTGAACCTCCTGTATAATGATTTAAAAAATGTTATTGACTTATTCCAGAATCATACTTATTTTTATGATATCATATATGTTCATATTCTTAGCTTCTTAGTAGTAATATTTCATTGCTACTTGTTATTCGGGTGTTTATAACTTTCTGTTCTTATGCGTGTTTTGTCGAATAAATTATTATTCTTCTCTTTAGGTTATAGATACCTCATTTCCAGAATGGTATTAGTGTAATATATATCCTATTCATTAATTCAATTCATTTATATAATCATTATGAAATGAATATCATGTAGAACGAGTCGCATCACATCGTGGAGACGGTATTTCGTACGTACGCATGAGTGATGATATCGTTCCTACGATCGTGGAATTGTATTTGAGTGTATGTATACAATTTCAGAATCAATATAACTTTAAAATAATAATATATAGTTATTATTTACACCATTATACCCATACAAGTAAGGTGGTGGTGGAAAATAGATTTCACCACGGCGTGGAGACGGTATTCCGTACGTACGCACGCGCGGTGATTTCGTTTTCCGTAGGATGGATAGATGGTGAAATAGGATTGTTTCATACTTATAATAACATATCAGTATATGAGTTATACTGATGTTATTACTTCATAATGAAAAAACCTACGAAGAAGAAGTGGAAGAAGAAATAAAGGTGAAAGAATCGGTAACGGAAATTACCTCTTCTTTGAAGCGCCTCTTTGAGACCTCCTCTTAGGGCACTAAAATTGGTCTTTGAGGAAGACCAGAACATCTAGGATGTTTCTAGGGAAGTGGAGAAGAGAATTTGGCAGGGGTTGGCCGAGATTGAAGGCTCAAAGTTGTGTGAGGAAGAGAGGTAGGAGGTGCCCTTTTATAAGGGAGGAGAGGGGCACCTTTGGAATAACTAAAATATTATTTTATTATAAAGTCAAGTTCGGTTTTAAATATCTCCAAATTGATTTATTTCGAGGCTAAGGTGGGTATGGGTATATATCCTCTCATCCAATAGGATTTAGACAAGTTTAGGTTATTAATTTAACCTTATCAATTAGATTTAACTCTAAGTTAAATAATTTAACTTTTACGGTGTCTTTTTGTTTTCTTACACTATATGGTTAATAAACATACTATATCAAGACAAAAGAACCCCAAGTTGTTTATTATTAATATATATAATCTTATCTAAGTCATTTGGCCGAACCGTAGATTTTTAGGAATAAAATAACAATTAATAATATAATATTTGTTTAAAAACTATTTTATGTCAATTTTGACACTATTTGGTACATGATTTTTATGAAATTAATAACAGAATGATAATTTATAAAAAAGTTACTTAAATCAACAATAACATGTCATATTAACCTATAAAATTATTTTAAGTCATAAAAAGTCTCAAATTACATTTATTTGGGCATTTATAACAACAATTATGTCAATATTTCATTAATAAGACAATTACTGCATCATCTTTGTGTCATAATAAATGATAATTATTTAATCCCTAAAAATTATAAATAAATTCATATGATGTAGATAATTGTATTAGATTTTTGTATACTATTCATGTTCGAAGTTTAATGAAGTTTGTCAATAGAATAAATTATTATACTTATAAGATTTAAGAAAGTGACATGTTGTCACATTCTTTGGTTTTAATAATAATTAAATTATTTTCATGGAAAAAAGTCCATAAAATGAATCTAATCCGACCCTTAGGTTATATGGGTCTACTTTTATCCATCCAATAGGATTTTTCCAAGTGTTAGGGTAATTTTATAATCTTATATTTACCCTTAATTACCCGATTTACCTTTAACTATAGTAAATAAAATTTACCGTAGTTACTATTCACAATGCCCAAAAATAAAAAGTAGCTTATTAACATAATTTGGACCCACTGATTCCAAATATGGAATCCATTTTTCCAAATTCAATACAAAAAAGATGCAGAAATTAAATTAAAATTAATCCTGTTGTCGAACGAAAACGGGTTTTTTTAAACATAGCAAAAGATTGAATTGATTTAACCTACGAATTCAAGGTAAAATCAATGCTAATGACATACATTATATTAAATGGTAAAAATATATTATATTTATACTTTAAAACCATTAAATATTATAATTTAACAACATAAGATATTAGGATGGAAAAAGTTGTTTTTAATTAAAATATAGCGTGTTTTTACTATTCATTAAAATATGAAAGTTATCGGAAAAATATCAAAACTTTATCTAATGTAAATTTTTATATCCTAATTCAAAAGAAGAATTTTATTTTGTCAAATTGAACTTATAAACATGTCAAAAACTAGATTTAAAGTGGGTGCGTCATCAAAAGGCGGAAAAACTGCAATTTTTGAAAAATACTTATTTTACCCGAAATATTTATTTTGTTCTTATACCATGTTATAGAAAATGTGTAAGATGAATAATAATTTTATAAAATTCAAAGTTTAGTTAACACTATTCATAACGGCTAGTTCATAACAATATTATAATAATATATCGTTGTTTATTAAAACCTGGTATTGCGTACAACACACGCTATCGAGGAAGGTCGCGATTGCGTGTAATGCAAGCCAAGTCAAGGTTGCGTGTTGTGAAAGAATCCTTAGTTGTTTCGTATAACAGAATCCAACCATATTTCATTTATACATTGAATATATATATATATACTCAATGTTGCGTAGAATAACTATTATCAAAATTGTGTGTAACACGGTCCAAGAATAGTGTTGCGTATACTGCAAGAAAATACGGTGTTGCGTATAGCGCAAGGTAATCTTGGTGTAAAATACAACACAAGACATTAAAATAATATTTTTCATAAAATCTCAGGGTGTTAAATTCTTCCCCCCTTAAAATGAATTTCGCACTCGAAATTCTTCAGGGTTATAAATGGTTTACTATTTGAAAGTTTCTTTAATAGAAACCCACATTGTAAAAAGGAATACCAAAACCAATCTTTAAAAACAAAAGTATGAAACGTAACAGTTACCCAAATAAACTAATCACTGGGTTTCCACATAGGTGAAAATATGGATATGGAAGAAAAATCTAACCATCATGTTCTGATGGAGAGTGGTAGAGAACATGGCTATGGAAAAGCCAACAATCACAAATCCATAAATTTGTGACGATCTAAGGTACCATATGATTAAACAGATATAAGAGCACTAGGACAACATTTTTGGTTTTCAAGATCGTTTCCCTAAAGTTGATGAATTAGAATAAATACTTTCGTGATTTTGGTATAGTCTCACCATTTGTCGTTCTTTGGACAATTTCCACTTCATCTATTAAAGAAATGAAGTTGAATTTGTCATTCGTGATGTGTTAGCAGATTATGTGATAAAATGTTGGGTCATTCCATCTATCTCAAACAAAAGGTTAGAAAAGTTATCAAAAAATACATAAGTCCATCTATAGTGAGATTCATCACATAGGGTTCCTAAAATGGACTTATACTTCATATATCATACTGAGTAATATAATAAAACTAGTTTCTACTAAACAGGGACTTTCTGTAGGTCAGTGGTAGGTGATAAAGGCCAGTCGCACTTTGGTTGTGGGTTCGATTCCCATAGCCTTGTCCGACGCGATGGGCTGTCGCCCGTCCTGCAGGTTGTCCATTTTCTAAAACTATATTACTATAGCATCCCATCAATCATATCAAAAAAAAACTTCTATCCTTAAACAATACTAACTTATGTCCAACATAATCCATTCCAATCTTTAGGCTTATCCATAATACTTCAGTCCACTCTCATAATATAGTGAAAACGATTACCCGAGATTTAATACCATCGTTGATCCCCATATATCATAAAATATGTCTCGTTGGTCACATTCCAAACATTCAAAGGCCTTAATCATGTAATCTCTTGAATACCCATTGAACCTTAGTGAAAACATGAATGCAGTTAAAAGTTTCCACTTTCCACATACCAAAATCCTCAAAAATCTATATACTCAAACCATGATATCACTTAGTCCTTATATCAATCATGAGCTCATGAATACTGTTAAACATTTCGTTTTCTTGTTTTCCCTTCATTATGCGCATATCATCTTATTTCCAAAAATATCTCAATCACTTTGAATACCACATTAGACCAATACATAAATATTCCAATACTTTATGATACAACATTATTTTGGAATCCCATTACATAAACACATAATTATTCCACCACATCGTTTTCATATTCAACATCGCCAATAGTGATCGCATGTGACTTCCCTTTGTCCTTTGCCTTAAGCGGTTGCTCATGTCGATCATCACTAACCCTTGGATTAGGGCATTTATTAGCATAATGCCCCATTTCCTTGCACTTGAAGCATTGAAGTGTTGGTGGTGCGTTCTCTGCAGTGTTTGCTTTATTCACATCATTAGAAACCCTTTTTCCATTACTTCGACACTCAACTGCTCGATGACCTTCTTTTCCACGCTTAAAACATTTTCTAGTCCCTTTAAAACAATCTCCACCATGCTTCTTTCCACACTTTGTGCATAAGGAAACATTCATCTTCTTTTCACCATTATTCTGAGTTTTCTCCTTGAACTCCATCTTTCGTTTCTTGTCAAAACCATGAGATGGATATGTAACACCAACTTCCATTTCAACCTTGATAGCACAACACACAATTTCTTCATAGCTACTGAAGTCTCTTATAGCTAATGCCCTTCGAAGACTTGGTTTTAAGCCACTGAAAAAACGATCAACTTTACTTTCTGGTTGGATGATAATGCCGGATGCATACCTTGCAAGTCTTGTGAAATTAGTTTCGTATATACCAACAGATTCATCATCCTTCTTCTTTAGCTCAAGAAACTCCTTTTCCATCTTTGTTCGAAGAATACGAGGGAAGTACTTACTGAAAAACAAGTTCTTGAACTCGTCCCATTCCATGGACTCAATTTCATCTCTTGGCCTTGTATTCTTGATAAGATTCCACCATTGATCAGCTTCACCTTCCAAACAATATACTACTAAGATGACTTTATCATGCTCAGAACATTGAAGAACTGAAAATATCTTTTCATTGGTACTGATCCATTGTTCAGCAACAAGTGGATCGGAAGACCCACTGAAAGAAGGTGGACTTGCCTCATGAAGGACTCAATAGAATATTGTTCCTTTCTCTGCTCATTTGGAAGTCCAGAATGATTCATAGCTTGTGTAAGTATAGCAATAAGATTTTTCACTCCATCTCCCATAACATTTGTTTGTTCAGGAGGGAAATCATTGCATTGTCCATTGCATTGATCACCACGGTTCCTTCGGGTTCCAGCCATCGTCTAAAACCCAAAAAGAATAGCGTGAGAGGCAAAAATCATGCTAGGGAAAACAACAAAATAAAGGGGGAGTACCCTCAATATCTAACATCTTAGGTTAAATTCTAAGATTGTTAGTGTAATTCTAGGACTATAACCTATACGTATACTTAACCTTAGAGGCATCCCTAGACATACCTTAGAAATATCTCTAGGGATCTCACTAAAGTTCTCGCATCCTAGTTTCCAAAGGTTGACTAAACCTTTCCAATAATACCAACTGTAGAGACCCGAAGCCTGACGTACATGGACATTACATTACTTTTGCGGAATACTTAGTACATAACAAAAACACACACACAAGGATCGTAATAGTTTAGTGTCTTTGGAAACTCAGAATATAATCTTCTAATCGTGGTGAAAGATCTTCAACATCTCCCATAAAGATCATCTTTTTTTTAAACCTAAAACCTTTCTTATTATCCTGGGGAAAAGAAAACATAAAAGGGTGAGCTCAAATGCTCAGTAAGGGTAAACAAAAGAAATATCAATCACATCATATTCATAAGAACATAACATTTCGGAAATCTTAACCTGCAAAAGAGAGCATAATTTCATAACATGGGATAAATCATAGTAGTGAAATGAAATCCCAATAATCATAACTTAAAACATGAAACATTTTGGCATACACACATAATCATAGATAATCATTTCTTGTTAGTCAAGACTCATTGCCAAGACTATCTTAGTGAACAAAGTCCCTTTCTAAACCAAGTCACCCTCGTTTCAGTCCTGTTTCACGGAACCGGTATAACCTACCATTCCATCCATGTCTATCTCATGAGATATAAAATCTTCAACCAATGCATTGGAGGGAGATATAGGTCCCACCCATCTCATAATGATACCATTCTTATGTGTGCCACAAAATCATAAACCATACATCATTGCATAACCCATGTAATAAAAATGGGAATCTTAAACATCATGACATCATAAAAAAATTCATATACGATAAAGGAATTCATAAAAATAATTTCATCACAACATAATCAAATAAAAGTAATAATAGGGATAAAAACAGAACCCTTTATGATCTTAGATGGAAAATAATTTTGATAAAACACTTGAACTTCATTCTGGAGGAAAATATCCTTTCTACTTCAAAAACACTTTTCCTTTCTTAACATGTCATACAATTTTAAACTAAAATAATTTGATTAAAAATAAACTTGAAAACTTTTAAAGGAAGATTCTTGGAAATAATGTTTAAAAAATACATTAATGCCGTATACGTTAAAAAAAAGATTCTTCGTACTTTTGTCGGAAAAGTCAAAAAGTACCTCGTACGAAAAACGACAAAAGATTCCATTCATATCTTTTACAAAAACTTACCGAGGGGTAAAATTGGATATAAACCATTGTAGAAGGATGAAAATAATATTACATATTGAGGAAACATGGATGTGGATGATAAAATACACCCTAGTAAATACTAAAGTATAAACAATCTCGGATAAAAATGAGATTGTGATATTTCCCTTACCTTAGGTCCGACTTGCTTTGTAAGTGTCCGAACCTCCTGTATAATGATTTAAATAATGTTATTGACTTATTCCAGAATCATACTTATTTTTATGATATCATATATGGTCATATTCTTAGCTTCTTAGTAGTAGTATTTCATTGCTACTTGTTATTCGGGTGTTTATAACTTTTTGTTCTAATGCGTGTTTTGTCAAATAAATTCTTATTCTTATATTTATATTATAGATACCTCATTTCCAGAATGGTATTAGTGTAATATATATCATATTCATTCATTCAATTAATTTATATAATCATTATGAAATGAAGATCATGTAGTACGAGTCGCATCACATCATGGAGACGGTATTCCGTACATACGCATGAGTGATGATATCGTTCCTATGATCGTGGAATTGTATTGGAGTGTATGTATACTATTTCAGAATCAATATCACTTTAAAATAATAATATATAGTTATTATTTACACCATTATACCCATCCAAGTAAGGTGGTGGTGGAAAATAGATTTCACCACGGCGTGGAGACGATATTCCGTACGTACGCACGAGCGGTGATTTCGTTTTCCGTAGGATGGATAGATGGTGAAATAGGATTGTTTCATAATTATAATAACATATCATTATATCCGTGATACTGATGTTATTACTTCATAATTAAACAACCTAATAAGAAGAAGTGGAAGAAGAAATAAAGGTGAAAGAATCGGTAACGGAAATTAACCCTTCTTTGAAGCGCCTCTTTGAGACCTCCTCTTAGGGCACAAAAATTGGTCTTTGAGGAAGACCAGAACCTCTAGGATGTTTCTAGGGAAGTGTAGAAGAGAATTGGGCATGGGTTTTCCGAGCTTGAAGGCTCAAAGTTGTGTGAGGAAGAGAGAGAGGAGGTGCCCTTTTATAAGGGAGGAGAGGGGCACCTTTGGAATAACTAAAATACTATTTTATTATAAAGTCAAGTTCGGTTTTAAATAGCTCCAAATTAATTTATTTCGAGGATAAGGTGGGTATGGGTCTAAAGCATCTAATCCAATAGGATTTAGACAAGTTTAGGTTATTATTTTAACCTTATCAATTAGATTTAACTATAAGTTAAATAATTTAACTTTTACCGTGTCTTTTTGTTTTCTTACAATATATGGTTAATAAAAATACTATATCAAGCCAAAAGAACCCCAAATTGTTTATTATTAATATATATAATCTTATCTAAGTCATTTGGCCGAACCTTAGATTTTTAAGAATAAAATAACAATTAATAATATAATATTTGTTTTAAAAACTAATTTATGTCAATTTTGACACTATTTGGTACATGATTTTTATGAAATTTATAACAGAATGATAAGTTCATAAAAAGATACTTAAATCAAAAATAACATGTCATATTAACCTATAAAATTATTTTAAGTCATAAAAAGTCTCAAATTACATTTATTTGGGCATTTATAACAACAATTATGTCAATATTTCATTAATAAGACAATTACTGCGTCATCTTTGTGTCATTATAAATGATAATTATTTAATCCCTAAAAATTATAAATAAATTCCTATGATGTAGATAATTGTATTAGATTTCTAGAGACTATTCATGTTTGAAGTTTCATAAAGTTTATCACTAGATTAAAATTATTATACTTATAAGATTTAAGAAAGTGACATGTTGTCACATTCTTTGGTTTTAATAATAATTAAATTATTTTCATGGACAAAAGTCCATAAAATGAATCTAATCCGACCCTTAGGTTATTTGGGTCTACTTTTAGCCATCCAATAGGATTTTTCCAAGTGTTAGGGTAATTTTATAATCTTATATTTACCCTTAATTACCCGATTTACCTTTAACTATAGTAAATAAAATTTACCGTAGTTACTATTCACAATGCCCAAAAATAAAAATAAGCTTATTAAAATAATTTGGACCCACTGATTCAAAATATGGAATCAATTTTTCCAAATTCAATACACAAAAGATGCAGAAATTAAATTAAAATTAATCCCATTGTCGAACGAAAACGGGTTTTTCTTTAAAACATTGCAAAAGATTGAATTGATTTAACATACGAATTCAAGGTAAAATCAATGCTAATGACATACATTATATTAAATGCTAAAAATATATTCTATTTATACTTTAAAACCATTCAATATTATAATTTAACCACATAAGATATTATGATGAAAAAAGTTGTTTTTAATTAAAATATAGCGTGTTTTTACTATTCATTAAAATATGAAAGTTATCGGAAAAATATCAAAACTTTATCTAATGTAAATTTTTATATCCTGATTCAAAAGAAGAATTTTATTTTGTCAAATTGAACTTATAAACATGTCAAAAACTAGATTTAAAGTGGGTGCGTCATCAAAAGGCGGCAAAACTGCATTTTTTGAAAAATACTTATTTTACCCGAAAAATTTACTTTGTTCTTATATCATGTTCTAGATAATGTGTAAGATGAATAATAATGTTATAAAATTCAAAATTTAGTTAGCACTATTCATAACGGCTAGTTCATGATAATATTATAATAATATATCGTTGTTTATTAAAACCCAGTATTGCGTACAACACACGCTATCGAGGAAGGTCATGATTGCATGTAATTCAAGCCAAGTCAGGGTTGCGTGTTGTGAAAGAATCCTTCGTTGTTTCGTATAACAGAATCCAACCATATTTCATTTATACATTGAATATATATATATATACTCAATGTTGCGTTGAATAACTATTATCAAAATTGTGTGTAACACAGTCCAAGAATAGTGTTGCGTATACTGCAAGCTAATACGGTGTTGCGTATAGCGCAAGGTAATCTTGGTGTAGAATAAAACACAAGACATTAAAATAATATTTTTCATAAAATCTCGGGGTGTTACAGAAGCTAACTTGAAAATAGGTGTGAAACACTAATTTTTTTTTGTAGTGGGTAGTGAGAAAATGTAATCTTTGGTGGGAATCTAGAGAAAGACCACAGTGGGACTCTATATTGATAGTCGGAGAAGGTCCTTGGTGTACCTACATGGGTTGAGTGTGGTTTATTCATCATTGGGGAATCTAACCAATCACAAAAGGTTATTGGTTTTTAAAGATGATCCCCAAAAATCCATATTTTTTTTATTTATTATTTATATTTCATATGAGGTAAGTATGAGTTAATTAAATATTTATTGGATCAAGGATTTTACCAATCCCAAACGTTTAATTGAAATAATAATTAATAATAACACAACCATAAACTCAATTCCCTCTCAGTGGTACCTAAAAACCCAATATTTAAATTATAATTGATTTTTGGAGTTATAAAGGACTGAATTTATAAGATAAAAATATGTCAATTTGATTATGAACATTGGAATAACATCCAATCAAATTCAATAACAGTGTAACAAGAAATCCTTATGTATATTCTATAAATACATTATAACACTTCAAAATATTTCAATTTTCAATATAGAAGTAATAATATAATTTAATGATAAGAAATAAAAAATCATTCATAATGAATGAAAATTTATTTTTAGTTCGATTTTATATTTACTAATTAAATTCGGATCCCATAATTAAAACTTTTGAAGAGATTGAATAAAAATTATGATTAAATGTGTCCTAATCAATAAATACTTTTTTTTTATTTTATAGTAAGGTTATTTTTTTTGGTGAATAATAACATAAGGTACATTTATAGTTTAAAATTTGGAGATTTATAATGTATTTCTCTTTAAAAAATATAATATGTTTCTTTAGATGCAACACCTAGAATAATTAGACTATAATATATTATTAAAATATTATTATTTAATGTGATTGTTACCTCATAAGTGTTGCATTGATGGGTAATTATATGATTAAAAAATCATGAAAAATCATTATTTACACATGTATATAATGGATTCATTAGTTATCTATTGATAAAATCATTTTAAGGTAAAAATAATTGTTTTTATGAAAAACAACTTTTGGTTGCACAATTTATTTTTCTATTAATAAATTATACTAATCACTATTGATTAATTATCTTTATTAAATGGATATATTATATATTCAATAAACTTTTTATCAGTCATCTAATTGTTTTTACTTGGAATGTGATAAGAATAAATCTAGTTATATGCCTAAGAACACATTTATAAAGAAAACAGTCTTCATTGTAATTTGATCTATAATTTTAAAATAATTTCATAACACTTAAAAAAATTATATAAAAAAATGGATTTCATATTTATAATAAGGTTTTAAAAATTTGGTAAATAAGACCTTTTTATTTATGGTTATTATGAATAGTTAAAATGGTAAATATTTATCTCCCTATTGAGGGTAAAATGGGGAAAACGTGGTTAAAATATGATATGAGGCCTAAAAATCACCATAAAACATTACATGATCATATGTTATTATTTCTATGAATAAACGCATCATATATATAAAAAATGGACATTTATTTCTTATTTACATTGATTGTAACATTTATATAATTTTAAGATAATGATAAATACAAAATTTCACACATGATTTTAATTTATATTATATAATTTCATAGTGATAAAAAAGTTATTAATAAATATATATGATTAATCTAAACATACATGAATTATTTTTTTATGATAATTTTTAAATTTTTTTGATGATGGTATAATTACATTAAACACTTATGCCACTCAAATATTGTGCTTCTACAACCTGTATAATAATCATGGTAAATGTTTTTAAAAATAATAAAATTCTTCTTTTTTGGATGAATTGATTAATAAAAAGAATTTTATAGGTATTTATATTGTGTAATTATTATTAATTATGTTTATATTTCAATTTAATTATTATTTTTATTTTAAGTCCAATTAAAAGAATTGTCCAAAAAATTAATTTAACAATATTTTTTCTTATCTGATATTTTATTAAATTATTTATAAAGAAAATAAATCTTGAAATAGGGAATTTTTTATATAAAACGGTCTGAAATTCAATCCATATACCGTTTATGAGCCACTTATCCTCCTATAATTAAATTTATGACTCTTAAAGGATAAAAACATGTCACCAGAATCAAGGTTACAAATGGTACATGAGAGTGTTCAACCACAAGATAAAATTTAAAATGAAACTTATAGAGGTATAAATTTTTATTGTTTGAAATTATTTTGACCATATATTCCATAACTATTAAATAATTTCAATTTTTTTCCCTTATCAAGATTACAATATGTATTTTATAAAAATATTATAAATAATTTCACGTCTGTTGTTTCTCTAACTTATAATATAAACCACATACCACTGATTATTCACAATTTTTGATCCCTATATCATAGACAAAACCCTACATAATACCATTAAATCTTCTTTACGCATTTCATAATTCTTATGGTCCATCAAAAATAATTCTTTTCAAGGGTTAAGGTGTAAGACAACAGAGGTTTCTCAATGAAGAGGTATAACTCTTAACTAAGTTCTTAAAACTTTTTTCTAACACTTCCTCTAAATATATGGTACCTATTATAAAAAATTTACTCTTAATATTGAATATAATTAATTATTATTATTAATAATGAACAAATATTGTCTGCTACCTTTCAATGTGATGGGGAATAAAGGCATCGTCTGTGCATTTTTGTGGACTACCACCTCCATAATGAGATGTTTCCATTTTTCATCCCCACATCACATTTATGGTTATAATAATAGATTTATAGAATTTATATTATATTTATGAAAATATTATATTTTTTTAATGGATAATTTTAATTTATTTTAATTTCATTCCATCCATAAAAAATTGGAGACATCACACTTGTGTACAAATGGACTACCGTCTCTACAAAGTGATGTAATTCTTCATTCATCAACAATTTATATGAATTGTTAAAAAAGTGTTTATAATGATTATATATGATAATAATTACATTACTAACATTTTGAATATTATTTAACCATTATTAAAGTACAAATAATAGGATTACTGAATCTAAACATTAATGTAAAATGAAACAGTTGTCACCTAGAATAATGATTGTAGAAAAGAATTTCAAATATACAGCAGATAAGATGGTATAAAAAATAACATATGTTATTATTTATATTATTATGGTTCTATAATATATATATATATATAATAAATATAAATTTATTAATATTATTTTACATGTTTATAATGAAATATGAGACCTACGGTGAGGGTTTATATTACCAACTCATTTGTTTTCAGGATTGTCTATACTAAATTTCCATTAAGGGAAATTTTAAAAAAATTATACTATAAACCAAATAAAGTTTCCTATAATTTGGTTATTAATATAATTTTCAAGTATTAGAACCATTTTAATCTCTTCATTACTTAAAATTACCACGATAAATTTTTCAAACAAAAGCCTTAATTATTTTTTATTTAGTCGATGAATATTTTCATATATGTCTATAATGTCAAAAATTATTTTAAAAAAGACCATAAATTCAAATAAAATATTCTAAAAACTTAATTTTCACTAAATTTTAATTTATTTAAAAAATAATTTATAGGATTCAATCAAAAAAATTATGAAAAATTCATTTTAAACTTTTTACAAAAGACTGAAAATTATATTTTCTTTTATCATATATGAAATGAATAGATTTTAACACCATCATGTACATTATTTTATTTAAATATTAATTTAAAATTTTAATTTTTTTTTTCATATAAAAATATTTTTCTATATTATAGAAATTTTCAATTAATATTTTATAAATGAAAATATATATTTTCTCATTTTTCAATGAAATGTTTGACTAATCTTTTACTGTTATTTTTCATCTATGTCATCATCCTTGTATCATTATTATGATTCATTGAGGTTATGGAAGTGTTTATATCTTTTTATTTATTATAGTGATGTCGATTCCATGATACATTTTTATTTACCACTTGTTAATTATCTTACAATGTTATCATCATGAATCTTTTTTCATTTACATGGGCTACGATGTGTTGAAATGATGATTGGTTTATGATATTGTTAAATACATATGTATAGTTTTATTTATTTGATAGATGGGACCTTCATATAAATCAAATAAAATAGGTAAATCTTAATCTACAATGTCATGATTATTGGAAATGTTTTGATGTTATAGATCCACTATGTGAAATACGTTGGGATGCATGATCCACAATGGTATGGGAAACATTTGGTGATGCTTGATATGCTATGATATGATTGTATCTATAGTTATACATGTCATATGATATTATTTTATACCTTTTATGGTGCCACACTCTTATGAAATGTTTATATAATTATTTTTTCAACTCATGGAAGATGATTAATTTTTTAATGAGTCCCCAATCTTATAACTTTCTGATGTTTTATACGATGACTCGTTATCAGGATCTATTAATTTCTGGGTATTATTTTTAACTGATAATTTAATATTCTAATACTCTTGGGATCATGATATTATAATATATTATTATTGATTGATATCTCTCATCTTGACCCTTTCTAAGAATCAGAGCTCACTGCTTTTAATTTTTTAATTTTTTCCTATGCTATGAAGAAGGGTACTATGTATGTTGATTTCAAAAGGGTACATTATGAAATGAGTTATTTGTGAGATGATTATTTTTTACATTAGCAAAAATATTATCTATCTAGTCTCCATGTATACTAGACATTTATGGTTCTTGGGTATATTTTTTGGGACATTTAGTGAATATTTTTAAAAAAGTTATCGATGTATGTCATGAATGGGTATCTATATATATGTTATATATTTTGAATTGAGAGTTATTTGAAAATTATTTATTATATTAAATAATTCTATGACATATCTAATTTAATATATTTATTAATATAACAAATTTATAAAAATTCAAATTCAATTTCAATTTTTTAAAGGTAAATTCTTTAGTTTAAAACACAATTTATTTTATTTAAAAAATAATTTTTAATTATATCATATATTATTTATTAAACTATTATTTAATTGGTTTTTAAAATTTTAAAATTTAATAAAATATTTTTTTTCAATGAAATATCATATAGTGTATATAAAATACCATTTGTGGAGAATAATTTAGGAATAAGAACATTTTTGTAGCAAGATTTCAGTGGATAAAATAGAATCATAATTTAATATTATCGAAGATTCAATATTAAAACCAATTTAAATGAATAGTAAAATATGTGGTTAATGTATATTTAATATTTATGTAAAAAATATTATCTTATAATTACTGATAAAATATATTGAGATATATATTATTGTGATAATAATATTCACAAAATAAAACATGATTTTTAAAAATTACAGTTTTTATTTATAATGGAACACTTCTCATAAATCGAAAATTATTTTCAAAATATTTGATTAATGTTTGTATTTTTTTATTAAAATTATAACATATTGATATTTTGATATATTTTATAAAAATAATAATTACATAGGTAAAATAGATGAAATAAATATATAATGACAACTTCACCATGTAAAAAAATCAATGATGATGTGAAAATGACTTTAATTATTCCAATTTATGTTACTAAAATTATTATTACATTTTAATGTAATAAATATTTTTCATTTTTTCATTTACAAAAAATATAAATTTCTTAAATACAATAAAACAATTTATGATTTTTAAAAAATTCATTATAAATAAATGACATTTTAAGTTAGAAAAAATTATATAATAAAATATATTTAAAATATATAATGTATTTAATATTTAAAAATCATTTAAATTTAAAATTCAATGATATAAAACTGTGGGTATATTAATGGTATCAAAAATTTCCACAACTATGTTTTCCAAACCCCGAGTTAAAGCATTATTATAAATTTATTCATCATTTTCAAAAAATACCCAACTATCATATCATTAATATTCATTACCAAACCTTTAGTCATAGTTCTTCTCTCATATCATCTCTAAAGAGTTTATCCAGGAAGCCCTTAATCCTATAGGTTATTATTTCTTATGAATTAGAAATCTATTTTGCAAGTTAAGAGTTCATAATTATCTTATTTCATTTCCTATTTGATATTATCATTTTATAATATATATTAATGTAATAACCCTATTAATTATTTAAAAAATCATTTTCATATTTACCTATTCTAAAATTTTAATATTTTATGAAAATATTGACTTTATAGTGAATTGTGAGAAATAAATTATTTGTAAAAAAGACATTTGTTTACATTAATTTAAGTAATATAATAAAACCATTAAGTTTTTAATATGGTATAAAGTAACAAAATTATTTTTTAGTTATATCTAATCAACTGAATTAATTATTAATCAAATTTATATTAGTTTTTATTTTAAGTTTTTTTGGGGTTCAAAACATGTTTTTTGAAAAACTATTTAAAAATACATAATGTTTCTCCACTTTATTTAATTAAAATAATTAATAATTGGGTATATTATAAATTAAATTTATATATTATATATCATTTTAAATTAATTTAATTTTATACCTTTATTATTATTAGACATTGAGTTAATACAGAATAATATTTTTTTTAAAAAAAACTCTACTCGAAAACCCACTTTTTCATCACACATGGGGGTTTTGTTTCAAATTTATTATTTAATTTTTTTAATTGAATGTGTCAAAATATATTACATATTTGGAATCATCATGATTTAAATTTACTTTTATTTTTCAATATAATGTTTTAGTAAAATTAATTATGATAATAGTTAAAATAAATTTCCGTGTTTGAGGAAAAATGGATTTAGGGGGGGCATTAAATAAAAAAATATAATGTTACAAAACTACCTATAACTTGTCTGAAATATTTTTTATAGACATATTTCTTCCTTATCACTTATATTATTGATAATGGTTCATTATTGGATCCTTATTAATTCAACAAAACTGTGGGTGGAATTCATTTTTTTTCAAAATTTACGAGTGTTCCACTCACATCAATTATTAAAGGCTGCCCCATATCCTCTTATCTTGAAAAATTATAACCCCATTTTGGATATTCCCCACCCAAATTACATATATATATACCAAAGATCATCCTAGAAGCCTTATTATTTGTAGATATCCATCCATGCATGCCTTTGGTGAAAAATTATGGATGTTATCTGAAAAAGAGGAAGATTAAAAAACATGTGGCAAGTCAGACTAAGGGTATGTTTCTTGAAGTCAATTTCATTTAATAAATTCATATTTTAATTTTATGCACATGTACTCTTTTGAAATGTGTATTTATATCCTTTTTATATGTTATATCAATTTTTCTTCATGGCGAAAATGATTATAATATCTAAAAGGTGATAAGGGACATTTATTTCAAAAAAGTACCATTTAATGTCTTCTTTCCATCTCCTCTTGTTCCATGTCCATTTTTTAAAAATGATTTTTGGAATGTTTTTATATATAAATAATATATTTTATAATACAAATTTTATGTATCTATTATATTGTTTCAATGGATTAAAAAAATAAATCATTTTACATGTTTTATATAGAACATTTTAAAAACTAAAAAATGAATGTTCTATATAGATACTATGAGTTTTCCTCTACCATGACTATTATTCAATTTAATGCTTCATATTCTAGATTTTACCTTTTCACTAATGAATATAACATTTCCTTTTTTTGATATTATAGTATTGAAAATGTGTTTTCAAATAAAAGGTTGTTTTGGTATTGAAAATGGGATTTTAATTAAAATGGTATTTTCGTATTGAAAATGGGGTTTTAAATTTAAAGGTTTCTTGAAAACGAAAAGTGATTATATTATGAGTTTAAAAGTGTTTTTTTAGAATTTTATGATGAAAATGTGTAAGAATATTTTTTATTCATGCCATTGAACATGAGATTTATAAAAGAGAAATTGGTGTGTCCAGACAGTGTTGAGTGAGCACGTTACATCTTATATAATGGGTGTTCCCATAGAGCACACTGTGAGCCCATTTCAACTTATATGATAGGTGTGTGCAGATAGCCCCAGGTGAGCCCATTATATCATAAATAATGGGTCAAGACATAAATGGATCCAATTCATTTGGTAATGTCCCTTTATTAATATAAAATAAGGGTGTAAAAAAGGGTTTATCCTATGGATTTAACTAGGATCTAGTTAATTCTTAAATGTGATTAAAATGTTTTGTGAATATGATTCTCTATGTTATTGAAAACGTTTATTTATTTATTTATATTGGGGTTAATGGCTTCCTATGAGAAAAAAATTATGTGTGTTTTTATGTAAAAATGTGTTATTTCATATGATGAATGAATAATGAATATAAGGTAAACATTTCATGAGATTTCATGTTTTCACTAGACTAATACTTTTCAATATTTTTATATCCCTTATTGATATTTTTGTACTCAGACCATGTTTTCAATATATTTTTCATAGTATATAAGGATGGGTAAGGGAAAAAATTGGTTAATATGAAATTTTTGAAGAGTTTTCATGAATATAAATCAGGTTTTATTTTAAAAAATTTATATCGTAAAAAAAATGTATACTAATCGGAAGTTTCCACTTGGAATTTTAAAATTTTTTGTGTATAAGTTATGACCTAATTAATTATAACATTAAACATTAGAAGATACTGACATTTAAAAGAATGAATTCTTTACATAAAAAAATTATTATTTAATTTTGATGGGTGAGTCCTAATAGTTGGTATCAGAGGTCTGTTTAGATAAATTAATAGTTTAAAATGATGATAATAGCATATCTACGAAAGAATTGAAATTATGGTTAAGTTTAAATGATATATACTTTCAATAGTACCGTGTTTCTTCATCTAAAATAAGTTTTTCCAAATAGTTTTCAATAGAGGAAAGAGGGAAGCTGTAGTGGGAAGGAACCCAGAGGAAACTATCCTTATAAATCAGTATAATGATATTGTTGGAATTGGAAAAAATAATATATTGTAGTGATAGATTTGATAACGGAATATTTAAATGGTGGAAGTGTCCCTAATAGGGAATAAATTGAACTATAACAAAGGAACAAATCTATTTTAGAAAATTTAATGAGGCCACAAACCCCATCATTCCGCCCAATAACTAACCCAGTGTTTTCAAAATTAATGTTTAATACCTTGGAGAGTATATTTGGTGTCATGGGATGTTCCAAATTTTTAAAGGTTACTCTTGTTGTTTATTATTTTGAAGATGAAGCTGATCATTTTTTGTCTTTGATTAATAATACTAGAGGGAAATATGACCTTGATTCCATGGGATGAGAAACATTTAAATTTATTTTCCTTATAAAATATTTCCATAAGTGTGTTCGAATATGGATGGGAAAAAATCACTTGAACTGAGGAAAAAAGATAAATATTAAATAGTGGCATATAATAAAAACATGAAAATATTATTTTGGTATGTGACTGGTTTTATTTAGGATAGTAATATGAAAATTAATAGATTTTAATCTATATTGAACCCATGTTTACGAAGACCATTTGATGTATAAGAATACCAAATTTATGATGAAGTGGTTCGTTGTGCTGAGAATGTTGAGATAGTGTTTTTGGACACATATATTCCTCGATATAAAAATGGTTATAATTGTTTGAGGTGGTAGGAAACATAGAAAAAACCAACTAATAATTCTGAAGGCAAGACCCAAAAATGTTACAAGGGTGGAAAACAACATTTTTAGGAATATTTGAAAGGATATGGAAAATGTTTTCAGTGTGGTTAGTTTTTTCATAGTTGTCATGACTGTAAATAAAAGAGTCCTAAATAACATAATAATATGGTAACTATTAGCTATCCAGTGGTTGGGTATTTTAGTTGTAATAAGTTGGGTCATAATGATAACATGTTTTAGATGATAGTTCCAAAGGTTGGAAATCATCATGAAAAAATAGAATCTATTGAGAAGACATTTTATAATACTATGGTTGATGTTGGGCCATCAAATTAAGTGGTGAAATGTATATTACTAGTGTATTCAACTTATCTAAATACTTGGTTTGACTCTGGATCTTCATATTCTTTCATTATGGAGAATTTTTCATGTAAAATGGGAATATAACCACATGAGAAGAAGATATAACTTTTTGTCAACACTCTAGGAGGAAATACTAATTTATCCATGATTTATAGTAATATTACTATTATTATAAGTGGGATGTTCCACCCTACAAATCATACTTAACATTCCATAATACAGTTTGATATCTTTCTTGGTGTTGATATACATTCAGTTTATCATGATAATATAGATTTAAACCCTAATAATTCATTGTTAAATGGTTTCATTTGTTTTATGACATATCAATAAGATGATAAATTGATTATAGGTTTTACTTAATTTTATATAGCTCATTTTGATTGAAATAATGAAATTCTTCAAATAAGTGATGTTTTAGTAGTAAATTAATACATAGATATATTTACTGATGATTTTACTAATGTTTTTCCTAATTAGGAGGATGGATATAATATTTACTTAGTAACTGATTTTAATCCTATATGTAGACCCCCTTATATAATAGTTTAATTGAAACATTTAGAATTGAAAAAATAGAGGTGTTATAAGATAATGGTTTTAGCCAATCCAAAACATCACCATGGAGTGCTGTAATTTTTCATGATAACAATAATGATGATTCAAGGAGACTATGAATTGATTATAGATCCTTGTATAACATCATTATTAAGAACCTGTACAATTTACCTCATGTGGATGATTTATTTTATCATCTTGAGGGAGTTGACTATTTTTCAATTGTTGACTTCAGTTTCGGATGTCATCAATTGAAAGTGATGGATATAAAAATTAAGAAGAATTAATTTTAGATTATATATGGGCACTATGAGTTTTTAGTTATATATTTTGGGTTTTCCAATTAACATACTCTATTTATGGAACTTATAAATATACTTTTTCTCGATTTTGTAGATTTTTTGTTGTTGTGTTTGTTTATGTCATTTTGGTATTATCTAAAAGTCAAGAGGAACGTGAATGGATCCTAAATATTTTTTCAAACCATAAAAGAGAAGAAAATATATAATAAAGTTAGTAACTATAACATTTGGTTGGAAAATATTTTCCATGGATATATTGTTTTTAAAGATGGAGTAACTATTAACCTAACTAAAAAATGATGTTGAAGAATGGAAAACCCCCAAATATCACAGAGATTCAAATTTTTCTTGTATTTTTAGGTTAATAATAGCGATTTGATGAAAACATTTAAATGATTTGTATCCCACTGAGTTTGTTAGAATAAAAAGGAGTTAAATTAATTTTTTTTTAAAATGTGATGATTGTTTTCAAGATAAAAAAAGGAATGTTAAATGATCTAGTATTGTACATACCTTCTAGAAGTGTATAATTTTTCATCTATAATGGATTTTCATTTAATGGACATGGTTGTGTTGTAATTCATAATAATTATGTAATTATATATGCTTCACACTAGTTGATATGTCATTTTTTAAAATACCTTACACATTATTTGGAATTAAATACTGCTTTTTTTCAATAAAAATTTTAAGGCATCATTTGTATAGTGTAAAGTGTGAAATATATATAGACCACAAAAGTTTAATATATATTTTCATGTAGAAATAATTAAACATGAGATAGAGAATATGTCTAGAACAAATCAATATTTATGATTTCATGACTCATTATCAACATATAAAATCAAACAAATTGGCTGACAGTTTGTGAAGAAAAAATAATATTACATTAACAATGATATGTTTAAAATGTGACCCTTTTGTTAATGATTTGTTATATTTTAGATTAGATTTTTTGGATGTAGGTATATCATCTATTTTTTTATGTTACAATTAATTCAACTTTGTTATAAATAATTAAGAAAGATAAAAAAGAGGATCAATGTTTGTGGGAAAAGGTAGAATCCTTTAATAAGGGTATGTTTTATGATTTTAATATAGATAAAATGGTGTTTTATGTTTTGGAAAATTCTTATTTGTTACTTGTTATTTCCATTTGAGTAATGTTTTATTATGTAAAACTCATAGTTCGTCAGTAGTCATTCATTCTTGATGTATTAAGATGTATAAAGACCATTAAGAGTATTACTGGTGGGGTGGAATGAAAAGTGATATTGCTGACTTTAGCATGAATTGTTTTACTTTTCTGTCGGTTAAAAAAGAAAAACAAATAATAAATAGAATGCGTAAAACTTTTATAGTTACCAACTATAAAATAGAAAAATATATTAAATAATTTCATGGTAGGATTTCCAAATACTCCTCAAGGCAATAATTCCATTTGGGGTGTTGTTGATTGATTAACAAAATCTAAACATTAACATACCATTTGATATATAATATCCTTATATAATATTTCATAACTCTATATAAATGATATAGTGGGATTATATGGTGTTCCACTCTCCATTATATCAAATAATGATCCTAGGTTCACATATAATTTTTTAAAAGGACTTCAGAAGATATTGGGTAATAGGTTAAATTTTAGTATGAGTTTTCATCCTCAATCTAATGGATTGTTTGAGGAAAAAATTCATAACATAGAGATTATTTTTTCATATTCAATGGATCACTAAGGAAATTGGGATCAATATTGTTTTGAGGTTTCTTATGAAAATAATTTTCATTCGAGTGTAAAGATTGAACAATTTGAGGCATTATATGAAAAGAGGTGCACAATTACAACTTTTTAGGATGATATAGAAGGATGGAATTATATGGGACTATACATAGTTGGGGAAATATATGATAAGGTGTATTTTATTCTCCAACATATTATGATGGCACAGATCATGTAGAAAAGTTATAATGACAATTGGAGGAATGTACTTTCTTTCTTGGTAGAAGATCATGTATTTATCAATGTTTCTCCATGAAAGCTCATTATAAATTTTTTTATGAAGTAGAAGATTAATCATGGTTAATTAGAACATATGAAATCATAGAGAAATTATAATCATTTTCCAACTTATATACTTAACATCTAACTTTATCTCAGGTTAAAGATGTATTATTTGATTTGATTTTAATTAAATATGTGCCAGATTCAGTACATGTTTTGAGTCTCGAAGAAGTTTAGTTGGTAAAGAAACATTCATATGATTAAAAAATATTCCTATTAATTACCATAAATAGAATAGTTTTCATAATATAGTGATTCACCAGGTTTAGGTTTCAAGGAAAATCATTATGGTTGAAGAGGGAATATAGGAATATTAAAATATGACGAGGGAAGGTATCCCCAATAATTTAATAAGTGATTAAAATTTTAAGGATTAAATTTATAAAAGGGGGAACAATATAAAAAACCAGGTAATTATAGAATAAATAATTTCCAGATTTATTGATATTAATAAGATAGGTATATTAGTTCTAAAAATATTAAATAAATTTTTAATCAAATAGAAAATAGATTTTTACTAAAGTATCTTCCTATAAGTTTCTACTTCAAATATTATTTCTATACTTTATAATCATAATTTATAAATATTAATATAATTTTAGAAATCATAACATCAAAATTTACATATTGTGAAATTTTGCGATTTTTCAGAAATTAAAGACTTATCAATGAATAGTGGAAAATCTAGATATTTGAAATAAAGTCATTTCTATTCTATAATAAATGTAATTTAAAAGTCCCAAAATGTTTTGAATATGGTTCAAAAGTAACATATTTTTTTTTGGTTATATTTAAACCAATTAATTATTTTTTAATCAACTTTATGTTTGGTTTTGTTATATGGTTTTCTTTGAGAATAAAATCAGGAATTTGAAAAAAAAATTGAGATGCATATTGTTTCTCAATTTTAATTAATTAAAATAATATGTAATCGGTAATATTTTAAATGAAAATTTTATATTATACATCATTAAATATAAATTTAGTTTTATTAATATATTATATTTCTCATACAGTTATTATAGAATTATCCTTTCCTTGAAAAATACTCTTCTTGAAAACCCACATTTTCATTGCATCTGTTGGTTCAGTTTATAATAGAATTATGCCACATAATTTAATTGAATTTATTAAAATGGATTAAATATTTTCAATCATCGTAATTTATATTTTCTAATAATATCAAATTAATTTTTTACCAATATGAATTACAAAAATAGTAAAAATTAATTTCCACCATTATTTTAAAAATTGATATATCAAGGGTTAAACTAAAATGTTAGGTTTTATATGACCCAAAAACATGTCTAAAAAATATTTTCTAGAAAAAATTATACATTATCATATATAGGATCTATAATGGTTCATTATTGAATCATTAGTATAAGAATAAAACATTAGTCCATTTATTAGTTTTTAAATATCACCAGTGTCCCACTCACCTTACTTATAAAAGTACTCCCCTATATTTGTCTCACAACAACTTCCAAACCCTTTAGTTTATATAGGACCAACCATAATAACTTATATAAATCCTTAATCTCATTTTAGAAGCCTTATTTGGGTAATAAATCATACCAATCAATGCCTTTTGTGAAAACCAAAGGATGTCTCCTGAAGAAGAGGAAGATAAAGGCACACAGGATAAACTGGGCTCAAGTTAAGTGTCCATCTATCAATTACATCCATTGAGGAATATTTTTATATTATACACTGATAATATTTCATTAAGGTTTATATACAGACCCTATGATATAATATATGATTAATTTTATCTATTATCAATGTTTTTATAATTTCATTTGATGTTATTAATCATGGGTCTTATGAATAAAAAATATCCAAAGTGATAAGGTGATTTTCATTAAAAAAATTCCACTTTTGATGTTCTAATTCCAACTCTTCCTATTCCATTTATGTGTCATTAAAATTACTTTATGAATGTTTTTATACAAACATAAAATATTTTATAATTACATTTTATGTCCATTTTACTTTATTTAAAATGTTTTAAAAACTGAATATTTTTATGTGATTTATATGGAATGTTTTGAAAAACGAAAAAACAAAAGTTATATACACTAAAAATTATTTTTTCTACCACTATGACCATTATTTTATTTCTATGTTCAATTGAAATCTTTTTTGTTTTCTTCAAAGAAAATCCCTCTAGTTTTTTCGGTATTTTTTTATTAAAAAAGGGTGTCATGGAAATGGTTGTTTGGGTATAGAAAATGGATTTTAATGAAAATTATGATTAGATGTTGAGAATGGGATTTTAAATGAAAAGGGTATTTTGATATGAAAAATTGATTTTATTATGAGATTAAAAGAGGTTTTTTGAATTGTTCTATAATGTTAATCGTCAAGAATAATTTTTTTCATGATATGGTACTTGAGAATTATACATGAGAAATTGGTGTCCCCCGATAGTTCTGAATGATCCCATTAAAACATATATGATGGGTGCTCTCAAATAGTTATTATTGATCACATTACAACTTATATGATGGTTACGACTAGATAGTGTGGGGTGTTCCCATTATATATTTAATTATGTGTGCCCTAGATAGATCTTCAATGCATTGGGTAATGTTATTTGTATTAATAGGAATAAAGGAGGGAATTACCAAAGGGTTTATTCAATGGATATAGATGGGTTCCATTTACATCTAACATGTGTTTAAAATAAGTTATGAAATTTATGCTCTATTTTTACAAACGGTTTATTAATTGTATAAAATGGGAATTTAAAGGTTTCCTTTGAGAAAAATGTGCTTGTATATTTCATGTAAAAATGTTTTATTTCATATGATAAAAGAACCATGAAGATAAATACAAAGTTACAGGAGTTTTCATGTATTCATTAGAAAAAAATTATTTCTTTTTATATCTCTTACTGATAGTTTTTTTCACATTTGACTTTTTAAATATATTTTTCATAAGATATAAGGATGGGTAAGAGAATGGAATATGAAAAGTTGAACATAGTGTATAGTTTACCTGAAAAGGAATTTTTTTTGTTTTATAAGTTGTATTTTGTGTGAAAAAATGTACTAATTGGATGTATACACTTAGAATTATATAGTTTTTTATGTATTCTTTATGATCAAATTGTCAAAGAATATAATCCTAAAGGGATCCTCAAATGTAAGAGAATAAATTCCAAATTTAAGACTCAAGATTATGTAATGTCTAAATATGGTTTCTTATATTTAAAGTCTAATTTAATTTTCTATCATGATTATAATTTTACATTTTTGTTATCCACTTATAATATTATCAATGAGATATTACTATTCCCATCTCAATATACCCTTTTTCTAATCCATTGTCATGTTGAAGTAAGGTTTTAAAATATATTATCTACATTTATTTTTTGTATAAATCTTAAAAACCATTACATTTCTCAACAAAATGTTGTTATAAATCATTATTATTAATAAATTATATATATATGAATGATATATTTAAATTATTTCTCATTATTCTATTTTTATAAGTCATTATAATACAAAAATATTTCTATTTTCATAAAATCTATTATTGAAATCCAAATATATTCCATGCCTTGTTGGTATTATAGACATATAATTTCTACGAGGGGGGGATATATTTGTGGAATTATAAAAATTATTTATATTTTTTATCATATAGTTTTCCCCTAGTGTATGACACCATGTTTTAGCATAATTGAAATTTTTATATCAACGTTTATGGCATGGGAGTTTCACTTTATGAAATTTTTTTATCCCTAATGCATATAAAATAAGTGTTACATATAATTGTAATTTTTAAAGGGTATTTTATGATCAATGATTTGGTTTACTACCATTTAAAACCATTTAATTAAATTATTAATTCTTATTGATATCTTTATGACTTGAAAGTACCCTACCCTAGTAATTCATTATCTTTATTTCAGTAAAGAAACTTTACATTCCTCTGTGAATATAATATTAATTTATGATTTATTGATTGATATTTAATTAGGAAACCATTATAATTCATCAACAATGTAAACCATGAAAATAGATATATCCATTATTTCTATGTTGATAATTATTGATTACTTATACATGTTTATATAAGAGTTCAATTTTGGAATGTTATGTATATTATTTTTTATCTATTTATGAATATGATAGATACCTTGGAATTATTATTTAATTTATGTGACAAATAATACCATAATCTCTAAACATAATTGTATGAATCATTAAAAAAAATTATTGTAATAGGAGCATCCTTCCCCTTTATTTAAGATTTATAAGCACAAAGACTTAGTGGTTCAATTATGATATCTTAAACTATTAATTACATCATTATGAGCAATTATTTTCATCCATGTTATTATTTATTTACTTTATTATAAAATATATAGACATGTTACTCTTTTTTATTAATTTATATTAAATAATATGATTATTTATTCTTATAATTTTTTGTATTCCATTTTTATTCCATGGTATCTTCCACAATACATTGTACATTACTAATAATAGAGATAACCCTTTATATTGTTTCCCCATTTACCTAGAAACACATGAAAAATTTTATGTATGAATTAAGGATAAGAATAAAGGAATAATTTTTTGTACTATTATGATTTAGTTTTTTTTTGTATTTTAATTAATAAATGGTTTTAGAGGGATGAATAATATCAAAATAACAATAAGAGAACAATGTGGAAATACCACAAATCATAGAATAAATTTATATATTTGGACTGAATAAAAAATAAAAATGAATAATCTTTAAAATTTTGATTCATCTTGTCCCATATATAAAAAAACTGAGATCATTCAGATGGAGTTAGAAGACTCTTTTCTTGAAAGGTATCTATAAATCAAGGGAGTCACCAAACACTTGAGTATAATCTCTTTATATTAACTATTAGCTACATTCTTAGGTTTAAATAATAAATAAAAATGGGATATAAGAATGTTGTTAGTTTTGAGGATTTATACACAACAATTCTATATTGTGAAATAACACACATTTCCATGGGACTAAACCAATTTATATAGGCCTCTAACAACCACAAACGACTGAACTACATTGAATGAATGTTTCATAAATATTATCAATTGTTAAAAAACATAAAATTAATGAGGCAATCAAAAAATTTATTATTTAGCATCTAAAAAATCATGCTAGATGTTCATACTCATCACATTAATCATAAAATTATAAATAAATTATCAAGATTACATTTAGTGTAGAAGTTTTAAGGGTCCAACATGTTATTGAATTATGTGGAATTTACAAACACATGTTATCCTTCCATAATAAATTTCAATATATTGTGTAGAACCATGTAATATTCCAAAACAAATACAATGTTATGGTCATTCCTATTTTAGTTCACATCTTTTTAATTCTCCCACTTAAACTGAAGTCATATATTAATAGTTCACATTCACCTTATGTCATATCTTAAGAAATAACTTGTGAAAATATAAACAAAAATCCTTTTGAAAATGCTATCATAAATTTTCCCTATATTTTAGAACACATATATCAAATTTTGAAAATCCATCTAGAAATTCGTATTAATAACCTCAAAACATTGTTTGGATATCTGTCATTGTTTAATAATCATGAACCTAATTTTCTAGAAAAAAAATGTGTAACCCGCATGGTCCATTATAACATCGAAAATGATTTTGAATTCCTAAATACTTAAATTTTATCAATGAGAATTTTCATGCAAAGAATCTTTGATACTCTAGATAAAATGTGATCTGGTATGATCTCTAGCAACAACATACATCTCTATACCAATGTAAACTAGATATTCAATATGATTTAATACATCAATAGATGTTCATTTAGTCTAAAAAATCACTTTACAATAGTAATAAATTATTTTAATCACATATAACTAACTAATATGCTCTCAATTCACTGAGTATATATTGATGAGGTCGATAAATACATCCCAATTCATTAAAAATTATGGATGATCACATCACATACCTAAAATCAGATAGATAAAAATATAATATATATTTTCTACGTATTCCCCTATACTTCCTTATCCATTTTCTATTAAGGGTCCATATGTAATACTCATCATAGAAGAGAAAACAAATATCATCTTAGTTAAGCACCTATCGATGACATCATCATCAACATACCCAATGACATAGATTAGGTAAGCCCCTTATATTGTATAAGAATGTATACATGTATAAATGTTTTAATTATTGTTATCTACACAAATTTACATATACATAATTGTAAATATGATCCATGCACCCATATTATACCAAGAACATTGTGTTTCACACTCTACATTATAACTCCCAATGATTTTATAATATATTTTAATTAAATAAATAAATGTTTTTCTATCTTTTGAATCAAGAAACCATGAACTTATGTGAATAATTTTTAAACATTACAAAATAAATCAAATTATATAGTATTAAAATAATATATAATTGTTGAATATAATTTTTAATTCATTTAGGAAATACAATTGAACCTAAAGATTTATTTTAATGTATTTTTTTTATGAGAATTATTTTTTTTATGTTTATTTTCTTTAAAAATTAATTCATAGTATAATACATAATACAAATTATTTCTTCCATATATGAAATGTTACTTCAAGGATTTTTAATAAGTCAGAAATTAAAATAAAAGTATTTGAAGGTTAAGAAAGATTTTTTTCTAAACAATATATTTTATGAATGCACTATGTTTTTAAATTATTTTATTTAATTAATTTTTTTAATAATTATTTTAATGATGTTTATAGGTAATATAAATGATGAAATATTTTATGATTCATTTATTTTTTGTTATGTGGAAGGAAATTATAATAAATTCAATGTTATGCTTAATAATGCATTTTTCTAGAAGCAAATTTCATTTTTCTCTGAATGAAAATCTTGAAATAAATTTATTTCAAATATTGGAATTTAATTTGATAAAAAAATTTCAATTTTTGAAACCATCATTTACTAATTTGTTATGCAGGTAATTTCAATTTTTTTCCATAATATATAGTAACCAAGGTAAAAAATCTATTACTATAACAATTGTTAATGAGTGGTTAAACAAAAGAGATATGGGTTATAAAAACATAAAAAAATTCCATGTCATATATTTTAGTTGTAATTAATCCCAAAGTTAACATTTCCTTGAATTTGGAATTTTTTTGTGTCACTTTCACTTGAATATGAATTTTTCATATTTTAATGTTTTAAATATTTGCAATTTTTCATACCACCACACTTATAAAAGGGCACCTCCTCTATTGACTTATTAAAAAACATTCTTACCTATAGTTAATCCAATAAATTCTCAAATTTTTTAAAACACATCTTATCTTCCCCAAAAACTAATCCCTGAAGAATTAATTTATAATCCAAAGGATATTTCTCAAAGAATTTTGTAATTGTCTATACAGATTATGTTTCGAGTTTTTTTCTTCATTTACCTCATTAAATATTTTATAACCATATTAACATGATGAAATAAATATCATAACTATTCATAAATATTTTTATACTAATATTATAACCATTTTCTTCCTCAATTCCTACCTATAAAAAATTACAACGCCATTCTTGTGTATATGTGGATGGCCACATCCTTGAAGGGATATAGTTATTTTTCATGACTGACATACATGGATGGTCATATTGATGGATTTAAATAATATATATGATATATATTATATTATTAAAATTATGTAAATATATTATTTCTCTTGATTTCTGTATTTATACTCACTAGAAAATGAAAATAGTAGTTTTGTGTATGTACAGACTACTGTCTCTACAAAGTGATATAATTAAATTTTCTTAAAAAATTTATATGAATTTTTATATAAGTGTATATAATGAGTAAATATTATAATTTTATCATGATTAAGATTTTGAAAATGATGAAACCTTGAACATGGTTCAAGTACCAAAACCATCAAACCAAAACATTCATCAGAAACATATCAATTTCCACCAAAATTTTGATTTTAATGAAGATTTTTTAATAGATGGGTAATGAGAAATTATAATAGTATGATATATAGTAATAAATATATTAATATTGATTATATATATATATATATGATAAATATAAATTTATTATAAAAGATTGTAATATCATATACAAAAAATGTTTGGACTCAAGGAAAGGGTATATTTTGTAATCTCGTTTTCAATTGGGGGTACATATGATTGAAAATTATTAAGTGTAATTGAATGATATTTATCTATTAACCAAATATAATTTTTTATAATCTTATTACTTTTTGTGTTTTCAAAATTTTCATTAATTCTCTTCTCTTTGGTACTTAAAATGATAAAAAAATACCTTTAATAAAATTTGATGGTATTTCCTCCTTGATATTTTAAAATTTCATTCCATATCTATATTCTTTTAAAAATTTCAAAAAATGTTACATTATATGATATCATTATTATTAAAATTCACCTTAAACAATATTTTACTTTATTTCCAAAGTATTAAAAAAAATTAATTTTTTTTCTAAAAAGGATATTTATAACCTTTTATAAAAATCGGAAAGGAATCTTCATTTTAACATTTTCCACATGGATGAATTTTCTAAAATTTATAACCATTATTTACTACGAACATTAATCTATTAGTTTACAGGGTTATTTTCCATTAATATATTTTTATTAATATTCTATGAATTTTAATTTAATGTTTTATCAAATGAAAAGGAAATTTTATTCATGATTTCAAAGATATGTTTGAATGTTCCTTTAAAGGTATATTCTATATATGTGGAAATAAATTTATATTTTTTATGCATGACATGGAATATGGAATAATGATGCCATCCATATTATTCTCTAGATTTCATATTATTATGTGATGATAAAAGTTTTATAAAATGTGTTTCTTTTCAAAAATTTATGCATGGGTGAAATGATGAATGTATATATTATTCTATAGAACACATAAGTATGGTGTCCATTATGTGATGGTTGCGTCTATTATTATATATAAATATATATAAATTAAATTATTTATGTTAATATTGATTTCTCATGAGATAATATGAAATAATATGGAATGTGAACCGATTTTATGGATAAAAAGAGGTTCGGGAGTGAATGCAATCCATTATGGGACATTCTCAAATATTTGACGATGACCATGATAGTGATCCCTTATTAATTAAAATATTTTCATGGGTTATGATTGTGACAAAATTTTAAGACATGCTCTTAAGATTTTGATATTTTATCATATCTTATGATTGATTAATGATGATTCTTCACTCTTATGACCCATTTATTGTGAAGTTCAAATGATTTATACCATGGTTCATTATTTAGGATATATGAATAATTAACTATGAACATAAGAACCTATGATAATAATAAAATACTAATATTATTTTCTTATTTTTCCATATTTTCTTCTATTGATATCTCCCATGATTACCCTTTCTAAGAATAAGAGATCACATTTTCTTATGATTCAATTTTTCCAATGTTATGAAGAAATAATTTAGGTATAATATGCTTATGTTGGATATTATATGAGATCAAATTTTGGGGAGATGTATAAAATCGCTTAGGAAATAAGATGAATATATATCTATCCTCAAAATACACTAATCCTTTACGGTTTTGGGGAATGTATTATTGGAAATGTATTGAATATTAATCTAAAATAATGAAATATTTATATATGTCATGATTGGGTATCTATATGTGGTAATGTAGAGGGTTTTAGTTTTTCTTGGAGATTATGTTATATAATATATGAGGATATAAATTATGAAAACCATTAATGATCAATAAGTGATATATAATGAACGAAAATGTTTTATAGGTTTTTAAGATGGTCCCATAGTTTTGGAAATCTCTAGAATGATTTTTATTATTATATGATTTCACACTCTGATTATTTTATATTGATGTTACATTATAATTTTTTGTTTTTTTAATGGATATAACAAAAAAATCATGTTAAAAATCAATGTGGTAGAAAATGAAATGACTTTTCTCTTGAGAAACTTAAGGACATTGGATCTGGAATGAAAAATCTTATAGCAATGCCTAAAAAACTCTCTCAATCCATGAATCGTGTTAAGCTTATAAATGAGAAAAGGAGGGACCAAAAAATGGTAGAGTCCTCCATTAAGCAACATAAAACTGATTTTTGTATAATATCCTGATAATTTTAAAAGGAGATATTATGTTTGAAAGCGTACATAATACGAAATACTAAACACAAATGAACAGTGAAATAATTTTATTAAAATTGGACCATTATATCCTAGATGTTAATTTAGTGGGAATGAATATTATAAACCACATTATTTAATATATAATGTTCCTACCTATTTAAAAAAATTTAATAAATACTTTGTAAATAAGCACTCTAGTTTCCTTAAATTCATTTTATTCTTCAAAAATACATTTTCTTCAAAGAAGGTTTGTATTTATTTTTATGAGTGAAAAATATAATTTTTTTTTATAAATTGTGGAAAATTTATTTTTCAAAACATATTAAGGTTTTTAATACAACATGTCAAGATTATATTATATTGAATTAGTGATATTTTTCTAAAAATAATTATTTTTCAATGAATAATGAAAATTACTAATTGTAATTGAATATTATATTTTATTATTATTTAAAAATTATAAATATATTTTATATTTGGATTGAAATTTCAGTATTTTATTATATTAATAATAATACAATTATGTTGTTTAATAAAATTTTATGCATGAGTTTAATATAAAATTTTTATACATAAAATGGAATTTCTTTGAAAAACTGTTATCATTTCGTTTTTCAGTTTAATTTTAAAGTAAATTATTCCAATTATGCATTTTAAATTTTTTAAAAAAATGATTCCATATATGTAATATATTTGTTCAAATTTATTAACTTTTTAATTTTTTTAATATGAATATTATGTTTAGTAATTTTTGTTACCATAGTAGACGGTAAATTGGGGAATTAATGGTTAAAAATTATATGATAAGACTATAAAATTACCCAAGAAATTTAATAAATATTATTTAATGCGTATAAATCGGTTATAATCATCTATTTGTCAAATATATGACATTATATTTCCATTTTTTGGTGGTTATGACCATTATAATATTTATTAAAAGTAAAGTAAAAATCTATGACACTCGTGTTTCTAATTAATAATATATTTCAACTTAGATATTTCCAGAAGATATGTGCATATATAAATGTTATTTCTAATTATTAAATATATATTAATAATGGTTATTTATTATCAATTTTTTGGGTAAAAATAATCACTTTAAATGCTTTCACAATGCCGAAAGTGTAAATTATTAATTTATGAAAAAATAAAATAAATGATATAAACAATATTAAATTTTTTATAATTTTAGATAATTAATGTGATAAAATAATTTTATATATGATCATGATATTTTTTATATGTGTTATAATAATTTTTTCTAATTATATGTGTTTTATTTGTATTATTAAATTCAAAGTAATGAATCGTTTTAAAAATTGACTTTAATCATATATTATAATAAATAATAATTTATTAAATAATATAAAAATATGAAAAATCTTTTATTCATCCCACTAATTATTAAAAAGTTTATAATATGAAATATCTCTCATTTAATGTTATTTTATATTATATTCTAACTATATATTCTGTTAAATAGTAAAAATCCTTGTTGTCGTGGTATGTATGAAAGGGGATAACGATGTCATTAAACCAAACGATGAGGGTAAAAATATTATCTAGACATTTATAATTTTTATTGTATGAGATTAGTTAGTTAAATAATCATCTCATATTTTAAATAAGTTATTTTGTATTAATCTTGAATTGAATATGATTTTATGTGAATTTAATATTTTGAGAAATTTGAACAGTGCACATGCCCACTCTTATAAAAGGGGAAATCTTATTCTCAATACTTGAAAATTAAAAACTATTTTATTTTTAAAAATAACTACCCAAATACATTTATATAAATCATTATATCATTATAGAGGACTTTTATTCAGATGAATATAAATATCAGAGATAATATTGTGTTAAGAAATGGTGATTTTTTAAATAAAATGTATTGTTTTCAACCCCATGATTTAGTTTTGTTTATTATTCCACATCCTCAAAATAAATTTCAATAAGTATTAAATAAAAAAACAATATCCTTCATAAAATTATTTATTATTATTTTAATATAATTACCTATATCCATATCCTCTTCCATCAAATGGGAAGAAAATTTATCGTTCATGTGTTAGGCTTATAACCTTCTCACGAACTGATGTAATTCATTTTCCATCACTATCTCTAAATAATGGTTATAATGATGGAATTAATTTTTATAGATGATTTAAATGTCTTATTTCTCAATATTAATAGATAATATATCATTCACCTCTTACCTTTCCAGTAACTGAAAAATGATAATGTCGTTCATGAGTACGTGTGGACTACCACCTCCATGAAGCAATGTGATTAATTTTTCATCACCAAATAACCAAAATGATAAATTTAAAATTATTTAAATTATTAATAGTATATTTATGATATTATCATAATCCTATAAATCTTAAATAATTATTATCTTCTTTCTATAACTATCGTTTAAAAAATGGATGCCCTGGGTAAGTACAACCTACTGTCTTTCTGATTGTAACACGATTAATTTTCTATAACCATATTTAATGGTTTATTTTAAAAGTATAGTTTAATTATAATAATGATAAAAATTTAATGATTATTATTTTTGATATGATGTTATTAGAAACCTTTTTAGCATATTTGACTTACTAAATCCATTTTGGACTTATGAAATGAATATTATCGAAAAATATGATGACAAAATATATGACATGAATTTAATGAATTAAATAAATAAATATAGAATGGTATAATAAAAAATAAATGCAATAAAAAACATGAAAATTATTAATAATCATGTGAATCATTAACCTGTGTTTATTTTGTCAGATGATATAGAATGTCCATGACAAATTGATCTCAAAGTAAGGGACATTGTTTAAAAAATTATCTCTAATATTTCCGATGAAGCTCTCATTTTAAACCTTATCTATATTATATAAAAATTTCTTTTATAAGGTATTTATTATACTCATATAATTTCTTAAATACATTTTTATGTATTTTTTACTTTTAACAAAATTATGTGAAAGGAATATTTTTGTCGGTTTCCAAATGAGGTACTTTGGGTCTTTTCCAACAAAATTATAAAAGGAATGTTTATCTAACTTTAAAAACATGACAGTATTCCTATAATATCATGAATCATATTTTATTTTAATCTTACAATAAATTTTATTTAGATAATATCCATTATAATTTCTAATATTTTCATATAATATAGTTAATAATAAAAAATTAATTTTTCACAATAAATTGTTTTATCATGAATGATTTTATATATATTTGTATGGATATTGATAATTATTTGTCATGATGGGGGATTACATTATAAGAAAATATAGGAAGGTTTGTGATATCCTTGAAATTAATTAGTTTTGTAAGTAAACCGTATGGTTATTCCAAATAAGTGATGGAGTTAGACAATTTGGTTTCATCTACGAGATAATGGGAATATACTATGATGGATATTACAATATTAACTATGATGGTAAATCCATGCGTAGAAATGATGGATAATCTATGTTAATTTTATTAAGTTAATAATGATGGTATTGAAGGAGTATCTATGATTGTTACTCTAAATTTAACCATGATGGTTATTCTATATATAAGAGTGAAAATTCAAACATTGTGAAAAATATTCAGGTTATTTTTAAATTTACAAAGAAATAATTATGATTTTATTTTTCCTTAAATAGTTATAATGAGTTTTTTTTTGAAAAGGTTGTAAATAAAATATATATTTTTGGGTAGTAATATGGATTACATTTTATCCAATGTTTATTTCCATAATGGAATCATTTTATAAGTATTCATAGATTTGTGTCTTCTTTTATTCTTTTTTAGGTCCCATATTTAACATTTTATAATCATCCAATTTTTTTAAAAATGTTTTTATATAGTTTAAGGATGGTTATGGGAAAATAATAATCCAATTTTAATGTTGTGAAGATTTTACCAAAAAATAAAACATATTTTTTAAAGGTATTGTATTCTGGGAGAAATTGATAATGAGTAGAAGTGAAAACCTTGCAATTTCTTGGATTTAAAGTTATTAATTATGAGATAAATATATAATAATACAGTACTAAAATATATTTTGTAATTAAAGGAAGTGAAGTTTTAGTATATAAGAAACTAGATTATTTAATTTTTAAGGTTGATTCCTTAATGTTTGTATCAGAACAATGATTATAAAACTTTTACGATTAGAATATTTTCATGTAAGGTTTTCTTAAGAGTTATGGATACCATCACAATATTATAATATTATGGTTATATATAAGTTAAAAGTATCTAGAACGCAGTTTTTGGAGTAAAGTTTTGTATTTTGAGGATATTAAATATACTTGTTTTGAGATTTAATTTAAAATGGTATGAGTTTAAGGTTAAGGCATTATGTTTTTAATAAGGATATTATCATTAAAAGAACATTTTTTATTTCAATATGAAATAATTAATTTAATTTTTTAATGATGATATTTTATAAAAATTGATGATCCGTTATAAATATATAAGGAAAGTGATCTTTCAAAACGTTCTAATACATTATTGATGATTTTATTCTCAATGATAAAAAAGGATTATTAAATTTTTTTTAGAGCTTTCTAAGTATTCAAATTACCTGTAGGAAACAGTTTGACTTATCTAACTGATTATCATTTATCTAGAAATTTTATGGGTCATGGAATCATTTTAATTTTATTTTCATATATCAACTCTACCAAATCCCATGAAAAGGTAAATTCAATACTGTACATGACCATTTACTATATGGAATTTGGAAATCAAGTCATATTATAAATGGGATATCAATGAAATACTAATTTTTAGATTTAGGGAATGAATTATTTTATTATATTCTATGTATGAAATATTTTAGGGTTGATATTTATGAATAATAAGGAAATAATTCATATATTTAATTTTAATAATAATGTATTAAAGAATAAGTTGTCAAAAATTTGTTAATGGTTTAAAAAGAAATTTAAAGGAAGGATACATTTATGTATCAGGTTATCAAAATTATGATATAGTGTTATTTTATCAATTTTATGTGAATCATGAAACACATAAAGATATATCAATATTAGGTTTTGTTTTTCACAATTTTTGTAAAATATGTAATATGGAAAAGATACCTTTGAAAACAGGGTAATGAAAATGTGATAATTTTTTAGATTCATTTTTTTAGTATTGAAAATGATTGAGGTCTATGTAACCCAGATGATTGTAATATAAATAATTTTATTTGATGATAAATGTATTTACTATTTATGGAAATATTTTTTAAGTTACAGACAACCTTTAGGGTCTGTATTATATCTGATATTGAGATCATTATCAGTTATTACAATTTGGGGACATATGTTTTATGGGATAGATAACCGTTGGATTTGGAAGTTGATTTTGTGATTAATGGTTTTTAGTAATATGATCAATTTTCATTGGAAACCATATATGATTAAGGTAAAAATAATATTATAAGATTTCAATTTGAGGAATAAAGGTTGAATTATATTTTTTAAGCATATATGATTTTGTTATGACTTTATGGTTATCAATGTTATTTATAGTGAATGATTATATTAACATAGAGAATGTATGATTAGGGAAATTAAATTTTTGGTATTAGACATTAAGAGAGATTGATCTTATTTTTAGATAAATATTAATATTATCTTGGAAGAAAAAGTTATCAAATGCTTCTGATCACAAGGACTCAATGATATTGAGGAATATTTTTTACAATTTTATGTATTGTTTTTTATTGAATGATCGTAATGTGATTTGGGTATTACAATTGAATTTTGATTATTAATGTAGTATTTTTATTTTGTTGTTTATTAGTGATGGGAATTATCTTATCCTGTGCTAATTTTTTTTGATGTTGTAGTTTATGTATAAATATATGAAGAATAGATTGTATTCCTTTTCTAGGATTATGTGATCAATTATAAGTTGATTTTAGTGATTCATAAATGAAAAAATATATATTGAATAATCATCATTTGAATGAAAATATGAGATTGTGGATGGAATTGACTAAATGATGAAATTATTATTGGCAAGAAAGTTTATTTATTCATGTTCTCATGATAAAATGAAAAATAATTTCTCAACATTAAAAAAACTATTCTCAAATAATAAATTTACCTATTAAATTTTCTTACTGAGAAATAAATGGATATTTAACCCATTATTTATTTATAGTTTTTTGAGGGTTAAATTTCTTATGACCATGTTCTCTATAAATCTGTATTAATCTTTGGGAGTTAGTTTTATCTTCCAAATTCATATTTTCACATCCAAAAATATTTTCCTATATGGAAACCTTATTATTTTTTATTCTAGAAGACCTTCATACTTAACTTTCTCTCTTTTTTAGTAGTATTTTCTATTGACCCTTCTTAGGTAGTTGGATTTCAACAAAGGCATTTTGAGAAGTAAAACCCTAGTTACTATGTCCAAGTTCAAATTTAAAGGATTAAATTTCATAGGGGGTGAGGGTGGGGTATAATTTAATTTCTTAGTATTTTTTAAAGGAAATAAAATGTTTGATAGCCTATAATAAGCATAACACCAATCATAAATGAATAATGAAATATTATTATTTAAATACTCCCTTTATAAACTATCCATTAAATTAAAAGGAAAGAATTTAATTAATAACATTATGAAATATACAATGGTTCTACTCATTTCTATGGTATAAATTAATTATTTTAAAAAACCCTTGATTTCAAAGAATGTCATTTTATTCTTTAGAAATATATTTTCATAAAAAATGGGATTTTATTCTTTCTATGAGTGAATATTATAATTGATTTCTAGAAATGTCGAAAATAAATTTGAAAATTTTAATTTTAATTTTTAAATCAAAAATGTTAAAAATATCTTAGGTATATATTTTTTATAATTCTTTGAAAATATTTATTTTTCAGTGAATAGTAAAATAATAAATATTCTTATCAAAAAAATGTATTTTAATTTTTTTTATTTAAAACGTAAGTTACTATTTTCTATTAGTTTTAAAATTTCATCAGTTGTTTTTGATTAATAATAATATAATTATTGTTTTTGGAATTAATTTTATAATTAAATTTAGTATAAATACATTTTACACTTAAAAGAGAATTTTTCTAAAAAATGATTTTTCTTTGTGATTTTACTGATTAATTTAAAATTAAACTATTGCAATTTTATGTTTTAAATTTTGAAAAATAGATTATATATTTGTAATAAACATCTAAAAATTTATTAATTACATCTATTTTATTTGTAGTCTATAATAATAGTAAACTTATTAAATTTGTTACCAAAGTAAATAGAAAATATGGTAATTAAGTGTTAATAATTATATGATAAAGACTGTAAAATGCCCTAACAATTTCCAAAATATAATTTAATGTGTATATATCATCTAAAACCGTCCAAATATTGAATATATGACATTTTGTTACCATTTTTGGAAGATTATGATCTTTATAATATTTTATTTTATGCAAAGTAAGAAAAATGAAGAGTCGTGTTCTTAATGACTATAATATCTTTAAACAAGATATTATAAGTGGATATGTTTATTTATAAATATTATTTTGAAATAAATAATATTTATCATCACCTATTATTTTTATTTTTAAATTTTATTAAAGAAATAACTTATGAAATTCTCACAGAAATCTGATGTAGTAAATATTTAATTAACGAAAAAATAAAATATATGATATAAAAAGTATTATTTGTGTTTAAATTTTAGATAATTAATGAGATAATATAATTTTATAGATTAAAATGACATGTATGGGATGTTTATTTTTTTTGAATTATATTTTCCTTTTCAATATTATTACTGTCAATGTAATGATCAATTATAAAAATTGACATCAATGATATATTATAATAAACAACATTTCATTAAATTATATAAAATTACTAAAAAAATTATTATCAGCCAAGTTATTAGTATTTTATTAAATATATCTACCATGGTCTATTTATTATATTTTTTTCATTTATAGTCACTATATTGTCCCTCAGAGGGTAAATTTCCTTGTTGTCATGGAAAGTATAAAAGGTGTTAACAAGGGGTTAAAACTAAAAGATATGGGTAATAATGTGATTTAAAATTGTCTCATTTTTATTTCATGAAAATATTTAGATCCGCACACACCCAATATAACAAATTAATAGGTTTTTAACAGTTTTCAATTGAATATTAATTTTTATTAATTTAACTATTTTTTTGAAATTCCATGAGTGCCCCCCTCTCCTATAAAAGGGTACATGTTCTTCAAAATCTTTAACACATATTTTTTATATCAGAAAATACATACCCAACCCAATTAATATTATCCATAACCTAATTATAGAAGTGTTTTAGCCATAATAATAATCTTAGAGGTTTTATGGTGTTATGAAAATGAGGCTTTCCAAAGAAGAGGAATAGTTTTCAATAACACATTTCAGTTTTATTTCTTCATCCACATCATTAAAATATACTTCACCATTATAAAATAATAAAAAAGTATGATATATATATATTATTTTAATGTAATAACCTATATTTCTCTCCTCTTCCATTAAATGGGAATTGATATAATCATTCTTGTGTATGAGCGGGTACCGCCTCACAAATCGAGGTAATTAGTCTTCCATCACTGTATATTAAGAATGGTTATAATGATAGAGTTAATGTTGATAAATGATATTAATGACATATTAATCATTATAAAAATATAATATTTCATTTAGTTAATTACCTTTTCATTCACTGGAAAAAATATAATGTCGTTCTTCGGTACATGGGGACTACCACCTCCCGAACATGATGTGATTAATTTTTCATCACCAAGTCACATGGATGGCATAAATAAGTATATTTAAAGAATAAATATTATATTTAATATATTATTATAATTATGTAAAAGGGAAATAATACTAACAATATTTCTATAATGATCTATTAAAAATTGACTTGTTACTCATGGATCCATTCAACCTATCGTCTCCATGATTTTAACATAGTTCATTTTACATTAACATATTTAATAGTGGAATTTTAATGTATAATTGATTTATTAAATTAATTTATATTATTACTATTGTTATTATTATTATTATTTTGGCGATGATGTAATTTTATGATTTTTTACCATAATCTTCTTATCAAAGACATTTCAGACTTATGAAATGAATATCGCAAAAGCATCTGACATCAAAACAGACAACATAATTTTAATTAATTAAATAATTAAATATATCATGGTAAGAGATAAAATTAAAGGAATAATAAATTATAAAAATTTTATTAAAAAATTAAATAATTAAACAATGTTCACTATTTAGGAAGATAATGAACGTACAAGAAAAGTCAAAATCATGGTAAGGGAATTTCTATTAAAATTTATCTTTTCATGATTCCCTTAAAACACTCATTTTATTCATTATACATATTTTAAAAAAATAATTTAATTAATTTTTTTAATATTATCCTATGATTTTTTAAATTCATTTTTACTCATGTTTTACTTTTTACAAAACTGTTTTATATGAGTATTTTTATCATTTTCAAAATGAGGTAATTTGTTACTTTTCTATAAAATGAATACATTTTTACCATACATGACATGAGATTATTTTCCCACCATCATGAATAATATTTTATTTTAATAATTCATTAAAATTTTCAAATTATATTTTCATAGGAAATATTTTCCATCATAATTGTATAGTTTTTTAAATTATTGATTTCCAAATTAAAAAGTCATTTTCATAAAAAAATATATTTTTATGATGCATGCATTCATGCATTCATGTTATTATTTAAGGAATTTTTTTATGATGATTGGTGGTTATTTTATAAACCAAATATGGGGGATTCTATGCTATCCTTCTAATTCCTTGTTTATTTAAGTTGGCTATAATGTTATTCCAAATATAAAATAAAGCTAATCAATTTGTTTTCTTCTAATAGATAATGGGAATATAATAGGATAGTTATTCACTGATTAACGATAATGGTTAATACATATGTTTTAATGATTTTAAATGAAAGCTAATGTTCTAAATTTAACAATGATGGTATTCCATGAATATCTTTGAGGGTTAGTCCAAATTTATCCTTGATAATTATTCCATATGCAAGAGTGACAAGTATAATTTGGTGGAAAATATTTCCTGTTATTTTCAAATTTTGGTAGGAAACCAATATTGTATTATTTTTTATTAAAAATTTCGAATGAGATTTTTTCTAAAATGTTTTGGAAATTAAAGATGAATTCTTTGGTAATAAAATAGTTAATTTTAAGCCAAATTTTTATTTTTAAAATTAAATTATTTTAATTGTTAATGGACTTATAATGATTTTCATTCATTATATATTCCTTACTAATCCTTTGGTCAGCATCCCAAATATTGTTCAAAAAATATTTTTTTTTAAGGATGGCTAAGGGAAAAGAAGAATCCATTTTGAAGGTTTTGAAGAGTTTTTATAAGAATAAAATTATTTTGTTATAAAGGTTATATATATTGGGAAAAACTGATACTGTGTAACGGTTTCCACCTTTTAATTTATGGGTTTTTTATGTATGAATTATAACCTAATTAACATATATTGTAAAACTAAAATATCATTGGGAATAAAAGGAAGTTTAATTACAATCTAAATTAACTAGATTACTTAATTAGTATGGTCGAGTCCTTTCATATAGTGATTCCTTTGATAGTAATCGAGAAATGTATCAATTCCACTAAAAAGATATTTTATATTCTCCTATTATTTTGGAATTAAATAGGTTTCCATGATGTGTATAAATTGGAAGGATAAGTAGACCGATGGTGAAATCTTATTCTGAATAAAAGTAAATAAAATTAAATTGACTCTATAGAATGAGATGTATTTAAGATGGAATTATTTAGTAAATACTTTCTCTGATCAGTTCACCAAAAAAGGTAATTCCATGAACTTCTGAATAATGATTCTGAATCTATTGGTACATGTGAGGCAAAATTTTTCAGAATTATGTGGTCTTCCTTTATATTTATTATAGACCATTGATGGAAATTGGTTAACTCATTGGTGTATTAAAAAAATGTATCCAATGGAAATAGAAATAAGGTAATTTTTTTAGCAATGAATAATTCATTTGATGATCCCTAATGTTATAAATAGAGAGTAGAGATTCCCAACAGTTTCATTTCTCTGATAAGAAGATAAAATAGGGTTTCAGGTGGATTATAATAGTAAAACCCATAGAGTAGAGAAAATGAATCTTCTTTTATACCATAAATTTAGAAATATTAATGGGGAAATTTTTTCTATGTGGATGATAAGTGTTTCTAGTGTAGAAAGGAAGGATATGGAATCAATTGAATTTCAAAGAGATATAAAGAGGAAATATAATGAAATTATTGGGGATAAAGGACCACTAATTACACCACCCACACTCGAATCCTGAAACATCACGTTTTAATGGAATTATTCAATATAGTTCATGAATCTAAGGTTTAATGATAATGATCAAAGTAAATAACCTCTTAATATAAGAGATAAAGGGAATAGTCATCTGATCAAATCATTAATGTGGTTCATGATAATTAAAGTGTGAATAGTACACTTATTATCTACTCTAAAAATAGAGATATGTTATCCTATTATATTAATACCAACTTTTTTATATTAATTTTTTTCTAAGGGTATCACATCACCACCTCAATGATTAGATATTGAACTATAAATGAAATATTCAAATTTTACAATAATTGAATATCACAACTATAGCTCTTCTCTAATGAATTTTTTGGGGATGGTGCGTCTTATAAAACTTATGATTCTCTCTCTAGTTGAATTTTATGTGATTCTAGGAAAGGATTGGAATTATTTATATAGAGCGCATATCAATTTATAAGGAATGGAAATAATGTTTAATATTATAAATGAACAAATTATTATCTATGGGTGTGTGGACGATTATGTATTTACTATTGAAGCTACAATCTTTTTATGGGTATTGTTACCTATTAATAAGGAGTGTCTATATCATATGGATGGGGGGAACATAAAATTTAAATATAACAATTGTTTGGGAATACACTGATTTATTTCTTATTGAGTTGCATAATTCTCCCCAGAATTATAAAGTTGAATTTTCCTAAAATATCATACCTCTTGCGACATCAACTGAAAATACTAAATATTTAATTGCATTTACTAAGTTGAATTAATTAAATAAGAAACTATAACAGAATATTGATAAGGGATTCACTCAACCCTGTGTGTCACCATGGGGAGAACATATACTATTTTCTAAGAAGAAAGTTGTGTCAATGTATCTTTTTGATGATTATTGATAACATAACAATATCAATATCAAGAACAAGTATCATATACCACATATAGATTTTTTTTTTGATTAGCCATGAGGATATCAATACTTCTCAAAGATTGACCATTGATCTAGATGTCATTAATGGACAACATAATGAAAAGACATATCTAAAACAACTATTTTTCATAAGATATGATAATTATGAATTTATTTGGATTCCATGTAAATTTAACAATTCCCCTACCATATTAATTAATTTAATGAAAATATAAATTATAGATCACCTTGATCAGCCTGTGGTAGACCTTGTAAATTATATTATTATATATTATAAGTGAAAGGAAGAACATTAAGATCATATGAGGATTGGGTTGAGTCCCTGAGTAAAGATAAAATTTATCAAAATTTAGTACATGTGAATTTTGGATATAGAAATCAACATTATTGGGTTACACAATTAAATGAGAGGATATATCAGTGGATCCAATTAGGGTAATTTTTTTAACAGTGTCCTAAAAATCCATGGTGTCCAAAATCCAATGTTTTCATTGGTTATTCGGCTACTAATAATGATTTTTGATAAATTTATCATGGTAATGAAATCTACTAACCATGTTTGATAATAAGGGATCCTAGTTATTTTTAAAAGATTAATTTGATGAAAATTTTATCTAACTGATGATAAGGTTGGTCAGTAAACCTACTCTCAAATTACACTATATTAGTGTTGGTTTTGGATCTATAACGATTCATCAAAATAAGGGACTAGGTTGTATTATTATATCGAATGAAATGATATGAGATACTACTTCTTTCTAATTTATTGTTCATGAGAGAAATTATCTGACCCATGATTTGGAAGTTGTTTTGGTAAATTTTTATTATAATTAGGGAGGGGTTGTCGTTATTTTGAACAGAATGACATATATACCTATCATAGAATCTTTATTTATATATTTACTCATAAAAAGATAAATATATATTATTGGATATTTTGTGAACTGGTTAATGATTATGATTTCTCAATGAATTACCACCATAGGAAAGAAACATAGTGTTAAATTCTTCAATTTTTAAGGACCATGCTAGTCTATCTATGAGGAGGTCTAAAAGAGACCTAATACATATGGATTTTCAAACGATAGATGATGAAATCATAATGAAAGGATAAATATCAAACAATTTTTAGAATAATTTTCAATAATACTTTCATGTAAAGATTAAATTATCACAAAATGAAGATTTTGAGCTGAAAAAGATGGTAAGAAATGTTACCAAGTAAATTCATGATAATGATGGTATAATGTGGTTCAAAAACAAAGTATGTCTCCCATCAAAAATATAATTGAAGAAGTGACTATTAGATTATTTACATTGATTATCAATATCTATCCATCCTGGATATATATAAATGTAAAGAAATCATAAAGTTCATTTATGGTTGGAAAAAAAGATAGATATTTTGGAGTATTTATATTGGTTCTTGGTATGCCAACATGTTAAGGATGAGAGAAACAAAGAATAACGGTATGTTACAATGATTAACAATACATGAATAGAAATTGAAATACATCACTATGGGTTTTTTATGAACCCCCCAAGACAACTTAATGACAAAATTCAATTTTGATTATAGTCAGTCCCCATAATAATTCAATACATTTCATTTCTATTAAATAATGGTTCCCTCTCGATCCTATGGGTACGTCATATGTTATGAACATTTTAAAGATTCAAGGTCCACCTATCAAATCGTATCTAATCATTATTCTTGGTTTACATATATATTATAGTGACGTTTATGAAAATATTTGAATAAAAAATTTATATTTATCACTAAAAATCATACTTATATATATTTTCATTCCATAAGTACCATAAAAACACTGGAAAATATGTTGAGATCTTACTCTATGGGTTTAAAAGGATGTTAGGATCAAAAAATTCTTCCAATTTAATTTTTTTATAATAAAAACCTTCACTCATGAATTTATATTTATCCTTATAAATCCTTATCTAGAATGAAGGAAAAGGCTTGAAAATGTTGGGATGATGTTGGGAAACACAAGCTATTGGGGCCTGATGTATTTGAGGGAATGATAATGAAACTCATACACATTAAACAACACATCCAGGTAGCTCCGAGCCGATATAACCATTATGTATACAATCATCTTTGAGATTTTATGTACAAATTAGGTGATAGGGTATTCCTTTAAATATATTTATGAAGAGTGTTATGATATTTTGGAGGAAGGGAATGCCATTTCCAAGGTATATCATTATTTATGAGATTAAAGATCAGACCATGATGGTGTCTTATCACTTTTATCTTCCTATAAACCTCTATTAATATAATTATGTATTCCATCTATCTTATTTAAGGAAGTATAAACAAGATCCTTAAAACTTATCAAACCCAAATTTTGTACCATCAGATAATGATATTTATTATGAGGAGATGTAGGCCTAAATATTGTATCATGGATGTAAAGTGTTGTGGAACATGAATAAATACAATTTTAAGGTTCATTTAAAGAATAAAACTTTTTAGGAAGTTATGTGTGTATCTAAGGATGTGATAATGTTGGCGTATCATTAATTTATTTTATTAGAGTGATGGAATTTATCAGGTGAAATTATTATAGGGGTTAAAATGTAACTCCTAATGATTTTAGGGAATATTTAACTTCACAAATTAACTTGTTTGATATATTTTAAAGAAAAATCCAGGATAATAGTAGAATAATTATCATACATTATAAAATAAGACACATTATATGGTTTTAAATGAAATATGAATGATAAAAATAATTTCAAATTAATTTGAAAAATATATAAATCATAAAAAACTGTTCTGGAATATTTTTTATATTAATTTTTTTTCATATATGTTTTAATTTAAAAATAATATTAATATTTTGAAAAAATAGTTTTTTAAAATAAATATAATTAATTAATTGGTTATCAAGTAGTTATAAATTAAAATAAAATCTCTTCAAGGTAAAAAACAATGATTTTTCAAAAAAATTATTATAAACATGAAATGTGTTTTTATCTTAATAAATTAAATCAAAAAATATTAATATTTGATTTTAATGGAATTTTTACATAATATATTTTTAGTTTTATAGGATCAATGAACAATTGTGGGGGGGGGGTGTTGATTCATTTTTTTCTTTTTAAAAATTTCACCTTAATGAAACATAACCCTTGTAACTTGTTAGAGTTTCATTCATATTAATTTTTTATAATAGAATGTGCATGTATAAATAAAAAAAATACAAGGAACACACAATTTATGAGGTTTTGTCTCATTGTGAGAACCAACATCCTTGAAATATCCACTCCCATGCATATATAATAATTCACTGTTATGTGTAATTGAATACAACATATGTCAAATATCATTGGATACCTTTTATATCCTGATAAGAATTATTATACAGACTCCCATGTGTTTATATGTTTTTATTAAAAAAATAGATCCATAAAAAAATTAATCAACATCACAAATATCATTCCATTACCCCTTTTTTGATCAGCCTTTTTTCGTTAGCTAGCATCTGATGGATTGTATATGAAATCCACAGATCAATAACACTTTTTCTATTCTATGTTATACCAAACTACATTTAAAAGAAATACTATAAACTCAGAATGATTTACTTAGTCTAAATATCTCTTTTTGGTGATATGAACATGCTTCTATCTGATCTATTTATTAGAACACCAAAACATAAAACACTACTTCAATTGGAAAAAAAATCATTTGTAAGACTCATCTCTTACGTGAAACTCTATTAGAATATTTATTCCAATACAAATGATTCATAAATTCATATTTTTGTCTTACTCTATATAGTTACTTCATACGGTCTAATATTCAATTCTATTTTATATGTAATTCAATTGTTTAATATGGGGGAAAATATTTTCTTTTCCCACTAAAAAAATTCCAAAGACCCATAATTCTTATTAATTTGAGTTTTATTTTTTACAATAAAAGTATTCTTAATGATCTAGGAAACTTCTTGAAACATCAAGAATGTACAATAATCTTATTTAATTTCTAAAATTCTATCTAGAAAATTTTTACTATAAAAATCATCACATTTTTAGTATTCTTTACCCACATGAAATAAAAATACTTTCAACTATATACTCACACATTTAATATTCTTTGTCTATAAATTTCAGGGCCAGAACATCTTAGTCCATTAATCTATTAAACATTCCAATTCTCATGCCCCAACAGAAAATAAAACATATATAATTGATCTCTCTAATTATAAGATCCAATAAAAAATTGAATCCTACATTTTATAAACTTATAAAGACTTTATATAATTATAAAAACTATCTAGAAACAACAATAATCTATAGAAAATTTTATTTGTGTGGGGACACCAATCTATTATAATACATTTTTCAGTTGCCTTTAGAATGAATATTTTTCTGATAAAATAATTTTTAATGTAATTACTTCAACCATCCTCATTTTTTAAAAAGATTATATATTTTCCTCTTTTGTTTTTTTAGGAATATAAAAATTATTTCTTGATTCATCACACATCATCGAAAAATCATCATAAGTTTTTATAATAGAACTATATCTTGTCGAATAATATGTACATATTTTCTAAAAGATTATTATTAGGTCCTCATATAATTAGAAACATTTAAAACTCTCAAATATCAGTCCTCTAATAACATCCACTTTTTATACTTTTAGGACTGATTATCTGCATCTGCAATACATCAATTTAGAAATCTCTAGAAATAAAAATTTTCATTTCCTTCTAAAAAATTAAAATATTAAGATGAATTATTAATTATGATTTAATAACTTGTAAGAACATAAATGAATCATTTTTTTTTGGAAATTTACACAACTTCATAATAATAAGTTACAAAATCCGACAACATAAAAATCATTCTAAACCTGATTACTAGTTACATCTAACAATCTATCAAAAAAACTTTTTAGAAACATTTCTATTTATATCAATATTTAAATCATATTTTCTTTTCCCAATGGATCATCCGATGGAGAATTGGATCAGAAAAATTTCATAAAAACATCTATTCTTTTGATTTTATATAACATCTCTACAAACAAGTTATAAAACATCAAAAAAAAATTCACTAGATGTACACAAAAAAATACATTTTAAAAAGTTATTTGTGAATAAAAAACATTCAATAAATCACAAAGGGTCTTTAATATCCCCCTTTTTCTTTTTTGAAAACTCTCATTAACATCTTCTTCAACTCCCCATTTTTCAACACTCTGACTTTTTCAAAACATATTTTTTGAATGAATCATGTTTTTAGAATTTCACCAAATCACATCCTTTCATAGAAGATTTTTCTAACACCACGATACTGGATAAAGGTATGTTTTTTAATGAATGAATTATCTTGGTGATAAGAAATTTTGTAGCCACATTAAGATAAACTCCCCCTAACATTTAACTTTTACTCTCACTTTTCGTTCTCTCCATCACTGTACGTTAACCACAACTTCATATTCGTTTAATTAAGAAACATACTTATTTTTTAAAATTTTCTTAAATATGTACACATTCTTAAAATTTTTCAACCTAATCCAAAAAATGGCGGGGGAATTATTTCTTATATTTAAGAAGTATTTGGTGGAGTATGGACATGAAGTTATAACATCAATTTTTCAAATATATTCCTTATAATTTTTTGGTAATGATAAAAAGAATTTTATATTTTAAAAAAATATAATCTAGAAAAATGTTTTCACCATCATCATTTTATTTTATGATGTAATAATTGATATAAATATGTTTTATCCTTAGTGTTGGATATTATTTTTTAAAATATCAATTAAATTATGATTATCATAATTTATCTTCAATAGTTTATAAAATTCAACTTTAAAATCTTCCAAATGAACTTCCATCCTAAGAATTTGAGTATGAACCTATGTACTAGAAACTTATTTGGATTTATCCATTCTCAATGTTATTGAACTCTATTTATTACTATACCAAATTAGATAATATAATCCCATGAAAATTTTTCCTCTGGAATTTGATTTTATATCATTGAAACCCCAGGAAATCAATATATGTAAAACCATGAAACATTATTTCCATAATTCATTATTATAATATCTCATTTAACATTTTTCTTCAATGTTATCTTATAATTATATTTCATTCCAATATGCGTGACTATTTTAAAGCTATTTTTTATTTGGAACAAAAATTCATGGCTTAAAAAATATATTTTCCTAAAGCTATTAGAGGAAGAAAACATCCTATCATCTTATAAGAATATTTTTGATTCAATATTCTTTGAGTCACATATTTAATAAAAAATTTGATCACTAAAATAGGAGTTGAATATTATTTGGATTCATCAGTAACAATCATTTATAACAATTCCATATGATAATTTTATTGAGATAGGAAAATTTATTTTTTTCCATGTAGAACAAGCATGAATAGGAAAAATATTAATTATCCCAACATTGAAATCAGGCATTTCTTCTTCATTTAATAAGAAAATACTTAGAAAAACATTTCTTTACCTGAAGAATAATTATATCATCCACATAAAAAATTAAAATTTGATTTCTGGACTTAACTTATTTCACATAAAATTTCTTTTCAAGCTTTCTTTTAGAAAAATTTACCATATTAAAACAATTTTCATGTTTTGAATACCTAGAATGTAGGTATTAATTCCATATATATAAGGATTTAGTCAATTTAAAAACCTTGATTCTATCATTATCAAGTAGAAACCCACATTTTTGTTCAATGTAAAACACTTCGACAATCTCACCATTCATGAAAGAAAACTTTACAACCATATGATAATGTTTTTAATTATAATGTGCAGACACCACTATTAACATTATAATAGATTCTAATCATGAAATGAGAGTAAATGTTTCTTCAAAATCCATACCTTCCACCTATTTATAGTCGCAACAAAAAATTATTTCATTTTTTCATGAAATTTCTCCATATTCATTAAAATGTTTCTCTACACTCATTTGGTACCATTAAATTTAAAATTAATTAGGAATGGAAGAAGTTCCAAGGTTTTATATTTATCAATTTGATTATTATTTTTATACATCACATAAACCCATTTATTTTGTTCAACTACTTTTGAAACTGATACTAGTTTAATTTTTGAAATGATTAATGTATGCTTTTCTAATCTTATATATATTCTTGTTTGAATGAGAGATTTTTGATTACCAAGTATATTTTTGGTGTCAAAATGTTTTTATAAAGTATAAAATTTAAATGTTTATCGTTTAGACTCACTTTTCTCATCATGAAATCCTTCTAAATCTTGATAAAAATATTTTCATTCACTTTCAATTTTATTAGAAAATATTAATATACCGTCTTCAATATTTAAAAAAAATATTCTTATAGAATTTAGATATTCAACATCTTTCACATTATATGAATCCACCAACATTTATAAATTATTATTCAAACATTTATAACTTCTTTTTTTGGGTAAATATCTCTTTAATATTACTTCTTCATATTTTATATAAAATTTCCCATGGTACAAATTTTTAATTTTTTGTAAATTTATACTTATAAAAACATTGTATTATTTTTATGAAGGTTTTTTATTATAAAAAATAACTTCAAAAATTACGTTGGATTCTAGTCTCTACAAATATATGTTTTTTAAAAGTATAGTAGTACTAACACCTTCTCTCCAATAGAACACAAGAAGTTTGTATTCGTCTAAAATTCCTCTTCTCATTTCTACCAAACTTATATTTTTCATTTCTAATATGATATTTTTTAATAGAGTGTAGGGAGAAATATATTTTTTTTGATTCCATGATTTCCTATATATGATTCAAAATAATTGGATGCAAATTATATACCATTATTTATTCTCAAATTTATTATATAAACACTGTTTTATTCTTAATATCCATTCATGAATAATATGAACATCTATATAGCCTCTAATTTGTGTTTCATAAACATGATGTTGGTTATTTATTTTAAATCATCAATAAAAGTGATAAAGTTCAAAACATGTTTTTTTCGTGGATGTGTAATCAACCTAAATTAATCAAAATGAATAATTTCAAGAGTTCCGGTAGATGAAATCTCAACATTATTATATCTTTTATTAGTCATTTTCCCTATCATAAAATTTATACTAAAATCTTCTTCCCTTTTATTCAATTATAGAGAATTTAAAATATCATTAACTTTAGAATGTTTGTTCATGATTTGTTTAATATAATCATGTCTATGATGCTACAAATTATTCTCATATTCAACACCAAGATAACATGAGTAATCAAGTATATATTATAAAAAAAATTAGACTAGTTATTTCTCATCTTGTAACAACATTTCCATCTTATATACTTATGATGATCAAATAATGTTTTCTAAAAACAACTTCTTTTACAACATCAGAATGTTGGCACACAATATGTGTTAAATTTTTTAGTTCACAAACAAATAGATCATAATTGGACTTTAGTTTTTAAATTTCTATCTTAGCTACCACAATTCCTATGATTTTTAAGGAACTATAATTCTTAAATGTAAAAACTCCTCTATTATAATTTCTATTACCTTTTATAAATTTTAATATCACTTATCATGTGAGATGAAAAACAACTATCAAGTGTCAGTGTTTTCTTATTTTTGTGATATTTCAAATCATTCCCAATAAAAAAACCACTTTCCTCCTTTTTCATCATTCAAACAATATTTTTTTTAAATAAGAATATTATTATATAATTATTATCATAATTTTTTAGAAATTGACCTAATCAGTTACATAATCAAAATATTTCTTTCAAGAAGTAAAAATACTTATTTTTTGGAAGCCTTATACCATCTTGATATTTTAATTTTCATATTTTCAAAAATCGTATAAAGAAACTCATCATGTACCCATTATTTCCTAACCATTTTTTGAACCTCTTTCTTAGTAGATATAAGTAATTAAAATAGTTTTAATCTATAATCCCATAAATCCTACAACACTAATAGATCCAATGTAATATTTTTTATAGAAGTATGATATTTCCACAAAATAATATTGTTAAAGTTCATAACATACTTCATATGTCGTTACTTATGGGAGTGAGGGAGATTTATTTTGGAGATATTTTCATCATTTTTATGTGATTTGTTTTTCATGTCCTTTATCAAAAAAATATTTCAAAAATAATTATTAACATCTACATGGTAGTAAAATTATATGAAATATTACATTTAGTGGATGAGGATTTCACCTAATTCTTGATTAAATATTTATTAGATACTTTTTGAGTGTCATATTTTTCTTCCGATGCTTTTTTGAAATTTTTATTAAACTTTATCAAGGTACTTTCAACCTAAATATGATCTGATTGCGACTTGTTAACTTCATCCTCCGTAGATTCTAAATTCATTATGATATCTTCAACCAACATTCCCTATTAGGAAATTCATAGTTTTAAATTAATATCTCATCGTGTTACTATTATTATTTGTTGAATATATTTGACACCTTCAATAACATTTCCACTGTCTTTATTCATCATTATAATTTATATCCTGGGATTTCTATCTTTCCCAATACATGCAACATGTTTTCATCTTAGCTGGTAGTCTCTTTAAGATTATTCACCTTCATCTCATTCTTCACTATTTAAGGAATTATTTGGTTTCCAGAACATTGAAATAAATTTTTAAAAAAATTATAAACATTCATGTTTTGATGAATTGATGTCAGGTGAGTCCAATCCATATTTCTTACCCATCATAATTTTTTTCAGTGAGGTTCTTCTTGTATTTATTGGATGAATTTTCTTCATTAGAATTTTGATTCAACATTTTCCATCATGGATTTTCATCATAATAATCTAGATGTTATTCAATATTATTATTAGGAAAATCAATAGCGAAGTTCCAAATTCGTCCACACATGAAACAACTATGAGATACTTTTCCTCTATACATTCATCTTCCTCTTCGGTAATTCTTAGAGATATGAGAAATTATTTTTTAGTCAACTCATTATTCTATTTATCTTCATAATCCTATGGAGAAACATCTTTAAAATCATTAATTTTCATATTTCTCATAGATTCAAAAATCATTTCTTCATATATATTCTTTTTAAACACTAGATCATTCTTCATTTTATAAGAAAAGAGATTGTTATTCAGTTCATAAAATTATAAATAATTTTTTTCTTATAAAGAAAAAAGTGGGAACAAATCATGTTTGTAAATATTCTAATGAGTTTATAATTTTTTATTGTTATAAGATATCACTAAAAGCTATGATATTTAAAACAACATCATTTACACTGGTTATTTACTCATCCATTGTTTCTCCATCTTTCATTGTTATATATACAAACCTTCTAAGATAGATTTTTATCAATGCTTACTTCCCATTATTATTCCCTTTTAAAATAATTCTTTTCCTTTCCGACATATGATTTTATGTACTGTGACCCATCACCTTCATATAAATATTTTTTGATAAAGAACTATGAATATCATTTCCGGGATTTACCTCAATATAAATATTTTTATTATCAGAAAAAAATCATAAGATAATATTGATTAATGGGTGGAAAACATATTGTAGAATCATTAAAAAATTATTGTCCAAGAGATATGATATATGAAATCATTATGTTTTTCAGACAATAATCTTTTCCATAAAATGTTTGAATTATTGTAATATTAATAGAATTGATAATATACATTTAGGATTCAACAATGGAACCTAGATCTGATACCAATTTAATTTTCAAATAATCGAAGAACAATAAAGGGGGGGGGGGTTGAATCAGTTGTTTCCTTTTACAAATTTCAAATTATGGAATCCTAACCTCTATTACATGATATTGTTTATTCCATATCCACTTTTAGTAAATACTTTTGTATTAAAAAATAAATAAACAAGGAACACATGATTTATAATGTTTGGACTCAGTGTGATAACCAATATCATTTCTATTGCCACTAACGTGGGTCTGTGAGAATTCACTATTTATAATAAGTGAATAAAAACTGTTTCAACTCCCAATAGAATCCTTTTATATCCCATGATAATTATTATACTAACTCATTCTAGTTTAAATTTCTTTCTTATTAAAATAATTAATCCACAATTAAAATGAATAATAATGTTTTTGTTCCACAAAGGTTAGTCTGAAACTTATGTCTAATCATCCTCTAACCAATTTCCAATATTTGACAGACAACATATATTATCATCATACCGATAGCCATTTTCTCCATCTACATTTTAACATACTACTACTAAAATAACTAATTAAAACTCAGACTGATTTACATATACTGATTATCTCAATCTGTTAAAAAAAGAATGTATTTATATGATCTTCTGATATGAACCCTCATAATGGAAACTCTTCATTAATCTAAAACAAAATTGGTTAAAATTCTCTCCTATAACTGATAAATCTATTCGAAAACTTATTCTAACACATAAGATTCATCCCATCATCTTTTATGTCTCACATTGTACAGTTACATCATATGATATACTATACACTTTTATTTATTGTCATTGTATTTGGATGCAAGTATTAAAAACTAATTTCTTTTCCCACTCTTTCAAATTCTAAAACCCTGAAATTATTGCTCATTTGAGCTTTATTTATTTTATAATTCATCTATTCTCAATTCTTCTAGCGACTAATCTAAAATTTATGAATCATTAAAGACTTTCTAAAATTCCCAAAATTTAGTTTGGAAATGAATATCTAGAAAACTAGTAATCATTTTAGTCTACTTGTCCCATTTGAAATAAAAATCCTCTCCATCATCTGCTCAATCTTTGTAAATTATTTTCTTTGAAATTTCCAATCCAAAACATCTCTATCCAAAACTATATTCTACATCCTAATTTTCTTAAACCAATTGAAATAAATAAAAATATAATTTTTCACCCTAATACTATGAGAAAATTTGAAAATGGTTTACTTCATTATTTTAACTTCAAAAGACTTTAGAAACCTGTAATGACATTTTTGTAAGAAATATATTTTTTCTAACATTTTCTTTTCTATATAATTTTAAAACTTATTCTTTTTTATTAACAATTAATTATAAAAGATATTTATCCCATAAAATTGAAGCTAATAGAACAATAAATGGTTTCCTCATTATTGATTGAATGAAAAGTTATTATCGTAGTTTTCCTTCACTCAGGTATATAAAAATGAATTCCCATGGCATCTTACTTCTTCAACAAATCAACTTAAATTTTCATAAGATATATCTATTTGATGGATCAGTATCCATGTCAAGTCCAGTAGATTGGTATCTAATTTGAAAATGATCAAAATATTCTAAAAATATATAATTTATGTCTTCTGATAACTTCAATGTCTGGTGATTATAGGTCCAATGATCCAAATCTAGGAAAATTTAATTTTGGAAACACTAGATATGAACTCCTCTCTTTCCTTCAGCAAACATAATGTTTTATCATGAATTATTAAAGATGTTTTAGGATATTATAAAAAAACAAAGAATCATCAATAATATTTGTTAATTTTATTAAACATCCCTTAACCAATGTTCAAATCTCAATGACTTAGAAAACAATCAAAATACAATTTTCAGTGGCATATCACATTCTATAAAAAAACCGAATCATTTTTTAGTAAATAAATTTCAAGAAAAAAATTTAATCCAAATTTTCTATGTTTGATGGATCTTTTAATGGAGAATACAATCATAATCTTTTAACAAATCATTCTTTATTTGGATTTTTGACAACATATAAACAAACAAGTCCAAAACGTTTAGCATCACAACTTTAACCTGATTTATGTAAAACATACTTTTTCAAAAATTTAGTTGTTTAAAAAACAAAACCATGAAAAAATAAAAAGGTATCTTAAATATTCAATAATGATATTATAACATTCATTTAATGGGTTTTAGTAGAAATGAAATTAGAATAAATTGAGTTTTATTTATAAAAATTAATTTCAAAGAAATTATTTTATTTCTGTTTTCATGATTATTTTAAAATTAATTTATAGCATAAAGAGGAAATAAATTTGGTAAAATTTTCTAAATATTTTAAATAATCATTGTAATTTTATTTTAAAAAATAAACTTTATCTTTTGGTCATAATTTATATTAATCGACGAAAAAATTCATTATTATGGTAATCGTTAATGAGAACTTATACAAAAAATAAAATAGTTTAAATAACCTAAAATATTATTTAAATATTACTGGATAATTGTATTTAGACCCACCACTATATTATTTTATAATTTTTTCCGACTTTTATTGGAATAATAATTTTATATATTTTAATGTATTGTGTAATTGAAACTTTTTCCACCAACATCACTTATAAAGGCGCAAATAATCTATTCACATAATTCCAAACATTAAACCCTCTAGTTCAACTAACAGAAAAAAATCTTCCAAACATACATCTCCTTTTACTATAGCCTTTTTAGTCCCCTTGGACCAAACCCAGAAGGATTAATGTTTATTCCAATAGGGGTTTCTCAAAGTGGATGTAATTATCATTATCGATCGGTTTTGAGTTTCCTTATTCCTGAAACTCCAAAAAATATTACATAACCAAAAAAACATGTTGAAATAAATATAATTTGTTTAATGATTTTGTTATATTAATGGTATAATTATTCTCTTTATCCTTTAAATCTTATGAAAAATGGAGACATCATTTGTCCGTATGTGTGGACCAACAATTCCATGAAGTAACATCTTTTGATTTTCATGTCCATCGTACATGAATGGTAATATGAATATATATAATTAATAAATATGATATCTATGATATTATTATTATATGTAAATATATTTAATTATTTATCATTTTTCATTCCATTCATGAGAAAATGAAAAAGTTACCAGTGTGTATGTATAGACTACCATCTCATCAAAGTGATGCAATTAATTTTCAATAACCAACATAAGTAAATGATTATAAAAGTGAATATAATGAAAAAATAATATACTTATCACATTATTAATATTATTTAGTTTTTTAACCATGAAAATGTTTCAAGGATCAAAATCATCAAATGAAAACATGTATTGGAAACATACCGTCTTTCACCAGAATATTGATTTTAATGAAGAATTGTCAATTAATATGTAAAATAACATATAAATGAATTATATATAATAAAAAAATTAAAATAACAGCTATTCTATATATGTATAATAAATATAAATATGTTAACTAGGAACTTAACGGATCATATGATGAAATCTATGACCTAAAATAAGTATTTATGTTTCAATCCAATTTTTAATCAAGATTATTTATAATTGAATCTTATTTGGTAGAATTATATGTTATTTATCCCTCAAAAGACAATATTTATTCTTCTAATATTTCTATTTTTTTGGTTATTCATGTTTAAATTTCATTTTACTCTATATTATCTTAAAAGGATTGAGAAACAATTTTTAAAAAATGTTGACTTTATTTACACATTGGAAGTCAATTTTTTATCCTGTAACTTTCCTTTAAAATTAATTAAATAATGTTTCATTCATGATCCCATGATTATTTATTTTCATTTTAAAACATATTTGAATTTATTTCCAATGAATTAAAAAATAAATTATAAATATTTTCGAAACATGTTATGAATGAATTTTTATAAAATGTGTAAAAAGGAATATCTGTTTTAATGTTTACTACATGAATAAATTTTCCTCCTACCAGAACCATTATTTAAATTTACTCTTTAATCAAATTTTTACAAATATATTTTCAAATAAAATATTTCTGTAAATATTTTGGGAATTTGTATGTAAAATTTTCCCAAAGAAAAGGAAATTTTCATTTATTTTCAAAGAATGGATTGAATATTAGGTTAAATGTAATTTTAATTTATATCAACATAATTTACGGTTTATTTTGATTCACTAGGGACATGATATAATGATACCATCAATGTTATTTCTTTTTATGGATTATTATAATGTAATGATAATATATTTATGAAATCCATTTCTTTCAAACTAGTTTTACTATGGTGGGATGATTAATGTTTTTAAGATATTATGACACACATATATATGGTTTTCAATATGTGAATGGTGAGACCAAAATTATATATGATTCGTATGAATTGGGTAATTATTTATATATAATGAGATAATATGAATGATGATGGGTAGTGAAACCATTCCATAAATGAAAGGAGATTGGGGAGAGAACTCAATCCGTTATTAGACTTTTCAACTATGTGATTATAGTATTTGAAGTTATCATTGACTAATGAAATGATTTTATATTATTATTATAGTGATATAGTTCTTATGAAATGTTCTTTTTCTTATGAAATTCTCTCATGGATAATGATTGATTACCAATGATTTATCACTCTTATGACTCATTTCAATTTAAATTGTAAATCTTAATTCCATGACTAATGATTTATGATATATTACTAATTGAGTATGAAAATAGTATGTTTTAATCAATCTCTAATACAATTATTCTTATCTTATTTCTGAATATTATTTTTGATTAATATCTTCATTGTTTACATTTAATGATAATATAATCAGAAAAAGGACAAGACATTAAAATATATATAAATTAAATATTTAGAGAATAATTCATTTTCTTTTTTCCCAAAGACAATTTAGGTTTAGAGTTTTAGATAATTAGTTCATTACCAAAATTTAATAAAATATTACATCTCAAAGTGGACACTTCCACTTTGTTTCCATATTCCCACAATAAAAAATATTTAATATATAACAAGTTTTATTTTCATGAAATATATTTTCATTGTTCATCTTCACTCTATACTTGTTTCTACCCATTCATAAAATCCTTTCATTAGAAATTTTAAACCTAGTATTTGAAAAAGAATCTCTGTAAGACACATATAAAAATAAATAATGAAACTCATTAGTCCAAGAACACAAATTATAAATATATCCCTTTTTAATAGTAATCATAGAGGAAAAAATAAATAATTTTATACCTAGGATATCACATTCTCTTCCAAAATTTTTTTTATGACACATTAAATATAAACTATTAAATAAAAAATAAAAAAAAATTATTTTTTATTTTCAATCATGAAAAACACCTTATTTTTTAAAAGGTTATACATTTCAACCTAATGATGTGAATAAAATTCACTTTATATATAATCTAATTATACTAACTTGTGAAATCATAATATTTTTATAGAAACCCATATCAAAATAGATAAATAATATTGGTTTCAATGGAAATTATGTTCATGTCACTCTGACAAAAACTATTAAAATTGGAATAACCTACCATCAAAATTCCTATAATCTTATAATGGAAACATATTACTAGTTAAATATATCCCCTTACCCAATGAAATGGAGACTTATATTTACCACACCCATCACCATGAGTAATATCAGGCATACTAATCTTCATAATCTATATCGAGGTCAAACATTATCATAAATAATCCCAATGAACTAAAACTTAATCATAACACATTAATGATTTCATTTTCATCATTATACTCAAAAAAAGTATCCACCCCTTTAAAAAAATTAATATATATCAAAATATTCCTTCAATTTAAAAACATTTATGATAATTCATAGAATAAAGAGAATTGGTGGTGTTCATTGAATGAAACCTGAAATCATATAATACAAGATAAACATCAAATAAAAATTAATGTGGTGGTACAATATTTTCACGTTATATGTGTTTAAATAGAACATTATTTTTTCTTTTTTTGGAAAAGAGTCGCACATAAAATTTATAAAAAAATTATTTTTAAAACCACTAAAATAAATTTAAATGATACGTTTATTTTTTTTAATAATTTATTCATTTAAATATAAATATATTCAAATAATAATTTTATGCATATATTTATGGAATAAAAATACATAAAAAATCAATCATCAAAATATTTAAAAATATTTTTTAAGGTAGTGTGCCATAAATTTAGTTGAACTCATCACAAAGTTTTTATATATAATTTATAATAAACTTATATCAATTTTTTTATGGAACTTTTATTTTTCATACCCTTATAATTAAACCACTCATTACATTTATTTTAATGAAATATTTAATTACATAATTGATTAAGTCTATGTAATCTATTTTATTAATATTCATCCTATATGTAAAATATAATTATAGTGTATTTAATTTCTAAATCATATATAGAATAATAATAATGAAATAATTATCCATTTTATGAATTAATTGTACATTTATAACCATCCTTGGAATATGGTTGTGAAAAATTAAGGACATTATAATGAGAGAGATGGTATGTGTTATATATGCATGAGTAACATTTCTATTATTCATATAGTATGAGGGAAATAAGGTATATATAATATTACCTTTATATATTGAGTATTATATCATAAATACCATATTATATCTTTAAATAAAAATTTATATATCACCCATATAGTGTGGTGATAAAAAATCACATCACTTCATTGAGATTGTAATCAACACGTATTTATGAACGACATTACAATTTTTAGATAGATCGAAAAGTATGAAAATTGATGATATATAATTATAAAATAACTTTAATTATATCATTATTATCATATATATATATATACATTAAATCCATCAATATAACAATCCTTGAGAGGTGGTGATAGAAAATAAATTACCTCAGTTCGTGTGGTGGTAGTTCACCGTACACAGAAACAATGGTTTCATTTAAAAATTTGTGGAAGAAAATATTAATATAGTTTACTACATTAACATAATTAAAAATAATTATGTGAAATATATTTTTTATTTTATTATTTTTGAAAAATATTTAAAGGTTATATAAGAAGAAATAAAATCAATATTATCGGGTAATAACTATACATCTTCTTCAATATCATCATTAATTTTATATCTAAATCCTTAGTTAGTTGGTTTTATGATAAAATAAGGGAATATAGGAAATGGGGATATATTTTGTAAGGGTATTTTTGATTGGTATTTTCATAACAAAAAATCTCTTTTAGTGTAGAGTGGAGAATACAGGATTGGGGGTGACCTTAAATATGTGGTGGAGAGGACACACTCCAAATATTTAAAAAGAATAAACTATATTATGATATTATAAATACAAATTTATAAAAAATGGACCATTTTCTATTATGAGATGATATAGGTCAAAAATATTGAATAAAAATAGGGTTAAGACACGTTTTTAGGTTGTTATAACCCTTATCACTTTAGTTTAACACCTATTAAATCTATTTTAACATTAACCGCGATTAATTTTTTGTAATTTTTTTACTCTTCATTGTGCCAAAAAATTAATATTTACTTATTAATGAATATTAAATATTATTAATCAAAATATTTAATAAATTTATAAAATTTCATTCCTATAAGTTCAAAATTTTAATTAAAAATTAGACCTAAAAAATCTATGAATTTTTTTTTTAAAATCAATATTTATGTATATTTTTTTTCAAATCAAATAAAAGTATAATTTTGATTCAAATATAATTCATTTTATTTTTTTTAATCAAAATATCCTAATGAATATTTTAAACTAATCAATAATAGAATGTTACAATATAAATATTGTAAATAAATCGATATTGTTAAATAAAAATTAGTATTTTTCAATATTCATTGAAAAATAAATGTTTTTATCAAATTATAAAAATGTAATCATAAGATAATTTGGTGAAAATGAGTTTAAAATGAAATTAATTACTTAAAATTATAATTATGTAATTTGGAAATCATTCTTTTAAATTAAACTATATAAATTAAGAACACCAAATTCTGTTAGAAATACAACTATTTTCTTTTTGACAAAAAAAATTACATAATATGAGTATAAGTCTATAAAATATATTTAATAAATATTAATATAGAATAAAATTGATTCAATATTAAATTTTATTTGGTTGTAATATTCTTTTCCCATATTCTAAATTTCACCCTCATAATTTTATTCGTTTCTTAAACAAGTGGGGATATTTTTCATTTATAGAATTTTATGATTTTCATATGGATTATTAAATCATAATATTGTCAAAAAACATTATCCTCGTAAAAAATTTATTCTTTAACAATTTTTCTCTATGGTTAAAAATATATAATGGGTTTTCCACTTAATAGAGGTTTTATTCTAACTAAACAACTTTAAGGAACAAACCATCATATTCATGCAAGATTTATTTCTTCGATAAAGAAACATGAAATATGTCATGTACCTATGATAAACTCAGAGGAAATGTTACTCGGTACGAAATTGTTTCAATCATATCTATAATTTTATATGGTCAAATTAATAGAATATTATACTTTAATTCTTTATAAAATCACATAACACCATTCCAAGGAGACACTTTATGAAAAATATAATGGGAAAACTAAAATGAAATATCATTCCTCATGTTAGCTAAATAAATTTTAATCCTACTATGAGCCAACCTCATGTTCTTTTGAATCATCATCACCTTACTAGCCATTTCTTCTGCCTATTATTTTCATAAAATATTATTTCCTCAATATCATCTCAAAAATATGATGTCCAAAATAACATTCTATTTAATTTGTCAAAAGGCACCATCTATATACCGGAATAAAAATTATTATTAAGAAATATCTTATCCAAAGATAAATGATAATACCCACATCCATGATAATCTGTTGAAAAAGATATAATAATATCCTCTAAATAATGAAATATCCCCTTAGACTATACATTAGAATGAAGATAAAATAATTTACTAAAAATTTATTTATCACCCATTGACTTGTAAATCCCATTCTAATACATATATGTGAATGTGTGATTATAATCAGATACAATGGAAAAAGGTAATCCATGTTATATAATTTCCTCGTCAAAAAAATTGAGAATTATTATCTAAGGGCATATTATATTGAATTGGAAGAAAGTTAGTATATTTAGTTAATTTATCAGTAAATTACAAAAAATCATTACCTCAATATATATTTAGAAATTACTACATGATATACATGGATGTAATCTCTTGTTTCCATTTTAGCAAGGAAATGGAGTGAATAACACGAAATAGTAATATCATTTGTCTTTAATCTATTAACAAGTCAATATTTTCATTATAAAATCACTAAAATATTTCTTCATTCCATCCCACTAGAAAATTTACCAAAAGGCTGTATACATTTTTTTACAGCTAGGATGAATTTGAAATGGATAGATATGAGCCTCATTCAATATTTATTTCTTACCCCAAGGGTTACATGAAACACATAAACATTTTTTGAATCCAAAAACACCTTCATTTTCAATATTAAATTCTGTAAACATTCATTTCTTAAAAAATTGTACATTTTTCTGTTATACACAGCCTACTCTTTGAGGTTTATCAATCATATATGATAAATAAGAATATAATCACGCCATAAACCTAATATATAGAGTTAATACATGAATAAATTCAATGAAAACATTCATCAAATCATTAAAAAGGATCATAATCTAAGAGAATCATATTTAATGATGCATTATCATTATTATTTGAAGCATCAACTACTTTATTTCCCTTTCCTGGATAGTAATGAATTTTGAAGTCACAATCATTTATCAATTCCAGAAATCTTTTCTATATTATTTTTTATTTTTTATATTTTAATATATACTATAAGATTATTTTATAAATATATATTTCAGACATTATTCCATACAAAATATTTCACAAAGTTTTTAAATAAAACACAATAGTCATATGTTCATGGTCACGTGTTGGGTAATTTCTCTCATGGAATTTTAATAAATGTGAATAATAATAAATTACATAATTATTGATATTAAAATGCAACCTAGTATCTTAAATGAAGAGTCAATATATATAACAATGTAACCATTTTTATATTGAGAGGCAAAAACAAGAGAATTCACTTAAAAGCATTTCAATTCATGGAAATATTTAATGAATTAATTTATCCAAATGCACCTAACTTCTTTTATGTTATATTTGTTAGTGGGATTAATATCCATGAAATATTTTCAATCAAACACTGATAATATCCTAATAATCCAAGAAAACATAAGATATCATTATCATTTTTAGGTCTTTTCTATTCACCAACAACTTTTTTTATCAGAATCAATTTTTATGTAATCATTATTTATAATAAGTTTAAGGAATGAAATTTACTATATACAAAAATAAAATTAGCTAAATTTTAAATATAACTTATTTTATTTTGTGGGTTGTTGAATAATCCATAGATTATTTTTATTATCCATGTAACATCTAGAATTAACTAAAATATCATCAATAAACATACACAAAAAAATATTAAAATATTCATAGGAAAATATATTCATAGGATCTGCGAATAAAACATTATAATTCCTCAAATAAAAGGGAATAACTAGAACCTCATATTTTTGATACATAGTATAAAACAATGTTTCATGGATGTATTCATTATTAACTATTAATAGACAGTACCTAGACCTAAGATCATCCTTTGAAAATTATATAGCACCCTAGAGATGATCAAAAATGTAATTGATATGGGGATTCATGTACTTATTCTTAATTTGAAGCAATTAAATTCCAAATAATCAATGTAAAGAATAATAGAACCATATTTATTATAAAAAATTATATCAGATTACCCTATAGTGAAGTGTTAGGATGAATGAAATAACTATCAAGTAATTGTTGTAAATTATGTTTCCAAATCCTTATGTTTGAAGTGAGATATTTGATAAGGTGATTCTGAAATTTTATTATCATCAAATACCAAGTCAATAGTAATTGAACTTTCCGATCATGTATAATACCAAGAAACTCATTAGTAAATACATCCATTTATTATTTTAATATAGGAATATCATTAATCTAAATAGTTCCCTTATTTTCAATAATATGAGTAAGATAACATTCATTACCATATTTTAGTATTCTCCAAACATCATTATATTTTATCAAAGTAATGAATTGATATTTATTTTAAAAAAGAAACTAATTTGAGAAAATTATTTATTTCCCATTTAAATATATATTAGCATGATAATAATAATCTAATATTTTCCCAAAATAATATCAAATTCTATAATAGGAAAGACAACATGGTTTCCATGGAAAACCCTTAGAAATATTATAAAGGGAAAATCTTTGTAAATTATTTTTTCCTTAATAATACCCCAAAGTGTTTTTACCAAAAGTATATACATCATTTATATGTGTCATTTTTTTCTTAATAGAAAATTTATCAATAATGAATGAATGTGTAGACTGTGAATAAAAAAAGGTGTTAGCATTATCTTATAAAACATGTAATTTGTCTATTATAACTTCATTTGATGGACCAAAATTTTCCTATGTATTTAAAAAGAAAGTCACTACACCCTTCTACTTATAGTCTTGTTTCTTCCCATCATTATTTTTCTTATTCAAGAAACATATATAAGGACCTTGCCATAAACCTTGCATAATATTGAAATAAATAAATAATTCACATTGAGGATCTTTTTAGGTTTAGATTTTTAGAGAATTAGGCCATAACTATTACATAACAACTTGAATATTACATGTTGACACTACTACTAAGTATCCATTTTTTTATAAAATAAACTCTTAAAAAGAAACATGTCTAGTTCCATGTTTTAGATAGGATGAATTTTACATGATCCCATCTTTGACCATATTCATCTTTAAGTCCTGTGGAAATCATTTCAAAAACTTGGGATGAGCATAAAAATATCATTAAGGGTTATAAAATAAGGAAGGAAAAAATTAGCCCATAAATAAATAAAAATCAATGAAACCATACTTTTCAGTCATAATATACCTTATGAAATCATAAGATTTATGAATAACACACACAAATCATAAATCATAAAGGGTACTTATTGTAACACCCCAACACCAGTTACCCAAAATCGGTGAAATATTAATAACATTAGCATGATCAAAAAAGATCATGTCTCGAAAGACCGATTAATTTAGTAGCCTTGGAATCACTAGATACGTACATAAAGTTTACATTACATCATAAAGTGAGAACTACAAAAAAATATTGTCTCCACAGTCATATCCCCTTATACTATCCCTGCAGTTCATTCATAAAATACTTCTTCACATCCTGATAAAAATAAAACATTGAATTGGGTGAGCACAAATTCTCAGTAAGGATAACAATATAGAGAAAACATTAATAAATAAGCATAAACATTTAAGGAAATGTATAACTAAAACAAAAGCCTTTTAAACATGAACTTTAGCATAATATGGAAAAGATAAAATTAAATAATTCCATTTACTTATTCACATGGATATTCTACTAGTCGAATAATCACTTGCAATATCAATAACCACTTTCATAATGATTGAATGCAATATGCCAGACTATCATAACCACATAGTCAAGGCCTTATTCCAATACTACAAATAAGATTTTTTCAAGGCATGTTCCAGGACACTAGTTTGTCTCATGAGGCCTACTGATTCATCGAGGAGCTATAGCGGGATCCACCCGTCACTTATTAAGTCCAATGCATTTCTCATATGAACAGGTTTAAACATAACATAAGAATTCATATTAAAAATAGCATAAGAAATGTAAATAATTTCTCCATAAACCATGACTGTTATAAAAATAACACATCCATAGTCAAACATATCAAAAAAACTTCAATACAATATGGATTTCTTGTATCATAATAAATCAATTTCAAATAAGCTTGAAATCTATCAAAGGATGTTGACATAGATGAAATCAAAACTATTTGAGAGAATTATCTCTTTTTTTGAAATCTTTTAAAAGTTATATGATTATAAAATAAAACATTTACATTGAAAATATCCTTATAAGATTCTATGGGAAGCTTCGAAGATTTTATAATGGCGGAAAATTGCCACACCCGCTGTATATGTTAAAAAAGTCATTCTTACCTTAATTCTGTCGAAAAGGTTAAAACGAAATTTGTTTGGAAAACGACAGAATGATTAATTTATAAACTTCTTATAAAATGTCAACAATGATAAAATAAATTTAACCCATAGTCTGTAAAATAATAAGAATGATTTGAAATACATTTTTAAGAATCATGGATGTGGATGATAAAGAGGTCCCAGTAGGTAATTACGTATAAACAAACTCGGATAATGAAGAGATTGTGAAATAAACCCTTACCTTGTACTTTTCCTTGGTTGAGGTTAGGTTAACCTCCTGTATAATGGTGAAATAATTTTTATTAAATTATAAAAGAATCATATACATTAATATGTTATAATATATGTTCTTTTAATATTTCTTTGTTAATAGTATCTTAGTATTATTGTCGTTTTGGGTGTTAACTTACTCATTTTATTTTGTATGTTTTGTTACATAAGCCAAGTTTTTTATGGATAGGTTATATATTATTAATATCTAGAATGATATCAAGTCCTTAAACATTATTTTTAATCATCATATGAGAATTATTCTTGAATGGATACGATGGGGAATGAATCTCATCATGTTCGAGGAGACGGTAGTCCGTACGTACGCACGAGCGACAATATCACTCTTGATATTAAAATAATATATAATTGGATATTATATCATATATACAGAATAATTATGATGTTATATTTATTATTTATATGAATTACACAACAATATTATAACCATCCAAATAATAATATATTCAAAACCAATTACACCACGACGTGGAAACGGTAGGTCATACGTATGCACGTATGGTGACATGTCATTCAAAGGATGAATAGAATACTGAATATGGTTTTAACATATTTATAATAACATCACAATATATATAAGATACTGGAGTTATTATTATATGATGGAAATAACAATGAAAGAAGATGTTGAAGAAGAAAGGAACTTGAAAGAGGATGGTGAAAACATTACCTCTTCTTCAGGTTCTTCCTTTTGATTTGATCAAAAGTGATCCATAGGTTGGCTTTATAACTAAATTAAGGCCTATAGGATAAAAAGAGGATGTTTTATAGGGTATTTGGGCAGAGTTTGTCCGAGACCATAGGCTTTGAAGGTTCGAATTTGAGAGAAGGGGGAGTTCCCTTTTATAAGAGGAGTGAGGGGTATCTTAGGAAAAGCTGGAAATATTATTTCAAAATAAATTCATATTCGGTTTATAATAGCTCAAAAGTGGATTATTTAAAGTATAAGGTGGGTATGGGTCAAAATCATTTCATCCAATATATTTTAGAGAGGTTTGGGTCACTATATTAACCTTGTCATTTATATTTAACTCTTAGTTAAAAAGTTTGACATTTACCACGTCTCTTTGTAATTTTATATTATATTGTTAATAAACATACCATATACAAACAATATACCCCCAAGTGGTCCATTAAAGATACACCTATAATTATATAAGTCCGTTTGCAGAACCTTAGATTTTTAGGAATATAATATCAATTAATAAGAAAATATTTATTTTAAAAACTCTTTTATGAAAATTTTGACACTATTGGGTATTTTGTTTTTGATAAATTCATAAGAACATTATTACATCGAAAAAAAATTATATGAACAATCAAAATATGTAATATTAACCTATAATATTATTTTAATTCATAAAAAGTCTCAAATTACATTTATGTGGGTATTTATAATATCAATTATCTTAATATTACATTAATATAGTAATTACTGGATCACCATTGTGTCCTAAATAAATTAACTTATTTAGTGTCTAAAAATTATAAATAAAATACCATTATGTAGGAAATATTTTTATATTTCTAATTAATATTTATAATCGAATTTATCTTATGTATAACCCTATATTAAAAATGTTTTAGTAATTAAAATTTGATTTTAACTCTTTTAACTCTTCTTTGAATTAAATAATAATAAATGTCCTAATCTAATCCAAGTGAACCTAAATGAAAATATGTTATCTTGAAGGTTGTTTTTGGTTGAGATAAACTTGTCCAATAGAATTAGGACATGTGTTAGTGTAATATTAATATCATTTTTCCTTTAATTACCCTATTTACTTTTAACCGTGGTAAATAAAAGCAAAAAAGTGACTATTCCCAAAAAAATATTTTTATCTTATTAAACCATATTTTACTCCTTCATATTAACTGTGTCTCTCGGATTTTCGATATTACAATCATAGAAGTGGTAAAATTATGTTTTATGTGAATTTCCAAATTCTCCTAGGAGGTGGGTAAAAGACGGTGAAAAGTTCAATAAAATTTTTATTTATCTAAAATATTTCTAAAAATACTCCAATGAATTACACTGAACTTATATAGGTATTATGTATCTATTTTGACATTAATTAAATTTAAATAAAATTAATAATTATTAAAAAAATATGTTTTAAACTATAACTCAGTGTTCTCTTCACTATTCATCAAAAATTGAATGTTTTCTGAAAAATAACAAAAATTCACCCTATGATAATTTAAATATTCCGAATCCAAAAATGAAGTCCATTTTGAATGATAAAATTTATAAAATTTCAAAAATATGGTATCACTATTCATAACTGCTAGCTTGATTGGTTGTGGTGTGTGTTAGAACGTGAAGTTGCGTACAACACACACTAGTGTATTATTCAAAGAGAAGTGTACCGTGGGAGCTTGGGGTGTTACATTCTCCACTACATCAAATAATTTAATTCTTGAAATTTCTAGAATACTAACGCATGGAATGACTCGGGTGATTCTTCATTATAAGTTCCATGGGTTCCCACATTGCCTCTTCCATTTTATGGTTTCTCCATAGAACATTTACCAGACAAGTCATCCGGTTTCTCAGCACTTGTTCTCTTGAATCAAGTATCCTGACGGGCTCTTCACAATAAGACAGATCGGGTTCCAGTTCTAATTCCTTGTAAGTGAGTACATTCATTGGGTCAGGCATGTATTTTCTCAATAGCGATACCTGGAACACTTCGTGAACTTTGGAGAGACTTGGAGGAATTTCCAAACAGTGATCTGCAGTCCCAATTCACTCTTTAATTTCAAAAGGTCCGATGTTCATGGGACTCAATTTACCCTTCTCACCGAAACGTATAACTCCCTTCCATGGAGATACCTTCATGAAAACATAATCTCCTACCTGAAATTCCAAATCCTTCCTTCGGTTATCGGCATATATCTTCTGCTTACTTTTAGCTACTTTGATGTGGTTTTGGATTACATTTACCTTTTCCACTGTTTCCTCCACCGGTTCTAGGCTTACAAGTTTTCTTTCACCAACGTCATCCCAACAGGTTGGTGTGCGACATCTCTTTCCGTATAACGCTTTATATGGTGCCATATGAATACTTGAATGGAAGCTATTGTTATAGGAAAATTCCGCCAGAGGTAAATATTGATCCCACATACCATGGAAGTTATGTGAACATGATCTCAACATGTCTTCTAAGGTTTTAATAGTTCGTTCTGATTTTCCATCAGTTTGGGGGTGGTAGGCAGTGCTCAAACTAAGTTCAGTATTTAGGGATTTCTGAAGACTTTTCCAGAATCTTGAAGTAAAACGGGGATCACGATTAGAAACAATCGATAGGGGTAATCCATAAAGTCACACAACTTCATTAATATATTGTCTTTCTAGACGTTCAGTGGTAGATCTTCTCTTATAGCAAGAAAATGTGATGACATGGTAAGACGATCAACAATAACCCATACTGCATCGTTCCTTCTATGAGTCTTTGGTAGTCCCATGACAAATTCCATCGTGATATTATCCCATTTCCACTCACGTATGGTAAGAGGTTGCATGACTCTTCCAGGATGATGCCTTCCAGCTTTCACTTATTGACAGACCATACATCTTGACACAAAATCAGAAATCTCCCTCTTCATGTTGTCCCACAAAAAATTTTCCTTCAAATATCTATAAATTTTGGTTTTCCCAGGGTGTATATAAAAATTGGAACTATGAGAATCATCTAACAACTCCCTTTTTCGGATCAGGTATATCAGGAACAGAAAGCCTCTTCCCAAATTTCAAATTCCTTTTTCATACACAAAGTCTCTCAATCTCCCATTATTCATAGCTTTAATATTCTTTTGAAATTCTTTATCATTAGTATGAGAACTCTTAATCCTTTCTAGTAATGTTGGTTTGGCAACCATTTTAAAAAGAATAGATGTTTCACCATCCACGGTGATTCCCATATCCAACTTTACTAGATCCATGCAAATTGGATCCCTTTCAACTCTCATCATGTTCAAAACTCCATGATATTTTCTTCTCAAAGCATCTTCGACCTTATTTTCCTTCCCCGGGTGGTAGTGTTTCATGAAATCATAATCCTTGAGTAGTTCATGCCATCATCTCTTCCTCATGTTGAGTTCTTTCTGTGAGAAAATTTACTTCAAACTCTTATGATCAGTATAAATCTCACATTTTCCACCATAGGGAAAATGTCTCTATATCTTCAAAGAAAAAATTACAGTAGCTAACTCAAGATCATGAGTAGGATAGTTTTTCTCATGAATTTTCATTTGTCTTAATGCATAGGCAATAGCCCTATCATTCTGCATAAAGACACAACTAAGTCCTTTCTTTGAAGCATTACTATAAATAACAAACCCATCATTCCCCGATGGTAGAGTAAATATAGGAAAATTCACTAGTCTTATCTTAAGTTATTCAAAACATTCTTCACACTCTATTGTCCAAACAAATTTAACCCCTTTACGTGTGAGCTTTGTTAATGGGTGAGCCAATCGGGAAATGTTCTGGAAGAAACACCTATAATAACTTGCTAAGACAATAAAACTGCGTACCTCAGTTATACTCGTCGGTGCATGTCATTCATGGATTCCCTTGGTCTTAGAAGGATCAACAGAGAGTCCATCTTTAGAGACAATATTTCCAAGAAAAGAAATCTCTTGAAGCCAGAATTCACACTTGCTAAACTTCCCATATAATTTGTCTCTACTCAGAGACTTCAGGATAATGTGCAAGTGATTTTCATGATCTTCGTATCTTTTGGAGTATACCAAGATATAATCAATAAATACCACCACAAAATCATCGAGATATTCCTTTAAAACTCTATTCATTAGATCCATGAATAAAGATGGTGCATTAGTCAGCCGAAAAGGCATTACTATAAACTCGTAATGCCTATACCTGTTTCGAAATGCTATCTTTGGAATGTCTTCATTCTTCACACACAACTGATGGTATCCAGATCGAAGTTAAATCTTTGAAAAGTATTGAGCTCCATGTTGTTTGTCAAATAAATCATCAATATGAGGTAGGGGATACTTGTTCTTTATTGTTATACCATTGATTTCATTGTAGTCGATACATAACCTGATAGATCCATCTTTCTTCTTAAAAAATAGGATAAGGGCTCCCCATTGAGAAACACTAGGGTGAATAAATACCATATTACTAAATTTCTCTAGTTGTTTCATTAGTTCCACTAATTCCACAATGGACATTCTATTAGGGGTCTTCGATATTGTCCTTGATCCAGGAATTAAATCAATAGAAAACTCAGTTTCTCATTCTATAGGATGTCTAGGTATATATTTTGGAAAAACATCTAAATATTCATTCACAATAGGTAAATCCTATATTTGAATATTCATTTCCTTACCCATAGTTATTTCATTCTATTTCCCCCCAGTAATTGAATTTAGTTGAGCTACTGGGGGTGGATCTAGATAAGAATTAGGTGGTGAAGATTCTGATCTAAAGATAAGGTGTTCCTTATCATCATCATCAAAAATCGTAACCTCCTTCTTCATACAATAAATACTCGCATCATGGTCAGAAAAACATTACATACTGAGTATTATATCAAATTAAATCATTGGTATAATGATGAGATCATAAGATAAATAAAATTTAGGTGCTCTAATGGGAACGAATCCACAGAACTTTGTAGCAATGATACTTCCCTTTGTATTTTTAACTGACAACTCCCTTGTTAAATCAAATTGGAAATATCTAATTTTCTTAGAAAACAGGGAAGATATAAAACAATGCGATGATCCATAATCAAATAATGCATTTTCTAAACATGAGGAAACCATTAATTTACCTGCCACCATGTCTTTCGGAACTTCTACATCAGCAGTAGTGAAAGCATAAGCATGTCCTTGATCCCTTGGCCTTTTTTGAGGTGATTTCCCTTGACACTTAGTACATTCATTTTCATAATGTCCTGTCTCCCTGCAACTGTAGAAATGGACATTGGTAGCTTCCTTCATCCCCTTTAAATCATGATCTTAGTGGCCTTTTTCACCGCACTTGTAACAGACTCCCATTCCTTTTAATCAACTACCAGGGTGTTTCTTCTCACATTTACTACATGATGGATATTCAACATTTCCCTTCTTACCCTTATTTCCAATCCCAGAGTGATCAGCAGATCTCTTCTTCTCCTACTTTGTTTCAAAGTCAAAAGACTTAGAGAATTCCTTTTCTCTCTTGATAGAACATGAGACAATATCTTCATACAAAGAGAAGGTTTGTGAGACTAATGCTCTATGGAGAAACGGTTTTAACCCATAAATGAAACGATAAATCTTACTTCATGGGTTGCGTATATAATATGTATCATACCTCGCTAACCTTGTAATGTTAGCCTCATACTTTGCGACATTCTCATCCTCATTTTTCCTCAGACTCAGAAATTTCCTTTCCATATCTGGTCAATTGTCATGAGGAAAGTATTTTTCTAAGAAAAGATCTTTGAAATCCATCCATTCCATATTCGATACTTCATCATCTTCCTTTTTATTTTGTATCAATGACCACCATTGATCAGCATCTTCAATGAGGCGATAAATTGGCATGATAACTTTTCCCCTTTCACTACTCCCCAAATCCTGAAGTATTTTCTCTAGGGAATTTTCCATTGATCAGCTACTAAGGGATTTTTACTCCCATTGAACGTTGGTGTTTGTTTCCTCATGAAGCGATCTAACATTGATTCTCCACGATACGGATTAGTGTGCTCCATACAGGTAAGGTTATTATTCATAACCTGAGTGAGTTCTCCTAGTACGGTGGTTAGATGATTAGAACCAGTTGAATCAACAGCTCCACTATAATTATGTTGTCTTAGAGGGAAATCCCTATATGGAGTGCATGCATTGATACAGTTTCCATTTCTTCCACTAGGTTCCATTTCTACACAATGGCATAAACTAGATCAGTTTATGAATCAAAATAAATAATTCCATACTCTTAATACACATAAAATTTATTGAAATATACATGGATATAATCCATAATCATAAAAAAAATTCTTTGACAAATTATATACTCATAAACCCTTCATAATGGTTTGTAAATAAAATGAGAATTATCCTAAGAATACCCCCAAGGAGTTTCGTAACCAAGAGTGCAACAAGGCACGTTGTCATGCACCATTTCCCATTCGAGTCTAGATCAAAGCGATGTTTTCGGGTTTTACCCCTAGGTGCATCTGTTCCAGAGCTTCCTCTACCTGCTCATATCCAGAGAGTGATGTATTGCATGGAAAACTCACAAAATCTCTACAATACCAAAATTCTAGGAAGTTCTTTTATACAAATCCTCAAAGTCTATCTTAGGTATATATGCTCTAATCAGAGTTTATCTAAATCTAGCTTCCAAGGTTTGTACTAAACTTCTTTTTATAAAAACTGTAACGCCCTAACCCTAGTTATCCAGAGTCGGTACATTATTGCATAACATTGTCATGATCACAAAAGATCAAGTCTCGAAAGACTGATTAGTTTAGTAGCCTTGGAATCACGAGATACATTCATAAAGTTTCCATTACATCATAAAGTTAAAACTACAACAACATCTTCTCTCCATAGTCATATCCGCTTATACTATCCCTACAAGTCATTCATAAAATACTACTTCACATCCTGGAAAAAATTAAACATTGAAAGGGGTGATCTCAGATGCTCAGTAGCAATAACAATATAGCAGAAACTTTCCTAAACAAGCATAAACTTTCAAGTCAATGTACAACAAAAACAAAAATCTTTTAAACTTGAACTTCAACATAATATGGAAAATATAAAATGAAATAATTCCATTTACTTATTCACATGGATATTCTACTAGTCAAATAATCACATGAAATATCAATAACCACATTCATAAAGATGGAATGCATAATGACAGACTATAAAAACCACATAGTCAAGGCCTTGTGCCAATACTACAATTAAGATTTTGTCAAGGCCTTGCGCCAAGTCACTAGTTTGTCTCATGAGACCTACAGATGAATCGAGGAGTTATAGCGGGCTCTACCCGTCACTTATTATGTCCAATGCATTCCTCATATGAATAGGTTTAAACATAACATAAATATTCATATTAAAACTAGCATACGAAATTTCAATAATTTCTCCATAAACCATGAATGGTATAAAAATAACACATCCACAGTCAAAGATATCATAAAACCTTCAATAAAAAATGGATGTTTTTTATCATAATAAATCAATTTCAAATAAGCATGAAATCCATCAAACGATGTTGACATATATGAAATAAAAACAATTTGAGAGAAATATCTCTTTTTTTAATCATTTAAAAGTAATATAATTATAAAATAAAACATTTACTTTGAAAATATCCTTATAATCTTGTAATGGAAGCTTCAAAGATTTTATAATGGTAGAAAATAGTCGCACCCGCCGTATAAGTTAAGAAAAGACATTCTTACCTTAATTCTGTCAAAAAGGTTAAAAAGTACATTTTTTAGAAAACGATAGAAAGATTCCTTTATACACTTTTTATAAAATGTCAACAAGGGTATAAATGACATTAACCCATAATATATAAAAAAGTAAAATTATTTGAAATACATATTTGAGAAACTTGTATGTGGATGATAAAGAGGTCCCAATAGATAATTACGTATAAACAACCTCAGATAATGGAGAGATTGTGAAATAAACCCTTACATTGTACTTTTCCATGGTTGAGGATAGGTTAACCTCATTTATAATGGTGAAATAATTGTTATTAAATTATACAAGAATCATATACATTAGTATGATATCCTATATGATCTTTTAAGATTTCTTTGTTAATAATATCTTAGTATTATCGTCGTTTCGGGTGTTAACTTACTCATTTTCTTTTGTATATATTTTTTCCATAAGACAAGTTTGTTATGGATAGGTTTTATAATTATAATATCCATAATGATATCAAGTCCTTAAACATTTATTTTTAATCATCAAATGAGAATTATTTTTGAATGGATACGATGGGGAATGAATCTCATCGAGTTCATGGAGACGGTAGTATGTACGTACGCACTAGTGACAATATCACTCTTTTGATATTAAAATAATATATAATTGGATAGTATATCATATATACAGAATCATTATCATGTTATATTTATTATCTACATGAAATAAACATCATTATTATACCAATCCAAACAATAATATATTGAATAACAATTACACCAAGACGTGGAGACGGTAGGTCGTACTTACGCACGTATGGTGAAATGTCATTCAAAGGATGGATAGAATACTGAATATGGTTGTACCATATTTATAATAACATCACGGTATATAGAAGATACGGGATTTATTATTTTATAATGGAAGTAAAAAATAAAGAAGAAGTTGAAGAAGGAAAGAACTTGAAAGAGGGTGGTGAAAACATTACCATTTCTTCGGGTTCTTCCTTTTGAATTGATCAAAAGGGCTCCATAGGTTGGTTTTCTAACTAATGTAAGGCCTCTGGGATTAAGGGAGGATATTTGAGAGGGTATTTGGGAAGAGGCTGGCCAAGTCCAAAGGGTTTGAATGTTTGAATTTAAGATATGGGGGAGTGACCTTTTATAAGATGGGTGAGGGGCATCATAGGAAAAGCTTGAAATATTATTTTATAATAAATTAATATTCGGTTTCTAATGTCCAAAAAGTGGATTATTTAAATTTTAAGGTGGGGATGGGTTTAAATCCTTTCAACCAATATATTTTAGGCAGGTTTGTGTCACTATATTAACCTTATCATTTATATTTAACTCTTAGTTAAATAGATTGACATTTACGATGTCTCTATGTATTTTTATATTATATAGTTAATAAACATAATATATACCACCAAGAGACCCCATAGTGGTCCATTAATAATAAAACTATCATTATATAAGTCCTTTGATAGATGCTTATATTTTTAGGAATAGAATATCAATTAATAATATAATATTTGTTTTAAAAACTCTTTTATGTCAATTCTGACACTATTGGGTATTTTGTTTTTGATAAATTCATAACAGCATTATTACCTAGAAAACAATTTATATAAACAATCATAATATGTCATATTAACTTATAAAATTATTTTAATTCATAAAAAGTCTCAAATTACCTTTATTTGGGTATTTATAATATCAATTATCTTAATCTTTCATTAATACTATAATTACTGCATCGCCATTGTCTCATAAATTAATTATTTTATTTAGTGTCTAAAAATTATAAATAAAATATCATTATGTAGGAAATATTTTTCTGTTTCAAATGAATATTTATAATCGAATTTATTTTATGTATAACCCTATATTAAAAATGGGTAAGTTATAAAACATTGATTTTAACTCTTTTAACTCATCTTTGAATTAATTAATAATAAGTGTTCTAATCTAGTCCAAGTGGACCTAAATGATAATATTTTATTCCTAAGGTTCTTTTTGGTCGAGATACACTTGTCCAATAGAATTTGGACATGTTTTAGGGTAATATTAATATCATTTTTACCCTTAATTACCCTATTTACTTTTAACCGTGGCAAATATAAGTAAAAAGTCTCTATTCACCAAAAATTATTTTTTTCTTATTGAACAACATTTTACTCATTGATATTAACCATTTCTCTCAGATTTTATAAATTCCACTCACAAAAGAGGTAAAATTACGTTTTATGTGAATTTCCAAATTATCCTAGGAGGTGGGTAAAAGATGGTGACAAGTTCAATAAAATTTTTATATATCTAAAATTATTCTAAACTAACTCCAATGAATTACATTGAACTTATATAGGTATTATGTATCTAATTAGACCTTCATTAAATATAAAAAAAATAATTATTTAAATAAAAATTCGGTTTTAAACTATAACTTTGTGTTTTTTCACTATTCATCAAAAATTGAATGTATTCAGAAAAATAAAAAAATTCACCCTAAGCTAATTTCAATATTCCAAATCCAAAAATGAAGTCCATTTTGATTGATAAAATTTATAAAATTTCAAAAAGTGGATATAACTATTCATATGGTGTGTGTTAGAACTCGAAGTTGCGTACATCACACGCTACTATATTATTCAAAGAGAAGCGTACCATGGAATCTTGGGGTGTTACACTTATAGAATCCATATAAAACAAACATTGTATCTATCACAACTACATAGGGAGTTACACTTGGAATACCCATCACTTAATATTCCCAAAATCTCTTAAGGGAAACATCACGTTTACCTCTTTCACGTTACCCAATGCATTGGAGAGCTATGTCGGGCTCATCTGCCCTAGTTTTATCATGGAACCACCCATATACGTAACCCATTCCCAATAACTATAAAATAATAATAACCCATATCACAATTATAAAGGAAGGATAAAATTTCCACATTCAAATATATCAAATGAAGATATTGAAATAAACAATCTTTTATCAAATCATTTTCAAAACCATTTATAAATAGATTTTTGAATCAAAGTGTCCAATATAAATTTAAATCTTTTAAATGAATTATCATTTGAAAACATTAATTTCCATATAAATAAATCGATAAAGCCATTTTTTAAACATCGAAATTAATGATAAATATTTAGAAGAATAAATCTTTAAAACATTTAAAATGATATTTTAGTTATAGAGTTTTTAAAAAAATGAGAGATTCTTGAATGACAATAATTGTGTAATAACACTAAATCATTTGTTTATAATATCATTAGAATAATGGTATTCATGATATAATATGTTAAGGGACAGTATATACACCACATAAGAGTGAATTGGTGCACAACAACAATGAAGCCTCGATGGAAATGTAAATTGAGATGAAATCCCTTATAAAGAAGGTATCCTTAAATTAAGGATAAATCAATCACATAATAATTTGTGAGAAATATAAATACACCCCATATAAGTGGATATTATGTGTAAAAAATCAGAGGTCATTCACACATATTCATAGGATGACATATTCAAGAAGTACATGTTGAACCCAAAGAATTTAAATTTCGTTAAGAAGTTCCCTTTTAAAACTTCGACACCCTAACAACGTCTCTTTAAAATTATTAAAATGAGTTAATGAGATAAAAAGGGTATCTCATCACGTGGAAATAAATTTTACATCAATAAGGATATAAAATAACATATCCCAACATAATAAGATATATGTTAAAAGACATAACAAAAATAAGTCTTTAAAAAAGAAGAGGGTGGAAGATTCCCTTACCGATTTGGTAACTTACAAAACATACACCACATGAAAGAAGGATCATAAAATGAAGATTTAAATACTCATAAATGAAAGTATATTGCAAAATGAGTACAATCATGGACATTACATATGCCACACAAAAGGAAATAGTGTCCAATATAGCATGAATCTCACAGAAATAAAAAGTGAGATGAAAAACCCTTACTTCACTGTATTCAAATTGAATCATATGACAAAAAGTTAATAACCAAAAAAGGAAACACATAATACCATGAATATAAAGCTAATCATTATAATATATATCAATGGAAGTACACATTACAGCAAATGTAATAAATAAGTGACGAACAATGAAAATATCACAGAATTAAATGTGAGATAAGAAATCCCTTACCTCGTGTCCGACTTGACTCGATCGTTCTTTAATATCATGAATAATAAACTAAACTTAATTTATACTTTCTTAAGAACATTTTTCATGTTTATTATTCCTTTTATATAACTTATTACCATGTTATAAATATTATGTAATCATTTATGTTAATAACGTCCATTTTGCCAATATTTGGTATGTGAGTCAAAAATGGACTTCTTATAATTACATGTTGTTCATGTGGTAAAAGGTTCATTATATCCAGAATTATATTCATGATTTAGATATCATATATATCATATATATCCAGTAAATTCATCTATTTATAATAGTACATTACATTTAGAGGTAAAAATGAAATTCATCAATCATGGAGACGGTAAGTCGTATGTACGCATGAATGCTACTTTCATTTATATTTCCAATTTTAATGGAAATAAAACATAATAATACATAGGAATATTATAATTCCAGTAAAATATCATTAACTCCTGAAGTGCCCAGATCAGTGTGAATCACTGAGAGGGGGAGGGGGTGAATCAGTGATCCTTTAAAACTTTTTACTAATTGATTCTTAATCAATTAAACCTCTATGGCTTGTTAAGGCCTCGATCCACTCTTCTTGTATCTCTCACCTTTCCACGAATGATGCAATAAATGTAAAGGCACTGGACACAAGGATTTACAAGGTTCGGCACCAAAGGCCTACATCCTTGCCATGCTCTCCCAGCATGGATTCTCCCATTATAATCTGTTAGTATTAAAATGGTCGATACAGCTTCCCACCGTATCTCTCCTGAGTCCCACAGGAGGGTCTTTATACTGCGTCCCACAGTGTTACTAGAGTCCCACTGGCCTGCTCCAGAATCCCACTGGAGACTTCCTCCACCCTGAGTCTCACAGGGGTCTTCTCCTGGCTGCTCGAGTCACACGAGTAGCTCTTCTTCTTGTTCAGCTCTTCAAGTATCTTCAGCAGTCTGGGATAAAGACTGCTGGCCTTGCTCTGTACCTATGATCACTTGTGATGATCAGGTCTTCTCGTCTTGCTCAGGATTTATCTCCTTCTTCTCAGGATGACCTGGCCTCTCTCTTCAAGAATCTTCAACAGCCTCTGAAAAGGTCTGTTGGTCTTGCTCAGCAATCTTCTGATCACTTCACTTGATCAGGCTCTTCTCAATTACTGAATACTCAGACAACTGATGTCTTTAACTTCAGTCTGGTCCAGTCTCACTCACTTCAACTTCATGTAATGAGTGCATGGCAGCTCTTCATCCTCATGCACTGATAGCATGGCCTTCTCAATTCTTCAAGAACCTCCGGGTCTTGGAAAACTCAAATGCACACCACTGATTTGGCTCTGTTCACGTGTGCACGTGCATGCATGCATGCATGCACTCTCCTCTTTCCTCTTCTTGGTGCAGTAGACCCACAAAAGGGTGTAACACTTTAAGCACACACCAACTTCTCAAACTTCACACACTTTATTCAATTTGTCTACACACTTATATTGTGTGTTCTACAATAGTGTGAGAGTCCTCTTCTCTTTCTTCTTAGTGTGTACACTTTAGTTGGCACACAGACTAAGGTTCGGCCTTGTTGTCTTTTTGCACACACTTGTTTCACTTTGCACACACTTGAGACTTGGCCTCCTTTCTTGTGTTTAACACCCACAACCCATTTTGTTTTAGTTCATTTAGGTGTAAGCCTCGGCCTTCTTGTTTTGCACATACACCACTAGGGTGTGTTCTTTCACTTCACACAAGGCACTAAGGCCTCGGCCTTCCTCTTCACTTGCCACACACACAACTTGGTGTAGTTTTTGGCCTCTCCTTTTTGCACACCCCAAAGGTGTGGTCTTCACTTGGTGCACACACAAGGCTATGCCTCGGCCTCCTCTTGCACACACCCGAATACCAACACAAGGGATATGGCCTCCTCCTTTTCTTTTTGCACAAAAGGCACAAAATGCCACAGCCTTCACTTTCCTGCTTGCAAACACTTGGCCTCGGCTTACTTCCTTCACTTTAGTACACACACAATGGTGTGGTCTTCCACTTCACTTGGCACGCAAGGCACTAAGGCCTCGGGTCTTCTTCTTGTTTTCCACACACACAAATGTGGTGGTCTTCCTCCTTATGCACACACACGGCCAAGTCTTGGGTTCTCCTTGCACACCCACACAAGGTGTGTTATACACTTCATAACCCGAACTCCCTTCTTCTCCTCACAGTCGCACAAGGTGCACTGGAAAGGGCCGCGCAAGGGTTCTGTCGTGCAAGCTCCTAAAAGGTGCAAGGCACCTCGGCCGCGCAAACCTCAACAAACCATGAGAGCGCGCAAGTGATGCGGCTGCCTCGGGTCTTCCTGCCGCGCAAAGGGAAGGCGCGCAGGGGACTCAGCCTTCTTGTCGCACAAAAGAGTTGCGTGCAAGGAACTCAAGCCGCGCATGTTTACTTGCGCGGGGCTTCAACTTCGCGAGGTAGAGCTCTCACGGGACTCGGATTTTCAACAGAGTTTCAGCAAATCAGCAAGCAATCCTCGAGGGCCAGGCATCATTTTTATAGGCAGAGGAGAGGCGGTTCAATCCGCGTGATAAATCTTGAATCACCTAAGATTTCGGATCTTCAAAATCTTTCAAAATTTTTGCGTTTTCTCTTCGGTGCACGCGAGTTCTTTTATTTTTCGCGGGTTTATCTTCCTCTTTCTTGCCTCCTCGTGCTTGCGACTTAGAACGCATGCACGGCCTCTGTTTTGGCCATCCCATGCAAAACACGAACACCACATGGCCTCGGCACCTTCGGTTTGCCTTCGGCCGAAACTCAAAAATCTTCATTTGTTGCATGCAGAGTCATTTTAATGCATGGACATGTTCGGTGTGGCCAGACGAGCTCAATGGAGCCTTCGGCTTCGGCAATGGTGGTCGGGAGCTCAAATTCTTCTCTCGGGTTGCTCCTGGTTCGACGGAGGCACGCGGGAAGCTTTGGCATGGCTCGAGGTTGAGGAAGAACGGGGAGCCATTGGATCAGGCGATCAAATAACCTTGGACGGCCTGGATCAGATCACGAATGGCGGGATGCATCGGGCGGCCGAGATCTGCCGCGCGATCACTCGGACGGCCAGGATGCGCTCCTGGAATTTTTTCCGCTTCCCACATCGAAACCGCGTGCGGGTTTCTTGCGCTTTATCAACCATCCGCTCCCCCAGTCGGCTCAATTGAATCTCCTCCCTCCACAGTGCCGCCCCGCACCATGTTCTCTGCAGGCGCGCTCTTGCGCCCACTCTGCTCCCTGCGGGCGCGCTACTGGCTCCCACTATGCTGCCTCGGGTGCGCGGGCTTCACCACCGCGTGCCCTCGGGGGCTTATACATGGCCCCTACCGCGCTCCTCCGGGCGTGCCCCAGGCGCCCATGCGGTGTCCTACGGGTGCGCCCCTGCCTCAAGGATGCTGCCCTGGCCTTGAGGGTTCCCCATGGGCGTGGCGCCTTAGGCCCATATGTGCCTTGGGTGATCCCTCGGCTGGCCTCCTTGGTGGACATATTTTTGGCTAAGGCATGAATAACGACTTTGTCAAAGACAAAGTTCTCCTATGAGTATAAGCCAAATGCCACTTCTTCCAAGCCATTCTTCCTCTTCATTTCTTCTCATCTTCTTCTTCATTTGAATTCCTCAATGATTCTTCTTCATTAGAATTCCTCCAATTCTCTTCAACATTTATTCATTACTTAGGAATGGAATTCCTGAAGGTTCTTCTTCAACCGAACTCCTGAATCACTTAAATTCTTCAATGTGCTTCATTGATCTAATCAGAGATCAAGCTGTATCATCTTCAATTCATCATGCACTAAGAATTAGTACATGGACTTCATTAGCTCACTTCATCCACTTAGAAGTTGTGGATGGCTCTCTTCATCTCCCCATGCATTGTCAGTACAATGCATGGTCTTCAAACATTGTTGTGACATTGTATCTAGTTGATACAAGTTCTTTGAACTTAAATAGCAGCTCAACAATCGTCAGATATTACTAGAGAATGTTTCAACCACATCTCCTATGACACTTAGTGAATCTCCTAAGTGACACGCATCATAGTAACATGGCCATTCTCCATTCATCACCAACACCATCACAACCTTTGTCATTCACATCGTGAAATTCCTTGACTTCCATTCATTCCAAGACAACTTCATGCCTCATTGACAACAAATGCAACACAGTGCACTTCAATCTCCCCCTTTGTATTTGTTGTCAATACACTACTTCAGCACATATGAATGGGTCAATATGTGTGCCCAATATTTCTCCCCCTTATTGGCAATCAAATGCAAAGGTGTGGTGTGGTTCACTTTCAAAAATATCTCTTCCTCCCTTCGAATAGCATCTTCTTGAAAATCACTAAGAGAGGGATGATGTCACATGTTATCTTTAGCAAAGAACCTTTAGTAAATCAGCTCTAAGTCTACTTGGGCTAACCCGGTGTAGAAAACAAGAGTGATATGACCAAGGAATTCAAAGCTGTCCATAATTCTCTACACATGTGAGATCATGATTAGGGGTTTGAAAATTTTTCAGATATAACAATGAATTGCTAAATCCTGCACATACTTCACAAAACTCATTAGAAAGTTCAGTGCAATGATAAAGCTCCCCCTTTCAACCATTTGCCTTCAATCAATACTCCCCCTTAATTGTCATGATGAATACAATTAAGAAACAACGGATGAAAGTATGATTGGAATACCTTCACTTTTCTCAAGATGGTATTAAATCTTAGAATCCCATCTTCTCCAGATTGGCTCCCCCTCAAGGGGTGCACTCCATTCTTTCCAAACCATCCTCCAGCTGAGAATGATCATCATCTTCAATTCCCTGCAATGTTAGCACATGTAAATACAAGTGTATAAGGGAATAAGATGGAACCTCCTTGGTTCATCAATGTGAACAACAAGGTTGAGAAGATTCTCTCAACCGAGATGTCCCATTTTCACCAGTCTTCACACTTGCACATCTGATCTTCTTTGATGTTTGTGCTGGTGTGGATCTCAACACATCTTCATGTGAAATTTCTTTCTTCCCTTTTTCCTTAGCAATTGCCAGAACTTTATCTTCAGCTTTTTGCAGATCTTTGGCAAGTTGCAACTGATTTGGCCATATGACTAGTAACTCATTTGGAAGAGTGGCCTCAGTTTTGGAAGTTCCACATGGTTCTTTGGATGCTTCTAAGCTACCTCTCTTAGGCAACTTATTTTCAATCAATCCCTTCTTCTTCTGGATTGATTGTCTTTTGGAGTTCAGTCTGCTTCAATTTAGTTTCATGGCTTCTTTACAAAGGTCCATGATGTGTCCTTTCTTTCCACAGTAGAAGCATGTTTTCATGGTGGTCCTTCTGGATGCATCACCCTTCTTGGATTTCAATTCCAAGGACTTCTCTTCCTTTTTCAACATCTTCTTGGGAGCATTGTCACCTCTCTTCTGTTTGCTTCCCAAGGATTCTTTCTGAGCCAGGTTCTGTGATCTTTTCTTCTTTTGAGCTCTGGATACAGTTGGAGATTGACATGTATCTTTTTGACCACTTTTGCAATCATCCTAGATGTTGTCAAGTAATCCAAATCTATTTGCAGTAAACAGATGTCTCTGGACCTGTGGATGCTGCTTCTTTTCTTCTGGCTTCCTCCCCCTTGGCATGGGCTTCCTTTGTGCTTTGACATTCAGTGGATTGTACCAACAATCCTTTGCACAATGCCCATACTTATTACAACACCAACATTGACCCACAAATCTTGACCTCTTCAGTCCTTCTGATTGTAGGGTGCTTTTCTTGAATTGCTGTGTTGTTTCAGGAGAGCATTCTTTCTTCACTGTCTTCATCTATACTTGTTTGGATTCATTATTCCATCCTGCACTTTTAGTAGAAACACATTTAGAAACATGAGTACAAGATGGGATGGATGGTACCTTCTTTTTAGAAGTTGTTGCCCTTTTATTAGAGGATGTCCTTCTTTTGGAATCATCCTTCTCAATGCACACTTGTGTAGCAACATTTCTACTTTCAGATGACTGGGAGGATTCAGCTTTGGGTGATTGCAGATTTTTCAATATCACCTCTAGTTCTAAGCATTTCATGTTAAGGGAGTTCTTCTCATCCTCAACAGTTCTTAGCCTTCTTTCCCAATTTTCTTTCAGCTGTTATAACTGGTCTTCATGCACCTTCTTTATTTCATGCAATGAGTTGTCAAGCTCCTTCACCATTTTGACTTTGTCTTCAAGTTGAGCATCTCTGACATTCATTGAAACTTTGTGCCTCTTTTCCAGTGCATGGAAAACATCTTTGATTATAGTCTTAAAGAATTCTTTCTCAGAAAGGCTTCTTTGAAATTCTTCAATAGTGTCTTCATATCGTTCATTGCAAAGCGATAATGTTTCATCTTTAGCCTTCACCAGCTTTCTGAGAGTGTTGGTTATGCCAACCCTTTTAGCCAATTGGACTTCCAGAGAATTGGCTTCATCTTCTAGCTGTAATTTTTCTTCTTGAAGATCAAGGAGGCCTGTAGCTATACACATTGGCACTTCCTTGGGGACTGTATTCTGAAGATATTTGATTGCATTTTGAAGATCATTGTTCCTTCCATCTTCATCACAGCTAGAACAAGCTTCATCAGAAGAATGATAAAAGCAATTGTCATCTGATGTGACTTTCACATTTCTTTCCATAGAAGAAGTTTCTCTGATTGCAACAACCTTCTTCTTCATCTTCTTTTCTTGTTTCTTCATTCTGTTTTTCAGAGTCTTGGCAGATATCTCCATTTGAGGTTGTTCTTTCATTTCCTCAAATCTGCACTCCATATAGACTCCCTTGGATCTTTTAGAGGTAACCTCGCTCTGATACCAATTGAAGTTCCCAGATCAGTGTGAATCACTGAGAGGGGGAGGGGTGAATCAGTGATCCTTTAAAACTTTTTACTAATTGATTCTTAATCAATTAAACCTCTATGGCTTGTTAAGGCCTCGATCCACTCTTCTTGTATCTCTCACCTTTCCACGAATGATGCAGTAAATGTAAAGGCACTGGACACAAGGATTTACAAGGTTCGGCACCAAAGGCCTACATCCTTGCCATGCTCTCCCAGCATGGATTCTCCCATTATAATCTGTTAGTATTACAATGGTCGATACAACTTCCCACCGTATATCTCCTGAGTCCCACAGGAGGGTCTTTATACTGCGTCCCACAGTGTTACCAGAGTCCCACTGGCCTGCTCCAGAATCCCACTGGAGACTTCCTCCACCCTGAGTCTCACAGGGGTCTTCTCCTGGCTGCTCGAGTCACACGAGTAGCTCTTCTTCTTGTTCAGCTCTTCAAGTATCTTCAGTAGTCTGGGATAAAGACTTCTGGCCTTGCTCTGTACCTCTGATCACTTTTGATGATCAGGTCTTCTCGTCTTGCTCAGGATTTATCTCCTTCTTCTCAGGATGACCTGGCCTCTCTCTTCAAGAATCTTCAACAGCCTCTGAAAAGGTCTGTTGGTCTTGCTCAGCAATCTTCTGATCACTTCACTTGATCAGGCTCTTCTCAATTACTGAATACTCAGACAACTGATGTCTTTAACTTCAGTCTGGTCTAGTCTCACTCACTTCAACTTCATGTACTGAGTGCATGGCAGCTCTTCATCCTCATGCACTGATAGCATGGCCTTCTCAATTCTTCAAGAACCTCCTGGTCTTGGACAACTCAAATGCACACCACTGATTTGGCTCTGTTCACGTGTGCACGTGCATGCATGCATGCATGCACTCTCCTCTTTCCTCTTCTTGGTGCAGTAGACCCACAAAAGGGTGTAACACTTTAAGCACACACCAACTTCTCAAACTTCACACACATTATTCAATTTGTCTACACACTTAGATTGTGTGTTCTACAATAGTGTGAGAGTCCTCTTCTCTTTCTTCTTAGTGTGTACACTTTAGTTTTCACACACACTAAGGTTCGGCCTTGTTGTCTTTTTGCACACACTTGTTTCACTTTGCACACACTTGAGACTTGGCCTCCTCTCTTGTGTTTAACACCCACAACCCATTTTGTTTTAGTTCATTTAGGTGTAAGCCTCGGCCTTCTTGTTTTGCACATACACCACTTGGGTGTGTTCTTTCACTTCACACAAGGCACTAAGGCCTCAGCCTTCCTCTTCACTTGCCACACACACAACTTTGTGTAGTTTTTGGCCTCTCCTTTTTGCACACCCCAAAGGTGTGGTCTTCACTTGGTGAACACACAAGGCTATGCCTCGGCCTCCCCTTGCACACACCCGAATACCAACACAAGGGCTACGACCTCCTCCTTTTCTTTTTGCACAAAAGGCACAAAATGCCACAGCCTTCACTTTCCTGCTTGCACACACTTGGCCTCGGCTTACTTCCTTCACTTTAGCACACACACACAATGGTGTGGTCTTCCACTTCACTTGGCGCACAAGGCACTAAGGCCTCGGGTCTTCTTCTTGTTTTGCACACACACAAATGTGGTGGTCTTCCTCCTTATGCACACACACAGCCAAGTCTTGGTTTCTCCTTGCACACACACACAAGGTGTGTTATACACTTCACAACCCGAACTCCCTTCTTCTCCTCACAGTCGCACAAGGTGCACTGGAAAGGGCCGCGCAAGGGTTCTGTCGCGCAAGCTCCTCAAAGGTGCAAGGCACCTCGGCCGCGCAAACCTCAACAAACCACGAGAGCGCGCAAGTGATGCGGCTGCCTCGGGTCTTCCTGCCGCGCAAAGGGAAGGCGCGCAGGGGACTCAGCCTTCTTGTCGCACAAAAGAGTTGCGCGCAAGGAACTCAAGCCGCGCAAGTTTACTTGCGCGGGGCTTCAACTTCGCGAGGCAGATCTCTCACGGGACTCGGATTTTCAACATAGTTTCAGCAAATCAGAAAGCAATCCTCGAGGGCCAGGCCTCATTTTTATAGGCAGAGGAGAGGCGGTTCAATCCGCGTGATAAATCTTGAATCACCGAAGATTTCGGATCTTCAAAATCTTTCCAAATTATTGTGTTTTCTCTTCGGTGCACGCGAGTTCTTTTATTTTTCGCGGGTTTATCTTCCTCTTTCTTTCCTCCTCGTGCATGCGACTTAGAACGCATGCACGGCCTCTGTTTTGGCCATCCCATGCAGAACACGAACACCACATGGCCTCGGAACCTTCGGTTTGCCTTCGGCCGAAACTCAAAAATCTTCATTTGTTGCATGCAGAGTCATTTTAATGCATGGACATGTTCAGTGTGTCCAGATGAGCTCAATGGAGCCTTCGGCTTCGGCAATGGTGGCCGGGAGCTCAAATTCTTCTCTCGGGTTGCTCCTGGTTCGACGGAGGCACGCGGGAAGCTTTGGCATGGCTCGAGGTTGAGGACGAACGGGGAGCCGTTGGATCAGGCGATCAAATAACCTTGGACGGCCTGGATCAGATCACGAATGGCGCGATGCATCGGGCGGCCGAGATCTGCCGCGCGATCACTAGGACGGCCAGGATGCGCTCCTGGAATTTTTTCCGCGTCCCACATCAAAACCGCGGGCGGGTTTCTCACGCTTTATCAACCATCTGATCCCCCAGCCGGCTCAATTGAATCTCCTCCCTCCACGGTGCCACCCCGCACCGTGTTCTCTGCGGGCGCGCTCTTGCGCCCACTCTGCTCCCTGCGGGCGCGCTACTGGCTCCCACTATGCTGCCTCGGGTGCGCGGGCTTCACCACCGCGTGCCCTCGGGGGCTTATACACGGCCCCTGCCGCGCTCCTCCGGGCGTGCCCCAGGTGCCCATGCGGTGTCCTACGGGTGCGCCCCTGCCTCAAGGATGCTGCCCTGGCCTTGAGGGTTCCCCATGGGCGTGGCGCCTTAGACCCATATGTGCCTTGGGTGATCCCTCGGCTGGCCTCCTTGGTGGCCATATTTTTGGCTAAGGCATGAATAAGGACTTTGTCAAAGACAAAGTTCTCCTATGAGTATAAGCCAAATTCCACTTCTTCCAAGCCATTCTTCCTCTTCATTTCTTCTCATCTTCTTCTTCATTTGAATTCCTCAATGCTTCTTCTTCATTAGAATTCCTCCAATTCTCTTCAACATTTATTCATTACTTAGGAATGGAATTCCTGAAGGTTCTTCTTCAACCGAACTCCTGAATCACTTAAATTCTTCAATGTGCTTCATTGATCTAATCAGAGATCAAGCTGGATCATCTTCAATTCATCATGCACTAAGAATTAGTACATGGACTTCATTAGCTCACTTCATCCACTTAGAAGTTGTGGATGGCTCTCTTCATCTCCTCATGCATTGTCAGTACAATGCATGGTCTTCAAACATTGTTGTGACATTGTATCTAGTTGATACAAGTTCTTTGAACTTAAAGAGAAGCTCAACAATCGTCAGTTATTACTAGAGAATGTTTCAACCACATCTCCTATGCCACTTAGTGAATCTCCTAAGTGACACGCATCTTAGTACAATGGCCATTCTCCATTCATCACCAACACCATCACAACCTTTGTCATTCACATCGTGACATTCCTTGACTTCCATTCATTCCAAGACAACTTCATCCCTCATTGACAACAAATGCAACACAGTGCACTTCAAATCCATCTTTTATACAACCCAAATATGTAATTAATGAGTCATATCACTTTGAGGGGGCGGTAGTCCGCACTTCCTCTAATGAGATTATCGCGTTTACCAATAATGGAAACCATAAAAGCATTCTATAAATAGAAATTAAAGAAGCATAAAGAAAACATAAACATAATATATATCATATATAAATATAGTTCCAATATAATGTCCACCATGAGAGGCGATAAGAGGTAATTGAACAATCATCGTTTCATGAGGCGTTAGTTCGCCATCCACAGAAACATTATGCTCTTCACCCATTAGATGGAGGTGTGTGTAAGTGTAGTTTGAATACTTCTCATAAAAACATCCTTGTATATTGAGGATACTGTTTTTGTTACAAAAGAAATGAATAAAAATATTTTAGGGTTTGGAGAAGTAAAATAAAAGAAAACAAATTAAGAGAAACTGTTACCTTTAATTTGGGTAACTCCCTTTGGTTTCAACCAAAGGAATTCTTTAAGTGACTTATACCTAAGGTAATGCTCCTAAGTGGAGGATTGGGATGTAGGGATATTAATTGGGAAGAGGTTGGACAAGACAAAAGGCTTGATATGTGTGAGGAATTCGTTAAAATCTATCTCCATTTATAAGGGGGGGGAGGGGATTTTTAGGAAAGTGTGAAAATATTATTTTATTATATAATGATATTCTATTTAAAAAGGTCCAAAAATCATTACAGTGAAAGATAAGATGACTCATGGTCTAAATAAAATCAGAAAATAATTATTGGACAGGTTTTGGATAATATTTTAGTCATTATAATCTTATTTATTCAAATGATTTATTAATGAGGTAAACACTGCATCATTATTGTGTCATAAATAATTTAAATTATTTGATGTATAAAAATTATAACAAATATACCATTATATATGAAATATTTTTAGATTTCCAATTAATATTTATAGTAAAAAATATAATTTATATAACCCCTTCTAAAAGTTAATTTACTAAAAAGATATTTGTTTTTGTCATTTTTTCCTCTACTTTATGTTAATTAATCTAAATTTTCATTATCACTCCAAAGTAGCTCAATGGGGTCCCAAAATAGACCCAAAGATGACCATGGTTGTTAATGACTCAACAAGTAAGGTGTGTACAAGTGTTAATGAAATTTAGAATTATTTTAATATTCTTTTTACCTTGAATTGCCTTATTGAAAGTCAAAAGTTACTATTCATCAAAAATTACTTTCATCCTATTTAACAAAATTTTACTTCTTGATAACTACCATGTATGTCGGATTTTCAAAATTCAATTCACAGAAGTGGTAAAATTTCATTTAAATCAAAAGTCATTTTTTTAACTACTAGTAAGTGGTTTCACTATTCATCAAAATTGATGTTTTTCAGAAAAATACCAAAAAATCATCCTAAACGTTATTTGATATTTCGAATTAAAAAATGATGTTTATTTTTCCAAATTCAAAACATAAAAGTGTTTTTAATTAATTTTAAAATTAATTTCTGTTGTTAGAACAAATAGCGTGTATTTAAGTAACAATGACTATCAAAAGATTGATACTTGTTTATATCCAATTTCAAAGTGAAATTAATTCCAATGACCAACATTGGATTAAATGGTAATAATATATTCTAATTACACTATAAAACCAATTAAAAATATAATCTATCTATATAAATAAATTAGATTAAAAGGCACTTTTGAATTAAAATACAATAATTTCACTATTCATTTAAAAATGAACTTTATTAGAAAAATCCCAAAAAATTTCACAAAATAAATTTTGATGTCCTAATTTTAAAGATGGATTTTTTTGGTCAATTAGAATGTATTAATGTGACCAAAACTATATTTTAATGGGGTTCACCATTAAAAATGGGTAAATCAACCTTTTAATTTAAATTATGATTAAAATTTGATTCATTCACATTTTAAGCCTCTAACTTTTATTGGATAAAAGTAAATACGTCAAACAAACATGTATAATCACATTTTAGTTGGTTTTGTTCATTCCCTCCAATACAATGACTAGGAGTTAACCTCTATTTAAAATAATAATATTTTATTATTAGTGTGCAACATAAGATTTTAAAGAAACTGATTGTTGCATATCGGGTACACTATCGAACATAACAACCCCTTTAAAGAAAAATTAATATTTAATTAAAAAATATTAAAAAATATGAAATATTTATTATTCTTTATTTACCTAGGATGTTAGATCCTTCCCACCTTTTGGGAATTGCATCCTTACAATTTTAAAAAATGGGCTCAGAAACTTCATTGAAAGTCCCACATCCGAAAAAGAGTCAGCAAAACTATCACATTAAAAGAAAGAAAGATAAGAACAATGGTCACCCGAGATAACCCATACTAATATTACATGTATGAATACATGGATGTGGAAGAGAAAAAAAAGGTTCAATTTCTAATGGAGAGTGATAGAAAACATGTTTAAGAGAAGGTTAACCATCAGAAAATCACAAACAAGTTATGGGTTAATCGGTCTTTGATTACCCACTAGGAAAATGTCAACCAACAACATTTTTTTTACATTTCTTTTCATTATTTGGTGGAATTAATTTACAACATATAATAAGAACATAAGGAAATATACTTACCTTCATGTAGAGTTTCATCCTTTAATAAGTTTATTCCAAAAACTAATCTTTTCTCCAAATAAATAGAATTCAAAAAGTCATGGTCACATCTAAAGAAAAATAATCATCTGCTTGAGAAGTAAATAATCCACAAAAAATAACTATATATTCCCTTTGTCTTTATAAATCATCTAAAACAAAAATTGTTAGTGCGAGATCAGATAATACCCAAAAATGATAATCTTTTACAAGAAGAAAAACTACTCTTAATCTCCAAAAAAATTCAAACAAAACCCAACGATCAATAAAGACCATTCAATAAACAATTGTCCCTAAAATTTTTCAAAAGTAATCCAAACTAATACTGAATCCAAAATCTCATAAGGATTTAATTACATAGTCTTCCAAGATAAATCTTATCATTTATCACCAAATAACCTCAGTTACTCATAAAATCTCATATTGAAAAGTAATTAACTTAATCACATTTCTCCATGATAGGTTAATCAGTTTCATAAATAAAAAAAATCCTCATATGTCCACAATAAAAACATAGATTCTTCCAAACTATAATTTCAACCATTATTCCACAATCTCAATCCCATAGTATCCTATCTTCCAAAGGCATATAGTGTTTCTTCAAAAGAGAGAATGTCTTCCACAACAACCTTTATCACATAATCACTAAATCATTTTTCTATACAAATTATATCCATTTGATAAAACATAAGTACAAAAATTCAACTTATTCTTGTTCCACAAAAAATTTTTACTAAAATAATAAGTCTTACTTACTAGGGACTTCAATTAGGATAGTGGTAGGCGATGCGCCCTTGTCGCCCTTCTGTTGTGGGTTCGATTCCTGCGGCCTTTCCAGATGTGATGGGTAGTCACCCATCCTATGGGTTTTCCTTTTTATAAAACTAAAAAATAACCCTAACATGTTTTAACCTCAATGGTTTCATTATACGTCTAATTTTCACCCAAATTCATTATGATATGAACATCTTAATACTTGAATTCTTATTTCACCAACATATGATAAAATAAAATGATCCCCAAAATGAATAAAATAATACCTTGATCATGGTGTTCATTTGGTTTCATCATCATCTTGTTCATGTATGTAGAAGTTCTAGGCATTGCAACAATGATTTAGAGATATTTCAAAATCATTTGCTTCCTCCATAAAAATAAACCTTTTACAAAATGGCTCATATCGGTGTTCACAGGAAAACACTTTTGGAAAATAATCATGTATGAAATATAATTTCAAAACAACTGATAAAACATGATTTCTATAAAACAGTTGAACCGAATTTGAGTTGAAACCTTCAATTAATGGTCCTTTTAAAATACCATAATTATGTGCTGAGAGACTATATTTTAAAATAAAATATAAATAGGTTGTGCAAGGGTCTCTTTATTCAACACCTTTTTTAAAATCATAAAATGCTTCAAAATCTTGTGATAAGTTAAAATATTTGAAAATCCCTTGATAATATTTACCTCTCTTGAAAATATGAGAATATTATAAAAATAGGATTTGTCTAAATACAACCCATGATACACAATGATAACGAGGTATAGTGGAGGTGTTTGATATCTCAAACAACTTCTTTTAAGTGAGTGGTATGCTAGAAAAAGTTTCATTATCATCCAAACATGACTTTGCAATAATTATTGCAAGCATGTCATCAGGAAGAGAAATGAATGTCGTTTGAGATCCCCCTCCTTAAATTTGTAACTGACATTCCTTGATCTTAAAAAGTTATAAAAATGTGTATTTAACTGAAATAATAGATAGGGACTAACCATATGTCTAATGAAAATTTCTAATCCCTGAAGTTGTCTAAACAGACCTATGATACCAACTGTATGGACTTGGCCTTAAACCTTACATAATATTGAATTAAATGAATAATTGACATTGAGGATTTCTTTAGGTTTATAGTTTTAGAAAATTAGGCCATAACTATTACATAACAACTTGAATATTACATTTATACACTACTACTCAGTATCCATTTTTTCATAAAATAAAAACTCTTAAAACGAAACATGTCTAGTTCCCAGTTTTAGACATCATGACTTTTCCATGATCACATCCTTGGCCTTATTCATCTTTATGTCAAGTGGAAAGCATTTCAAAAACATGGGATGAGCAAAAAAAGATCATTAAGGGTTATAAAATAAGGAAGGAAAGCATTAGACCATCAATAAATAAAAATTAATGAAACCATACTTTTCAATCATAACATACCTTACAAAATCATAAGATTTATGAATAATATACACAAATCATAAGTCATAATGTTTACTTATGGCATCCATATCAAACTTACATTGTAGCTATCACAGCTAAATAGGGAGTTAAACTTGGAATGCCCATCATAGTATATTCCCTATATCTATTAGTAGAAACATCACATTTACCTCTGTCACGTTACCCAATGCATTGGAGAGCTATCTCGGGCTCACCCGCCCGAGTTTTATCACAGAACCACCCGTATACATAAAACGTTCCCAATAACCATAACATAATCATAACACATAACACAATTATAAAGGAAGGATAAAATTTATACATTCTAATGTATCAAATCAAGATATTTAAATAAAAAATTCTTTATCAAATCATTTTAAAATCCATTTAAAAAGTGATTTTTGAATCAAAGTGTCCCATACCACTTTGATGCATTTAAATGATTTATAATTTGAAAAAATTAATTTTGATATAAATATATCCAAAAAACCATTTTGAAAACATGTAAATTAATGATATATATTTAGAAGAATAAATATTTAAAACATTTAAAATGATATTTTAGTTAAAGAGTTTTTAACAAAATGAGAGACTATTGAATACCAATAATAGTGGAATAACACTGAATCAGAACATTATAATATCATGAGAATAATGTTATTCATGATATAATATGTCAAAGGACAGTATATACACCATATAATAGTGAATTGGTGCACAACAACAATGAAGTCTTAGTGGAAATGTAAATTGAGATGAAATCCATTATAAATAAGGATATAAAATAACATATCCCAACATAATAAGATATATGGAAAAAGACATAACAAAAATAAGTCTTTTAAAAAAGAGGAGGGTGATTGATTCCCTTACTGATTTGGTAACTTACAAAACATACACCACATGAAAGAAGGATCATAATATGAAGATGTAAATACTCATAAATGAGAGTATATTACAAAAAAAATAACAATCATTGACAATACATACTCCACACAAAAGGAAATAGTGTTCAATATAGCATGAATCTCACTGAATTAAAAAGTGAGATGAAAAACCCTTACTTCATTGTATTCAAATTGAATCATATGACCAAAAGTTAATAGCCCAAAAATAAATAACAGAATACCATGAATATAAATCTAATCATTATAATATATATCAATGGCAGTACACATTACACCACATGAAATAAATAAGTGACGAACAATGGAAATCTCACAGAATTAAAAGTGAGATAAGAAATCCCTTACCTCGTGTCTGAATTGACACAATCATACTTTAATATATTGAATAATAATCTAGAGTTAATTTATAATTTATTAAGAACCTTTTTAAATTTTGTTTTTCCTTTTATATAACTTTTTACCAAGTTAGAATTATTATGTAATAATTTAAGTTAGAAATGTCCATTGTGTCAATATTTGGTACTTGAGTCAGAAATAGACTTCTTATAATTACCTGTTGTTCATGTGGTCAAAGATTAATTAAATTCAGATTTATATTCATGATTTATATATCATATATATCATATATATCTTGTATATACATGTATTTATAATAGTACATAACATTTAGAGGTAAGAAATGAAATGCACCGTTCATGGTGAGGGTAAGTCGTACATAGAAATGAAAGCTACATTCATTTATATTTCCTATTTTAATGTAATTAAAACATAATAATACATAGGTATATTATAATTCCTGTATAATATCATTAAATCCATCCTTTATACATCCCTTATATTGAATTAATGAGTCATATCACTTTGAGGAGGTGGTAGTCTGCATTTCCTCTAATAAGATTATCGTGTTTACCCATAATGGAAACCATAAAGGAATGATATAAATAGAAATTACAGAAGCATAAATAAAACATAAAAATAAAATATATCATATATAAATACATTTCCATCATAATGGCCACCATGAGAGGCAGTAAGAGGTAATTGAACAATCATCATTTCGTGAGGCGTCAGTTTTCCATCCACATAAACATTATGTTCTTCACCCATTCGATGGAGGTGTGTGTAAGTGTAGTTAGAATCATTCTCATAAAAACATCCTAGTATATTTAGGATATTGTTGTTGTTACAAAATAAAGGAATAAAAAGATTTTAGGTGTAACACCCGAGACTTTTATGTTATATAAATCATCAAAGGAATCTTTTTCTACACAACACTTTCTTGGCTTGCTTTACACGCAATCGCGACCTTCCTCGATAGCTTGCGTCGTACGCAATACCGAGTTTCACTAAACAACAATATGCTATTAAAACTAGCCGTTATGAATAGTAATAACCACTTTTTGAAATTTTATTTTTCAAAATGGACTTCATTTTTGGACTCAGAATATCGAAATTAGCCTAGGGTGAAATTTTGGTATTTTTCTGAAAAACTTTCAATTTTTGATGAATAGTGAAACCACTAAGTGGTAGGTTAAAAACTGAATTTTGCATAAAACTTAATTTTACCGCTTCTGTGAATGGAATTTCAAAAATCCGAGAGACACGGTTAATATCAAGGACTAAAATGTGGTTCAATGAGATGAAAATAATTTTTTGGTGAATAGTAACTTTTTACTATTTTTACCGCGGTTAATAGTAAATAGGGTAACTAAGGGTAATTATGATATTAATATTACCCTAACACATGTCCTAATTCTATTGGACAAGTGTAATTCGACCAAAAACAAACTTAGGAATAAAATATGACCATTTAGGCCCACTTGGATTAGATTAGGACATTTATTATTAATTTATTTAAAGAAGGGTTAAAATAGTTAAAATCAAAGTTTAATAAGTAAATCATTTTTAATATTGGGTTATACATAAGATAAATTAGATTGTAAATATTCATTAGAAAGCTAAAAAGATTGCCTACATGATGGTATTTTATTTGTAATTTTTAGACATCAAATAATTTAATATATTTATGACACAAAGATGATGCAGTAATTATCTTATTAATGAAATATTGACAAAATTGATAATATAAATACCAAAATAAATGTAATTTGAGACTTTTTATGAATTCCACTAATTTTCTAGGTTACTATGATATATTAGTATTGATTTAATCAACTTGGTTCGAACATATAATTCTGTTATGACTTTGACAAAAATCATATATCAAATAGTGTCAAAATTGACACAAAATAGTTTTTAAATCAAATATTATATTATTAATTGTTATTTTATTCCTAAAAATCTAAGGTTCGGCCAAATGACTTAGATAAGGATATATATTTTAATAATAAACAATTTGGGGTTCGTTTGGCATGTTATAGTAAGTGTATTAACCATATAGTGAAAGAAAACAAAAAGTCATGGTAAAAGTTAAATTATTTAACTTAGAGTTAAATCTAATTGATAAGGTTAAACTAATACCCTAAACTTGTCTAAATTCTATTGGTTGATAGGATTTCGACCCATCCCCACTTTGGCTTCGAAATAAGACCCTTTGGAACCATTATAAACCGATTTTGACTTTAATATAAAATAATATTTTGAGATATTCCTAAGGTGCCCCTCTCCTCCCTTATAAAAGGGCACCTCCTCCCCCTCCTCCTCACACCAATTTGAGCACTCAAGCTCGGCCAACCCCTGCCATTTTCCCTTCTCCACTTCCCTAGAATAATCCTAGAGGTCCTGGTATTCTCCAAAGACCAATCTTAGTTCCTTAAGTGGAGGATTCAAAAAGGCGTTCCAAAGAAGAGGTAATATCCATTACCGATCTTTTCAATTTCTTTCTTCTTCAACTTCTTCTTCTTTAGTTGTTTCATGATAAAGTAATAACATCAGTATTACTTACATACTGATATGTTATTATAAATATGAAACAACCCTAATTCACCTTCTATCCATCCTACGGAAAAATGAAATCACCGCGCGTGCGTACGTACGGAATACCGTCTCCACGCCGTGGTGTAATCTATTTTCCACCATCACCTTACAAGGATGGGTATAATGGTGTAATCAGTAACTATATATGATTATTATTAAGTAATATTGATACTGAAATAATATATATATACTCCAATACAATTCCACGATCATAGGAACGATATCATCACTCGTGCGTACGTACGGAATACCGTCTCCACGATGTGATGCGACTCGTTCTACATGATCTTCATTTCATAATGATTATATAAATGAATTGAATGAATGAATATGGTATATAATACACTAATACCATTCTGGAAATGAATTATCTATAACCTAAAGATAAGAATAAGAATTTATTCGACAAAACACGCATAAGAACAAAAAGTTATAAAGACCCGAGTAACAAGTAACAATGAAATATTACTAACAAGAAGCTAATAATATGACCATATATGATCTCATATCAATATGTATGATTCTGGAATAAGTCAATAACATTATTTAAACCATTATACAGGAGCTTCGGACACGAACAAAGCAAATCGGACCTAAGGTAAGGGAAATATCACAATCTCATTTTTATCCGAGATTGTTTATTCGTAAGTATTTACTGGGGTGTATTTTATCATCCACATCCATGTTCCCTTAATATGTAATATTGTTTCCATCCACTTGCAATAGTTTAAATCCAATTTTACCCTTAGGTGAGTTTTTAGTAAAGAATATGAAAGGAATCTTTTGTCGTTTTTTTCCGTACGAGGTACTTTTTGACTTTTCCGACAAAAGTACGAAGAATGTTTTTTTTAACTTATACGGCATGAATGGATTTTTAAAACATTACATCAAAGAAGCTTCCTTTACAAGTTTTCAAGTTTATTTTTAATCAACTTCTTTTATTTTAAAGTTGTATGACATGTTATGAAAGGAAAAATATTTTTGAAGAAGAAAGGATATTTTCCTCAAGAATTCAATTCAAGTGTTTTATCAAAATTATTTTCCATCTAAGATAATAAAGGGTTATGTTTCTATCCATATTTTTACATTGGTTTGACTATGTTGTGATGGAATTATGTTTATGAATTCCTTTATCATATATGAATTGATTTATGATTTCATGATGTTTCAAGAATCCCATTTTTGTTACATGTGTTATGCGATGATGCATGTTTTATGATTATGTGGCACACATAAGAAAGGATTCATTATAAGATGGGTGGGACCTATATCTCCCTCCAATGCATTGGGTAATGATTTTATATCTCATGAGATAGACATGGCTGGAACGGAAGGTTATTTCGGTTCAGTGATACAGGACTGAAACGAGGAGTGAACTCGGTTCAGAAAGGGACTTTGTCCACTAAGATAGTCTTGGCAATGAGTCATGACTAACAAGAAATGATTTTCCATGATTATGTGTGCATGCCACAAAGTTTCAAGTTTTATGTTATGGGGATCTCATTTTCACTTCTATGATTTATTCCATGTTAAGATATTATGATCTCTTTTGCAGCTTTTGATTTTCAAAAAGATATGATATGATTTTTATTTCCTTTATTTGCCCTTGCTGAGCATTTGAGCTCACCCTTTTATGTTTTCTTTTCCCCAGGTCAGGAAGATGGATATTAAGTAGAATATGCAAAAAGGGACCCTAGATATGATGAAATAAATGGGAGACACTGTAGAAGATTTATGAACCAGTTGTTTATGTTTCCCAGTTTCTAAAGACACTATACCTATACGGTCCTTTGTGGTTTTGTCATATGTTGTAATAAGTGTGCTTCAATTTTGAAGTATTAACAATGTATGTAAAGTGTGGGTCGTTATAGTTGGTATCAGAGGAAAGGTATAGTCAACCTTTGGAAACTAGGATGTGAAAGCCTTAGTAATAACCCTAAGGATAAGTCTAAGCATAGAACACAATTTTAGAAATGGCCTTGAATAACCTAGGATAAGACCTTAAGCATGAAAATTTTATTCTTGAATTATGTGGTTTCCTATTATAATTAGTGTTGCTCACACTATTCTTCTTGGTTTTAGTCAATGGCTGGAACCCGAAGGAACCGTGTTAATGCGGAATGCGATGGGCAATGCAATGATTGTCCCCCTGAGCAACCAAACGATATGGGAGCTGGAATGCAAAATCTTGTAGCCATGCTCACACAACTTTCTCAAGCTATGAATCATGCAGGATTTCCAAACGAACAAAGAAGGGAGCAACATTCTGTTGAATCCTTCATGAGGCAGCGTCCACCATCTTTCAGTGGGTCTACTGATCCATTAGTTGCTGAACAATGGATTAGTACTACTGAAAAGATATTTTCAGTTCTTCAATGTTCTGAACATGATAAGGTCATCCTAGCAGTGTATCGTTTAGAAGGAGATGCTGATCAATGGTGGAATCTTGTTAAGAATACGAGGCAAAGGGATGAAATTGAGTCTATGGAATGGGACGAGTTCAAGAACTTATTTTTCAATAAGTTCTTCCCTCGTATTCTCCGAACAAAGATGGAGAAAGAATTTCTTGAACTGAAGCAAAGGGATGACGAATCTGTTGGTACCTATGAAGCAAATTTTACAAGACTTGCAAGGTACGCTTCTGGTATTATTATCCAACCTGAGAGTAAGATCGATCGATTCTTTAGTGGCTTAAAACCAAGTCTTCGAAGGGCGTTAGCCATAAGGGACTTCAATAGCTACGAGGAAATCGTTCGATGTGCTCTCAAAGTCGAGATGGAGATTGGAGTAACCCATCAGTCACATGGGTTTGATAAGAAGAGGAAGATGGAATTCAAAGGAAACTCTAAAGAGCACACTGAAAAGAAGATGAACTTTCCCTTATGCTCAAAGTGTGGAAAGAAACATGGAGGGAGTTGTCTTAAAGGGACAAGTAAATGTTTTAAATGTGGAAAAGAAGGTCATCGGGCATTTGAATGCCGTGATAATGGGAAGAAGATGTCTAATGATGCAAACAAAGGATGGGATACACATAATGATCCTACTACACTTCAATGTTTCAAGTGCAAGGAGATGGGGCATTATGCCAATCAATGCCCAAATCCAAGGGTTGATGATGATGGTCGACGTCAACAAACTCTTAAGGCTAAAGACAAAGGAAAGTCGCATGCAATTTCTACCGGCGATGTGGAGTACGATAACGATGTGGTGAAAGGTACACTTACCATCCACTCTAAAGTAGCAAATGTTTTATTTGATTCTGGATCCACCCACTCTTTTATTTCTGAAGACTTTTCTAAGGGTATCACCGTACTACCTCAACAATTAGATGTTGAGTTAGCTGTGACAACACCTAATGGCACATCAATCGCATCAAAAGTTTATAATTCTTCTCCGATCGAAGTTTGTGGGAAAGTGCTTCCTGCAAATCTTGTGATCCTTCCTTTAGTGGAATTTGATGTGATTCTTGGCATGGATTGGCTCTCTCTACATGGAGCTCATATCAATTGCCAAAGAAGGGAAGTCACATTTCATATTCCAGATCAACCTACGATCGTCTATCAATGCAAGGATGAACATAACCTTCCAGTGGAAATTTCTTCCATCTTATGGGTATTGATTCCACTAAATGAAGGTTATTTATCTCAAATGGTTGGAGAGAAACTTACGATTAAGAATATGCCCATTGTACGGGAGTTTGATGATGTCTTTCCGGGGGAATTGCCGGGTCTTCCACCAAATCGTGAAGTTGAGTTTTCAATAGAACTCGTACCGGGTGATATGCCTATTTCAAAGACACCTTATAGAATGGCCCCAATTGAGTTGCAGGAATTGAAGAAGCAACTCCAAGAGAATCTTGATAAGGGATTCATACGCCCTAGTGCGTCACCTTGGGGAGCACCTGTTCTATTTGTTAAGAAGAAAGATGGATCAATGAGACTCTGCATTGATTATCGAGAACTTAACAAGATCACTATCAAGAACAAATATCCTCTCCCACGCATTGATGACTTATTTGACCAACTACGCGGAGCTCAATACTTTTCCAAGATTGATCTTCGTTCAGGGTATCATCAATTAAGGGTCAAAAGGGAGGATATACCAAAGACGGCTTTCCGTACAAGGTATGGACACTATGAATTTATAGTGATGCCATTTGGTCTTACTAATGCCCCTGCTATCTTCATGGATCTAATGAATAGAGTCTTTAGAGACTATCTTGATCAATTTGTGGTAGTCTTTATAGACGATATTCTTGTCTATTCAAAGAGAAAGGAAGAGCATGAAGATCACTTGAGAATTATATTGAAGACCCTGAGAAAAGAGAAGCTTTATGCCAAATTTACCAAGTGTGAATTTTGGCTTCAAAAAGTTGCATTTTTGGGTCATATAATCTCAAAAGAGGGGATATCTGTGGATCCAGCAAAAACAGAGGTTATCGAAAGATGGTCAAGACCAACAACAGTAACTGAGATCCGAAGTTTTCTTGGTTTGGCTGGATATTATCGACGTTTTGTAAAAGATTTTTCACGATTATCTAATCCACTCACCAAGTTGACTCGGAAAGGAGTTAAGTTTGTCTGGACAGAGGAATGTGAAGAGAATTTCAAGGAGTTGAAAAGAAGGTTATCCAGTGCACCTGTGCTCACACTGCCTTGTAGTGGAGAAAGGTTTGTGATCTACAGTGATGCATCCAAGAAGGGATTGGGGTGTGTTCTTATGCAAAATGATATGGTGATAGCTTATGCCTCACGACAGTTGAAAATCCATGAACAAAATTACCCAACACATGATTTGGAGTTGGCTGCGGTAATCTTTGCATTAAAGATTTGGAGGCATTACCTTTATGGTGAAAGGTGTGATATTTATACTGATCATAAAAGTTTAAAGTATATTTTCACACAAAAGGAGCTGAATATGCGCCAAAGAAGATGGTTGGAGCTGATTAAGGATTATGACTGCTCAATCCATTACCACCCTGGGAAAGCAAACAAGGTGGCAGATGCATTAAGTCGACAAGACCATGCTAGTTTATCCATGAGGAGGATCACAAAAGATCCAATATTTATGGATTTACAAAGGATGGATCTTGGAATTATAATGGAATGGGAAAAATCTTATCTTTCTCAAATGAATGTTCAACCATCTATACATGTGAAGATTAAAGAGGCACAGAAAGAAGATGTCGAGTTACAAAAGAAGGTGAGAAATGTTCCTGAATTCAACCTTGATTGTGATGGGATAATAAAGTTCAGGAATCGGGTTTGTGTTCCTCCCATCCCCGAATTAAAGAAAGAGCTGCTGGATGAGGCTCATAGTTCTTCATTCTCTATTCATCCTGGAAGCACGAAGATGTATATGGACCTGAAAGAGTACTTCTGGTGGGATGGCATGAAAAGAGATGTTGCTGAATATGTCTCTCGATGCTTGGTTTGTCAACAAGTTAAAGCTGAGAGACAGAAGTCTAAGGGGATGTTACAACCATTACCCATACCCGAATGGAAATGGGAAAACATCACTATGGACTTTGTCACAGGACTTCCTAAAACATCCAAAGGCAATAATGCTATTTGGGTCATAGTTGATCGTCTTACAAAGTCTGCACACTTCATTGCTATTAGAGAGGATTTCTCTCTAGATCAGCTTGCCAAGATATATGTAAAGGAAGTGGTAAGATTGCATGGAGTACCACTTTCTATTATATCTGATCGGGATCCGAGATTTACCTCGAAGTTCTGGCGAAGTCTTCAGCATACTCTGGATACAGAGTTGAGTTTCAGCACTGCTTGTCATCCCCAGACAGACGGTCAGTCTGAGAGAACAATTCAAACCCTAGAAGATATGTTGAGAGCTTGCTCTATGGATTTCAAAGGAGGTTGGGATCAACACCTACCTTTGGTGGAATTTTCTTATAATAATAGCTTTCACTCCAGTATTCAGATGGCTCCTTATGAAGCTCTCTATGGGAAGAAATGCAGGACTCCAACTTGCTGGGATGAAGTTGGGGAAAGAAAGCTATTAGGACCTGATCTCGTTGATGAGATGGCAGAAAAGGTCAGATCTATTCAACAACACATAAGAGCAGCTCAGAGTCGACAGAAAAGTTATGCCGACAACCGAAGAAAAGACCTAGAGTTTGAAGTGGGTGATAAAGTGTTCTTACGAATATCTCCCTGGAAGAGGGTTATGAGATTTGGAAAGAAGGGGAAGTTGAGCCCTAGATATATCGGTCCTTTTGAAATACTGGATCGTGTTGGGAAGGTAGCTTACCGATTGGCGCTTCCACCGAATCTCTCTCAAGTTCACGATGTGTTCCATGTATCTCTCCTGAGAAAGTACATACCAGATCCTTCACATGTACTCAGCTCAGAAGTTGTACCACTGGAGCAAGATCTTTCTTATGAAGAACAGCCGATAGAGATTCTGGATCATAGCGAAAAAGTCCTACGAAACAAGACCACTCGCTTGGTGAAAGTTTTATGGAGAAACCACCAACTTGAAGAAGCTACATGGGAGCTTGAGGATATGATGAGGGAGAAGTATCCTCATTTGTTTGTTGCAAAGTGACGAATTTCGAGGGCGAAATTCTTTTTAAGGGGGGTAGAATGTAACACCCGAGACTTTTATGTTATATAAATCATCAAAGGAATCTTTTTCTACACAACACTTTCTTGGCTTGCTTTACACGCAATCGCGACCTTCCTCGATAGCTTGCGTCGTACGCAATACCGAGTTTCACTAAACAACAATATGCTATTAAAACTAGCCGTTATGAATAGTAATAACCACTTTTTGAAATTTTATAAATTTTATTTTTCAAAATGGACTTCATTTTTGGACTCAGAATATCGAAATTAGCCTAGGGTGAAATTTTGGTATTTTTCTGAAAAACTTTCAATTTTTGATGAATAGTGAAACCACTAAGTGGTAGGTTAAAAACTGAATTTTGCATAAAACTTAATTTTACCGCTTCTGTGAATGGAATTTCAAAAATCCGAGAGACACGGTTAATATCAAGGACTAAAATGTGGTTCAATGAGATGAAAATAATTTTTTGGTGAATAGTAACTTTTTACTATTTTTACCGCGGTTAATAGTAAATAGGGTAACTAAGGGTAATTATGATATTAATATTACCCTAACACATGTCCTAATTCTATTGGACAAGTGTAATTCGACCAAAAACAAACTTAGGAATAAAATATGACCATTTAGGCCCACTTGGATTAGATTAGGACATTTATTATTAATTTATTTAAAGAAGGGTTAAAATAGTTAAAATCAAAGTTTAATAAGTAAATCATTTTTAATATTGGGTTATACATAAGATAAATTCGATTGTAAATATTCATTAGAAAGCTAAAAAGATTTCCTACATGATGGTATTTTATTTGTAATTTTTAGACATCAAATAATTTAATATATTTATGACACAAAGATGATGCAGTAATTATCTTATTAATGAAATATTGACAAAATTGATAATATAAATACCAAAATAAATGTAATTTGAGACTTTTTATGAATTCCACTAATTTTCTAGGTTACTATGATATATTAGTATTGATTTAATCAACTTGGTTCGAACATATAATTCTGTTATGACTTTGACAAAAATCATATATCAAATAGTGTCAAAATTGACACAAAATAGTTTTTAAATCAAATATTATATTATTAATTGTTATTTTATTCCTAAAAATCTAAGGTTCGGCCAAATGACTTAGATAAGGATATATATTTTAATAATAAACAATTTGGGGTTCGTTTGGCATGTTATAGTAAGTGTATTAACCATATAGTGAAAGAAAACAAAAAGTCATGGTAAAAGTTAAATTATTTAACTTAGAGTTAAATCTAATTGATAAGGTTAAAATAATACCCTAAACTTGTCTAAATTCTATTGGTTGATAGGATTTCGACCCATCCCCACTTTGGCTTCGAAATAAGACCCTTTGGAACCATTATAAACCGATTTTGACTTTAATATAAAATAATATTTTGAGATATTCCTAAGGTGCCCCTCTCCTCCCTTATAAAAGGGCACCTCCTCCCCCTCCTCCTCACACCAATTTGAGCACTCAAGCTCGGACAACCCCTGCCATTTTCCCTTCTCCACTTCCCTAGAATAATCCTAGAGGTCCTGGTATTCTCCAAAGACCAATCTTAGTTCCTTAAGTGGAGGATTCAAAAAGGCGTTCCAAAGAAGAGGTAATATCCATTACCGATCTTTTCAATTTCTTTCTTCTTCAACTTCTTCTTCGTTAGTTGTTTCATGATAAAGTAATAACATCAGTATTACTTACATACTGATATGTTATTATAAATATGAAACAACCCTAATTCACCTTCTATCCATCCTACGGAAAAATGAAATCACCGCGCGTGCGTACGTACGGAATACCGTCTCCACGCCGTGGTGTAATCTATTTTCCACCATCACCTTACAAGGATGGGTATAATGGTGTAATCAGTAACTATATATGATTATTATTAAGTAATATTGATACTGAAATAATATATATATACTCCAATACAATTCCACGATCATAGGAACGATATCATCACTCGTGCGTACGTACGGAATACCGTCTCCACGATGTGATGCGACTCGTTCTACATGATCTTCATTTCATAATGATTATATAAATGAATTGAATGAATGAATATGGTATATAATACACTAATACCATTCTGGAAATGAATTATCTATAACCTAAAGATAAGAATAAGAATTTATTCGACAAAACACGCATATGAACAAAAAGTTATAAAGACCCGAGTAACAAGTAACAATGAAATATTACTAACAAGAAGCTAATAATATGACCATATATGATCTCATATCAATATGTATGATTCTGGAATAAGTAAATAACATTATTTAAACCATTATACAGGAGCTTCGGACACGAACAAAGCAAATCGGACCTAAGGTAAGGGAAATATCACAATCTCATTTTTATCCGAGATTGTTTATTCGTAAGTATTTACTGGGGTGTATTTTATCATCCACATCCATGTTCCCTTAATATGTAATATTGTTTCCATCCACTTGCAATAGTTTAAATCCAATTTTACCCTTAGGTGAGTTTTTAGTAAAGAATATGAACGGAATCTTTTGTCGTTTTTTTCCGTACGAGGTACTTTTTGACTTTTCCGACAAAAGTACGAAGAATGTTTTTTTTAACTTATACGGCATGAATGGATTTTTAAAACATTACATCAAAGAAGCTTCCTTTACAAGTTTTCAAGTTTATTTTTAATCAACTTCTTTTATTTTAAAGTTGTATGACATGTTATGAAAGGAAAAATATTTTTGAAGAAGAAAGGATATTTTCCTCAAGAATTCAATTCAAGTGTTTTATCAAAATTATTTTCCATCTAAGATAATAAAGGGTTATGTTTCTATCCATATTTTTACATTGGTTTGACTATGTTGTGATGGAATTATGTTTATGAATTCCTTTATCATATATGAATTGATTTATGATTTCATGATGTTTCAAGAATCCCATTTTTGTTACATGTGTTATGCGATGATGCATGTTTTATGATTATGTGGCACACATAAGAAAGGATTCATTATAAGATGGGTGGGACCTATATCTCCCTCCAATGCATTGGGTAATGATTTTATATCTCATGAGATAGACATGGCTGGAACGGAAGGTTATTTCGGTTCAGTGATACAGGACTGAAACGAGGAGTGAACTCGGTTCAGAAAGGGACTTTGTCCACTAAGATAGTCTTGGCAATGAGTCATGACTAACAAGAAATGATTTTCCATGATTATGTGTGCATGCCACAAAGTTTCAAGTTTTATGTTATGGGGATCTCATTTTCACTTCTATGATTTATTCCATGTTAAGATATTATGATCTCATTTGCAGCTTTTGATTTTCAAAAAGATATGATATGATTTTTATTTCCTTTATTTTCCCTTGCTGAGCATTTGAGCTCACCCTTTTATGTTTTCTTTTCCCCAGGTCAGGAAGATGGATATTAAGTAGAATATGCTAAAAGGGACCCTAGATATGATGAAATAAATGGGAGACACTGTAGAAGATTTATGAACCAGTTGTTTATGTTTCCCAGTTTCTAAAGACACTATACCTATACGGTCCTTTGTGGTTTTGTCATATGTTGTAATAAGTGTGCTTCAATTTTGAAGTATTAACAATGTATGTAAAGTGTGGGTCGTTATATTAGGGGTTGGAGAAGTAAAATAAAAGAAAACAAATTAAGAGAAACAGTTACCTTTAATTTGGGAAACTCCCTTTGGTTTGAACCAAAGGACTTATTTAAGTGCCTTCTGCCTAAGGTAAGGATTCTATATGGAGGATAGGGATGTAGGTAGATTAATTGGGTAGAGGTTGGACGATCCAAAAGGCAAGAGAGGTGTGAGGAATTGGGTAGAATTGTTCTCCTTTTATAAGGTGGAGGAGGGGCTCTTTAGGAAAGTGTGAAAATATTGTTTTACTATATAATTATATTCGGTTTCAAAAGGTCCATAAATCATTAGAGTTGAAGATAATATGACTCATGGTCAAAATAAAATCATCCAATAATAATTGGATAGTTTTTGGAGAATATTTTAGTAATTATAATCTTATTTATTTATATGACTTATTAATGAGGTTAAAACTGCATCATTATTGTGTCATAAATAATTTAAATTATTTGATGTCTAAAAATTATAAAACAAATACCATGATATAGTAATTATTTTTAGATTTAAAATTAATATTTATAGTCGAAAATAAAATTTATATAACTCATAAAAATTAATTTACTAAAAGATATTTGTTTTTGTCATTTTTTCATTTACTTTAAATTAGTCAATTTAAATTTTCATTATCACTCTCTAGTGGCTCAATGGGGTAACAAAATAGAACCAAAGATGTACATAGTCGTTAATCACTCAAAAAATAAGGTTTGGACAAGTGTTAAGGTAATTTTGAATTATTATAATATTATTTTTACCTTGAATTACCTTTTTTACCTTTAACTACGGTAAATAAAAATCAAAAATAACTATTCACCAAAATTTATTTTCATCTTATTTAACCACATTTTACTTCTTGATAACAACCATGTATGTCAGATTTTCAAAATTCAGTTCACAGAAGCGGTAAAATTTTATTTAAATCAAAAGATATTTTTTTAACTACTACTAAGTGGTTTCACTATTCATAAAAAATTGATGTCTTGCAGAAAAAAAAAATAATCCTAACTTTATTTGATATTCATAATTAAAAAATTATTTTTATTTTTAAAAATTCAAAACATAAAAGTGTCATTATTTAATTTTAAAATTAATTCCTGTTGTTAGAACAAATAGCGTGTTTTTAGAAACAATGACAATCAAAAGATTGATAATTATTTATGTCCAATTTCAAAGTGAAATTAATTTCAATTACCAATATTGGATTAAATGGTAAAAATATATTCTAATTACAATTTAAAACCAATTAATAATATAATCTAACCATAAAAATAAATTAGATTAAAAGGCACTTTTGAATTAAAATACAATATTTTCATTATTCATTAAAAATGAACTTTGTCTGAAAAATACCAAAAATTTACACAAAGTAAATTTTGAAGTCCCAATTCTAAAGAAGGTTTTAATTTTTTTCAATTTGAATTTATTAATTTGAACAAAAATAAATATTAATAGGGTTCTCCATTAAAAGGCTGTAAATCAACCTTTTAATGTAAATTATTCTTAAAATTTGATTCATTCACATTTTAACCCTCTAACTTCTATTAGATAAAATTAAATACATCTAACAAACATGTATAATCACATTTTGGTTGGATTTTTTCATTCCTACCAATAAAACGGATAAGAGTTGACTTCCATTTGAAATAATAATATTTTATTATTAATGTGCAGTGTAAGATTTCAAAGAAACCCGTTGTTACGTAACAGGTAAGCTATCGAACATAGAAACACATTTGAACTAAAAATAATATTTAATTCACAAATATTAATAAATATGAAATATTTCTTATTCATTATTTACCTATGATGTTACAACATTTCCACATTATGACCCATCTCATTAAATTTGAGAAACCTTACTATATACTCAACATTATTGGTTTTACCAATAGTGGAATTATTTTCATTGTAATCACAAGTTATATACCCAAAAGTACCATATCAAGAGACATTAAAAATTTTCATAAGACATTACCATTATTCGTTTTTATAGACATATCACCAACTTAAACTTATTTTTTATTACCATTAGACTTCCATGGTTGATTATTCACATTTTCTACAACCTAGACCACTTTTTCATTTTTATTTCAAAGGAAACATGATCATTAATAAAGTACATTTAATCCTTCTTAACATATATAACATGGTTTTAATATCTTTTAAATTTGAGAGTGTATAATTCTCATGAGTATATTGTATTTATTCTTGAGTAAAACTAATTAATTTTTACTATCAGGATTCAGATTGAATTTCATTCATACTTCTCCAGTCATGTGAAATATTCTTCATAGGTGGCCAAGTAATCTATCTAATTTTTCATCAACTAAAATAATTATTTTCTACCCAATGTTGAATAAACTTAGTAAAATATTTCTAAAGGAAAATATTTTTAAATTTATCACATTCTATAACATAAATATCTTATCTTTCAATAGTATTTTTAATTTTTGACATGTATTGATTGGATTTATCTTCAAAAATGTAAATAGAAAGTGTAATATTTTGTTGACCCAAACAAACCATTGCTTAAAAAATATTTTTAAGAGCTTTAATAAAACCCTTATCAAGGGTTTATTTAGTTGATTCACTTAATATTGGAGGCTGATATAAGGCCCTAGCCTTAAACCTTACTTAATCTTGAATTATTTCAAGATTACACATTGAGGATCTTTTCAGGTTTAGAGTTTTAGATAATTAGATCATAAAACTTGCATTACATTCCACATTTAAACAAAGAGGTTACATAAAATATAGTATTCATTTTTCCCATCAACGGAAAAATATTTAAAATAAAATTTGGATTCTTTCTTGACACTTCCTTGACACTATCATCATATCATGTACCATTACCTTGACCTGTGAAAAACATTTCAAAAACATGGGATGAGCATAAAAAGCTCAGTAAGGGTTATAAAAAGTATGGAAAGGAAACATGAGTACATATATACATAATAATGAAATCATACTTTACCCATAAAACATATGCACTTTAACATACCTCATAAAATCATGAATAAATCATAGAAATCATAAGACATAAAGGTAAATTGATGCATTCATAACATTCTTACATAGGTAGTAACCCTCTTGGTTACGTTTGGAATACCCATTATAGTATATTACCAAAATCTCTTCAGAGAAACCTTAACGTTTAACCCCTTCGCGTTACCCAATGAATTGGAGAGCTATATCGGGCTCACCCGCCCTTAGTTTATCATGGAACCACCTGTCTTCATAAACAATTCCCAAGAACCAAAACATAATCACATTACATAACATAAGCATAAAGGAAATATAACATTCCCACATTGCAATAAAAATATAACCTTTTAAGATATTTAAATAATTAATCCATTCTAAAAACCATTTTCAAAACCATTTAAAACATTTAATAAAGCGGGTTTTGAATCAAAGTGTCCCATGCCACTTTTTTTATTTTAACTTTTTAAACCATTAATATCCATATAAATAAATCCTTATAACCATTTTGAAAACATGGATATTAATGAGAAATATTTATTATAATAAATCATTAAAACATTTAAAATGATATTTTAGTTAAAGGGTTTTTAACAAAATGAGAGACACTTGAATACAATAATTGAGGAATAAAATTTAATAAAAACCTTATAATATCATGAGAATAAAGGGATTCATGATATAATATTCCAAATGATAGTATATACACCATATAAGAGTGAATTGGTGCATAACAACAATGAAGTCTCAATGGAAATGTAAATTGAGAAGAAATCCATTATAACGATGGTGTCATTAAATTGAGGATAAATCATTCTCATAATTATGTGAGAAAAATATAAATACAACCAATATAAGTGGATATTATTTTTAAAATAATCAAAGGTCATTCACACATATTCAAAGGATGACATATTCAATAACTACATGTTGAACCCAAAGAAATCGAAATTGGGTTAAGAAGTTCCCATGACAGCCTAATGGCGTCACATCAAAATGAGTTGACGAGAGATAAAAAGGTTATCTCGTCACTTGGACATAAAATTTACATCAATAATGATATATAATAACATATCCCAACATAACAATATGTAAATTAAAAGACCCAACGAAAGAAGTCTTTTAAAAATAGGGGGGTTAAAGGTTCCCTTACCGACTTGGGAATCTTTCGAAACATACATCCCATGAAAGAATGACAATAAATAATTGATGTAAATACTCATAAAAGAAATTATATTACAAAAAGAGTAGAATAATGGGAAGTATATATAACACTCAACAGAAATGGTGGAAAATGTAGCATAAATCTCACGTGAATAAAAGTGAGATGAAAAATCCCTTATGAAAACTCGGCAGCCTAACGACGCCACTTAAAACTTCCAAAAATGGATTGATGAGATCAAATAGGGTCTCTCATAATATGAACATAAAAAGTACAGAATGACTAATATAAAATAACACCCTAAAACATAATAAAGATGATCTTAAGAGAAATGACATAAAAGAGAGTACTAAAAAAGGAAGAGAGAGGTAGGATCCCTTACCTCGTGTCCGACATGACTCGATCATTATTTAATCTCCTGAATAATAAAATTTGCTCAATTTATAATTTCTTAAGGAACTCATTTAAATATTATTATTCAGTTCATATCACATATTATAATGTTATAATAATTGGTTAATAAAGTGAGTTCATATCAGACGTTTTTTTCGATGTTCGGTACATGAGTAAAAATTGAACTTGTTGGAAAAGAATTTTCCATGTAGTTATAGGTACATCATATCCAGAATAGTATTTATTTTTTAAATATCATATATATCCAGTATATATTCATTTTATACTATTCCATATCATTTGGAATTAAAATCACCGTTCATGGAGACGGTAGGCCGTACGTACGCATGAACGCTACTTTCATTTTTGTCATATTAATGGAATTAAAACAAAATGAGAGAGATATATATTATAATTCCAGAATTATATTCATCATTTAGATTTAATATATTACATATATATCCTTTATATTTATTTACTTATAATAGTACATAACATTTGGAGATACGAAATGAAATGTACCGTTCATGGAGACGGTAAGCCATACGTACGAATGAACGCTACTTTCATTTTTTTTGTATTCAATGGAATGAAATAATAATGATATAAAGGTATATTATAATTACAGTAGGATATCATATGTATTACAATTAATTCCATCCTTTATACGTCCCACATATGGCATTAACGAATCAAATCACTTTGAGTGGGCGGTAGTCCGCACTTCCTAAAATGAAGATATCGCGTTTACCCATAATGGAAACCATAAACGTATGCCATAAATGAAAAATACAGAAGATTAAGGAAAACAAAAACATAATATATATCATATATAAATATATTGACATCTTAATGGCCACCTTTGAAGGTGTTAAAATAATATTGAACAATCATCGTTTCGTGAGGCAGAAATTCACCATCCACAGAAACAATATGTTTTTTAACCATTAGATGTAGGTGTGTGTAAGTGTAGCTCGAATCCTTCTTATAACAAAATCCTAGTATATTTAAGATAATTTATTTATTACAAAAGAAATTAATAAAAATAATTTAGGGGGTTTTAGAAGCAAAATAAAACAAAATAACACAAGTGAAAACATTACCTTAAAATCAAGTATCTCTCTTTGATTTGAGCTCAAAGGCTTCCTTGGGAATACTTCTGCCAAAGGTGAGGCCTCTAGGAGTAAAATAGGGATGTAGAGAGGCGAAATGGGTAGGGTTTGGCCGATCCAAAGGCTTGAGAGGTGTGGGTAAGGTGGTAGAGGTGGGGGCCTTTTATAAGATTAGAGGAGGGCCACTCTTGGAAAGTCTTGAAAAGTAACATTATTATAAAATGAATTTAGGATTTTAAAGGTCAAAAAATTATATATTTCTATGATAAGGTGATAATAGTTTTAAATACACACATCCAATAGGGTTTTGACAAGTTTAGGTCTTAGAGTTTACATTATCTTTTTATTTTATTTAAATCGTTAAATAATGAGGTAATCGTTGCATCATCATGGTGTCATAAATAATTTAATTTATTTAATGTCTAAAAATTATAAGAAAATATCATGATGTAGGAAATATTTTCAGCCTTCTAATGAATATTTATAGTCAGAAATATGACTTGTATAACCCCATGTAAAAACTGTTTTAGTAAAACAACACATGTTTGTAACCTTTTAATTTTAAATTTTAAATAAAAAGGGTTTAATGTACTTTTCCTACCAATGTGGCTCCATGAGGTCCCCAAGTTGACCCATGGATTTTATTGGTCGACCATGACTCAACCAATAAGAGTAGGACTTGTGTCAAGGTCATTTCATATTTTTAAAACATTATTTTTACCTTAAATTACACTAATTACCTCTAATCACGATTAAAAACCTAAAAGTTACTATTCACCAAAAAATTATTTTAATCCCATTGAACCACATCTTCCATCCTAATGACAACCATGTATGTTGGATTTTTGAAATTCAAATCATAGAAGTGGTAAAGTTTTTATTTAAAGGGAAAATCAGTTTTTAAACTACCACTTAGTGGTTTCACTATTCATCAAAAATTGAAGTTTTTCAGAAAAAATACCAAACATTCACCCTAAGCTATATTTGATATTCCGAATTCAAAAATGTTGTCTATTTTAAAAAATTAAAAATAAATAAGTTTCATTAATTAATTTAATAATTAATTCCCGTTGTCAAAACAAATACCCTGTTTTTAAGAAATAATATCGATTAAAAGATTGACACTAGTTTAAGTCCAATTTCAAAGTGAAATTAATTCCAATGAACACTGTGGGATTAAATGGTAAAATTATATTCTAATTTCACTTTAAAAATAATTCAAAAGATAATCTAATCATATAAATAAATTATATTAAAAAGATGTTTTGAATTAAAATACAACATTTTTCACTATTCATTAAAAAATGAACTTTCTCGGAAAAATACCAAAAATTTACACAAAGTAAATTTTGATGTCCTGATTCTAAAGAAGAATTATATTTTGTCAAATATAACACATAAAATTGTCAAAAAGTGGATTTAAAAGAGGTTCTCCATCAAAAGGTGGTTAATCGACCTTTTAAAGAATATTAGAATAATTACACTTAAAATTGGATTCATTCGCATTTTTAATCCCCTATAATTTATTGTAAAAAGTAAAAATATTTGACAAACATATATAATAATTTTTTAGTTAGTTATGTTCATTCCCCTCATTATAATGGCTAGGTGTTAACTACCATTTAAAATAAAATTTTATTATTATTAGAGTGCAACGTAAGATTTCAAAGAAACTCGTTGTGGCGTATTGGGTACGCCCTCGAGCATAGAATTCCCTTTAAAGTAATATTAAAAAATTATGGATAAATATGAAAATTTCATATTCTTTATTTACCTGGGGTGTTACATCCTTCCCCCCTTTTGGGAATTGCATCCTCACTATTTTAAAATTGGGCTTGGAAGCTTCATTGAAAATCCCACATCGGAACAAGAGTCAGTAAAACTATCAGTTTAAAAGAATGGGAGAGAAGTACAAATGTCAGCCGAGTTAACCCATACTATGATTCCGAGTATGAAAATATGGATATTTAGGAGAAAAAAAGGATCATGTTCTGATGGAGAGTGATAGTAAACATGTCTAGGAGAAAGTTAACCACAAGAAAATCACATACTTGTGGTGGGTTAAACGGTATTCGACTCCCCTGTAGGAAAATTTAATAGATAACATTTTTTTAAGTTACATTTCATTGAGGAATTTATTTTTGATCTTAATGAAACATAATTACTTCTCATGTTGACTTTCAAATTTTACTAGATTTCTTACACAAACTCGTACTTTCCCTAAATGATGAGTATTTAGGAAGACTTTTTTACATTAAGAGAGCTATAATCAACTACTAGAGAATCACCTAATCCAAAAAAGATAACTATATACTTCCCATGTATTTAGACCTTAACCAAAACTAAAACCTAAAAGGTTAGTATGAGATCAGATAATACCCAAAAAGGATAAAAAATCTATTCTTAATATCTAAAATTTGTCAAACAATACCTAAAGTTCAACAAAGACCATTCAATAAACAATTTGTCCATAAAATTATTCATAGTAAACCAAACTAAGATTGAAACCCAAATATTTGAAGGACTTAATCACATAGTCTTCCAAGGTAGAAATTAACACTTATCTCCAAATAACATCAGTTACTCTTAAAGTCTCATATTGAAAAGTAATTAACCTAATCACATATCCTCCATGATAGTTTAATAATTTCTATAGATAACCCAAAATCAACTTACACTTAATTCATAAAATCATGTAACTAAATATAATAAGTTATACTAACCAGAGACTTCACGTAGTCCAATGGTAGGTGATAAATACAAGTGACAATTTGGTTGTGGGTTCGATTCCCGCAGCTTTGTCCGGTGCGGCGGGTTGTCACACGGTCTGCGTGTTGTCCATTTTCCAAAACTATATAATTCTTAAAACATTCCCCAAAACGAGATAAAATCTTCAAAAATAATCATAACATATTTTAACCTCAATTTTATCTCATACCTTTAATTTTCCATCATAACATATAATAACTCATAATTACCTCAAAAGTAAGGATCATATAAACTCTAATGGTTACCTTTATAATTATTACCTGAACATCCACATCGATTGGTCATCTCGTACATGATTCATTACAAAACATACCAAGGTTCAAGTGGTTGATCATGACTCCTTGATAGTTGGTTTAGAACAACCACGAGTTTCCTCATTGAATCCCCCATTTTATCTAGTATCTTAATCAGAGAACCACCGTAGTTTCCTTCAAACCTGTTGTCACTTTGGTGCCTGCTAGATCCATCCATTCACTAAAAAAAATGTCAGTGTGAGTATATCAACAAAACCATCATGTACTAATGAGGAAGGTAAACACTAAGATATACTTACTCATTCACTTTATCTAAAACTAGGACTCTTTCTGAAATCCTAACCATTTGGTAATGTCACTTATGCTTAGAGAATACCCTAACCTCTAAAGTTATCTAAACCGACCTCTGATACCATCTATAAGGCCCCAGCCTTAAACCTTACATAATCTTGAGTTATTACAAGATTACAGATTGAGGATATTTTCAGGTTTAGAGTTTTAGAGAATTAGATCATAAAACTTACATTACATTCCACATATAAACAAAGTGGTTACATAAAAGATAGTATTCATTTTTACCATCAACGGAAACATATTTAAAATAAAACAAGGATTCTTTCTTGACACTTCCTTGACACTATCATCATATCATGTACCATTCCCTCGACCTGTGAAGAACATTTCAAAAACATGGGATGAGAATATAAAGCTCAGTAAGGGTTATAAAAAGTTTGGAAAGGAAACATGAGTACATATATACATAAGAATGAAGTCATACCTTTCCCATAAAACATATGCACTTTAACATACCTTATAAAATCATGAATAAATCATAGAAATCATAAGACATAAAGGTAACTTGAGGCATTCGTAACATTCCTATGTAGGGAGTAACCCTCGTGGTTATGTTTGGAATACCCATCATAGTATATTCCCTGAATCTCTTCGGAGAAACCTTAACATTTAACCCCTTCGCATTCCCCAATTCATTGGAGAGCTATATCGGGCTCACCCGCCCTTAGTTTATCACGGAACCACCCGTCTTCATAAAAAATTCCCAAGAACAATAACATAATCACATCACATAACTTAATCATAAAGGAAAGATAACATTACCACATTGCAATAACAATATAACCTTTTAAGATATTGAAATAATGAATCCATTCTAAAAAACATTTAAAACATTTAATAAAGAGATTTTTGAATCAAAGTGTCCCATACCACTTTGATGCTTTTAACATTTTAAACCAATAATATCCATATAAATAAATCCTTAAAACCATTTTGAAAAATAGGATATTAATGAGAAATATTTATAAGAATAAATCATTAAAACATTTAAAATGATATTTTAGTTAAAGGGTTTTTAACAAAATTAGAGACACTTGAATACAATAATTGAGGAATAACATTTAATAAAAACATTATAATATCATTATAATAAAGGAATTCATGATATAATATTCCAAATGATAGTATATACACCATATAAGAGTGAATTGGTGAATAACAACAATGAAGTCTCAATGTAAATGTAAATTGAGATGAAATCCATTATAAAGATGGTATCCTTAAATTAAGGATAAATCAATATCATAATTATGTGAGAAAAATATAAATACACCCAATATAAGTTTATATTAATTGTAAAATAATCAAATGTCATTCATACATATTCAAAGGATGACATATTCAAAAACTACATGTTGAACCCAAAGAAATCGAAATTGGGTTAAGAAGTTCCCTTGACAGCCTAACAACATCACATAAAAATGAGTTGATGAGAGATAAAAAGGGTATCTAATCACATGGACATAAAATTTACATCAATAAGGATATATAAGAACATATCAAAACATAACAATATTTAAATTAAAAGACCCAACAAAAGAAGTCTTCTAAAAAGAGGAGGGTGAAAGGTTCCCTTACCGACTTGGGTATCTTTCGAAACATACACCCCATGAAAGAAGAACAATACATCATTGATGTAAATACACATAAAAGAAAGTATATTACACAGATATTATAATAATGGGAAGTATATATAACACTCAATAGAAATGGTGGCAAATGTAGCATAGAACTCACGAGAATAAAAGTGAGATGAAAAATCCCTTATATAAACTCGGCAGCCTAACAACCCCACTTAAAAATTCCAAAAATGGATTGATGAGATCAAATAGGGTCTCTCATAATATGAACATAAAAATTACATAATGACGAATATAAAATAACATCCCCAAACATAAGAAAGATGAGCTTAAAAGAAATGACATAAAAGAGAGTACGTAAAAAGGAATAGAGAGGTAGGATCCCTTACCTCGTGTTCGACATGACTTGATCGTTATTTAATCTCCTGAATAATAAAACATAGTCAATTTATAATTTATTAAGGACCTCATTTAAAGATTATTATTCAGTTAATATCACATATTATAATTTTATAATAATTGGTTAATAAAGTGAGTTCATATCAGACGTTTTTGTCAATGTTCGGTACATGAGTAAAAATTGAACTTGTTGGAAAAGAATTATCCATGTAGTTATAGGTACATCATATCCAGAATAGTCTTAATGTTTTAAATAATATATATATCTATTATATATTCATTTTATACTATTCCATAGCATTTGGAATTAAAAGCACCGTTCATGGAGACGGTAGGTCGTACGTACGCATGAACGCTACTTTCATTTTTTGTCATATTAATGGAATTAAAACAAAATGAGAGATATATATATTATAATTCCAGAATGATATCCATAATTTAGATGTAATATATTACATATATATCCATTATATTTATGTACTTATAATAGTACATAACATTTGGAGATAAGAAAAGAAATGTACCGTTCTTGGAGATGGTAAGTCGTACGTACGCATGAACGCTACTTTCATTTCATTTTTTTGTATTCAATGCAATGAAATAATAATGATATAAAGCTATATTATAATTCTAGTAGGATATAATGTGTAATACCATTATTTCCATACTTTATATTTCCCACATATGGCATTAACGAATCAAATCACTTTGAGGGGGCGGTAGTCCGCACTTCCTAAAATGAAGATATTGCGTTTACCAATAATGGAAACCATAAAAGTATGCCATAAATGAAAAATACAGAAGATTAAGGAAAACATAAACATAATATATATCATATATAAAAATAGTGACATCTTAATGGCCACCTTTGAAGGTGTTAAAATAATATTGAACAATCATCGTTTCGTGAGGCAGAAATTCACCATCCACAGAAACAGTATGTTTTTTAACCATTAGATGTAGTTGTGTGTAAGTGTAGGTCGAATAATTTTTAAAACAACATACTAGTATATTTAAGATACTGTATTTGTAACAAAAGAAATGAATAAAAAGAATTTAGGGGGTTGGAGGAGCAAAATAAAACAAAAGAACACAAGTGAAGACATTACCTTAAAATCGAGTATCTATATTTGATTTGAGCTCAAAGGCTTCCTTGAGAAAACTTCTGCCCAAAGTGAGGCTTCTAGGAGTAAGAGAGGGATGTGGAGAGACTAAATGGACAGGGGTTGGCCGAGCCAAAGGATTTAGAGGTGTGGGTAAGGTGGTAGAGGTGGGGGCCTTTTATAAGAGGAGAGGAGGGGCACTCTTGGAAAGTCTTGAAATGTAACATTATTATAAAATGAATTTCGGATTTTAAAGGTCCCACAATTATATATTTCGAGTATAAGGTGATAATAGTTCTAAATACACACATCCAATAGGTTTTTGACAAGTGTAGGTCTTAGATTATACATTATCTTTTTATTTTATTTAAATTGTTAAATAATGAGATAATCGCTGCATCATCATGGTGTCATAAATAATTTAATTTATATAATGTCTAAAAATTATAAAACAAATATCATGATATAGGAACTCCTTTTATATTTATAATTAATATTTATAGTCAAAAATATGACTTGTATAACCCCATGTAAAAATTGTTTTAGTAAAACAACACATGTTTGTGACCTTTTAATTTTAACATTAAATAAAAAGGGTTTAATGTCATTTTCCTACCAAAGTGGATCCATGGGGTCCCCAAGTTGACCCATGTATTGTCTTGGTCGACCATGACTCAACCAATAAGATTAGGACATGTGTAAAGGACATTTCATATTATTAAAACATTATTTTTACCGTAAATTACACTAATTACCTCTAGTCGCGATTAAAAACATAAAAGTTACTATTCACCAAAAAAATTATTTTATTCCCATTGAACCACATTTTACATCCTAATGACAACCATGTATGTCGGATTTTTGAAATTTAAATCACAGAAGTGGTAAAGTTTCATTTAAACGAAAAATCAGTTTTTAAACTACCACTTAGTGGTTTCACTATTCATCAAAAATTGATGTTTTTTAGAAAAATACCAAAAATTCACCCTAAGAAATATTTGATATTCTGAATTCAAAAATGATGCCTATTTTACAAAATTCAAAACATATAAGTTTCATTAATTAATTTAATAATTAATTCCCGCTGTCAAAACAAATAGCGTGTTTTTAAGAAATAATATCTATTAAAAGATTGACACTAGTTTAAGTCTAATTTCAAACTGAAATTAATTCCAATGACCACTATTGGATTAAATGGTAAAAATATATTCTAATTTCACTTTAAAACTAATTCAAAATATAAAATAATCATATAAATAAATTATATTAAAAAGAGGTTTTGAATTAAAATACAACATTTTTCACTATTCATTATAAAATTAACTTTATCGGAAAAATACCAAAAATTTACACAAAGTAAATTTTGATGTCCCGAATCTAAAGAAGAATTTTATGTTGTCAAATATAACAAATAAAATTGTCAAAAAGTGGATTTAAAAGAGGTTCTCCATCAAAAGGCGGTTAATCGACCTTTTAAATAATATTAGAATGTTTACGCTTAAAATTGGATTCATTCGCATTTTTAATCCTCTAACATTTATTATAAAAATAAAAAATATTTGACAAACATATATAATCATTTTTTAGTTAGTTCTTTTCATTCCCCTCATTACAACGGCTAGGTGTTAACTACCATTTAAAATAAAATTATTTTATTATTAGAGTGCAATGTAAGATTTCAAAGAAACTCGTTGTTGCGTATTGGGTACACCCTCGAGAATATAATTCCCTTTAAAATAATATTAAAAAAATATGGATAAATATGAAAATGTAATATTTTTTATTTACCTGGGGTGTTACAGGTGATATCTCATAAAATGATCCATTATCACCATATACCTATGTGGTAGATCCGATTAATATTCAGAATGTATTACACCACCATTTATATCCCACATCAACTGAGCCAACACAATAACATAAAAATCATTATTCTCTGCATAATCATTATATAAATTTGTCCTTCCATTAAATAATTTTAAGGAATATTATAAATCATACTGTTTTCTTTGTGAAAATAAAAAAAATCATAAATTTTTTAGAATCTATACATTTTACCCATAAAAATTATCACAAACATCCCGTTAAATATAAAACCATTATAATACCTTTTGAAATCACATGATTTAAATAAAAACCCATAAAAATAATAGATAAATGAAGTAGGTAACTTGGTACATCATTTTCATGCCACTCATACAGTCACTATTACAAATGGAATAACCCACCTAATAAATTTCAATAATCTCTTAGGAGAAACAAATAATATGTTTACTCTATAAATTTAACGAATGTATCAATGAACTTTATTGGGATCACAGGTCGATATAAATAATTCTCAATAACCATAAAAAATTCATAATAAACAAGTTATTTCACTTTGTTCATTACATTCATAAAAATTCTTTTCACCCATAAGAAAAATAGTACTGGATATAAAAATATATATATTCCTTTTAAAACCTTATTTATAAATACCTAGAGAAAAGGGTAGGATATTTTTTAAATAAACCATGGAATATTTTAATGGGATCTGAAACTAAAATACTAGTTTTTTTTCTAAGAAAAAAATTTATTCCATATATATTAAAATAGAATATTATTTATTCCTTTATTTATCAAAATTTTCCACATAAAATACATAAAATGATTCCTTTTTAAAACCATGAAAATAAATTAAAAATGAGACATAAAACTTTCTTTTATAAATATTTTATTTCCATATAAATACATCCATAAAATAATTTTACAAATATGGACTTGGATTAATATTATTTCAAAAATAAATCATTAAAATATTCAATTCAATTGTTTCAAGATAAATTGTCCCTTTCCTAGAGTTTGACTCATCATATACAATCATTATCTCATTAATAACAAGCATCTATTAATTACTTAATTTTGTAAAAAAATTCCATGTTTAATCCTATATCATTAAACAATTCATTTCATTTATTTCAATGATATATTTAATTCCTTAATCGGTTAAGTCCACATTAGTTGTTTTAATGATATTAGAATCATGGTACAAATTGAATTTCATAGAATTAATTATTCCATCATCTATAGAATAATAATTATAAAATAAGTATCTTTTTTATACATTATTTACAATTTTAAAACTAATAAAGTAAAATAGTTATGAAAAATGAATTATGATTTAATCTAAGATATGCTTGGGGGTTCGTATGCGGGAGTAAACTTTTCATTTTAAATGTAAATGAGGGAAATAATGTTAGTGTAATTTTAAAATTATCGAACTATTATTATATAATAAATAAAATATTATATATTTAAATAAAGATTTATATATAAACCGTGTGACTCGTGATGAAAAAAAAATCATGTCTCTTCTTGAAGGTCGTAATCCACACATACACACAAATAACATTATCATTTTTAAATATATGTAATTATAAAAAATAGATGATATATTATATTTCCATAATTATTATAATTTCATGAATACCATATATATGCATTATATCACTTATTATAATATGATTTTGAGAGAAGGTGATAGAAAATGAATGACATCAGATCGAGAGTCGATAGTCCACCGTACATATGAACAATGTTTTCATTTCTAATTTGATATGAGAGAGGAAATATATATATTATAACATTATCAAAATAAATTCTTAGTATATAGAAGATATTTATGAAACAATTGTAGAATTTTTTATAAAGATTTTATGGAGTTAGAAGGAGAAAAAAATGAAACTGCTCGATTAATAACTATAAATATTATTCAAACAACCTCTTTAGTTTACAGTATAAAGTCATTATAGGATATATTAGTGTAAAAAATATGGAATATAGTAAGTGGGGATGGATTTTAGGAAGATATTTTTTATGATACGAGATCTCCCTTAAGGTATGTATTTTCTTAAATTTTATTTTATATCCTTTATTTTTGTAAATAATTTTTTTTCCAAGTTCATGTGAGGATTCGGGGGTGTTTTGGGGGTTTGGGCACAAAATAGGAAGAAAAAGGGGGTTTCAGAGCATGCATCACTGTTTTCAAATAGTTATTGCAAACCGTGTGGAAAATCTAGGTAACTGTGAGAGGGGGGATATTTTTGGATAGTATCATTCGTACGGTTTGGAAAACCATGCGGGTAAACCGTGCATTCCCCTAAATTTGAGAAAAATTACAAAAAACACCATTATGGGGAATTACGTACCAACTCAAGATTTACCTCAATCTTCCTCCTTTGGGCCCTAGGAATTAAACAATGTCTCCAAGAGACTCCAAGGATCAATCATACTCATATTAGGGTCATAGGGAGCACTGTCTGCTACGGATTAACGATCCGGGTTAGGCTGACAACCTCTTTGTTTCTTTTTCTTTGTTATGGTTGGTATCTTCTTATTGTATTCTTTGAAAGATCCAAAAACAATATTTTTCATTGAGAAATAGGTTTAGGAGACCATGGTTGGTTGAATCCAGACCTATGTCCTTGATTAGGAGTGAATTCTCCAACAGATTCAAGGTAGGAGTTATATGAGTTATATCCCATTGTTTCTTCATAGATTTGTGCATGTATGGTTTCATTATTGTTTCCTTTTTGATATATTATTGATTACATTAATGATATGTAGTGTATTGGGTGTCTATATAATTAATTTAACACATATTGGATCCTTTGGGATGCAATGTGGATGGCATGACCAAATTATGGACACCCATGGGGTGTGTCGGCCCTCTCGACTGGGATAACGGAAATGTAAGGTGTGATATTCAACCAAAATAATATTGATACCAGATGAGTAGGATAATATGTTCATGTAATGAGTTGAAATGTATGGTGACTAGTTGTTTCTAATGTGGTTAAAGGCTAAGAGATTGTTTATTTGACATTTAAATGGGTTACATGGGAATAATGAAAATATGATAAGGTATAATTTTTAACATGAATATTCTTAGTGAGATTGGAATGGTAAACGTGAATGGAGAAAAGGGTTAAGTAATTTAAATGATTAATGTGTTAATGGATTGGGGAAAAATGTTAATTTCCTCTTTATTGATACTATTGTGATTTTGTAAATTATATTTTCTATACTTGTTGTGATGTGGTTAATTATGGTGAATTATAAATAATCATCTGCATATGGCTTGGTTGACTGTGGTATAGACTTGAGGTTCTATACCCACGGGTCATGTTAGACCAACGTTCTAGCTCCACCCCCAAATGGATGGGTAAGGGAATGGGACATAGGGATGGGGACAATATTTTATTCCCTCTAATGGTTATATTCCACCCGAACTGAGGCTTTGAGGAAAGGATTATGATGTTGTTATAATGAGATTCCAAGTGAGATATGAAATGATTATTATTCCCATATTATTGAGAATATTGTCCATTCCAAATCCATTGAACAGGTGAAAAGGTATATTATACCATGGGATGCCTATATAGTGAACCTTGATGCAATGGTAGTATGATTTTAAAGTAACATAGAATAAAATAAACTGTTGAACTGTTTACCTTAACAAACCATTATTTATCAATTCAATTCACTATATAATTTTAAGGGTTTTTTTGTAGGCACCGTTGGTGGTTCCATACTAAGTTATACTCACACCCTACTAAGGCCATCATTGGGTACCCAATAAGATTTCATGCATGCAGGTCATGAAAAGGTAAAGGGCCCTATGCTGGGGAGTTGAGTTGGAAATGGGACATGTAGGGGTGAGGTTTCCAACATAGTGTCCAGACCATTTTGGGGATTTTCTTTCTGTATTTCTTTTTGGGCTTTTCTCACTTGGCATTATATCATGGAATAACATATTTACGGTTGTATATGGTTTCACCTTGTTTGGGAATTTGTTATTTATGCATGTTGTAGTTTATATCCTATTGATTCCGATATTTAAATTATTATCTACTATGAATTACTCTAGAAATTAGGGTATAACAATCCCACATATCCTCTCAGACCCTCCCTACTAGTCTGAAACCTCTGGTATATGGGGAGGTGAGATTGAGGTCATGTGGAAACTCGTCCTAGGGAACTGGTTTAGTGGATTATAGGTCGGTGACATTACGAAGTGGTATCACAGGAGTTATTTTCTCTTTCATACTATTTGGGGATGGAAGACATGATAGAAGGAAATTTTAGGGCCTCAATAATGAGATCATTTTTGGGAGTATCTAAACCATTTATGAGAGAAATCCCAATTCACCCTATATGGGGATTATTGTTCGCGATGCGTGTTGTTATATTTGATGAATTTTCACCATCAGGTGATGCACATGTTGTGTGATTCTACGGTTTTGTGATACTTCTATTACATTTGAAAGGGTATGAGGTTGTTCATTCATGCATCATTATATGAACCTATATAGGTAAGTGACATGCATTATGTTAGGCTCACACATATGATGGGTGTATGGGATATAAAGAATATGATGTATATGTTTTCTTAAAAGAAATGAAATTGAGCCTAATAAGATGATATGAATGGATAAAATGGGAAGTGAAAATTTCTAATAGTAATTAAAAAATTGTTCTTGATAAAGAAGTAAAAGTGAATTAACCTGTTGTAAGATTAAATTGGTATATGGAAATGGTTTTGAATGGGTGTAAATGATAATGTTTGTAAACATGTGAACTGGATACCAATTTTATCCATTCCATTAAGAGGTATGAAAAATTGTAGTGATTCGGTTATGAAAGGGCTAGTTTGGGTAGTTTATGCGAACTTTTTTATGGTGAGTTATGATCCTACCTATATCTTTTTTCATTATTTTAAGAGAATTTTGGTTGCATTATAAAGATTATTTTTTAAATTTTAATGAAAAGCAACCTCGAAGATATATGCCTATTGGTAGATAAGAGGACGTTGCCAAGAACACTCCTACTGTACTGCAACAAGGGAATGTGGTGTTCCAAGAAGATAAAAAATAACTTTTTTTAGGATATCATTTCTTGTTTTATGCCCTTGATGGAATGAGATATAGTGTGGGCTACACCGAGTATGTTTGAGCTAACAAGGTAGTTTCAGTTGCATCACCCTCGGACCTTTACTATTGTTGGTGGGACAGATGAAATTGAGTTTTGGATAGAGTCCATACAAACTAATTTTGACCAACTAGATAATCCTATTGAGAAGGGAGACAAGTTAGTGGCCTATATGATGAGATGTTAAGCAATATGTTTGTGGGACATCATGGTTCTGAATGATTAGGATGGTGTAATGATGTGTAAATATTTTTTAGAGAAGTTTCTTGTGCCCTTCTACCCAAAATTCTTGTGTAAGGGGAGGATGCAAATTTTATGAGGTTGACTTTTGGGATAATGTAGGTAATGGAAAATTATAGTCATTTCATCGATTTGAGACTCTTTGTTCCATATTTGATAGAAGATGAGTCTACCATGGAGAAATGATTCTATGATAGGATGAGACACGAGATTAGGTCTTAGGTGAATATCTTTCAACTGAAAAGCTATTCAGAAGAGGTGGTAAAGCCCTTATCTTAGAGGGGAACCTGAAGGGAGATTCATGTACTGAACATGCAGTGCTAGATGGGAAAGAATGTTTTGTGACTTATTATAATAGAAATCACTATTTCAGAATCTTTTAGTATGGTGGATGTGCACAAAGTAGTCAGAAGAGGGGGTCAGATTAATTTGGTGGTGATCAGTTCTTATGTTATCAGTGTGCCTAGTATTGGTCATGTGTGGAGAAAACTGCTGGTTAGGCCACATGTAGATGTTCTGAAGGAACCCATGATAATCAAGGAATGATGGGGGTTATAGGATGATTTCTAGTGTAGAAAAGGGGTAGGATACTTTATATCAGGAAGTTAGTTAGAGCTCCATGGGTCTTATTGGTAGGGGTGGTTGACGTGGATATCTAGGAGAGATCTTCTTTACTAACAGGGCAGTGTAGTGCATGTTACTCATGCTACAACCCATGATACTATGGCGGGTCATCTCCATGTAGTTCAGGATAAACTTTATTGTGGTGAGGTAGGACCATCTACCATTCTAGCTACAATTCTTACAACTTACCCTTTTTTAGTGCTTTATTTGAAACAAATTCAATGCATTATTTTAATTTGTTCAGTTTATAATTGTGTTGGGATTGATTTTGGAGACTTTATGGTGGTAATCTTGCTTTATACTCTGCTAGGGGTTTGAGTTGAGGACATCAGGCAGTGTAAGGGTTCCACTCTAGAGGTTGGTGGGTATTTTTTTTTCTACGAGATCTATTTATCCTACAACTGTCAGGTTTTGACCTAATCTTGGGGATGAAATTGTTGGTGTAATATCAAGACCGAATATAATGTTATAGAAGTCAGTTTACATTCACATCTCTCTATGGAATAACTTATTTCTTGAAAGGTGATTGGGATACTCATGCAGGCCACGTAGGGCCGCTACACCAATAATTGGGAGAACTCAAAGCCCATGTGGTATGCCTTATGCTGGGTGAGGAGGAAAAAGTTCATCTAGTAATCCTTTTTTTGTGAATCAGTTTCATGATTTATTTCATGGCTAATTGTTGGGGTTACCACATGATAGAGATGTTGATTTCACAATTGAGTTGTTACTGGGAGTATAGCCAATTTCCAATCGACCATATCATATGGCACCAGTTGAGCTCTAAGAATTAAATGTTTAGTTAGAGTAATTATTGAAAAGGGGGTGTATAAAACCTATTACATCACATTGGGGATCTATGGTGTTGTTTTATATGAAGTTTGATGGATCACTAAGGCAATGTTTTGATTATAGGAAACTGAATCAGATGACAGTTATGAACCGACACCCTCTATCTAGAATCAATGACCTGTTTGACTAGATCAAGGGTGCCTCATTTTTTTCAAGACCTATTTGATATTAGGGTCCCATCATTTAAGGGTGAGACCTTCTGACATACCCCAAATAGGCTTCCAAAGTAGGTTCAGAAATTATGAATTTTTGGTGATGCAATTTGGATTAACCAACTCACCGACTGTGTTAATCACTTTGATGAACTAGATATTACACCCATATCTAGATTGGTTTGTAGTTTCCTTCATTGATGAAATCTTGGTATACTCTAAATCTCATGAAGATTGTGAAAAAACTCATGAAACCATATTGAGTACACTATGAGAGAATAGGCTTTAATCTAAGATATCAAAATGTCTATTTGGGTTTATTGAGGTGCACTTTTTGGGACAAATCATTTCTGAATCAGGTGTGTCAGTCGATCCAGAAAAGGTAAAGGTTGTGGTGTCTTGGTAGAATCCTATGAATGTCTCTAATGTTCGGAGTTTTTTGGGTTTGTCCAGTTATTAGCGATGGTTTATTAGAGATCTCTCTCATTTGGCAGTGCCTCTCATAGGAATATCCAAGAAGGGGGGTAAGAATTATTGGATAGAGGATTTTGAGAAAGCTTTTGAGAAGCTGAAGAAGTGGTTGAATACCACATCGATTTTTTTTCTTACTCAAACTTAGTAAGAGGTACACCTTACTCTGTGATGCATCCGATGTTGGACATAGGGAAGTGTTGATGCAGGATGATCGGGTTGTAGCTTATGTGTTGAGACTGTTGAGGTCACATCAAAGGAATTTTCCTTCTCATGACCTAGATCTAGTTGTTATGTTTCATGACATAATGGGTTGGAGGCATTACTTGTTGGGAAAATCTTTCACGGTGTTAACCAACCATAAACGTCTCAGGTATATATTCTTTCATGTGGATTTGAATCTTTAACATCGAAAATGGATTGAGTACTAGGAATAATTTGATTTTAAGTTTTTCTATAGAGCAGGGAATTGAATAGTGTCATTGATGCTCTATTCCAGAAGACACAGAATCAGGTTGTTCAAGAATCATGTTCATTGTGGAAGATGATTACCTTATTTTCCTAGATGCATTTGGAGGTACAATATGGGCATGGGAGATGGCCCTTAAAACTATAACAGTTGTATATTCACTTTTTTGTCGAGTTAAAGAGATATAGTTGGGGGATCTAGTGTATTTTTCTATGAAGGGATGTCTTCAATGTGGGGAGTCACCTTCTAGTTGGACTATCGATTCCAATGGAGTTTCTTCTGTTCACTATCGTGTAGGGATGCTAGTTTATATATGGGAGGAGTGGATGCATGAGTTTCCTGTTTCAAAGTGGAAAATACAATTGGTCTTGACTAAGATGTAACGTGATCATTGTAGGAAGGTTTGGTGGAAGGATATAAAGAATATAGTTGAATTTGTTTTGGCATGATGCCTTAACTGTTAGCATGTGAAGGTTGAACATTAGATTCCAGGTGGTTTCTTACAGTCACTTTCTATTCCATAGTGGAAGTGGAATGATGCCATGATAGACTTGGTAGTGGGTATTCTGAGGACTCATAATAAGAATAATGGAATTTGGGCATTGGTAGATCAACTAACAAAAGTGGATCATTTATTTTTAATCAAGGAGACCTATATAGTCAACTAGTTGGAAGAATTGTATGTTCGAGAAATAGTACGGTTTGATGGTGTGCTAAGAACCATAGTTTTATATTTTTATCCACATTTCACCTCAGGATTCTGGATGGGACTATAGAAGGTGCTTGGTAACTCGGTTTTTTTGTGTATGGCCTACCACCCACAGATCGACGGGTAGTCATAGTGTACAATTCAGGTATTAGAAGACATTTTGGGGGCATGTGTTCTATATTTTGGAGGATCATGGGGGAAAAATGTCACTCATCAATTTTTATAATAATAAAATCCTTCGGGATACAGTTTAGATTGATCTATTTGAGGATATTTATGGGAGACTATGTTGATTTCTATTGTGCTGGATATAAATCGGGGAGTCTGAGCTATAAAGATCGAGTCTATAGTAGGAGACGTCAGAAAATGTTCAATTAATTTAGAATCGTATGGAAACAACTCAGAGTATGAAAATATCATATGCTGATCAGCATCATATACCTCTTTTGTTTATGGTTGGTGGTAGTGTGTTCTTTCAGGTGTCTTCATGGTTGATTAACCATCGAATTTGGAGACATGGCATGTTGGTTCCTAGATACAGGGGGCCATTTGAGATTATAGAGAGGATCAGACCGGTGGCTTAACAATTGGATCTTCCATAGTGGTATAGTGAGATACATGATTTTTTCCATGTTTTCCAACTTCAACTGTACCACCCTGATCTGTCTCATGTGTTAAATTCCATGGATGTCGAGCTTGAGGCTGATACATCCTTTGTAGAGAACCCAATTCGTATTATAGATCATAGTGAGATGGTCTTATGAGGAATGGTGGTGCATTTTGTTCATGTTCTATGGAAACATGGAAATTTTTATGAGGAAACATGAGAATATTAATTGGATATACTGGCCCAGAGGCCCGATCTCTTTTCCTTGGAAACTAAATGATCCTCAGAAGAAAAGATCAGGGATAAGCCATCATAAGGTGGGGAGGTTAAAAGATCCCAGATCTCCCTAATGGTACGCATTTTTAAGATGCAGTTTATATTTTTTATTTTGGTTATATAAGTGTTTTGAAATGTTCATGTGAATACATGAGAGTTTTTTGAGGGTTCAGGGAATGAAAGAGGATAAAAAAGGGGGGTTCTTGCCTGGTGCATGGTTTGCGCACAGTTAGGGTAAACTGTGTGGAAATTACAGGTAACCATGAGAGTGGGGATGATTTTGGATTGTATCATCTATACGGTTTGTGCATGGTTAATCAAACCATATGGAAAAAACATGTAGCCCATTAACTTTGAAAAAAATTACCAAAAATTCATTACAGGAAATTTTGTACCAACTCAGGATTTACCTATTTCTTCCTCTTTTGGGCCCTATGAATAAACCAAAGGCTCCAATAGCCTACAAGGATAAATATTCCTCATCTTAGGGACATTTGGATTACTATGAGTTGCATATTAAAGAACCAGGTAAGGCTAAACCCCTCCTTGTTTCTTTTTATTAATTCGGGATGGTATATTCCTCATGTCTTTTTCGAAATCTCTCAGTCCCTTATTTTTTTGTGACACATAGGTTGAGGATCCATGGGTTGGTTGAATTGAGGTCTGAGGCCTCAATTAAGAGTGTTTTTTTCTAATGAATTCAAGGAACATGTTCTACATGTTATATCCCATAATTTCTTCATTTATTTTTTTCTTGTAGGGATTCATTCTTATTTCCCTTCTTGGTATGCCCTTGATTCCATTAACGAGATGTGGTGTATTGGGTATCTATATAATTAATTCAACCTTTTTTGAACCCCATGGGATGCATAAAGAATGACTTAACCAAATTAGGGCCACCCATGGGGCGTACCATCCCTCATGATTTGGCTATCAGAAATATAATGTGTGGAATTGACTCATAATAATATAGAGATATGACATGTAGGATAATTGGTTCCTGTAATGAGTTGAAATGGATGGTGGATATTTGTGTCTAATCTAGTTAGAGGCTAAGGGATTGTATGGTTGAAATTTAAATGTGTTAAATGGGAATAATGGGAATATGATAACGAATCATGTTTACACTTGAATATTCTTTGTGAGATAGGTATGGGAAATGGGAATGGAGATAAAGGGTGAAGTAATGTAAATTATTAATGTGTTAATAAATTGAGGAAAAATGTTAATTTACAATTCATTTATGTTGTTGTGATGTTGTAAATGATATTATATATGCATTTTGTGATGTGGATAATTTTGGAGAATGATAAATAAGCACGTGCACATGGTTTGGTTGAGTGGGGTATAGACTTGAGGTTCTACGACCATGGGTCATGTGGGACTGAGGTTCTAGGTCCAACCCCAAATTAATGGGTTATGGAAGGGGATAGAGTTCTATTCCCCTAATCGTTTCATTATACCCAGACTAAGGCTTCATAGTGATGATTATGAGGTTGTTACAATGTGATTTCTAGTGAGATGGGACTTGATTTTTATTCCCATATTCTTTAGAATATTGAACATTCTTAATCCATTGAACACATGAAAAGGAATATTAAACCATTGGATAACTATGTAGTGAACCGAGATTCAACGCTAGTATTATTTTAAAATAACATAGTCTAGAATGACTTATTGAACTCTTTACCTTTACTTACAATTATTTATCACTTGCATGCACTATCTACCTTTAATAAATATTTTTGTAGACAATGTCGGTGGTGGCCTACTGAGTTATACTCACACCCTGCTCGGGCCTCCATTAGGTACCTGATTAGATTTCATGATTGGATGTTAGGACATGGGATAGGGCCCATTTTTGGGGTTTTGAGTTGAACATTGGACATGTATGGGTGACGTTCCAGACATGAAGTTTGGACCATTTTTGGGATTCTACTATCTATATTTATTTTGGGGTTCTATTCACTTCGCAATGTAGCAGGACATGACATATTTACTATTATATATAGTTGTACCTAGTTTGGGAATTGGTTATTTATGCATGTTATTGTTTGTTTCCTATTATTCCATTATTTAAATTTTATCTATTGTGGCGTACTCTGGTAAGGATGGTATAGCCTTCCCATGTATCCTATCAATCCCTCTCTACATGTCCGCAACATCTGGAGTACTGGGAGGTCCGCTTTAGGTCATGTGGCGACTCAACTCGGGGCATCGGTTTAGTGGCTTCTAGGTTAGGGATTTTATAGATTTTGGTATGATTTTTTTGATAAAAAATCCTCATGATATTTAGAGAGGAGAGGAGAGGTGGTTCTCTTTCATATAAGGTGGAAAGACACACTTTTAATTTCCAAAAACATTAAAATATATGAATGTCTTGATCAATAAAAACTGGTACCAAAATGGACATTTAATTATATTAGATGATATATGGTTTAAATATGGGAATACAATAAAATTTTGACATATTTTTTGGTCATTTCAACCCTTATCAAATTTATTTAACCCATCTGAAAATTTGTTTTAACCCTAACCATTATAAAATAATTTTACAAATCATTATAAGAAAAATTCATATTACATTATTAATTAATATTAATTATTTTAACTAATAATATAATATATATTTTAGATAACTCTCTTCCTAGTTGTGGTAGGATTGTATATAAAATTAATCCTATAAAATGTGATGAAGAAATGTTTTTTAGAAAAATAATTTTTAAATACAGAAAGACTTTAATAAGAATTTTATGTATAATGATTATTTAAATAAGGCTAATTAGATTATATTTATTTAAAAGAAATATGAACAAATAAAAATTTAAGAATAGTCCCAAATATTAGGTGATTTTATAACTTCTATAAAGGAAATGACTGTTTTCAATAAATATCAGTGTTTTTTCCACTTTTCATAGAAAAATAATGATTTTAATAATATTAAAAACAATCCTTGGATAATTTTGAAATGATGAATTCAAAAATAAAGTTATATTTTTTTAAATAAAAATAAAATAATTTTGAAATAAAACATTTATGTCGAATTATATGATACATGAAAGCATAATTAGGTTAGAAATAAATTTGTTTTCCTTTTAATTCAAAATTGCCTAATATGAATATAACTCAAGAAAATTTAATTAATGAACATTATTAAGGCATGAAATATATTTTATATTAATATTAATTAGTGTTTTATAGTCATCATTTCTTATGTATCAATTTTCCTTAGTTTTTGATCAATGGGTTTTGGTCGGATATATCTATGAACTGTATTACAAGGGAAGAAATGTGTAGAAGATATTGAAAATATTTTATGAAAAGAGTTGATTATTTATATATTTACAAAATTCACAAAGGAGTTATTTTTCTGAAAAAAGTTTTATTATAAAATTTATTAAATATACATTTCGAATTATATAATATTTATTTTTATTATGCTTGGTGTATTTCACACTTGCTATGTTTCTAAAAATTTATCCATCAAAATGAACCATTTTTGCCTCATGTGCATATTCCATATATAGATATGAAATCCTACTCTCTCTAATCTTAAAAATATATGAAAACCAAAATAGTGCATGATGAATATAGTTTAGGGATAACTGGATTTAAAACACTAATATTTGAACTAAGATTTCACATCTTGAAATATATATATATATATATATATGCGACCAATGTGAATGAATGATAGAGTGAATATTTCATTTTTATATAATTATATATTTTATATTCATAATCTCTGTTAATAATAGATAATTAAATAATAAATAAGTTTATATCAAAAAATTCACAGATTAGACTTTCTAAATGGAATTATTTTGGCCTCACTTTCATGGGAGTTGTTAAACTCCTTAAATATTTTTGTAATTCATACCAGTTCACTATGTTTAAATCTCTTAAAATCCCCCCACTAAATTAAATAGTTAATAATATATATCAATAAATAATATTCGAAAAATAGTAATAATTTGGAATCATATTCAAAATATTTAACACTTTTAACATCAAATTCAATCCCCTTAACTTCAAAAAATAAAATGTTACAATGTTAATATAATTTTTTGTCTAATTTGAACTCTTTCATTTCAAAGTTTTATCATCAACTTCATTAAAAGAATAATTTTCATAAGAAAATTATTTAAAATATCATGGTAACTATTGTACCTATTTTAATAAATATGTTTCTAACTTACCAGAAACATTTTAGGATATTTATATGACACTTAATTTGATTGGAATAATACATCATTTTATATCTTTTAACATTCTTTAATGACCAAACTTACTCAAACTAGAATCTTATACACTATATAATCTTTATAATTTGATTCTAAGATACCGAAAAACCATGATGATATTAAATAACTATTTTTATATTTAATTAAATATATTTATCAAATAAACTATTTTATCAGTATCATAATGGTATTATTTAATTTTAATGAATTTATATGAATTTTTTTTACATTAATTCATTCCCCTTATATTAGTATCAAATAACTCATATTTTAAAAAACATATAAGACATCAATTTTATCCAACATAATAAATTTTTATCCTTTTAACCTTTTCAGAAATATTAATGAATCTTGTATATCATAAACCATATGTTTTTGAATCCCTTATGTAATATTTTTTTGTTACATTCCTTTATTAATAGAGAACTTATTTTGTTATATAAGTATAATGAGATGACTATTAACATCAAATATATTGATCAATTATTGCTTTGAAAATTCCTCAAGAACCATTCTGTGATCCAATAACTCTTTTATTTATCAATCTAATGTAAAATAATAGATCGTTTAATTCATTGTATGATTTTAACCTCATTTCTCATTACGAAAATTGTGAAATGTTCAATTATTATCATACACCCTTCCAAAAAAGAATATATTTCTATAACACTGATACCTTGCATGGATAATTCATGGAGTTTCCTAAAGCCCTTCACATATTGTGGAAAATTCCTTCTTATGGAATCATGACCGTCCCATTTTGATTTTATCATCATATTTCAATATCCTTGAGTGAATATGATGAAATTATTTTTATACCCTCTATAAACTTTTTATCATTTTATTTTAATGTTTTACCCATATGTACTTTTTATAAAAATATTGAATTAGGACATATCTTTCCTTGTTCATTTTTTCTCAAAACATTGGGAGAATCTGGTAAACATTTTTGGAATTTATTACATTTATTAATGTTTTCCATTAAGGACAGGAAGATGAATTTCTCAAATAGAATAATCCTCTGTGAAACCTCCATCCTTACTTATTCATTAACATTATCACATATCTGATATATATATTTAGAGATTGTAGTCACTTTATTCATCTATAATTCTATATCGTTAAAACATTATGTGAATCAAACTATGATTCCTTTAATAATTTAGATTCATTTGTTTAAAAACGTCAACAAGATGTTAATTAGGTAGGGTTTACTCCAATACATAGTTTTTACTTACATAAGATCATTTCCTATGTTTTATACAAGTATTAGTAGTTTATATTATTAAGCATATAATTTATAAAAATTAATATTTAGGTTAATAATTATGATTGTAGAGATGATATATTACCGATGAAAATATCATTTATCATATGAGTATTATGTTCTACTTAAATAAAATATTAAATTTTTTAAAATGGGCATCCACTAAATTGATAACAATATTTAAAATAATTATAATTATTTTTAATGAATATTTATATATTTCATATTTAATTAAATATCATTATAATGATCCTCTAGGCTTAGCTATTTATCTTGAGATATTTTCCAACCATATCATATATGATTCTTGGATGGTTGAATAGACAATCGTTTATACAATCTTTTTGACGGATAAAATCAACATCATTCCTGAATATCTAAATTATTATTATTTTACTGATAAATTTAACACAATTTAAATTCTATGAATGATTAACCTGCCTCTTATGGTCACCTAATTAAATTCTTTCAATGTATAAGATAATATTGTTGCACTCTACATTGCTGGGAACCTACCCAGTTGGATGATCATGCTCTCAAAAAGTGTTTTCTTTAGAAGGAAGATAAATCTTGGTATTTTAATAGGGTATTCAATTTAACCAAAAAATATCATATTATTCATTTTATATATACATTTTTCTATATATTTAGTTTAGAATCATGTTCATTTCACCAAATCAATACATTCTATGAATATTGATGTGTATGTATTACTCTACTCAAAACTTATTTCACAAAACAAAATTAAATTCCAACTACATTTATACAGATAAAAATCTATCCCAAGAATTATTCACATGAAAAAAAATTATTCTAATGGTTATAAATAACATAAAATAAATAATCTACATAAGACTAATCTTGGAATGATATATAACCAACCTCAAATTTTCATGAAAAAGTATAATCTACTAGAATATTTAGAAATTGTACCCAAATTACTTCCACTCAAGAACACTACACTCAAGAGATATATCAATTCTTTAAAAATTTTGACCATACCATGGACCACTTGTTGTAATGATTTAGAAAAGGGTGGTCTTGGAATCAATAATAAAAAGTTCTTTAATGAGGCTCTTCAAGCTTGGATGACATGGCATCTGATTCATAATAATGTGGATTCACTGCCTTTCTCCAAAATAAATTTCTTACCAAGTTTAAGAATCAGAATCTAAACTATATCAATTATTTTATTTGTCCATCTATCCATCATTCCTTTTCCAACATTATGAACAATTCTAGATGGATGGTCAGTGCTAACTCCACCATTAAATTATTTCTTTATAACTGGGCTGGTGTTTCTTTAATCTCCATGATGAGTCCAAATTATCTTCTTATTAATATCAATTCCTCCATCGGGGATGTTTTTAATTCTCCTATTATTTATCTTTTTGATGATATCACTCATGTCATTGACAATTATCACTTATCCAACTTTTGGGACTTCCTTATCTGGGAGCCTGCTCTAAATGGTGTTATGGACTCCAAAAGCTTCTAAAATTACAATATCATAAAATTTGTTTCTAACTTATGTTGGCTGAAATATTTTATTAAACCTTGGATTCAGCCTTCAAGATTTACTCTTGATTGGCATATTGCTCATCACAGAATCCCCACTGAAGATTGTTTGCAATGTTTTGAGATTCATATTTTTTCTCAATGTCACATGGGTAACTAGCATATAGTAGATTTCAATCATCGATTTCTATCTTGTGATAAGGATAAAGCTCTCTGGGATTATATTCTTGATATTTTTTGTTTCAGATGATAAATTTTTGATTCTATCATCTCTCAGTTATAGCATTTCATTGACTTTGATATATCTCAACAAATCAAGAATCTATTTTTGGCTGTCGTTGTAGAGCTTCTTCATGTGATCTGGTATGATAGAAACAATTTCAAATTTAATACAATCTCATTTATGATTAATGCTGGTAATGATCAGCTTCTTGTTTCCATTAAGGAAGTCGCCTCGATCCAGAAAGCATATAGTGATAACTCTGTTGGGGCTTTGAGATCCTGCATCGTCTTCAGATCACATGAATTTACAGACAGCATCGGCGCACCATTAAGGTCTTCTGGTAGGCTCCGTATACAAGACAGATCCAGGTAAATGTCTATGGAGCATCTAATGTCTACCCGGGTCCAGCAGGTTGTGGTTATATGTTTAGGGATTACCTTGGAAAATGTCAGGGATGCTTCTTTGGTAGCTGTGGTATGGCCTCAGCTCTAGATGCTGAAATTATGGGAGTTATCTATGCTATTGATTTTTTAAATAATAATGGATGGAACAATATCTAGATTGAATGTGACTCAACCACTATCGGTCAAGCTGTTTGGAAGGGGTGGTGCATCATTCCTAGCCACTCACCTCCCTTTGAAAAAATTGTCTTGATTTCCTCAAGGATATTAACTACATTGCCACTCATATGTTTCGTGAAGCGGAAATAGTTGCAAATGGTATTTCTAACAAGGGACCCAATCAAGAAATTACAAGGTAGGATGCTTTTCCTGGTGATTTCATTCCTTTTTTTGAATAATATTGTAATAATATTCCTTCCATTAGAATCATGTAATATGTTTCTATTTTTCAATAAATTGTGCCTTAGTCTTTGACTGAGGCACCGCCCTCTTTAAAAAAATATAACACCTTAAAAGGATGCATGATAATTTATAGAAATTATATTAATGACTCTAAAATAATTTATATATCTAAATTCATAATATAAAATTTATATTCCTAAATAATAAAAATGAGAGAACTAAATAAATGAATAATTTATATATTTATCATTAGATAAACTATTTATGAAAAATCATAAATAAACCAATTATAAAAAAATTTATAATTTATTTATACACTATGGAGATTCAATTATTAAATAAAAATTAACATTTTACCTTTATTTTTAAATTATTAACGTTTTCATATTATTCATTATATGAAATTTACTTTATCTAAATGAAATTATATTAAATGTAATGATTTTACATTAAAATTTTATTATATAAAAATTTATATAACATAAATATCACATATAAAATATTATTAAAAACCATGATCTTATTGATTATCATAATTCCAATTGAAATTATTTAAATTATTTCTCAAATACATAACTAATTAGAACAATTCAAATGAATAATTATGAAATATTCATAATTTGTGTATAATCACTTTTATGTTATTCATTATTTTTTAAATTATAATCACTTATTCAATTATACTAACAATTTAAATATAAATGTTATATAAATAATTTATTATTCATGTTGTGATATTTTAAATGGTATTTGAATATTAATAATTAATGTAATTAAATATTTATTCGACAAGTGTTTCATAATCATTTATTTAATTTATTATAATAACTTTAGAATTAAACAACATATAAATATCTTTATAAATTAAATAAATATCTAAAAATAAATCATTCTATAATTTATAAAAAATTTATAAAAAATTTAATGAAATTCATAATTGAAATAATAGAATAGATAATTTTATAGATTTTAATCATACATCATGTTAATGATGTAATATTTGGTGCCTAAAAGTGCTACCAATTAAAGAAGATCATTGATATCTAGGGAATGTTCTCACAATATCTATGATTGGCCTCGGGTAATATTTAAAAGTACATGTGAGGACGGACAATGGAGTAAACAAGAACACAAGGAATCCAAAAATTACAACAAGTCACCAGATGATATTTAACATTATGCATAGTAACTAGCATTGTTTAAATATTGCGTGTTATAATAATCATATTCAATAAATGCCATATTCATTTAAATAACATTATACTTGGCTATTATTAATTATATATATATCCTTACATGGAATTAAATTTATGTTTTGATGAATAATATATAGGAATATGTTGAGATATAACTAGTACATGGGATTAACTAATTTTGAAATAATTGAACAATGTTACGACCTCCTATGATTCCATATATTTCATTCTGTGATTTATCAATCACTAAGGATATTTCAATATGTATCCACCTATGATGTAATATATCTTATGGAGTAAAAATATCTGAGGCTATAACATAATATTTTATATCGATATCGACATTACATGTTCTATATTTTTATATGATTCCAAATACCATTGAAAAATTTTATCAAAATTTGTTCATTTTAAAAATTATTTTTATAATATGATAACATGAAGTTACTATAATTCAAATGATGTATTTATATGGATCAATTATTACATAATCAATTCTAAAAAAATAATAAGAAACCTTGTTAAATATATCTACCATGGATGAAACTAGAAACCATGAATAAATATAAAATGAAGAACCTTCATTGCAACATTCACTAATGAACTACAACACTCCATATTCTAATATCATTATAGTTAATAAATACCACCAGGGTAAATAAAAATAATCCTCAATTTATAGTGTATCCATGATTTTTTTTAAGTCACCCATCACATGGAAAAGATGCTCCTCTAACCCATGATATTTTGTTATCTAAAGGAATTTCTGGTAGGAGAAAGAAGAAAAGATTAATTAGAATCATAAAGGCTAGATAAATATGAGATGGCCACTGTCTCATGGAATAATCTTCTTCTATAATAACACTAAGACACTTCTCAAGTGATCAATCATTAATTATAGTTTACAAAACAAGTGAGTTATTTCATTCTATTACAAAAATTATTTTCAACCTATGATAAAACATTCATTATTCAAATAAATGAATTATGATTATCCTATATTATATAAAAATTAATGATATCTTGTGTGGTTGAAAATTTGAGTGTACTTGTACTAATAATTTATGCATATCGATACACAAAAACAAAAACAATTTATAATTAATAAAAAAGTAAAGGTGGTGTAGTTATAATAAAATATATTTAAACCAATGATATACCCTCAAGAAATATTATATATTTTAACAACATACATGTCAAAAAATATGAAAATAATATATCATTCAATATGATATGATGTATTTAAGGAATATATCCCATTAGTCATGTCACGTAGCAAAAACCCATATCATTGTCAAAATGGATTACATGATTATTTATTCTGTTTTTATAGATAATTATTATCCATATGAATTCTCATTAACTTTATATCAAAAATATTGAAACTAGAATTAAAAGATAAAAATGCATACGAGAAAATATATACATAAATGATTAATTTTTTTAAATAATAATATAATATAATATTAAATTTATTAACAACGCAGTACTAATATTATAATTTCAATGTCTTATGCTCTCTATATAGAACTATTTATATGTTCATCATCATCATCATTCATGGAACTATCTTCATCAATATTTTTCGATTAATATCCTATTGGAAGAAATCAGTAATAGTTTCTTTATTCATTACCAATATATTCAAAATTCATTTTGGATATTGATTAAAATTAAATTTTTATTTATAATATAATAATCATTTATTGGAAGTGTTTTAACTTCTATAAGTCTAAAAATACTTACACTAGCCTCTAGAAAACCATATTTTCTACATAATATTACTATAATATTCCTAATCCTTTGTACTTAATTAATATCTCTTATTTTTGATAATGGGAATACTTAAAAAAAATATTATATCCATATCATATATGGTGTCCTTTGTTCTTGGATAATCATTTTGAAAATATGATTTTATTTATTAAAATATTCCATTGGTGGTGGTGGGACCAATACAACATATTTTATCAAATAACTAGATAAGAAATTTTATCCCATATAAAACAGTTTTACCAATATATTTTTCTCAGATCATACTATAGAATCCAGTGAATCATAAACCTTATGTAATGAATTCATCATCTCATATTGTTTGTAATAAGTCTTAATTGAAAACTAATTTCTATTATTATATAATAGAAATAAGATAAAGATATACATATTTTCATTTGGATCCATTTGATATAGAAAAATTCATTTGCACTTAATTATTTAATTCCACAACCATTTTCTTCAGTAGTTGAATACAAATTAAAACCTCTATAATAACTTATAATGAATTTAAATTTATCTAAATTTACAACATCTGTAAAGTACATATTTGGTATTGTATAACCATCAAAATATGATAATTGATTTATATAAAATTGATACCATACATGGATTATCTAGGGGCCACATAAACCCATCAAACTAATTCATAAAATTACATCCAATGGAATAATCTCACCTCATTCCTAATGACAACTGTAATTTTGAATGATCTTGGATCAATTTTTTAAAATAACAGTGTATGAATTTCCGTCTAACATTTTTTCTTTAGGTTTAATATTTTACTCTCTTATACATACAGTATAAAACCAAAACATAGACATCAAATTTTCTAGTTCAATTATCCTCAACACTTTTATAATATTGAGAAAACTTTTCTTGAAGTCATTCACATTATTGAAAAATTCTAATTAATGGAAATAAAATTCATTTCATAACTAGAAAAATTCATATGGAAACATTTAGATAATTAATATATACTTCATAAGATCCTATTTTTCATGAAAAATTATCATAGTTGTTTACATATTGAGGATATAATCTTTCACACAAATTTTATAGTTTTAATATAAATTCTTAACATTGTAAGAGTCTATGAAGTTTCTTACATTAATATTATTTTTCTAGTATGACAAATCTCAATGTTATGATTGGTGATTATGATACTATTATATCTAAAACAAAATTTTTCCATACATACATATCATGTTTGAAATTCATTTAATATATAATTTTATAAAATTTTCTCCAACTAAAAAGATGACCCCTTTTAAAACCATAATAACAATTAGTGGGTTATGATCTATAATTTACTAAGAAATGAGATAGCAGTCTGTCTCTATCACCACATAATTATTTATGTTGGTAATCATATCAATCATATCATCTTTTACTCTAGGATAGTGAGTGGATAAATCATTTCCCAATCCATTATATGTATAAAATGGACTCTATTCATTTTATTAACTAAACTTATTAGGGTTTCCCAGCTATGTATAACCCAAATACTCCAAGAATAGGCTCATAATTCTATTAGGGTCACCCATTAATTTCTCTCCTAAATCATGATAATATAGGGGAATCCAACTTTGTCAGGACCTTCCCAGTTGAATGATTGAGGTGTAAAAAAGTGAAATATTAAAAGGAACATAATTTGTTGTATTTAAAATTTGATTTTAGGTCACCATCTTATACCAAATTATTTTCATTACAATTATGAATTATTCTGATGATTTAGGATGGAATCCTATTCCTACCACAAAATCAATATTCTCATACCATATTTATGTATAACTATTTATAAAACTTTTATCTTATTCCACTAACACAAATTTAAATCCAATTATAATCCTGCATTTAAAAATTAAACTCTTGAATAGTGTATATTTAACTATATCATATAAATTCAAAAAATCATATAAAATAATAAATTCCCATAATATTAATCGGTCATCAATAGATTACATACCCCACCTTTCTTAATAAGTCCTAAGCCTCCATGCCACATAGCAGTCGAACCCAAATTCACTTTAACCAGATATAATTTACCAAATATAGATTTCAATCCCAATATGATTTTAATATATAATATGTATGAACCACTAATAACAATTTAATTTAAGTTCATAACTTAGTACAATAAAATGCAATGGTATAAGAAAACTAAATCAATTGAAATACATACCACGTAATCCCATATATAAATGCAAGAAAATTTATAAAATTAATTTAACAACTCAATCCAAATAATAAATTTATTACCAACATAAAAAATTTATATTTCTTACTTTTTGGAAAAGGAATTAATTAAATAAATAAACAATTCAAATATTTAAACATGAGATAAATAATTTTTGAACAATAAATAAATAAATTATAAACACTCTGTAATTTAGTCATGGATATGCATGATAAAAATCACTTTGATCTAATATAACCATTTCATATAATAATTTTCATGGTTTTAATATAAATAGTTTCTTGATTTAAAATATGAAATATTTTATGAAATATTTTATTATTGTGTTATGAAAATTTCATATTTTATGGAAACAAATTACATAAAATGAATACTTCATATTATTTATTAACTAAACCATTGAAAATATCATCCAAAACATTTTTTGGAATGTATTAAAGAATTTTACTAAATATGAAATGAATAATTAAGAATTATATTTACATTTATGTTAAATTAATTATTAAATAGAAACACATTAATATTTTATCTTATTTTGACATTCAAAAACATTTTATAAAATATACCACAATGTAATCCCACATTATACTATGATCACATATAAATAAAATGTTTTTGGTTCAGTTTAAATATACCATCATATATGACATGGTCCTATAGTGTTCTTAATGATAATGTAATTTTTATAATTTTAACAAAAATATAAATATCGTAAATTTTTTATAAAATGGAATACACAATGTTTTATTCTTCTTCATAGAGAAAACCCTTTTCATGATAATACCATGAAAATTTTGGATGATATTTTATGCTGACAATTTTGGTTGATCGAAGATTTTTCTACATGGAATTTCATGAAGTACTCAATATATCCAAAATAAAACTTACATTTACACTATTACATAATATTTCCCATTTTTATGGCCACCATAACATATTTATCTAGAGTATGACATTCTTGAATCATGTATAGTAAAATGTGGTAGATGAAATTATAGAAAATCATGAAGTGGATGTTTTTCCAAAACTATGATGTGGTCTGTTTGAATAAGAATAAAAATTCCAATTTAAATAAAACATGTTCTTTAATTATGATGAATGAAAAAATTTTATTTATCATTTTTTATTCCAATGATCCTTGATAAGTTTTTATACATTTTATTTGTTGATTAAAATTTCATCTTTTGTTGCATATATTGGATTTAATACCTCTAAAAATAATTATAAGAATTTCTAACATCTTAAACATAGTGGAAGAACGTATCCAAAACACCATAAGTACATTAATCAATCTAAATATATAATGAAATTTAATTTAAGGATAATAATAGTATACCATTCACTATGTTGATTGGGTTGGATTATGATGAAATCATGCATTTAAAAAAGATCCTAGAGAAGCAACCAGAAAACTCTTTCCTTGAGAGGATACAAGGATCAAGAGAATCAAATGTTGTGTAGGTAGAATTTTGATTTATTAATTGTTTGTTAGAATATTTCATTTTTGGAATAGTGATAAATTGGAAGTGAGAATGTTCTTAGTTTCTATATGATCAATATTTTATATTGTTACAATGCAATGTGACACATTACAATAGGATTAAACTGATTTATTTAGGCCTCAAATAACATAAAATTATCGTCTATATGTAATGAGTGATTCAAAAATGTTATAAATATTTTCAATATTATAATTTAATGACTAAATCCCTACGATTAATTATTATCAGTTGAATGATAATTCAATATGTTCAAATTCCTTACTCTTGGAATTACTATGTATGACAACAATATAAGTACAAGATTGAAGTACCTAAAAAAATATCTCATTATGTGATAATTACATGAACACAACACCACAAAATAGTGACATTTACTTTTCTATGTATCACATTGGCACATGCCACAATATAAAATATGTCATGTTCATGCATGTTTTTGTCAAAAAATCCATGAATGTGATATTTAACTTTAAATTAAGTATCCTAATACTATTAAACATTTATATCCCATGTAATTTTACTGATTATATTCCTTTATAATTTTTATAAATGAACACTATATCTTGGAAACTATAGTTAAGAATATTTTAATATTCAAGATGGGAAGGGAAAATATCATGGTATGCTTTACTACTAATCTTCAATTATAGTGTAATGAATTACTTTATTACAATTATTGTATGATAAAGTAAAAGGAAAAAAGATGATGATTGTGAGTCATTTAAAAGGTTTTTGTTGAATAAAACTATAAAATTTTACAAGGTAATTGGTTTTCAATTAGAAAAGTTATAATTTCATCAGGAATGAAGAATATAAAGTTTCTTATCCAAATTAGTACAAAAAGTGATTATATTGACGGTTAAGATGGTTAAACACATAGTGATCATGGGGGAAAGTCATTTATTACTAAATTTAATGAATAATATTTGTTTACTAAAGACGATGAAGAAGAAATTGGTAAATAATTTATAATTAAATGAGTGTTAAATTAATTTCTAGAGATAATCTATAAATTTGTGACAGTGGACAATAATTTGATAAAGGAACCTTAAATATAAAATGATATTGAAATTTATTAAGATGAAAGAAATTTTTTGTTTTCAAAGTAAGATGAATTCATGAAAGACTTACTAGCCAATGAGAGGAATAAAAATTTTACACCATCAAAACATGGAACATTTAGTTAAAATTATATAGAAAATACAAAAAAATAGTATTAGGTTATGAATATTATTTGATGAATTCAAATTTTGAATATGAAAATTCCATTAATGTTGTTATTGGATGTTCATAATATAGTGATATTACTTATCTAATAAATTTTATGATTACATTATTCATTAAAAAAACATTCTTTGGACTTTTTAGGATCATGGTTTTAAGATGGAAAGGGTTCATTATCAACAAAATAAAAATGAAATGGAGTGCATAACATAAAAAAGATAATAAAAATTATATTATTTGAAACTATAAAATTCAACTAAAAATATACTATATGTGATGAATAAAATCTTATAAAAATATATATAAACTATTATAGAATAATGTTATAACATCTAACATTTTTTATTTGGAGAAAGGATTCAATAATATTGTCCAAATAAATGAAAAACATCATATATTTTAGAACATATTAAGAGTTTTTTATGTATGAAAATTTCTAATTTATGGATATTGTCGGAGTTTTAGTGGATTCAGTCGAAGTATAAGGGGTTTTTGGTTCAATATAATAAAATTTTGACAACTTTCAATATATGTATATATAGGGTTTTTGGGTGTTTCAAAATTAAATTTCTATAATTAATTTTTTATATCCCCATCATTTTCACAATGTCTGGGTCAATATCGCATATTTAGTAGTTCATGATATTTGGACCTTAATTTGAATATGGCCTAAATTAATTATTTGAAAGGTTAAATGAAAATTCTATATTTCATTTTCTTATCCATACAAGAAATTTTATAATATTATTTATTATTTGTAAAATAAATTGAGATTAAACAAAAAGGAATATAAAATCAAAGATCTTGTGAAGAATTAAACTGATAAATGAAATATCTCTATGTATGATAATGAATGATGCATCATAACTGAGGGACTTATTCACTAAGAAACACAATCTTGCAGAATACACCAGTAAGGTACTTTCCATTAAATTTCACGTTACAAAACACCCGAATCTACACCGGGATGATCAAAACATCTCTTGGAAGTCATTTTGGATGTGATAGACTCCTAACACCTCCCAAAACATACACCATATAATATATAAAAATATAACAGATACTATAAATAAACATGATATCTTCCATAATTCAATGTAATCTCACCATCTAACATAGTCTGATGTCAACCACTCAAATTATTGTTATGGGATAACAGAAGCCATGAAATCCACATAATGAAATGAATTTTTTTATCACCAATTTTGGAAGAAAATAAAACCATGACACCAAGATGATTTTTTTCACTCAACATAAACCCAAGAGTCACTAGAATGTAATGTATATTTTTTAATAAATCTAATGAATCAATGTTACAAAATATTTAACATATAAGGAACTATAATGTTCCAATACACATTACTTCATGGGGGAAGATATAGCCTCTCCCTTCCAAATCTTGTATGGATTCTTCGATATTTATTATAAATATGTACAAATGTATTAAATTCATTGACAAAGGGGAATATATAGGATCCATATATCAATTTTCTAATGAAATTGGTTAACTCTCCAATGGGATGGCCACAAGGTGATCATATGTGGAAAAAGAATAATTGGATCTAGGATACAGAAATTTAGGTAACTAGATACTTTAAAGGAAGGGATTGAGAAATATGTCTATCAAATGGGGGTATTCCCAATGTAAACGGAGTTCCATTTCTGGGAGATTATAGTGGATCTATATACTATATTTTTTATTTTATATAGTAAAATTACATATTTTGTTTTCTATATCTCTCTCTTCTTGACTCCAATGTAATATTTTTATATATCAAAAAGGAGAGAGACTAACATGAGGACCACTTTATAGATGAAATAAAATTAATTTAGAGTCTTTTTAATTGTTTATTTCAATACTCTATTTACATCCATGGTAATTTGAGAGAGTGGAGGAGTGTTATAGGTGACATGGCTTAATAAATCATCTTGTGTTACTTTATTTATCTCTATCTCATGAGTTTTCTCTTCCAATATACGATTTATTAGTATATGATATATATATGAAATATGTCTTGTATGGACTAGATATTTTGTTACACTAAGTTAGCAATGGATTCATACTTGATTAATGTTATTTAACCCCTCACGATTCTTATAGATAGTGGTGGGAAATGAAATAGGGATTTTTTGGGTAATTTACCATTCACTCATTTGGGTATTGAGGGTGGATGTGAATACATTACGGTATATCTATATGTATAGAATATGAGGATATATTTTCAAATTATAGTGAAGGGAGTGAGGATGAATCTAGAGACGTTATTTTTTTGATTAATATCATCATTCTATGTGCATTATATTTATATATTTCAATTCTATTTTGTATTCTACTAAGACTCCCAACTCTCTAATTTGATTTTAGGAATTATTTTTTAGTTAGAAAAGTGATCAAGCACAGTAGAGATTAATAAAACCTCATCATGAATCAAACTATGGTAAAGAAGATTGTTATTATCTTGGGAATTAAAATTCTAAAGTGGCACAAAACCCCTTGAAAAGGTTTCTTTGTATCACCTTTTGTCATTATTTTTGGAGAGGAACCACTTTTTTGTAATATTATATGAGTTTTATTTTAAAAATATTAAGATACAAAAATTTTAAAACCTATAAAAATGATATCTATACTGGATTAGACCTATAATAAAAGTGATATAGTGGATCACCATTCTTGAAAATTTAGATGAGACTAAAGATAATGTTGTAGAAAAACCCATAGATCTACTAAATTTTGTCTCATTACGGATAAAGAGATCAAAGAAGTTGAGTTCGGACTTACAAAATCACCACAACACAACCATTCCTGGTATCTATTTGGGTAACACATAAATAAATATGAAATAAAAGATTGAAAATTGAAAGGATATGAAATGAATTTCTATTCACTTACTTTTAACATTTCTAAAATTCCATTAGAAACATATACTCCCTACATTGAATCTACATTCATAGTGATCCTAGAGTTTTTTTCTGGATGATAAGGAAGTTAATGCCCAGTGAAACTGTCATGGTATAGTGGTAAAATGGATGAGACATTTTTTGGTAAAATATTTTATATTAGGATGATGATAAAATGATACATATCACCATGGTGTAAATTGTTTTACCCAATACGAAATAGAATCCATGTACTACAATGAAACATTCATCACTAATGGAAATAAAATTCTATAGATGATGAAAAAGGGGACCACCTATTCATCTTGTTTCTATATCCATATGTGGAGATTTCAAATTATTCTATAAAGGTGGAAAATAAGTATTCTATCATTGGGGTACTCTATATTCTATGAATTATTATGATCATTTGATTAAAGGAAATGTGGTCGTTCTGATCACATAATCCACAACTCACGTAGATGAGGGATGACATGATTAAATTTTATGGATATATTAACTCAATAAATAACACCACATATGGGATGATCAAATACTATTTTTCTTTTTTTATTTGATATACCTTATTTTTATTTCCATAAATTTCATATTTTATAATTTTTTTAAAATTAATATATTGATGTATCATTGGAAACATTGAATACTAATTCTAGAATCTACCATCTAGTTAAGTCAGGTTATATCTGTTAATGATTTCACTTTTGAAAAATCTATCATAAGCTATTTAAAAATATTATCATAATTGAATCCAAATAGAAGGAAGTTAATAAAAAATGAGTTGGGGAATAAAAATTAATGTTACTTTATATTTTCTTCCATTCATTTTTTCCCTTTTTATGATATGATGGAGTTTAATTGTGGTCCACAAATTGGTTCAACCTTGAATCATTAATGAATGTAAATTTTAATGTGATTGGAATACTCATGTGGTTTTTGATATGATTTAGTTCCTTTAATATTTATTTTATCATAAAATAAATTTTATACAAATGTGAAGTCCATGTTTAGGGTACCTTTCCAATATCTAATCTTATACCTAAGAGGTTTCTATACCTTATTCACATTTACCTTTTATTTATCTTATTCTTGGGGGAATCCTATAAAATTATCTAAAATAAATTAATTTCTATAATTTTTTTAAAATAATTTTAAATAATGGGAGGTGTTAGAATAAAAATTTCATATTTATCACAAAATAATTTTATGAAATATATTTCATCCAAATTTATTATTTGACTTATTTGGAAGCCTTAGATACCATAGTATACTTATTAAGATCCAGATTAAAATTTATATCCATTTCCACCATTCTATTTTATGAAATTCATGTGAATAATAAAATCCATGCATGGGGGAGGAAATAATTTTTTTGTATTATTTGGAAGAACCAAATTATTTGAATATATATAAGGGGGTATATTATTTCTTAGGATGTTTGGGTCGCACCAAATGGTGAAATACACTATAAACTCAAAGCCTATAAAAAATACGTTATAAAACTATTTTTTTAAAGATAAAAAATTGAATAGAGGAGTAATGGTGATATTGTAAAATTTCTATAGTGTGTATTGACACATATGATAAGAGATGCTGTGTAGGTGATATATGAAGAATGAAAATCACTTCCACTTTTTTACATTGTTATACTTGGATGTGGTGTAGATTTTTTCTAGTACTTTACAAAGATAAGTGTGGGGGAAAAATTAAACACAAAATTCATATATATTATTTGTATAATTCATTTTTTTATCCCAATAATTTCCATAAATTTTGTATAAATATCACATATTAAATATATTAGGATATTTTAGACATTAATTTTAATAGGAACTAAAATAATAATTTTAATGGTTTTATTTATATTTAAATATATTTTATTTTGTAATTTGAATCATTGTAGGACTTAGAAGTCCGGGAAGCTAATATGGAATTTTAATTACAATGGGATATGATCAATTCATCTAAATATATATCATCTATCTATTTGAAATGAAACTATATCACAACTTAAAGATACATTTAATTCCTATCAAAATCATATATATGAAAAAGAAAAATATTTTACAATCAAATTACATTTCATAGATACACCCAATGACTTTCTTGGCTGCACATGAAATCTCATAGAATCTAAAGGAGGAATCAATCAATAAATGTAACCCAAAAATTACACCTTATTTTATTTAGGTATACAATAGATACTAAGTAAAATATTTTGTAAAACCTCTACAACTCACCTAAATCACAACATCACACATATTCCATATATTCTAGACATTTTATCCTCGTGTTCCAAATAATGGTATGAACTCCACATAACACAATGACTATTTTGTTCCCTTAATCTAGGGAAAATGATAAACTAATCTGTCACTTACTACTTTAAATAACCTAATTAGTCATTACAATGCTATATAATCTAGAAAATTGATCATAATTTTTTTCAATGACACTATTTACACCAACAAGTTTTCTCTGATGTGCCAATTCAGATTATATTATGGCAAGGTGTAGCCTCAACAAATCAAATGCCTTGAAAATGATCCTTGTCCATTGATGTTTAAGCACACATGGTTAAAATCCATAACCTATTGGGACTATAAGGGATCCCAAATAAATTTTCTCTCCAAATTGGGTATGTCTTAAATGAGAATACCTTATTGTGATCATCCATGGAAAATGAATATTTAGATCATTGGTGATAAAACTGAGTCCCCCAAGGGTGTGTAAGGAAGTGAAAAAGGATATAGTTTTTTGGTAGTAGGGATTACCATTATAATGAGGGGTCCATTTTAAGTTATTATATTCGTTTAATTTAGTGTATTGATTATTTAATTTATTTAATATACATGTTTTTTATATCTCTCCATCTCACTCATTCTGCTAGGATATCTTAATCCCTCACAATGGTTATAGGCTAAAGATAGGATCACTTCCGGGATGAATGAAAAATAAATCAATGATTTATAAACTTTTTCATTTCTGTACTCATTTTGAAGACTTGGTAAATTGAGTAAGTTAAGGAGTTGATAGTAATTCCTATATTTTCTTCTATTATTTTACTTCTCACTATTTGAACCCTTGATGATTTTAGTGGGTCAAGGAGTGGTGTAGCTGATTGGACTTCATAAAATTGATTTTTTATTTTATTCTCACTATAACAAATATGTTCTCATCAAATACTTCGTATATTGGTATATAATGAAGCCATATATTTTGTTCTATTTTGAATAGTGATAATAGTTCACTGAGGTATTGATAGTTAAATAATTAATTGAAGTGTTTTCCTATATCACTATTCTTTTAGAATGTCATGGAGGTTTACATGGGATTACTAGCAAAAGTACCTATTCAAAAAAATTTCTAGTGATTAGGGATGCACATAAGTTGGGTTATATATAAAATTATTTAATATGGGAAGGGTTTCCCCAAATATTGTATTGGTAATGCGGTTGAATCAATGGATGTTTACTTTCCTAAAAAATCACTTTGTGTGCATTTTAATTGAATAATTGTATTATAATTTTCATAAAACCAAACCCACAACCATTGTAATTTATGTTTTCATATTTTTTATATATAATAATATGTTATTTAAGAATTGTAGATAAGAGGTGGGTCTTATCATGGGACAAAATTTGTTCAAAATGCTTTCCGTATTTAGAGGAAGATAAATTTTAATGTGAAACCAAAACTGTCAACATGGATTGGGAACTTTTTTGATATATAACCCAATACGATAAAAATATTAAATAAAATATTGAACATTAAATGTGAAATTGAAAAATCAATTTCAGTTTTTGAGTGATTTTTATTGAAAAATTGGTCAATCAACTCATTATAATGATTTTTATTAATTTTATACAGATATAGATAAATATGAAGAAACGAACTAATATTTTTAATAAATAAGATAAATTAGAATATGTATTGTGTTTTAAAGGATTCATAGAAGTATTTGTAAAATAAATAATCATGGATATTGTTAAATTCCTATTTATCTCACATGATAGGTAATATAATTATTTTAATAGTATTTAGACAACAAAATATGTATTTATTACAATTTTTTAGTGATTTATCTATCAATGTAAAAGGTGTTGGCTTGATAGAGATTGGCGATGGGGAGATAAAACCAATGAATAATTTGTTTATTAGAGGCCTAGAAAAAAAATTACATAGTGTTTCTTATAGATGTATTGAATTCAATGAATTTATATTATGTAAGGATGATTTTTTATGTAATGATTAATGTATGGTCATATTTACTATGATATAATATATAAGATGTTATTTATTTCATGTTATAGATGCTAAAAACTGATTATATTTGTGTTTAAAATAAGAAAGTGATCCTTGGTAAAAATTTATTATAATTCTTTAAAAATCAGAAATAAATTAACATGAGGAATGGATCTTTCAGATATTCCTTTACTTAAAATATAGAATAGACGTATTGGTATTACATTTCTAAAAATGAATATAGTTAATTATTTACATATTAAAGTGGTAATTATAATTACAAAACCCTTTGATAGGAATAATTAAGATATATACTGATAGATGAAGAATATGTCAACCCATGATGATACATACTATATATCATTTATTAATTATTTCAGTTTGATCAAATGAATATATTTATCTTATATATGTTTAATTCCCTAAAGTTGTTTGAGTTTCAAAAAGGTTATTAATATGTAATAAAGTTATCTTCTCAAGAAGTTGAGATTGCATAATGGGGTAGAGTATATAACCAAAAGATTAAAATATTTCTTGATAAATAATTGAATTTAAAATGAGAATAATACACAATATAATAACACAATTTTTTATATTAAAGAATAAGATTTTAATTTATATGGATTATATTGTGTTGGATAAATATGGAAAATATCTATTCTTATTGAAGTAGATGATTAGATATTGATTCAGATTAAAATTCATTGTTTATTTCATATGAATTAAAATGTGTATAATTATTAGATTTATTATTTGTTGAGCCATGGTGTAATGTACTTTATGATTTTATAAATCCATGTGTAATAAACATGAATTTCATAAATATGATAATGTTTTAGTAATGAGGAGTTGTATAAAATTTTTTAGGGTATTCATCAAATAGAACAGTCTATCACAACTATAATAAAGAATTAACAATATTTTTAATGTCATTAATGTGATGGTAATTGAACACAATTATAATAAGTTAAAAAATAACGCTAATATGGTGGATGGTTATGAAAAAGTTGATAATTTGGTTAATATAAAATCTTAAATTTAAAAAATGTGATAATTTTCAGAGTTGATTTGTGTGAAGATGATTATTTATATGTTTTAAGTGAATATCTAGAATGTTATTCAAATAATTCAATGTATAGAAAATAGGGGGATGCTTATAAAGTCATTATATATTGAAATTAAATGATTATAATGAGATATTATTTGTGGAAACAACCTCAAACCTCATTGAATTATAATTTTGAGAAAAACAACATGAGTTAAGTAATGAGGAAATTTAAGGGGGTAAATTTAAGAGATTCTTAATGGGTTTTATTTTTATGGATTACTCCAAGACTACATTGATCAGGATAAATCATACCTAGCCCATTTTAGTGAATATTTAATAATTATTTAAATAATTATTTCCTTTATAATATTCATTTTAAGACGAATAGTCTCTGGGAAAACCCAAATTTGCAACTAGGGTTAATATTGTTTAAAAAAAATAAAAAAGACTTATTTTTAATGAATATTAAATATTGAATACATAATAGTTATCATGTAATTGTCATATAAATATATATACAAATTCATCATATACATATATAATATATATCATTAAAACAACAATATTCTTTAATAAAATAAAATTAAAAATAATAATAATGAAAAAAATTATTATTAGCTTGAATCCAAACCCACATATGTTAAATATGGTCCTCTCAATCACAAAGACTTAATTATTGGTATTTTTAATCCCAGTTAAAATGTAGGGAATTTTTTTCAAGTATACTCATCCCATTAAAGGATGGTTAGTAGACCTCGAACATAGGCCCAAGGCCTATGAAACACCCCTAGATAGATGAAATACCTGAGGAAGTAGAGTATATTGAGAATAATTTATTAAAATGTGTGTTAGTTTCAAGGTAAATATATTAAAATATTATACAGAAAATTATGATTTATAAAATAATCATAATGAAAAGTCAACGTAATAAAGATCTTGACAATAGTGGTTTGTATGGGCTACACTCAAGTTGATGGAGTTGAATTTCATATGAAATTTAATCCCACTAAAATTCATGGAACCATAATATTATTTGAAAAAATTACCAATCAATAGACATATAAGTTATTTAATATTATTTTTAGGTTTGTATTTGTAATTGGAGTGATTAAAGAAGAAGTACATATTAATGAATATAATATTAATCTACTTGGTTATGATTCTAGTAATGTATGTAAGTTGAAGAAGGATTTATATATCTTGATAATTCATGGATATCTTAGTACTTGAAGATTAATTATTGTTTGATGTCAATGAAATATATGAAATATAGAATTGATAAAAACCAATGAAATTATTTTTTAATTCAATTACTCATCATAATTTCCTACGTTGATGATATAAATTCCTATTATAAATATTTATGAATTTTAAATGATTTTTATACTTTGTTGAAAATATGTTTGAGATGTCAATTGTTAGAGAGAAGAGATATTCTTTTTTGTCTAATTTTCTCAAAGTGAAAGATATTAATTTTTATCCCAAGAGTAGTATGCTCGTGAACTATTGGAAAAGATTGAAACTGATTGTTTAAAGGTTATTTAGACTCTAATTCCATTTGGAATGAATTACAAGGATGGTGATGTTAAAAAAGGAAATCAAACATTATTCTGGACCCTTATTAATTTTTTTACTCTATTTGAGAGCTTTATGACTAGACAAAATTTAAAGAGTGTAATTATTTTCTCAAAATCAATGTAAACTATTAGAGAATGACCAAATTGTAGTGAAGAGAATCCTATAGTATGAAAATTTTACATTATATTTTAATTTTATTTACTATTGTTTGGAGAATATTTAATCGTTTTCCAAAATATATAATATTGATTAAGATAAAATTCATCGATTATTTAAAGTAAACTTCTGATGGACTATTCATATTAAGATAAAATTATGTTTATTATCACAAAAATATGTATAATTATGATACTCTAAGCACAAGGAGAGAAATATATGTTCATAAAACTCAAGGGGTGATGTAGTTAATGAAAATATGTACATGATTATGTTACCTTATTATAGAATAAAAGTTTCCTTTATTAGTATGATATATAAAATAGAGTGATATTAATCTATCGATGAATTTAAAAACAATATTGACTAATGGGTACTTATATAAATTACAACTTATCAAATAAGAAGAGTTTTTTTTAAAATTTCTTCTTAAAATCAATTGGATGATCTACATACCCAACATTCTCCCAAAAATGAATTTAAAAATTTTACGTTGATGATGAGAGTACAACCTTACACCCTAAAAGATTGAGGAAATCATTTCATCCCATTATCTCTTATTAATTTTTTTACTGTCATAGGGGATACAATAACATGAATATAAAATAACATGTTTTTCATAATAGGAGAGAATATGTTAATGCAGATAACCTTAAGAAGAATTTATGAATTTATTTTGAACAATGTTCTTTTCTGTGATGATGTCAGTTCAATTTATATGTTTTAGGGGAATATTTACTATTTCTATGTCTTTTATTGAGTTGTAGTGAAATAAATTTATTAGTCCCATATTAAGGGGAGTCCTCAACAAATTTTATGTGAGTATTTTCAAATGAGAGGGTTCTGGTACAAATAAGAGTAGAAAAGAATTAGTTGGAGAAGATATTTTCTCAATTCAAAAAGAATTTTTTTTCTTATCAATACAAATTTTGGAATATTTAGGGAATTTTTTTATTAAATATAGAAGACTTTAAGAATTTATTTTATTCATTTCTATTTCCTATATCATGTTTAATCATATACACTCGAAATTTTATAATTTAATTCTTATTTTTAAAAATGAAAAAATGGGCTGAATGTATCACTTTTTTAAGGTGAATATGCTGGTAACTGGTATCTAAATTTTATCTTGTGATAAGTAAAATATTATAATTTTTTTACTTATTTAATCACTTCTGTTCCATAATGATGGTTAATATTTAGGGAGATATGGGTTTACGAGTCATGATGGATTCATTGGCTTTTATAAAAATTTAAATGGGGAGATTATTGAAGCCATGTTTTTAATAGATATATAAACTAATGATCATACAATGTGTGGTGTTATTAGCCACATTATTATTTAATATGGATTTAACTCTATAATGTTAAAGGTTACTATGTTGTGGGTTTGTTCAATCTGGTGTATGCATTATATAGTAACAATTGATTTTTATAATTTCTTAATTATGATACCTCATGAATTTACTGTGATATGATATAACTATATTTAAAGGAGTTTAACTATCAAAAAAAATATTAAAATATTAAAAAACTAAATACAGTGATGAGATGAATAATAAAGAGTTATAATGAAATAAAAATATTATATAATAATATAATCTTAAAAATATTTTTGAGAAATATTTTTGATTCAATGTATAAGGACCTGACAATAAACATTACATATTCGTGAATTAAATGGATAATTCACATTTAAGATATTTTCAGGTTTAGAGTTGTAGATAAATAGGTCATATCATTTATATAGCAACATTAAAATTACATGTAGACAATTCTACTCAGTATATATTTTTTTTCATAAAATAAAAACTCTTGAAAAAAAAGAGTCATGTCTAGTTCCCCATTTTAGATAGCATAACTTTTCTTCGATCACATCTTTGACCCTATTCATCATTAAGTCATGTGAAAAACATATCAAAAACGTGGGATGAGCTTAAAAAGCTCAGTAAGGGTTATAAAATAAGAAATAAATCATTATCCCATCAATACATACAAAACATAAACTGTTTTACTTACCTCATGAAAACATAAGATTTATGAATGATACATAGTAATCACGAATCATAAAGGTACTTATGACATTCAAATCATACTTACATTGTAGCTATCATATCTACATAGGGGGTTATGATGGAATACCCATCACAATATATTCCCTATATCTCTTAGGAGATACATTCACATTTACCTCATTCACGTTACCCAATGAATTGGAGAGCTATCTAGGGCTCACCTGCCGTAGGTTTATCACAGAACCCCCCGTATACATAAATAATTCCCAAAAACCATATCATATATGTAACAAATAAAATTAACATAAAGGAAAGATAACATTTCCACATTTCAATCACAATATATCATTTAAATGTATTGACATAATAAATCTATGATCAAAACCATTTTCAATAAAAAAAATACATAAAAATAGTATATGGAATTTATTTTCTTTTTAAAACATTATGACTTGTTATGGAAGCCAAAAGATCAAATAATACTCACGGCGGCAGAAAGGTTGTTGTCACCGCGTACGTTAAAAAAATTATCTTTTTCTCATTTAGTAAAACTCCTCATAGAGAAAATATTCCTTTTCATTAAAAGTAAAAGTAACTGGTTTTTATACTTCTTATAAAAGTAAATCAATTATTAAAACAAAATATGTCTCAATGAACAGATATTGAGACGAATTCCCTTAAATCATGTCTGACTTGACACGTTCATTCTTTAATATCCTGAATTATAAACTAAAGTTAATTTCTACTTGATTAAGAACCTTTTTAAAGTTTATTATTCCTTTTATATCACTTATTACCATGTTATAATCCTTATGTAAGCATTTATGTTAATAATGGTCGTTTTGTCGATATTTGGTACTTGAGTCAAAATGGACTTCTTATAATTACAAGTTATTTAGATGGTGAAAATTTTTTTATATTCAGAATTATATTCATGTTTTAGATAACATATATATCATATATATCTAGTATATACATGTATATATAATAGTACAAAAGATTTGTACGTAAGAAACAAAATGCACTGTTGATGGAGACGGTTAGTCATACGTACGCGTGAACACTACATTCATTTATATTTCTTATTTTAATGGAATTAAAACATAATGATATAGGTATATTATAATTCCAGTATAATATCAAATATAATATCATTAAATCCATACATTATACATCACACATATGGCATTAATGAGTCATATCACATTGAGGGGGTGGTAGTCCACACTTCCTCAAATTAAATTATGGCGTTTACCCATTATGGAAACCATAATGATATGATATAAATGGAAATAAAGAAGAATAATGAAAAACATAAACTAAATATATATCATATATAAATACAGTGCCATCATAATGGCCACCATGAAAGTCAATATAAGATAATCAAACAATCATCATTTCGTGAGGCGTTAGTTTTCCATCCACTTGAACAATATGTTCTTCACTCATTAAATGGAGGTGTGTGTAAGTGTAGTTAGAATAATTATCATAAAAACATCCAATTATATTAAGGATACTGGTTTTGTTAAAAAATAATGGAATAAAAATATTTTAGGGATTGGAGAAGTAAAATTAAAGAAAATAAGTTAAGAGGAATCGTTACCTTTAATTGGGGTAAACCCTCTCTGGTTTGAACCAGAAGGACTTCTTGTAGTGCCTTCTTCTTATGTTAAGGCCTCTAGGAGGAGGATAGAGATATTCAGAGATTATTTGGTTAGGGGTTGGACAATCCAAGGGGCTTGAGAGGTGTGAGGAATGACTAAGAGGTGATGTATTTTTATAAGGGGGAGGAGGGACTCTTTAGGAAATCATGAAAAATATTATATTAATATAAATTGATATTCAGTTTCTAAAGGTCTAAAACTAATTAAAGTCTATGATAAGATGAATCATGGTTGAAATAAAATCTCCAATAATAATTGGATAGATTTTGGATATTTTTTTATTTATAATCTTATTTATTTAAATGATTTATGAAAGATGTAAATACTGCATCATTATTGTGTCAGAAATAATTTAATTTATTTGATGTCTAAAAATTATAAAAAATACCATGAGGTAGGAAATATATTTTGTTTTCCAATAAAAATTTTTCGTCTTAGATATTACTTATATAACCTCATGTAAAAATTTATTTACTAAATGATATTGGATTGTGTCATTTTTATAATTACTTTAAGTTAATTAATCTAAAGTGAAATTATCACTCCCAAGTGGCCGCATGGGGTCCCAAAATCAACCTAATGATTCCCATGGTCGTAAATGACTCAGCGAATAAGTTTAGGATAATTTTAAAGGTAATTTTGTATTATTATGATATTATTTTTACCTTGAAATACCCAATTAACCTTTAACCGCGGTAAATAAAAGTCCAAAGTTACTATTCACCAAAAATTATTGTCATCTTATTGAAAAAAAATTTACTCACTAATAAAAAACAAGTATGTTTTATTTTCTCAATTCAATTCGAAAAAGTGGTAAAATTTCATTTAAATGAAAAATTCTGTTTTTTAACTACTACTAAGTGGTTTCATTCTTCATCAAAAATTGACGTTTTTTATAAAAATACCAAAAAATATGCCGTAGATATATTTGATATTTAGAATTAAAAAATTTGGTATATTTTACCAAATTAAAATCATAAAAGCTTCATTAATTAATTTAAAATTAATTCCCATTGTCAAAACAAATAGCATGTTTTAAGAAACAATAAATATCAAAAGATTGATAGTTGTTTATGTCTAATTTCAATGTGAAATCAATTCCAATGACCAAAATTGGATTAATTGGTGAAAATATATTCTAATTACAATTTAAAACCAATTAAAAAGGTAATATAACCATATTAATAAATGATATTAAAATAAAATTTTGAATTAAAATACAATATTTTTCAATATTCCTTAAAAACGAACTTTATCAGAAAAATTCAAAAAATTTACCCAAAGTAAATTTTGATGTCCTAAATCTAAAGAAAGAGTTTTATTTTGTAAAATAGAAAATATATAAATGAAGAAAAATAGATTTAAGTCGGGTTCATCATAAAAAACATGGTTAATAGACATTTTATTGAATATTAAGTATTTATGCTTAAAATTAGATTCATTCATATTTTAAGCCCCTAACCTTTATTGGGAATAAATGTAAAAACATTTAACAAACATGTATAATCATATTATAGTTTGTTAAATTCATTCCTTCTAATAAAACGGCTATGAGTTAACTTTGATTTAAAATAATTATATTATATTATTTGTGTGAAATGTAAGATTTCAAAAAAAACCTATTATTGTGTATCAGGTAAGCCATCGAACATAGCATCCCCTTTAAAGTAAAATTAATATTTAATTCAGAAATAATAATAAATATGAAAATGTATAATTTATTTGTTTACTTGGGATGTTACATCCTTCCCCCCTTTTGGAAATGGCATCCTCACAATTTTATTCACTTATCATATAAATCAGGGTATTTATCCCTCATAGCAGTTTCAGATTCCCACATTTCCTCTTCAACAATATAATTTTACCAAAAACCTTTACCTGATGAATTACCTTATTCCAAAACACTAGCTCTCTATGGTCAATAATCTGGACAGGTTTTTATTCATAAGATATATTCTCTTCCAACTGAACTACCTCTGGGCTCAAAACATGGGATGGATTTGGTATATCCTTTCTCTACATTGAAACATGAAAAACATTGTGTACCTAGGATAAACATAGAGGTAAGGGAACTCTGAATGCAACTAATCTAATTTTCTCTAGGATTTCATAAGGTCCAATGAATCTCAGACTAAACTTTCCTTTCTTACCAAATCACATCACACCTTTCCATGGAGAAACATTGATAAAGACATGATCACCTACCTCAAAAGATAGATCCTTCCTCCAGATATCTGCATAACTTTTCTACCTTCTCTGAGCTATTCTCATGTGATTCTGAATCAACTGAACCTTTTCTCTCATATATTCTACCAATTATGGTCCCATCAGCTTCCTACCACCTACTTCATCCCAAAATGTAAGAGTTTGATAGAACTTTACATATAATGCATCAAATGGAGCCATCTGTTTGCCGAAATGAAAATTGTTATTATAAGATAATTAAACCAAAGGAAGATGTTGGTCCCAATTTCCCTGGTAATCTAGTGAAGAAGCATGTATTATATCTTCCAAGGTCTTAATTGTTCGTTCTGACTACTCATCTGATTGTGGATGAAAAGTTGTACTAAATTTTAATTTAATACCCAAAGACTTCTAAAGGCCTTTCCAAATGTTAGATGTAAACCTGGGATCATGATCAGATAAAATGGAGAGGGGAACTCCATGTACCCTGACTATGTCTTTAACATTCAACCGAGAAAGTTGATCTATAGACAAAGTATCTCTAATAGGAAGGAAATGAAAAGATTTAGTCAACTAATCAATAATAACCCAGATTGCATTATTACTTTGAGATGTCTTCGGTAATCCCACAATAAAGTCCATCATTACTACTGCTCTAATTTATCCTGATGACAAGTCTAACACTTCAGAGTAAAGTCAGCAACATCTCTTTTCATTCCATCCCACCAGCAATACTACCAAAGATCTCTGTACATCTTAGTACATCTAGGATGAACTGTAAATGGGGAACTATGAGCATCACATAACAACTTATTCTTCAACTGTGAATCACTAGTCACACATAATATTTTCCCAAACCACAAAACATAATCATTATCAATATTAAAATCATGCAACATACCCTTCTAAACCAACTCTACCTTCTTCTACAACTCAATGTATTCTTTCTACACTAGCTTTATTCTGTCTAATAGAGATGATTTCATAGACACCTGAAACAAAACAGAATAATTTCATGCACTAACAACTTCTATGCCTAATTTCATCAAATAAAAAATCAAATCATCTCGTTCAAAATGTATCATGGTTAATGAAGCATTACTTTTTCAACTCAAATCATGAGCTACTTTTTTTTCATTTCTTGGATGGTAATGAATCATGCAATCATAATCCTTGATTAATTCCAACCATCTCCTCCATCTCATGTTCAATTCTTTTTGAGTGAATATATACTTGGAACATTTTTGGTTAGTATATATTTCACATTTTACTCCATAAAAATGATTCCTCTAAATTTTTAAAGAAAAAAACTAGAACAACTTATTCCAAATCATGTGTAGGGTAATTTAACTCATGAGGATTCAATTGATGTGAAGCATAAGCAATTACCTAATCATTCAAGATAAAGACACATCTAAGTTCTTTCAACAAAGAATCACTGTCAATAAAAATCTCACCATTTCTAGAAGGCACTGCTAAAACTGTATCATTCACCAATCTTCTTTTCAATTCCTGAAAACAATCATCACATTATTTTTCCCAAATAAACATAAAAAATTCTCAAGTTAAGTTAGTTAGTGGGAAAGATAAATTTGAAATATTCTCAGAAAACCTCTAGTAATAAACTTCTAAACCATGAAAACTATGGATCTCAGTTTTATTTGTGGGTCTTGGCCATTCTTCAACACATTTTTTTGAATGATCAATAGTTATGCAATTTTTTTAAAAAATGTGACCAAGGAAAGAAATTAGCTATAACAAAAACTCACACTTGCGGAATTTCCCAAATAGTATATATTCTTTTATGGTTTGCAAGATAACCCTTAAATGACTTTCATGTTCCTCTTTACTTTTGGAATAAACCAAAATATCATCAATGACCACAACCACTAACATATCCAAGAACTCATGAAAAATTCAATTCATAAGATCCATGAATACAACAGCTGCATTGGTTAAACCAAAATGCATAACAAAACATTCATAATGGTCATATTTACTACGAAATTTAGTCTTTGGAATTTCTGCTTTCTTTACTTTCATATGATGTTACCCCGACCTCAAATCAATCTTTGAAAAATACTGAGCTCCCTGGAGCTGATCATACAAATCATCGATATGAGGCAAAGGATACGTGTTCTTAATAGTGATGTTATTCAAAGCTCTATAATCAATATAATGTCTCATTGAACAATCTTTATTTTTTAAAAAATAAGATAGGAGCACCCCATGGTGAGGTTATAGGTTGAATGATTCAATTTGGGCCATTCGAAAAGGGGGTTTTGAAATTTTTCTTAGCATCAGGAATTAAGTCAATTGTAAATTCAACTTCCCGATTAGTTATAATATCAAGAAACTCATCTAGAAAAACATCAAGGTACTCATTTAAAACAACCACATCATTAATCTCAAAAAATATTTTATTTTCAAAAATATTTGTAACCTATCATGTATTCCCATCTTTGACTAATTTCTCATCATCCTGATATGTTATCAAAATCATGGATTCATTCTTGTACAGAAACTAAAAATATTTCTGAATAAAAAACCACTGTAACTCTGCAGTCAATCATACCATGATAAACAGAAATCCAATCCATACCCAAAATAAAATCAAACTCTACTAGAGGAAAAACAATAAGGTTTGCATGTAGATTATTCTCGCACACAAGGATATGAAGGTTCTTATAATTTTGTTTGTCTCAACATTTCACCCCGATGTTTTTACCATAAGTTCAGGACTCATATCTTGAGATGGAATTCCCAATTTACAAGAAAACTTCTCAGAAATGAATGAATGTGTAGACCCTGAATCAAGCAACACATTGGAATAATATGAACAAACAAACAGTGACCATGATACTACTTCATTTAATAGCCCAAAATCTATTGAAATAGTTTTAAAGGATTTCCCCACCACATTCTTCTTGTAGTCTCGCTGCTTTCCCTTATTTGAGTTCCTTTTTGGACACACATTTTAATAACGACCCCTTTCATTGCACTTACAACATTTTACTAACTGTAAATCATATTTTTTCTTACCATTACCTTGATATTTTTCAGTGCAATTACAAGCCTTATGTCACATTTTACCACAACGATAGAGCTTACCAGAATTCAAAATACGTTCCCCAACATTATTTTCACCACAATTTTCACAAACTGTAAACTTATGTTTCTTACCATCAGACAATTTTTTAGAGTTCATCCATTTTTTTTACACCTCTACCTCTTATTCAATTGTTTTTCAATGAATACCTGATCATCGACAAACTAAATTTGTTCCTTCTCTGCAAAATGAAAAACTTTTTCATATCTTTTTAACTCACGAGATGATAAATCCCTTCAATAATTTTCATTTTATTCTGATTAAAAATGGTTTATTTTACTATCAAGATCTCATATGATATTTGGATCATACCTTGACAGCCAATTGAATTTTTCTTCATAGGCAGCCAATGAGTCATCCTCCTACCTCAATTCAAGGAATTTATTTTTCATTCAATGATGAACCACCATAGTAAAATATTTTTCATGAAACATTCCTTTTAATTCATATCAATAAAGAGAATCAATCTCTTCACTATCCCTTATATTTTTCACCATCGACCACCACTGATTTCCTTAACCTTCAAAACAGTAAACAAAAAGTCTAACCTTTTGATGTTCTGAACACCCCATGACATCAAAAATTTTCTCTAGTGCTTTAGTCCATGCTTCTGCTAGCACATGGTCAGATGATCATCTGAATGATGGGGAATGTTGCCTCATGAAATGTTCCACTACTGACATGTTCCTCTATGGTTGATCTGGTTGATCTGATTGATCTCATGGATGGATACCACCACCATTTTTATCCTGATTCAATAGTGTGATCACTGAAAATAAATATTCACTTCCAATTCCGAACATCTATGGTTTCTAATGTGGATGGTTGTCTTCCTCCTGATTCCATCCCCACATAGTTACCCTATTTCCTCTACGGAAAACCATTCGGAACAATGAAATAGCATTGGTGAAGCAACTTGGTAATCTGTAAATGTTATATCATTTCAATCATAACTTAAACTAAACCTAATTTATTGATTATTAATTAACTATATAATAACTCCTAAAGTTGTCTAAAGTGACCTCTTATACCAACTATAATGACCTGGCCTTAATCATTACATATTCTTGAATTAAATGGATAATTCACATTAAGGGTCTTTTTATGTTTAATTTTTTTGAGAATTAGGTTATATCATTTACAAAAAACATGAGTATTACATTTAAACAATTCAATTCAATATCCATTTTTTCATAAAATAAAAACTCGTGAAAAAAAGAGTCATGCCTACTTCCACATGTTAAACAGCACGACTTTTCCTTGATCACATACTTGAACATATTCAATATTATGTTCTGTGAAAAACATTTCTGTAACATGGGATGAGAATAAAAAAATCAGAAAGGGTTATAAAATAAGAAAGAAATCATTAGTCCATCAATACATAAAAAACATAAACTCTTTTACTTACCTCATCAAAACATAATATTTATGAATGAAACATAGTAATCACAAATCATAAAGGTACTTCTGGCATTCATATCATACTTACATTATTGCTATCACAACTATATAGGGATTTACGATGGAATACCCATCACAGTATATTCCCTAAATCTCTTAGGAGAAACACTCATGTTTACCTCCGTCACATTACCCAATGAGTTGGAGAGCTATCTCAGGCTCCCCTTCCCTACGATTATCATGGAACCACCCATATACGTAAATAATTCCTAAGAACCAAAACAAATTTGTAACACATAAAACAAACATAAAAGAAAGATAACATTTCCAAATTTCAATCACAATATATCATTTAAATATTATGACATAAAAAATACATTATCAAAACCATTTTCAATAACAAAATACATAAAAAGAGTATATGGTATTTATTTTCCTTTTAAAAACATTACGTCTTGTTGAGGAAGCAAAAATCATCAAACAATACTCTCGGTGACAGAATGATCGTTGTCACCGCATATACTAAAATTAACCATTTTTTTTGTCATTTAGAAAAATGCTTCAGAGAGAAAAGATTATTTTTGAATTAAAGTAAAATTACAAGGTGTTTATACATCTTATAAAAGAAAATTTTGTATTAAAACAAAATATTCCTCAATGTATGGATATTGGGACGAAGTCCCTTACCTTGTGTCCGACATTACCCATTCATTCTTTAATATCCATAATAATAAACTAAAGTTAATTTATACTTTCTTAAGATCCATTTTGAGGCTTTTTATTCTCTTTATATCACTTTTTACCAAGTTTTAATTATAATTTAATCATTTATGTTAATAATGGTTGTTTTGTATATATTTGGTACTTGAGTAAAAAATGGACTTCTTATAATTATAAGTTGTTCACATGGTCAAAAGATAATTATATTCAGAATGATATTTATGATTTAGATATAATGTATATCATATATATCTATTATATACTTGTACATATAATATTACAAAAAACTTGGAGGTATGAAATGAAATGCACCGTTCATGGAGACGGTAAGCCGTTCATAAGAATGATCGCTACTTTAATTTCAATTTCTTATTTTAAAAGAATTAAAAAATAATGATACATAGGTATACTATAATTCTACTATAATATCATATATAATATCATTAACTCTATCCTTTATACATCCCACGTATGGCATTCATGAGTCATATCACTTTGATGGGGTGGTAGTCCGCACTTCCTCAAATGAAATTATCGCATTTAGCCATTATGGAAACCATATAGGTAAGATATAAATGGAAAATACAGAATAATAAAGACAACATAAAGATAATATATATCATATATAAATAAATTTCAATCATAATGGTCACTATGAGTGGCAGTAGGAGATAATGGAACTATCATCATTCCGTGAGGCATTGTTTGTCATCCACAGAAACAGTATGTTCATCACCCATTAGATGGAGGTGTATGAAAGTGTAGTTAGAATCCATCTCATAACAACATACTAGTATATTTAGGATAATTATTTTGTTATTAATGAAATGAATAAAAATATTTTAGGGGTTCGATAAGTACAATAAAAGAAAAAAAGTTAAGAGGAATCATTACCTTTAATTAGGGTAACTCCATTTGGATTCAACCAAAATGACATCTTGATGTGCCTTCTACATAAGTTAAGGCTTTTAATAGGAGGATAGGTATATTGAAGTATTATTTGGTCAGGGGTTGGACAAGATAGGGGGCTTGAGATGTGTTCGGAATGAGTAATAAGTGAGGGCTTTTTATAAGGGGGTGGGGCACTTTAGGAAAGTGTGAAAATATTATTTTAATATAAGATGATATTCAGTTTTTAAAAGTCCAAATATAATTGAAGTCGAATAAAGGATTAATCATGGTCAAAATATAATTATCCAATAAGAGTTGGATAGGTTTTAGATATTGTTTTAATAATTTTAATCTTATTTATTTAAATCTTTTATTAATGAGGTAAATATTGCATCACTATTTTATCAAAAATAATTTAATTTATTTGATAGATAAAAATTATAAAATATACCGTGAGGTAGGAAATATTTTTAGCTTTAAAATGAATTTTTATAGTAATAAATATATCTTATATAACCCCGTGTTAAAATTGATTTACTAAAAGATATTTTTTTGTGTCTTTTTTATCATTACTTTAAGTTATTTAATCTATAATGTAATTATCATTCACAAGTGGCTCCAGGGGGCCCCAAAATAGTCCCAAAGATGTCCATGGTCGTGAATGACTTAACCAATAAGGTTAGGAAAATTGTTATGGTAATTTTGTATTATTATGATATTCCTTTTACCTTTAACTACCCTATATACCATTAACCGCGGTAAATAAAAGTCAATAGTTACTATTCACCAAAAATTATTTTCATCTTATTCAAACACATTTTTCTTACTAATAAAAACCATGTATGTTGTATTCTCTAAATTCAATTCACAGAAGTGGAAAATTTTCATTAAAATTAAAAAGTTAGTTTTTAACTACTACTAAGTGGTTTCAATATTCATCATTAATTTATGTTTTTTAGAAAAATATCAAAAATTCATCCTAAGGTATAATTGATATTACGAATTAAAAAATGATTTCTATTTAAATAAATTCCAAAAATAGAATTTTCATTAATTAATTTAAAATTAAATATCGTTGTGAAAATAAATAGCGCGTTTTTAAGAAACAATAACTTTTAAAAGATTGATACTTGTTTATGTCCAATTTCAAAGTGAAATAAATTCTAATGACCGACATTGAATCAATCGGTAAATATATATTCTAATTACACATTAAAACCATGTAATAAGTTAATATAACCAAATAAATAAATTATATTAAAAGGAACTTTTGAATTAAAATACAGTAGTTTTCACAATTCATTAAAAAATGAACTAAATCCGAAAAATACAAAAAATTTACCCAAAGTAAATTTTGATGTCCCGAATATAAAGAAGAATTTTATTCTGTCAAATAGAACATACAAAAATGAAAAAAACAAGATTTAAATACGGTTCTTCATAAAAAGGTTGTAAATCGACCTTTTAGTGAATATTAGAGTATTTATACTTAAAATTAGATTCATTCATATTTTAAGCCACTAAACATTATTGAGAATAAATGTAAAAACATTTAACAAAAATGAATAATCATATTGTAGTTATTTCTATTCATTCCCACCAATACAACAGCTAGTCATTAACTACAATTTAAAATAATAATATTATATTATTAGTGTGCAATATAAGATTTCAAAGAAACCTATTGTTGCATATCAGGTAATCCATCGAACATAACATCCCATTGAAAGTAAAATTGATATTTAATTCACAAATATTAATAAATATTATAATGTACTATTTTTTTACTAGGTATGTTACAGAAGGAGTGTCCTTGGAGGGTCTTATAAACATTTATATTGTTTTTAAAATTGATGGACACCATTACATAAAAATAAAAACTAATCAATTATTAAAAACTAAAAACTAAATATCTGACTCTCTTGAGAAGTAATAATTTTTTTCTAAAGGTTATTTAACATGTTTAGACTAAAGATCGTGGATATATTGGCTTCCCTTAAAACATGTGTATACTTTTAATATTTATTTTATTATATTAAATTGAATGATTTGATAGTGGTGAAAATAATTTTTTTGGTCAATTTCCACTATGCTCGGACACACACAATCAAGGATATAACCCATTGTTTTATTAGATTTACTCCCATTATGTTTGGTAGAAAGATTTTAATAGATGATGAATATAAAAAATTGTTCTTTTTTAGAGACACAGTACTTTACATAGGAAATATTCATAGTTCATAAGTATTTCAATAACGATTACATAAATATAATAAAAAAGGCTATGGTTTATGAATTTTATAGAATTAAATTAGAGTTTATAAAAAATGGGCCAATAAATTGTTATTACAAATAAAGGATTATAAAAATTTAGTTTTTACATCATGGTTTTATTATCCTGGGTTTACTATAAAATTACACAATAGGATTTGTGAGGAGGGTGAATTGAGTTCATTAAATTATTTCTATATAAAAGTTTCCCAATTTAAATTTTTTCAAATCTATCCTTATTGTTTTAAATACTTATTCAAAAAAATGAAGGAATAATTATATAAAGAAAAAACTTTTTTAAAATTAGTTTATATAAACAATAACTACCTATAATACACTCCCATAAAAACCAATTTTATTTTAGATATTTTTATTTAATTCATTTCCCATGGTATTCAATAACTGAGTGTAATGATACTTATTAGAAAGTCATCAAGGGATTTTAAGGGGATATAACTTTATAATACCTATACAGAGTATTCAACATACTTAATTAAATGTGTGTGTAATTTTAAAAAATATAAAATGAATTAAGATGATAATATATATCAACAAATAGTTTCATGAAAAAATATTATTTGAAGAAGATATTTCATCGAAGAGATGTATCTCTGAAATATATTCACGAAGATGATCATCAAATGTAGCATATAAACACAGAGATAATGAATAATAATTCTCAATTTTTCTTCTTAATATTATTTAAAATGAACAATAATATTTAATAATTGGATAAAGAATGGATTTACATTTTAAGAGAGAAAACTTGAGTGCTTGAACATGATTTGATCTTTTGTAAATCTTGAATTAGGATCCTTTCACAAATAGTTTCTTCTTATATACATTCCATTATCCATCAACATGAGAATATATGATATTTATAAGTAAAAATATGTTAATAATATTTTTTGATATTTTTATCCAGAATATATTACCATTATAATGTTAGACTATCTTAGTTATCCTTATATTTAACAAATTCATTGAATGATGTAAAAATTCCTTCAATATCGATGGAAATAACACATAAGTAAAATTACTCTAGAAACTAAAATGGTTCAATTTTTAGAATATTACTAATTATATAGTATATAAGAGACTTTTTCATCTCTATAATATATGAAAATCATCCACATAAATGTTCTTCATCTAATTCTTTTTCATGTAAGTAGAGAATCTACGTAAGAGTCCACCACACTTGTGGATCAACATGTAAGTGTAACACCCCATGATTTTAAAAGAGGAAAACCATGTTCGATAATATATATGAAATGAAACACTAATAAGATAAAGTAATGTAATACCATAATACTTTTGTATATATTTATTTTTTAAAAAAATCAAATTTCATTGATATCTTATGATGCACACAACACCAGGTTTAAAAGAAACATAACCCTATCGTAAAATATTATTAATTAAAATTTTACCTGGATAAACTAACCAATAATTTGGAATTTATGAATATTATTAAGAAATTTATGATAACATATTTTTTAAACTTTTTCAGTGTTTACCTATTTATTATAAATATAAATAAAAATCATTTGAATGAAATAGAAATGTTCTTTTAAATACTGTATTTTTCTAAAATATTGTTTAGTCGCGCATTATGAACATAATTTAAAATTAATTATTACATCTTCTATCAAATTTATTTGATAAAATTAAATTATTTTTTTAAAATTATCATATAAAAATTATCATAGGTTTAGTATTTTGGATTTTTCTAAAAAGTTTCATTTTTTATAAATACTGAAAAATAATGATTTTTATTTTAAACTGCCTTTTTATATAATAATTTATATTGTTAAATTATATTTTAAATTTTTTAAATTAAAATAAGTAAAATTATATTATAATGTAACTAATTAATTTCAATTAAGACAATTATATATTAAATTTGGATATTAATAAAATTCTACATTTTTGAGAATTTTCTCTTTGCAAACCAATTTTTTCATCACCACTATAGGTATAATTTTAAATTAAATTTTTCTAATAAAATGAATTTAATTTGGAAAATGGATTCCATATTTTTAATTAGAATAAATTATATGATTTAATATGTTCAAATATATTTTTTTCAATAATAAATAGTGGAATTAGTAAAAATTAATTATCATGGTTATGGTTAAAATATGTTTACCGAGGTTTAAAATAAGAAGATAAGGTCTTAAAATGACATAAGACTTCTCTAATAACCATTTTATGGCCATATATAGAAATTATAAACTATAATGTTCAATAATTACTTATTTTTAGGTTTACAGCATGATAAAATGTTGGTGTAATTAATTCATTTAAAAAACTCCATGTTTATCCTCTCCCCGACATATAAAAGGCTGCCCTCTACTCCCAATTCCAAATTTAAAATTAATTTGTTTCCATTAATACATTCTCATATAACTCAATTAATCCTTTAAAAACATCTTATATCCCTTCTTTTGATCATTGATCCAACCTACGAAGAATTTTGGTGAAATCATAAAGAAGTTGTTCGAAGAAGAAAAAACATTCTTAATCGATTATTTTTATTTTATTTCTTCTTTTGAATACTTAATATATATTTAAATAAATATATTACAATAAAAATAGTATACCAGATATATTTATATGTTATTATGTTAATTTAAAAACCTTTATCCATCATCTATTTTATCAAATAATAAATAGAACCACTTATTGTGTGTACGTCAGACTACCACCTCACGAACTCATATAATTGGTCATTCATAGCCTCTTTTAAAGGATGGATAAAATGATTAATTTAACAAATGTATATTATATTTATGATATTATTTTAATTCATTAATTTTAATATCACATATACCTTCCTAAATTACATTCTATTTAAAATATTATAATTTCAATCTAGTGTTTGATGAACTACCACCTCACGAAGCGATGTGAATAGTTTTTCAAATTTAAATTACATGTAATGTAATATTGATAAATTTAATGAATATATATTATATATTATAAATTTTATAAATTTTATAAAAATATTAAAATACTTCCTTAATTTCCTTTTCGCCCATTAGAGAAATTATAACGTCGCTCGTATGTACGTAAGGCCTATCTTCTACACGAAGAGATGTGATCCATTATCCATCTTAAAAATTCAATAATGATTATAAAAATGTATCTATTTATAAAAATGATATTTAAAATTCTATAATAATTTTAGATAAGATTTAAATATATCATGTGTGTGAGAACCTGAATATTCATGATAAAACAATGATGAAACAAATAAGGAAATTAACAACAGAAACAATGAAAATAATGAAATATTTGTAACACACAAGTTGTAAAATGTTATAAGGGGATCATATATGTTTTTATAAACATGAATATGGTAATTTTATAAATTGATAAATTTCTTAAAACCATTATACATGAATTTATAGCATGTTCAACCAAATGTAGGTGCAAGGTAAGAGACTTTGTCTCAATTTCCCTACACTAAGGTAAATTGTAATGTTATACACCAAATTTCTTTTACATGATATATATATACTTCCCCCTTTTCTTTTAATATCATCTATAAATCATAAATTTTGTCAATTTAATTTTTTATTTGAATTATTTCATATAAGGGGATTTGAATGTAAAATTACGAAGTTGTAAAAAAATTTGTAACTCGATTTAATTTCATTAGGATATATTTATTCTTTATTATCCTTAAAATTCTATGATTATGTGTTAAAATAATATTCAATATATTATTTTGTATTTAAATTTTTTTATATGGATATAAGTATTACAGACATAATTGATTCTTTGATTTATTCTCACTTCAATGTTATGATCTTTATAAGGGTTTATGTCACAATATTTTTTTAATTGGGATTGTGTGTATTTTGAATTTCCATTGATATAAATTATTTTATAGTTATATAATAAAAACCACTTCATTTTATTCTAATATATTTATTCATTATGTTTTAATGTAATGGTACTATATCCATCTATTTTCAACAAAAAATTATATTTGAAATGTATTTAATAAAATACACCTTAATTTATATTTTTATTACAGAATACTTTTTTCCGGAGAAATAATGTTTTCTTTATATGTTCATAACATTAAAAAAATAATTTATTAATGAATTTTTTACCATGTTTGATATTTTAAAATAATTTTTTAAAGGAAGCATTATGTTATTTTCCGAACAAGGAACCTTTTGATTTTACCAAATATGTGAAAAGTATCTTTATATTCACATGCATGACATTTACTAAATTTCCCACCATCATAAACACACCATGTTTTGAATGAATCAATATAAGTTTAAAAGTTAATTATGAAATAAAATTAATTCTCAAATAATTTTAATATTTTATAGAAATAAAATATTCTCAAATATAAAAGTTTATTTTCTTTAGGAATTTTTTATAAAAAATTTTATGGTATTTCTATTCATGAATTACATTAACACTTTATTTTACATACGATACCTTGGGGATATTTTGTATTGTCACAATATTTTTTATTTGTATGGATGGATTATCATTATTTTGACCAGGGAAAGTGTTTACACTTTTTTCCAGGATTGTTTTTTGTAATCATTATTGTTTACATAAAAAGTTCACTTTTTTGTTATAATTGGACATTAAATATTACCTAATATCGATATAATTTATCATATATATACATAATTCAAAAATTTCATATCATTTTTAAATTTGGTATTTTACATTGAATGTAATATTATCGACTGGGGAAATTATTGTTAATTATATTAATTAATTGATATAGAAATTTGTCGCCATTACATATTGGCCTTGAATTAAATAAATTATGTGATATATGAAGAATAATTTGGGAATGAAGATATAGGTGGAAACATGTTATAGATTTTACCTTAGTTCATCAAAAGTATCATGAAATGAATCTATTTTATAGTACTAGTAAAATGATTTCATGGTGTATACCTTCACAACAGTTTTAAACTATCTTGTGAATATTATTGATTATATAGATATCATGATGCCTTAGACCCAAATTTCCTATAATTAAGAATTTAAATCACTAATAATTCATTTATTATTATTTGAGATATTTTCACAATGATATTATCTTTGTATAAATATAAATCTAACTTCATTGATTAAATGGAATGTGTTTTCAGTTATGTACCTTTCCATGTTGATTATTCTTTATATTATCTTGAATGTAAAGTTATTGATTAAACATAACATGTTTTCAGATATTTACCATACCATATTGATTATGACTTATCATAAAATTATATTCAAATTTTTTAAATTAAATGTGTATTTGTTTATTTACCATTCAATATTGGTTATGATTGTTGATTCATGATTTTCTACTCTATACTTCACCCTTATACAACATTTGCGATAAAACATGTTTTTTTTCTATTCACAAGAATCTATAAAGGGAACTATGAATGAAATTCCAGTATTTTATAGATGGAATAATGATACTCTCAAGAAAAATATGTCACAATTTTTTTATTGAAATGTTATATGGTAATCATGTATGTATATAGTTTTACGACACTACAAAACTATAATGTTCTTCACGATTTGATTTCTTATGTCCTATGAAAATGTAATAAAGTGGACACCAACTTAGGGCCACTAGGGTTAGATTATTCATATTTGGTATCAAATAATGTTTTGTACAATCCTTTGAATTTGATTTAGGAAGACATCGATTGAGAAAAATAACCCTTTGATATAATTTCTGGATACTTTATTATAATTTACAAATGTTTTGGAAAGGAAGATATTATGTTAGTTTTTATAGAACTAAATTATATTGTGGATACAAGCTGTGTATGTGGTTTTCTAATAGATTTACATAGGGGTAATAATTCCAAAAATGGAATTTTGAGTTATAATGGAGTGTTACCTGGTACACAACAATGGGTCTTATTTCACAGATGGTTTGAAACTCATGAGGTATATGTTTTGGACAATTCCAATATTCCTTACCAACCATTATAAAGTATTGGAATAAATCATGACAATTAATGTCCTATATTAATCCTATGATGTCTTATATTGAAAATGATTCATTATTTAGACATCCAATAAATGATTATATGGTTTTCCCACTTTGATTATTATTTGTTACACTATACGTTTTGGATTTAATCAATGATTATAACCTGAAGAGGTAATGTTAACACTGAATGCATAGAAAAATTCAGGGACTATGACAAACCAAATTGGATGGTGGTACGAGTGAAATATGTCAGGATTATTCCTAACCAGATTTATAGATATTTGATTAAAAATATATACCTTAAATAAATATCAAACTCACCAAAGAAGAAAATGATGGATTTTTTTAGGAGAACGAGTGGTGGATAATATAATAGAAAGAACTATTGAATTCGTTCATGTCATAAATGTCTAATGAAAAACCTAGTAAAGTGCTTCAAAGGAATTGAAAATTGATTTTTGTGTGTAGAATAAGATCATAAAGTAATTAATTTCCTAGAAAAATAAAAAGTATGATAGAAGGAAATACATTTAATTCTAGGGTTCAATTTATTGTTTGTTGACTTAAATGTGGTGAACCTAGGAATTATCTGAGTTAATGACCTATTTTAATGGTTAACTACTAGACCATGGATGTAATTATGTTTAAATAAAATAGATGGTGTATATATGTATTTAGATTCAAGAAAAAATTGTAAAATTATTTTTATGAATTTTATTTTTGTTATTAGAAACATAAAAAAAATTATGATTATGTTACTCTTTAGAAACATATATTTCATCATTAAAGTAAGAGTTATGGATACCTTCCCTACATTATTATTTTAAGATATTTCATACTCTCATTGTATTAAACACCCATTTTAGGTATTATATGATATTATTCAACAAATATTATGTATATTTTGGGAGACATTTATTAGAATACAACCTGTTGGTTTTGTATATGAATACATTATACAAGAAAGAATTATTTTACATTTTTTACATAAAATTAAATGTATATGTAACCTTTAAGGATTATATTATCTTTTATATTTCTAGTAAATATGGGTCATAAAAATTTGGTACTGTTATAGAAATTATATTGATATGGTTTTATAATAAGAAGTACCAGCATATTAGGTGACAACCCATTGGATCTAACATCGGTTGTGGGAATGTAACCCACAAATAGAGAACAATAAGGTTTTATTTCCTACCAATGGCCACTATAACTTCCTAGATAATATATAATGTTTTTACATAAAATATTTGATGGATATATATTAATAATTAAGAAATTGTGTTGTTATTGATATTTTGAGATTAATAACTCTTGTGGACAATATTGGTTTTGTAAAAGATTTAGAAATAGGTGGTTGGACCGACCACTCTTTTATAGATCCTATGATACATTATAAGTTAATATCAGTGCTTTAGAAATTAAACATATTGATTGTTTTTTCAGTTTTTAGAGTAAGAGATGAAGGGGTAATTGATTAAATAATAAATAAAGGTTGAAATTACACATATGAAATTGAAATATATTAAGTAATAATATTTTCTTATATTCTTAGGCTGTTAAATAGTTTCTCAACATTACGAAAACGATCATGAAATAAATATATTATCCTATTAGAAAAATATATAATGAATAAATGGTCATATGAATAATAAATGATTTTTTATGGTTATTATATTTAGCATTATCATTCAATTTTTTTATCAATGATCGCTTTCAACCTCAATAATTATTTGACTATTATGCACTTATTCAATGCTTATATCTTCACTTCCCACTTATGTTCTCATAAATGAAACCCCAATTATGATTTATTATAGATGATATTTCATAGTTATATTTTCATTTATTAGGGAAGTGTTTTTTTAAACCTTTTACAATTTCATTTTAAAAAATGAAATTTTCAAATCTCAAACTCTTGATATAGATTTGCATGTTCGAATTGTGAGGATATAATTTATTGAAGGTGGGGAAATGAAACAACATGACATTTTAAATGTGGAACCTAATGTTTGATATATCATGATAAATATAACAATAACAATAGAAGTTAATGTGATACCCTGATACATTACAATATATTTATTTATAAATAAATTGAGTGACTTTGATATCTTGCAATGTGTGCAACACTGGGTTTAAACAAAACACAATACTCTATTAAAATATTATTATCTAAAATGTTACCATTATAACCTAGAAATTAATTTGGGGGGTATGAATAGAACTAACTAATTTATTAAAATATATAGTTGAAACATAATAATTGGTAATATATTTTTTATAAATAAAATAAAAATCATTTGGAAGCAAAAGAAATATTTTTTGAAATATTGTTTTTTAAATGGTTTAGTCACGCTTTGAATCCATATTTTTATATTAATTATTACCAATTTTAGAGATTTTAAATGATAATTTTAAATTAATCTGTCTAAATTAAATAAACATCATCTTATCAATAATTTATTGTATTTTTCTAAAATGATTTATTTTTTGATGAATATGGAAAAATAATTATATTTATTAAAACATTAATTATCTTTTAAAAAATTTAAAAGATTCAAATATAATTTAAATCGGATAAAAAATAAAAAAAATTAAATATTATTATACTATTTAATTAACTTATAACATTATAATCAATGTAATATTGAATTTTTATATTGAATCATTTTATACTTATGAAACTTTTCTTTTTAGATACTATATTTTCCATTGAATATTTGGGCATAATTAAAATATGAATTCATAAATATTTGTGAATTGAATTTGAATAAAAGGATTAAATATTTTATAACATAATAATTCATTTCATATAACAAATAAAACATAATTTTTTACCAGAATGTATAGTCGAAACAGAAAAAAAATCATTATCGTAGTTAAGGTAAAAACAGGTTTACCACGGTGTGAAGCTAAGATGATAAGGGTTAAAAAATACATATAAGTTGAAAAAACCATTTTTATAAACATATATTGACCTTATAATATATAAGGTTATACAAAGACCCTTTTTAAAGGATAGTGGAAAGATAAAAAATTTTGTTCAATTTTTAGGTTTTAAAAAATCAATGTGTGTCCTCTCCCCAACATATAAAATCCCCCTTACACCATAATTAACAACTAGAAAAATATTTGGTTTGACAAATAAATATAGAAATTTCTTCCTCAATCACATACCATCATCCTAGCCACAATGGTTTTATCATAAATCAAACATAGGAAGGTTGTTTGTGAAAACCGAAAATGGATGTCTGAAGAAGAGGAAATGTTATTAAGAAATTGTTTTTATTTTATTTGTTGTTCCACACAATTAAAATATTATTAAATAAAACTATTATAAAATAAAAAAATATAACATATAATTATAATTTATAAAACTTTATCCATCCTTTCTTACCTAAAATGTGAAACAAAATCACCAATCGGGTGTAAGACAGTACCTTCTTGAGAACTGATGTAATTAGTTTTCCTTTACCACCATTCTATGATAAATATAATTATTGATTTAAGACATTTATATGATATTTATGATATTATTATACTTATTTAATTATAATATCAAGTATACTTTCATAAATTTTATTCTATTTAAATTATAATAATGCTGCTCGTTTATATTGACGACTATGACCACATGAAGTGATGTTATTATTTCATCACATAATCATTATTTAGAAGTTAAAATGGACATTTTTAGTGAATATATTTGATATATATGACATTATATTGAAATTTTAAAATTAAAAAATATCCCACTTCATTACCCTTCTACCCATTATGGAAATGATAACATCTCTCATGGGTATGCATGACCTACCATCTCCACTAAGCGATGTTATCCATTCTTCATCTTCAAATTTAACTAATGACTCTAAAAATGTATCTAATTTAAAAACTGATATTTATTATACTAATAAAATTATCTATATTATCTAAATATATATTATGTTCAAGAATAATATCTTTTAAAAAAAACATGAATGACAAAACATGGTAATTAACCCCCAAATCAATGAAAATAATGGAATATTATTAACAAACAGGTGGTAAAATGTTATAAGGAGATAAAATATGTGTTCGAAAACTGGAAATTATTTCTGTGATAGGATGTTTTACATGAAATACTAAGGTTGCAAAAGATCATACACACAAAATGAAATGTTAAAATTGAGTTACACACTACATGAGTTTATAGATTGAAACATTAAAATATGGAAACTGAATAAGGTATGTCCAAAATGTGAAATTGCGCCGAAAGATCATATGTTCCAAATACATTGTCAAAATCATGATTTCGAAAATGGGGCTTGGTGGACAAGGAACCTTCACAAAGAGACTAGAAATTTTATAAATAATTTTCTTACCCTATAAAAGAGCATAGACCTCCCTAGTGAAAAGTTGGTTCCTTTACCACAAAAAAGAGTTTCTTGTAGAATACATACACAAAGAAAATTTTGGGTGCCTAATGTTTCTTATGTCTATAGAGATCAAGAGAATTTAATGGTTTTTTTATGTAAATAATAAAGGTTGTGTGAAAAATATCTTCCAAGAAAATCTTTTTACTTCCATGAAGGAAAATATGTTGCACACAAGTTCTTAAGTAAAGTGACTAGAAGTATTTTTATATCCAGTTTGTTTTAATAGTACATTCGCGTTCATCAAATAAAGACTACGGTGATAGATGATTCTTGATGAAGTCTGAGAAAAGGAATTAAAAGAAAATCTTCTAAAGAGACCTTCAATTCATTTAATTGAGTAAGAATTAACCCAAATTAGGGATTTGGGAGAGTCGACAAAAATTTTCTGAGAGATGCAGTACAAGATCTTTAAAATAGTGTAAAGGTAGTGTGCATGGAATTTAGTGACTATGTCATAAATTATACATTCCACAACTATTGAAAATTAGTGGATTTAGGAATTACTTATACACAATAATCGTATGCTCTTAGGATTAACCCTTAGTGGTGACCCAATTAAAATTGATGTGTTGTCTCTTCAAATGTGACTGTTTGTTTCCTTTACATTTCCATCTGATAGGTTTAACAAGTTCTGACAATCATGGGAATAAGATCAGTAAATTTAAATGAAAAATCTGACACCCAGAGTTAAGCTTTCCCACATAGGGTGTTCCTAGGTCCTACAATATAAAATCATAATATGAATATTGTTATTTTATAAAATAATATATTTATTAAAAACATTATAATTTAGGATAAAGTATGTTCAACAAAAATAAAGTGTCAGTAAAATGAATTCATCTCAATTCTTCTTTATTGGGGCATATTTCAATGTTATTCACTTAATTTATTTTATATATGGTATAAAATTTTATTATTTTTAGGTAAAATATTGAAATCATCAAAATACATGATATTTCAAGTATAAATTTTATTTATTTCATATATGTGGATTTAACATCCAAATTAATAATTTGTAATAAATGTCATAATTTAAATTCATTTAATTAGGTTATATTACTTTTTTATTATCCAAGATAGTCTATAATTATGTTTTTAAAGAATTTTCAAAGTATTATGTTTTATTTACAAATTTTTATGAGTATTATTATTTTAAATGCATAATTTATTCATTGATTGTTTCTCACTTCAATGTTATGTTATTTTAAATCGTTTATTTCACAATCTCATTTTAATTTGAATTTTTATACTTTAATATTCATTTAAGGAAATTATTTTATAATTTTATAATAAAGACCTTTCATTTTATTCTCCTTGGGATATTTATGATGTTTTCAAGTAATATTAACATATTATTATATTTGGAGAATATTTTTTTTGTTTTTCATTAATAAAATACAACATCAATTCACTATTTGGTAAAAAATCATTTTTCTTACAAAACCATGTTTTCATATTTTTTTCAAAATTATTTTTAACAATATAGAAATGATTTATTCAATTATTTTTTAAAATATTTTTTTATTTAAAAAACATTCTGAAAGGACTCTTGATGTCATTTTTGAAACACGTCATGTATGGTTTTAACTGAATAGGTTAAAATAATATTTATTTTAACATGTATGAAATATATTGAATATCCCACAATATTGATCAATACATTTTTAAAGGATTTATTTATATTTTTTAAAGGATATTTTCAAAGAAAATAAATTTCATTTTTTTAACATTTAGTTTCAAAAAAAACATTAACGTTTAATGGTTACATTCCTCAAGAATAATTTTAATAACATTTTTATCTCCTTTTAATTAATAAATGCCATGAAACATTTATTTTACATATGATCCACTACATATATGATGTATAGTCCCATCATTGTTATTTATCTAGATAGTTTGTCATCATCTTGACCATGGAAATTATTGAAATTCAATTTGTTGATTATTTTTTTTAATATATAACAATATCTTAAAATATTATCATTCATATTATCATTGGATATTAAATTTGAAAAAAATATAAATATTATTTTTCATTTATATAATTATTAAATAAACTATATATCATTTCTAAATATTTTATTTTACTTTGAATGTTATATGATTGAATGGGATAATTATTCATAATTTTTATTCAACAATTGATAGGTAAATTCGATGGTAAGGTATATTGTTCTTGAATTAAAACGATTAGAAGATATGTGATAAATTATTTGGACATAAAGATATAGGTGGGTCCTAGTTAATGTTATCCCCTTGATGCATCAGTAGTATCATAAGACATTTAGTTGGATAACATTAATTAAATGTATTTATGGTGCATACCTACCCTTCAATATTAAACTACCTTGTGAAAGGTCTTGATTCTACAGATATCATGATGCTTGAGATCAAGAAATAGAATATTTAAAAATTCTAATCATTAAAAATTAAATAATTATTTTCCATGATATTTTCATAATGATGTCATCTCAAGATGCATTTCATACCTAGTTTATTGATTAAAATTACATGAGTTTTCGGTTATTTACCTTACCATATTGATTATTTCTTATTGTGTCGTGATAGTAATGTTATTAAACAAAAGAACATGTGTTTATATATTTATATTTTATTATTCATTATCCTATCATAATTGTTGAATTACATAAGTTATAGGTGTATTCAATTATTTACATTTCTATTTTGATTATGCTTATTTATTCACGATTGCTTCCACATTAAATAACCCTTACATAGCAGTTGAGGTAACCCTTATTTTGTTTCTTTTCTTAGGATTCAAATTAGGGTACTATGAATTATATACAAGTGTATGCTGGATGGAATAGTTATATTCTCCAAAAAAATATTTTTTGATTTTCAATATCAAATGTAATATGGTAATCTTGTATATATTTAGTTTAACAATAATAATAAACCATTCATTTATTAGTTATGTTATTTGTTTAATATTATGAGAATATAATAAATTAGAATTCAACTCGAGTCCATTTGGTTCATGGAACATTCAAAAAGGGTTCAACAGATAAGTGAATTACTCATGTAAAACAATTCAGGTAAGTGGATACCTCCTATTAGTAAATAATCGTAACTGGATTACTCAAGAACGGGAATTCACATAGTGGGATGCAAATTTTATTTTAATTCATGTTTGTGAATTTACTAGTTATGTGTTTTTTTAGAGATCCAATTTTTTCTTTAATAAAATGAATTTCAAACATATAGACATCTATAAAAACTAATATAAACCTATTATAAATTATTGAATAAACTCATTAATAAAAACATCATGGGTTTTTTTGAGAATAAAAACCTATGATTACATTTTATGTTTTATAAAAAAATTATATTGTCCAAAATTTCAACCCTTTGGATGATTAGAAAACACAAAAATATTATACAAAATATTTTAGAAAATGTCACAGGTTAAGATTTATAGATTAAAATGATAAAAATTTAAATTGTATAATATTATTTTCATGACCTCTCCACCCAAAAAAAACCCCTCCATGGATGTAGAAGAAGGGAGATAGATAATTATTCCCTAATAAAACCACCAATAATACATAGGTTGGTTATAATCACATAGGATATATCATATAGAAAAATGGTAGACATTTCACTCTAAGAAGATTGAGGAATGAGAAATAAGATGAGACCACAATAAAATAATGACCGTAAAAAATAAATGATACCAATTAATTATTGTAATGTCAACAACTAGACCAAAAATAGAAATGAAAATGAAAGTACAAATGGAATATCCTTTGCACTGATCCCAATTCCCAATTAGATCCTAAACTACTAAATGAGCCATTAATGGCTATTTTGGTCCCCAAACATCTTTTACAGACTATAAAATAATATTATATTGATAAACGTTGATCATAATATGTATATCTTTTAGTATCCACCTTATATTCTATTTTTTAAGTGTGATGAATGCATAATAAATTCCAATGAATAAACAATTAAACCAAATAATCACCAAATTATGTATGTTAATTTCCTAGCTTCACCAAAGACATCTCACCAAGTATCACATAAAAGTAATAATATAATATAAAATAAAACATATAAGGGAATTTATCCCACTACCATGTCCCCATTTGTTTTCTTCTATATCCCAAATGTTGAATATCATGAACCATATCTCTCATTATAAATTAGATGCATCAATGGAAACTATATAATGACCCAGATTTCATGTGTGACCTAATCACATCATATTCATTATCTTTGTACATATATTGTAATAAATATGTTTATTGGGAGAAACCACAACATGTATATCATGTATTATACCTCACACCATCACGACCCAAAAAACCTACTAATAATAATCCCTAGGAAATTATATGTGGAGATAAATGTGTGTGAAATAACAAAAATCCATTACATCCCTCTACACACAAATATATATGAAGGTAACCTTTTTATTATCCCATCCATCCAAATATTCACCTTCTGATCTAGAAATAAAAAAAGAGATATAATGACCTTCGATTCCCACCACCAGTAGGCCCTAGGTTGGAGACCATCACCAATGGTATACAATCTCACAATATGGGAGGAATTACCCTTTTTAAAAAAATGAGACAGGGGGATAATATGGTCAATCCCAAAACAACTCCAATAAATACATACATACATACATATATGTATATATATATATATATATTAAATCCCAAATATATCCTCTCAATAGAGAAAACCATGAACTTACAACTACACCCAACAACACATAACCATAAAACCCGTTCACAACCCTTCTGTACAACACTTCATATCAATTCCACATCTACACCCCTTTACAACCACATATAGGTTCATAACCAAACAATATCTCAACCTTCGACTCCATTATACCACCCAAACCACCCAACATAACATAGAAATTCCCATAAACCTACAACAGATTATTTTATAACAATTCCACACACAACACACCACCACATGAACCAAGGAAATACATATTAATATTTAATGATGAATTTATCAATCAATTTACACTTATTAATTATGTAGTTATTATAGAAACAATTTAATCCCAAAGAATCCATTTATTTGCTAAGTGTACATAGTTATCTTATTTTTCATAAAACTGGTTTCGTGGGGAACTAACAAAATGCAACCTATATTCTATTCAGTGAAAAAATAAAGACCCCTAGTGGCCATGATTTATATAGTAATAAATCCCATACAATTCAAAAAAATGATCACAATTTTAAAGACCGAAACTTTTTCAATATAAATTAAATTCTTAAAAATATGTCATAAAATCACATGAAAACACAACATAATGAATTAATAAGTGATAAGATATCTTTAAACATAATTTTGTCACCCCTGTGTTTGGAATTTTGAAAATTTGATATACACAGTTGTGTTCAAGATGATTTTTACGGTCCAATAAGAAAAACATAATTTTTGGTGAATTGTTACCTACCCTAATGAATAGTAACCTACCATTATGAATAGAAGTATGAACCTTATTAATATTACATCGTCTAAATAAGAGTAACCATATCCATGAATAATTGAATAAAATTTAGGCATCTTAGAAAGTGACAATTTGACCATTGTAAACATTTTGGTTTTTTTGTAAGTCATAAACAATTAATTATAGTTGATTATTTAATTTAAAATAAAAATTTATTTTATTAATATGTGTTCTCAAATTACCAAATCTATGTCTTCTAGTTTTTTGATAATTTTATAAGACCCTACTTAATTATTGAAAGCATTATAAAATCAAATTTAATTTTAAAAACTGTATTTTTCAAGTAAATTATGATTATAATTAAATATTAAATTAATTATATTTAGAATTTTTTTTATGAAAAATGGATGAAATTATTGAATTAAACACGTCAAAAAATGTTTAGGATTAAAATTTGGGATTTTTCTGAAATACTTCAATTTTCAGGAGAATAGAAAAAATACAGTTTTTCACATAATCAGTATATCCTAAATTGCATCATTAATGATGTAATGATGACATTAACATTTTTAAACTTTATGTTGGGACAAATTATATTAAATTTCATAAATGGTTCCTTAAAATACAATAAACTCAATTTTCAATCCTAAAAAAGAACTTTCCAATGCCTAAAGTCAAAAGATGAATTCTTAAAGTGTCTTTTCCTCTTTCTTTTAGTTTCCTTTTAATAAATTAATGAATTCGAATTATAAAGATGAATTAAAGCCTAAAAGGAATTATGTTATATTAATATATTATTTAGGATTTCAAAAACTACTATTACAAGTCTACCCTTTGATATATTATTTTATTTATTATTTTATACTAAAAATACCTCCCTCTGAATGTATAAATAACCCCTCCCCCTCCCCTTGCCAAACCACTCCTCTAAAGCTTCAATAATTATTTAAACTCTTCCCAAGAATCATACCTATCCCCTACCCCACGTCCAAGAGTTTCTGGTCTCATCAAAATACCACAATTAGGCCCCTTTAGGAGGATTCAAGATGTAATTTCCCTTCCTCTTTTCTTTAATTCCCTTTCAATTTCAAGTCCTTGTCTTATTCTCTCCCAACCTATCTTTGTCCAAATGGTATGGCTAATCTAGTATAATAAATATACAATTATTTTATGATACTAATTGGATATTATACCATCCAACCCCCTTCTCCTCTTCCTTTTATTTTATAAAAGAAAACATTGTTCATAAGGTGTTAATCTGCCACCTTCAAGAATGACATGTTTTATTTTTCATTTTCTACCTAAAGATATGGTAATAAAAAAAATTTAGGGTCGAACCAGAATATTATATATGTATTATGTCCTATTTTATGTTCTGAAACAAACTTATGTACATATTACTAGATGAGTAATCAAAACAAGTTCGTTGTGGTCGAAAAACCGCCTAAATTATCCCAAACGGTCATCATTAAATTCCTATCTAATGATTCATACACATGGTATATAATGTAATTCATATTAAGGTCCTTTTAAATTCTGTAATATCATTAATTAAATTTAATATATGTTATGGATGTTTACCCATGTTTTACACAAACTTCTATTCATGAATACATGTGAAACTCTCAAGAAAACCATAAAAACAAACATTCTAGCAAAATGTTTTTAAACTCTATAACTCATCAAAAAGACCATAAAATAACATAATGAAACCAAAATTACCCCTATTAAGGAATAAAAGGTTCTTTAACTTCTAACTAATTAATATAATGTCATTATACGGGACATTAAATAAAAGGAAGTGTTCGGAAACCAGGTAAGAGGAAATTTTCGAACCCAAATTTCATCCTTCGGGTTCTCCCTATTTCATTCCATTTTTGATATGGTTACTCCTAAAAAATCTCTTTTTCATCATTTTCTTTCCTTTTCTGTGATATATATGTTTACCACTATTGTTTATGTCAACCAAAATTTTTTCCAAAAGAACTCTTCTTTTAAGAACTCGCCTTTAACTTCTCATTCAGGGTTGATGGTTCTTGTATCAAGTATGTTTTTCCCTCTTTGTTTTGGGAAACCCAAGTTTATGAATGTGTTCTTATGAGATGAAACACATTCCTTTACATGTGTTATTTATGTTCATTATTTATATATTTTCTATGTGTAATGCATGATAATGATAATATTATGATGTGACGGGTGCTCTCAGAATTATATAGCACAATATGAATGTTTGAATGTGATGGGTACGCCCAGAATTATACAGCTCTTCAATGCATTGGGTAATGTAATGAATCTACTAAGTAAATTTGAAATGATGTGTGGAAAAGATGATAGATTTTTTCACATGCATTTTTGGTTGCTAACCACTAATACATAATGTTTCATTTTTATGCATTGCCACATTTCAAGTCTCTTATTAATGCTTCCTCTCATGTTCATGATTCTTTGCCTATGATATGAATATGCTCACCCCATGATATATTGGTATTTTCTATCCTCTTACTGGGATTCTAGATCACCCATTTTTGATGTATATCCTTAGGTGGCTACATGTACTAAGGATATTCCAAGTGCCAATAAGAAGTTAGAGAAGAAGAAATGAAAAAAAAAGTTTATGATAAATGTTGTAATTTTTATGTATGGTCCTAGTTTCCCCAAGACACTAAACTGTTGGATCCTCTATGTGTAATAATATTATGTATTTTATCTTTAAAATGATGTAATATTAATGTAATAAAATGTTCGGTTTCTATAGTTAGTATCAGAGGAATGTTTTACTTAATTTGGGAATTAGGCTAAGAGAACCCTAGAGAAAACCTCTAGCATGAGTCTAAGTACAAATATGCAGACAAGAATCGTTACATAGGGATTCCATATGTTATTAATTGTTTAAATGTATATGTTATTCATGAATTGTAGACTTATGTTTTGTTCTAACCTTTTCTATTTTAGAAAATGGTTGGAACTAGGAGAAACAAGGCCAATAAGTTGTGAGAGGGCAAACGTAGTGATTGCCCAAACAACATCCCCAATAATTTAGGAGGTGGAGTTAAAAAGATCATGGTGATGATTACCCAATTATCTTAGGTTATGAACAATATCCATAATAATTTGGAACACCCTCCTCCAAAAAATAGCAAAAAACATCCTATCAAATGTTTTATATGGCAATGACCACCAATGTTTAGTGGATATTCTGATAAACTACATCCAAAATAGTGTGTCAAATCCATGGAGAAGTAATTCTCTATTCCTCAATGTTCTAATATGGATAATGTGACACTAGCTATTTATTGTCTAGATGTAGAGGCTGATCAATGGCGGGATTTGATTAATAACACCAAGCCAAGGGAGGTAATTGATGAGATGAAATGGGAAGACTTTAAGATCAGGTTTCTTGATAAGTATTTCCCACGAAATATTTGTACGAAGATGGAGAGAGAATTCGTAGAGATCATGAAAAAAGAAGGAGAATCTGTCACAACCTATCAAGCAAATTTCACCAGGATTTCAAGGTACACTTCTGGTTTTGTTATCAACAACGATATAAAAATTGATAGATTATTTAGTGGTTTAAAACCACACCTTAGAAAGGATCTTTCAATTTGAGACTTTTTGAGTTCTGATGAAGTTGTACAGTGTTCTCTCAAAGTGGAGATAGAGTTTGTAGAATGGTCCCATTGTTATGGTGAAAAGAAACGAAAGATGGAGTTTCAAGCAAGTGGATCTAATGGAAAAGGTGGGGAAAAAATCAACGACCCACATGCAAAATATTTTGGGTGATGCACCATGATAACTGTATTAATGGTACATGGAAATGTTTCATGTTTGGGAAAGAAGAACACTTTGCTCAAGAGTGTCGGAAAGACATAAAAATGAAGGAGAATGTGGGAGAAGAAAGGAGAGAATCATTCATGGTTCAATGCTATAACTGTAGGGAGCTAGGGAACTATGCAATCCAGTTCACTAAACTTCAAGTTTTCGAGGGTAATCAGCATCAATAGCCACCATAGCCAAAGAAACAAGGGAAGTATTATGCCATATTACTATAGAAGTGGTTCAAGATAATGAAATAATACAAGGTACACTTCCTATTCACTCAAGAATTGAAAAAGAATGATTTGATTCTGGTTCTACACATTCCTTTATATCTTTTATGTCCGCTAGATCTGTAGAATAAAAGCCCTGGAACCTTGAAGTAAAGATTTCTATAAAAACACCAAGTGGTGAAATAATTGCAACCCAAGTGTTTGGATCTTCTCTTGTTTGAATAGGTGGGAAGATTCTTCCAATGAATCCCATAATACTTCCCTTGGTAGAATTCAATGATTTAATTTGAATACATTGGATCTTGTTATAAAGAGTACATATTAAACTGTTGGGAAAAGTATATATCTTTTCATATTCCAAACCATCCCATGCTCCTCTACAAATTCAAGGACAATCATGAATCTCCTTTAAAAAATAATTCCATGTTGTGGGTGTATATTTCCTATAAAGAAGCATACCTCACCCAAATGGTTGAGTCAACGGAAGGTGCCAAACTTTCCGAAATTACCATCATGAGAGAGTACAATGATGTATTTCCCGAAGAGTTACCCAGACTTCCCCCAGATCGTGAGGTAGAATTATCAATAGAACTCATACCCGGAGCTACTCATATATCAAAGTGTCCCTATATGATGGCTCCAATAGAACTGGATGAGTTAAATAAGCAGCTGCAAGAGCATCCTGACAAAGAGTTCATATTCCCTAGTGCATCACCTTGGGGTGCGCCAGTCCTCTTTGTAAAGAAGGAGGATGGAACAATGCACCTCTGTATCAACTATCTGGAACTCAACAATATCACCATAAAGAACAAGTATCCTCTTCCAATGATTGAAGACTTGTTCGACCAATTATGAGGAGATAAAAACTTATCAAAGGTGGATCTTAATTCTGGATATCATCAGCTATAGGTGAATAAAAAGGATATTTAGAAGACATCCTTCCACACAGGGTAGGGGCACTATGATTTTCTAGTGATGCCCTTCGGACTTACTAATGCCCCGACAATCTTCATGGATTTGATTAATAGAGTCTTTAGACATTACCTAAAATTTTTTTTAGAGTTTTTATCAATGATATTATCATATACTCCAAGAGGAAGGAGGAACATGTAGAAGATCCAAGACTTGTGTTGGGGACATTTAGAAATGAGAATTTGTACACCATGTTCAGAAAGTGTGACTTTTGGATGAAGCAAGTCACATTCTTGGGACATGTGATCACAAGTGAGGGAATTTCTGTGGATCCTTGAAAAACAATGTCAATTGAGTAATGGCCCAGGCCCTATAGTGTCCCCAAAATCTGTAGTTTTCTTGGATTAGTTGTGTACTACCGACATTTTGTGAGAAACTTCTCACGATTGTCAAGCCTGCTAACTAAGTTAACAAGGAAAGGGGTAAAGTATGTCTGGACAGAAGAATCTGAGGGAAGCTTCAAGAATCTAAAGAGAAGGTTGACCACTACACCTGTACTCACACTACTGAAAAGTGAAGAACGTTTTGTGATATACAGTGATGATTCAATGAAAGGCTTGGGTAGCGTAATCATACAAAATGATAATGTGATAGCCTATGAATCATGACAGTTGAAGATCCATGAGAAGAACTACTCAATGCACGATTTAGAGCTAGCAGCGGTGATTTTTTACTTGAAAATATGTCTACACTACCTTTATGGTGAGAAGTGTGACATATACACTGACCAGAAGAGCCTAATGTATATATTCACACAAAAGGAGATCCACATGCGTCAGAGGAGATGGCTGGAGCTAATCAAGGATTACAATTCCTCTATTCACTACCATTATGGAAAGGCGAAAAAGGTAGATGATTCTCTAAAAATAAAATAACCCACTACTCTATCCATGTTATGGATTGAGAAAGACCATATCTTCTTAGAAATGGAAAGGTTTGATTTGGAAATTATAAGGGCAGGGAATAAATCCTACCTTACCCCAAGGATTATGTAACCATCCATCCAAGAGACGATTAAGGAAACAGAAAGGGATGACGTGGATATAAAAAAGTGGGTGAATGCAGTAAAGGAAGGGAAGCTGCAAGAGTTCCATATCAATGATGATGGTGTGATTTGGTTTGGAACACATATTTGTATTCCTTCATCACCTAGGATAAAGAATGAGCTATTGGAAAATTCATGTAGGTCAACATTCTCTATCCATCCTTATAGCACCAAGATGTACCGTGATCTCTTAGGACACTTATGGTGGGATAACCTGAAGAAGGATATTGCAGAATATATATCAAGGTGGTTAGTGTGTTAGAAATTTAAAGTAGAGCAACAAAAGTCTAGAGGGATGACGCATCCATTGCCTATACCCATGGGGAAATGGGAAAATGTTAATGTGGACTTTATCACTGGTCTCTCAAACACATCGAAGGGAAATAATGTGATATGGGCTGTGGTTGATCAAATCACCAAGACTAGCCATTTTATCTCTATTCGGAAAGATATCCCACATGAAAAACCTGAAAAGATATATGTGAAAGAAGTGGTGAGACTGCAAGGTGTTACACTCTCAATTGTCTCTGACCATGATCCAGGGTTCATATCTAAATTCTGGAGGAGCCTTCAACATGCTTTGAGTACTGAATTCAATTTCAACATAGCCTATCACCCCAAAATTATGGCCAATCTGAAAGGGCTTTTCAGATTCATGAAGGTATGATAATAGCCAGCTCACTATAATTCCAAGGTGGATGGGATCAGCATCTCCCATTGGTTGACTTCACATACAAAAATAGCCTCTACTCGAGTATTCAGATGGCTCCATTTGATGCTCTGTATGGAAAGCGATGTATTACTCCAACCTGTTGGGATAAAGATGTAGAAAGGAAGCTACTCTGACCCGATCTTGTGAAATAGATGCCAGAAAAGGTTCAAGTCATCTAGAAACACGTCAATGATTCTCAAGGTCAGAAAAAGGGTTATGTTGACAATTGACGAAGGGATTTGGAGTTTGATGTTGGAGATAAATTCTTCATTCTAATATCACCATGGAATAGAGTCATGTGATTTGGGAAGAAAGGAATGTTAAGCCTAAGGTACATTGGACCCTTCGAAATCCTTAACCGTATAATACTTGTGGCCTATCAGCATGCAACTCCACCGAATATGGCTCAAGTTCATGATGTTTTTCATGTATCACTCATGAGGAGGTACATTCCTGATCCCTCACATGTACTAAACTCACTGGTGGTACAGCTGGAAGATTATGTCTCTTATGAGAATCCACCATTAGAGATTCTAGACCGGAGAGATAAGGTTCTACGCAACAAGACAACCCACCTTGTCCAAGTGTTGTGGAGGAACCATATGTTTTTAGAAGATACTTGGGATCAAGAGGAGGTGATGAAAGAGAATTACCTTCACATGTTTGTGTAAAGTGAACTTTCAGGGTGAAATTTAATAAGGGGGAAGAATCTAATGACCCATTTTTTTTCAATAGATATTCCCTTCTTAACAATATGTCATAAAATCATGTGAAAACGAATCATAATGAACTGCTATGTGCTAAGTGGCCTTTAAACATAATTTTGTCACTTATTTGTTTGGTATTTTAAAAATCTGACACACACGGTTGTGTTCAAGTTGATTTTTACGGTCCAATAAGAAAAACATAATTTCTGGTGAATAGTAACCTACCCCTATGAATAGTAACCTACCCTTATGAATAGTAGTATGACCCTTATGAACAATACATCGTCCAAATAAGTGTATCCTTACCCATGAAAAATGAATAAAATTTAGGCATCTTAGAATGTGACAATTTTACTATAGTAAACGTTTTTGTATTTTTGTAGGTTATAAATAATTAATTAAAATTATTTAATTAATTTAAAATAAAATTTATTTTCTTAAAATTTCTTCATGAATTTTCAAATATATGTCTCCTAGTTTTTAGATAATTTTATAAGACCCTAAAATTTTTTTGAAAGCATTTTAAAATCAATTTTAATTTTAAAAACTGTAATTTTCGAGTAAATTATGATTTTAATTAAATATTTTATTAATCATAATTAGAAAATTATTTTTGAAAAATTGAATTCATTTTTCTATTCTACACATCGAAAAATGGTTAAGGTGAAATTTTGGGTATTTTCTGAAATACATCAATTTTTAGGTGAATAGTAAAAATACAGTTTCTCGCATAATCGGTGTATCGTAAATTGCATCATTAATGATGTAATGATTACATAAACAATATAAAACTTTTGTTTAGGCCAAAATATACTAAATTTCATAATTTCGTCCTTAAAATACAATAAAATAAATTCTAAAACCTAAAAATATCTTTCCAAAGCCTAAAGTCAAAAGGTGTTTTCTTAAAGTGTCCTTTCCTCTTTCTTTTACTTTCCTTTTAATTAATTAATGAATTCTAATTATAAAGATAAATTAAAGCCTAAAAATAATTATAATATATTAATATATGATTTATGATTTCAAAAACTACTATTACAAGTATAACTTTTGATATATTATTTTATTTAATATTTTATACTAAAAAAACCTCCCTCATGTATAAATAACCCCTCCCCCTCCCCTTGCCAATCCAATCTCTCTCAAGAATCAATAATTTTTTACAATATTCTCAAGAAACATCCCAAACCCTTGTCTCACGTCCAATAGCTTTTGGTCTCATCAAAAGACCAATCATAGGCCCCTTAAAGAGGATCTCAAGAGGGGGATTCAAGAGGTGATTTCTCTTCCACCTTTCTTTATTTCCCATTCAATTTCATGACTTTTATTATTCTCTACCAACCTATGTTTTTTCAAATGTTATGGTGACTCCAGTATCATAAATATACTTTAATTTTATGATACTAATGGGATATTATACCATCCAACCTCCTTCTCCTATTCCTTTTATTTTATATAAGAAAACGTGGTTCGTAAGGTGTTAATCTATAACCTTCAAGAATGACATGTTTTCTTCTTCAATTTCTACCTACAGATATGGGCATGAAACCATTTTTATGGTTGAACCAGAATATTTTATATGTATTATGTCCTATATTAATTTCTGGAACTAACTTATGTACATACTACTATATGAGTAAACAAAACATATTCATTGTGGTCGAAAAACATCACAAATTAACCCAAACGATCATCATTAAATTCCTATCTAATGATTCATCCACATGGTATAGAATGTAATTTATATTAATAAAATTTTAACTTCTAGAATATAATTAATAACATTTAATATATGTTATGTTTGTTTACCCATGTTCTACACAAACTTCAATTCATGAATACAAGTGAAACTCTCATGAAAACCAAAAAAATGAAAATTCTCGAACAATGTTTTTAAACACTATAACTCATCAAAAGGCCCATAAAATAACATAATGAAACCAAAACGACCCCTATTAAGGTATAAAAATATCATTTAATTTATTATTAATGACTATAATGTCATTATACAGGACATTAAAGAGAAGGAAGCATTAGGATACAAGGTAAGGGGAAATTCTCGAACACAAATTTTATCCTTCGAGTTCTCCCTCTTTCATTACATTTTTGATATGGTTACTCCTAAAAAACATTTTTTCATAATTTTAATTCATTTTAAGGGATATACATGTTTACCACTATTGTTTATGCCAAACAAAATTTATTCCAAAAGAACTCTTCTTTTAAGAACTCACCTTTAACTTCTCATTCAGGGTTGATGGTTCTTATATCAAGTATGTTATTTCCTCTTTATTTTAGGAACCCAAAGTTTTGGAATGTGTTAATATGATATTAAACCCATTCCATTACATGGGTTAGTTATTTTTATTATTGATATATGTTCTATGTGTCTTTCATGATAATGATAATATTATGATGTGATGGGTGCACCAAGAATTATAAAGCGCAATATGAATGTTTCAATGGGACAGGTGCACCCGGAATTATACAGCGCTACAATGCATTGCATAAAGTTATGAATCTCATGAGTAAATCTGAAATGATGGTGAAAAAGATGCTAATTTTTTTCAAAATCATGTGTGGTATTTAACCACTAAGACATGATGTTCAATTTTTATGCATTGCCATATTTCAAGTCTCTTTTAATGCTTCCTCTCATGTTCATGATTCTTTGACTATGTTATGAATATGCTCAACCCATGCAATATTGTTCTTATCTATCCTATAACTAGGATTATATCTAACCATTTTTTGATTTATATCATCAGGTGGCTACATGTACTAAGGATAGGTCAAGTTCCAATAAGAATCTAGAGAAGAAGAAATGAAAAAAAAAACTTTTATGCTTTCTGTTGTAATTGTTATGTATGGTCCTAGTTTTCCCAAAACACTAAACTGTTGGATCCTATATGTGTAATACTATTATGATGTTTAACTTTATAATTATTTAATAGTAATGTTTTAAAAGGTAGGTTCTCTATAAAAATATCCCTAAAATAGTACGATCATACATCACTTTCCCTAGCCCTTGTTTATTGATTTTAACTGATTTAATTACCATTATTTAATTTTGATTCAACTATTTTCACAAGGGGACATCCATACACCAACCTCACATGACCCAAAATTTTTGGAGATAAAGGAAAACATACTTAGATGAGGAATAAATGAGAACTTCCTTATTACAACAAAGAAGTAGTGAAAACGTGTCAAGAAAAGCCTCTAGGGAAGACTAGATTCTAAAGCTACACCAAAAAACACATATAATTTAGGATGAATGGTTATGGGGGTGTATAATGTCAAAAGAATGGAGAAATAATTATATAAGGGAATTTCCCTGGCATTGAAGGATTTGATCCAAGACTCACATAAAATGAAATGGTTTTGTATTTGGAATAAAGTTGTATCTCAAAAAAACCACACGGTATGACAAATTGAATGCCCCCAGACTCATAAGAATCTAAAGATATGAACCACAACCCTTGAAAGACATCAAAAGTACTTAAATATGGTAGTAAATTCATTTCATTTCAAAAAAATATGCCAAAAGGAAAAAATAGAAAAAACTAGAAAATGGAAAACTCTTAGAAATGAATCACCATTAGGTGAGTCGATAGTGCAAGTCACCGATGAAAGTCATCAGTGTGACCCACCGTTGTGACCACCATTGCTACCCACCATCCCATCCCACCATTGTGAGTTTCCATCAGGACTCACTGTCACAACTCACCATTCTGACTCACTGTTACGAGTTACCTGTACAAGCCACCATTGGGACTCACCTTTATGACTCACCATCCTGACCTACCATTGGAAAATATGAAAACTTTAAAAAGTGATAAATAATACCCCTTGACCTCCCATCACACTTAAAACCCCAAATTTTCACAAATTAATGTACCATAGAGGTCCTATCTTTTACATCAGATACCTCTCACACCGTTCATTCCCTTGAGAATTCAAAACTAAACCCAGAAGAAAATGAGGGGTCCAAAAAACCAGCTCTTTAGATACCTATGAAGGATCTTGCTATGATTAAAACACCTCTACTAACATAAAATTTCAACGATAAATAGCGCTATGTTATTGGAAAGATTGACTGAAACCTCACCATCCATGAACACCTCCTCCAACAACATCTAACCAAGATGATCATGAAACAGAAAAAATGAGCACAAATTTCCTTCCATATTGTAGACATGAATCAGGGAATAATATCCTCTACGTCAAGATATAATCTTCTCTAGGCTCCCCTAAATCACTCACATGGGTTTAATTAGGTCATATTTATTACATCTCGATTAAGAATATGGTCTTCCCCTTTTCACATGTCATAACCAATTTTGTACATTTTACGACACACATTACAACATATGGAAAAATGATTCTCATGAAAAACATTTTTCAATCATTACATCATAAGGAACAACATAAAATGAAAAAATCAAGACAAATTCGGGTACGAGAAGTGAATATATACTTATTTCCCCCAAGTAATCTCTTCTAGGAAACCATGACTCCACCATACGCAATCTAAAGGAATGGCCTGCTCATGCAGCACCTTCTAATAATGATATTGGATCACTTCTGGAAACTCTATTTATTCCTTGTCATATTTGATATCCAACTCTCCCTATTTAGTGATATGGGAGTCATTTTGAACACACTAAACGAGTTAAGAGACGTGAAAGACATTGTGGATCCACTCCAACTACGATGGCTTCACCAACTGGTATTACACCTTTCCAACTCACCCCAACACCTTGAAGGGTTTGGAAAAAATGGGAGAATGATTTCTATTTCTTCCAAACATATATTTCCCAGGTCGAGGGGAAACCTTCATGAATATGTGGACCCCCATCCACGATATCCAAGGGCCATCTCCTACTATCGACATACAATTTCGGATAGTCGTGCACGACATTCATCCTATTATGAAGGTGTTGAACCTTCTCTATTATGCTCTGCACTATCCCAGGACCAAGATAAAATATCTCCCCAACATATATCCAACAAAAAGGTGAATGAAACGGTATTCTATTCAAAGAATCAAATAGAGCCATGTTAATGGAAGAGTGAGAGATATTATTGTAATCAATTTCTACAAAGGGAATGTTTCACACCATAGATCTACCCAATTTGAAGATGCGTGATCATAAAATATCGTCCAAGTTGATGATAGTCTATTCAATATTCTCATCTGTATGAGGGTGGAAAGCAGTTCTATTGTATAATTGAGTTCAAAAATAATTCTCCAATTCACTCAAGAATTATGACGTAAAACATGTATCTTGATCCATGAAAATGGATCTTAGAACTCCATGAATCTACCCCACCTTATCCACACACCAATTCTCCATGGAATTCACTATACCTGACTCCTTGATCGCTAAGAAGTGAGTCAGTTTTGTTATTTGATCCATTACAACCCAGATAACATCATAGCATCAAGGATAACTTGGTAACCCTATGCTGAAATCCAATGATATGTCATCTCACTTCCACTCGGAGACATCTAACCATTGTAACAAACCTATGGGAACATGGGGCTCAACCATCACCTTCTGGAACACTAGGCACATTACAAAAAACATCGCCAGTACATGTTTCATCCTAGGCCACAAAAAATGTATCCTCAAGCCATGAAACATAAGGGAAACTCCTGGGTGCACCACAAAGGATGATCTATAACACTCATGACAAAATCCATCACTCATTTCCAATGTTACTAACAACCTTCAAGAGAACAACATATGATTCTGACCATCCTTCGACCATCCCTACGGAGAATCTTCATGGTTAACACGATCACACATCACCTCCACATATGAGCCTCCCCTCTAAGACTCATCCACTTACTACATCATAGATGACTACATTGTTATCTGAAACAATCATCCTCTACTTTTTTCTACCTTTTCTTCCATATGAAAAGATTCCAAATCCTCCATTGCCTTCCATGAATCTGTTGATTCCTTAAAAACATCCTTATGTGACATCATGCTCAAATAATTATCCATGAAATTCCTATTTGTTGAGTTATAAGAGATCTCAAAATCATAGTCATGAATAAACTCTATGAAACACCTCTATCACATGTTCATATCTTGATGGGAAAAGACACAACACAAACTCATGTGATCTGTGAAGAACACAAAGAACTAACTAATGTTATAATTCCTCCAACACATCAGCGTAAACATGAACACTAAAAGGTTAGGATCATGGGTGGAATAGTTATGTTCGAGAGGATGTAACTGCATAGACCCATAAGAGATCACTAAAAGTATCTTCATAAATACATAACCCAATCCCATTCAGTAAGAAACACAAAACACATCAAACATCACCCCTTCCTCTGGAAACTGGAGATATAGAGCACTAACCAACTTCCCCTTTAGATATCTAAATACTTTCCAACACTGCTCACTCTCCAAAAAATATTGATCCCTCTAAGTCATAGTTTTCAACAGAGATGAAAATCATGAGAAATTGGGTAAAAACCTCCTATAATACCCCATAGGACTATGAAAACTACAAACTTCTACCACATTCTTGGGTGATTATTAAGAAAAAACTACTACTACCTTTGACAGGACTGTTGAAAAACCATACTATGACACCACTTTCCCAATGAAATGCACCTATCATTTCCAAAAATTAAATATGGAAAAATTTCCATAGAGGTGGTGGTGTCAAAGAACTATAATGATGTTTCTGATATACTTAGCACACACCTCCTATAACATTGAGAAAATCAATATATCATCGATGAATATGATGAAGAACCAATCTATGAACTCATAATAGATGGAGTTTAGGAGTCCCATGAATATGGAATGTGTGTTCGTAATAAAGAAAGGCATAAACATGAAATCAATTTTCCCATACCTACATCTGAAAGATGTTTTCAAGATATTTATCTCCTTCACCATAAACTGGTGATATCTAAAATGCATATTTATATTAGAGTTAAAACTATCCCCTCTCAGTAGGTCAAAAACACTGTCAATCCTCTGATTAGGTTGATAGCTATTGACCGTCACCTGATTCAAACTTTTGTAGTATGTGAAAAACCTCATACTATCAAAATCCTTCTTTAAGAACTACACTGGAGAATACCACATGGACACACTGGGCTAGATAAATCCCTTCTTAATTTAATCACATATAAGAAACCTCAACTCCCACAACTCAAAAGTTTCCATTTTATATGGGGAAATAAAAATAAAAGAATCATTGGGAAGCAAGTCTATACCAAACACAATGTTATGTTGAGGAGGTAAAGTCACAACCACCAAAGGAAAAACATCCAGGAAACCCCACCCCCCAAACAATGGGAACCTCCAACATTCAAACATCTGCTGATTATACTAACAACTCAACCAAAAACAATGTAGAGGATCTTTAAATCGACTACACACCTAATAGCTCTGCTCACTATTGAAAATCACACACTGGAAATTGATATCTGAAAACTCAACTTGTCTCTAGAAGATGATGATAAAATTATGCATGGAATACAACTAGTCGATGCCAAGAATGAAATTTTATTGATACATCTATATAAAGAAAATATCCCCACTAGATTGATGCAATCACATCATCAGTCTACATTTCTGGCACAAATAATACAAGTTGGTATGACCTCTGATTGGCATAGTCCACTCTATGGGAATGAGAAAACTCTCTATGTCTAGTCCTAGATAGTGGTATAGAATGGGTGAAACAAAGTATTGAGAATCTCCTCAATCAAATAAATCACATTAAAGGGTTCTAAACTAGCTGATCATACCTCTAACAATCTTGGGTCATGTCAGAACAGTTACCTCCATTGCATGAAACTATGAACACCTAGCAGCTCTAACCTCAACTGACGAACACCTCCACAACAACAGCCGGTTCAAGGTCCCTCATGAACACCCTGAGGTTTTCCTATTCCCACTCCATCTCCCCTCAGTGGAGAATGAGTTATCTTTCTCTAATACTAAAATGACCTAGATGGAAACTGCTTGTGAGGCTAGTGAAGATCCTTTCAACCTCCACCATACTGAGATTCAATGGAATCTAGGCACAAGTTCTGAAGATTCCCATAGACTCCCCAAATAAAACACCTCAGTACCAAGTTCACAAGAATTACTAAAGGGCCATAAGTTCAAAATGGAAACTGCTAAGGTCAACTCCCCACCGGTCGAAACCTCAAAAGCCCTGGCAGTTGAGACCGACAGCTGGGAACCCTTCTTCTAAAAGAATCTCTATGGATCTCCTATACCAATACATTTCCTCATGATTGTATCCACTCAATCACTTACACCTTCTTCTAAACCTCCAATTAAATTTTCAATGTAAATGGAGTAAGCACGTATTGGATAGAAGGGAAATGTGCCTCCTCTAGGAATGTTTCATTAGAATCATAATTCCAAAAAAGATCTAGGATAAAGCAAATAAGGTCCATGAACATGATAACATGTTCTCGCACAGACATACTTCCATAATAAAGGGATAGTAACTCCTACCTCTTATCGTAATTCATGGTCAATGAAAGGAACCCCCCACATAAATCCTTCAAATAGTTGACTCACAACACATCTTCCTCCTTCATCTCACCTATGTTAAACATCCAACACTGATGCAAAACTCCCCACATTTGGATCACTTCTGAATGAACCCAATAATCTATAAAATCCCAGATCAAACAGAAGGTGATATCAGGCTCCTCGATCCATCTCTCTGTATCCATGTATGAAAATATTCCCTTGTACATTTCCAAGACCTTATTTTAGAAAGCATGTAACATTCCATTCTATTTTTCATCATCCTACACTGGATAAAACCTTTGTCAATTAGCTGAATCATCATGTTGAGCCTCAACTGATCGAGCCACACATGGATGAATACTGGGTTCCGTAGTTGAAAATGACAATAAAAAATGCCTAAGCCTGAGTAGTGTGGAATTATATTTAATATTAATTTTTACCCCATTTTACAAATTTTTCCCATTTCAAATTACAAAAAAGATACCAATAAAAATAAGAACAGATGTCATTATAATTCATGTATTATTCCAAGGGTCTGTACCCTACAAATGGTGTGGCCTTATTTGGTCATTTTGTCGACCCAAATTAATTTATTTAAATTAGGGTGGCCCAAAAATTCTGTGTCCCAGACGATTTTCCCAAGCCTATGTCTAGAAATGAGGTAACGTAACATCATTTCCCTATTGACCCATAAATCTATAATTGTTCCTAACTCCAAAATCCATCTTATCTCTCAACCATCGTCTCTAATAACATAATTTTATGACCCCTCCCTCCAAATATGCCCCTCCTATGCAAGAAATTAATTAAAAGATATAATGACCCCTAAGTCTAGTCTCTAGTATGCCCTAGGGTGGTGACCAACATCAAAGGTATATAATCTCATAATATTGGAGGCATTAGCAATTTTAGAAAAATGATATTGGGAGATAAGATGGTCAATCCCAAAAAAAAACTCCATGACATTTATGTGTAAAAAGAAGTCAAAAATCATCCTCTCAACCGAGTGAACCCCTATCTTATAGCTGCACCAAGAAACACATAACCACACAACCATATCACAAAACTATTGTATAACACATCCCATCCATTCCACATACACTCCCCTTAAAAACCGCATCCTAGTTCAAAAAACAATCTATCATCCCGATAATCTATTAAACCACCAAAACCACCCCACATCATATAGACATGCCCCTGACCCTACTTCAACACAAGTCAGAACAATCCCATACATGAAACAACATAACATGAACCAAAGAAATGATTATTCATATTTAATGAGGAGTACTTTACTCAATTTCTACATTTTAATTAAGATTTTTTCACACAAATAAATTGATTCTAGGGTTTCCATTTACTAGCTATGTGTACATAGTTAACAGGTTTTTTATAACACATTTCAACTAAAAACAAACAACATGTATCCCATAATCTATTTGTTGGGAAAACAAAGAACCCCAATGTATATTATTTTAAATAGGAAGATATCCCATTCAATTGACAACATTTATCAAAATATCGATAAAACAATATGATTATATTTGACAATCCCCAACCCCTATTTATTGATTTCAAACTGAATCAATTATCTTTATTTTATTGGGATTCATCTATTTTCACAAGGATATATTTGTAAACATACCCCGCATGATACACAATGGATTGAGAGGATGGAAATCCTAATAGGAAGAAGAAACATTGTACACTATCTTATTGTGCCAAAGTAGGGGTGCACATGTATGAGGAAAAGCCTCCAGGGAAGATTAGATTCGAAAGAATCAGTATAGCACATGTCTCCATGGTAAAAATGGATCCGAGGAAATATGGAATCAATATAAGGGAGAAGTAAAGAAATAAGGGAAGGCCCATGTCATAGAAGGATTATATCTACGTTTCCAGGAGAAAAAATGGTTTCAAATTTCTATTAAAGTTGGATCTCAGAAAAACCACACAGTTTGAAAAATTGACGGCCTCAAGACTATTAGAAATATAAATATATTATCCATATACCTTTAAATGGAATCTAAACCTCAAAATTATGGTATTAAAATCATTTTATTTTAAAAAGATGTCAGAATGTCAAAATTGAAAAACCTGGAAAATGGAAAACTCTTGGAAATGACTCAACATTAGGTGAGTCACTGGTGCGATTCACTGGTATGAGTCACTGATTCAACCCACCATCATAAACCACCATCGCCACCCACCTACATGAACCACCATTACAACCCACTTTTGTGAGTCCTGGTCAGAACTCACCATTACGACCTACTGTTTGAACACTAGAAAACATGACAAAGCGTTGAAAATTTCACCTTGAGTCTCAGAACACTTCAAAACCTGTATTCCCACAATGGAATGGAATGAAGAGGTTCGTGCCATTAAAACGCTACACTAATACTAGTAGGTAATAATAATCCTAGTAAAATAGTGTATGGGGGGAGTGTAAAGTCAGTGATCCATCCTCTCCAACACAAATATGGGGGAAAACACCCCTAGAATCCAATGGTTTTTGATCACCTTACATACATGGTTGGGGAAGCATTTGAAATCACATAACCTAATGAATATATATAAATATTTCTATATGTATATATCTTAACACACACTATGGTAAACTAAATATCTTTAGAATTAATTACAAACATCATATATTGGACACCCGACTACTAATGCTATAGACTAGATAACTTATAATCACACAATATTTTCTAGAATACATCAATTAATTACATTAAATTTAATATTCCTTTATGTAAAGAACTTGTTTTTACTCCCTCATGGAATAAACCAAACATATTTATAGTTTCTTTATATTTATCATTCTTTTAGAATTTTATTAACCGTACTACCTCATGGGTTAAATTATTTATCATTAATTACTATTCCATAATTCTATGTACTCTTGGACACATTACAAGATTTCCTAAAAGATTCATAAAGAAAGTAAAACTGGATATATCAAGTAGTGGGGATTGAAATGAAGATCCAATAAGCATGTGTATCGATCCTCCAAATAATATCCATTAATAATAAATTATAAGATATTCCATCATAATAATAGTATTAAATACTATATTCAATCCACTCTATCAATCTTGGTGCCATCTTCGACAACAATATGAATATCACCATCCATATCCCCATCACATGTGCCTACCACCACCACTAACCCAGGCATTCCCACCCATGCCCAAGTAGAGTATCATCCACCCCAATCCGACATCATGTCCCATAGATTGAATCTTTATCTAGAGTAACCAAACTTGGAATAATGAAAAAAACATATGATGAATATGGAATCTAGGACCAATTATAAACGTGTCTAACCCACATAAGAAAAAGATTTCCCTTAGCCACAAACAATTTTATTTTTTAGATAAATAATTGTTTTTCACCATGAATGAAACAATTTATTTATTTCATGTGGAAACCATGGACATCCTAATTCAGAAGATTTTAAAAACAATAATTTATTTAGTCATTCTCTATGAATAACTACTGTTTATATCATTTATCAAGAAGAAAAATTACAACCAAATATGTATTCTTATTATATTGAATCAAATAATTTCTATCTTTACATTCTTCATCAAATTTAAATGAATAAAAAAATGCTAAATAATTTCATAATGAATAGATAAAACCCTATCTTGAATTCAATAGGGAAACCGTTATTAGGAAATAAAAATATATGATCGCTACAACCAAAACAAAAAAAATCACTCTTTAATTCCAATTTAATCTTCATTAAGGTTAATTCCAATATTTATAAATGGGATACATAATTATAAATACACAATTTCACTAAAAGAAACATGTTAAGGAAAAAATTCCCTACCAAATGGATTTTAATATTTGTCAAACATGAAACGGATAATAAAAATAGATACATGATCATCTCCCATGTAACGAAGCTACAAATATTCAAGAATTCCCCCACCATGAACATGTGAACAATAATAAAAATAACATCATTATAATGAAGGTGGTTAACCCCCATAGTATAATTAGGTATATCGGGAGTGAATTAAAGGAATGAAGTAGAATCCTCAAAATAAATTAGGGGATGATCACCTCATATCACTATGGATCGAACACGGGAAGCTCAAAATCAATCTTAATATAATGGGATACAAAACACCTTGAGAAATAACATGTAAAAACATTGGTTTTGGGATAAATTAAAGGGTTATTAGAGAAGTAAATGGGGATAATATATTTATAGGCACTCTTTTTAAGGCAGATTGAGGGTGGAAATTGGTTATTTATGTAAGAATCACCTAAAAATTGATCACCAAGATCATATAACATTGGATTAATTCAGGGTGTGAACCACATATTCATGTCATGTGTTTTTGAGAAAGATTCACCAAATAATACCAATCATGCACTTATTTCTTGAATTGATTGTTTGAATTGTGAATTTCACAATTTGAAGCACCCTTACCAAAGTTGAGAATAACCATTCATGTCACGAACTACACATTAACATCTTGAGCAACATTTCACATCATAAATTTCTCTTAATTCTAGATTTTCCCCTAAAACTCTATAAATCATATTGAAATCAAATCCAAGAGACATAGAATTTGAATAAATAGAATGTAACTAACTGGAAGGTTTAGTCACTTTCTTTAGATACCTCTCAAAAAAATTTGTTCATTTAATATTAAAACCAAACTAAATAAAAGGGATAGAAAATTTTTATCTGAGTAAAAAACCAATGAGATAAATCTCATTAATTTTACTATCTCAAGAGTATAATATCCTCACATAGAGGGATAGAGAATGAAGATACATAACGAAATCCTAGGGGAAATTGTAAAGATAGAAAATTTTATTAATGAATATTTTTGGTGATTTAATTAAATGTATTATTATGTAAAATGGTTATAAAAACATATTTAATTCCTTTCTTTTATGTTTTTTATTTTCATATACCATTAATAATTATTACCATTTCTAATATATAAGTTGAATAGTGATCACATGATTGTTATAAATATAGGGCTTTAACCAATCCACATCACTTATACAAAGGAAGTAAAGGCCTCAACCAGTAGAATCATTCCCTTTGAAGCCCATTTATTGGATATTTTTAGCGAGATATAATTTCTGGGACTTTCTCTAGACCAATCCCAAGCCATGATTAGACAACACAAACATGAACGAAACCATTTATGGGAGAAGTTAAAGCTCATCATGACCACATCCCAAACCATGTTCATCGGACCAACACAGACCACACTATTAAGAAATATACTAGTATAATAATGTTTTATGTAACAAGAACCATCCATTATGATTATGTACATTGTTTTCTGTATATAATAATGAATATACATTCATTTAATTATGGTCACTCTTTATATAGTTTATATAGATAAAATAATATTTTTAGATAGTATTAAAATTCAATTAAGAAATCTATTTCCATAAATTAATGGATTTATGAATTAAATAAAATATTATTAAAATATTATTACTAAATTAATATTTATTAAATATAAATATTCATATAATTTTTTTGAACAGAATGGTTATTTTTATTGAGGTTTAACAAAAAATTTGTCATAACCCATGAGTTTTCAATAAATATTATGTTTTATTTTAAAATTGAAATTTTTTGTATTTAGAAATTTATTTAAATAAAATTAATATTATTTTTGGAATTAGGACTTCAAATTTATCTAATGATGAGTCTTTTATAATATTCTGAGACAATTCAATTTTTGGGTAAAAATTTAATACCGTATAAATATATAATGATTCTTATGACATAATAATGACCCAATAGTGATGTAGTAAAATTATATAAAAGTGGTATTATTACAAAATATGTTTTACCATTTATATAATGCGATTTGATATTTGTTTTATTAATTTTTCTATGCCTGAGGGGACCCTCCAAAACATATAAAATATTTTAACTATTTAAAATGATTTCTTTGAGAGTGTGACTCACCCCCTAGTAAGAAAGCCTAATATTTTAATATGTCTTGACAATGGGTTTATAACATAATTTATTCTGGTCCACATTGGAAAAAACCATGGTAAAAACCCATCGGAAGGATTGTGTCTTCGAATATATAGTTATATAGATTCCCCATTGTTTGATAAAAATTAATGAATTCCCCTCACATTTAATATATAACCCCACCGAAGATCCCACATCGCTTCACTAAAAATACTTGGATCATTAACCCACTCTTAACTACTACCTCTATAAACCTCCCATTATTTCCCAATATCTTTAAAATACCTTCCTCATCCTCTTGAAGTCAAACACTCATGAAAGGGATTTCATTCTTTTTCATTTTTGAACATGTTTTTTATGTTGTTATACCATTTTATTTTTAATTAAATATTCTGGGGTATGATTTCGCACCACCCCACTCATCCCTCCTTATTTTTTAATGATGAGATACCTATTTCTATCTGATTAAGGTCTCTCACGTACACCTATTACAATGCCAAAATTTCGTAAGATTTATTCCATTTCTCCTATTTCCTCAAGATTCTTTATTATGTTACACCTTCTATTTCCGAATTACTTGTATTGGTAAATGTATCTATATGACCCCATTAATTTACATTTATTTTAAATATTATAAGATGCCCCTTTTTCACTCATCAACATTTTGTTTTAATTCTTATTTCTGTACATTGTGCTACCGAAATTGCACCGTGTTTTTCCAAGCCAAAATCATTGTCCAGTGAATACCATTCCAATTTATCTGTCAAGGGTATTCACTAATATTAAAATATTCATATTGAATGGTAAATACATGTATTTATTACACATTTTCTATTATTTAATAAATAATGATGATGAATGATTCCATGCTATATGATTAATGTGGCACACTTATGCATGAAATGAAATGTTTGTGAAAGGTGAGCCCAGATAGCACTCTGATGCATTGGGTAATGATTAGTATCCTGATACTCCATGTGAAATGAGGGTTTACTAATACCAATCCATTAGTAATTAGGGTTTAATCATGCTAATTCAAGTGTAATGAGGGTTTATTATTGCTAATCAATGTGCAATGTGACTAGCTCTTGTTAATATCATGTTGTATGTTATTGACATATTTCCATGATATGATAGTCTTTATATATCATCCCATTATGTTCATGCTTCTCTTGTTCTCCATTGATATTCATATTTAATAAAATGTATTGTATTTTTCATGTTATTCCCTGTTTACTCCTTTACTGGGCTTTATAGCTCACCATTTTCATATGTATGTCCTGATGTTATCACTTGCAGTGATAAGTACAAAGGAATGTTGTGGTCATGTAAAAGAAGTTTTCAATAAATATATGTTTTTTTTGTTTTAGGTTTTATCTTATGGTTACTAATTTCCCATGATATTATACCTATCGATCCGAGGAGTTTTCTTAATTGAATTTTTATGTAATAACTATTGTTTAAATTTGTAATAAATACCATGGTAGTTATAGTTGGTATCAGAGGATATGTTTAGTTATTTTTTTGGATTAGGATTAAATAACACTATAGAAAGTTTTAGGGATAATACCAAGTAGAATAATAGAATCCCTAAATTTTTGTGAGTATAGAGTAAGTAGTTTATCAAGAAAATACATCACAGTTTGGATATGAACACATAGACGTGGCTATAGAATAAATGTATCTAGAGGTAAGACTCGAAAACATCATTTTGAAATAGAGTTGAATGGAAACATATACATTACCACAGGCCTTTCTACACTCTTTTATTGACACTTCTAGGGGATATTCTTTAGAAAATTCATAAGAATATCACAACCCATTATTAAGGTAACAAACAAATCCCATCAGAATATACATTATAAGATTGATAATGGATAACATAGATTAAACCCTAGAGACTTATAAGTTATGTAGATAAATGTAATTTATAAGTTATACATTTAATGTAATTGAATTAGCCTTTATGTGTTAAAATGTTTTAGATACTCATCCCGAATATTCCTTTTATTCTAGCTAATGGTGAGTAATATGAAGAATATGGATAACAAATGATGTGAAGGGAAACATTATGGATGTTCCAACTAGATTCCCAATCAAATGAGGGCTCAAGTAGGACAAATTGTTATTAGGCCAAAATAGCTATCGAAAATCATGATTAAAAATTAGAGGATTGGTGAATTCCCAATGAACTCAATGAATAAGAAGATTAAATCTCACTAAAGATCATATAACAAAGGTGATAAGGGAATGAAGCCCCAATTTCCATCATGGAAGAACTATTTAAAGAGGCACAAAGGGAAATGTCATAGGGGGTGTCACGACCCACATTCTCTATGATGAGGTAAGGGATAAAAAACTGCAAGAACCTTCCTTCTTCAAGTTGAAGGAGAGATAATGACCCATGATTCCCACCTTCAATAGGCCCTAGAGTAGATACTAGCACCAAGGATATAGAATATCACAAAATATGGATGATATTACCCTTTTTTTGAAAAATATTTGGAGATAAGACGGTAAATCCAAAACAACACAATAAAATAATATAAAAAGAAAATCCAGAAACCATTTTCCATATGCATGTTCAAAATATAGTGATACAAAAAAAAACAACAAAACTCTAAAGGAATGTACCAAAAGAAAAAAAATCAGCAATAGAAAATGTCCCAGTGCCCAAGATAGTTAGGTCTGTCATGGTCCTCTAAGTCCACCGACAAACCTGAATGCATTTGTATATACATACGGTGAGTATACAGGTATAATTATTTGGGAAACCAAAATCTATCCTTCTCATGTGGGTAAAAATTTTAATGCCCCATGGGAAAAGAGGTAACCAAAAAACATAGTAAGGAAAATAATCCACCTAGCCTCACCAATGCACGCACTAAAAAAATGCAATTCATGTAAAATAATTGTAATATTACATGTGTATTTGGGAACCCCACACCACTTTCACACTAGTTATTTAGAACATCCTACATGTGAGACCTCCTCCACAAATCCCATTGCAGTCCCACTACCGCCCTAAAAAAACCCCATGAGCCATCCCAACCACACATTTATCCTACCCACAGACACCTGGGCCATCAAAACCACACTTAACCACTCCCAAAGACACCTGGGCCACAAAAATCACACATAACGCCACTTGTAGGCACAGGGCCACAAAAAACGCTGCCACACCCAATGACACCTAGGCCCAAACAACCACTACCACGCCAAAGACAAATGGGCCGGAACAACCACTATCATGTCCTAAGAAACCAGTACCTCATCTCGAAGACACTTGGGAAACAAACATTCCCACACACACCTAGTCCTACCCACCACAACTCACCCTGCTCAAAAGTGACATGAGCCATAATGAACCTCATGTTGTTACATCCTACCCGGAGAGTTTTGGGCTACATGGGAGAGGAAGAATAAAGGAGCAAATAACTATCCACTCAAAGGAATATAGGAAAAAACACCTTCTCCCCTGAAATGGGGGTGTTCAACAAGCTGTTCTTAACATGTGTGGGGTTCTTATATGAAACATAAGAACTAAATATTATACATATATATAATCAATAACTCATCCCAACCTAGAGGTCCCGAAAACAACAACAACCCTTTTTCAACCACTCTTACAGCTACACTTACATTCAAAAATACACAACTACAACAACCAAAGAATAACCCATTTCTGTAAAACAGTTCCCAATTTACCCATTCTCGTTATTATGTTCAAGTAATTCAATTTAAAATATTCCTTCAATACTGGGAAACTGACTAACATAACCACAATCTAAAACAACAACTAAATGAAACATCCAAGAAGTCAATAATGAATTCACACCTAGTTCTCTTGTAAGTAAAAAACATAAAATGGGATCTGAGATATACCTCAATGTATGGGAACCAAACCAAGCCCCAATATAGTAGGTCCAAAAAATTTACAACCGGCTCCACATGGCCTCATTTTAACAAACCAAAAAAATATCAACCAGAGATTCCAACCCCTCTTTGTGTCACCAAAAAAACATTAAAAAGAACAACCATGCATATCACCATAACAGAGAAAATAAGTTTTATAAAGTAGCCAATACTATTCATTATGTGGCTTCTTTCTGTTTGGTTAACCGAGGTGATCACACAAGGGTTCTTATTCATTAGGAATCCATTTTATCAACCAAGTTTATGTGGTTAATTATTTTCCATGTTACACTCATTTAATTACAATATTATCCAAATAAACATTGATTCATTAGTGTATAAGAAATTACCACCAATGGAAATGATATTTGGTGGAAATGATCCCATAAAATTTAATGCATAAAAATTAATGTAAAAAATAGCATCATAATCATCATTCCCACTGCATTATTATTTAAATTTATCTTTATAATCTTTGTTATAGTTGGTTTCATCTACGAATTGAGGGTTTATCATCATACCCACCCCACATGATGCTCTATAAAATAGATGAAGGATAAAACATACTTGGAAGATCAAGGATCGAAGTTTTCTTTCCAATAACTAGGGATGATGAAGTCGGAATCTTCGAGAACAACCGACTAGGAGAGCTCTCACGCATGCCTGATTCATCTTTAGAAGAGGGACTCTATGTGACCCTGGGAAAAGGAAGAGATCAAGGAAGAAGAAGAACTCAGTGTGATAAAAGGCCCGATCCATGATTTATAAGATGTGCAATATCGAAGTGTTTAAAAATCATATCGTGGTTTGACCACACAACTGGGCGTTCTCACATGTTATAATTATTGTATATTTCATAATTCCCTTGGATATAGGAAGACAGATCACCGCACGGTGGAGAGTTAGATCAGTTACATTTAAACTATGAAAACGAATAACATGGGAATAAATGAAAACATAAAAAAAGTGTGTCCCCACCTTTTTTGTAAGTCAAGGGTCGCCCCACTATTAGGGGATTTAAGATATCCTTTACTGGACTTAAGAGGGTTTTAAACCATATTAACAGAGGGAAAATAAATCTTAAAAGAGGTGTTACAGGAAAACTGGGGAAAAAAACATAACAACCCACTATAGCCCCATTTGGGTACAACACCGATTGGTGAGGTAGTGATCTGGGCCTATCGGTGGCACCGATCGGGTCTGATCGATGGAACCGATTAGTTGCACTGATTGGTGGCACTGAAAGGTGACACTATGGTGACTCCCTTCCACCAACACCGATTCCCTCCTGACTCGCCAATGGTGTCCAAGATACCCCAAACCCTAGAAATTTAATAGACCAGTAAGGTCTGAGCTATAACAAGGGGACTGAGATATGTTTTGGTGTGGAAAGTAACGGAACAATGTATCTAATTGTCATGCCGAGATGGATAATTTGAAAAATGGAAACAAATATCCATCAATGAATCGAATACAGTTCTATGCTATAAATGTGTAGATATTGGGAATTACCAAAGACAATTCCCTATTATAAGGGATAAGAAGCATGATGAGCATCAATAATATCCTTGATCAAGGAATCATGAGATGTCTTATGATATGATGGATAATGATGAATGAATTACATGTAACCACTACTTCAATGTAGTGTATGCCATAATGTATTTAAATTCATTTCCTATTAGTATATCTTTTATGACTTCTAAGAACATAGATTCCTAAGAAGAAATGATATTAAATCATTAGGTAAAAACTTCTATAAGTGTGGTATCACTTGATGATGTTTTAGGGAATGTTCTTCTTGAGAGTTTTATAAGTATCCATTTGATGTAATTTTAGGAAAAAAGACAAATTCATTACCAATGGTTCAAGAAAGAAAAAAGTTCAGGAGAAAAACTATCCCACGCCAGATATGTAGTTGGATGAAGTGATATTATCTTTCAAAATCAGGTGACATTATCTCTGTGTGGAGAATTTTGAAATATATATGGACCACAAAATCATCATGTATATATTCACACATAAAGAGATGAACATGCACAAACAAAGATTGTTAGATCTGATCAAAGACTTTGACTTCATAATCCATTACCAACCTGGGAAAACTTACAAGGTGGTAGATGCTATATTTTGAAAGGACCCAATGAATCAATCATTAATGAGATTTGAAAAGGATAAAATCTTCTTAGATTTGATAAATATAGACATGGGAATCATAATGAATGGAGAATTATAAATTTTTTCAAAAATTAATGATCTACCAACTCTTTTTAAAATGTTATAGGATGCACAAAAGTATGATGTGGGAATTCATAAGAAAGTGGAAACTATCAGAAAAGGTAAATCCTTTATGTTCAATTTTAATGATGATGAAATTCTGAGTTTGGGACATGACTATGGGTTCCATAAAATCTGTAGTTAAAGAATGATATTTTGGACTATGAAAATAGCTCAAATTTCTCCATTCACCAAGGAAAGAAAATGATGATTTGAGATATTTGAGATAATTATTGGTGGGATAACATGAAGAAGGAGATGACTGAGTATACATCAATGTGCATGTAGTTTCAGCAAGTGAAGGCTGAGAGGAATATGTCTAAGGGGTTGATGCAATCATTACCCATACCAACATGGAAATGGGAGAACATCACCATAGACATTGTCACTGGAGATATAAAGGCATCCAAAGGAAACAATTATATCAGGGTTGTTGTATATTTTCTTACAAAGACTGCACACTTCATTTCAATTTGAGAGGATTTATCATTGGATTAAGTAGAATAGATATACATCTGAGATGTGGTAATATTTAATTGTGTACTACTATCTATTGTATTCGATCAAGATATGAGAATCAGATATATATTCTGGAATATATTCCTACATGATCTTAATACTATTATAATCTTAAATAAAACTTATCATTCTCAAACGGATGGCCAATCTGAGAAGACTATCAATACACTAGAGAAAATACTAAGAGAATTCTCAATGGACATAAAAGGAGGATGGGATAAACATCCTCTTCTGGTTGAGATCTATTACAATAATATTTTCTACTGAATCATCCAGATGTCTCATTATGAATCCCCTTAACGGAAGATGTGTAGAACATCGGCATGTTGGGATGATGTTGGGGGGCGAAAACTCCTTGGTCTAGAAATGGTCGAACAAATGGTGGAGAAGGTTAAGACCATCTAGAATCACATTAATGCTTCTCAGAGTTGAAAAAATATCTATGATGATAATCATTAATGAGACCATGGGTTTTATGTTAGAGACATGGTATTCCTCCAAATAAAACTATGGAATAGAGTTACGATATTTGGGATGAAAGTAAATCTTAGTCTAAGGTACATCATCTCTTTTGAGATCACTGATCACATAAGAGTAGTGGACTATCGTCTAGCATTTCCACTAAACCTGTCTCAAGTACAAGATGTATTCCATGTATCACTCTTGAGGAATTACATACCTAACCCATCAAATGTACTCAATCCATAGGTGGTATCATTGGAGAATTACCTCTCTTATAAAGAGAAGTCGGTGAAGATCTTATATCATAGGGAAAATGTTATATGAAATAACACAATTCCCATCATCAAGGTGTTGTGGAAAAACCAAATGTTTTAGGAAACAACATGGGAATCGTAGGAAGTGAAGAAGGAGAGTTACCCTTATCAATTTTAGTATGGGAAAAATGAAATTTAGAGAGAAAAATTCCTTAAGGGAGGATGATTGTAATGACCCAAACTTTTATTAATTAAAATTCCTCTTGATAAAATTTAATGCCTTATTATGTAAAATGGTTTTATAAAACATATGAACTTCCTTGGTTTTATGTTTTTTTATTTTAAAATACTGTTAAAAATTGTTACCATTGCTAAAAATAGTTGTCTAATAGTGATCAGATGATTAGTATAAATATTGGGCTTTAACATATCCAATTTACTCTGACAAAGGAAGTGATGGCCTCAACCAGTAGGATCATTCCCTTTAATTCCCATTTAAAGGATATTTTGAGTGAGGTATAATTTCCAGCATTTTACATAGACAAATCCCTAGAAATGATCAGACAACTTATGAATAAGGAAACCCGTTTATGGGAGACATTCATGCACATCGAGATCATGGCCCAAACCATATTCACATAACAGCCCTAAGAAAGCCCCACCAACACACTCTATACTCTGAAGAAATATACTAGTGTAATGAAGGTATATGTAACAAGACACTAGAATTATAATTTTGTGCATTTTTTTTGTATATAATTATTAACATACATTCATTTTTTTATTTTTACATTATAAATGATTTTCAAAGAACAAATAATATTTTTAGTTAATATTTAAATTTAATTAAGAAACCTATTTTAACGAATTAATGGATTTTTGAATGAAATAATTTTTTAATAAAATTTTATTACGAATTTAATTTTTTATTAAATATAAATGATCGCATAATTTTTAGTAATAAATTTTTAATTTTTATTAAGGTCTAAAACTTTTTTTGGTCAAAACACATGAATTTTCAATAAATGACTAGTTTTATTTTATAAGTGAAATTTCTAATATTTATAAAATTATTTAGATAATATTAATATTATTTTTCGAATCAAGATGTCAAAATTATCCAACGGTGAATTTTTCATAATTTTCTATGATAATAGAATTTTTGGGATAAAATTAAATACTGTATAAATATATAATGTGTTTTATGACATCATAATGACCCAATAGTGATTTAGAAAAATACATTAAAAGGGGTACTAAGCCAATATATGTTTTAGGTTTAATAAAATATGATTTTATATTTGTTTGATTATTTTTACAATGCCTTACTATACCCTCTAAGACTTATAAAATATTTTATCATTTTAATGATTTCCATGAGAGTGTGACTCACCTCCACATAAGCAATCCAAATATTTTAATTTCTTCAGCTATTAGACTTATAAAATAATTATTTCCACTCCACTTTAGAAAAAAACCATGGGAAAAACCAAGGTATGGTTTGTGGATTTGAATATTTAATTATATAGATTCACAAACCAAAGTTTGTGAAATAGTAAATAATTACCCTCGTGTTTCATATATAAACCCACCCAAGTTCCCACTTCTCATCTCTGAAAACACATATATAACTTCTCTACTCATCCATTCTCTCTCTATAAACCTCCCAAGTCATCCCATGGTCTCAAAATCCCCTCCTTATTCTCTTGAAGTCACACACTCATGTAAGATATTTCTTCCATTCTCATTTTGTCTATGTTTCATTATATTGTCATATACTTTTATTTTCAATTAAAAATGTTAGGGTATTCTTTGAAACCTACCCCATACATCCCTACTAATTTTTTAGGATTATATACCAATTTGCCTCTCATTAATCCCACCCACATACACCCGTTATCATGCTAAGATTTCATAAGAGTTATTCAATTTCTCCTCTTTCTTCATGATTTTTTATTATGTTACACCTTCTATTTCCAAATTACATGTGTTGGTACGTGAATATATATAAACAAATTACTATCCATTTAATGCTAATATGATAATATACATTTTTCTCTCTCATCATCATTTTTATTAATATTTATGTATGGCCAGTATGCTGCCGAAGTTGCACCGCATTTTTCAAGCCAAAATTAGTATGTAGTGAATACCATAATCATTTATCTATCATATATATATTCACCTTTATAAAAATATAAACATTTAAGGTACATATATTTATGAATTCCATATTTCATTATCATGTAATAAATTATGATGTTGAATGACTCTGTGTTATATGATCCATGTGGCATACTTATGCATGAAATTCAATGTTTATGAAGAGGGCACCCTGATCGCACTCCAATGGATTTGGGTAATGTTTACTATCATTATAAATAATTTTCAATGAGGGTTTAATCATGATAATACATTTTAAATGAGGATTTACTCATGCTAATTCAAGTTCTATTAGGGTTTGATCATGCTAATCCATTTGCAATGAGCCTTAAATCATGTTAATATCATGTTGTTTGTCATTTCCACATTTCCATGATATGATAGTCATGATATATAATTCTATTATGTTCAGGTTTCTGTTGTGATCTATTTATATTCCTATTTCCTACAATGTATTTTATTCTCCATGTTATGCCTTATTTACTCCCTTATTGGGCTTTATAACACCCCTTTTTCTTATGTACATCCTTAGGTTATCACATGCAATACTAAGTACGAAGGAATGTTGTGGTCATGTAAAAATAATTTCAATAAATACGTGTATTTAATGTTTTATGATGTTATGAAAATATTCCTAATTTCGCAATATCCAAGACCTCTCGATCCTTGGATTTTCCTTTAGTAAATGTTTCTGTAATAAATCTTGATTAAATATGTAATAAATTATATTGTTGTTATTGAAATACGCCTTAAATACGATTGATGCCATAATAAAAGAATTTAGGAAGATATAACTATCTCATAATCTTGATAAAGATTAATATCAATAAGGAAACTGCAAAAAAAATACAAAGAATCAAACATCATTGGATACCTAAAACCTATATATAACTAATTTTACGAAGTTCCATCCTCCATGAAACCACTTTATGATAGGAAAAAACATAGGCATAAGATTCAATAGTCACACTAGGATACCTAGAACGTATATATGACTCATCTTCGGATTCATAGAACGTATCTATGAATCATGTTCCATGTTATTGGTGTTTTATAACATCAGTGTTGATAATCATATCTTGGAATTTAGGTGGTTGGATTCAGTGGTCACACTAGGAATTTATACTAGACTATGAGGGGTTTTAGTTGGGATGTATTATGATAAATTTTTATTTTTTCTTAGTTTTAATATTTTATAGATCTTGTAATTAGGACCAGTTGACAGTTGTATTTTATTTTAAATTTAATTAATTCACTCAGGCATAACATATGAATTAATTTTGGGAATTTGAAAATGATTTCTATTGGTAACTGTGATATGGTTCATAGGCCTTTTGTTATAATTGAAATATATAAGTAATATTATTCTTATTACAAGGAATATACACCAGTGTAGTGTAAGAATCTTATTTCATGAGTTTGTTCAAGAATAAAAAATAATTATCGGGGTATTAAAATTAATTGAATTTAATATCAATAAGAGAATTATAAAACCTAGTAATATTTACTACTTTATATATAAGTATGGTGATAGGACTTTTTATTATATTGGTAGGAGAGTTAAAAAATGCTCCATCTAACTATAATTGGTTAGAACCTAAGGAGGTTGGTTTTGGGGGGAAGTCTCTATGTGAGTTCGAGTTGCAATGGATTCTAATGTAAGACAGGAGTATCTCTTCTATCGGGTTATGTAGTGGGTTTGATGAGATTTATAATTCATTATATTTATCTATGAATTTAATGAAAATTTAAATTAATTGATTGTTTGTGTATTGAGAGGAACTACTAATTAGTGATAGATTTTATCTCTTGATAACTATGATTATTTATACGATTTATAATAAATATTTTAGAATTTTTTCTGATATTGATTTCCTCTAATATATGTCGATTTTTATGAGATTGAAAGAGTTTATATGGATTTATGATGGGACCTTGGATGTGTTGGATCATAGGGTTTCAATGAGAAATCATCATCTGTATTCCCAAGATTTTTTTTAGATGATGTGTCTAGGGAACCAAATTTATTGAAGCTATTCTATCCAAGGATTTATCATCAGATCACACCTATTATAATTATGATGTATCATGGTTTGTTGGAGATTCCTAAGGTGATATATTGGATACATTCACAGAATGGTTCCACATGATATTAACCTTATTCTTCTCATTTCCCAAAATCATATAGGTCTCAAGCCTCTACCAGGAGAACCTATGTTTTTATAATTTCTTATAGAGTTTTTGATATTTAATATTTCTAGTTTATAAACTTTATTAGTGGTCACTAAAGTGCAGGTGATCAGTTTTTTAGACACCCTTAGCAGTAGTTAAATTCATGTCCTAACATAATGTAGTGTGGTCCTAAATATTTTTATCTAAAATGATAATTTGGATCCTTTCAAAGATATCACCATGATGTTTACCATATTAAAATACATATTGATGAGCATACTTATATAGGTTTACATCATTAAACAAATTATGGAAAATTAGCATGTGATAGTCAAATGCATGCTATGGACTTTCCAATACATGGCAGAAGAAGAATTATTTAAGGTACTATATTTCCATTATCTACCATGCCTAGTAATTTTTTAACTTATAATATTGGAAATACCTAGATACTATACTAATCTAAACTCTGGGACATATGGTGGGGAGACTTCATGTGACATTGGGATTAACTATGAATGATTAAATCTTTCCTAGAATGTTTAATGTGTTTTAGAGATGTGATATGACGATAGTCTAGGATAACTCAATATGATATTTCTTATTGTTGTGGGTAAAAACCTAAAATATCATATAAGGATTGAATTGGGATTATTCCATGAATTATATTATTTATTTCCTTCTAAGGAGACTTTTTTCATTATTTTAAACGGTGAGGATTTATTTATCATCGATGGAAAGGATCAAATGATATATCATAGTTTTATAGAGACTCTCTCTTATCAAAAGTCAAGGATTATGCTCGATTATTTCGAATATTATGTAAAAATGTTCTTGAGTGACATTGGAGTGCATATTCATGTTCCCCCAAAAAAAATATTTGATACTAACCCATTAATTAAATTTCAAGTTCATGATATTGTATTATCCCATTGTCTCTATAATATATAAGTCACTGTATATGATTAATGATTCTACGTTGATGGAACCATGGATTCAAATTTATTGAAAATTGTAAAGGTGTTTTATCTAGCCAGGTTTTTTTCCTTGTGGTTAGTCGGTGTTGGTCATAAATAATTACAATTGTTATATTTATCATTTCCCTGATTATTATCAATTCAATAAAGGGACAATGAAGAACAACCATCCATTCCCAAGAATTTATGATCAAATTAATTTGTTTAAGGGATTAAGTATGTTTTAGAAGATCGTTCTTCAACATTTTCATTATCAAATGGGGGTTAAGAAAGAAGATATTACGAACACTACCATCATGTGTTTCAATATACACTTTATTTTCAGGGTTATTCATTTCAGTACCATGAACACCCTTAACATTCTCATTTTTTGATGAACTCAATGCATCATGATTCCAAGATTAGTTTTTCATTATTTTAATTAATGATATCATTATTCATTGAATGTTAAATGATGATAATATAAAATATTTTAGAGTTTTTATACATGTTTTTTAATAAAAATAGATATATTAGAAGATATATGTGAGTAGGTTCTAAACTCATGAGTTGAACTTCTTCAAAAATGTTATGTATTAGTATGGTGTGGTTGTTTATCCATTGAATATTCTGGTATAATTTTTTAGGGTTTCTCCAAAAATTATTCTAGAGTTTCATAGTTTCCTTAGAATTTATGGATATAATTTGATTTTTATGTCTGATTTTCTCTTGGATTATTGGACATTTAATACCCTTAACCCAACATGAACATGTTTCCATGTGTATAGATTATTATATGAAAGAATTTATCTAAATTTTAAAAAGTTTAATTGTTCTCTTAACCTTAACTTTCCGAAATGAAAACTTATGTTTAAGGTTTTCGATGAAGCTTCACATTTTTTAGGGGTTTTATTTTGAAGAACTGTAGAGGGATGATATGTTTTGTGTCTTTTATTTCACATTATCTTGAGACTAATAATGTTAAAAATGATCTAGAGCTTATTAATAAATAATTGTCTAGGAATCATTGATAGAATAATCTCGTTAGTGAATGTCTTGTGGTATTGGAATATTACTAGATTCTAAGCTATATCTTCTCTTACTGATATTTTGTTTACTGAAGGTGGATTGGGGTTTTATATGATCATCACATAAAGATCTCTTACACTATTGGAAAATGAAATTAAATAACAATGCGATTGTTAAAGATCTAATCATGGATATTGTGACATCTAAGGAAAATATTGGACGAATGGATATTATGTTAAATGTTATAAATGAAATATTGAAATTAAAATATAATCAATTTAATGATGTGAAATCTTGTTTTTATAAATGCAGTAAAATTATTTAATTATTATAAAATAATATTATGAGAATTTATCAGATTATTAAATAGACCCAAGCTAAAAATAAAAAAAAATCTATATTAATTCTAGGATTTAAGTTTATAAATCTCAAAAAAATTCTCACAACACAAGGACCGAATGGTTTAGATTCATGGATCTTAAGTACAAAAACATATTATTTAACCACACTTGAAAACATTATTCATTAATCATTTTCATTTAAACTGTTAGAAAGATATCTCAAAATATACAATCACCTTTAAATTTTAGGTAATAGTAACACTAGAATGGGGTGAGTTCATATTCTTAGTAAGAGAGAATTGTATAATAATATATCAAATTATAAACATGTGGAATAACATGGGGAAGAGGAATAATATCTTATTAAAATATCATAGGACCATAGATGATTATCATAAAACATAGAAGAGAAACATGAAACATAAAAATATTATTACAAAAGTGTAAAAGTTATGACATGTATCAACACAAATATCAATTTCAAAAAACATCTTCAAATGGAAGAATAGTGAATTACATTCTAAAAATAAGTTGAAACTTGAAAACATGACCAGTCTTGAGAATAGAACTATCGATAAAATATAGAATAAATTAATGAAGAACATTGATATGTGGAACAAAAATTATCATAGGAAAATCTTTAGCAGAAAAAACAGTATTCCCATTCCTATAACAAGAATCTCATTATTTAAAAATTTAAAAATGTGAGAAAACCCATTATTCCCAAACCTCTATGGACAATCCAATTATATCCATGATTGAAAATGTGAGAAAACTTTTGGTGACCATTCCCATGAAAACCATGTCATTATATATACTACTGAATATCTCATGAGATATAAATTTATAATAATGAATTAAATGATTATATAGGACCCCACCCATTATCATCTTTACATATGCATTCCACTTAAATTAAATCATTATCATATATTGTAGAACCCATGTAAAAAAGAACATGTTTCAAAAAATTTGAATCAAAATGACATAAAATAAACATATGAAACTACAGGATGTCAAATATCCCAAATTATAAAAGTAATAACATCATAATACCATATTTATTGTGTTCGAAACGTCTCTTCATGAGAGATAAACATTGGAGGAAAACAAAAATGAAATTAAAAATGTTTTCACAAAACCTATTAAATATTGTTCTAAATGGTGAAGTGAATATTACATAAAAATTTCATAAGGAAAAGAGGATAAATATTAAAAAAATATCTAGATTTATTAATAAATTATTTTTGAGATGAAACAAAAAATCTAAGCTAAAAAATATAATCTAAAAATTTTTGGGTGGTAAATAATGAAAATAAGTTCCTTTATTTATATTTTTAATCGATTTCCAAGAATAATCAAAATCTATGAATTGTTGATAGAATTTTATTTCATAAAATATTTATTGTAATATATGAAAAATATAAAAAAATCATTAAATAAATCACTTGTAATATGAAAAACCAATATTTGGAAGAAACAATTCATTGGTAAGAATGAGATTTGTTGTTACTGAAATTATACATTTATTTTAGAAAACACTTTATCAAATAAGCTTTTATTAAATAAGAGAAAAAATTTAGAAATAATATAATGTGGTAAAATATATAAAATAGTTTAATGGATGGATTAAAGAAATAATGAAAATTATATTTGAGAAAAAAATTATAGGTCCCAATAAATCAGGAATTTATTAAATGAAACCCATAAATTGATTTTATGATTTTTTTGATCCAAAAATAAAAACATATATTAAAAAAAACTATCATAATAAAATATTTAAAAATTAATTCATAGTTATAAATCATAAAAACGTCATTTATAGTTATTCCCTATATGAATATTGGTATGTTATTTTATATTTTCAATACCGGGTGTTAGTAATCTTGATAGTTTTGAACTAGTTTTGTAATAGAAAGTTGTTCTTTATTTTTCAAAAATATATCATCACACCCATATAATTAAAGTGTGTATAATTTATTCTTTATAATTATTAATAATGTTTATGTTTTATTCTAATGGTGTATTAGTTTTGATATTTAAAAATTGAATCAAAAAATAACATGTTTCAGTGATTTTTGACGAACTGTTTGTATCAATATTAATGATTTCAATATTATTTTTACCATTAAATTGAAAAAATAAAAACAATATTTAAACATATATATCAAATAATACTAGTAATTAGACTTTCAGAGTTAACCATTATATTATTTCAAATCACTGTTCAAGTAGGTGGTTAGACCGACCCAAACATGAAAGTACCAAAATTAGTAGATGATTATAGCTTTGAAAGTTGTTTATTAAGGAATAATAAAATTATTACATAAGAATAACACTATTATTTATGTAATATTCAGGTTTTAAATGTAATTTTAATAGTTTATTAGAATAATTTGAATGAAAAATAATATATTACTTGTAATTAAATGGGGTTTCCTATGTGTTTTTTCATTTTAAGTGGTTAGTTTTACAATGAGTACATATTTATAATATTAATTATTGAATGAAAAATTTATATATGAATAATATATATAAGTAAATAAATAATATAAATATTAACTATAACATTTTATATAATATTCCTCAAATGGTGGGGACGAAAAAAAATGTTTTCATAGAGGTGGTAGTCTGTACACGTGCATGGGAAATATTTTATTTTTTTCAAATAAATGGGAGGGTAATGGGTAATTCGTAAAATTTAAATATAATATAATATAAATTTATTATATATAATTATTTAATTATATATTTATAGTTTTATTTATTTTGGATAATTATAGATAAGAATGATAATGAAAATAAGTCAAAGCGTAAGATATCATTAAATTGAGAATTTGGATGTTTTCTCGAAGTATCCATTGGAAATAAATGAATTGAGATAATTTATTGATGATAAATGATGAAAAATGTAAATAGTTTCTCTAAAAAATTAAATATTCTAGACTTTAATGGGAATTTATAACTATAGGATTGTCCTGAAATCCATGGAAGTGATATCCTTTTAACGGTTAAAAGGTGAAACAATTTTTTTGAAATGAATTGTTTGTATGGGGTAAAAATGGAATTTCATGTGATTTCTATGAGAATGGTTTGGAAATTTTTCCTATATAAAATTGAAATTAATTTACAAACTATACAAATAATTTCATATTTTTTATGTGTAAAATTGATTTTTTAAAATTAGATCCAGAATAGATTACCCATTTTATCGGTATTTAACTTGATAAAAAACTAATTTGGGGTAATTATTTATTTATAAAAAATATAATTTAACTTTTTATACTATATTATAATGTGAAAAATATATTATTTTAATAAATTTATTGAAATAAAATTTATGTGTTAGAGAAAATTATATTTTAAATTAAAACATATAATTTTGTTAAAAAATTATTTTTTAGAAAGAATCACTTTTTAAATCATTTTTGTTTTCTTAATTTAATTTTACATTGACCATTAATTATATTATTTACAATTAATATTAATATATTTTTATAAATAATATTATTATCTTAATTGAAAATGGATTATTTTAAATTTTAAAAATATTTAAAAATTATCCTTCACTGATTTTTTTTCACGACAACTAATATTTACATTGGTATATAAATTTAATTAGTAAAAATATAAATTAACATAGTAAAAAATATGAAAATTTTGATTTAAATATGAAACTCATTTTATCCAGTAAATTTCATTGTAAATGGGAAAATTAATTAATAATATGAGTACATATAATAGATAGAAATAAATTTTTGAACAAGTTTATATTTTATATTAGAATTTATTTAGTGGAAAATTTTATCAATTTCATTAATATTAATAATTTTAATTGGTTTATGATAAATAAATAGATTCTAGTGGTTTCCATATTATGAAAAAATTTAATATTACAAATAAAATGTTTAAATAAATTAAAAAACTAGAAATTGTTTTTAAATTAGAATGAAATGCTACTTATGTTCTAAATTAAGGAAATTAGGTTTTCTTAGATAAAAATAACTTTTAAAAATACCCACTTCTAGTCCTAAAATAAATATTTATATAATTTAATTGTTTTATAAACTTTTAGGGATTTCTCATACATTGATAAGTTCATAAAATTTTAAATGTTGGTAAAAATGTTAATTTTTCACTATTATCCTAATAATTAAATTATTTAATAAAATATGAAAAATTTATATTATGTTAATATTAATTTAAATAATTTAAAATTTTAATTAATTATATAAAATTTAAAATTTAAAACTTATGAATTTAAAATTTAGATGAAAATTAAAATATATAAAGAAAAACTTTTTTTATTTCATAAATTTTATTTTTAAAACTGTATGTTTTATTAATTATATATTTTATTAATTTATAACTGATTAAAATTATTTTTTCCACTATAGAATAAAATATTATCAAAATTTCATATTAATATTCATGTAATATGTCATGGATTATTTTTGTGCGATGTTGTGTATGGAGCAAGCTGTTGAGCATATCATTAACTAGAAGAAATATATTCCAAAATCATAGGATATTACATTATCCCGCAAAACTAAATTACATCCTCTTAATTTTATTCATCACACAAAAAATTAAATGGATAAGGGTATCTAAAATATAAACATGTCTTACGGTGTAACTTATAGAGTGATATCAACCCCTAATACATTGAAACATGTTTTTCTTCATAGAATAAAGTTGACATATTATTGAGTTTATATCCATATTTCTGAGCTAACATTGTATCATTAATCTATATTAAGACCCAAATTATATAATTTCCTTGTAAAGTATGATAATACTCATCGTTTAAATGATAAATATTAATAGGATTTTAAAAAATGTGATACTATTCCCAAAATAGTATATTTAAGTGGAGAAAAAATATCCATTAATTTTATATAAAGGAAGGGTAATAGGATTTAAATGAATAAAATTTACACAAATATTTAATTGTGATGAAATAATCATAAAATTATAATATTTAATTTATCATCAAATTATTTGGGTGATAAATTAATATTTGTAAAAACATTCTATTTTTTAGTGTGGATTGATAAAAATCTACACCTATAAATTTCATGAGGAGAGTCAATGTAATTTATATATTTTTATTTCATGAACTAATATTTTTATTAAATTTGTTCACTTGTTTAAGTTTGGCATTGATAGCTATTAACAAGAGTAGTCCAATGTTGTGGAATTGATTTTTATAATTCCAAAATTCCTTCCACATTAGGAATTGAAGTGTTCATGGGGTATTAGGTTTTAATTTTATTCCATCCACTACATTGGAAAAAAAATTATAACTATTTTATAATCATATGATCGATGGAAAATACTTCTTTCCATGAAAAATTTTCTTGGTCTTTGTAGACATTCCCTTTGGTGATTATTAAAATATTATTGTTATGTATAATATTAAATATTTTTTTCATTGTTGTCTTATTAACCTGAAAAATCACGATATTCCATCTATCTCTTTATTGGAATCTTTGGTAACTCAACTATATTAAAATTATTTTAGTTCATGATTGTAGTTTTGGAATAATAACAATGTTCCTAACTCCTGATTTTTTTTCAATAATCTTAATGTTGGTACAATCTCATAATTGTCAATGGAATCTGTTAATAACATGGTTACTTTTGGATTTATCCATTAATAAAATAAAAATGGGAAAACATGGGTGATGATAAATTAACATCATAACAGAATTATCATAAATGATCTATGAAAAACTCAACCTAAAAATGTATAACTCTTAAAATCCATTAATGTAGGTTTCATTTCAACTGAAATCACTCAAAGTTAAATCTAGGTTTCATTAGGATGGGAAATCTCATAATCATTAATCTAATTCATTACCAGAGTAAATTATTTATAAAATAGCATAAAGATATTATTATTAACCATTAAATATCCCTCAAGAGTTTCTTTCAAGTTGTTAATTGTTTCCCACTCACCATGCACCTGATTGAAAATAGAGTCAATGTACAACTATCCTTATAGGGTGATTAACCCTTGATGTATCTATTCCATGACCATATATGCTTTTTATTATCTAGAAATATATTCAATTTATAGGAAAATACATAATATATATTTTACGAAACCATTATTATGTTTTCATCTGCTTCAAATTGTCTTTACTTATATCACATATGTTCCATAGGCCTGTCACAAAAACAAATAAACTATCATAAAAAATAACTAAAATCTACTTTGCTATCAAATAATAATACCCAAAATATTTATAACATAAATAACCCATTAATATCATGATTTAAATTATACATCTCACAAATATTTTTATAACTTGAGGGCCAAATGTTTTATTGAATTGTGTTTGTAGTATAAAAGGTTGATCTTAGATGCTCAGAAAGTCAAATACATATCATAATGTATCAGACCATAAACATGAATGAGAAAAATTGGAATTATATATATAACTTATTAAAATACAATAATACCATATATGATAATCATATAACATTGTAGAGAGACATGAAATCAAAAAAAATATCATTAATATAGAATACAAGTTTTTATAGGGCTAAAAATATAAAAAAAATTCATAAAACATATTAGCATGAAATAAGATTGTAGAAAATTTTAACAATATGTTGTTACATAAAATCATAGAAAATAGTGATAATGAAATGAATCATATAAATGTGGTATAACATTATTAACATTAGAGAATGTTATAAAATCATAATTTTTGGAAAACATTTTTGATAAAACTCATTAAACCTACTCATATGTGACTAATCTTACTGTGTTGATTCCTAAAAATCTGTGAAAACAAATTATGCACTTTCTTATTTGAAAAAATCATCATATCCATATTTGACTACATCATCAGATATAATATTAAATAAATTCATAGAAGGTTGAAATAGTACTCCAACCATTGTCATTATTATATATTCATGTCTCTTAAATTCAATAATCATTATATAAAAACATGAGGAAAAAGAATGGGTTTCATAATCATAAACAAAATAAAAAAATATAATCTAAATAAATAATACAATATAAAAAATAAACTATTAAAAAATTAATAATATCATACTATTTTATTTATTGTGAGGAAAAAATCTACTCATCAAAGATAATACTTGGACAAATAATCGAAGTAAAAAATTCAAAATTTTCACAAAACATTTTCAACATATTGAAAAATGATGAAGTGAAAATTAATTTCAATATAAATTTTAACATAGGAAAGAGATAAATTTTGAAAAAATTATTATAAAGAGTTCCAAATAAATTTTTATTTAAAATAAATAAAAATAATAAATATAATTCATCTGGAGATGTAAATAATTATAAGAATTCCATTATTAATCATTTTCTATTATTTTACCGCATAGAAATTGTAGAAATATTTAATGACTTAAATTTTATAAATGATGTAAATGAAAATATGATAATAAATTATAATTTTGTTTATTATGTTAAATAAAAAAATATTATTTGGAAATAAAAGTACATTGATGAAAAGATTCATTTGGGTGAGTTGATGTTATTATTACAAATGTTATCATTTTATTTTAGAAAAAATATTATCAATTAAGTGGATAGTAATGATGAGAATTCATTTTTATAAAAAATATTAGGAAATATAATATAATATTGGGAAATGGTAACGATAATGATTTCTTGAAATGTATATTTGAGTAAGAAAGTGTTTTTTTCCAATGAAGTGGATATTTGGTCGATAAAACTGTTACCTTGAATTCTTGATTAGTTTCTAGTAATCTAACATCATTTATGAAAAAAATTAACATGTTAATAAATTATATTAAAACCATTATTATAACAATATATTTTTATTAATTTCATTTACAATTAATCTTTATAGGTATATTATATTGTTATTGCCTACATTTAATTACGGATGGGATTAATTCGGATCATTTTATGTGGTTCAATAATATTGTGTATTTAATATATAGAACTTTTATGGAGATTTCATGGGAATAATTATAGTTTATTTTTCCTTTTTTTTTAATTTGTGTTTTTTTTAATTCTTTGGGGTGTTTGGGTAATGTTTTCTGAATTATTTTAGGATGAGGGGATGTGAACGGTTGGCACACAGTTTGCTCAAACCATATGCCCAACCCATAAAACATTGAAAACCAAAATAGAGGAGATTCTCATATCTAGAAAATAGTTTGTTAAACTATTATCCCCATTATGAGAAATCATGCAACACCACTAGACGAGGTGCACAATTAGGGTACACTATTTTGGGTAATTGTGTGCCTCGTACAAGAAACTATGCATACACGATTTTAATCCTACTAAAATTACAAAAAAAATTACTGAACCCCCATTTTACATCCCAAGACCCCCAACTCGACTATAATCAGTTTATATCATTTATGGATCCCCCTTAATGGATTCCTTGGTCTCTCAACCTATTTTATTGATGATCCGAAGAACAAAATGATAGATCACCACCTCTCCTTGTAAGAGAATCTCTTCCAAATTGATTTCCCATCCTTCTCAGGTATTTTTTCCATCCTTTTAAGGCATGTTTTCATTTTTTTGTTTATTTGGATCTGTATTTTTGTAGATATAATCCATATGATATAGGATCTCGGTTTTGGATCTAGATCTAATTCTTTTTCTCGTTCAGGATAAATCCTATTAATTTGCGGATTTCTATTAGTGAGAATTTTCAAATGATCTTGATGTTGGTGGTCTAAATCCTATTTCCCATAGTCTTGATTTCAATTTAATGTATGAACTATTATATTTTAATTTACCAATTTATAATTGAATCTATAATTGAATAAATTAATTGATAAATTAATTTATAGAAATATGTAATTGGATTAATTAATTAATTAATTAATTAAAGGAATGTTTTGATTATTCAATTGGTCAAATTATATTAATTAATTATTGGTGTAATTAGTGTGATATTGAGATTGTGAAGTCGGATTAATTAATTATAGAATTAATTAATGTGATACTGATATTGTGAAATTACATTAATTAATTTTTCAATTAATTAATGGGATATTGGGATTGTGGAATTGGATTGATTAATTGATGAATTAGTTAATGAAATACTGAGATTGTGAAATTGGGTTACTTAATTAGAGAATTAATTATAAGATTAATTTGATATATAATTAGAATATTTCAATAAGTTTTACGGGTGAATTTCACATTTTATTTCATGTAATTAATATGATATCCCTGATTTGTTTTGATAAATGAAATGGAATATCATGATGTGAAAGGTTATGGGAGGTTTAACGTTGATTGGATTTTATTGATGTGATATATGTGATATTTGTAAGTGGGACATGGTTTGATACATCAAAATAACATAGTGATATATGACTACAGGACATGGTCAACTTTATCAAAAGTTAATAGTGATAAATGAGTTCGGGACATGGTCAACTGCAACAAAAGACGACTTGTGTGATATCTTGATAAATGAGTGTGATACATGGTCTATTTCCCCAAAAGAACATTTTTTGATTGTTTTATAAATGAGTTGTGGAGCACAGACTACTACTTTAAATACCCCTAGTGTCTTACACATAGGGATCTAAGCCCAAAATGATGGCATTGGACTATGGTTCCAATTGCTCGTGATAAAGAATTGTATTAAATTGATAATGAAACACCATTTGTTATACAGAATTTTTAATTGAATGTGTTATTTTTGATATCCCTTTGGTGATATTTCAAACTCTACAATGGGTTAAATAAGGTATTTATATTTTGGATGTCCTTGGGAACCTGAGTGTTATGGGGTTAAAAAATAATTAATAGTATAATTGTAAACTGTTTAAGTCCTTGCTTATATTTTATTATTTATAAAACTGAATAGGCTGTTATTTACTAGATATTGTTTTAGAAACCATTTTTTGTGTCCTAATGAGTTGTACTCACACCCTACTCCGACTACCCAATTGGTACCCAAATAGACATCTTGTATAAATGACCTGATAATGGAAAGAGTCCTATGTTAGAAGTCCGACAGGTATAGGGAATAGATGAGGGAACCAAACATTATTCAAGTCCCAAATGGTATTTTTCAGTATATTTATTTATTTTGGGTTTGGAATATTGAACCAAGTCTCACATTTTCTATGAAATATCTACTATTCAGTTATGGATATTATGTTTCCTATTTTGGTCATCATGTGATGCTTGTTTGTTTTGGTTATTGGTGATATCATTTGGTCATTATTATTTATTTCTACTGTTGTTCTAAAATGATTAAGAGGCTATTTTTTCTTCATGATCAATATTAGGCCCATGATTCTATTCGGAATCCTATGTCATATGGGGAGGTGTAATTGAGACCACGTATTGAACCAGATCATGGATCCTGTGTGTGGAACCCAGTTTGGGAAATACAATGTGGTATGAAATATTTTTTATTTTATTTTATTTTGTATTATAATTTAATAAATGTATATAAGAGAATATGATGAGTCATTCCTGGTTAAGAGAACATGCATTGGATTATCTAACCCATATATGAGGATAAAAGACATGTACCCTAGGTGGGATTATTGTTATTGATGTTCATGGTTATAGTTGATGTAATTTCACTTCAAGTGAGTAATTTTGTGTGTGAGTTTATTTATTTATTTAAATTTATTTATATTTGACTAATAGTCTTGAATTACATGATATTTGAGTATGAATTCATCATTATAGGTAATCAGGATTATTTTTTGGCATGCATCAATTTTGTAACACATATGAAAAATGGTTTTTTGAAAATTACTAATATTGAAATGTTTTGAAATGATTGTGTAATTGAAATGAAAATGGTGCATAATGTGAAATTTAAAATTTTAAAATGATGTAAGACGTGAATAAATGGGGTTCTAATGTGAAACTGGAAATGAGAATGTTTTTACCCTTTCTAAACCATGGACTTGATGTTAGATGGTTAAGTGTAGTGATAACTTATTGGTATTGACCATGTAGTTATGTTTGGGGAAATGATATATTATATATTTATATAAACATATGTATATGTGTTAAAGTTGTGTTATATGTACAAATATTTGATATTCCTCCATGAAGACTCTAATTGAGAAGATGGCATAAGGTTATGGGGAAATGATCCACTACTAGTGGAAGCCGAGGGACTAATAGTGCTAGGTTATGAGGTCAGAGAGATATTCCATGAGAATTTTTCTCTGTTCATAAATTTTAGAGAATGTTTCCCAGGGTGTGATGTGAATATAATGTCTAGTCTAAGATGAGTGTTTCAGCTATAAAACACTCCAATGATTACCATAGAGGGTGAACCTGAGGAAAGTAAGTTATGAAATGTATCTATCAAGACTATACATGACCACTTGAAAATTCATATCAAGAAGAGAGTAAAATTTTCATGACATATCTTCTTGTTAGTTCTGTATATTTAATTTTCTATTTTTGTTATCATGTCATACTATTTTTTCATTATCGGTTATATTATTTGGTTATTCTTATTTATTTACATTGTTGTTCTACTTTTTAATAAGGGTATAGTCTCCATATGATATATATTAGATACGCATTGTTAGTCGAAATCCTATAGAATATAAGAATGAGTGATTGAAGTCACATATCAAACCATCTTGGGGAACACATGTGTCATACCCAAGTCAGGACATTAAAGTGTTGTATCAGAGGGGGATCATGTATTAATTTAAGTTTTTTCTATATTGGGTCACTGTAAGATTCAAAGATACTGAAGGATACATCACAGGTTTGTTGGAATATTTGAGGATATTGAGAGGATTAAGCCGGTGGTGTACAAATTGGATCTTCCTCAAAGATACAGTGATATTCATGATTTGTTTCATCTGTCACATCTTCGACGGTATCACCTCGAACCTTATCATGTGATCGATTAGAATGATGTTGATCTTGAGATTGATGCATCCTTTGAGGTGTATCTGATTTATTTGTTGGATCACAATGATAATTTGTTAAGGGTGAAGACTATGTTAATAGATTGTTTATTATGGAAACATTGGAATTTGATGTATGAATCTTCAGAGAGAGAATCATAATGAAGGCTCAATGGCCTAAAAATTTTTACTCCAAAATAATTGAAATTATTAGGAGTATAGTGTGAGGAAAAGATATTATATTGTGAGGAGATTGTAAGATCCTAAACTTTTCTCATTATTTGTCTAGATCTTTTATAGGTACTTGTTTTTCTTGATTTGAGTATTTTTGTGGTTTAATGTTGTGTATGTTTGGGTGAGGTTTGGATAATTTTTATATGAGGAGGGGATGCGCATATTTAGCTCAGGGATTTCCTAAACCATACGCCCAACCCTTTAAACCGTGTGAACCCAAATAGAGATCATTCACATGGATAGAGCATGGTTTTTTATACAATGCTCCCACTTAAAATAAACTATGTGGCACACCATGGTGAGGCACAAAATTACAGTGAACGGTTCTAGGAAATATTTTCCCCCATATATAAAACCATGCATACTGACATTTAGTCCATCGAAAATTATTATAAAATTTCATAAATTCCTATATTACAACTACCCCCACCCCTACCCCAAATCAGAAATAATCAGTTTCTCTCATATTTTAAGTCTCCTGGAAGGATTCCTAGTGCTCCTGACCTCCGTTCATGATGACCCAAAGACTAGATTATTGATATGCACCACTCCTAGTAAGAGAATATCATGATATTTGGTTTCACACCCTTCAACCATGCTTTAATCATCCTTTAATGGGATGTTTTTAAATATATTTTTTAGGATATGGATCCAGGTTTTGGAATTTGTTTTCCCTTTACTATTGGATGTAGGTTTCATATCTAGATATCATGTTAGTAGTTTTCCTCATCATCCAGCTTAAATTGTGTATTTCTATTAGTGAGTGTTTGACAATGATCTTGAGGTAGGAGGTCTAAATCTAATTTCCCAAATTCTTGATTCTAATATCATATATAAATTGTAATATTTTAATTGTATTGTTCAAGATATAATATAGAATTAAATAAATTAGTTTCTAAATTAATTTATGGAGACATTGAATTAGAATAATTAATTTTAATTAATTAATGGAATTTTTTAATTATGCAATTGGTGGAATTATATTTATTAGTTGTCGAATTAATTAATGGGATATAAATAATAATAAACTGGATTAATTAATATTTGAATTAATTTATAGTATATTGTGATAGTGAAATTAGATTATTTAATTATTGAATTAATTGATGGGTTATTGAGATTGTGTAATTGGATTAATTAATTACTAAATTAATGAATAAAATATTGGTATTGTGGAATTGGATTAATTAATTAGTGTCTTAATTATTGTATTAATTAGATATATGAATTTAATATTCTAATATTTTTTAATGGTGAATTTTAAAAAATATTTCATATGATTAATGTGACGAGCATGATATTTTTTGATAATTTATATGGAATATCAGGATGTGAGATGTGATGTGATGGTTAATTTTGATTAAACATGATTGATGTGATATATGTGATATACATGTCTGGTACATTGTTTGCCGCATCAAAATCTTATAGTGTTAAATGAGTGTGGGGAATGGTTTACCACATTAAAATTACGTAGAGATTAATTTTTATGGGACATGGTATGCCGCATCAAAAGATTTCATGTGTGATTTATTTATAAATCAGGGTAGAACATATTCTACTGCATCAAATTATGGCTTGTGTGATTGTTTGATAAATGAGTTTTTTTTCACATACCACTTCTTCAAATACCCATACATTCCTAGGCATGGTGATCTAGGACCAAAATGATGGCATTGGACTACCATTCCAACAGGCCATGATAATGAATTGGATTAAATGGATAATGAAAGCCAATGTGTTATAATCAATTGTGAATTGAATATGTGACTTATGATATCCCATAAGGATAGTTTACACATCATTATAGAATGATATAGATATTGAGAGTTCGGTTGTCCTTGGGAACCCAAGTGTATTATAGTTAAATAATGATTAATTCAATAAATTTAAACAATTAAATTTATTGTTTATATTTTATTCATCAACAACTGCATACACAATTTTTGACTGAATATTATTTTAGATGCCATTGGTGGTGGCCTAATGAGTTATAATCACATCCATCTCAGGCATCCTGATCTGTACTCAAATAGACATCAAGTTTCTGGGACTCAATAATGTTAGGAGCCATATGTTAGAGGGATGATTGGGAAGGATATTGGACAAGGGAACCAAACATGATTCAGGAACCACTTGGGAGTTTTCAGTATCATTTAATTATTTTGTTTATTATAGTAACAATTACCACATATTTGGAATGACATATCTACATGTTAGTTCTATATATTGTATTTCATATTTTGGTTATCATGTGATAATAGTTTAGTTTTTTATTGGTTATATCATTTATTTATTCTTATTTATTTACACGTTTTTGATACAATGATAAAGAGGGTATAGTATCTCAATGATCAATATTATACCATTTTTACTTTTATTCATCCTCTATAATATGGGGAGGAACACTTGAGGTCATGTAGTGTAACGAATTAAGCAACCAGTGTTTGGCACCCAGGTCGGGATGTTAAAATTTTGTTCTTAATTATTCCCAAAAAATTCATAATTCCCATATAATAAAATTCAACTGTATATACATTCTATACTTATTGAAATTTTATTATTTATTGGAGATTATTGTTAAAATCCCAAATGATGATATTTGTTAATGGAATTTTCTAGGTGTTTTTAATGAAATAGAATTAGAATCTAAATAAATTAGTTTAATATTAAATTTCACATTCTACAACGAAGATGAAATAGTTTTTTAATTCTATGTATATTATATAATCAGTAATTATTTTTTCCCCATCATCCATGATATTATACTGTAGAATTATTATTGTGGGTGGTTAGACTGACCCAAATATGAACATTCCATAATAAAAAGATTGTTGTGATTTTGAAAGATGTTTATTTTGGAAGAAAATAACTGTAATGACCCGAAGCATGACGTACATGGACATTACATTACATTTGTGGAATACTTAGTACATTACAAAAACACACACACAAGGACCGTAAAAGTTTAGTGTCTTTGGAAACTCATAATATAATCTTCTAATCGTGGTGAAAGATCTTCAATATCTCCCATAAAGATCTTCCTTAATTTTTTCCATAAAACCATTCTTTATATCCTCGGGAAAATAAAACATAAAAGGGTGAGCTGAAATGGTCAGTAAGGGTAAACAAAATAAATATCAATCACATCATATTCATAAGAACATAACTTTTGGAAATCTTAACCTGCAGAAGAGATCATAATTTCATAACATGGGATAAATCATAGTAGTGAAATGTAATCCAAATACTCATAACATAAAACATGAAACTTTGTGTCTTACACACACAATCATATAGAATCATTTCTTATTAGTCAAGACTCATTTCCAAGACTATCTTAGTGCACAAAGTCCATTTCTGAACCGAGTCACCCTCGTTTCAGTCGTGTTTCACTGAACCGGTATAACCTACCATTCCAGCCATGTCTATATAATGAGATATAAAATCTTTACCCAATGCATTGGAGGGAGATATAGGTCCCACCCATCTCATAATGACACCATTCTTATGTGTTCCACAAAATCATAAACCATACATCATAGCATAAGCCATGAAATAAAAATGGGAATCTTAAATATCGTGACATAATAAGAAAATTCATATAAGATAAAGAAATTCATAAAAATAATTCCATAACAACATAATAAAATCAATGTAATAATAGGTATAGAAACAGAACCCTTTATTATCTTAGATGGAAAATAATTTTGATAAAAAACATGAACTCCATTCTTGAAGAAGATATCCTTTCTACTTCAAAAACACTTTTCCTTTCTTAACATGTCATAAAATTCTAAACTAAAAGAAGTTGATTAAAAATAAACTTTAAAACGTTTAAAGGAAGCTTCTTGGAAATAATGTTTTAAAAATCCATTCTTTCCGTATAAGTTAAAAAACATTCTTCTCGTACTTTTGTCAGAAAAGTCAAAAAGTACCTCGTACGAAAAACGACAAAAGATTCCTTTCGTATCTTTTACTAAAAACTCACCAAAGGGTGAAAATGGATTTAAACAATTTTAGGTGGATGGAAATAATATTACATATTGATGAAACATGGATGTGAATGATAAAATTCACCCTAGTAAATTCAAAGTATAAACAATCTCAGATAAAAAAAATGAGATTGTGATATTTCCCTTACCTTATGTCTGATATGCTTTGTACGTATCTGAAACTCCTGTATACTGATTTAAATAATGTCATTAACTTATTAAAGAATCATATTCATTGTTATGATATCATATATGGTTCACTTATTACTTTATATTACCCGTTCATTTGTAAATTCCATGTTAAAGAAGCGTTTTGGGTAAAATCGTTTCATTTATCGTGGGTGTTTGGACTTGTTGTTCTTGACATTATTATTACTTATATAATGATTTAATTACTTCCAGAATATAATACATGATTTATATATCATATATATTCAGTATATATATATATATAATAGATAGATAAATGAAATGAAACACACCGTTCATGGAGACGGTAGTCCGTACGTACGCATGAACGCTGTTTTACTTTCCTTATTGTCTTGAATGGAAGTAAGTAGATGAAATACATATATATATATACATAAATCCAGTAGATTTGACATGTCATATATTTAATTATTATTCATTATATATACTTTATAATCATTCATGACTGTTTAATGTGGAGAATGAATCTCATCGCGTCGTGGAGACGGTAGTCCGTACGTACGCACGAGCGATGATATCGTTCTCATGGTCGTGAACTTGTGTTGAAGTGTATGTATAATATTTCAGTATCAATATCACATTATAATAATCATATATAGTTACTCATTACACCATTACACCCATCCAATTAAGGTGGTGGCGGAAAATAGATTACACCACGGCGTGGAGAAGGTATTCCGTACGTACGCACGCGCGGTGATTTCCTTTTTCCGTAGGATGGATAGAAGTTTAATTAGAGTTGTTTCATATTTATAATAACATATCAGTATATAAGAAATACTGATGTTATTACTTTATCATGAAACAACTAAAGAATAAGAAGTTGAAGAAGAAATAAATTGAAAAGGATTGGAAATGGTTATTACCTCTTTTTGACGCGCCTTTTCTTAACCTCCACTTAATGAACTATGGATGGTCTTTGAAGAAGACCAGGACCTCTAGTATGATACTAGGGAAGTGGAGAAGAGATTTTGTCAGGGGTTGGACGAGCTTGAATGCTCAAATTGGTGTGAGGAGGAGAGGGAGGAGGTTCCCTTTTATAAGGGAGGAGAGGGGCACCTTAGGAAAATCTCAAAATATTATTTTATATTAAGGACAAATTTGGTTTATAATGGTTCAAAAGGGTCTTATTTCGAAGATAAATTGGGGATGGGTCTAAATCCTCTCATCCAATAGGATTTATACAAGTTTAGGTTATTATTTTAACCTTGTCAATTAGATTTAACTCTAAGTTAAATAATTTAACTTTTACCGTGTCTTTTTGTTTTCTTATACTATATGGTTAATAAACTTACTATATCAAGCCAAAAGAACCCCAAATTGTCTATTATTAATATATATAATCTTATCTAAGTCATTTTGCTGAACCTTAGACTTTTAGAAATAAAATTACAATTAATAATATAATATTTGTTTTAAAAACTAATTTATGTCAATTTTGACACTATTTGGTACATGATTTTTATGAAATTCATAATAGAATGATAAGTTCAATCCATGTTTCGTAAATCAACAATAACATGTCATATTAACCTAGAAAATTAGTGTAAGTCATAAAAAGTCTCAAATTATATTTATTTGGGCATTTATAACATCAATTATGTCAATATTTCATTAATAACACAATTACTTCATCATCTTTGTGTCATAATAAATGATAATTATTTAATCCCTAAAAATTATAAATAAATTCCTAAGATGTATATAATTGTATTATATTTCTGGATAATATTCATGTTTGAAGTTTCATGAAGTTTATCACTAGAGTAAAATTATTATACTTATAATATTTAAGAAAGTGACATGTTGTCATATTCTTTGGTTTTAATAATAATTAAATTATTTTCATTGACAAAATTTAATTAAATGAATCTAATCCGACCCTTAGGTGATATGGGTCGACTTTTAGTCATCCAATAGGATTTTTACATTTGTTAGGGTAATTTTAAAATATTATATTTACCCTTAATTACCCGATTTACCTTTAACTATGGTAAATAAAATTTACCGTAGTTACTATTCATAATTCCCAAAAATAAAAAGTAGCTTATTAACATAATTTGGATCCACTGATTCCAAATATGGAATCCATTTTTCCAAATTCAATACACAAAAGATGCAGAAATTAAATTAAAATTAATCCCATTGTCGAAAGAAAACGGGTTTTTCTTTAAAACATTGCAAAAGATTGAATTGATTTAACCTACAAATTCAAGGTAAAATCAATGATAATGACATACATTATATTAAATGGTAAAAATAAATTATATTTATACTTTAAACCCATTAAATATTATAATTTAACCACATAAGATATTACGATGAAGAAAGCTGTTTTTAATTAAAATATAGCGTGTTTTTACTATTCATTAAAATATGAAAGTTATCGGAAAAATATCAAAACTTTATCTAATGTAAATATTTATATCCTGATTCAAAAGAAGAATTTTATTTTGTCAAATTAAACTTATAAACAAGTCAAAAACTAGATTTAATGTGGGTGCACCATCAAAAGGCGGCAAAACAATATTTTTTGAAAAGTACTTATTTTACCAGAAAAATTTATTTTGTTCTTATACCATGTTCTAGAAATGTGTAAGATAAATAATAATGTTATAAAATTAAAAATTTAGTTAACACTATTCATAACGGCTAGTTCATAACAATATTATAATAATATATCGTTGTTTAGTAAAACCCAGTATTGCGTACAACACACACTATCGAGGAAGGTCGCGATTGCGTGTAATGCAAGCCAAGTCAGGGTTGCGTGTTGCGCAAGAATCCTTCGTTGTTTCGTATAACAGAATCCAACCATATTTCATTTATAAATTAAATATATATATATATATATACACTCAATGTTGCGTAGAATAACTATTATCAAAATTGTGTGTCACACGATCCAAGAATAGTGTTGCATATACTGCAAGCTAATACGGTGTTGCGTATAACGCAAGGTAATCTTGGTGTAGCATAAAACACAAGATATTAATTAAATTAAAATAATATTTTTCATAAAATCTCGGGGCGTTACATTCTACCCCCCTTAAAATGAATTTTTCCTTTCGAAATTCGTCGGGGTTATAAATTGTTTACTTCTCGAAAGTTTGTTTAATAGAATCCCACATCGTAAAAAAGAATACCAAAACATGGATTTAAAAACTAAAGTTTGAAATTTAACGGTTACCCAAATTAACTCATCACTAGGTTTCCATGTAGGAGGACATAGGTGAAAATATGGATATGGAAGAAAAATCTAACCATCAAGTTATGATGGAGAGTGGTAGAGAACATGGCTATGAAAAAGCCAACAATCACAAAGCTATTGATTTGTGATTATCTAAGGTACCATCTGATTCATCGGATATAAGGGAACTAGGACAACATTTTTGGTTTTCAAGATCATTTCCCTAAAGTTGATGAATTAAAATAAATACTTGCATGATTTTGGTACAATATTACTGTTGTTCATGAATTGAACAATTTCAACTTCATCCCATAAAGTAATGAAGTTGAATTTGTTATTCATGATGTGTTATGAGATAGAATGATGGGTCATTCCATCTCTTTCAAAAAAAGGTTAGCAAAAGTTATAATTCCATATTATGGTTAGATTAATCGTATATGGTTCCAAAAATGAACTTATACTTCATATATCATACCGCTTAATAAAATAAAACTAGTTTCTATTAACCAGGGACTTTCTGTAGGCCAGTGGTAGGCGATAAAGGCCATTCACACTTCGGTTGTGGGTTCGATTCCCACAGCCTTGTCTGACTTGATGGGCTGTCACCCGTCCCGCAGGTTGTCCTTTTTCTAAAACTACATTACTATATCATTCCATCAATAATATCAAAAAACGGTTCTATCCTTAAACAATACTAACTTATGTACAACATTATCCATTCCAATCATTAGGCTTATCAATAATATTGCAGTCCACTCTCATAATATAGTGAAAACGATTACTAGAGATTTAATACCATCGTTGATCTTCATATATCATAAGATATGTCTTGTTGGTCACATTCCAAACATTCAAAGGCCTTAATCATGTATTCTCTTGAATACCCATTGAAACTTAGTGAAAACATGAATGTAGTTAAAATTTAACACTTTCCACATACCAAAATCCTCAAAATTCTATATACTCAAACCATGATATCACTTAGTCCTTATATCAATCATGAGCTCATGAATACTGTTAAACATTTTATTTTCTCATTTTCCCTTCATTATGCGCATATCATCTTATTTCCAAAAATATCTCAATCACTTTTAATACCACATTAGACTAATACATAAATATTCCAATACTCCATGATACCACATTATTTTAGAATCCCATTACATAAACACTTAATAATTCCACCACATCGTTTTCATATTCAACATCGCCAATAGTGATCGCATGTGACTTCCCTTTCTCCTTTGCCTTAAGTGGTTGCTCATGTCGATTATCACTAACCCTTGGATTCGGGAATTTATTAGCATAATTCCCCATTTCCTTGCACTTGAAGCATTGAAGTGTTGGTGGTGTGTTCTCTGCAGTCTTTGCTTTATTCACATCATTAGAAACCCTTTTTCCATTACTTCGACACTCAGATGCTCTATGACCTTCTTTTCCACACTTAAAACATTTTCTAGTCCCTTTAAGACAATCTCCACCATGCTTCATTCCACAATTTGTGCATAAGGAAACATTCATCTTCTTTTCACCATTATTCTGAGATTTATCCTTGAACTCCATCTTTCGTTTCTTGTCGAAACCATGAGATGGATAAGTAACACCAACTTCCATTTCTACCTTGATAGCACAACACACAATTTCTTCATAGCTACTGAAGTCTCTTATTGCTAATTCCCTTCTAAGACTTGGTTTTAAGCCACTAAAAAATCGATCAACTTTACTTTCAGGTTGGATGATAAATCCAGATGCATTACCTTGCAAGACTTGTAAAATTCTCTTCGTATATACCAACAGATTCATCATCCTTTTGCTTTAGTTCAAGAAACTCCTTCTCCATCTTTGTTCGAAGAATACGAGGGAAGTACTTATTGAAAAATAAGTTCTTGAACTCGTCCCATTCCATGGACTCAATTTCATCTCTTTGCCTCGTATTCTTGGTAAAATTCCACCATTGATCAGCTCCAACTTCCAAATGATATACTGCTAAGATGACTTTATCATGTTCAGAACATTAAAGAACAGAAAATATCTTTTCAGTGGTACTGATCCATTGTTCAGCAACAAGTGGATCAGAAGACCCACTGAAAGAAGGTGGACGTTGCCTCATGAAGGACTTAATAGAATATTGTTCCCTTCTCTGCTCATTTGGAAGTCCAGAATGATTCATATCTTGTGTAAGTATAGAAATAAGATTTTTCACTCCTTCTCCCATAACATTTGTTTGTTCAGGAGGACAATCATTGCATTGTCCATTGCATTGATCAACACGGTTCCTTCGGGTTCCGGCCATCGTCTAAAACCCAAAATTAATAGTGTGAGAGGAAAAAATCATGCTAGGGAAAACAACATAATAAAGGGGGAGTACCTTCAATATCAAACATCTTAGGTTAAATTCTATGATCATTACCATAGTTCTAGGACTATATCCTATACGTATACTTATCCTTAGGGACATCCCTAGACATACCTTAGAAATATCTCTAGGGATCTCACTAACGTTTTCGCATCCTAGTTTCCAAAGGTTGACTAATCCTTTCCTCTGATACCAAATGTAAAGACCCGAAGCTTGACATACATGGACATTACATTACTTTTTCGGAATACTTAGTACATTACAAAAACACACACACAAGGACCGTAATAGTTTAGTGTCTTTGTAAACTCGGAATATAATCTTCTAATCGTGGTGAAAGATCTTCAATATCTCCCATAAAAATCTTCCTTTATTTTTACCCTAAAACCTTTCTTTATATCCTGGGGAAAAAACATAAAAGGGTGATCTCAAATTCTCTGTATGGGTAAAAAAAAGAAATATCAATCACATCATATTCATAAGAACATAACTTTTGGAAATATTAACCTGCAAAAGAGATCATAATTTCATAACCTGGGATAAATCATAGTAGTGAAATGTAATCCCAATACTCATAACATAAAACATGAAACTTTGTGGAATACACACACAATCATAGAGAATAATTTCTTATTATTCAAGACTCATTTCCAAGACTATCTTAGTGGACAAAGTCCATTTCGGAACCGAGTCACCCTCGTTTCAGTCCTATTTCACTGAACCGGTATAACCTACCGTTACAGCCATATCTATCTCATGAGATATAAAATCTTTACCCAATGCATTGGAGGGAGATATAGGTCCCACCCATCTCATAATGATACCGTTATTATGTGTGCCACAAAATCATAGACCATACATCATATCATAACCCATGAAATAAAAATGGGAATCTTAAATATCGTGACATAATAAAACAATTCATATAAGATAAAGGAATTCATAAAAATAATTCCATCACAGCATAATCAAATCAATGTAATAATAGGGATAGAAACAGAAACCTTTATTATCTTAGATGGAAAATAATTTTGATAAAACACTTGAACTCCATTCTTGAAGAAAATATCATTTCTACTTCAACAACACTTTTCCTTTCATAACATGACATAAAATTCTAAACTAAAAGAAGTTGATTAAAAATAAACTTGAAAACTTTTAAATGAAGCTTCTTGGAAATAATGTTTTAAAAATCCATTCATGCCGTATAAGTTAAAAAAACATTCTTCTCGTACTTTTGTCGGAAAAGTCAAAAAGTACCTCGTACAAAATACGACAAACGATTCCTTTCATATCTTTTACTAAAAACTCACCAAAGGGTGAAAATGGATTTAAAAAATTTTAGGTGGATGGAAATAATATTACATATTGAGGAAACATGGATTTGGATGATAAAATGCACCCCAATAAATTCCAAAGTATAAACAATCTAGGATAAAAAATGAGATTGTGATATTTCTCTTACCTTATGTTCGATATGCTTTGTACGTATCCGAACCTCCTGTATAATGATTTAAATAATGTCATTAACTTATTAAAGAATCATATTCACTGTTATGATATCATATATGGTTCACTTATGACTTTATATTACCCATTCTTTTGTAAATTCCATGTTAAAGAAGCGTTTTTGGTAAAATCGTTTCATTTATCGTAGGTGTTTGGACTTGTTGTTCTTGAAATTATTATTAATTATATCATTATTTACATACTTCCAGAATATAAAACATGATATATATATAATATATATTCAGTATATATATATAATAGATAGATAAATGAAATGAAACACACCGTTCATGGAGACGGTAGTCCGTACGTACGCATGAACACTATTTTCCTTTCCTTATTGTCTTGAATGGAAGTAAGTAGATGACATACATATATATATATATACATAAATAAAGTATATTTAACATTCCATATATTTCATTATTATTCATTATATATACTTTATAATCATTCATAAATGGTTAATGTGGAGAATGAATCTCATCGCGCCGTGGAGACGGTAGTCCGTACGTACGCACGAGCGATGATATCGTTCTCATGATCGTGTACTTGTGTTGAGGTGTATGTATACTATTTCAGTATCAATATAACTTTATAATAATAATATATAGTTACTCATTACACCATTATACCCATCCAATTAAGGTGGTGGCGGAAAATAGATTACACCACGGCGTGGAGACGGTATTCCGTACGTACGCACGCACGGTAATTTCCTTTTTCCGTAGGATGGATAGAAGTTTAATTATAGTTTTTTATATTTATAATAACATATCAGTATATAAGAAATAATTATGTTATTACTTTATCATGAAAAAATTAGAGAAGAAGAAGTTGAAGAATAAAGAAATTGAAAAGGATCGGTAATGGTTATTACCTCTTTTTGACGCGCCTTTTCTTAACCTCCACTTAAAGAACTAAGGATGGTATTTGAAGAAGACCAGGACCTCTAGGATGATACTAGGGAAGTGTAGAAGAGATTTCGGTATGGTTTGGCCAAGCTTGAATTCTCAAATTGGTGTGAGGAGGAGAGGGAGGAGGTGCCCTATTATAAGGGAGGAGAGGGGCACCTTAGGAAAATCTCAAAGTATTATTTTATATTAAGGTCAAATTCGGTTTATAATGGTTCCAAAGGGTCTTATATAGAAGCTAAAGTGGGTATGGGTCGAACTCCTCTCATAAAATAGTATTTAGACAAGTTTAGGTTATTATTTTAACCTTATCAATTAGATTTAACTCTAAGTTAAATAATTTAACTTTTACCATGTCTTTTTGTTTTATTACACTATATGGTTAATAAACTTACTATATCAAGACAAAAGAACCCCAAGTTGTTTATTATTAATATATATAATCATATATAAGTCATTTTGCCGAACCTTAGATTTTGAGGAATAAAATAACAATTAATAATATAATATTTGTTTTAAAAACTAATTTATGTTAATTTTGACACTATTTGGTACATGATTTTTATGAAATTCATAACAGAATGATACGTTCCAAAAAAGTTACTTAAATCAACAATAACATGTCATATTAACCTAGAAAATTAGTTTAAGTCATAAAAAGTCTCAAATTACAGTTATTTGGTCATTTATAACATCAATTATGTCAATATTTAATTAATAAGACAATTACTGTATCATCATTGTGTCATAATAAATGATAATTATTTAATCCCTAAAAATTCTAAATAAATTCCTATGATGTAGATACTTGTATTATCTTTCTGGAGACTATTCATGTTCGATTTTTTATGAAGTTTATCACTAGATTAAAATTATTATACTTATAAGATTTAAGAAAGTGACATGTTGTCACATTCTTTGGTTTTAATAATAATTAAATTGTTTTCATTGAAAAAATTTAATTAAATGAATCTAATCCGACCCTTTGGTGATATGGGTCGACTTTTAGTCATCCCATATGATTTTGACATTATTTAGGGTAATTTAAAAATATTATATTTACCCTTAATTACCTGATTTACCTTTAACTATGGTAAATAAAATTTACCGTAGTTACTATTCACAATTCCAAAAAATTAAAAGTAGCTTATTAACATAATTTGGATCCACTGATTCCAAATATGGAATCCATTTTTACAAATTCAATACAAAAAAGTTGCATAAGGTAAATTAAAATTAATCCCGTTGTCGAAAGAAAACGGGTTTTTCTTTAAAACATTGCAAAAGATTGAATTGATTTAACCTACGAATTCAAGGTAAAATGAATGCTAATGACATAAATTATATTAAATGGTAAAAATACATTCTATTTATACTTTAAAACCATTCAATATTATAATTTAACCACATAAGATATTACGATGAAAAAAGTTGTTTTTAATTAAAATATAGCGTGTTTTTACTATTCATTTAAATCTGAAAGTTATCGGAAAAATATCAAAACTTTATCTAATGTAAATATTTATATCCTGATTAAAAAAAACAATTTTATTTTGTCAAATTAAACTTATAAACATGTCAAAAACTAGATTTAAAGAGGGTGCGCCATCAAAAGGCGGCAAAACAACATTTTTTCAAAAATACTTATTTTACCCGAAAAATTTATTTTGTTCGTATACAATGTTTTAGAAATGTGTAAGATTAATAATAATGTTATAAAATTCAAAATTTAGTTAACATTATTCATAACGGCTAGTTCATAATAATATTATAATAATATATTGTTGTTTAGTAAAACCCAGTATTGCGTACAACACACACTATCGAGGAAGGTCGCGATTGCGTGTAAGGCAAGCCTAGTCAGGGTTGCGTGTTGCGCAAGAATCCTTCATTGTTTCGTATAACAGAATCCAACCATATTTCATTTATACATTTAATATATATATATACTCAATGTTGCATAGAATAACTATTATCAAAATTGTGTGTAGCACGATCCAAGAATAGTATTTTGTATACTGCAAGCTAATACGGTGTTGCGTATAGCGCAAGGTAATCTTGGTGTAGCATACAACACAAGATATTAATTAAATTAAAATAATATTTTTCATAAAATCTTATGGTGTTACAATAACTATTATTTTAAAATAACAATATTATTTTGCACAATTTAAGTTGGTGAATTAAAATTGTGATGTTTTATATAGAAAATATTGATTAATAATAAGTTTTTTACTTTTGGATAAATTTCCATTCCTCTGGGTATATTCATTTTAAGTGATTAGTTTTACAATGGCCACATATTCTGAATATTTCTTATTGAATTCCCAATTTAAATTTATTGAATATTAAATCCAATAAAAAATAATACATATATACAGTAAACACATTTATATAAGTATAATCCAATTTTGGTGTCGAAACATGAATTTTGTCTTTTATGTAGGCTATAGTACACGGACTATCATTGGCAACATGTTTTTGATTGAATCAGAGTGCAATATATAATGGTTCTCCCATAAATATATTAACAATTAGTATAAGATGACTCTTATTACAAAAAATATTCCTCTTGAATCCAAAACTAATATAAATTTAATCTAATTAAATTTATAATTATTATAAGTTTATCATTTAAATTAAAATATATATAACACCCCAAAATTATAAAAGTGTACGTTTAATTTGATAGATTAGAACCTATCATTACATTATGGTATTCATAAAATTTTAATAAAATTTAATATATTCAGAAAAATTAAATTTATGAAATACAGGCTTGGATTATACCACACACAACTGATACTTTCTTTGATACCTTGTGTTTCATGAAAGACCTAGTTTTATAGAACAATATGATATTATTAAAATATTATTTTTTAATATAATAAGATATAACATATTCATTAAGTTTGATGTTATAAATAGTATTAAATAAAATATAAAAATAAACATTTTACAAAAAATATAAAAAATTAAAATGTAGGAAAACATCAATTAAACTGAAGATAAGCATATGATAAATTTATATGCAAACACACACTTAGTGAGTGATATTTTTATTTTAAATAAAATTATTTATATTTAGTGAGTGATATTAATGTAATATATATATATATATATTATATTTAATATAATATTTTTTATATTCATCCAATAGGTTGGATAACAATAAGAAATGAATAAATCTAGTTTTTTGCTTATAAATAATATTTTCTTAAACTAAAATTTTAGCTCTTTTTAATAGAGAACCTATTTTAAATAATCTTTTTTTGGTAATTTTATAAAAATTATATTTAACAAAATTTATTTTTTCAAAAAAAATTTCAAATTAGGTTTGAGTGATTTTTTTAAAGTTACTGTGATGTTTCATTTTATGATGAATAATGAAAAATATTAATCTTTGAATTAAGATTGTATTTCATCGAATTTATTTATAAATAAAATTTATAATTATTATTTGTTATAAAGTTTAGATTGATAAATTATACTAAAAATTATGCTATTTGGTTAATTTTAATCAATATCACTTTGAATTGGATATCAAAACATCTTAAATGTTTTAACATTTTTACTTTAAAACCTCGTTCTGTCATCCCATTAACGAAATTAATTTTAAATTACTTTCACTGAAATAATTTATTTTAATTTCAAAATATGGATTCCATATTTGTAATCAGAATAATTTATAAATTATAATAATCTTAACATAGTTTTTGACAAAAGAAATTTAATTAATGAAATTAAAAATAATTATTCTCATTAAGAGAAAAATTGCATTAACAAGTGCAAAAACCATAATCTTAAATGCAAAAATGACCTAGAAAATTTTCCAAAATCCATTGGATGTTCATTTTTGTACCATATAATTGATTTTATATAATTTTATCATTATTGTAGAAACATTATATTAGGGAGACCTCTCAATATTGTTTACCTTTTAATATTTACAAATATGCCCCACCTCCTCAACTATAAAAAGTCACTCAGCCCTTCCAATTATAAATACATATAATGTGCTATGTATTATCCAAATACAATCCAAACTATATCTCAAATTACATAAAATAATCTTATAATACTCACCTTTTTTTCGATATGAAACCAAATAATCCCTTTCGTTCAAACCAAAAGGACATACCCTAAACATAGGTAACATTATTTAATGTGAATTTATGGTTTATTTGTCTCTAAACCCCTTAATTTATTATTATTACATGAATATATAATAACATATGTATCCTTAATTAGCTGATATGTTTTTTACGTTTTTGAACTACACCAACTCACACTTCAATCAAATATGAGACAAACTTACCATTCGTGTACAACGAACTCCACCTCATGAAAAGATATCATTTTTTTCCATTCCGACCACTAATTGTTAGAAATTATTATGGAAATAGTGTCTTTATGTAACATATATGAGATTAATTTTGTCTTTATAATTATTTAGTTTTTTATATTTCAGACAACATAATGCTTTCCATTTTTTAAAATATGTTAACATCATTTGTAGACGTGTGGAGTACCGCCTCCTTATAGTTATATGATGCGTTCAAACTATATATAGAACAAATAATGAATGATTTTAATAAATATATATTAAATTTATGACATATAAATTTTACAATAATTATAATATAAAAATATTTAATTTAATTTTCCTTCTTTTAAATAAAATAATGAAATGAAAGTTGTATTAATGCATACATATGACCTAGAATATCTGTGAATGATAGATTTCATTTATGATCTCCGAATATTTTATATAATTAAAAATACATATATAATTTATATATATGATATCTAAAATAATATTTAAAACTCTTTAGATGATTAAATCATGATCAAAATAATATGAACAACAAGTAACAAGTAAAAACATACTTGAGAAACAAGGCAATTAACACCCAAAATTATGAAAATAATGAAATATTGTTAACAAACAGGTAAAAATATATTATAAGAAGTTAATATATGAAATTATAAATATGATTATGGTTCTATTATAAGTTATTAAAATGATCAAATACATTTTATAGTATTTTAAAGGGCTCTCCCAAATAAGGAAACACATGGTAAGGGATTTTGTCTAAATTTCCATTCTTTAGGGAATATTTTATTATTGTGCACCTATTTTCTTATATATAGTGTACATAATTCTACATAGACTTGTAATATAATGATTTATTACTGAGTCATTATATTTTTAGTTTTAATTTTAATTATTTCATCTAAGGGGATTTAAATTTAACGTTACCAAGTTGTAAGGAAATTTCATAAAACAATTTCTTTTCATTCGGTTATATTACTTCTTCATTATCATTAATATTATATGATTACATGTTTAATCACTTGTTACAATATATTTTTATATTTTACCCTTTTTTGTATGGATTTATAGTTGATAAAATAATATATTAATTGATTTATTGTCATATTAATGTTATGGACTATTCAAGGGTTTACTTCACAATCTCATTTTGTTTGGGATTGATTACACTTGAATTTCAATTAAAGGAAATTATTTAATAATTATTTAGTAAAACATATAATTTTCTTCTCAAATGGATAATCATGTCATATTTCATGTAATATTATCATTTAGACTCTTTAGTAATCAAAATGGTTTAGAAAATGTTTTTATTAAAACCTGAATTTATTTATCTATTTAGTAAAAGAACATGTTTTCTTATAAAAATTCTATTTGTAAATGGTATTAAAAATTTTAAACCTTTTAAAATTGATTTATTAATTAAAATTTATATCATTTTTTCTTTTAAAAATTTTGTTCAAAAGAATATTCTTGTAACATTCCGAACAAACACTTTTCTAACATTTTTTCCATTAAAAAGTCATGTGTTTTTCCAAGGCCTACATTGATTTACCCATCATCATTTATTAGAATCATACTTTTCATGATTAAAATTTAACTTAATAAATAAAATGTTTTTTTAAAAAATTTATTTTCAAATAAAAGTATTTTCAAAATGTTTTTCCAAATAAAGTTCTTATTTTCCACAAAATTGTTTTTAAAACATGACTTTATAATATTTCTATTCATCAATGAAAAAAATGATTTCTTTTTACTCAACCTAGGACATGTTTTATTGATACCATATTTATTACTACATTGTATTTTTTTAATGATTTGATCAAGGATAGTATTGATGTTGACTTCCTTGATTCATTTTTATAGTCCCCTTTAAATATTTAATTTAAATGGATCATTGAACATTGAATTTACACTAATTATCCATATCATTTTCCTGGACTTGTTCATTCTGTAAAACATATAAAAATTTTACATATGTTATTTTCATTTAATGTTATTTTATTTAATGGGGAAATATTGAAAAATCAATATCTTTTACTCAATATGGATATTTTATAAGGAAATTTTTTTTATTAATTAAATTGATTACTCGATATATGAGAAATGATTTGGATATGTAAAAAAAGGTTAGTGACCATTTAAATAATGATTCTAAATGCATCAGTTGTCTCATTAGATGAAAATAGTTGGGCACAAGACCTTTTTGTTATTAACAAAGCACAATCTAAATTATCTTGTGAATGGTCTTGAATATAGTACGATAAACTATCTTGTGAATGGTCTTATTGGTAAAAAATCATTGTAATAGAGAAAAATGGCATCCAATAATTAATGATTTCCTTAATTTTGATTCAATTATTATTATCCATAATATGTTTTCATTAATATTATCTATAGATGTATTTTATTCTCATTTTGTTGATTAAATGTGATGTGTTTCTATTATTTTCCTCTGCATATTGATTATACCGCATATAGTTGTTTGAATGGTTTCTGTTTTCATTTATTAACATTCCATATTGTTTATAAAATATGTCTATTGATTATATTTCATGTGCATTTAGTTATTTACCTTGACATATTGTTTACGAAGTTCCTTATTAGTTTATTAAATATATGGAATTTGTGTTCAATTATTAGCTATCCATATTAATTATTCTCATTTATTCATTATTTATTCCATTGTAATAACACTTACTGACTATTTCAAATCACCCAAATTAAATTTCATTTCCATAGGAAACCATGTAGTGTTCAATGAATGATATTCAAGGATATACTAGTTGGGAATAAAGTTATCCTAAAAGAAAAAAATTATGTTGTAATTACTGTATTTAGTTATAATTATAAACTCATGTATATGTTAGGTTACCAATACATATTACTTGATTGGTAATTTAGCATAAATATTATTTTAATCATGCTAATGTAATTAAATAAGACACTAGATTTGGGATTTTATGGGTCTGGTCACTACAATTTATATCAAAGGATCTTTATTAGAAACCGTGGATAATCAATTTAGGAAAAGATAGATTAGTGAACATAACCCTAATATAAAATTTTATAATAATAATATAATTAAATCCATATGTTGTGTTCAGATAAATATTATCTAGTTTTCTAATCAATACATACATGTTTATATAGTACATGTGGATGTGGTTCAAAAATAGATGTACCTATGGGAAACAACCCGGAAAATGTGCATTGGTCTTGACACGATCATAACTTAGTAAATGAAAACATGCTTTATTACTCACCTGTTATGACGCTCCTAGGGTATATTCTTAGGATAATTCGCATTTTTATATCAATCCATTATTATGGATTTGAATATATGATGATATTGAATAACATAGTATAATCCAATGGTGTTTTATATTTTAAAATAAGCTATCATGATTTAGATATCCAATAAATGCTTAAAAATGTATCTCACTATAAATATTGTTACTCACACTATGCTTTCGGGTTTTATTCAATGGATGAAACCCAAAAAAAGTCACGTTAGTTATTAAAATAATGAAAAGGGTGATGTAAAGGAGAAACCAAATAAGGTGTTGATAGGAGTGAATGATAACACGTTTATTCTTAATTATTATTCCTCAATTATCATTAATAACATATACCTTAACCAACTGCTTGAAATGAAAAATAAGTGAAGGATAAAGTTCTATAATAGGTTGAGTGGTGGAGGCCATGGCGGAAAAAGGGATCAATTTTCTCATGTATGAAATGTGGAAGGAGACACTTAATAAAGTATCTCAATGGAAAGAGTAAATTCATTGTTTTTGGGAAATAAATATATAAAGAAAATATTTTATGATGAAAAACGAAGAGTGTGATGAAAGGAAATAAATGTCATCATAATTATCCATTTATAGTTTATTAACATAAATTTAGGGAAACTAGGGACTACCTGGGTTAATGTAATTTTTTAAAGGATAAACTCTAGACCAAGTAAGGACATATGTATAAACTAATTGATGAAGTATTTATGTATTATTAATGGATTAAAAATCTTACATATAAGGATTTTAATGATTAAATTGAAAGGATTTCTATAGGATGTGGGAAATTATACCAATATGATTTAAGAGAAAATAAAATATGTATGTTAGGTGAAAACTTATCAAATTTGGCATGGCGATGGGGCGTGAAATAATGACCAATGGATGACATGGGTTTCACGCAACAACTGGCCTACGTGATTTCTTCGTTAATGTGTAATTATTTTTATTTAAAAACATTGATGAATAAATATGAATAAATAATAAGTGGTATCCCTTTTTAGGTTTATTGATTATTGTATTAACCATACTTTTCATGAAAACTAGCGATAGAAAATTGTAAATACATTTATTATGGTTATTAAAATTGGTTAAAGAGACTTTTTGTGCCTAAAAAAGAGTTCATTCTAGGATATCCATTTATTGGAGTAATGGATGGTTTTAAAATTGAACAAATCACAACAAAAAGATATATTTTTTATATGAAATTGAAATGTATCCAGTAAGTGTATTTACTTATATTCTTGGACATTAAATTAATTCTTTATCTTTTTGAAAAGGATCTTAAAACAAAAATGGTATACTAATAAATTATTTTTTGTTGAACCAATGGTATTTTAAATCATAAATGTTATATGTATTTGATTACCTCAACCTTACATTAATAATTAAATTGTTTTTTATTGATGACCTCAGTGACTCCCATTAAATATTTACTCCTTTTCTTCATGTCTAATTTTTTTCATGGCACTAATTTTATCCTATGTTGAAACATAGTTATATTTTAGTCTATGAGACCTTGGTACTTCCCATTCTATCATTTATAGAGAATGTTTTTCAATCCCTTATCATGATTTGGTAGTTAAACAGAGGAAATATCAAAAACTCTATAACTAAAATAATGATTAAATTGTAAGGAACCAATCTATTTAAGGAGGGGATAACGTAACAACCTAAAAATTCTAAAAGAGTAACATTTATTTGGTTTCCTATACACTCTAAATACTTTATGGTATATTTACTATTTTAATTAAATTTATTTTTTTATAAATCTTTTAATTCATGGAATACCTATTTATATTTCTTCACACACATATGATACATTCTCTGACATCTTTCGTTACACGTAAGACCTAGTTTTATCGAATAATAATAAATTATTAAAATATTCATATTTAATATAGTAAAAGATAAAAAAGTCCATAAATTTATGTTTATAAATATTATCAAATAAATTATTATAATACATCATTTATAAAAAAATAAAATGAATTTAAATGTTACAAATTAAATAGAAATGGATATAAAAACAAAATGAATATAAATGAAATGTTTGTAATTTCACAAGGGTGTTATATTCTTATAAATTAAATTAATTAAAACTATAGAGTGATATTAATGTAATATATATATATATATTATTCAATCAAATTTTTTTATATTAAACCAATAGGTTTAATAAGCATAATATAAGAATAAATTCAATTTTATGCCTAAGAATTTTTTTTCAAAATAGACCATTTTACCGCCTTTTAGTAGGGAACATATTTTAAAGATTTTTTTGAATGTAATATTAATTATATTTTTAAAAATTATCTTATATTTTTAAATTGAAACATTAAAATTAGGTTCATAATAATTTTTGGTATTTTTCAGCGAGGATTCATTTTTTTATGAATACTGAATAATACTGCATTTTCAATCAAAACTTCTATTTCATCAATTTATCATAATGATAAATTATACTTTTTATTGGATTTAATGGTTAGTTAGATCATTAATAAATAAAATAATCAAATTTTGGTCATTGTGATAAATTTTAATTAAAAATTTTATGAAAAAGATCTTTACCATTTAAACATTTTTACATTAAAAACCTGGTTTGTGGTGTCATCAATGAGATTAATTTTAAATTAATTTCTTCCACTTATGTGATTTTAATATGGGAAAATGAATTCCATATTTGGAATAAAAATAATTTATAATTTCTAATAATTATATCTTAGTTTTTTACTGAAAATACTATTGAATTTATTTAAAATTAATTATAATGATTAAGAGACAAATTGTCTTAATAAGGTACTAAACCTTAAACATATGGGCCAAAATTTCCTAGAAAATTGCCTAAAATCAATTTAATTATCATATATTGATCTTATTAACACTTTAATATAATGGGGTTCAGTATTGGGGAATAATTATTTAAGGGAGACCTCTCAATAGTTTTTACCTTTTTATATTTACATTAATGTCACTCCTCCACCACTATAAAAAAGAAACTCACCGATATAATTTATTAACAAATAAAAATTCATTTTTATCATCCATAACTAGACCAAATAAGCTCCAAAGATCCCCAAAATCATCATATTATCCTTAAATTAGAAATAAATCACACTATTTAATACCTTTGTTGCAAACGAAAAGGAGTTACCTAAAAATTAGGTAACATTCTTTGATTAAAATTTATTTTTTATTTGTTTCTCCACCAATTGATTTAATATTATTACATGATTAAATTATAAAATTAATATCATAAATATCCTGATGTTTTTAGGGTATTGGTTCTAAATAACCATACTCATACTTCAATCAAATGGGTAATGAACTAACAATTCATGTAAGATGAACTACTACCTTACGAAATGATGTCGTTCATTTATTCATTTACCACTGATCATTGTTGGTAATTTTGGCGGATGAACTATTTTTTAGGATATATAATATATTTATGTTGTATTAATACTTCTGGAATATTTATATATCACATATCTTAATGCTTTATATTTTTTTTAAACACGATAACATAATTTGGGAATGTGTTGACTAACGCATCCTCAAATTGTCAAGATACATTCACACAATACATTAAACAAATAAATAATGGGTACAATAAACCTATGTGTCATATATTTAATAAAACTAATACTATTATTATAATTTAAATATATATCAATTAAATTTCATTCTTTTAAATTTGACAATGAAATTAATGTTGCGTTCAAGAAAACGTAAGACCTACCATATCCATCAACAGTGAATTTCATTTCCTACCACAAAATATTTTCATTTTCTATACAAACTTATATAGTTTATATATATGATATTTAAACCATGGATTAAATCTGGTATATGATTAAATAATTATCTAATTAATAGAAATATGTAACAAGTCAAAACATACTCTAGAAACTAGGAAATTAACACACAAAATAATGAAAATAAAGAGAGATTACTAACCAACGGTTAATAAGATATTATAAGAAGTTAATATTTGAAATTATAAATATGATTATTGTTATTTTATAAGTTAGTGACATGATTAATATCCTTATACCACTGTTTTAAATACATTCACCCAAAATGAAACACAAGGTTGGGGACTTCATCTCAATTTCAATTCTTTAAGGAATATTTTTTTACTATGAATTTAATTTCTTATATATGGTGTAAATACTTTCAGATTTACATTTAATATCATTATTTTCCCCTTATTTATTAATTTATTTTGTTTTAATTTGAATTATTTCCAGTAAGTTTAATTACACTTAATGTTACCAAGTTGTAATGATATTTCATAACTCAATTATATCTCATCGGGTTAAGTTAATTCTTCATAGTTGTTAATATTTAATGATTATGGGGGTAATTATTTTTTAATATCTTTTATTGTCATTACATTTGTTTTATGTTGGTTTATAATTAAATCAAAAAATTTATTCATTTATTAAATATCACATCAACATTATGGACTTTTCAAGGGTTCACTTCACCATCACAAATTTTTTCAGGATTTTTTACACATGAATTTACCTTAAATAAAATTATTTTATAATTATTTAATACATTATATGATTTGATTCTCATATTGTTATTCAGGATATTTTTTAATTAATAGTTCCATTTTTCACTCATTGGTAATAAAAAAGTTTCATTTTTTTAAGAAAACCATACATCATTTTTTTACATTAGTTGGAGAACTTCTTTCTTATAAAAACCATATTTTCCAAAAAAAAGGTTTTTAAAAATGTTTTTAAAATTTTAAAAATGATTTAATAAAGATATTTATAACCAATTTTTATTTTATAAATGTTTCCAACGTAATCTTATAATCACATTCCTAATAAATAACTTTTCAAATATTTTTACCATGGAAAAGGAATATTTTAGTCTCCTTGTACAAACTATATTAATTTACCTATATTTTTTTATTGAAAAAGTAAATTGTACTTTTAATAGAATAATGTTTCAATAAAACGTTTTTTGAAAATTATATTCAAAATAAATTATTTTCAATGTATTTTTCAAAATAAAGAGGCTATTATCTGTAAAAAATACTTTTAAAATATCTATTTATAATATTTCCATTCATCAATGACAATAGACCTTTATTTTTACTCCAATTTGGATATTTCATATTGATACCATAATTATTCATCTTTAAAATTATTTTTCATTTATTTTTCCAGGTATAATAATGACATTAACTTCTTTGATTATTTATTTAGTCCCCTAAAAATATTCAATTTCATAAGATCATTGAACTCTAATTTCCCCTAGTTATCCATATCACATTCCATGGACATGTTCATTCCCTAAACTATATACCATTTCTACAAATATTTTTTACATTAAATGTTATTTTATTTACTATGGAAATATTGATAAATATAAATCTTTAACTGAATACATAAACTTTATAAGGATAACTTTTATGAATTAAAAATATTATTTGATATATTAAGAATGATTATTTCATTTATGACTAGTTTTTTAGACTATTTAATGTAATCAAATTGATGAATCACTAGTATGATGAGATTAAAATATTTGGGCACAAACCCATCGAGTTTTTCACCAAGCACATTATTAACTGTCTTGTGAAAGGTCTTGATAGTACTATACTAAACCTTCTTGTGGAAGTTATTGATTATAAAGGTACCAAGTACCTCAAAAACATGTCTTCCAATAATTAATAATTTCATTCACTTTATTTTGTTTTATTATCAGTGATATTTTTTCATTGAAATTATCTATGGATGCATTTCATTGTCTATTGATTTATTAAAATGTATGTGTAACATTAATTTTCTATTCCATATTGATTAGGACTTGTCTAGTTATTTCAATGGATTTTGTATTTATTTATTACCTTCCCATATTTTTTATCCACTCAGTATATTGGTTATATGATATTCGTGTTTACTTATTTACCTTTCCATATTTTTTATGAACTTCCTTATCAATTTATTGATTATATAGAATGTGTGTTCAGTTATTACCTTTCTATATTGATTATACTAATTGATTCATTATTTCATCAATAGTACTTACCCTTAATTAAAATTTGATCACACCCTTATTTGATTTCCTTTCCATAGTAATCCAAGAATTTTTCCAATAATGATATGCAAGGATATTCTAAATGGGAATAAATTTATTCTCAAAAAAAATGTTGTCATTAGTGTATTCAGTTGTAATAAAAAACACATGTACACATATGGTTACCAAGACAACAAAAATAATCATTATTTTAGGCATCATTTAGTTCTAATCATTCCAATTTAATGGTTTTATACACTCACTCCAAGCATTCTAGGGTTGGGTCACTACAATATATAATTGGATAAAGGTCTGTTTTCATAAAAGAAATATCGTTTAAATCACTATGTGCTCATAATATTATTTAACATTGATTACTAATTAAAAAAAGGATAATTTATTTTACTATATCTTTAAAAAACATATTATATTATAATTTACAAATAGATCCACTTAATTTAAAAAATAAAAATATTAATAAATGTATCATTATTGGGAAAATAGATATTTTACCACAGTAATTAAAAAATATATATAAAAAAACAATTTGTATCAAAAAATGAAAATAAAATTACTACATAATATGTAATTGTTAATATAAAATAAAAAATATATTTCTTATAAAATAAAATATTTAAATTTCATAAAATTTAAATTTAAAATCAATACATGTGACGTATAGAAACTATTTTTTAGAAAATGTTGGGTTTAAATCAAAGAATTGATGTATATGATACATTTATCAATGCCTTGTAGTGATATTGATATATATATATTATAAAAAATAATTGTTATGTGGATCAAATAAAATTAATATTAGTATCAAAACAATTAATTAGAAGAAAATAATGTAAATATTTTTTCAACTTGATTGAAATGTTTTTTAAATTTTATTATTTTCTTCATACTGGTTCCAATATAAAAATAATATTTTAGAAAACATATTTTTACTAATGAAATTAAAATTTAATAAATTAAAAGGTTTTATAAACTTTTTATTTTTTATCATATATTAATAGTGTCAAAAATATACAATTTTTGTAAAAACGAGATCTTTCAATATTCACCTAAAAATTAAATTATTTATGAACGTTCAAAAATTTATTCTTAGGGTATTTATGTTATTTTTAATTATAAATGAAATTTAATTCGTGAAAATTAAAATTATAACCTTTGTAAAAATACAGTTTTTATGAAAATTAAAATATAAATAATTATGAACTTCTTTTAATAGGAAATACCCTTTTAAGTATTTAAAAAATCTTAACCCTGTTTTATTTTATTTTTAGTTGATTAAAATATTTTTATCTACAATAAGATTTAAAATTCAAAAAAAATCTTAATAATATTAATTTAATATTTCATATATTGTTTTAGTTCAATCATGAATAAGGTATAATCTATCAAATATAGTACTAATTTAGAAAAAATACATTCCAAAATCATAGGGCATTATAATTATCATGTTGAGTCATTAAATGTTATTGTAGAACCTACTCTAAAGGAGAAAGTGAACATTATTTTTTAATATTCCAGTGATAATAAATTTGATTCATATTTATGTACATTTTATAATATCAAAGTATAAATATTTTAGTCTTAATAATGCTATAAAATCATCACTTATACATCAAAGATATAAGGAGATCAGGGAATACATTTAACCCCAAATGTGATTGAAAATTTGGGCATGATTAGGCCTAAGAAGAAGGATAATTTTCTCTAATAGTTGAATAACTATAATTAATATAGAAAATTTGAGGATAGTGTTGTTGTTGTGGAGAATTTGGACATAGGGAAAAAATTATTAGTGTTATAATCCATTGATAATGATTTGGGATGAATCATTGGTGTGCAGTTCTGGAAAAATTGGAATCTATTATTAGATGAAAAGAAATAATCTCAAGAAAAATAATTTTGTGGATAAAAAATATACAAGTATTTCTATAAAATAATTATGATTTTATTGGAAAAAATTACTGATTGTGTGACCAACAAGGTCACTATCTTGAATAGTGCATGATAATACTTCTATATTAGACTGTCTAATATTCTTGAGTTAATAAAAATAAAATATAATAAAGGAAATATAAACACTCAAGTAAAAGTTAGTCTTATCAATAAGAAAAGTTAAATATAATATAAGAAAATGGCTATAACAATATAAAATAATTTTGTTCAAAAAAATATTAGTTATTGATAAATGATAAACTATAATTTTATGAGGTAAGTATAGAGAGTTTTTGAAGTCTGAAAATAACTTATTTAATTTTCAAACAATAATACCACCTCATGATGGAATGAAATGGAAGAAGAAGAATTTAACTAAAGAATAATGTGATTTTGTGGATTGTGATAATAAGAACACTTACAATGTGATATTTGAAATTTAAAAGGTGAACCCACAGCCTATGAAGACAGATAATATAAAATTTAGCATAAGAGTATGGAAAATATCATCAAGATATAAAGATAGAAAAAATTATTGGTCAATGTAATGATTCAATAATATAGTATAGTAATATAATTAAATAGAAATAAATCCCTTTCATATTCCCTTGTTTATTGTTCCATAATATTGTGTAGATAATTGAATAATATAAACCAAATGGGGATCTTGAGGAGGGTAGTTGCGGTTATAAAGATATAAGTGATTGTGATCATGGGATTATTTCACTTCGATGATGATAAAAAGTGCGAACCATTTTAGGGGTAGATAACATGAATAACATTCCTACATAAATGTTCTATTTCATGTTAATATAAATATAAAAATACATTACAAATTGGAAGTTATGTTATGAAAACCACACATAATATTCTTACATAGATATGAATAAAACTGTTTATTATAGGAAGTTATGGTAGTTAAAAAACTAATTTCAGGGGGAAGTTATCTATTATGGTCTATAATATTTTGATGTGTATTTTGAATATGTGTTCTGGACAGAAATATCAGGATATATCTATTTATAAAAACTCAAAAATGAGAAATATGAGTTACAATCCCAATCTATACAGCTTATACAAATCATTATATTCTATTTTAGTCATAATTCATTTGAACGCCAATTTTTCTCAAATAAACATAATGTTGTTTAACAGATGTATCCTTTCTAAAGAAATAAATATAATCGAACCCTTCTCTCAAAAGGATGAATCAGGCTATAGTTATAAACAAAATAGAGATAAAATTTTGTTCTATAATCCATATAAAATGGTTGAAGGTGAGTTATATAGTTTCTAAAAGCATCATTTCATTCATTATCAATAAATTGTATAAAAAGGTTGTCTTTATAAAGGCAATTAGTTTTGATATAAAATCCAAAGGGAGGATATTGAAGATCCAAAGTGGATTATCAAGATAAATTCTGTATTTATTATTAATTTATCATGACAAATATAGTCAATATCTAATATAGATCTGATAATCTGAAAGAGAAGAGGAAATAAAGTGAATTGATGAGGTTATTATCATACATAAATGAATAAAAGGACTTATTATCATCATTACATGATGTAAATAGAAATGAATCCATTATTGGTTGAAGAATATTCATTTTGAATGATGTTTTTAAAGAGTATTATTCATAAAATAATCCCTTATTTAAAACTATATATGTGGTGGCCTTCATGAAGTACAAAAGTAATGAAAATGTGAGACTTAATGTCTATAAAATTTTCATTAGTGTGGACATTTTGGATAAGGAAAATAGCATTAATTGGTAGTATAATGCTAGATAAAGGTTATAGAAACCAACCATGGATCACGGGAGTGATGGATATCATTGCGATGAGATTTTGAACAAATTTAGAGTGACTTAAAGGACCATTGATGAACTAAATAACTAAGGATATAATGTGATAAAATCTAGAATTTGTAGTGGTGGATTAAATATTTCTATGTACAACTTTAAAACAGTACATGGTGACTACATAAGGGTAACTATAAACCTATGATGTGTATCTATTGACTTTATAAGTTTATCATATGGTATAAATGGATAATTGAGAACTCTTTAGGTGTAATGACCTATATTGGAAGAGTTATTTATTACCATAGAATGAAATTTTCATACATCGAAAGGTTATATGATGCCTTTATAAAAGAAAAAAAAACCTCATATGAATAATTGCTAATCTTAAAAGGTCATATTCAGATATTGTAATATTCAAACAAGAGTTTATAAGTATCATATATTTGAAATTATTTGTAGATAATTATATAGTAATGTGTTACGAGAAAAATGAAATAGAAATATTTTTTGTATTTTTATTTAATAATTCTTACATTATAATAAGATTGTGTGATTCAAATTTGAGTTTGAGTGTTCTGTAGTGTAATAATAAGTTTTATATTGTGATGTTTCATGATTCCATGAACACATGGAAGTTGAATTTAACTATTTATATACATTGGGGTTCGTTGAATATTTTTAAGAAGAAAATATCACTAATATACTATTGATTTAAATTGAAGTATTGTATTCATATTTTGGAGACATTTGATGGAAATTCAAACTAGAAAATATCCCCCTATTTTAATTAGAAAATAAGATAACGCTAAGGTTTATATAGTTTCCATATTCTAATTTCTACAAAAAATACTCAATATAATATATTGAATATATAGGTGTTATATTAAAAGATTATTTTCATTGTTGGATGACCTGATATAGATTTTAAATGAATAATAAATTTGTGCATAATGTGAAGCTAACTAATTCTTGGATAAAACACATTAGGATTAAATTAATAAAAATAAGAAATATATGAAACATAAATGTCATTGTAGTAAATTGAAAAGTGAAAGAGTTGGATACCAACATTGATTAGTTGAACCTTTGAAATATACAAAACAATATTTATAAACAGATACAAGTTGATATGGTACTACCCTAATAATATTTAATTAGTATGTGTTCTAATCATATGTTTATGAAATGATTTATATATCAAATGTTTGATGTTGTCAACATAATGCAAGGGCTATATTAGTCATGATAAATTAAGAATATGTGATTTTGTAACAAAATATTATAGGGAAATTATAGAACACATAATAGGATTCCATGTAAGCATGTTTTAAGTATTTTCATGGTGTGTTATTCAATTTATATTATAGGGTGAATCCTCCCCATTATATTCAATTGGGTTTATAGAATATAATTTTCTAATGTAGAAAATAATATATCTCAACAAGGATTAAGATTTTGAAAAGGGGGTGGAATCATATTATAATACAGTATATACTATTAATTTTATTGCATCAAATATTTATATAAAGTATAGGAAGACAATAATATAAGATCAAACATTAACTAGACATGAATATTTAATATAAAAATAAAAAATTATAAAAAATCTCATTGATTTACTCCCACCCCTTCCATGTGATATGTCATGTCATGGACGACCTAGTCTTGTTAGCTTTTCATGATTCCCTTGGCCTCTCCCAAACCCAATGATATATTAGTTCCTCCCCTTGGTGATCTTAGACATCAATGGTCAATCCATATGTCTTCACATCATTTGATTGATCCATAGAGATTCATGGAGATATTCTCATCTTTATTCCTTCAAAAGTCATTCAAATTTACACCTCATAAAGTTATGGTAGGAGTTTTGATTCAGTCTTTAGAGGTTGTTCATATAATAGATGTTATATCGATGTTAATATATCTCGAGGTAAATTATTGTGAATTTTTTAATGGTTAAGAAAAAAAATTCTATTTTTTATTTTAATTTTATTATTAAATATTCCATTAAGGTAGGGTATTTTAAAATTATCTCTCTAAAAAATTATTTTAAATATTGAATTATATTTATTTTTTCAAATTATATAAATAATTGAGGTTGAACTAATTAATATAATAAAATTTACATGAATAAATTGGTGGGAGTGGTGTGTTTTAGTAAGAATTAAAATTTTCATTTTTATTACCATGTTTTAGAGGATTATTGTTGTTTTCCGACTCTATGAATTTTTTTTGAGGTTAAGTTAATGTTTATATTTTCATCATGTTGATATTAGATAATTACAAATCGATGGTAAGGAAAAAACTAGTGGAAAACATGAATTTGTATTTAGTGTTGTATATTAGAATCTTTATGTGAATGGTGAATCATGAGATATTACATTATTTTATTTTATTTTATTATGATTATATTTATGTTATATTATGATTTTGGTAGGTTTATTATGGGTGATATGATTAATTATTTTTTTTCTATATATTGTGTATCATTTGTCACCATATAATGGGAGGAAAGTAAATGTGGTTGTTGTTTTAATGATGTAATGGGTTTTATTTTGGTGTTTCTATGATTTTAGTATTATTGTTATCATTGTGGATTAGGAAAAACCAATGTGGTTATTATGATTGTTTTATATGGATGATGAAATGTTTTTTCGGTGTATGATACTATAAAACGTTGAATGTTTTTTAAGTTATTAGAATGAATAGTTTGAACGGTTAGTGATTATATGTATGATGGGATGATAATAATAAATGATTTTTAATATTATTTATATGGTTAAAATGGAATTAATATTTTTTTGAGGTGCATGTGATTTTATGAAAATGTAGTGGCTAGAAATAAATTTTTCATGGTGAATTTATTTTGGATATTAAATATTTATTTCAAATTTTTTATGAAATATGAAATGAGGTGATGTAGTGTGGGAATATTTTTATTTATTATTTTACCTAAATGAAGCAATTATTATTCTGGGGTGGAAATGATGAGGTGATAATTGTATTTTTAGTGGTATTTCACTCGGTAGTTTACTGCTATGCATGGTCTTGGGTGCTATGTATACTCCTTGTATTTTATGTTTTTTCTTATGCACCACCACCTAAGTCACATGGACTTACTGACACCTCTATGAAATAAAAAATTGATCAAATATTATATTGGTGATTATTGTAATGATCCATAAAGGAATTAAAGCAATGGGAAAAATGTTTTGTATTGATGTGCCTAGAATGCATACCCAAACCGAGGAATTTCGAATGTCAAGCATTGCCAACGAGACCAACCACACCTGATCTTTGGCGATACCAAAGTGAAATAGAGAAAATGATTCCACTCATTCCAAATATATGTAAATGCTAAATCAAGAATATGTAAGTTATTTATTATAACAAAAATTATGTATTACTAAACACAGATACCACATTTGTATCATTGGTATTTCTATACATCATCTGGTAAGGTTTAGTGATGAATGAATATTGATATTAGCTCCCACATTACTGCCCATTTGTTCTAGGTCCAAATTACCTACATATACAACTAAATTATCAACATTATTATGATAATTTTTCATCCTTACCGAAATGGAATGAAGATCCTTCTCTTATAAAAGATAACCACCATAGACCTCCATATATCCCAGTGCACCTCCATGGAACTAAAATATTTTCTATCTCAAGAAACCCTTAGTGGAATACATACATAATAAATAAATACACCCATGTTCCTATAATATAGGGCCCAATGTCTAAACCTATTCATAATATTGGAAAATAATTTCAAGGAATCCTTGGCACTGATTGGTGATTTTTCTCTTGAGGAACCATGTGATAAATTATACCCACATTCATAAAAATGAGTTCATAAGAATGAAAATTCCCAATATTTATCCATATAAACCATTAAAAAGTTGTAATTATTGAAAATAAAATTTTCTCATGAATAAATAACAAATAAATCATAAATACCATGATTTGGGATGTTGACTGTAAAAGGATTCCTTTGATCCCATTACCAAACTCTCACATGATGAATAAAAACCTCTATACTCATATACATTCCCTTTTACAAAAATGTTTTAACCAATTCACACTCTTTCATCACCTATATACGATAGAGTACTCCATGTAAATACTAAGAAACTAATATACCATTCCTTTGAACAATTAGTGTGTCCTTAATTAATGATTACCTAAATAGATTCCCCCACTCATCATAGCTACTTATATGGGATAAATTAAAACATTCATTCCCATATCCTTATATTACTTTATAGAACCTTATTATCAAGGATAAGCCACTAAATATCATATATTGTTTAGCCCTCTTCTATCAACTCTAGTTATACATAATCCGACATTAATAAATATTAACATGGCCCTTACAATCTTGCATTCCTTTTGTGATGGTAATTTTCTTTTTTCCCTTTCTTTCTGATAGAATCATAAGTGTACAATAAGTCTTCTATTCCCATCATAATATGGGTATATTGACAACCCTACTTTTTATTACACAATTAAACATAATTTATTAGATAAACATTAATTGATACCACATTGAAGATCGAGATGTCTAGTGTATTTGGGGCTTAGAATCATTACATAACAACTTAAAACATGAAATACAACATCTTTATTGAAAACATCATTTATATGACCACTACATTCCCTAATACTTAGCATTTCATGGGATAACCTGAGGAAATGCATAAGAAAAGTGAGAGCTATAAATCCTAGTAAGGGAATAATCATGAAATAAAAGGAGGAATAAAATATTTGTTATACAATAGTAATATCAATAGAGAACATGAGAAGCATAAAAATAATGGCATGATAAAGCTTGACAATCATAACATGGAAATGTGGCAACAACACCTAACATTGAATTGGCATGAACCAAGGCTCATTTCTCCCAGAGCAAGAGTAAACCCTCATTGCACATTAAGCATGATTAAAACATCGTTTCACATGAATTTTCAGGAGTCAACACCCATGGCACCTGACGTATCATGATAATATACTTTTCCCTATGTATTGGAGTTCTATCCGGGCGCACCTTTCTTAAACATTTCATTTAATTCATAAAAGTTCCACATGAATCATATAAAATTGAATCAATAAATATCATAAGTTATTACATAATTATGTAATGTGGAATAAGTACCTGAAAGTACCATTCAATATGTATTTGTGCATAATGGTGAATTTCCTTGCTAGATATATGGGTATGGTATTCACTATACAATGATCATGGCGTGAAAAAATGCGGTAAAATTTCAGCATCATAACGGCGGGACATAAGGATTCATGAAAATGTTTGATGAGAGTGAAAATGGTGTCTCATCATATGTTCATGAAATGGAAATTAAGGCATTTATATTGATACATGTCCCAACAAACATAATGAAAGTTACATGCACAATACAAAATAATTGCTTGGATGTAAAAGAGGAGAGAGAAATCTATTATGGAATTTCGGCACAGTAACAGGTGTACATGGGACGCATTTAATGAGAGATAAATGGGTCTCCCATCATTCAAACAAAAAGAGGGAATTATGGGGGAGGTGTGAAACCATACCCAACATTTATAATTGAAATTTAAAGGGAATATCAATTTAAAGACTATTGGACAAAAATTAGAATGAAAGAAAAAACACTTACTTGGAAGTGTGCTTCCAATGGCTTGATAGAGGCTTGAGATAGGCTTATATGGAGATAGGGAAACCTTGAGTGGATTATATAGAGAGGAGGGCAGAGGATGGATGAAATCCAAAAGATTTGAGTGAGGAGGAAGTGGGAGCTTGGGTGGGTTTATATTGGAAAGGTGAGAGAATTCTTTATTATCTAGGTTTGGGACACCTAACATTAAACTAATCAAAACCACAAACCTACCCATGGTTTTTTCCCATGTCTTTTGGAAAAGGGAAGTCGAAAAAAGTATTTTATAAGGCCAATGTACTAACTTATTAAAATAATGGGGTTTCTTATGTGGAGGTGAGTCACACTCCCAAGGAAAACAATTCAAGAAGACAAAATGTTTAACAACTCTTGGAGGTTCCACTAATTTTTGGTAAAATAAATCAAACACACCTAAAATCATAGTTTTTTAATGATAAAAAATACATTGTCTGAACATAAAGCTTATATTATTTTATTACATCGCTATTGGGTTATTAGGATGTCAGAAATCACATTATATATTTAAACTGTATTTAATTTTTCCCAAAAATTTGACTGTCTAAGAAAATTATGAAAAATTCACCATTGGATAATTTTGACATCTTAATTCTAGAAATAATATTAATTTTATCTAAATAATTTTCTACATATATTAATTTTTACTTTTGAAATTTTAACCGACATTTATAAAAAATTCATGGCTTTTGACAAAAATGGCTTTCAAACCATAATAAAAATTACAATTGAATTTAATATAATTATATGATCATTTATATTTAATAAGAATTAATTTAATAATAATAATATTTTATTAAATTATTAATTAATTCATAAATCGATTAATTTATCAAAATAGATTTCTTAGTTGAACGTTAACTAAATATACTATTTGTGCTTTAAAAACTATTTACAAGTTAGCAATAATAAAATGAAAGTATATTCATTATTATATAAAAAATAATTTACATAACCATATTACTAGGTTCTTTTTATATAACCCATTATAACACGCACATAAGACCGAAGAGTATGGTTTGTGATGGTGACAGACTCTTGGGGTGTCTAGAATTACATTGCTCTGGTGGTAATCTCTATCAACATTCACTTCTCTCATAGGCAGTCCCACTTGAGAATAACATATTCAATCATTGATTGGGCTTGGTCAAGAGAAAATCCCAAAGATGCAACCTCCTTTCTGAGCTCTGACAAATGGCCTTTTTATGGGGTACGTCTACTGGATGATGCCATCGCTTCTTTTGTATGAGTAAGTTGGATTTGTTAAAGCCATATATTTATACAAATCATGTGATCACTGTTTAAAGGCTATATTAGAAACAGTTACAATTATTAACAATATTTTAATATCCAAAAACATAAAACCAAATATGTTAACATTTTATATAAAAATTTTAAATAAAGAGACATTTAATTAGATCAAGATGGATTTCCATTAATGAATGTTTGGGTCGTTACAATCCTCCCCCCTTAAGAAATTTCTCCATTGAAAATTCCTTTCCCCACACAAAAACCGATTTGGGTAACTGTTCTTAATCATTTTCTCTGATTCCCACATCTCTTATTCAAACTTGTGGTTTCTCCACAACACCTTGACGAGGGGCATTGTGTTATCTCATATAACTTTTTCTCTACTATCTAAGATCATAACCGAATGTTCCTCAAAAGAAATATGATACTTTAACTATACCACCTATGAAGATAGTACATGTGAAGGGTCTTGTATGTACATCCTTAAGAGGGATACATGAAAGACATCATTTACTTCGGCCATGGTAGGTGGAAGTGCGAGTCGATAGGCCACAACACCGACACGATCAAGAATCTTGAAGGGGCCGATATACCATGGAAGTAACATCCATTTCTTTCCAAACCTCATGACCTTGTTCAATAGAGATATGTATTGAAATACAATGTACCCAACATTAAACTCAAGGTCTCATCGATGGTTAGCTGCATAACTCTTATGTCCACTTTGGGCTGCCTTGAAATGCTGCTAAATGGTTTTCACCTTCTCCACCATTTCCTCAACCATTTCTGGTCCAAGCAGCTTACGCTCACTGACCTCATCCCAATATGCCAGTGTTCTTCACTTTTTCCCATAATGGGCTTCATATGGTGCCATTTGGATGCTCGAGTGGAAACTATTATTATAAGAGAACTCCACCAGAGAAAGATGTTGATCCCATCCACATTTAAAGTCTATTGAGCACTCTCTCAACATGTCGTGAAGTGTTTGTAAAGACTTCTCATATTGGCCATTAGTTTGAGGATGATAGTCCGTACTGAAGTTCAATTTTGTATTTAGTGCATGTTGAATACCCTTCCAAAATGTAGAGGTGAATCTTGGATCTCGATCATACACAGTAGATAGTGGTACTCCATGCGACCTTACCACTTCCCTAATATATATCTGTGCCAGTTGATCCAATGAGAAATCCTCCCTAATACCAAGGATGTGTGCATCCTTTGTAAGACGATCCACAACAACCCAGATTGCATTATTGTCATCGGATGTCTTCGGAAGTCCGGTGAAAATATCCATGGTGATGTTATCCCATTTCCATTTTGTTATGGGAAATGGTTGCATCATCCCCTTAGACTTCTCTCTCTCTTCCTTCAATTGCGGAAACACCAGGCACTTTGATGTATATTAAATGATCTCCATCTTCATATTATCCCACCAATAATGATCTCGGATATATCAACACAACTTTGTGTTTCCTGGGTGAATAGAGATATTTGAACTATGTGCATTATCCAAAATATCCTTCTTTAGCTATGAAATTGATGGATCATGTCATCTTCTCCCAAATCTCACAATTCCATCTTCATTAACATTAAACTCCGAGGATTTACCTTTTCCGATAGATTCCACTTCTTCCAGAATTCCCATATCATTCTTTTGATCATCCTATAACCTTTCCAAAAGTGACAGTTGAGAAATAATTTCTGAAAGGATTGATGATGTTCCCTTATTTATGATAACCATTTACATCTTCATCATCTCTAAGAATATTAGATCCTTTTCAATTCTCATCAATGATAGAATCATTGGGTCCTTTCAACTTAGGGAATCCGCCACCTTGTTCGCTTTATCAGGGTTGTAATGGATTGAGCAGTCATAGACTTTCATCAACTATAACCATCTTCATTGGTGCATGTTCAAATCTTTCTTTGGGAATATATACTTGAGGGTTTTATTGTCAATATATATTATACACTTCTCCCCAAATATATTATTCCACCAAAATTTCAAAGTGAAGATCATTACAGCCAACTCGAGGTCATATGGTGGATAAATATGTTCATGAACTTTCAATTTCCTTGAATTATAGGAAATGAATTTTTCATTTTTCATCGACACACATCCTAGGACCTTCTTCGAACCATCAATAAATACCACAAAGAGTTCTCCACTTGTGGGTAATGTGAGCATGGGTGCAGTGATAAGCATCCTTTTCAACTCTTTGAATCTTATTCGCATTCATCACTCCCTAAAAACATTACTCCCTTCTGAGTAATCTTGTTTAGAGAATTGGAAAATCATGAAAATATTCTCACAAATAGTCGATAATATCCTATTAACCCCAAAAGCTACAGATATTTGTTACAAATGTTGGCCTCAACCATCACTCAATTGCCTCTGTTTTGGAGAGATCCAAAGAGATCCCATTTCATGTGATGATATTTCCCATTAATGACACCTCTTTAAACTAGAACTCACACTTGATGATGTTTTGATAGAGCTTCTCTTTAAGCAAGGTCTCCAGTATAGTTCATAGATGCTCCTCATAATCCTCCTTGGTTTTGGAGTATATCAGAATATCATCTATAAAGACTACAACAAATTTTCCGAGGTACTCTCTAAAGACTCTATTCATAAAGTCCATGAATATTACCAGATCATTAGTGATTATGAAAGGAATTACTATGAATTCATAGTGGTCATATCTTTTACGAAAAGAAATCCAAGGGATATCTTCCTTCTTCTCACTTACATGATAATACCCGGACCAAAAATCCACCTTGGAGAAGTATTGTGATCCACGCAGCTGATCAAACAAGTCATCAATTCATGTGAGAGGGTACTTGTTCTTTATCGTGATTCTGTTAAGCTCATCATAATCGATACAAAGGCACATTGGCCCATCCTTCTTTATGACAAAGAGCACTGGTGCACCCCAGGGTGAAGCACTTGGGCATATAAACCCTTTATCCAGATTCTCTTGTAGTTGTTTTTTTAGATCCTAGAGCTCCAAAATAGACATTTTATATGGAGTCATGGATATTAGAAACTCCCCAGTTATAAGATCAATTGATAATTAAACATCTCTTCTAGCAGGAAGACCAGGAAATTCCTCGGGAAACACTTTTGATAATTCCCTCACAATAGGAATGTCTTCTAGGATGGTTTCCTCCTTAGACTCAATCAAATGAGCTAGATAATTGTGCTCATAGGGATGTAATATCCACACGTGAGATGATGGAGCTAAATAAGGTTTATATTCTTCCTTTCACTTGTAATGATTCGGGGGTCTATTCTTCAGATGGAGAGTGATTTCCCTCTCACGGCAATTTATGTTGGCTCTATATAAGGAAATCCAACCCATGATAAGAATTACATAAAATTCCACCACAGGGAGTATGAAAAGGTTAATTGGGAAGTTTAATCCATAGATTTGGACAGGTGAGGATTTTTATTTTTTGGATGAAATGATTTCCCCATTTTCCGTACTCACCAACATCTGCACTTCCATGATTTGTGGTGGTTCTGGGATTCCTCTAATAAATATTTGAGATATAAAATAATGTGTAGAACTTGAATCAAAATGTACATTCACTATTCTGGAATGAATAACAAGCGTACCTATCACCAATTCATTATTGGGGTTCACTTCTATTGTAGTGATGGAGAAAGCTCACCCTTGCTACCTTGGTGGTTGTTGGTTGCCTCCAAAAACCCTAGTCTTAGGGCACTGATTTGCAAGATTCCCTAGTTCTTTGCAGTTGTAGAAATAAACCATGCATTGAGGTTTGAATGGAGCATTCCTCTCTTATATTATAGTCATGGGTATTTCCTACCAACTGTTAATATCCATGTGCCCTTCTCTTCCAAACCTAAAGAATTTCCTCATCACCTTCATGCTATTTCTGGAGTGCTTCTTTCCACACCTTTGGAAAGTGGGGTGACATATATTCTTAGCACCATTGGATTAATCCATCTGACCACCAAAATAAAAGTATACCTTACACTTCTTAACCCCATGATACCCATGAGATTCTCTGATCTCCATATCGACTATGAGGTCACATCAGACAATTTACTTATAGTTGTCGATGTCACAGATCACCAGTACTTTCCGTAGGCTAGGTTTCATCCCACCAAAGTAGCGGTCAACCTTGCATTCAGGGGTAATGACAAATTCGGAGGGATATCATGCAAGCCTTGGGAATTTGGCCTCGTACACTCCAATATATATATATATATATATTAGGGCATGGATGTCCCTTTCCATCATAAGTCGGAGGGTTCATAGAAAATATTTATCGAAGAACAACTTCTGGATATCAATCCATTCCAACGCCTTGATCTACTCCTTAGGCTGAGTATTTTTTATCAATGTCCACCATTGATCACCTTCACCCTCCATACGATAAGAATCCAGATGAACCTTCTCTGGTTCAGAACATTGAAATATGGATAAGATCATTTCAATGGAGTTGATCCATTGTTCAACGATTGAGGGATCAAATGATCCATTAAAAGAAGTAGGCCTCGATCTCATGAAACTATTGATAGCGACTTGTTCTATCTCAGGGGGGGGGCTGAATGTTCCGCTTGACCAATTTTTTTATTCAATGATTGAGTTAGCTGAGAGAGAAGCCTGAAAAAGTTTATGATTCCCTCTCTCATTGGATTAGGAATCTCATTAGTATAGTCATCACATTGATCTTCAATTAGTTGTTAGCCCGAGTCCTCCTATTACGGACCATTGGTTGGAATAAAAAGAAATTAAGGGGTAACACATAAAGGGTAATACTAGGACAAAATTGATGACTTAAAATAAATTTTATTTTATTAACATGTGAATATATTGGCTTATTCTACGCTATTCATTATCTACTTTCTAACATATATTGTTAGTGATTTTTTTTAATCCCTTAATAATGGTTCATACTAACATTGTGAATTTACTGAAGCATATCCCCCATCAGTGAAATAAGCAAGAGTTCATCAAGGCCCGTTGTCATGAACTAGTTCTCATTCAAGTCTAGCTCAAGTAGTGTTTTCAGGTTTTACCCTCAGGATACATATATTCCAGAGCCGCCTCTACCTACTCGTATCCAGACAGTGATGTATTTGATTGATAAAACACTTCATCAATACACACCAATACTTAGGTATTTTCTTATTATACTTATTCTTGTCTCTATGTATTTACATGGGGTTTCTAATCCAAATACTATAAATAACTAAACCTATCCTATAATAAAAACTATGACAACCCTTCTTTTTTTACACAATTAAACATAATTTATTACATAAACTTCACTTGATACAACATATAAGATCGAGAGGTATAGTGTCTTTGGGGATTATGATCATTACATAACAACTTAAAACATGAATTAAAACATCTTTATTAAAAACATCCTTTACATGACCACTACATTCCCTCATACTTATCATTGCATGGGATAACCTAAGGACATGCATAAGGAAAGGGTGAGCTATAAATCCCAATAAGGGAATAATCATTGAATAACATGAGGAATACAATACATGTTATACAATAGGCATATAAAAAGGGCACAATAGAATAATAAACATAAGGGCATAATAAAGCATGATAATCATAACATGGAAATGTGGCAACAACACATAACATGGAATTAGCATGAGCCAAGGCTCATTGCACATGATGCATGAGTAAACCCTCACTACACATGAAGAATGAGTAAAACCTAATTGAACTTGAATTAGAATTATTCAACACTCATATCACATGACATATCATGATGCCATAAGTTTCCCAATGCATTAGAGAGCTATCAGGGTACACCCTTCTTAAACTTTTCATTTCATGCATTAGTGTGCCAAATTCATCTTATAACATGGAATCAATCAACATTAAAAGTTATTACACAATTAAGTAATGGGGAATAAATAATAAATGTACCATTAAATATGTATATGTGCATAAATGTGAATACCCTTGATAGATACATCAGTATGGTATTCACTACACAATGATCTTGGATTGAAAAAATGCAGTGCAATTTCGGCAGCATAACGACGTGACATAAGGATTCATGAAAATGGTTGATAAGATCGAAAAGGGTATCTAATCATATGTACATGAAATGGACATTATGAGGTTCATATAGATACATTTCCCATCAAACATAATGCAATTTAGATGCATAATACAAAATAATTAAATGGATGTAAAAAAGGACAGAGAAATACTGTACGAAATTCTGGCTTAGTAATGAGTGTACATGGGAGTAATTTAATGAGATATAAAGGGGTATCCAATAATTAAAACATAAAGAGGGAAGTATGGAAGTGGTGTGAACCCATACCCCAACATTTATAATTGAAATTAAAAGGTCATAACAATTTAATGAATATTGGACAAAAATGTGAAAGGAAGAAAAAACCCTTTCAAGGAAGTGTACTTTCAAAGGCTTAAGAGAGGCTTCTTGTGAATTTGGGGAACCATGGGAGGATTTTAGATAGATTAGGTCAGTGGTTGGAAAAACCCCAAAGGATTTTAGTGAGGAGGAAGTGAGATATTGGGTGGGTTTATATAGGAAAGGTGAGGTAATTTTTTATTATTTTGGTTTGAGACACCTCACATTAAACAAATCCAAACCAAAAACAAGACCATGGTTTTTCCCATGGTTTTTGGAAAAGGGAAGTGGGAAAAAATATTTTATAAGGAAAAAGTCTGAACTTCTTAATATAATGGGGTTTCTTATGTGGAGATGAGTCACACTCCCATGGAAAATAATTTAAAAAGACAAAATGTTTAATAAATCATGGTGGGTCCCCTAATGTTTTGTAAAATTAAACAAAACAACATAAAATCATATTATTTTAATGATAAAATATAAATTGGCTGATAATAAAGTTTATAGTATTTTATTACATCACTATTGGGTCAATTTGATGTCATAAATCAAATTATATATTTAAATGGTTTTTTTATTATTACCCAAAAATTTCACTATCTCAGAAAATTATGAAAACATTATTGTTGGATAATTTCAACATCCTAATTCTAGAAATTACATTCCTTTTATCTAAATAAATTTCTAAATATGTTAATTTTTACTTTTAAAATAAAAACCGATATTTATAAAAAATTCATGGGTTTTGATAAAAGTGGATTTCAAACATTAATAAAATTACAATTCAATTTCATAAAATTATACTATAATTTATATTTAGTAAAAATTAATTTAATAATAATATTAATATTTAATTAAAATATAATTTAATTAAAAAATCCATTAAATCATCAAATTAGATTTCTTTGTTGAACATTAACTAAAAATAATATTTGTGCTTTAGAAACTATTTACAATGTAACAATAATAAAATCAATGTATATTAATAATTATATAAAAAATAATGTACATAACCATAGAACAAGGGTCTTGTTACATAACCCCTTATAACACCCGCATAATATTGAAGAGTGAGGTGTGTGATGGTGACAGACACTTGGGTGGATTGGATAACATTTCTCGGGTAGTAATCTCTATCAACTTCCACTTCTCTCATAGGCAGTCCTGCTCGACCTTAACATATTCAAGCTCGTCTTGGGATTGGTCAAGAGTGAAGCACAATGACGAAACCTCCTTTATGAGCTATGAAAAATGGGATTTTTATGGGGAATGTCTACTAGATGAGGCCATCGCTTCCTTTGTCAGAGTAAATTAGATTTGTTAAATCCTTAAATTTATATTAATCTTGGGATCACTGTTCAACGACTGTATTTGAAAAGGTCACAATTATTAATAGTATTTTAAAATTCAAAAACATAAAACTAATGAATTTGATATTATATTTAGAAATTTTACATAAAGAGACATTTAATTAGATCATGATGGATTTCCATTAATGAATGTTTGGATCATTAGAGTATGTCCATTTAGAAAACTATTGAAACATTTTATAGACCAATAAACCCATGGTCATTGTTTTGAAATGGCCTCCACAAGTCTCAATAATTTGGTAAACCTCCATGTAAATAATTAATGATCTATTATTAAAAACTACATATTGATCTATTTTGAGCCCAATGTTGATCTTCCTAGTTCATCTCACCTAAAATACAACACCCATTCCACTCATACAGTTAATAAAATTTATGAGGTGAATATAAATGGGCCACCAACATGGTGTAATACATAAAAATAGAGGGATTAATAAGTTTATATCCATCATGAATCCATTTCTGTTTTTTATTATTAAACATTGGTATGATGAAAACACTTAGGAAAATCATCACATAAATTCAAGAATGATGCATGATCACCAGAGGCTTGTAAATAGATTAAATGGTATAAGAATATATCTTGAAGAGATATTTACCCTTTCATTATCAATCATATCAAGAAAACTAAATTTAAGAATCCAATAATAAGGATCATTTGATAAAATCAATATAAGCTCTATATGATTAATGTAATATAACAGTATTCATATGAAAGTCATACTATCTAGCATGACTAAAAAGTATGAGATACATTCCAATATGGAAATGGTAAAATTGAAATAGACCATGAATGGATTATCATAAAACCAAATCCACATGAATCTAAACACTCAATATCACAACTCTATAGTATTTCTAAACATAATATCATAGTGGTGGATTCTATTATACTTTCCCTGAAACATCAAGATTATAATATTTATGAATATTTGGATTGTACATATAGTAAGTAATAATGTGATACTAATTAGACCCCACTATAATAGTTAGCATCTCAATGAAATAATATTCATATATAAAAAATAATTTAATGTATAAATTATTTAACATTTTTTATTTTCATCATGTAATAATTACTAGGTTCAAAACATGTCACCAAAATAAACCAAACCTGATTTGACTATTATTGTTTTCTATAGATTAATGAAGTAAACACAATAACCATAAAATAAATATTTTTCAATTTTCAAATGAAGGAACCTTCAATAGTTTTTTGGCATCCCGGATAGAATATACAACACATAGAAAACTAATATATTTTGGTAATTAGCCTTTCATTCCAACATTTTTGGGAGATATCACTATGTTCCCCACATAAAATCCAATTGATGAAGAATTTATCCTCTCTAGATCCTATATGTCCTAAAATAAATAATCCTTCTTATCATATGTTTTAATGAAATTTTCAAATATAATCTTCGATTATTAAGTCAAATTGTCATTATAAAATTTGAAATTTTGAAAAATTAAATTTTTTCCTCATTTTTGTCTATTCATAGCTCTCATTCCTACATTATTTTGAAGTCTATGGGAGAGGTTTTGATTAACCAATATAATAAAATAATATCTTCCATGTTGTGCATAAGTAGGTCCAATTAAGTATGAAATACCCGTGCTTTTCCTTATCCATTAATTTTCATATCCATTATTAAAATTGATATGGTTTTCTACATACAAGTATCCATTAGTAGGATTCAAAATCATATTTTTCCAATTCCTTTCTAGTTTTGGTGTCCTATGTTCTATAATAACATCGGTGGACCCCTCTATCTCATTCATTTATCTTCTTATTCTATATTTCTGAAAAATATGGAACATACCAATTTACTTTTAATTATTTTTTCATCCATTATTTAAAATATTGCATGTGAATTTGATTCTAACACTTTACTAGAAAATTTTGTTACCATCAGTTTATTATCTTATAGTAGTACCTTTTATATCTATTTAAATTCCATCAATATCTATATGACACATTGAACTGAATCATCACTCATTCACATTCTTTATATACAACATAATAATATTCATAACATTTCATTATAAATCATAGTTTGTGTATGCATGGGAAATATCCTCTCCCACCTGTAAATTAACATTCTAAAGGGTATATAACACATCAGGGAAATGTTAATTGTGATTGAAAATTAAATTCTTTGCATGGGTTTATTTCTCATTACACTTGGTATTTTCATCCATCCATCTCTCAAAATCATCACTACATATAACATTAACCATAAAAATATCAATCTTTTCTCAAAATTAATTTTTGAAAAAATTACTACAAACCAATACTTAGCCTTATCCAAATGGTCACTTATATCTCTTTTTATGATTATTTCCTAGATTGGGAAGTTAGACCCTGAGATAAAGCATCGTCATGATCCTTTATACCATGAGGGGTTGATAAAGGATACACCACCTTTTCATATGTAACACAAATAATTTAATCTGCATTCACACTCTTTAGTTGTATCCTACACCAATAGCCTCCCTATCCATATAATATTACGCCTCACTAACCAAAGGAAACTTAAAATTCTGAAATTAAATTCTATTAGTTTTATATGATAAGGGGAATATATATCATATGAACCTTTCTAAATGTATTATAACTATATTTTTGTAGTCGGTGACACATAATAAATTAAAATTTTAAATCCTAACCCAACTAAGAATTCTCAATAAGGGTAGGTATATTTTTTGGGAGATATATGTTACTATCATCAAGAATAAAATATTAACAAGCTTCCATTGACACCACCTTCTACACTAGACCATGATTAAATTCCTATTGATGGTGTCCTAGGAAAAAATTGGTTGATTAGTAGTTTCACCATGAATCAATGATATCCTTATAATGAAACCAATGCTACTATAAAACCTCCATTAAAATAAATTTACTTAGGTTCTTAGATATATACACGTGAAAAAAATATAGGGGGAAAAGAGGGAATATATTTACCCCAAATTATTATCAATTCTCAAGAATCCTTATTCCACATTTCATTACAAGTGATGAATATATGGGTTTTGGAAGGGTACATGTATATTAGAGAATAACAATCAAATCATCATGGAATGAAGATTCCAACTCTAGAGAATGCTATTGGACCATCAAAATAGATAATATCAAACATCACAAACAAATCTACATAGATTTGGACAAAAAAAATTATGAGGAATTCTTAAACTACAAAGTGATTTAACAAATGTTGTATGCCTAGAAATTGACCAACAGAATGTTCAATCATCCCCAATGAACCATTTTTTAAATTTATCAAAATAATATACTAAACGGTGTCCCCAACCAAATATGAGAAACATAATATAGATAATTATGGGTCAACACCCCATTATTTTCCTTTAGTAGTAGAAGATGTTTTAGAATCCTTAATAAGAGTAAGGATCCTTCATGGATATTGGATATTTTGGGAAAATGTATATTTGGGAAGTGTTAGTGAAATGGGATAATGTTATTGGTCATTATAAAATATAATAACATGTGACCCCCCCCCCCTCCAAATTGTGTATTTTGAGGGTTTGGTGGTCTGAAAATTGTTGAACTAGATCTTTTCCACTGGGAGAGAATGTTTGGAGTGAACATTAAGAATATAGCTCATTATGTAATCTTGGACTCACTAATTTCCAACTATGTATATAGAACAAAAATTATTGGGACATTTATTCTATGATATCTCCAAAATTCGTATGTATGATCACTCTAAGAAATTCATTCAAAATAACAAAATATTACTCATATGGCCCTTTATGGACCCCCATTATCTAATGTCTCATCTTTTCTCAAAGGTGCAAACTATTTTTGTAATTATAATTATATATTTTCACCTTAAATTTTTTCCAAATGGATTCATGAATATCCTGAGGGTGTCTGGGGATCTTTTGGATCCTAGAGACCTAGTTTTTGAAGAAGCATAATGGTCCGTATGGTTTTGATAAACTGATTCATTGTGCACATACAATTTCACTAAACCATGTGTTGTGAGGCAATGTGGTGTTGGGGATGCACAATTTTTCTATAACCATGAAACCCTAGGTGTATGACCATTTGAGTTTGGAAAATTTTGAGATAGTTTTTTTTTCTACGGTTTGTGCCTGGTTATCCAAACTATGCCCCTCTACCATTATGGGGTCTTATTTGGGTAGTGTGTTGGTGCACATTTGATACATGATATATAAAACCGTATTTCCAAACCATGTGGCCCTATATTTATGTCTGAAATTACCATTTCACTCTATTGAATGTTTTACCTCACACCACTCCTTTATCCTTCTGTTCCCCGTGGGTGTCCCCTTCTTGTCTTGTAAAAAGCTCCCCTCCTCTTCAAATTAATGGTTTTTGATATATCCCTTTTTCTTTATCCAAATATCTCATCATTTTAAACATTAGAAAGTGATTGGTTTGATATATGTTCCAATCCATTCCATTATTCATTGATCTAATCATATAATGTGTTATTTATTTGTGACCCCTTTTCCCCCATTTTTAGGGATTCAATGATTTATTCCATAGATATCATGGTAGTTCGATTCGATGGTAGACAATATATGAGTGGTCTACTATAAGGAAAATTTTGGCGGTCTAGCTATTTCCTATATTTTTCATTTCATTAATCACATGTGTTAGTGTACCATGTACCAAAACCTTACCATGTATCCTCTAACATACTAAATAAATCAAACTAAATGGATTGTTTTGTGGGTAGTAAATATATCTTATAGTGAAACCCATCATTGGGGTGTTATCCTTGTCATTCACCACCTATTTGTGTGTTCACGCCTTAAACAAATTATTTTTCCAATGTCTTGCGATTTTAATCACCATGTTCATGTGTATGTAGAACTTGTAATAAATTCCATATTTAATGAATTTACTAATGATGAATGGTATTCCATGAACTGACCCATTTTCGTGATGCATAGGCTTCTTTCCGTGGTTTAAATTCTCAATGGAAATGAACTGGGTTAAATTGGTTGAAAGGAAAAAATGAAATTCCATATTTTTTATACATTATGCATATGTCTTAAATCTCATTTTGAATGCCTTATTCTTATATTGTATGCCTCATTGCTTATGCTATGTCTTTATTCCTTGCTAGGTTCCATCTTCTAAATTGTTTTGTAGTTCGATGTTCTTCATGATTTATTCCATGATTGTTTGTCTTGAATAAAATGCATAGTATTACATTCTTAGTGAATGATATTGAAATATTTATTGATTACACGTGATCTTGTTTTCTATGACTTTATGACATGTGGGTTAGGGGAGAACTAGGGTCACGACATAAAGAAACTATTTGTAGACTCACCGTGCTTGGCTTGGTACTACTACGGTCCCATTATTGAGAAATGAATTTCCTTCCACGGGTCCTTAGAGTAGATTATTTATACTATTCATTGAAACTAGATCACTAGGGGAGAAAATGAAGATGATCCTATTGGAAAGATGGTTTTATGATACCCTGGGTGAAACACAACCCCTTATATGAGGTACGTGGTACAGACTTAGAGGCACCATGACAAGACAAAAAAAGGGATGTAATTATTGGGTTCCATCGATGGACTTTGTGGTTTTGGTTATATCGATGGCTCTTTAAGGGGACCTTGGGATTCCATATGGATCACCTAGAATGGGATAAGGTTTCCATACTATATTTGATGGATTATTTTTTTGGATTACAAGTGATTTTGTATTATTGTTATTAACGTATGAGCATGATTGAATGATTTCATTAGTGTGTGACAGCCAATCCAATGCCTAATTTTTGGGTGGGTCCACATCAATTGTTTTATATATTATTCCCATGTACACAACATACTAATTGGATAATTTTCTTTTTCATTAGACATCCATTTTAGGCTAAAGAATGTAGAGATGGTCGGGTACCCATTTAGTAACAAGGACCAAAAAGATAATTATTTACTTTGTTTCTAACATTCATTTACCATTTATTCGGAATACTATTCATTTATTTTTCATGAAATTGTTTAGAATAGACATTGTTGGAGGTGGTATACTGGGATTATATATCACACCTTTCATGGGCCTCCTTTGGTAACCATAGAGACTTCATAATTGTTGGTATAGATAAAGGGAAGTATACTATTTCCGATGATTGATTGACTTTACAAGGATGGAGTGTGGGAGAAAGGGACTGAGCCTATTCTCATGATTATTGTAGTTGAAACTTTTTAGAAATTTTTTATTTTTGATACCTTGTCGTCTATACTTGTATCCCCTGATTCCAATTTTACTCATTTTGTATATATACATGACACATCATTATCTTCATCGAATTTTTTTATCTGTTATAGTTTGTCTAGATTTTCCAAGTTGTTTGTTTTCATGTATGTCTTATTAATATTATTATGTTGTTTCTTGTTTTTTATTACTTTCTTTTACTATGGTGGGTTATAGTTATGATTTTATTAGTGTCTGATTCTACTATAACTTGTTATATATAAATATATATATTTGTTATTGTGCTCTATTCTAATTAATGAGGTCATAGTCTCCAACATACACATCCTAATCCCTCGCTACTAGTCGGCATCGTATGGAATTTGGGAAGGCATGAATAAGGTCGTGTGACCCACTGTCTCACGGAAATGCAATGTGGAATCCATGTTAGGATTCTACCAAGTGGTATTAGAGATTTTTTTATTACTGTTTTTGTATTAGATCAGAGAATAAGATATTAGAATTTGTTAATGATCCTAAGCATGGGGGTAGCTGACCCATGAATATGGGAAACCCAAATTACCTGGGAAGGGTAAATGCTATTATTTCATACGTTGTTATAGTTTCATGGACTCTTCTATTTGGTGAAAAAATTTCTCTGTGAGGTTGTTAATATTTATAAAATTATTAATAAAAAGGGGTTTTCTTCCTTGTCCCAATGATATGAGGGCGTATTAAAGCATGAATCTTAGTAGGAACCTTAATATTAAAATTTATTACATTTTCTCATGCCATATTTATCATACCCATGTGGGTTTACAATATTTCATGGGCTTTTTGTGGTTCATTAATTTTTATTCTTTCAATGTAGTGAAAATTATAAATGAAAAAAACATTTTCAACCTAATCCTATTTTTTGTCCAATATATTTCTATGTAGACACCTTATGTACTTCGTTATGGAATGTGGATCCATGAACCATTGGTTGCATGGGATAGAAAGTGTTATGGTTAGGATTTTTTGGACACCAGATTTCAATTTATAATGTGTATGGGGCCATATAAATTAGAAATGATGATCTATCTATTTAAACAATCTAAAGTGAGAAAATTTCATAAATTAATATTAAATTAAAATTAATATGATCATTAGAATTAAATAAACACGTCATATGAGTAATAAAGGACTCTGACACTGACCGAACATCATTAGTGGGAAATAAGATATGTCTTCAGGGATCTATATGTCATCGTTTTCTTCACAATTAGGCAAGGATATAAGTGCAGGCTGAAGGATGTGACATGTTTGTAGGTAGGATTTGTACCTGTACATTCCTATTATCACTTTCCCTTTCTGATATACAATATTTTATAAGGAGTGAATTTTGGGAATTTTAGATCTATTTCACCATGATTACATCGTTATATATGCCAGAAAAGTTGTGACGAGAGTTCCCTATAGCTGCTGGTACCTGATCTACCCATAGTACCTCATATAAGGTATCATGAGGCACATACTGAATATCTTCATCTAGATTCCAAAGATCAGTTCTGTGATAGTTTCTTCTGGTTTATGTAGTCTATTCAGGGAGCTCCCTCACCTTTCCATCCTACGGAAAGGATGACATGGGATTTCCGACATTAGAATACTCTAACCATCATAAGAGATATTGTACCTTAGTCTACTATGTCATGCAAAATATTCATGGTGTTAATATTTGACAGCCTTGATACCTCTTCAGGGATGGGGTTCAAGATCTCTACCTTCATGTTATGTGATTCCACCATGAAATGGTGGAACATCATATCTCACGCTGAGTGTTATTGGGGTATGCTCTGGGAAGTCTTATATAGAGAACTCTATGATCCCTTCTTTCTAGAGACTCTAAGGGTGGATAGTTTTTCGGAGATCATGCTTATTTAGATGGGAAATTTGACTGTTCTAGAGTATTGTTCATACTTCAACATACTCCAGCATTTCATTCTATATTTTAATAGTGATGAGTTGATGACTACTGTGAATTTTGATAAGGGCAATATGTACACTATCTGATCATTGGTGAATGTATTATGGTTTACTACCAGTAAAAATATAGTGATCCAAACACATATCATAGAACAAAACCTCAAATAATTTGTCAGTTTGATCCCATGCGGTTCCGTTTTGAGGTAGGGTGATGGTTCATCATGCAATAGGAATGGATGTTGTGATGGTTCACGTGGGGATGGTGCTAGCTAGCTGATACACAATAATAGTCATGTGGGTTCTAACATGTTCTTCATGAGAGTCCATAAGAATCTTATGTGCACATGTAACTCGATAGAGTGCGTCAATTACTTCAGGATGTGTTAACTTAAATTCTTCTTCTAGTCTTCTTTTCTAGACTCTAGTGATTGTAAGTCTGTACCAACATCCATTTTAGTTATTGGATTAATGAAACCATATTAGGCATAGAGTATGAATTCTACAATACGATCAAGACATGGTGGTAGTGGCCATGGTAGAGGTAGTCTGGCTTCATAGGTTCAATGTTATCAGAGTGGGCCTACTTGGGCTAGTTTGGATGAATCTCAGGTCCATGATTCATGCCATATATATAAAGTAAATCCAACTTGTGGGGATTAGATTTCAAATCCATATACTATTTTAGGTATTATTCTAGTTTTCACTACATAGGTATATTCCCTTTTTTATATAAGTTTATAAAACACTTTTATATCTTCTACAGTTTTGGATAGCATGTGCCATGATATTGAGTTCTTATATGGAGTTATGTTTCTCATCAAGCGGTCAGGAGTAAGATCATATGAAATAATCTAGTTCCATGAGTTCCCCATTGAGATAGGTGGGTACCATTTTTTATGGAGTTTTTTCTTCCTTGAGATAACTGGTTTCGACATCTTTCTTATTATGGTATTGCTTAATACTTATCATTCTAAAGTGGATTGTTATTGTTGAAGGGTTCATTTTCCATCACATGGGGGAAACATTTATATCCATAAGGGTCATTGGGATATATATCAATTCCATGATGGACCCAACCATACTAGGTTAGGTGGAGTAACAACTCATATGGGGAGTCTCTTCATGACTGAAGTGTGAATGGAGACTATAGAATGCACTCCTATGGTGGATCATTTTAGGGAGATATTCTAAAATGATATTGATAGATTACCACCTGAGAGATATTTTGAGTTCACTATTTATATATTTAATGGTGTAGGACTATTTTCCAGTCCTCTCTATAAAATGACACCTACATAGCTACAAGAAATCAAGATATAGAATGAATATCTAGAGGCAATGAGTTATATATGGAAGAGAACTTCACCCTGGTGTTAATCTATAATTTTATCTATGTAGCTGGAATGTACCCTTATTTTGTGAAAATAATAATTCCAGTTGAACCAAATTTCAGTGAAGAACTTGAATCCACTACATCATATAGATAACCTCTTCGAAAAATCTCTTAGGAGAGATAGTTTTCTCCAAAATCATTTCGAGGTCACTCTACCATAAGGATCATGTAAGACTATATAACATACCACATACGGTGTTCTTAAGTAAATATATATTGTACTAGTATTTGATTATTCCATTTGATATGGAGAAGGTATAGACAATATTTATGAATATGATGAATCGAGTTTTCTACTAGTATATTGATTCCTTTTTGGTACCCTTCATAAATGAAAACCTAGTGTATGCTAAAACCATACACTAACATTCCAACAATATTTAGATAATTCTAAATACAGTTATAGAGTATCATATTTATGTTATTCTCACGAAATTCAACTTTTGGATTAGTATGGTTAGCCTCTTATGTCATATTATATCTGAAGAAGCTGTATCTGTTGACCCAACAAAGGTGAGTTTCATGGATTCATAGTAGCATCCCTAGAATGTGTTTGAAATACATAATTTCATAAGTATGGATTAATATTATAGGAAATTACTCCATGATTTCCCATTTATGGTATTTCAATAAATGGAACTAACCAAGAAGGGTAGGAAATTTGACTGGATTGGAGCTTATGAGGAATATATTTAGGAGTTAAAGGGTAGACTGACTCCATTGATGGTCCGGATTCTTCCAGAGCAAGGTAGAGGATATACTATTATATTTTAATGCTTTGGAGATTAGGATAATATCATTTATGAGGCATGAATATTAGGTTGAGTCATATTGGTCCCTTCATCCATGACCTCATGGCCATAATTACGGTATGCATAACCTCAAGCTAGAAGTCGTGGTTCTTGCTCAAATCTATTGGAGGTACAACTTTTTGAGTCATTCACTATTTACATGGATAATAAAAGCCTCAAATACATATCCACAAAAAAAAATAAATGAATCAATTAAATGTAGGTTGGTTTAATACCTACAATCATTTGATATTTATCTTTATTAAACACGTGAAAATAGTAATGATGTGGATGACTCCATGAGCTGAATAACTCAGTTAGTTTCCATTCATGAGTATAGAAGTGAGATAATATTGATGTATTTGTTTTCTAAAATGATCCTATATGTTCATGAAGAGCATGTGAAATTGGAATTAGCTACTCTAGTAGTTACTTTCTATCTTTTTTAGAGGGTTTGTATGAGAAAGCAATCTGATTCTGATGGCTTTGTCCTGAGGGAAAGTGTCTATAGTGAGAACCCACCTCTTAGTTAGGTGATTGATGATAATGACACCCTACTCTTATATGGGCCTATTTGGGTTCCCTCATATAAACATGAAGAGATTATGTGGGAATATCATGCATCATTTTGGTTATTTTATCCCATTATTTCCATGATGTGTTGAGATATACATCATCTAAATTGGTGTCTATCTATGAAGAGTTATATTGTAGGATTTACCACATAGTGAACCAACTATCATTAGGTAGAGGTTTATAACCAATGAAATTCTAGGATTATATAAAATCACTTCATTTTAAAGTGAAAATTGAATGAAATCGCAATGGATATAATTATACTCTTGTTAAGATCCCCTCAACGCAGCTATGTAGTATGAGTGAGGGTCAATAGGTTGAGAAAGGTTGTATAATTCCTACCAATTTATGAGACCTTCTCTTTTGATGATCTATGAAGTATTTGTAGCTGATAGATATCATGAATTCACAAAATTACACATTATATGATTTCAATTAGAGATTAATGTTATACCACACAGTTCAGGAGTGTTTGGGAAAATCCACCACGTTTACATGTTCTATTGGGTAAAACATAGCACCCTCAAACTGATGGGAATACTATGTGGATGATAAGTGTGTCTAGTTGACATTATACAATAATGTGTCCATGATTTTATAGGTTTATGGATGAAACATATTCCTCTTTTAGAGTTTTCTTAGAGTTAAATTTTTTAGGAAATGATTCAGATGGATCTATATGATGACCTTTATGGCAGACCATTCCATTCTCCTCTATCCTAGTTTGAGGTATGTCAAGAAAAACTATAGGGTACTCATCTCATTTAGTAGACCATAGATCATGTTGAATCGATTCATAAGTGTATAGCTACAGTTTAATCTAGGAGGAATACTTATATAGATTGTCACCATTGACCTTTATTATTTGAGGTGGCACAGTAGTCTTTCTTCAAGTTTTCACCTAGATTGGTTTATAAAATAATTCAAAGACATGGAATTTTATTTCCTTTTAATGTCAATCCTTTTTAGTCAATGGATAAAGTCGGGTTGGTATCCTATCAATTACTATTACCTCAGAGGTACAATGGAATTCACGATATCTTCCACATATCATAGCTTTGTTGAAATCATGTTGACCCATTTAATTCATTTGACCCTGATGATATTGAGGTAGGGGTTGATTAATCCTTCAAGAAGAATCTGATATATAACATTTATCAGAGCATGAGGGACCTTAGAGGTAGGTTAGATCATCTAGACTAGGTGTTAGCCTTGCCTTCATGTTTTCTAAAAACCATGTGGTGTGAAACTCTGGGGTGATAGGGGCCACACAATTTGTAACTAATCAAGAAACCCTAGGTTCATTTCCATACGAGGTTGTAGAGATTTTGTATAGTTCCTTTTTACATTGTTTATGCATGGTTATCCAAACGATGTTCCTTAACCATACGGGGGGTCCTATTTGGGTAGTGTCTCGACACATGAATGTTTAACCTCACCCCAGTCCTTCCTATTTATTTTCTCCAATGGGGGTCCCCTTCTTCTTAATCACAAAGATCTCCTCCTCATTCAATATAGAGTTTTGGATATCTCACTCCTTCCTCATCCAAACCACTCATTGTAAAAAAAATGATGGAAATATACTGCTAATCTCTACATTCCTCTCCCTTAAATTCTTTCTTACTCTTATCATATATATCTCTATTTAGGTGTGATCCCATTTCTCCCATTATCAAGTAATTTTTTTATTTTTTTCTATAACTCCCATTCTAGCTCGATCCAAGGGTCAATAAAAGTTGATTGGTCTTCAACGAGACTGAGGAAGGTGGTCTTGTTATTTCTCATTTGATTCATTGATTTTATAATTTTCTCAATTGTGCATCATGCCAGATCATTCTAGGGAGGCCTATAACATGTAAATGAATCAAACTAAATGGTATCTCATGTATCTTATGACCTTCACTTATTGATAGACACATTTATGGGGTGTTCATCTTATCTTTTTCAACCCATTTTGGGTTCCCAACATAAATAAGATATTTTACCATGCGTTGAGATTTCAATAACCATGCGTGTGTATATGGTGAAATTGTAATGAATTCTAGAATGTATTAATTTACTTATGGTGATTGGCATGCCATGAATTTCCCCTTTTATGATTTATTCCCATATTTTTGGCCATGAATAAATTTCGTAGGCTTTCATGTTTATAATCTGATATTGAAATTTTTGTTGATGAGATGTGATCATGGTTTCAATTCCATGACTGCTCTTAGGATAGGGGAGAACCCAGGTCCCAACATAAGGACATCATGGATAGACTCACCATTATTTTCTTTGGAATAATAGACTTGCTATGAGATACACATAACTTTCATTGTATAGGATCTCCAACTAGAATATTTATAATTTTGGGTGAAACATATTTCATAGTGGAGAAACTATGGATGAGCCCATTGGAAATATGGTTTTACTATGCTTTGAGTGATACATAGTACTCTATGTGAGATACCTGGTACAAACTCAGATGTTACCATTCCATGATTAATTCAAGGTACAATGTTATGAGTTTCCTTGGACAAAAGCATTGGTATAGGTAGTATAAAGGGCTCCTACAACAACACTTGGAATTCTATATGGATCACCTTGGATGAACTCCAAATTCCATAATAGATTTAATGGATGCTTTTTCTAGATTACATGTGATGCCTTATTTTTATTGTTATCAAATTATGAACATGCATAAATTATTTCATTTGGGGTGTTACCACCAATTCATATCACAATATTAGGGTTGAACCACCTTTCTTATTTTATATATGATGACCATGTATACACCATATTACTTGCCCATATTTCCCTTGGTTTAGACATCCTTCTTAGGAACAAATTTGTTGAAACAGCCAGGAATCTATTTAAGAACCTAGGACAAAGTGTTATTTTTTTATTTTGTTACTGGATTCAATTTATAGTTTATTCCTCACACCTATCATTTATTTCTCATGAAATTGACTGGATTCAACACCATTCATTGGGTCTTATATTGATTATATATCACACCCTAATTGGGAAGCATTTTGTACCCATGAAAACTTCACGACTGAAGGTATAGATAAATTTAATCAACATACTTATGATGCTTTATTTAAAGTGATAGGATGGATTATACAAGTAAGGTATGGAATCCTATGCTCGTGATTCTAGAAGTAACATCTTTTTTACTGTTTTTTTTATAGAATCTGGTATATGCATGTATCCTATATTACCAATTTTAATCATTTCGTATAGATGTATGGACCAACATTATTCACATCACACTCTATAACAACTATGTTATCTATCTTCAAGTAGTTTTTTATTATCTTGAATGTTTTATTAATATTATTCTGTTGTTGCTTGTTTTTTATTAATGACTCTACTATGGTGGGTTTCAGGTTCGATCATATTACTTTCTGCTTATGCTATTTATTACATTATATATATATATATATTACCACACTCCACTGTGATTAATGAGAGAATTGCATCCCCATCAATAAACCCTAGCCCCTCACAACTAGTTGGCATCCTCTGGAATTTGGGGAGGAGTTCTTGAGGTCTTGTGGCACAAAATCTTGGGGAACTGCAATGTGGTATCTAAGGTGGGATGTTACACATTTCATTTCAAGGAATTTTTCATCTGATCTTACTATAGCCTACATATTTTCATAATAAACCTAGATATTTTAAACACCAATAATATGTTGAGATAATAATCTCAGGCGTTATTTTAGTCATATTAAAACATATCAACTTAAATTGAAAACATTTATCTTTATAAATTTAACCAATTTATAAAATATATACAAAGAAAGATAATTAATTAAATAAATATATGAATTGTTAAAAAAAAAATCAGCTATAAAACACATGAAAATCAAACCCTTTAAGGTATCCTTAAAAAAATATAGTTTAATAAAAGGGTAAATGTAGTTGGGTAAACACTATGGGGTTGGGGTTTGCAGTAAAATACAATAACCTTTGATGTAGTTGTGTTTTTGTGTGTAGTTTCATTTCCTCACACCCCAGTGTAATAATATAAATTATTATTATTATTATTATTATTATTATTATTATTATTATTATTATAAAAATTAAATTAATTATAAGGATCATTATAATTTACCTTCCACTTTCAATCGCAACATTATCACATTTAAACATAGTTTCTAGCTTACATACCACACCACTTACTTATTAAACACACACATCATCCACTAAAATGTGTGGTTAATTTCCAATGTTATATATACATGTTTAATCCCTTTTATTCCTCATTTTATAAAATGACAATTTCCAATAAATTATTAGACCCAACCCTAATGTATACATATAATTTTCAAATATATCACATTAACATATAAAAATTTATAATTTCACATTATAAACATATTATGTAGTAGTTATCTCTACATGTGTAACACCAATTCCAACCTTGATTTGGATAACATTTTATCCCCACATTATTACTCACATTATTTCTAAAACATTAACTTTGTATTTAATCATATTAATTATACTATTTATGTTAGCATACTAACAATCCCCATCCTTATATATTACTTGAGGTCATAATTAGTCTTTTAAAGGTTATATTAATTTTTTTATCAATATTATGGATGATATACAAGTAATATAAACACAATAATGATTAAATTTATATAACAATTAGTCATTTAAATTATAAACCAGTTCCAAAAAAAATTAAAATGTAAGATACTAGAAACCGCAATGTGGATAAGAAATCAAAACAAAGTGCAGAACATTAATAACTCTAACAATAAATATATTATGAATCTAGTAAACATGAATGAAAATAATGAGGAATATAAAAATATAATGACTAAGACATCCTCACAATTTCATAAAATAAAAATATTCTAAAATGTCATATTGATATGGATCTAATTCCCAAATATTTCAAAAAATATAATACCAAATAAAGAAATATTTGATCATTTAAGTATTGGGATAAAGGGTAGACATTAGGGATCCAAAAATCTATCAAATTGTGAACACTATAAAAATAGTAATAAGTAGTTAAAAACTATGAATAAATTCGTAAGAGAAAAAATAAATTTACCCACGATTAATGAATCATGCCTAGAACACACTTGGTATATGTCTAGAACACAATACCTGCCAAGTAAAAATCCATCGGCCTCCCATGTAGCTCCCAGATATTTATATATGAAGTTATCCTGTAAATAATATTTTCTCATTGGTTATGTTACATGTGAAACAAAACTAAAACAAATCACAATTTATTTTAGTAAAATATATTTTATGAAAAAAATATAAATCATATTTAAGAAATTAATATAATTTTAGAAACCTAATATAACATCCCCTCCTTTGTCCACTATAGCCCTACCACATATCAGACTAGTCCCATAAAAAAAGAGTGACGAAAATACTTTGAGTCTCAAGTATATCCCTAAGACTCACATAATCCAAATATCTAGTATTATTTGAGCTATCATATTGATTAAAGTTACATTAGTCCTCTTCCCATCCATAATAATAAAACAATGAATGTTACTCAGGTACCCAAGCATAGTGGCTGCCTGAGAAGGATTTGAGTACATAACTCAGTAGGACCCCCCTAAAGGCCTTCCTATACATATCTAGTATATTCATTGATATGAGTAATAGGTATACTCAAGAGACTAAATTAACAAAAATAGTGTTTTAAATAAATACAATTGCTAACGCTTAGGGTCTTGAACAATGCCCAGGATCAACCGTACCAACATCAGACTATATCATATGACTCAATACATAGTACTATAATATTATATATAAATATAAATTCAAACATGATCCAATGACTAATTCCAAATACCCTAATAGAATAATATAAATAATAATAATTGGCACACAAGATCCATTGAAAGACCTCGAGGTCCCCCAATTATATATAATAATAAAAGGTAGAAAAGATATATGGATTCAAATCGAGATCGCCAAATAGTATATAATATTAATAATGGGTACACTAGGTCCATTGAAACAGATGCAGGTCATCTAAAATTATATGATAATAATAAGCACACCAGATACTTGGAAACACCTCATGGTCCCCCAAAATTATATAATAACAATGGGTACACCTTATCCTTGGAATCACTTAAGGATCCATAATAACAATAATATTAAAAATAATTAGAATAATAATGGTATCAATTTAACCTTAAAAAACCTAAGGGTCCTTTAGTAGTGTATCATAATAATGGGAACACCTAATTCTTGGAATCACATCAAGGCCCTTGAATAATATATAATATTAATAATATTAATAATATGGGTCCCACCAGATCCTTAGAAACACCTCAAGGTCCCCCAACTATATATATATATAATAATAATAATAATAATAAGTATAACATATCCTTAGAAAAACATCATGGTACCCTAAAAGTAAATAAAAATAATTGGAACATCAAATCCCTGGAATCACCTAATGGAACCAAATAGGATATAATAAAATAACCATTTATTCAATATTTCACAACAATAAATGATTTAATAAATATTTTTCATCAATAAACCTTTTAATTTATATATAAAATCACTAAAACATTTCATAAAATCCATTAATTTATAGTTCCTAATTGTTCACATGCATTAGATCTTGTGGAATTTCCTAATAATCCCCAATAAAACATTTAATAATTATTAAAAAAATTCCATAAAAACATCTATCAATCTGTGGAAATGATTCATTCAGTCAAAACATAAACATAAAGTTGTTGATATGGTTCTAAAGATCACCCTACCTAGCCTCCAGTCAAAGATTACAATCACAACTAATCCTAAATATTCCTTCATGACTCTCAATCCAATGGAAAATAGATTATACTATGTCATTTTTTGGGACCTATACATTCATTCAATTATTTACTCATTCCTTCTCATGGGTTCTTATATCACATGGTACATTCCAAAGTATGGGTATTATATTCAATTTAAGAATAATAATTCTTATTTAAGAAATTTTTTACTTCTGGGATCAATCTACCACAATGGTAGATAACATATATCATTTCATATAAACTTCAAAAAATAAACTGCATAAACTATAAAAAATTGTATATTGATCACCTGCCTCAAAAACATGGAATTTCCAACAACTAAACAAGATCCACAATCCATGATAAAGAAGAATCCTAATAAATCAACATAACCCGAAAACTAAGAAAATCATATCAAGAAAATACAATTTGATAATCCCAAGATTAATATTGGTGAAGAGAGAAAACATAACTTTTGAGCAGTCAGATGAAATGAAATCAACATGAATCTACCTAGGAAGAAAAATATCATCTAAAGAAGTGATATAAGAGTTGATTATTCATTAAAAACCACACTGGAATTATTTGGATCAAAATCCTAGTAAGATAAGAAAATGAGAGGCACAAATAGATGAGGAATTGAGTCAAAATAACATTATAACCCTCCTAGGATGATCACATGTGAAAACCACAATTCCCCTAAATATATTGTGAAAAAATTATTTGTTTCAAAAATTGAATCGACTAGAACTACATAATGTTTTTTCTATTGTGATCATGCTCTTATTGTTCAATCCTCACCGAGAAGGTTTTCCATGAAGACGGACCACGACATAGGTAAAAATAACAACCCATTTTATACCTAAGATTCCTTACATCATGATGTGGCGATATCATGCTAGTGTGGTATACATGGTGATCCAAAATGTTATATATTTCAAATGGAGCCCAACCAAGGTTTATCAGTCTCCCCATTTTAGAAAAATATATATAATAGAAAAAAATATTTCACAATATTGTGGTCATTCCCATTGTACAATTAAAATATATAAAACATATTGGATCATCATTTTGAGATATGGTTCTCAAAATAACATTCCAAAAATGAATTATTTCTTTATTAATCTTCTCAACTTTTCCAGACATGGGGAATTACAATCTCCACACATAACAAACATGATAAGTCTTTTTGATCCTTTAACAACAAGTACCAAACCATCCAAGCCATTAATTTATCTCTATTAGGAAATGTGATATTTACAAACCATAAATTTTATTCCATTAGGTTATTTTAAACTTATGGAATTAGATCACCAAAACCTGAGCCACAAATATTTATTGTTACTTAAGAACTAAGGCAATGCTAATATGATTCCATCAATTCCAAGACACCATGGTGACTTTTGAAAAATCATTACTAAACCATAAATTCTCAAAAACATAGGAACATTACCATAAGTCCAATTATCATCTATAACAATTCTATCCATTGGGATTAACGATTGAATTCATTTTGTTGGTCCAAAATTACACCCAGTGTGATCACAACATCTCTGCAGTAAAACCTAACTTAGGGAGACTAGTTTTAAGCTGATACATCTATTCATCTTGATTCCAAAAAAATCAGATGATAATCTAGATACAAATAATACGGTTCAACTTATTCTCCTTCCCTCAATAATCCATTATAAATATATAGAAAATTGTTTTATACCTGATTTGATTCATTGATATGGTTCTAGATTCACTTTATCAAATTATAAGAATAAATGTCGATTAGACCTCCCCCAATAATCCTCCATTTAAATCAGTAGCATCAACTGTTGATGCGAAATCATCATCCTAGCTCATGATATGTTGACCATTAATCTATCCTAGGGTTATTCAACTCTCACACTAAAGTCCAAACCTGACATCTAGTGAATTACTATAGAAGATTTTCCACTACCCCTGGTGAATTCTATGACCTCATTCTGAGCACTGAAACATTATCATACCAGCACACATTAATACCACTATAATTAATATCGATCTAGGATTCAATACTTGAAATATATTCATCGTGTATACTCATTTAAAATATGGTACTTACACGGGACTAGATTAGTTTTTTTTCTGACAACTACCTACTTCCAATGGTTGTATTAACTATTCACTTACTAGTATCACTACATCTATTAAACATCCTTATTTAGGGAAATGATCCTTCATAAAATTTATCACATCCTTCTATGGTATTATATCCATTTTTTCCATACCACCAATATAAAAACCACTACAACTCATGGTCCATCAGTTACCAAACATAAGGACTAGCAGTGGTTATCCCCCTCAAAACTGTGAACCAACATTATGTATGACTTGCCCGATGTTGTCAAGATACACAACATCATCCGTATCCATAAAAACAATATCTACTATAGGGGTTTCTCCCTCAAGATACCAATAGTGGAAACCCACCATAGTGATTTATTTATAATGTTCCCCAAATATAACATCATTAAGTTTGATCAATATATTTGTGTCACTCCACTGAAGAAATGATTATTCATTGTCATGCCTCAACACTACATCATCAACATCATCCTCATAATTATATTTTTGGCAACCCTCTTTTAATAATACCCAAAAACCATTTCTAGTGATACTATTTATTTCAGACACCTATTTTTTCCATCAAGGATACCGTGGGAAATCATTCCACAAACGGTCTCACAAGTTCCTCTAGTCCTTATTATCTACATGTCTAGTCACCAATTCACAACCCAATTGCTATTATTCATAAATAGTGAACCATGTCACAATGTCAACTAATCCCTTGGAGTATACGCTGCAATACAATCCTATGGAATCAATAGACTCACACTACCATGACTATGTTATTATTAAACTATAGGTGGGGTGCCTAGTTCACTAACCAAGCCTCTTGTATGCTTAATATTATCAAGTTTGATGCACCCTGGGAACTCCCGTTCATAACAGAGTTTTATTTATTTTCTGCATATCATTCGAGAACCCATATATTTGGGAATCATTAAATATATTAAAAGAGACAACATTTTCTTTTACCATACTTTTAAAGGAACATCCGAATAACACATGGTCAAATATCCTATTTATTATACCATCAAATTCTGACTTTGATACTGGAAAAAACCATTGATGATGTCCTTCCCAGTGAAATAATTAATGGGCATCAAATTCTTATGCTATATAATTTCTATAGCTCTCCATTAACCATTCATATATTCCAGGTAAAATATCCATGCTACCCCATATAAAGAACTTAAATTCCGTTAACAACCCTTCTCTATGGTTTCCATTTCATATCACATTATTAAAATCCTATTATAGGGTGGTGAAAAGGATACTATTTTTTTATTTTAGAATAGTTTCTATCCATGGTCATATCACTTGAGGAGATTCAATGTAAATCACTCACTAGTCTTTATTAACTTATTATATATTTTTTATTTTCTTATTTAATGAAATTTTGAAAAATATAAATGATACTACAAATATATAGCTAAAACGTATCATTTTGAGGAAGATACAATAGATTGAATATAGTTAGAATCAATGGCTATGATCATTGAGTCAGTTACTCACGTTCCCTCATTATTCATAATATGTTTTTCTATCTTCTATTTGATAATTCCTTCATGAAAAATTACCCTGAATTTTTGTGTTTGAAATTTACAATACACAGGATAATTCTATGGAACACAAAACATCACCTCCACCAATAGTCAATGTTATTGATACACCTCAATTAAGAGTGTAAAAACGTCCATGAAATAACTATGTTTTATGTTGTATCATATATTGATTAAACTCAACACCATCATATAGAGAGATAATCCTAAGGGATGGGGGTAAATAATTTAAATAAGGTATAAAATTAGTTTATGTGGATTGTAAAAGAGTGGTGGAAGATCAAAAAACCCATCAAAAGAACTACTCATTCCATAATTACTTATACAAAATAAAATATATAATATTGATGTATAAGAATTTAGGATGCCCTTGAGATCCCCCTCAAAGGACAAGCGATTGGTTTTTCACTCCTCATTGAAAGTTTAATATCTCATAATGAATGAATTATAGAGAGATAAATAGATAATGGGAATTAATAACACACATTAAATATAAATATAAATGAGTTACATGGAAAAAAAGAAAAATAATGTATATATGATAACTAAACACTGTTGTATCATCCTTTATTAGGTGTATCTACCCTTAATAATCATGGAAATACTATATTTATATACCTAATTCCCTCTAATATCTAGACTCAGAATCTCAAAAGTATCATCTTCAAATCATTTTTTTATTTGGTCAGTGTTTCCACTTTTAATTTCAACATGAATACTTCCACATTAATTTATCTATCAACGAGAGGTTATAAATATTGAAGAGAAATCTCAAATAACAGATCATAAAATGAAATTATTTCTACATAAAAAGTCCACAAAGTTGATTTCTCATATATTCATTTTTTGAGACGTAGATTGTTGCTGACAGGTGAACCTCCATCCCATTATCAAAAACATGCAACTACAATTTTTTTGAATACCCATGGTGCCTAAAAAATCCTACTTCACACCTTCATCTTTATCACCTCAGATTAAATTGAAGTAGCACCACCCATGGAATGAACTCTATATTCTTCACTAGTTGGTCCTTTAGTGTCTTCAGTTAAACAAGTATGACCTATAATATTGCTAATATAAAAGCTCTAATAGCTCATAGGTCTCATTTTAGTATTTATAGTGATCCCTATGGTACATCAGTGGTAGAAACGATGAAGAAATGGTGGTTTGGTGATTTTTATAAATATATTGAGAAGTCAATTCTTTTAATACATTTGGTCTAGTTAGCTGTTATTTGGACTTTATTATCATTGATTATCCCATACACATACTTGGTTTTCCCATATGTATATGTCATAAATATAGTGTTACCTTTACATATTTTGATTAAATATATGAATCCTTTATGAATCTTCATACACTAACCTTACATAGCCTTTGAAATAAATGGTTTACCATTACATTTTATCCATGATACCCTTACTTAAAACCAATATCCTTACACATCTCATGTCTTTACCTTCACACGATAGTGGAAATATATGGGAATCCTTATGTAACCATGTCTTTAACATTAATACACAAACTAAATATAATGGTTACCATTATGTAGAGCTTAAAAAACCATGGTATATCTTTAGGTAGCACCGTAAATATATTATTTATAAATGCAAGATAAATTTTACCCTTACGTATACTAGAGGCCATCTATAATGGTAAAAAAATTAAAAAAAATTATCTTTCAAGATCAGACATTTAAATTAAAAATGATCACATATTTTTCTATAAATTAAATATTTAAATGAAAATCTCTAAAATTTTAATAAATAAATAAATTTTTGAGGAATAATTATAAAAAAATAAAAATTTAAATAATATTTCAAACATATAACATGAAATATTAGTGCAACGAATACCCTAACACTTAGACTATGATTGTCCATAAGTAGTGATTCTCAATAAAAATTACTATAGGGAACCATTGATATTAATATTTTAATATCAAAGTAATTATATTAATAAATTATAAATGGGAAAATAAATATTCATGTTCCGCATAATATATTATTCTATCATACATTTTTCAAAGGAAAAATAAGTAAATGTATTTTTGTTTTTTCCAATGGAAAATTTTGGGTCTTCCCCATTATTCAATTAAATATTTTGAATCTATTATTATTATATATTCCATGTTGGAATCTACCTTTTAGTACATTCATTACTTCTCTCATAACTCTAGTCACATATTCATGTAGTTTTTTTGTAATAACATGAGTACATGTTCCTTTACATAAAATTGAAATTGATTTAGATTCTCCACATTATATAAAATTTACATAAAATCCCAAGGACAATGTAATTATGGTATAAATGAAACTGAGGCTTTTGTTTTAGAGAGATTGATGTTCAAAACCTCAAATATCAATGATGATAATTTTCTATAAATCATAATGCATTATATCAAAAGTAATGTGAAATATGAATTTCACTATTAAAGTGACAACATCGTCTTAAAATGATCAATGTAAGGCTGCAAATAATGCTAAAACAATGAATATTTTTCAACTTATTAAATTTTAAATTTATCTTTACTTTTCCTCTTTTTCAAAATAATTTCCCTAATTGTTTTAACATTTTCACATGTTATTATGGTAAAAAATTCACATCCACCACCTAACCCCATATAATTAAAATAATAGATATCTCTATTGTAATTTTTGATTCTCTCAACTCAAAACCAATTCATTTTATTCATTTTTTTATTTTTTCAACAAAGGGAAAACATACAAGTACATTTAATGAATCGTAAACCTATTCTAATACCCAAAATATCCAAACCTCACTTATTTTATTCAATATATGTAATATATTCTACCATGAATTCCCTCACCCCCACATATCAAAATTATAATATCCTAAAAACACCAAGAGGAGGATAGGAATTTAAAATATTGTCTTGTAATGTTGCTCATTACTAATAAGGTCATTTGTTTTTTCTTTTTTTAAATAAGGATTTATGTAAAAAAATTCTAGATAAAAATGGATATATCCATAAAAATTACTCCATCATATTAAATGTGACACTTAAAAATAATATATTTGACAATATATAATTAATGTTATAGTAGGTTGCATGCGCCAATATCAATCAATTTTTTTATAGATAAAATATAAATAATTATGTTTATAAATCCCCATTGGAATGATACATATAAAATAGAAAAATCATTCATGGTTTAAGAATAATAAAAAAATCCACAAAAATTTCATAATTTAAATGCATGATAGAGGGTATGCAAATTTCATTTACCAGAATCAACTAATTCCCTCAAATTATGATTCATAATATTAATAATTAAACCTCAATATAATCATTCAACTTCGAATATTACACATTTAATGTCATTATATTGGAAATATATAAATTTTAATCACAGGATTCCAATAAAACTCATCTGTCATAAATAAATAAAGTAATGATAAAATTCTACGTGAGGGAATAAACATTATAGTTTGAATCATAAAATTTTTTTTTGTAAAAAAAGTGTACATTGTTCAATAAAGTTTAATGAAGTTGTTAACTCCATTGGAAATAAATCTCTATTCATCCTTGATACTTCCCTTTAAGGGATTCCTAATGCCATCATCACATGAATACCAAATTTGATTGATCATTAGAGCAGACCAACCATTCCAATAATGGTCATAAATAATGTGGAGGATTATAATTCAAGCTATTATTTTTATGAAAATAATTTTAAATATGTAAATTGAAAATTAATGTCCTAGAAAATAAATTAATGAAAATATAGGTAGTTCTTGGTCTGATATCTCACGGGGATTGTGGGTGTATACTACCTATATAAGTGAAGTTCCATATATTATCCATAATTAGATGGTTGGTGGAGTTTATTTGATTTCAAACAGCAATAATGTTTCCATCTTTTTTTCATTTCAACTTCTTTGTTATTGTAACTCCATAGAAAAAGTACACCAAATACACCACAGTTGAAATGAGGAACAACTTGTGTAGTGGGGGTTGGATGGAATATGAGCCATATCCATTCATGGTTTTCACTCTTAAAATCTATTAATCAATCCTAAATTTATTATTAAAGTATGAATCATAAATTTATTAATTAAATGGATAATTATAATGTAATATTATTTGATCAAAATTGTAACATGAAAAATAAATATTAAAATCCTACAATTTATAATAAACAACATGTGTCTTGGTTTCCTTTAGAAAATATACCTAGATCTCATCAGGTAATGACTACAATAGATGATTGACATATTATTGGGGCTTCATTTACTCTTAATTAGGTGAATATTCAAATTTATTATTTTACTCAAAGGAATGTAAATAGAAGGAAAATCTAAAAATTGAACATTCTTGAGGTGATACTCAATTAAATTCAAAAAAAATAGATTAGAATGAGTTCATGAAAAGACCATTTTTATTAAGTTGGAACAACATCAATATTTTTTATATGGAAATATCCTTTTTGAGATTTATTTAATTGTATAGTGGTAGATAGTCAGTATGATATATCCATTCCTAAAATTTCACAACTAGGATGGTTACTTCTTCTTTGAATTCAAGGGATAATAATAGCGGTGTCGATGCTTATACATATTTAAGAACTGGGAGATCATTTCTCACTTTATATTCATTCTAGATGTCATCTAATTATTTTATCACATATATATATATATATCAGTAAATAAATATAAACAATATCCTATAGCTCATCATAGTAGGTATTTATTGGGATCATAAGACAGTTGGGATAGAGATATTCTTCATGAAAGACCTCAAATTCCCTAACATTTTCAATTAAATTAGTGTTGACTAAGGAAAATAAGATTCAATGACTGCTTGTATTCCACAAAATAGTACTAAGATTCAACAAAAATATTTTAGGGTGGGGAATAAAATAATATATTTATTCTTAGTGTACATAGATGATGGGTAAAATTTTATCACTTATGAAGCCTCATAATTGACGAATCATGAATTCGAATTCACATATTATGTTTTTGGTATTTTTATGCAATGATTATAAATTAAATTTGATAATTTAATGAAAATTAAGAACTAAAACCTAAAATTAATTTTTGGATGCAACTCAATGAATGAAGATGGTAAGGAATTTCATAGTCCTATGGTTGGTAACTTGGGATCCTTCTATTTTAATTATTTTCTCCTCAATTCATTTTAGTAATTCATTTATTAACTATTAGCCATAATATTGGAGTATGAAATTTAGCATACATAGGATAATTCATTGGCACACAAAACATTACATTCTCCAATAGTCAATGTTCAGAACACACCTTAGGAAAGAGTGTGATACCTTCCAATACCCGACTCTATCATATACCATTTCATCCGTTCAATAAACTCAACTGCCTCATACTAAATGTGTTTTCAAGATAATGGAGGTAAATCAAAAAATTAAAGAATTAAATGAGTTATAGAGGGTAAAAATAGTGTGGTGGATTATCGTCACAGAAATCATGTTCAGTACCCTTTCCATCAATAGAAAAATTGTATAAAATATAGAATATTGATGTACATGAATTCCAAAACACTGTGAAGATATACCCCATAGTCAATCCTTGAGACATACACTAAAAATTGAGTTTAAGATTTTGTGTTAGAAGAAATAAAGAATGGTAAATAGAGATAGAATGATAGAATTCATTGAAATAAAAAATATTTTATAAAAATATGTATGAGTTACATAGAATAAAAAAATAAACTATAGAGGAAAACTAACTATGAAAAATAATCCTCACCTTGGTTGATATAAGCTTTAATAGTAAGACACCTATTTATATATTGATGTTATACCCTACAATATATGACCTTAAAATCTATAAATATTACCCTCAAATATTTATATCTTTCTCCATTTGAATTTGGTTAACGTATCCTCATTTCATTTCCACACAAATATTTCCTTTTAAATTTTTCTATCAAAGAGAGTGTATGTTTGATGCAGTGAAAGTTCACATAGAAGATCCATATATAAATTCTTTTACATGAGAAATCCACATATATGATGTGATATGTATTCAATTATTGGGACATATATAATAAATAATGGGAAAATTACAATCTAATTATCCAAAAATCACTAATCCAATTTTTTCTCCTCCACTGCACATACAATCCCAATGGTTCAACTTCATCTTTATCACCAAAAAACATGGTGAAAAATATTAGTTCACAACATAGACTCCATCTTTTTCATTGGATCAAACTGCAATTGATTTCATGACCTATTTCAGGCCTATGGAATGGTTGTGGGAATTCTATAGTAGTTCATAGATATCATTTATTTTCATTTAACATTCATACGTTGTACAAGTGTCCAGAACATCATAACAATGGAAATCTGGTGACTCTTATAAATATTTCCATAAGTCAAATTTACCCTAACATTTATGATAGGTGACCATTTTATAATTTTTATTATCTTTGATTTAGTGTTAAACATAATTTTCTAAATTATATATCCATTATAAAATTAGAGTATCCTTACCTCAGATCATTGAAAACCTAAGGTACCCTTACTCCTCCATTAATTCTTTCCATTACACAGTATTTGAAATCCATGGGTTATCCTTATGTTCAGGCTATGAAACCCTTATATATAACATTTAACTTTATGGAACACATATCTTTACCTTTACAAAATGGTGGAAATATATGGGAACCATTATGTAGAATTATTTATACCCTCACCCAATGGATGAATTCTAGTGGTTACATTTACATAGTACCTAAAAACTATTGCTTACCTTTTTTTAGTGACTTAAATCCATTCTAAATAGAGGTAATATACTTTTCACCCTTACACACCCCTTAATCCATGTGTAAGAGTAAAAACATAATTTTTATGAAAAATAATCATTCAAATTCAAAATTTCAACTTCATTTTTTATAAATTAAATATTTAAAAGAGTTTCACACACATTTTAGTAAATCAATTAATTAAAGGGTAATTTTTTAAATAATGTAAAAATTTATAATTAAAATATAAAAAATTCTGCATGAAAAATAAGGTTAAAATTTTTGTAGAATATTTGGAAATAAAATACCATTTCCCAATAAAAACTCTTGACCCACCAGGGACATGATTTTATCTAAATTAAATAGTAACTATGTAACACCCTAACATTGGGTTTTCATTTATTTAATTCTTTTCATTGCTCTAACTCTTTTAGTTAAGGTTTTAGTTGATTTAGCGGTATGAATTTTCTAGTTTTAGAGGATTCAATTGGTTCTTGGACTTATTCATGGTTACTGTGAAAAGGTATAATGAGAAAATGGCATGTTCAGTAGTTTGTGAAACCCCTTGTGTCACATCTCTATGGTTTAGGTTTGATAGATGGATTATAGCCTTCGGTTAGAGGTGTTTTGTGTTGAAAAAGGTGATTTCTGGAAACATCTTCCAAGTCACACGATGAATGTGAAAATTTACTTTAACTATTCAACCTATGTGTGCATAGGTCACAAGCTTAAGGAATATGTTTAAACTAATAATTTAGCCAAAGTCTGTAGCTCATGAAACTCCTGAGAGTGTAGAATTTTATTATTTGTGCACGGTTTGATAAATCATAAAATATCACCATAAAACCTTCATGAAGAGTGGTATTTTTTTTGGAAATTCAACTTATTTTTATGTGTTGTTTCTTACCATGAAAACCCCGAATATATTACCCCAACTTGGATACCTCCAATGGATAATTTTGTATTCTCTAAGATATCTATTTATATTTAATGGTTGTTTCATGGCGATTCATCACCCATTATGGAATGACTAGGGATACTCTACATTTCTCCATTGGTTTTATTCCATTTTACCTTTCTCATCTCTTGGTTTCTTGGTATTTTCTTACTGGTCTCACTCTTGGATAAACCCTAAGAGTCAGGGATGATGTTTCATTTGATTTCATTTTTGTTAGGATGTTCAAATTCTCACTTTTGGTGTATTCTTACTTCTCCCAAAGTCACTTTTCATTTTCATGACTGTGAGGTAGGTGTTTTCATACATTTACATTCCAACACATTCTATTGATTCTTGAGCTTTACTTTAATTCATTAAATATGTTATTATCTTCCTTATAGTGTGTTGGTATATATTATTTTGGTTTTTTAGGATGGAAAATGGGATAGAAATGTTTTCATAAGGGTTTATCTAATTATATATATATATATATGTATATTAAAATGACCTCAAGTCGTTTGATGAAATTTAAATTGATATTTTAAAGTGAAATTGGGTGATGTTTTTATTGGTTATGTTCTGTAAATATTATAGGGTTGTGATTTTGGTGTTGTTTGTGGAAATTTGGGACTCTTATGGGTTGATTCTTATGTATGGATTGTTGTGTTTGGTGGAAATAAAAATGGTGTTTCTATAAAAAAATTGTGTAATTTCACCAATAAATTATGTGCCGAATTTGATTTAGGAAAATATATATGTTTAGAAAATGCACATAGTGATGGAAAATAAAATAATAATGGCTCTAAGGAATGATATTTTACTTGAACCTTGGTTTTCCAAAGGCATCTCCACCCTTCAATCATTATTTTTTCAAAAATCAATCCTTGATTTATAAATTTTTTATTGGTGCTTTATATGAATTTAAATGTGACTTCAAATGTGTTCTCTAATGATTGTTCTATTTAGAAATTTTAGATATCGTTGTGAAAAGAATATTTATAAGATCCCATTCAGAACTTTAAGACATACTTGGTAACCAAGTGGTGTAAAGGACCATTTACAAATTTTCGAGTTATTACATGTTTTTACATTTTTTATATAGATTGTTTTTTATTTAAAATAAAAAGGATTGTTTTTAAATTTTCACATGTAAGTGTTTTGTCATATTGGATTTGGTAAAATGGTTTGGTAAATTTAATTTTTTTGGAAATAATTAAGGATTGGTCGGTGCTTTGTATTTACGTGGGGAAGTGGATTTTGAGGTGATGTGATGTGAATTACTAGTTGGGGTTTCATAATGGTTTGAAAAATGATATGAAATTTTATGTGATATGAATGCCCGACTTGAATTTTTGATTTTTTTGGTAAATGATTGAATTCATGGGTGGAGTGGGGATTTTCTTTGTATTTTATAATGAAACAGAAAATTCATAGAAAATATAAATGAAGTGATGGCTCAGTTGAAACTTGTGTAAGGGTTGAATTTTGAGATGGGAACCTCTATGGGGAATCATCTAAGTTGAGGGATGATTGAATATGTGGTTTCTTTGTTTTGGATAGGCAAGAAAGGTGGTGGTGGGATTTGTTTGAACCATGTGTATGAGGACCTTTTCATTCTCTATGTAATATTATCATGGGATTATAGGGTGTCATCTATAGGGTTGAATGATGGTTTGTTGTTTACCATAATTAGAGGGGTTGTATCCCCTAGATTTTATGATAGTCTATGTGAGATGTGCCACTAGTTTGGAATGTTTAGATTTTCTATTTGGTTATTTTCTGTGGAGGTTCACCATACGCTAGAAGGTGAGTTTGAACTGTGTTTTTCTAGAGATTACCTCTAGAGATGTTTAGAAAATTCCCATGATTTACAAGCTGTATGTTCTGTTTATTTCTTATACATGTTGTTAACAACCCTCTAAGTTTATATCTTCTTATTTTGATTCCTTTACCTCCTACATATCCTATTTTTAGTCTTTTGGAATGGATTTGTATTTGGGGTTGGGTTTTGAACTAGGTTTTAGAGTGTTAATATTTTTAAAAAGGAATGCTACGTTTGTTTTTTAAAAAAAGGGAACACCTAGACGTTATGTTTTTTTGTTTGAAATGATTAAAATAATATTTTATGTAATTATTTTTACTAATTTTCATATTATTATTTGTGAATGGAAATGAATGGGCTCTATGGCGATTGAAAAATGTTTTTTTAAGCTCACACCAATCTTGTACCACTTAGTGTTGATAGACCTGATATACTATATATGTTAAGGTTTCTAGTTTGGATTGAATTTGTAGAATGTTTGTCTTGTGTTTGGTAGTGAAAAATATGTCACATGAAGATCATGTTTCAGGGTTCAGTTTTAGGTGTGTATTCATGTTTCGTTTTTTTCATTAGTTTTCATATTTAGAATAGTCTAGGTATTTATTAATGATTAGTAATTTTTGTTGTTGTTGATTATTCAGTTTGGTTATTTATCTTAGTTTTTTGTTATAATAAATAATCACCATTGTTTAATTTTTATGATTAATACTATTTTTCATCATGTGGGGATTTGGAATTCCATTCAATCCTTGTCTCAGTCTAGGTCAGGTGTCAGGTAGGATGACATCTTGGGATAGTATTATGACAAAATGGTATAATAATAGGAACTTTTTATTAAATTTCTTAGATAGATCAGAGATTTGGAAAATTAATACTTGATAGGTAGGTGCGAGAAGGACATCATGAACCCTTTCTTGTTCAGATCCTCAAGTGACCAGAGGAGTCTAGGATTTAATTCTTTTGTTTTGGTTTTTTGGGTATAGATATGGAATGTAAATGGAGTTCATGTATTTTTATGTTGTCATCTAATATGGCATAGGGACCCATGTGGAGTCTGAGTGCACAATTCAACGTCCACATAGTTTTTTATGCTTACTTGGGAATGGCCCAGTAACCATGTCACTAGGTTATGCATGGACCCTATTTCCTCATCTAGGGTATCTGATGTGAGTTTTTCATTTGTTTTTTTGTGAGTGGATTTTCAAAAGTTATTTTTTTTGACAAAAGTGGTTTTCTATGGAAAAGGGGTTTCAAGGTGTGATAATATGGGACTTAGTGTTTGAAATGGATTTCAAAGTGAGTTATGGTTTTTTGGAAAGTGGCTTGAGATTTGAAGTGGTTTGAGATTGAAATGAAATATTGGTTTTTGAAAAGATTAATTTTGTTGTTTTTGTAAATTTTAGATTGTGAGAATGGTGTTTTAGATTTAGGTGTTCTTTTGGTTGATTATTGGGTGATTTTGATTTTGGATCTCTTTTCTGTTCAACGTATGCCACCCAGAGATGTCCCATAATTTCTAGTGACTCACATCCAATTGTCGACCCTAAACATAATCCATGTAGGGTGAAGGATTTGATTTCATATCAATTATATCATGTCTTCCATGGAGAAAAAGGATTATTTGACGATATATAGTTTCTTGATAAAATCGAAGGCGACTTCAAGTTGTTAGGAACACTCAATGTCGTGAGGGTTTGAGCTATGTTTGTTTTGTCTGATGGTTTGAAATTTTATATGTGGAAGCAGTTCATCCCAAAATCATTGATAGTTTGGATATATAGATTAGTTTTTAATACCACTTTCATCCAAGGAGGTGTTTTCATTTTTTCCAAAGATAGTATTTCTAGATCAATTAAAATGTCATCATTTATTTTGGAATCATCATCTATAGATCAATGAAAAATCACTCTCAACTAGTGAATATAGATTTGATAAGAAACTAGATTAAGGTTTCATAGATAAAATTTTCTTCTCAACACATGCAATTGGAAATCAGGTATATCTGACCACTCGTGAAGGTTCCATATATGGTGACTGGGGTATTCTAGAGGAACTTATTTCTTTGGAGTACCCTTCTTTAGCTCTGAAACCTCACTCATTGGACCATTCATTTTTTTCTTTCATTATGGAAGGTTTGGACATTCAATGTCTTATTGGTATAATCCTCCAAAGGATTATCATTGGTTTAGAAATTTTGGACATCTAGAAAAATTCAGTAAGATTCCTAGTTATAATAGGAAGTCTCGATAGGAGGATGTTATCTACTGGTTATGGGGAATTATATGTTTTAAGACATCAAGGATCCAACTATAGTCCATGGAGTGAATATTTTCTCATAGTTAAGAATTTTTGGAGGTTTGGGGAACCTTGGACATGTTTTTGTCTCCAGTGTTAGAGTAATGAAATTTAAAATTTCCATGTATTATTTTTAGATATTGTTGTTATATCCCGTTTTTTTATTAATACTAGTGTTTTTTTTCTTTCAGAATTAATGTGGTGGTTCCTTTTTAAATGTGATTCTTTAACAAGTATTTAATAATTTTTTTGTTATTTTCTTCTTTCAGACTAGTTATGCTTTCTAGTCATGCTCATTTTGGAGATGTCTTAGTTTTGGGATGTGGATGAACTCTAGTTTTATTCACGTATTTGTTTCAGTTCCTCATGTTGGGTTTTCTCATGTGCTAGGGGTTTTTGTTATATTTTGGGAGTTCCTGTATTGGTTCTATCATGTTGGTAGTATCCATGTTGGTCATGTTATTTTGGTACCTTTGGTGGGGGAACCCTCCTAATTTTTTTAGTTCTTTTCATTTTTTTTCTTGATAATTATTCAATAATGACCCGTGTAGAAAAATATCACCCCCTAGGTTCATTGTTTCATTTGGATTCATTTAATTTAGGATCGTGTTTTGTTTATCATTTGGTAGAGTGAAATTATAGCGGTTGAAAATTCTTGTGGTGTGAAGAATTTTTACACCACGACTTAGGATTTTATTTTATTTTATTCTTTTCTATACTCCAATTATTTTGGATTAGTTTTTAGTTGAGTTCCTAGTTTTATTTTTTTATATTTGAAGGATTTTGGGTGTTTTGTACTTATTCATTGTTAGAGTGAAAGGTATGGGGAGAAAATGGAATAGTGGGGAGTTTTTGACATCCCTAGTGTCAGTTATATGTGTAGTGTGTTTATTGGGTGGTTTATCCTCTTGAATTATAAAATTTTTGTTCAAAAGGGTTGATGTTTGGTGACTTATTATAGGTATCATGGTTACAGTTCACAGTTAGTTTAACCATACAGCCTACTTGTGCACAGGTCACATGGTTAAGGCGCATAGTTAAACTATCCATGTCGCCTAAGTGTGAAACCCATTCAACTATTGATAGTGTGGAATTTCACATTTTGTTCATGTTTTGTTTAATCGTGTGAGATAACTGTAACCCCCCCCCCCCTTGAAGAAGGGCATTTTTTAGCATTTATCCTTCTTTTTTACTTGGGGTTTCTTCCCTTAACACACCACTTATAATTCCCCAATATGGACGACTCCCCTGGAGAATTTTGGATCCTCTAAGGCTCTCAGGTGGTATTCATAGTGGTTAAAAGGTTATTCTTCACCCATATTGAATGGTTAAAGATTATATCTCATTATCCTTTGATTCTCATATATTTTACATTTCTAATATCTTTTTTTCTAGGTATTTTTATTTTGGGTTCTCAAATTGCTGAACCCCCAGAGTTAGAGTTGATGTGTGGTTTGATTTATTTTTTTATAGGGTGTATGGATTGTCTCCTGGGGTGTATTATTTATTATCCTGAAGCCTCACTTAATTATTATGTCATTTAGGTATAATTTTACATCTCTTTCCTTTACATCACATTCCATTGTTTCTTGATCTTTTCTTTAAATCTTTTAACATGTTAAAATATTTCTTGTGGTGTGTTAGTATATTTTTTCAGAGATCCCATGATCGAAAATGGGTACAAAATGGCTTCTAAAGGGTTTATTTAATTATTCATATATTTTAATGCACACAAGGTGTCTAATGAAATATAAATTGATATTTGAAAGTGAAATGGGGTTCTTTTTGTTGGTGATTCCAATTGGTAATGTTTTGGAAATGTTGTCGGGTTGGGAGATGGTTATTGTATAAAAAAATTGGTGACTGTTATGGTTTTTTCATTATGTATGGCTTATTTTTTTGTGAAAATGATATCTGTTTTACACAAAAATGATTTTTGGTTGATTTCACATATACATGAAGTGTGTAATTTTATGTTGAAACATCGATATGTTCCTAGGGAGGACAAATGGATCAGAATACAATTATATTGGCCCTTAAGAATGATGTTTTCTATGAACCATGGTTTTCTGAAGGCTTCTACACCCTTCCCTATTTTTTTACAAAAATCATTCCATCATTTCTAAATAGCGTATAAGTGCTTCAAGAGAATTTAAATTTGAAATTAAATTTTTTCTCTATATCTTGGAATATATGGAATTTTAAGATATGTTTTGGTGAATAATTATCAAAAGGGTTTTTTTTGGAAATTTAAGAAATACTTAGTAACTAGGTGTGGCAAAGGAATGTTTAGAACTTTTCATTCGATTTCATGATTTAATTTTTTTAGAGATGGTTTTGGATTTGAAAAGAAAATAAATGTGTTTTTTATTTTTTCATGTGTAAGTGGTGTTTAATATTGTATTTTGTAAAATGGTTTTGTAAATGTATTTGGATTTGAAATGTTAAAGTCCTGGTTTTTATACTATATTGCCTTTGGTAAGTTTGTTTTTTTGTTATGTGAGTCAAGTCCCGTTCAGTGTTTTGTAATGGTTGGAAAATTCCTTTGAATGATTATGTGATATGATATATTGGTTGTCATCATGGAATGTTTTGGATAAATGATTGAATCCATGGGTGGAGGGAAGGAACTATTGGTTTTTTATAATATATGGGAATGTGGTTTTGAAGCATAAATTAAGCTATAGCACAGTTGGAAATTGTGTATGGATTGATAAGTGATATTGCAACCTCTATGTTGGATCCTCCGTGTTAAGGGATGATCACATATGTTTTGTTGGTGTTTGGTCCAAGAAAGGATTCTATTAGTGGGTTTTAGTTGATCCACATAATTGAGGACCTTCCCATTCATTGTGTATAATTATCATGTGATTAATGTGTTCCATAGAGATAGTCTAGGGATGGTTTATTATTAACACTGATTAGATGGGTTATACCCCAAGATTTTATAAAAGTCTAGGTGGAACGTTCCACCAGATTTCTAGTGTAGAGTTGCCAATTGGTTGTTGACAATGGAGTTGCACCATTAAGTGATATGTGATTCCAAAAGGAGTATGTCCAAGGATTTCCTATAAATATTTTTCGAAAATGCCTATGATTTTCTCTAGGTATATTATATTTTCTTCTAATTTATGAAGAAATTATCATTCCTAGTTACTATATTCTTATTTTGTTTCCATTACTTTCTACGCATCCCCTTTTTTCTCAATTTTTATGGATTTTTATTTGGGTTTATGTTTTGAACTGGGTTTTATAGTGTGATACAGTTGGTTAAAAGGAATGATGCAAGTGTTTTTTTCGAAAAGAGAATTCATGGAATGATGTGTTTAGTTGTTTAAAATGATTAAAATCCTTTTATATTTATTTAAATTAAACTAATTTTTGTGCACTATATTGAGAAAGGAAATGCATAGACTATTTGGTGATTACATAATGGGATTTTTAAGCACATACCTTACTTGTGCCCCTCGGTGTTAGTAGACCCATGATTTTCTCTATGTCCAGGTTTTTGGTTTAGTTTTCCTTTGATACTGGATGGAATTTTGGGTGGTTATTACCATGAGGTCACATTAATGTTGTTATTCATTGTTTATTAGTGTTTTAGTATTTAGTTATCATTTTTTTAACATCCATTATATATATATTGGGTTGTATATTTATTGATATTTAGTTATTGTTGTTATTTTTAATGTCCATTTTGGTTATTGATCAATGTTATTAATTGGGTTAAAATATTCTATTTGGATTATTTTGAGGCCCAACAGTAGTTTGCATCCTATGGAGATTGGAAACCCCCATTAGTCCTAGTCTTGGACCTGGTCGGGTGTCCGGTGGGGTGGTATCCCAAACTATCTCATGAGACATTTTTTTCTAAAACACAAATTACATCTCTTGTAGGTCATAGATCATGTGTAACTACTCTCTATTCCCATATTTATGTATTACATGAGAAATAATGGTAAAACTACCCATTATAGGGCCTCTTGTATCATAAACTCTTTAGGTATCACATGTCAGACCATTATCATACACAGAGTGTGGATTCTCACTTGGAATCTTCCTATAGAACTAGACCCTTAGAAATGAAATTATCATCCACCATCATATATAAATAAATAAAAACTTATAAGATGATCCATATTTATTAAATAGTTTCTAATTTTTACATGATTCAATTATTTAGGATTCCAGTATCAAAAGTAAATTTACACAGTAAGGATTCTTAACAAAGGAACTTGGTGAGTACACTGACCTATCAACAATCATTATGTATAAATACTCTAATAACATATATTTTCATCATTATCTAGAATCTCTTCATGGAGTCCACATGGGATTACATCATACGAAATATCAATGATAATAATCATAACCATCATATTAAATGTGATTATTAAAAACGAAGATGATGCATGAGATGCATCCTACCAATGGTTTAAGATTCCAAATTATATTAAATTTTATCCTTCCAAGATAAAATAGATAAATTTCTATAATAAAAAATTTTAATATCACGTGATTCACACATTGTGAAATTAGTGTACTAGATGACTAAAAATAATTAACATTGATCTTATTCTATTAGTAACCTTGACATATTACAAGGAATAGTTTTGTGACAAACTAGTCTGAAATCCATCAAAATCTATGGAAACTTAATGTATTGAATTTCAAACTACTAAAAAATAGGATGAAAACAAATTTAATCCTTTAGTTACAAATTTTAACATATCCATATATTGGTTTACTATAAGAAATAACTAGTCTTTGTCATTACATGAAATTAGGGGTACCTCACCATACAATAGAGGTTGAAT